>JARHVA010000206.1:3737500-5235000 GCA_037957365.1 Torreya grandis
CATATATCTCCATCTGCTTCCAATTTACATGTCAAAACCCCCAAAAAACTCCACAGAACTAGGTCTTTGAAAAATGAATCTCTAGTTTCTAATCATTTTTCTAAATTCTAGCATGATTACTCACTAAAACCCATCAACAGTCTAGTTAACAAACATAAATGAAATCATAACAAAACATGCTACTTCTAAAAAGTCCACTGTGATTCTCAATAATGGCTTTGAATGGTCAAGAAATTCCATAGTTTCAAACCCTGGATTCCAACATATTCCCAATTAAATAATCATATTTTCATTGTAGTTTAAACAAAGATTGTGTTTGACCCCAAACAAATAACGCCTTGTTTTAAAACTATAACCATTATAAACTCAAACATGATCCAAGGTTAGCCATCGACCTTCTAACAAAATAATATGCCATTGACTAATAAAACAATATTTTAATTAAAACATGTCTTAAGTTAAACATTTTATTAATTAAAACATCCAATGTTATATATCAAATGTTTAAAACATGCTATTCTTGTAAAACATCAACCATGCCACCTACAAACATTGACATTTTAATTTACCATTGCATAACATGCCAAACATGGTACTCAAACTAGGTAATACCAATCACAAGTTTAAACATTGCAAAGACAACAAAATAAACAATCATACATCTCTACTATGAATGTAATTATGGTGATGTGTATGATCAAACATTAATCACACATTATCAAACAAGAAAATAGTGCAAGACAAGAACACATTAGTAATTTAATACATGCTGCAAACAATAAATATCAACCAACTAAAAAATAATGAGCAAACTTTTAATCTAAGTGGTGTGTGCAACGATTCTAGTTTCGTTCTCTCATTCCCCACTCGTCTCCATCTACTCCATCCTTTCTGATAATACCCTCCCTCGCTCATAATCAAGAGGGTGGACTCCAACTTATATCCACCTCAGTACAATAAACAATAGTTAGACCATAAAATGAAATAATCATAATAAATTACTGTAACTGAATAAACTAAATAATCATGACCATAATGTACCATAACAGAATACAAATAAATAATAAGTTAACGATCATAATCATAAGTAATAAATGTTGTCTACAAATCAACATATTACTAATCCAACCATTTAACACACGAAGTTAACCAATTATTAACTACATAATCCATAAATTAGCAGATTAATGAGTTTAGAGGAAAATTGAGAGGTAACACATATTTAACATGCATGATTACAAATACATTCACAAGAACTGTTGTAGAGTACAACAAAGATAGAGTTGACATGTCTCACCCTCCTTGTATGTCAATAGTGGAGTTTCCAATTGGATGGTGACCACTGATTAAGTCGTGTGATTCCATGTTGTTCACTAACGATCATGATCCTGGAATCCTAGTTGATAGTAAACAATGAACAATCCCAAGATTCTCAGTTGGTCTGAGGCCACTAGTCGAGGCACGTGATCGGGGTAGGTCAACACATAGTTATGCTAAAATGGGGCCCAATGGAGCAAGCTAGTTTACAAACAATTTCCAGTAAGGCACGTAGGACTATGAGTTAAGGAGTGCATAGTGAAATGTGCAGGCTGTGATTTGAGGTGATCATTACATAAAAGTTTACGAGTAAGTGTGAGACTTGTGCACAGGAATATGAGCAAGCTTCATGCAAAGGAGTTTGTTGTATTGCATGAGAGGTGCAATCTATGCACAAAAGAATAAATGAGGAGTGTGTTTAACTGTGCACAAATCAATTATATTGCCTTCTTTGGGTGTTATATGTAGCTCTATTAAGTATCCTTGTGACACATCTTAACTTGTAATTCAAGTAGTTCTTTGGACGTGGATCAACCTACCCAATGTTCCTTTTATAATGGATTCAACCCATTCAAGGCACGTCTCTTTCAACATATTCTACTACTTGTGTGTTGTATTACCTTTTTGGATATCCTTGTGGCATATCTCATCATTTTTTTACACTTATGTTGATTGCATTGTTATTCATTGTATATTGGTACCTCATCATGCCTATTGTCGAGACCCATTTCAGAGGTTCAACCTTAGTTTTTGTATATACTCTCTAAGTTGCACTTAAGGCGGGGGCGGGGTGTTGATGTTAATTTCTAATTACACCTCAAGTTTACTTGGTGAGTAAGTAATTATCATGGAATTTCTTATTTTTTAATTTATAAAATAATCTTATTTGGACAGGGCAACTTGTACCAAAGTCCAAGTTACATACTCACATGACAACTTGCACTAAAGTCTAAGTTACATACTCACATGACAACTTGCACTAAAGTCTAAGTTGCATACTAATATGGACTTTATGCAACTGCCTACATTTATGCAACCATTTGCATTTATGAGGTCCTTCAGAGTCTATAAAAGTAAGACTTTGCCTCACATTACAAAAAAAAAAATGTATAAGAAAAAGTGAGATGTTCGTTGTATTGTAATGTTTCTACCTTAATGCAAGTTACACAATAATAGTGGTATATTGTTATACTCGAATCTCTGCGACCATTTATTTTATACATGACATGAGGTGTCTAGGATATATGTGTTTGATCTTAGCTAGTCTAGAATTCTGATACTATGTTGTTGAGATCTTTCTCATGACTACTCATGCCCTACTGAGTAGAATAATGGATTTATTTGTGCCTCTGCAATTGAGGTTGAAGAAAAGAATTTGAAATTGAACCATGAAATAAAGAGTTGTGTCGACAACTTTAAAAAAACCAAATCTATGTCGAGTCATCTCTCTGATAAATAGAGCTACATATCTTTGATATTCATAATAAATAAGATCTTGTAGAGAGCCTTGATTTTCTCTAAAAAGATAATAAAACTTATCATAGATCTCATAATATACTAGACACTATTCTGATTCAATATTACAAAGTTTACATATTCATTGATGTTACCTAAGAAAGTGCTCTAATTCCCGCAAAGTTGATGAGAGCATATCCACAATCCACCCAAAAGAAACCTCAAACGAAAAGAGCTTTGAAAGACCCAAGAGTAATAATACGTCCATCTTTTATTTGAGGATAGTATTCCAAATGGTGATGCACTTTATAGAAGGGTTGTTGGCCCATTGGTGAAGTTGCTTCGCTCACAAAGAACGTATCAAAAATCAATTCTTATTAAATACAAAACTTTGACTTGTAAATGTATCGGAGATCAATTCTTATTAAATGCATAACTCTAACACCATAAAAAATGATGTCAAAAATGATCCCTAAATAATTTTGATGAAATAAATACCCTTCAATTTTTTAATACTAAACCAAAAACCTAATTAATCTCATAACATAAACACTCCTCATTTCTTAACGCTAAAACCAAAAAACTTGATTAATCCAGAAAATAGTACTGTCCCATTCTGACATAGACAAGTATAATTATCCACTTTTTAATACAAGGCATGGGATTACTAAAAGGTGCCCGCCGCCTAAACGGCATGAAGGAGCGCAAGATGGCAGACGTGGATTCGGATGTACAGTACTTCCAATTAAAATGGCGGACCGATGCCATCATGAAGCCAGCAAATCCGTACAGGCTACGCTGTCTTTTTCTGATAAGCAAGAAACCTCGAAGTATACGCTCTACCAGATTGCTCAAAACATCATGTTGGATGCTATTTTGGGCACATCTGCAATTGGAGACGAACAGGTTACGAAAATACTTGGAAATTCTTTTTCTGCAGTTTAAGAGCACTGCCAACTCATTTGCCACTTTCAGCAGTGTAAGTAAAACATTTTATTGTCATGCATATTTTTCTGCAGCTGTAGAGTGGAGTAAATCAGAATTGACATGGGTTTATGCAGAGGCTTAAACTGAAAGATATTTGGAACATACTCAATGGCATCAATCAGACCAAAACCACCACCCATTTCGATTCCGGTATGGATTTAACCACCTTCCTTCAATCGTATTGTATGTTTCAGGTTGTGGGCTTCATGACAGCGTATGCATATTTGAGCTAGAAACATAGGGTAAATGATATGGCAGATATGTCTTACTGTTGCCTGAAATATAAAAGGAGCAATAAGAATGTGTTATAGGCATTACAGATGCTTGTAACAGGCATGTCTTGTTTTTCTTTTAACTTTTTATTAATGTTTATTTATTATGTATGGCTGTGGTGCCTTAGACCTTAATTGGGTCTTTGAAAGATACATGAAAATCCCTTTACCGGCATATCTTTTCTTTAATACATTCTAAAAGAGGGGTTATCCTTATCGTTTTGACTTTTTGCCTGGAAAAACATTGTATTCATTGGAAGATCTCTCTTGGTTCAACTTTCTTCGTTAGAAACTTACTTCACCACCTGATATTAAGATAGGATTTTTTTCAATTATTGCCCTAGAAAAGGATTCGGATCAAACTTATATGCTAAAAACTTAAGGTTTTGTACTTCAAAATACATGCTGCATCCAAATATGCTCTTTGCTTCGTATAGGTAATTTACTAATAACTATTGTTTCTTCTTATAAGAACTAATTTAATAACTTGGAAAGGGGTTATTGTAATTCAATGTTTGAAAATACCGGCTATAATTAAACTTCAAGATATAGGTTTGGGGAAGCTGCTCCTTTAGGGAAACTTGAATGGGAGTTTCGTTTTTTTCCTAACCAAAATACTTTCAGCATTACTACAAATTGTTGTTCACCTCAATTTAGATACCATGGCAATGGATTATAATATGTTAAATTATTCTGTTATAAACTAAACCAAGGAAAAATATACTGTGAATCCATTTTCAAACAAATAGGGCATGAGGGAATGTCCAAAAGGGAAGGTCTCTGGCCTATCACAAAGGCAGGCCTTGATGAGTAGAGCAATTCCCATATGGTGGGATCGTTGTCCCAAAGGCAAGCCCTGATAAGCTAAGCACTACATAAAGTGTTCCAACATTGGGTTGAGCCTTGCCTCCCAAATGTGGTTAAAGTGAAAAAGCCAAGTCCTAGGCGAAGAGTTTAGACCCCACCGGCTATTAAGTTTGTTGAGAGCCGAGGAAAAAAGGTCAACAATGCTATATAACAAGCCGATAGAATACTTTTTGAATGTTGTATCAAAATTCCAATGCAATCCTTCACAAAGCAGCTGGTGGTTGTTGACCCGACCCAGCTTGTGTAACATGACATTTGGCATGAGTTCTGGAATCCGAAGGATGGAAGGACAGTCTGAGGAAAGAAACTTGCACTTCTTTTGCAGAATGGGCTATAAGGAGCAATCTCAAGAAGACACAAGATCACAAACAATTTTAATGCCCTTTTGAAAGAGCCTAAGAGTCTTGATTCCGAGAGTTTCTGCCAATGGTAAGCTGCTGCTACTAATGATTCTCTTAATCAGACAAACTAAATCCATAGGAAACATTATTAATCATTATCCATCTAAAATAATGACTCCCTTGCACACAAAATAACATGGGAAAGTGAGTATATTATAAATACTCATTTCTATGGTAAACATAGAAACACATTACTTTACATTAAGTGATAAAATATGCTCTAACTCTATGAATGACAAAATAACATTATCATTTGAAAATTTATATCTTGAATGTCATGATTAGTGAATCTAAACACAAACTATTGAGGTGGATTGGTTGACCGTTTTAACTACTCTCTTAGATTGTAATTTCAATTTAGTGCAAAGTTAAAAACTCAAAATATTTGGTTTATCAAAAGGGTTGTAGTCTGATGGGTGAGGAAGCACCAAAGTACAAATCCTTCTAGATACCCGACACAGAGAGTCAAGTGGTTAAGGCTAGGATCATGCCTTGGGTGATTTTGACAGTGTGAATGCCCCTTACTCGTGGCTGCTTAGCCAAAGGAGCTCACTGATTTAGATGTATGCTTACTCATCATTGTAAATCTGCTATATGTTTATTTCTGAAATATGGGCAGAGATGTCGACATTCTATGTAATTCAATGATTCCATGTAATGCCTTCGGGCATATAAAAAATTATTTGGTTTGGATGTGACTCTTGAAGCTATTATACCAATTTTCTCTTTCAAAGAATGACTATCAAATAGATGAAAAATGCAAGTTATTGCAATTTCTCATGTTGTTGTAGGAAAATTAGTTTTAAGAAAAAGTTGTGTATATTGGAAAACTATGTGAGCATTAGCTGTAGTTATTATGTGGGTGTGTATTACTTGGGATCATTTTGTGGGTGTTTTTTCAATTCTAAGGAGCAAAGGAAGGCTTTTGCGAATTTTGTTTTGTGGTATATAAGTACAATTTATGTTGATGTTATGTATATATGTATATACAGTCCACCTACATACATATAGTTATTTACTATTTACCATTGTTGAATTCCATGATGAACATATAAATTTCTCTTAAGATACTCAAATTTTTGGCTTTTATGCTTGTCAAGTTTGAAATTTAACATAGTCTTTAATGGTGCTAAAACTTGAGGATGGCGAATGTTATGGGTAGTCGACAATACCAACATGATGCCCCGAAGATTATGCAATTTTTATTTGATAACATACACTAAAAATTCTGAAGGTTGTGTTTATGAACCATTTTAAAAAATATGTAATTGCATAAATGTATTTGTTTCTCTTTTTGAAATTCTTTTTAGTTTTAAGAAGATTCTTTTCCTTGGTGAATGGAGATTTTCTATATTCATGTTGGACGTTCTCCAATTCTGAATTCCGTTGGTGGTTGATTGGATATCTACTATGTACTTCCAATTTGTTGACATTTCCTTAGAAATATATTAGTTGAATCCCCTGCATATTTTGGATTGGTTAGAATATTCTATTTTGAAAATATTTATTAGTTAGAAATACCAAAAAGACATGGAGGATAATGTAAAATTATTGCCAAAGAGACATAACAAATGAGTTATATATCAAGATAAAATACTTTGTGACGTTATCAAAACAATGGCCTTCACAAATGCATCATAATTTGCAAATATGGAAAACTTGAAGTGTAAAGGAGATCTCGATAATGAAGAATACAAGCATTTCAAACTTGGATATGCATCTCTGCATGTTCTTTCAAAAAAAAATATCGGTGTGGAAGAAGAAAAAATAATTATATAATTTGTGATTTTGGTGGATCTTTTATTTCTAACATCTTTCAGAGTTTGTAGGGTTGCAAAACAGTGAGGATTAAGGAAAAGCATTAACCATCTTTCCAAAATTGATAGATATTGTATTTAAACTTGAAGACGGCTATTGTAAGCTCCCTAATTTCAAAAGGGATGTCCAAATTAGTGCTTCTAAATATAACGAAGTCCTCCCTTGTGATGTTTAATTGCTAGGTAAGTATATCTATTTAATTATATACTTCATATTTTAAAAAAAAAAAAAAAAGGAATTTAGTGCATGCTTACCAATTTATCCTTTATGTCTCAATATTAGTTATCCTCCGTTATTTATAATTGGTTGTTATGCTTATAAAATAATAAATTTCAATCTTATTTTCTAAAAATGAGACATGAAATACATCATGAAACATTCTCTTGTTGAGTGTTTTATATGACTTGCTTTGCTCATCTTCCAATATGGTATTGTTACTCCATAGAGGAGGCACAAGTTTGGATCGAGAGGGGGGTAGGATTGTACACATCATTGAACAATATACAAGGTTGTAAACACACGAGTACGAGGGAGTTAGTTTCATTGTTAGTATGAAATCGAAATCGAGTGCACAAAACCTAAAACCCAAGCGTATGTCCTCAGATTGGGCAAAGTCAAGGAAGAGATAAACAAGCACAAAAAAGACAAACAATACGATTTACCTTCCTTTTGGATTTCTCTATCTTGCTAGCATACAGGTTTGTTTGGCCCGGATGTAGAGCTTGGAGTCTTCGTCAATGTCGCAACATCGTTTTTGTGTCATCTCCCATTTTGCTATGTGTGTTTGATTTAAGCAATGAAAGAGTGGATGAAGCTTTTGTTAGATTTTGGTAGAGCGAGTTTGCACAAAAAAGCTTAGTGGATGATGGTCTTTAGAATTTGGTAGAGCTTCGCTGCACTAATTGGTCATGTTTATAATGGCAATTGACCCCTCTATTTATAGATTTTCCAAACTGTCTTTGATCGTTGAATGATGATCAAGATGTGGTTGAGGTTCAGTCAATTTTAGAGGGTTTATGCCATTGATATTCGTGGTTGAGTTTGCATTGATTGAGCATGGATGGCATTTCAGATATTTGTTTGCATTTATGTTGATATTTTCCAAATTTTGACAACTTGGCATATGATGTCATGATGAGGAAATTTGTTGAATTTCTAAATTTGCATAATTAGGAATTTAGTCATTTCCCATGGATTTTTGTTTAGCTATTTGATTTGTTTTGATTAACTAATAAATCTTGATTAGCTTGTGTGTGTTTCATGCAATATTGAAATTTGAGTAATTGGTCAACTTAATTGGTCCAAGACGTCATTTTCAAAGTAACAATTTGACTCGGAATGAATTAAGTGTGGCTAATGATTGGATATGGTGCATTGTCCCAATCAAGGATGCTGTAATACATATCAGAATATACAAGTCAAGTGTGCGGGCAAATTTGGGTGTTACAGTAATTTCTATTTTGATTTACGCGTTGTTGCAAAAAGTTGTTTTGATTGCAATTTCAACATGAAAGTGATGAAAGTGGAGTGTCTACATTTCGCCCTTGTTTGAAAGGGCTTTGTGAGACCCATACAAAGCAATGTCGTTTCAAAGAATAAAAAGTCGTTAAAATGATTTTATAATGATTTAAGAATAATGTGTCTACGTTTTGTTAATTCTTGTTAAATTTATTGAAAAACGAGTTCACAATGATGGCCCAAACAATGTTTGGGATGCTTAGGATGCCCCCTTGAGGAAGTGCTCAAAAAATTAGTTTGATGGATGGGCCTTAAAAAGGAAGAAACAAGACAAAGGAGCCATAACAACCCTTTTGAGAAGATGAATGAAGATTAACCCATATGGATAAAATTAAGCCACTCGAGTCGATGCTTGCACACTTTGATTTCCATTGATGATAGAATAATTTCCCCCAAGTAGGGCAAACTTGGGAAGGACACATCTCAAGATAATGAGCTGCATGCTTTGATTTGTTCCAAAGAGGATGAAAGCTGTGAGCTAAGATTGGATAATTTGCCCCAAAGAGGGCGGATTGAAAGATTAAGTGTGCCCCAAGTAGGGTGGATGGAAAGATGGATTAATTGATTTGCCTCCGTAGGGCAGATTGGATCTATTAACAAATTAATTGAGTAATTGATTGATTGGCAAGCATAGCTCAAGGATTTAACCTATTGCATGGATTAATGATGATATGAATGACGCAAACATATGTGCAATGGCATAACAACCTTTCAATGAATGAGCACACAAGGACGTGCAAAGATTGAAGTAATAATGATTGATTTGATGAAGAAAAGATGCATTGTCATGATTTTGTTGATCCCAATCGATAGGTGCGGGAGATCGATGAAAAGAGTAGGGGAAATGATAAAGATGAAGAGATGAATAAGAATAAGATTAAGGGTGGCTAAGCTGACTTCAGAAATTTTATGTGATTGAGCACTGCCTACATAGTTCAAATAGACCTCATTCCATTGTAGTTCCCCAGAACTACAATTAAATGTTTTCATTTTTTTCTATTTTAACACTGCAATTCCAAAATCATTTTGGCTCTATGTAATGACATTGGCGTGCAATTGAACTTTCCATACCATTAATGATGGTGTATTTCCAATTGCATAAAATAATTGATTGGACTTGAGTTAATGATAGTTTGAGGCACTACATGTCAGTGAAAGCTCATATCTTATATGGGTTTGGTCTTAATCCATCCTTTGAAATTATATACCCCAGTGGAAACAAAAATAAACACTACTTGTGAATCAGTGATAAACAAGCCGATCTACAAACTCTCATATATCTTGGTAAGGGTTCCAATTGGGTTGATGCCATTCCACGTACATCTAATAGCTAAAATATTTATACCAGTGAAACATGCATGGGATGGGTGTCCTGTGATCATTGAAAATATTTGTATCAGAGCCATACTTATAATTGAACTCTATCATAAGATTTTCTCTAGTTATACAAGAAATATCTTGTTGCTCTGTTTATCCCTATATCCCATTCTGAGTGCTCCTTCCTGTTTTACCCACTAAATTTGTCTCAGTTTATTTGTTCACTCGTCAAGGTATCCCATAGGGTAACTCGTTGACCAGGACTATCTTGTCGAAAGAGAAGTGATAATGGCAAAATTCTTAAAGGGAACCAGTGGCAACTTTAGAATGAAATTCTGAATGAAGCAGAAGCTGAAGGATGTTATGAGCTTCCTCATCATGATATAAGTCAAGCTATGTTCGAGCAAGGAGAAACCTCAACCTCGGTACCAAAAATCAGTCCACCTGAAAATTCTATTTCAGGTACTATTGTAAATTACAATCCTCCTGCTTTCAAGCCAAGGAGTGTTTATAAGAAAGAAGAATTGAGAAAATAAAGTGTTTTAGGAAAAGTTTTGTGTAAATCTACTTATAAAACTTTTATTCGTCCTATAATAAAGTCTGTCGAGCTTGCACTAGAATATAAGCCTGGGAAATCCTACCACTATTCCCTCCATCTGAGATAGAATACATTAGGAGTCACTCTGATGTCCAGTTTGTCCATTTTGGTTTGATTATAATCTATATTAAACCCCAGGTTCTTGAGAACATAAACCGTGTCTTATGTTGTTGTCTATGATAGAAGACAAGCCAAATTCAAACATGCTTGTCAACTATCTTTCTTGTAAGGTTAAACGATGGCACTGTCTGTTACGAGTTTTGGCCAAATTTCACAGTTAGAGCTTGAGACAAGGGGTGTATAGAAGTTAATCATGGTTCAATTGATTGTTGGCGTTTGTTCTCTTCAGTCTACGGTATTAACATGTTTGGCCCATTTAACTATGCATATGTATATATATATATATATATAGGTCTTGTACAGTATGACAAACACGGACCACCTAAAAATACTAGAAAACCTTCCATGTACTAGAACACTTAGTGGGTGTGTGCAGCTTGAAAAAGGAGTAGAGATTCTATAGAAGTACCTAGGAAGTAAAAACTTGATTGGCTAATGAATGTTGCACCCAAATTGCATAAGAAAGAACGGCCAATTTAGAGGATCGTTGGAAGATCTATTCATATATTTCCTCAATCATTGTCCTAGTCTTCCATCCAACATTCCATTGAACTCCCTAGATCAATTATTTTATCTTCATCCAGAAAATCCCATGGATCTTCAAGAAGGGGATTTTTAGTTGTAGAACTTGAGGATGAAAAGCATAGTCACAAGGTTCGGAAATCCGAAGGGCCAAAAAATGCGGAATGCGAACTTCTTGAAAATTTAAAAAAAAAATTTGGTTCGAAATATATATATATATATATATATATATAGAGAGAGAGAGAGAGAGAGAGAGAGAGAAGCAAAATATTTCAATCTACTAAACAATGAACATTAATTCAACACTTGCAAAATTAAGAAATGCATAAGAGTTTCAAACTTGAATTACATTCAAAGATAGCAAAATATCCATAGTCCATAGTTTAGAGCCTAAGCTCAAAATTGAAATAAAATTAAAAAAGTTTCAAACATTTGCAACATCAAACCTTGCTTCAAAATCAAAACTAGCACTAGCACCAACACCATCAACAAATCCGCTATCAACACTATCAATATTCTCCTCAGCGCCTTCGAAGGATGGATCTCCAAGAAGAAGATTGCCATCTTCTTTTGCAAGATTGTGCTCAAGCAATCTTAAATCGTTGTGGACAAACACAAGATTTGAGAGCCTTTTGGCTCCTAGTCGGTTTCTCTTATTAGTATGGATCAAATCATGCATGCTCATATTTCTTTCGGATGCAGAAGCACTGACACACTAGCTGTGGATACGCACGACAAGCTTTTGTAACTCGGGAGTAGAAGAACCATGTCTGCCACCATAAATGGGGATCCATATTATCAATGTCTTCTTGTGCTTCCTTGAAGAAAAACATGCCTTCATGGTTCTTGAATGTAGTCAGCTGTCTTTTCACCTTAGGTTTTTCATTTTCATTTTGAGCCAACCTGTCTATTGTTGTCAATAAATCATTCTTCACCTCTTCATCTGAATCATGATCTACCTCTATAAACTTAGGATTTACATAGCAACTTGCAGCGTGTATAAGTCGATGTAACCTGTTCCCTCAGATGTCCACAATGTCCCAAATGCGTTTAATTTCATCACCCTCATCTATTAGTGCTTTTTTAATTTGTTTTTTTGCTTGCTCCATGTCTTCATACACAAAACTAATACAAGGTTTCATGCTATCAGCGAATCTCAATAACTGGACAAATGTTTCAAAAACCTTGAAGGTCTTTTTGGCGCCCTCTCAAAATGAACTACCCAAGATAATTTTCTCAATGTCCTTTGCAACGCTTTTCTTAGAAAGCTTAGATTGTACCCATTCTTCACTAGTGACAACTCTTATCAATTCTGTCCTCTCCTCCACCTCCCTTTGCAAAGTGATAAAATTAGATGCAAATCTTGTTTTAGCTGGAAAAAGAAGTTCACGCTTTGCATATGAGTGATACCAGCTCAAAGTCAAGCGGTGATTAAGTATAAACTTGAAAATTTGTTTCCCTTCTCTGACAACACTATAAACTCACTCTAACTTTGCAAGATCTTCAAACAAAAGATCCAAAACATGAGTTGCACATGGAGTCCAAAATAAATGAGGAACCCTGTCCATAAGAAGTTCCTTTGCTGCTTTACAATTCGCTGCATTGTCTTGGATAACTTGGACAACATATTCTTCTTCAATGTCTAGAATAACAGCTTCAATGCATTTGAAAATGAACTCTGCAGTCTTCATCTCATTGCTTGTATCAATTGATTTGACAAACATACTCTTTCGAGCATTAGGTCAATATATTGAGGGGCCTTTGTTTTGTGTCAGACCACCCACCACTTATTATTGTGCACTTTGATTTTCTCCAGTGCTTTTTCATTTTATCTAATTCACTAGATATTGATGTCACCTCTTTTTCAGCAAAACAGTTCTCAGGGTTTCAAAAGATGGCATTGTGTACCCTCTCTCGAAATTGGTGATCCCCTCTACCATTGCTTTTGTATGTGGATTTCAAACAGCATTGAAGGGGATGGCATTTGCATAAAAAAATGGGCCATCAATCTATCTACTGAATTTTTTCGTGCGGCTTCCACATGGCTTTCAAAGAACGTTGGGAGTGGGACATTTGATGTTCATTTTTACTGGTTTTCATAGACGCTGGAGAACGCGTCGAGCTAGAAAATGAACCAAATTGTGTCAGATTGCGTTGAATTTTAGCCCTCTTTGAAGATTCAATCGTTGATACAACTGTCTTCAAATCATATTTGCTTTGGAGTTGATTGAGAAATGATGCATATATGGGGTTCTCTGCGATTATTGGACAAATTTTCACATTTAGGCCTCCAAGATAATGGTTGTGAACTCGTTATAGTCCCTGTGATATTTGAATCACAAAGAGTGCATTTCATATTTCTGGGATTTGCATCTCGTTGAACAATGTATTTCTTCTCAAGCGGAGTACTTACCATGATGATAAGTGTCATTCGAAAAAATGGGCCACCAATTTATCTACTTCATGTTTTTCGTGCGGCTTTCACATGGCTTTCAAAGAACGTTGGGAGTGGGACATTTGATGTTCATTTTTACTGGTTTTCATAGACGTTGGAGAACGCGTCGAGCTAGAAAATGAATCAAATTGTGTCAGATTTCGTTGAATTTTAGCCCTTTTTGAAGAATCAACTGTTTATACAACTGTTTTCAAATCATATTTGTTTTGGAGTTGATTGAGAAATGATGCATATATGGGGTTCTCCGCCATTATTGGACAAATTTTCACATTTAGGCCTCCAAGATAATGGTTGTGAACTCTTGTTATACTCCCTGTGATATTTGAATCACAAAGAGTGCATTTCATATTTTTGGCATTTGCATCTCGCTGAACAATGCATTTCTTCTCAAGCGGAGTATTTACCATGATGATAAGTGTCCTTTGCTACCCTACAAAAGTTTTATAAACATTTTTTAGTACACACTTGAAAAATTCTGTAAAAAAAATATTTTTTAATTTAAGTAAATGACATATATACAAATTTACAATAATATTATAAAACTGTAATCATCTGCATAAATAAATAATAAAATTTAAATTGAAAAAATTAAAAAATAAAAATATTTAAAATAAATATATAAAACAAAAATAAAAAATTTAAACATAAATATGATTATATTTTAAAATTTATAATTATCTATTTATAAAAAGCATAAAATATATTTATTTTTATGATAAACTTAAATTTATATTTCTTTATTTATAATATAAATAAACAAAAACTTTATGTAATAAAATTTAAATTTATTATAAACAAATAAATTTAAATTTAAATTTATTATAAAATAAAAATTAAAGTTTAATTTTATTTATATTATAAAATATAAATCTAGAAAATAAAAATAAATTTTTTATTATATTTATATTATAACATATAAATAAAAAAATTAAATTTATGTATAGATTTTAATATTTTATTTAATAAAGTAATTTTAATTTTTAACATAAAATATATATTTAAATTATAATTTAATTTTTTTTATAAAATAAAAATTAAAGTTTAATTTTGTTTATAAATAAATAATAAAATTTAAATTGAAAAAAATAAAAAAATAAAAAATAAACATTGTAATATATAAATTAAAATTTAAACATAAATATAATTATATATATATATTAATTTATTTATTACAAGCATAAAATATATTTATATTTATGATAAATTTAAATTTAAATTTATTTTTTTATAATAAACTAAAACTTTATATAATAAAATTTAAGTTTATTATAAACAAATAAATTTAAATTTATTTAAAATATAAATTCATAAAATAAAATTAAAAAAATTATTTTATCTATGTTATAAATTATAAATTTAGAAAATAAAAATAAAATTTTTATTTTATTTATATTATAAAATTAAAGAAGTATAAATAAATAAAATAAAATAATTAATAAATTTTAATATTTTATTTAATAAAATAATTATAAAATTTAAATTTATTATAAAATATAAATTCATAAAATAAAATTAAAAAAAATATTTTATTTATATTATAAAATAAAAAAATATAAATAAAAAAATTAAATTATTAATAAATTTTAATATTTTATTTAATAAAATTAAATTATCAAATCATGTTTTGCCTTCAAGAAATCGCTTGCCTTTCACGTCTCAGTCTCAACGTGTTTAACTTCTGCAGTTTCACATGATTTTATAAGTTTTTTTAAGGTTTTCGCTTGCCCACAAGGTGTTTTTAAGGTTTTTTGGTCACTTTTTAACTTTTCAAAATTTATTATTAAAAAATGTGCCGAACTTCTCGCATTAATACGACCGTCAAAAAAATTCGGATTTTCCCGAATTTGGCCGAGATCCGGGCCGAACCCTGTGACTATGATGAAAAGGTCAATGAGGGATTAGATATTTTCCCTCCTGCTTCAATGTCTGCCTTGCCTAGATAAGGAACTTAACAACATTGTACAAAAAATGGTACAATGTTCTACAAAGGAGGATGATGACCACCTATTAAAGGCTGTAATAAACAATGAGGAGGCAAAGTGTGTTACTTCTCTTCAGCGTTTCAGCCTACTTCTGAAGAAAAGGAGCCATCAATTGAATTTAGACATGAGAATTTTGTTGCAAGATATAATTCACATTTCCAACAAGTTTTTGATGATATGTGTAGGAATATACAGTTTATTAGGAGAAATGATAATGATGTTCATGCTATTATAGATTGTTCCTTAAATAGTATGGATAAAAAACTTGATAGTCTAGAGCAAACCCTAGACTGGTTAGAAGAAAAAGAAAAGGAAGAAGAAAAGAAAAAAGAAAAGGAAGAAGAGCTCGAGTCTAGCAGTCAATCTCTTGTATCCATATATTTTGGCTCAACATTCATCCCATACACTTTACAGAAAGAGAAGAAGCCAAAAGAAAAACCAGCCTTGCCTCAAATGTGGTGATCCCAAATTCCAATCCAACCATGGTACTTGAATATTGACAATCATCTAAATCCACTAGAATGATTAACCTCATGGTGTAATTCTATGAAAACCATAGGTCAAATCTCTAGACTGGATGACCGCACAAATGTAATGTTTGCTGTCAGATTGTTTTGGGGTATTGTCTTGAAACAGTGGAACAATATGACTGAAACAATGCAAAATACTAGGATCTTCTTGCAACAAAATCCAATGAATAAATTATTTCTAACATTGATTAATGACTTTGCACCACCTCAAGGAAACATGGAAATTGAAGCAAATAAGTGGTTAGCAAAAAAGAAGCTCTGTGATTTATCACAGTTTTAAAATTTGCTTTACACTTTTGCAAACTTTTATATGAAGTCCACTCTCACCAGTGCGATGCTATTAAAATGCATTTCCTAGAGGCCTTGCCCTATAACCTTGTTGACTGTGTCCTTAAATATATTGATAATTAGGGTATGAAACTCCATGCTATTTCAATTACTGATGTAATGGATTTTCCCCGACAACAAGTAATGACCTTGGTATCTAGCACTAAATCTATTCAAAATTTATCCAAACACCAAGCCAGTTGTGTTGCCATGCACTTTCCTGAAACTGCACCATATGGCTGTAGACCATTTGTTTCAAAGCCAAAACACCATTGTAAAAAGCTAAATTTTCACTGCCGCAATTTTTCTCACCACCGCACTTCTGGTCCTAAACACCAATTTCTTCATTGCTGTTGCTTCCTGCATCCACAATCTAAAAAGGTTATTTGCTATATATGTAACCAACTGGGGCACATTGCTCCCAATTGTTCTTTAAAAACAAAGCAGTAAAAGCATTTTATTCCTCCAACTTAGCCGCGTGGTGGGATGTCATAGATGAAGGTGATTATTTGTACCTTCAAGAAGATATATATGAACCAGTCCTTGAGGACGAGGAATACTGTGATGGGGAAGCTTCAACAAAGGATCTTGATGAAAATGAACTAGATCAGCTAGCAGATGATCTAGACATATCCAATACAATGATGCAGAGGCCATGGTCCAATAGAAACTCAGAAGAAGCTACTAGTAGCGGAGGACCATCTAGAGGAGGTTGATATAATAGAGGTAGGTAGTCAAATTTCAACAGGATGCCTCCAACAATCAGCATAATTGACCCACAACCGATACAAGTAAATCAAGCCTTCAAGCCAGATGAAAGATGGATCAAAAACAAATTTACTTTTGATCCCTCAATGCAAAAGCCAAGGAACATGAAATAAATCTTAGATCAAAATGAGTAATGTTTTGAAGATGATGAACAAGAATTTTGAAGGAGAATGTTTTGATTTTTGAAGAAAGTGTGGAGTAAATCCACAAAGAGAGGAGATAAAAGAAGAGGAAGCATATGAATAAGAGTTGGCAGCGAATCAAGAAGAAGAATACGCTGTATTACCAACTATGCAAGATCCTAAACATTGCAGGCTCGTTAGTACAACAGTTCCAACACCAGGTGAACCCAAACCTATATACATTACTCAGTTAATCCATGGCAGGTATGCACAATATATTTCAGTACAAATAAATGGAAAGTTTCTAGATGCACAAGTAGATACTGGAGCCTCATTGTCATTTGCTAAAGGACCCAAGATTTCAAATTGGGAAAAATTAGACAATAAGCAGTTGTATTACCGAGTATGCAAGATCCTAACCATTGCAGGCTCATATGTACAACAGTTCCAACACTAGAGGAACCCAAACCTATGTACATTACTTAGTTAATGCATGGCAAGTATGCACAATTTATTTCAATACAAATAAATGGAAAGTTACTAGATGCACAAGTAGATACTAGAGCCTCATTGTCATTTGCTAAAGGACCCATGATTTCAAATTGGGAAAAAATAGACAATAAGCAGGTGGTGCAATGTAACTTATTCATTTGCAACATATATAAGCATCAAGAATCAATGCTTATCCAGGGACAGATTTTTATGTGACTTCTTTATGCATAATGACATGCCAGTAGATTTCTTACTAGGTGGAGCTTTTACAGATAAGTATTCTCCTTATGGCAATACTCCAAAAAGTGCCCTCTTTACTCTTCAAGGAGGAAGAATTAGAGCACCTAGGCTTACATATGCTAAATAACAGTTTCCAAAGACTTTAGTACAACATCCAAAAAACCATGTCTTAGAAGAAATATAAAAGATAGGATGTACCAGAAGAGAAGAAATTTGTTTTGTCAATCTTCAAAAGTTTTGGCAAAAGAAAATGCCAAAAATGGAAATAAATTTACGGGAAGGAAAACAAATAAAATTTGGGAAAAGAATCGCTATTCTTGCTAATGATTATGAAGGCATGGAAAAGGCCATTAAAGAACTAGTTGATGCAAAATTCATAAAACCATCCACCTCTCCATATCGCTATTATACATTCATGGTTAACAAACACTCTTGAGCAAAATAGGGGAAAAAAAATTTTGGCCATAAATTACAGGCCTATTAATGAAATAACCAAGCCTTTCCCATATCCTATATGTGACAAGTCATATTTGCTACAAAAGGTAGCAAAATGTCAATATTTCTCTTAGTTGGATTGTAAGTTAGGGTTTTATCAAATTAGAATAAAAGAATCAGACAAAGCCCAAAATAACTTTCAGTTGTCCTTTTGGCCATTATTAGTGGAATGTGATGTCATTCGGCCTCATGAATGAACTTTCTTACTTCTAGGCACATATGGATGAGGTATTCAAAGGAACGTCTGATGTTCTGTGTATATATTGATGACATACTTATTTTCAGTTAAACCCTTCAAAATCATTTAGTTCATCTTCACAAGTTTTTTCGTTTAGCCAAAAATGCAGGGATTGTACTTTCAAGTACAAAACTCCGGATATGCCAAATAGAATGTGACTTCCTTTGCATGGAATTCAAAATTCTAGACTACAAGTTCAACGACATCAAAGAGAAAGTTGTAGAGCTCCTTGATATAATGAACAGACAACAACTTCAAGACTTCTTAGGATTACTAAATTATGCAAATAGCTTTTATCCAGATTCTGGAAGAGATAGAGCACCATTGCAAAACTTGTTGAAGAAGGGGAAAAGGTTTGAATGGTCTAGTGAGCATGTCTAAGTTGTCTAGACTCCAGACCTTTAAAAGGAGGGTTAAATGTTTTCCATCCCTTTTCGTTCCAACAACTTAAGAATTTATTGTATATATTGATGCATGTGATGATGCTTGGGGAGTAATGCTTTGTTGTATGGATAATTCAGTAGAATATATTTGTGAGTTTGCTAGTGGATTTTTTACTAATGATGTCAAAAAGTGGATTTCCACTGATAGAGATTTATGTTGTTAAGGAATGCTTTGAAAACTTTGCTCTGAAACTGATGCAGCTTCAATCCTTTAAGATTAGAACAGACTGCACCGGGTTCTTGACATTTAAAGAAAAGGGTTATGATCAGAAGGATTGAAGAGGTAAAAACTGCAGGTAGTAGTAATATTTCAAAATATTTAACTATGTTGTAGAGCACATCAAAGGCGAAGAAAATATTACAGCAGATTGGGTAAGTCGCCATCTTGCAACTACAATGATGGATTAGCCACCACCAAGAAGTTTCAGACTGACTAGAATTGAGGATACAAGATTTGATGATCTACCTTTAATCATCCAAAGGCAAATTCTTATAAAAGGGCATTCTTCAGAGGTATACCTGATTTTCAATAACAACCTCAATGGATCTACAAGCAACAAGGTCAGCTTGCATCATTGCTAAGCTCAATAGGGGAACAATCACTATTCACAGACTAAACAACGACCTCCACAACCAACAATATATCGCACTAATACAAAGCACTGGGTGGACATGGAGGATTAGACCACATTTGATGTGTAATGAAGTTGTCCTCACCTTTATTAAAGATTTGTGACCATCAAGGATACATACTAGGGAAAGCTTCGATGAAGACACCATTGCTTGTACAATCATCTGCCAACAACTTGTATGGGAATCTACTTTCCACGTCAACTTGCTCTGTCGACCTACTTTTTGGAACATGCAGCAGGTTTACCAGTTGAGATGCCCTTTCAGTCCCATTATTGGGGACGACTTATTAACAAAAGCCGAGGCATTATTGGATGGATCAACATCATCTTCATCATCATCCATAGGAAGCATCTCTTTGTGATTTCTTAACTGTAAAAAGAGCAAGTGGCACATTGTCAGCTAGTAATTGATAAGACCCCACTCTTTTCTCTCCTTAATTTTCTATATAAGCTACGCTTAGGAAGCATGGTGGGCATCATTAATTTAGTCTAGAGTGATAAGAGTCTTAGAGAAGTCTGAGACAAGGAAGAAATATTATGCTCTTTCCCTGCATTTCGAATGATCTGGGAAATAATTTTTTCTTCTTCTGTAAATCTGCTTTGTAATCAGTTTGTTGTTTAATAGCTAGAAGTCGTACCATTCAGCTAGTTGCCTCCGCATAGTTTTTTGTCCAGTATTGTCTACTGACATGAAAATATTGGTAATGCCCATCTTTATTCACCATTTATTTGATTCTAAATTCAGTTGACAATTATATGTTGGTAACTACCCTTAAATTTGAGGGTCACTTTTTATTTTTATTCTATAAATCCACTTTACATAAAAAAGGTCAATGTGATTTCCTTTGTTATTCAAAAAAGTCACAAAGTACCCTAATTCAAAAGGTATTGTCACTTGTGTCAGTGGCAGTGTTTTCATACTAACAATCATGCTTGTGTTAGTGGTGGTGACATGTTGGTGGCAGTTTTGTCTTGCAAAGTGGCAATTTTCCCAGAATGCAATAGAAAATGTAAACGGTTACAAATGTTGTTGCTTTGTGTCTTGATGATTGTGGATCTTTTGCACTAAGGGAGGAGTGTATGGAAGGATGAGTGAGTGATAGCAACAAAGAGTAAAGAAATTGAATGGAAGTATAATGCTAGTTTCTATGCTCCATTGAACTCTTTGTTATATGAGCATATGCAAGAGGTAGCAGAGAGTTGAGTGTGATGCTCCATTGAGCTCTTTGTAAGTTTCCCATTTGATGAAGATGAGAGGTGGTGATCAATTGACACTATCAAGCTATTTTTTTCCAAACTAGTCTTTCCAAGGTAAAATGGCAGTGACTTAAAATCTTTGTGTCTTGTGTTTGCTTCTATTTCTTCCAACTACTTATTGCCTTCTTATTGCTTCATGAATAATTCACATTTTAAGTCATTGCCATTTGAAACTAATTTAAATAACTTGCAACAAACATAGTTTAAGATCTACATTTAATTTCGAACAAGTCAATTGTAAGGGAAATTGCAAATAATGCGATATCAGAGCAACAAGTTTTAGTTGCTAGTAGAATATTTTTGCTAACGCATTTCAATTGAGTAATAGAAAATTTAAATACAATTATTTGACAAAATGTTCTAAGAGATTTGTGGTTGCATAGACTAGCCATGACCAAGTCATTAAGGAGAAATATTGAGGATTACATTGAGGATTTTAATAGACTCACAATTAGAGCGGGTCATGTTGAACATGACACTGAGAAGATCTTGAGGTACATGAATGGATTGCGTATTTCCATTCAAGTTGAGTTTGGTATGATTTGTGTGGGTTTAGTTGAAGGAGCTTATCAGTGAATGCTTAAAGTTGAGGAAAAGTTGTCTCACAAGGATAAATATTGAGGAGGATTACACTGAGGAATTTTATTGACTGACTATCAGAGCGGGTCATGTTGAAGATGACACTGAGAAGGATTCAAGATAACATTAATGGATTGTGCATTTCCATAAAGGATGAGTTTGATATGATTCGCGGTCGTTTAGTTGAAGAAGCTTATTAGTGCGTGCTTAAAGCCGAGGAAAAGTTCTCTCGCAAACAAGGCACAGTGAGAGGCAAGTTTTTGCGTGTGTGGAAAAGAAAGCAATGACAAAGGTTACTTTGTGCAAGGAGAAGCTAGTACTTCTCAGTGCAATGATACTAGTACACAGATTGAACAAATCTTACCAGAGGTAGAGGATCCTATTGATGAGATAGGAGAAGAGGATTCATGGGTACATGCTTCAGATGTGAAGTTGGGCATAGGGCATTCAATTGCCCTCATATGTATAATGATGGCAGTAAAAGAACTGATGCAAATATGCATATCACACAAGTTGAGGAAGAAAGCATTGTGTCTATCCATAACGGAGAAGAACTAGAATGTGGAGAAACTCTCATGATGAAAAGGGTGTTGTTGAAACCATAGTTACCAAATTGCAAAAAAATCGCGATTACACTTGAATTGCCCCAAAAAATGCTTTTTTCGTCGAATAAATCGCGGTTAATTCCCAGACAACCCTTGCAGGTGTCAAAGTCGTTGACCTTGGCGATTAAAATTTGGAAATCATGATTTAAACATGACAAAATCACGATTTAAATGCGATTAAATTACGATTTAAACTTGGAGTGGACCTAGGGTGAAGTATGGTTAGGGTTAGGGTTTTAAGTTTTTTCGATTTTTTCAAAAACACTTGCACTCTTGAAAAAATGATTATTTTCTCAAACAATTAATGCTACTATGGTTGAAACCATAGTTACCAAGTTCAGAAATCCAAATCCATTCAGGAGGTCAAAAAAATGCGGAATTCTTGAAAAAATTCGAAAAAAAAATAGAGTAAAATCTGGTTTGGAAAAAAAACAAACATATTATATATATATGTGCCAAATATTTCAATCTACTAAAGAATGGACATTAATTTAACACTTGCAACATAATAAAAATATATTATGATATTATTAATTTTAATTTTATCATATATTATATAAATAATTTATCTGTAATATAAAATAAAATTAAATTTTTTAAAAAATATTAAAACGAAACATATTAAAAATAAATATTATAAATTATAATATAAATGAAAATACACATAAAAATAATATTATAAATACGTAAACCTAATTTAGTTTTTTTATTTATATGTAATTTTATAATATAAATATTAAATACACAAACTTAAAAAACAAAGTTTTTAAAAATTTAGACAACGATATTTTTTTCTTTTTTAAAATAATTTAAATTAAACAAAATAAATAATAATAATAAATATAACCTAAATATTTTTAAAACCCTAAATCCTAATTATGTTTTTAAACCCTAATCCTAACCCTAACTATCCTCTTGCTCGAAAATCTTCAATTCCAAAATAATTTTCTGTCAAAGCAAAAAGAGATTATAGGAAAAAAAAATGTTTTCAGGGATATAAGCCATAAAAATCGCAAATAGAAGCAAAAAATGCGATTTTTTGGGCAGATTAATTGGATTAAAATTGCGTTTTTTAAAAAAAGGGGATTTTTTTGGCGATTTTTGACGTTTTAAAGTTTAAAAACATGATTTTCAACATTTTTTTCTTGGATGTTGACTGTGAAAAACTCGTGATTTTTCCCTATTATTTTCACGGTTTAGGGCACACAATTGCTCTTTTTAGGATTCATTGATGTTGATGGGGTTTTTTTGAGGTTTTTTTTGGGTTTTTATTTTTTTATGAGATAAAATGCCCGAACTATATCGGATAATCCAATAGATGAAAAAAATCTGGATATTTTTGGATTGGTCGGATTTGGTAACTATGGTTGAAACCAACAGAGGAGAATAGTCCCTCTCATAGGAAGAACATATTCAAAACCATTTGCAAGTCTAGAGGTAAGTGTTGCAAGTTGATTGTTGATAGGTGGTATCATAGATGATCTTGTTTCACAAGAGATGGTTGAAAATTAAGTCTAAAGAGGACTGCACTTCCAAATACCTACAAGGTATCTTGGTTGTTGAAGGGACTTCAGGCTCTGGTGAATGAGCAGTGCTTGGTAAATATCCGGATTGCCGCATGCAAGGATGAAGTCATGTCCAACATAACGGCCATGGATGTATGCCATGTGTTGCTTGGAAGGTCTTGATAATTTGATAGGAAGGTGCAACATGATGCTCGTGCAAATATGTGTTTTTTAGTGAAGGATGGGAGGAAGTATACACTTTTATCGTTAAAGGATAGGAATGAAGAAGTGGACAAGAGTTAAAAGAATTTTGTTGGTGTTAGGAAAACAATTCTTGAAAGAGGTAAGCAAGGAGAGATGTAGTTACGATAGGAGGTCCTAGTGAAGGGACGCCCTTGTCCGTGCAACTAAAGTCACTTAGTGGAAAACATTCACTATTTATTAAAAAAATCAGCCTTTATGGCATCTACATTCACAGTGACTATCAATTGGCTACAGTTTTTCACAATCACTTTATTACAAACTTTGCAACCTCCTCTACTACGGTCCCTCTCTGATCTGTGGCCTCTTTCTCTCTTCATGATTTTGGGAACCTTCCTCTTTCTATTGGGAACCTTCTATTAGCCCTACTCTATTTGGAATCTTCTTTTTCAATCGACCCTCTCTACCTTGAACCCCTTCTTTGTGGTTGTGATTCTTTTTATTTCCTTGGGTCCCAGAGCTTTCATCTTCTTTGTAATTGTTCCCCCTAATTAAGAGACAGTTGAATCCTCATATGAAATAGTTTCTTTATCTTTCCTGGTGAACATTTTCCTTTTAAAGATATCTCATGAACTGTGGCCATTGTTAGTTGAAAGCTCTTATTCCCAATTTTCTAATGAGACCAATAATGTCTCAAATGGTTATCCCAAGTGGAAGTTATGGCCAATTGAAGTTTGTTGTGATTGAATTGTGAATTGTGATTGGAGGTTGCCCATGATTGTGCAATGTGGCATAATCTTGTGGTCTCTACTTAATGGGCTCTGAAGGCATTCCCCATGTCTCTATGGTCTTCGTGGACTAGTGGAATTTGTTAGTGTATAATTTTTTTTTGCTTTCGATTTTAACAACACGGTTGTTAATCAACTTGCTTAGGGTTGTTAACATCATTAAGGGAATACACTTAATGTGTTTTTTAATAGTGAGTTAATTTACCTTTTTGGTGACTTAATCTCTTATTATATAATGTACCTCCTTTGTAATTTTTGACTAATGAATCAATGAACTATTATGAATCTCATTTTTGCTTTGCATCTTGCTTTCACCTAATTTTTGGGTTTTGTGCAATTTGTGATATTTAGAGATCTTGGAGTTATCCGACATGGTATCAAAACTTTGATTTGATGACCATTTTGTCATTTCTGAAATCCTTGGTGAGATCTTACCTACTAGCATTCTTGTTTGTTTTCTTGATTTTTAACGGTTTCGTAGGTTTGGTGGAATTTCATAGAAATTTGTGCAAACTGTACAACCAAAGTCTCCAATCACAAAAACAATGCCATTAGATTTGGAAGGCATCAAAACCCTAAAATTGAGTGTAAACATGACATATTTGTGATGATTTTCAACAATTTTTGGAGGGTTTAAGGGCTTTTTTTGGTCATTTCACGCATATACAATGGGAATCTCAAATTAGGAAACAATTTCAGAGTTTTTTTGGGTTTTTCAAGTTTTCAAATGAGTCTCTTAGTTTTTGGAGGAGCTGTACCAAATTTGTAGATTTCCAGGTTTTCCAGTTTCAGCGAAGTTCCTAACTCTAGCAGATAGTTTTCGCAGTTTTTGGTCTGGGTCAAAGTTTTAGCATCGGGAAAATAGGCTTTGTCAGACTTTTGCTTAGAGGCGAACATTTCAATATGTGTGTGCAAGCATGTAAGCCCTTCAGAGCTTGACCCCATTCAATGCACTCCTTTGTTAGAATTTTGGGGTCCATCAGACATTTGACAATCGTCAGATATTTTAGGTTGTCGGAACACACGTCGAACCCTGACACTTGTGCAAGCAATTATCGAATCCTGACAATGTGCCCGACACATCATTGGATCCCAACGAGTGCACAAACACTGCTTAGACTTTGACAAAGTTGCAGGGATCGTCGTCGGATCCGGGCACCCTTCAGGGACCACTATCGGACTGCAATGCTTGCCAAAACACACGTCGGACTCTGATCCTCTTGCATGCAAACATCGTGAGTTTCAACCACTGCTAAAACATCCCTTGAACTCCGACCCTTGTTTGAGCATGCTCCATTCTCTGATCACCTCTTTTGCATGTTGTGATGTCAAGGGGATCCCGACAAGTGCACAAACATTGCTGAAACTTCGACAAATTTGCAGGCATTGTTGTCGAACTTGGACATCCTTCAAGCACCACTACTAGACTTCGATGCTTGCCAAAACACATGTCGGACTCCAATCCTCCTGCATGCAAACATCGTGGGTTCCGACCACTGCTAAAACATCCCTTGGACTTCAACCCTTGTTTGAGCACGCTCCATTCTCCGATCATCCTTTTTGCACGTTGTGACGTCTAGGGGATCATCAAATTTAACCAGGTGAAAAGTGTTATTATTCATTTGAAATTTGAAACTATTTTGGTAGTGACATCAATCTCACATCAAACAAAAGTGAATGAGGGGGAGCACTCACAAAAGGTCTTAGCCCTTTAGTCATATGGTGTGGTCACAACGGGGGGCTTAAATCTTGATTCCTATTAGTGGGGGTTTAACTCTAGCCCTTCAACCAATTCTCCATCAACCCATACATTTTCAATTTTTTGTTTGGTGTCTTCAATGAACCTAAACATTTTAAAATTTTATGTTGGGTGGAGATTTTTTATGTAAGCTCAGATTGTCAAACGGTGATAACTTTTGATCGATAACTCTTTTTTGAGAGTCGTTTTCTTCAAAAGTGCCTTTTTTTGTGCTCTACGCATTAATGACTTTTTTGGGCCCTTTATAGCTACCTATTTTTCACATATTGTATCTCTTGGATGTATTATTGACATAACCTAATGTCTCTCCAGTTCTTACATACACACAAATTGTTCAAGACATATTCGGCCATCCTTGATGTTTATACAAGTGTGCTTGTATTTGCAACTTTAAGGGGGGGTTAACTATTGACAGTTTTGAGGGGGTATTGTGTGGTACTATGTATTCTTCGTATCTCTTTTGCACAATCTCATTTTCTACATTGTGTTGATTCCTTTACTGTTCATTTGGACGCATTCTCGGTTGTGCCCAACATCCTCTTCATTAGCGTGCCTATTTATTATAACTAGGGGGTCATTGGAATTGTTTTGTGTAGTTTTACACTTTTTTGGTCTTTTTTCTCGGTCATGTCGACTTCACTTGAGAGATACCTGTGGAGGAAAGTTGATTTTACACTAGTGGTTTTTAAAAAGAGCAATTATGTTTTTTGATGTGCTTACATGGAACACTTGTTCACAAAAAAAGGAAAAAATTGTATTCCATTCCTATATAAATAGATTCTTGCTCCCATTGATTTTGACAAGTACATTAAGTGGGCTAACACTTGTGACAAGGTTCGTGGTACTTTGTTGCTACGTGTTTCATGGAATCTACATCACCATGTGTAGCTCACTATGTGTCTCAACACTATTTGGAGCATTCTTCAGTGTCTTTTTGGATATTATGCTGAGATTTATATCAGTCTTCTTCCTATGGTTTCTTCGGAGACTGTTGTACTCTCTCCTACTATTTTTTGTGATGACACATCCATAGTGGATAGTGCTCTTCTTTTTGTTGAGCTACCAATACATGACAAGATTTTGCCAGACTTTAGCTCTCCCATTACAGATTTTACTTTTATTCCCGTGCATGATGTTCTTTCGGAGCCATCACAGATTGGTACTTCGGAGGATTCTATTATTTCTAGTGAGTACACCTATTGAGATGATAGACTACTCTTCTTTTGTGATTCATTTGTAGTCTTTTCTTCAGCTTTGAGGGTTGTTGAGCCATGCTCTCCACTTCACATAGACATTCTTTCAACGAATGTTTCATGCCATTTTTTTTATCAGACTCCCCTATACTTGATGACTTTTCTAGCACAATTGACTACAATAGTGATGGAGACACACCTACACCATCTCCTTGTCACCTCCTAGATATTGAGGAGTTAGTTTTTGATACACAACACTTTCGACATTACAGAGTGCAGGTATATTGATCCAGGACTCATTAGACATTGGGTAGTCTTTTCCATAGGTACAGGGCATTCTGCAGTCCATTTTAGTCTTTGCTCTTGTTGAACCATCATTGCATAGAGTAGTTGGCCCTCTTACTATGCATGAAGAGCATAGTTCTTTGGTTGGAGTTCCATCAGGGACTTGGTGGACACATTCACTGTTCTAGGGTGATCTATTTTTCATTGCACTTACTTTTGATAGGTTCACTTCAGTGGCATTACATTCAGTTATTGTGCATGATTTTGCCACACCTATGTCACTTTTTTTTTGGATCCTACTCAGAGATCTTTGTATTGCTGCCTCCTTCCATTGTAGAATGGGCAGACTTTC
Source organism: Torreya grandis (assembly GCA_037957365.1). Taxonomy (NCBI): domain Eukaryota; kingdom Viridiplantae; phylum Streptophyta; class Pinopsida; order Cupressales; family Taxaceae; genus Torreya; species Torreya grandis. The sequence goes on from JARHVA010000206.1 coordinate 3,765,941, forward strand.
AATTTACCATTTGTATTTTTTTTTTGGCAAAGGGAAGAAACATTGTTTGATGCGGATGGAGCTTCTTCAGTGTTTAGGTAGAGTATCTTGTCAATGGCATTCGTCATTTTGCGAGTTCTACTGTAGGTAGCATCAACATCTTCTATGGGGACTTCTTAGTTCTCTCCATGTGCTCTGTTCTCACTTTGGACAGATTCTCGATTGTGCTTGACGTCCCTAGAACATGCATTTTCTCTTTTGCTCTTTTTTTGTAGAGTTTTATCTTATGGGTTTTCTCTTTTTTTTCGTCTTATGAGAGTTGCATTGTGCTTAGATATCTCATTACGCCTCATTGCTGAGACCCAATTCTTCTACCCACCTAAGAGACGTTTCAAGAGGGAGTTAGCATAGGTTTTTTTTCACTTTCGATTTTATCTACATGGTTGTTAGTCAACTTGTTTAGAGTTGTTAAGGTCATTAGGGTAAATACACTTAATGTGTTTCCGAATAATGAATTGATTTGATATATTTTCGGTGATCCAATTTCTCACTATATAATGTACTTCCTTTGTACTTTTTGGCTAATGAATCAATGAATTATTATGAAGCCCACTTTTACTTTGCATCTTGCTCTCACTTAATTTTAGTGTTTTGTGCAATTTATGACATTCAGAGATCTTGGAGTTATTTGACAGAATTATTAATTCTACTTGTGACTGTCCATGCGTCCCCCTGGCTTTGCAGCGCTTTTAAATATGTTTATTATTTTCAATGTGTCCACCAAAGTGGTCTCATTATTGATCCGTGACTTGCGTGGGCCATGATTGTGACACTTGTCATAATCCCACGTCCTAGATGTTGTGAATTCAAAGAGTCAAACACACAAATTTAACACATGCAATGTGCAGACTCGAACACAGAAAAGCTTCAAAATATTTTAACACAACTATATTATATTATTCATACGTTTTGATTAATAAATAATACGAGACTTTACAAACATATATAGGAACATTATTCCTATATTTATGGAGAACATTTCTCCACTAACTTCTCACCCAAATCCCTCTAATTAAATAAACTTTTATTTACGATATATTGTTATAGCTCATTAACAATATATCTCAACAACTATAATATTCTAACCTAATATCGTAATATTGTTATACAACAATATTACTACCAAATACTAATTAACAAACCTATTATTTTTTACCTCTTGGTAAATACCAACCTGTAAATACTCAAACTTATTAATGTAAGTTAATTCTTAACATTCCCCTCATAGTTTTTACATGGTGCAAAAATATTCACACTTATTTGCAGTATGATCACCCATTGTAGCATGTCTTATTTTGGTCATGATCTTAATATAAAGAGAGCCTCATTTTTTCCATGATTTTATAGGTTTACCACAAACTTTGACATGAACAAGAACACCATCTACCTCCAAGAATTGGCATGAACAAAATTGTATGTCACCACATACTCTTAGGTTTGCATACTACTGATGTAATCTTGCTGCGGATGACCACTATTATGCGAAAGAATGCATCCTGTATTTACTTTATGTGACTGCAATGGATGTCACTGCATGGCATCTCCATAAAGAAGTAAAACAATCACGGGATCTTTGCAGTCGTTGCTCTCTTAATTGTTGTCAAAGCACTGTTCACCTCATGTGGTTTTCTAGATCTCTATCACAAACCCTTTTAAGATCCATGAACTAACTTACATTGGTGCTTTCTGTCTTTTCACAATGTTTTCACATTTAAAAATTATGTTTGAAATTTCACATAGATTATATTACATGAGCAAACATTATTCTTCTGTTTTTATTTTGCAAACACAGCGAAAATGAAAAACACACAACACTGTCACCAAAATATTGGTGCGGCTCTGTCATTGGTGATTAATGAGAGGTCGTTGAAAGACCTTTATCTTCCGTGTATCCTCCAATCTTTAGTAGGTCGTTGCTCACTCAACGGGTATGTCGATGTAGCTCATGTCATTTTTGATGACGAGATTCTCCCACATATATAACTGAAGCTTTTGACTTAGGGCGTCGGGTTCCCCTGAAAATGCGTCCTTTACATAAGATATGACTAAATTTAATAACTTTGACATAAAAATGACTCTTACAAAAGATGACTCGATGACTTTTGATTCTCGACTCATTTTTCTTATTTTGACAATACGACTAACTGACTAATTTTAATAAACTCAACAACATTAAAAAATGACACATTGACGACTAAATATAGACTTTAATATTGACAATTGCTCTAAAAAATTAATGAAAAAACTTTTAAATATGGATTTGACCATATATAAATATTAAAGACTCAAATGACTTACAAACAAGGACTATAACGTTTTAAAACATAAAACAATTGTTAAGTATGGGATATACTGAGGGGGGGTGAATCAGTATATCATATATCTTATAAAACTTTTACTTAGTCAAACTCCACTTAACCATACATTCAAGATATGCAATAAAATTGAAACAATAACATGCACCACACAAGAGAGACACACGAGATTTTTACGTGGAAATCCAATGTAGGAAAAACCACGGAGAACAATCTCAAGTTTATGAATGAGCACCAATTCAAATTACAAAGTTCGCAAGCACCTACCATTTTTGCCGAGCACCTACCCTTTTTGCCGAGCACCAACACAATTATTTGTGAGCACCAACCCACTAAGGCACTAACCCCTCTTATGTAAAACACAACTATCTTTCAATGTTGCTTTCTCAACAAATGATAGAACTCACAATATCTTTCTATTTTCTCCTCATTTTTTATATAAAATAGTTACAAATCATGCACACTCTTGCATATTACAAATGGCTTGCCAAGCCTTTTTTTTATAGCTTTTTACATGACCTTTGGCATTCACCTTTTGTGACCGTCCACATGGAAAATGGCGCCAAACTTGCATGACCTTTCAAATCTTTTTATTTGAAAAGTCACATGGTGATATTTCATGAGCAAATGTTTTTTTTCCCTTTTGTCTTTATTTGGTGACTTTTCGAATTCTTCAAGGTGACTCTTCATGAAAAAATGTGCCCTTTCCTTTTTTGTCTTTACTTGGTGACTCTTTGAATTACTCAAGGTGACCCTTCATAGGAAAATGCGTCATTTCTCTCTTTTGTTTTTATTTCGTGACTCTGACTTCTTCATGAGCCTTCTTTTGACTTTATGCAACCAAAAATATATTTGTTAATATTTAATAAATATTAACACACTTTAACCAGAATATGAACATTAAAAACACATTAAGACATTAAATGCTATGGGGCTTTTGTCACCAATAATGTTAAGACTTTTGACATCAATGACAATATTTTCAACAATCTCTCCCATTGTCATTGATGGCAATCTCAACTTGGGACCGTCACATCTTGAAATCTGTACTGTCAATTTGTTCATACTGCCAACAAAAAATCATACAGTATCTCTTTTTTATTGTAGCATCTTGTATTTGTTCCCTATATTTGTTCTTGTACTTCTCTTTTTTTGACATCAATGGCAAAGGGTTTATTTTGGAGCTAACACTTAGCTCCCCTTCAACTGATGCTCACTTCCGGTTTTGATGTAGAGATTACTGTCAGCAAAATTTCTATTGAAACTTTGATTTTGCAGGGACTTATCAAGCCTTGCATATCAAGCTTTGGGAGCTTGTTTCAATCAATACAGTGCTTTCTTCAATCTGCATACATGGCTACTATCATTTGAGAAGAAATCCCTCAGGGTGTTCAATGTAGACCTTTTTTAGATACCTATTCAGGGAAGCAGACTTGACATCCATCTGAAACACTTTGAAATTCTTAAATATTGCATATGCAAGAAACATTTTAATAGCTTCTAACCTTGTCATTGGTGCAAAAATTTCTTTAAAATCTATACTCTCAATCTGAGCATATCTTTTACATACTAACTTTGCTTTATTCTTGGTAACTTCATCTTCATTCAACTTATTTCTGTATACCCATTTTGTTCTTATCACGTTTTGATCTTTTGGTCTAGGCACTAATTTTCAAGTATCATTTTTTTCTATTTGATTTAATTTTTCATCCATTGCTTTAACCCAATGCGTATCATGTCTGGGTTCTGAAAAAGTTCTACGCTAAATTTTGAATAACAAAGAAAAATTAACTTGCTCAGATTCACTTACCATCATTTTTTCGGTGCGAACACTTTCATTTATGTTCTTGATGATGTCACTTTCATTATGATTTTTTTAGACATATTTGGATGGGGTCTTGGTGATTTTTTGCTCCTTATTTTCATCTTCATCTAATTTTTCAAAAAATCTTTTTCTTCAATGATTTCAGGGGTGTAACGGATCACTGGGTTTTTGTGCTACATCTTCATCTATTTTGACCTCTGCACTTTCAACTATCTTCTTGGTTCTTTTGTTATAACATTTATAAGCTTTACTTTTGCAAGAATATTCAAGAAATATACTTTCATCTGTTCTAGATTCAAACTTACATAAATTTTTATCGGTTTTTTATGAAGCATATGCGGTCGAAAACTCTGAAATAATCAACAGTCGCTGGTTTGTTTTTCCATAGCTCACAGGGAGTCTTGTCACTGTTGACTCTCAACAACACTATGTTTTGGATATGCACTATTGTGCCTACTGTCTCTCTCTAATATTTATATGATATCTTGGATTTATTTAGCATTGCTCTCGTCATCTCTTGAACGGTTTTGTTTTTTTGCTCAATCACTCCATTTTATTGTAGAGTTTTCACTGTTGAATAATGTCTTTTTATCTCATGGTCTTCACAATACTCAATAAATTTATTTGACATGAACTTTCCTCCTCGATCTCATCTCAAGGACTTAATTTTCAAACTAGTTTCATTCTCAACTAAAGCCTTGAATGCTTTGAAGTCGCTGAAAGCTTCTGATTTTTTTTTCAAAAACATCACTAAAGTCATACATGTAAAATCATTATTAAGCAACATGAAATATTTCTCACCTTGAGTGCTTTGAGTTGTGGTAGGTCCACACAGATCAGTGTGAACAAGCTCCAACATCTGAGTGGTTAATTATTTTTTTGTCTTGAACTGTCTTTTGTCTTGCTTCCTATGTTGACATGGTTCACAACACGTGTTTGAGGGCTTTGTAATCTTTGGAAGATCTCCAACTGCTTGTTTCTTGCTGATATTGCCAAGATTGTCAAAATTTGTGTCCCATTCCCCTGTGTCACAACAAACTTTTCTTACCCTGACTCAAACAACATTTTTGACTTCTGATATCTGATAACATATATAAATTGTCTGTTTTTTGAGCATTTGCAGTCAACACATCTGAGTCTTTGCTTTTAATTTCACAACCTTCAGCGTAAAATTTTAATGTCCCTGATCGCACATTTGACTTACACTCAATAGTTATGCTTAAGACTTTCTATATACAAAACATTTTCAGTCTTAGTTCTATCATTATCCAAACTTAATGTACATTTTTTGGCAATTCTGAGAGTGGTATTGTCTTTCGAATTTCATTGTCACCATTGATTTTTTTTAGAGTTATGAACTTGGTCTTGTTCCTTGTCATGAGCTTCAAACATCTGTTGTCAATGAACCATGGGTTTTCTTCATTTATTACATGCAATGCTGTTTGGACTAACATAGACTTTTCATGTTGTTTTTTCTGCCATGAATCTGTTTGAATTTTTTTTGATGAATGGAGCTTTGAAACTTTGATCTTTCTTGACTGCCTCGAACACATTTTTGCAACGCTGGGCTATGTGTCCGAAATTATTGCACTTATAACGTACTATGACGTCTTCATCAAAACTTGATAGAAGAGAAAAAAAGTTGTGGCTTCTGCTTGACTCTGCATGAGTTTTCTTCTTGTTTTTGAAATTGTTAGCTCTTTTCTAACGTACTTTTTTTTATGACCATAACCATTACAATAAAAACAATAACCATAAAAATAGAACTTGTTCTGATTTGTGTATCTTTGACCCGGTTGTCTTTTGTAGCTTTGTTCCTTCCATTTTTTTTTGTTTGTGTTGTCCTCTACATTCTTAACTTTTTTCCTCTTTATTCTTTTTTGTAAGGTTTTTAGCATAGCGCTTTTTCTTTTCAAATCCAATACTTGTCTTATCTAATATTGATTTTTGACTTTCTAATATCTTATTCAACATGTTAGTGCTATTTTCAAATTTTGAATCATTGACAGTTTTATTATTGATTGCTTTATTTGTTTTCTCGATATCTTCTTTTAAAGAGAAAATTTCAACAACATATTTTTCACATTCTTCACTTTTTGTAATTGCGCTGTTAGATCTTCTTCAGTATTTTTGGCTTCTTCAGTTTGTGCTTGTAGATTTTCAATTATTTCTTGACTCTTTCATTTTTTTCGATCTGAAGCTTCAATCTTCGATTCTTTTTCTCAAGAGCTTTTGATTTTTTTTAAGGCACAAATGAGTTCTTCCAGATTTACTTCATTTTCATCTTATTCTTTTTGATCCTCTGTACTTTTGCTTGCAGAGCCATTTTCATGTATGGTCATGAATAATCTTTTCTTCATCTGAGTCACTGACTTCACTGTCTTCAATTGAACTAGGATTTTTAGAATATAAATTTTTCTTCTCGAATCTCATCTTGTATTTGCCTCTGAAGTTCTTGTAAGTAGATTTTGTTTTTTCATTGTCACCATTGTTTTTATTTGGACCACATTTAAAACATTTAAATGACAACTTTTTTTGATATTTACCTGTGTTTTTTTTAGGCTTGCGGATGAATAGAGCTTTGTTGTCATCTTTCTCATCGTTAGCGCTGTCACTTGATTTTTGAATTTTAGCCTCGTCTTTCTTTGATGTCTTGAAAACAACTTTTCTCTTTAAGGGTTTCTCTTGTTCGGTCTGCATCTCATATGCCGTAAGAATACCATGTAGTTCATCCATCTATAACTTAGCTAGATCTTTCATCTCTTCAATTGCCGATACCTTTGCATCATATCTCAATGGTAGAGATCTTAAATTTTTTTGTACCACTGCTGACTTTTCCAATTTTTTTCCAAGGTATTGAATTTGATTAATTATTTGGTCAATCCGCAAAAAATAACATGCTATATTTTTTTCCTCTTCTTCAAACTTTCAATCTTTCTTCTAAAAGTTTGGAGTTTAGCTTGCTAAATCTTTCCATCACCTTTATAAATATTTTCAAATCTTACCTAAGTCTCATGAACAAATTTGCATTGCATAATTTTAACAAATTTTGATTCACATAAACCACATAAAATAGGATTTAAAGCTTTAGCATTATTTTCACTTACTTTTTTTTTCGCAGGGGTAGTTACAAGTGTGTACTTACTTTTTTTTTCGCAGGGGTAGTTACAAGTGTGTGTGGCTCTTCGTATTCCTTCATTACTACTTGTCAAATGTCGAATCCAAGGGCTCTCAAGTAAGTCCTCATCCATACGTTTCAAAAAGCATAATTTGTCCCATCAAACAACGCTGCCTTGTAAAAAAAACTTTCATGTGATCCAGCGGTTTTGTTTTTTTTGATCTACCTTCAAACTGTTAAACTCTTTTTAAAAGACCCTGCATTGATACCAATTGTTAAGCACATGATATACTGAGAGGGAGGGTGAATTAGTGTATCAGATATTTTATAATTTTTTTTCTTAATCAAACTCCACTTAACCATACATTCAATATATGTAATAAAACTGAAACAATAACATGCACCACAAAAGAGAGAGCCAATGTGAGAAAAATCACGGAGAACAATTTCAAGTATATGAATGAGCACCAACTCAAATTACAAAGTTCGTAAGCACTAACTTGCAAGAGCATTAACTCCTTTTGTCGAGTATTAACTCCTTTTGTCGAGCATCGACACCAACTATTTGTGAGCACCAACCCACAACATCACTAAGCCCTCTTATGTAAAACACAACTATCTCTCAATGTTGTTTTCTCAACAAATGATAGAACTCTACAATATCTCTTTCTATTCTCTCATTTTTTTATATAAAACAATTACAAACCATGCACACTCTTGCATATTACAAATGGCTTCCCAAGCCTCTTTTTATAGCTTTCCAAATGACTTTTGGCATTCACCTTTTGTGACCCTTCAATTCACATGAAAAATGGTGCCAAACTTGCATGAGCCTTCGAATCCTTTCATTTGGAAAGTCACATGGTGACCCTTCATGAGCAAATGCATCATTTCTCCATTTGTTTTTATTTGGTGACTTTTCGAATTCTTCAAGGTGACTCTTCATGAAAAATGCGTGCTTTTTTCTTTTGTCTTCACTTGGTGACTTTTTGAATTCCTCAAGGTGACCATTCATGGGAAAATGCATTTTTTCCCTTTTTTGTCTTTATCTTGTGACTCTTTGACTTCATGAGCCCTTTTTTGACTTTATGGATTCAAAAATATATTCTTTAATATTTAATAAATATTAACACACTTTAGCCAAAATATGAACATTAAAAACACTTTAAGACATTAAATGCTATGGGGCTTTTGTCATCAATAATGTTAGATCTTTGAGATCAATGACAATATTTTCAACAACAATAACCTAAACCAAATAAAATCTTATACATAAAATGAAAAGGAAATAGACTTAAAGATAAATAAATCGAAATCTTGATCAAAGAGAATAAATATTGAACATTAACTTGACATGACACTACCTTGACTATATGCCGAATTGTACTTCACGTTGACATAGCAGAGACTTTGGCAAATATACCCCTTCTACGCTTGGCATCATCATTGTCAGCGGGTGGCATCTTATTATTGTAAACTTGTGTCCCACGCGTACTTAGATTTGTACGCTGCAGATCATTTGATTACATATACGCCTACTATCCAAGCTTCTGCCCACATCTGCATAACATGCACCCCTTGAGTTGTCATGATTTAGTCTTCATTAAGCCAAGTTATGGACCCTCTGACGTCAATAGCATGTTATCAATTCTTGGAATTGATAACAACCTACCAATTGATAAGGAATCTAGAACAACAAACAGCTCTGATACCAATTGATAGGACTTAGGTTCCACAAAGCTCTGACACAACTTGTCAGAGTTAAGAGCACATATGATTATCTTTGTATAAGCAACTAAATGCGGAATTAACCAGAAGTACAAGTAACTAGAAATAAGAAATAGCACAGAATATGAAAGGCAACACACAATTGTATTCAACTCATTTCAGAAGGAAATTACAACAAAGAGGTCACAACCTTGCTCTCTTCACTCTGAAGGAGCTAACCTTGCTTTGATACCACTTGTTGGGGATCAACCAACAAACTTGATTACTTTAATGTAAGCAATTGAACACAGAATTAAATCAGAATAATAAGTAACTATAATAAAAAATAGCAAAGAATAAGATATAAGAAACCACCCAGAAAACTTGTATTAAACTCTTTCAGAAAGAAATACAATAAAGAAAAATCACATTTTCTTTTCACACCTCTCAGACGTACAAATCTCTTTCTCTCAAGAGTTTACAATCAATTCCAACAACTTGGATTGATACACACATACAATATGTCTTGTACTGTTCTTTCTTACACTTACACACAAGCTATGAAAATCTATTCCATTATATAGAATTAGGGATCATGAGCTATGCAATATCAACCATCAGATACACCTCTTAATCAAAGGCTTAAAACAGTCTTGACAAAAATAGAAACGCGGACTTACAACTAACAGCGAAATTTATCATGCAAACAATCTGTTTCATTCACAAAAATAGACTTTTTGGACGCACAAGTAACTGACGTCGGTTCTTGCTTGTCTACACATGACCGACGTCGGTCGATTTATAACCGACGTCGGCAGCTACTGGTTGACTCTTTGCCCTCGTCGGCGACTGAAAATCCAGCAACTTTAGCGTCCGATCATCTGGTGAAGCTTTTAGCTCCACACCTCAACAATCTCCCACTTAGAGATAAACAGCTGCATCAGTACCTGTACAGTGACATTTTATAGCTTCTCCATTTTCAAACTCAATGTTGAAGACCAACAAAAGTTGAATGAAAATTCAACTTCTCTTTTGTTACCGGCTTTATTAACATATCAGCAGGGTTTTTATCTATATGGATCTTCTCCAGCTTCAACTCACCATCTTCCAGTCCCTGTTTTATGAAGTGGTATCTACGCTGTATATGTTTGGTTCTTGAATGAAAGGTTGAGTTCTTAGTCAAATGAATTGCACTTTGATTATCACTGTATAATCTGCAACTCTCTTGCTATTTTTTCAACTATTCCATGAACCGTGTCATCCATATCATCTCTTTGCTAGCCTCTGTGACTGCAATGTACTCTGCCTCTGTAGTAGACAAAGCAACAACCTTCTGCAACTTTGAAATCCAGCGAACCGCCGTTTCACCAACAGTGAACACATAACCTGTGGTGCTTCTTCTGCCATCCAAGTCACCTGCCATATCCGAATCTACATAACTATGTAGAGAAGTATTTGACCCACCATAGCACAAATGCCTACTCCTGGTCCCTTTCAGATATCTGAAAATCCACTGGATTGCTTTTCATTGCTCCTTCCCTAGATTGGCCATATACTTACTGACAACTCTCACTGTTTAGGCAATATCCAGTCTAGTACATACCATTGCATACATTAAGCTTCCAACTGCGAAAGCATATGGAACTCTACTCATGTACTCTATTTTATCATGTGAATTAGGACAACAAACAACGCTGATACCAATTGATAGGACTTAGGTTTCACAAAGCTCTGACACAACTTGTCAGATTTAAGAGCACATATGATTACCTTTGTATAAGCAACTAAATGTGGAATTAACAAGAAGTACAAGTAACTAGAAATAAAAAATAGCACAAAATATGAGAGACAACACACAATTGTATTCAACTCATTTCAGAAGGAAATTACAACAAAGAGATCACACTTTCATCCACTTCGTGGGCATACTAGTAATCTTCCCTCAAGAGTTATCTTCTCTCAATACAGGGCACAACAAACGGATAACACAGAGCTGTTGTTCACTTCAATCAGTCAGTATCAATACTGTCAGTACAATCGAGTACGAACCGGTACTCCAAGTAGATCTCATCTGATTTTGCTCTTTGATGTGTTGCTGTCACCTTTGATCTTGCTACTCCGCAGATCTATCTTTGACCTTGCACACACACACCCCTGCAGATCAATCGATCTTACTTACTCATGTAGATCTCTTCCCTGATCTTGCAACAACCTGCAGATCAAACCTGATCTTACATCGCTGGAAGAACCCCTGTGATTCCACCAATGGAAGAATTTTTCTGGTTTTACACTTTACAATACAGTCCATGAGTCTATTAAATAGATCCCATGCATACAATAATTAGACAAGCGGCTCAAGACTCGAATTAGTCTTTAACATGCAAACAATTGGTTCATTAACAAACTGTCCGAAAAACTGGCAGTTCTGAACTGCACAGGCGATCGACGTCGGTCTCTGTCTCGCTGGAGATGACCGACGTCGGCCAATTTTTGATCGATGTCGGCTTCTCTGCTGTCTTTCCCTGACCGACGTCGGTTGGCTTGACCAACGTCGACCGCTGTGACACTCAGACCTCCTCTATGTTTGCATCTGGGTGAAGCTTTTAGCTCCACACCTTAACAATCTCTCACTTGGAGATAAACAACTGCCCCTGTACCTCTACCAGTACATTGTTTAATCTGTATTCTGGTTGTGTCTCTCTTCAAGATCAATCATGAAGACCAACTACCACACACTCTGTGGTGCTACGCTTGTGTCTGAATTTATTCATTCTCAACTTACTTTCTTCTGCCTTTGCTATACTCCCACTCAATCAGAAACCCCTGAGAGTGACCTGTAATCAAAAAACACTTAACACACTCTATGACCAAAGTGTTAGTGAACCTCGCTCTGAGAACCTCCAACCTCGCTCTAATACCAATTGATAGGACTTAGGTTCCACAAAGCTCTGACACAACTTGTCAGATTTAAGAGCACATATGATTACCTTTGTATAAGCAACTAAATGCGGAATTAACCAGAAGTAATAAGTAACTAGAAATCAGAAATAACATAGAATATGAGAGGGAACACACAATTGTATTCAACTCATTTCAGAAAGAAATTACAACAAAGAGATCACTCTTTCATCCACTTCGTGGGCATACCAGTAATCTTCCTTCAAAAGTTATCTTCTCTCAATACAAGTCACAACAAACGGCTAACACAGAGCTGTTGTTCACTTCAACCAGTCAGTATCAATACTGCCAGTACAACTGAGTACGAACCGGTACTCCAAGTAGATCTCCCCTGATCTTGCTCTTTGATGTGTTGCTGTCACCTTTGATCTTGCTATCCCGCAGATCTATTTTTGACCTCGCACACACACCCATGCAAATCAATCGATCTTTTTTACTCATGTAGATCTCTTCCCTGATCTTGCAACAACTTGCAGATCAAACCTAATCTTACATACCTGGAAGAACTCCTGTGATTCCACCAATGGAAGAACTCTTCTGGTTCTACACTTTACAATACAGCCCATGAGTCTATTATATAGATCTTATGTATACAATAATTAGACAAGCGGCTCAAGACACAAATTAGTCTTTAACATGCAAACAACCGATTCAACAAACTAACTGTCTGTCAACAAGCAGTTCTGAAACCGCATAGGCGATCGACGTTGGTCTCTGTCCGTCTGGAGGTGACCGACGTCGGTCGACCATGACCGATGTCGGTTGCTTTCTGTCAACCTTTGATCGACGTCGGTTGCTTTCTGTCAACCTTTGATCGACGTCGGTTGGCCTGCGGATGTCGGCGATTGTGACACTCAACAACCTCCTTCATGTTTGCATTCGGGTGAAGCTTTTAGCTCCACAACTTAACAATTGATACAATTGTGGTGGAATCATAGGGGTTCTTTCAGGTATGTAAGATCATGTTTGATCTGCAGGTTGTTGCAAGATCAGGGAGGAGATCTACATGGATAAGTAAGATCGGTTGATCTGCAGGGGTGTGTGTGTGCGAGGTCAAAGATAGATCTGCGGGGTAGCAAGATCAAAGGTGACAGCAATACATCAAGGAGCAAGATTATGGGAGATCTACTTGGAGTATCGGTTCGTACTCGGTTGTACTGGCAGTATTGATACTGACTGGTTGAGGTGAACAATAGCGCTGTGCTAGCCGTTTGTTGTGACCTGTATTGAGAGAAGATAACTCTTGAGGGAAGATTATTGGTATGCCCACGAAGTGGATGAAAGAGTGTGATTTCTTTGTTGTAATTTCCTTCTGAAATGAGTTGAATACAATTGTGTGCTGCCTCTCATATTCTGTGCTATTTCTTATTTCTAGTTACTTGTATTTCTGGTTAATTCTGCATTTAGTTGCTTATACAAAGGTAATCATATGTGCTCTTAAATCTGACAAGTTGTGTCAGAGCTTTGTGGCACCTAGGTTCTATCAATTGGTATCAGCGCTGTTTGTTGTTCTAGATTCCTTATCAATTGGTAGGTTATCAATTCCAAGAATTGATAACATGTTATTGACGTCAGAGGGTCCATAACTTGGCTTAATGAAGACTAAATCATGACAACTCAGGGGGTGCATGTTATGTAAATGTGTACAGATGCTTGGATAGTAGGCGTATATGTAATCAAATGATCTGCAGCGTACAAATCTAAGTACGCGTGGGACACAAGTTTACAATAATAAGATGCCACCAGCTGATAATGATGATGCCAAGCGTAGAATTGCATATAATACCATTCACAAAAATCCTTTGTTGCTATCCTTGCATCCTTCTATGTTGGTTCATGGAAACGTAGTAGCAATACAAGTGACGTCATAAAATAAAAACATGAGTTGACCAGAACGTGTTGAGTAAGCACGGCGATGCACAATCAAATTAGATCAGAATATTACACAGTGTTGTATATTCTCCTTTGCAAATCAGATTTTGCGCAGGGGCGCACGAGTTGGAAGGAGAAGACTCAAATCAAATAGCAGGGGTATTAAATTAGAGACATTAACAAGGAGAAAAATAAGCTAAGAGCTTAAAGCTTCCATCTTTTTGAATAGACTGCTCTCATCAATGTGGCAACCAAAAATTGTAAATGCCCCTCACGTTGCTAGAATCTCACCACGCTTTGATACCACTGTTGTGAATTCAAAGAGCCAAACACAAAAATTTAACACATGCAATGTGCAGACCTGAACATAGAGAATCTTTAGAATATTTTAACACAAAACTATATTATATTATTCACACATTCTGATTAATAAATAATACAAGGCTTTACACACATATATAGGAACATTATTCCTATATTTATGGAGAACATCTCTCTATTAACTTCTCACGCAAATCCCTCTAATTAAACAAACTCTTATTTACGATATATTGTTGTAACTCATTAATAAGCTGGAAGGAGAAGACTCAAATCAAATAGCAGGGGTATTAAATTAGAGACATTAACAAGGAGAAAAATAAGCTAAGAGCTTAAAGCTTCCACCTTTTTGACTAGACTGCTCTCATCAATAGGGCAACCAAAAATTGTAAATGCCCCTCATGTTGCTAGAATCTCACCATGCTTTGATACCACTGTTGTGAATTCAAAGAGCCAAACACAAAAATTTAACACATGCAATGTGCAGACCTGAACATAGAGAATCTTCCGAATATTTTAACACAAAACTATATTATATTATTCACACATTTTGATTAATAAATAATACAAGGCTTTACACACATATATAGGAACATTATTCTTATATTTATGGAGAACATCTCTCTATTAACTTTTCACGCAAATCCCTCTAATTAAACAAACTCCTATTTACGATATATTGTTGTAACTCATTAATACGCTGGAAGGAGAAGACTCAAATCAAATAGCAGGGGTATTAAATTAGAGACATTAACAAAGAGAAAAATAAGCTAAGAGCTTAAAGCTTCCATCTTTATGAATAGACTACTCTCGTCAATGGGGCAACCAAAAATTGTAAATGCCTCTCACGTTGCTAGAATCTCACCATGCTTTGATACCACTGTTGTGAATTCAAAGAGCCAAACACAAAAATTTAACACGTGCAATGTGCAGACCTGAACATAGAGAATCTTCAGAATATTTTAACACAAAACTATATTATATTATTCACACATTCTGATTAATAAATAATACAGGGCTTTACACACATATATAGGAACATTATTCCTATATTTATGAAGAACATCTCTGTACTAACTTTTCATCCAAATCTCTCTTAATTAAACAAACTCCTATTTACGATATATTGTTGTAACTCATTAATAATATATTTCAACTAACCTAATATCGTAATATTGTTATACAAAAATATTACTACCAAATACTAATTAACAAACCTATTACTATTTACTTCTCGGTAAATACCAACCTATAAATACTTAAACTCACTAATATAAAAGCTAATTCCTAACACTAGACTCGTGATTGCTTGTTTGCTCCATGGTAGGAAATCAAGGTCAATGACCTTGTGAACATGAAGTTAAATTTGATGGCTATCGTTGCTCATCAAACCGTCATCCCATGAACCAAGATCTCGATGATGCTGCCATGTGTATGCTTGAGATGCCCCATTCATACAGTCTTAAATTTGATGCTTGCCTTTGTACGTCACCCTGTCACAAAGACTTAGCTGTGAATACTTTAAAACTTACACAATGTGGCCACCGGACTCAAGAACTTAGGACCATAATAAAGTGGCTACTATGATAACATAGATCCCATGGGTAATGGAAATGCAACACTTGTCCTCCACAAAATCTGTGAATCTTCATGATCCCATGCGTGAGCCCCAAGAGTCTCATGGCCCTGTTGAACTTTTTAATTCACGTTATAATTTTGTCAGCTCCGCAACCAAGACTTAGGGTGATCACTTAATACTAAATATTTAAACTGACGTCATTGTGAATAAATAAGTGTATGGGGGTCTCCAAGGAACATGGAGATTGTAGGTGGCCCCGTTAGACTTGTGAATATTGTGGTCTTGTGAACATTGCAACTTAGGTTGGGAGAGGAATATGTGACCTTTTAAAAGAAACTTAATTGTGATCCTGTGACCTTTCTGAATTGAGAAATTAACTTTGAGACTTTATTGATACTGAAAAACTATCTCCCTGTTTTTGGGTGATGCAAGATTGACCATATCCCTAAGATGCTCCTACATCAGAGATTTGAGGTTATTAAAATGTGAGCTCCTGTTCATATAGATGGAATAGGTGGTAAAATCATTCTTTTGGCTATTGAGATTGATGAACATGGTATTCCCTTCCAACACACCAAATATTTCATCTAACTGTCATGCTTTTTCTTCCATTTCTAACTTCTTGTTGGTTTCAAATCCTTCATCTTTTTCGTAAATTTGCGCACTCTCCTCTTTTGTGGAATCAAACCCACCACAATCCAATCACCTCTACCAAATGTTTTTTCTCTCTTTTTACCCATTGTTTGGGCATAGTCCATCCACCTCCACCAATAGGTTCTCTTTTTTTTCTTCCATCTTCATGTGGAATGAAATCCAACTTCATTCAACCTCAACTAGGATGCTTTTCGAAAACCTCTTTTCTTTCCATCTCTGCATCTGCATAGTGACTACAATCGCAAATTAGTTTAAAAACATGAGACCTTGCGGTCCCCAAAGGTGCTTCTTCCATCTTCATATTAGAAGCTTGATTTCCACAAAGATTGGGCTCCTTAAAGTTTCCATCATTCTACGTGCTCCTCTAAACAATGCTCAGTGGTTCTTGTGACAGCTCCTCTTTGATTCCTTTTTCTCTACTTTTCATTTCCTTCGCATCAACACTAGGTTGATTGCAGTTTTCCTTCTTTTCTTCCTTCGCCTTTATGTCACGTGGGTGACAACATTCACTTCTCCAATATTTTCCCATTTCTCTTGTTAAATTATTCTCTCCCACGTCTAACTGTTGATTGTAAAGTCTTATGTTCACTTCTCATTGTCATTCATACATATGAGCAAGCTAGATTGAACCACAATTTGTCCTCTTCTTTGCTATCTCCTTCATTGCTGGACCTGCACATAGATCACAAATAAGAAGAGAATCAATATTTCCCACAAGCACTCCTTACAACGCCTTTTCATGCCTCAAGGACATGTTGTCCAACTCCTCTATTGTTCACATTTCCCTCATAATTTTCCCCCACTTGACAGATTCTCAAAGGCCCATGCTCAACAACCTCCATGGCTGTTCTCACATCACTATTCACTTGATTTTCTTCTTTTTATGCGTGGTCTTCAACCATACGCTTATCATGTGTAGTCACTTGCACTTCCTCTACCTTCATTGTCTCCTTCATGGAAACCTAAACTTCTGCTTCTTGGTTGTCCTCAACACATCATCCCTACAAAAGAGAAATTGCATTGCCTTTATCCTTTAATGATAACTAAGCCTCTTCCCACTTATGGGATATCGCATACTCTTTCCCTTCGTCAACTAATGGGTCTCATTTTTGTGGGGAACAAACTATCACCTCCACATCTTGGTTCATGAAGATTTCTTCCTCTATGGGCTGCTCGCAAATTTGTTTTTCTCTTGCTGTCCATGAAAATAAACTTAAGCTCCTCACTTGTAAATCTTCCCATTGCTTTTCAAAGCAATCTTCTTCTATCCACTCACATATTTGAGTTGTTCACATGGCAATTTCTCCCATTGCCTTTCAAATCAATTTTCTTCGTCTCTCTCTCAAGTCTCAATGCTTGGAGTTTCTTCCACCATTCTCTTAGCAATTTTGGGTTCACAACATGACCCATCAATTTGAAAACCATCCGTTCTTATCTACCCACCTTCTTCTTTCTTTTCTCATCTCTTCTTTTGGAGATTTCTCCAATACACAACTGCATGTCAACATAGCTTGCATGCAATCTTTACCCTCATGGGATTTACAATATTTTCTTCTTCAAAGAAGACTTCGAACTCAACAATCCATTTCATGAGCTTATCTAGGTGCTCATTACCACAAAACAAATCAACATTGCAAATGGACTTACCTCTTTCTTTCACCTTGACCTCGGCTGGTCTCTTTCCTTTGTTGGGATCTTTTCCTTCACTTGCTTGGTCTCTCTCCAAAGCGTCTAACATTGCTTGTAGGGACAACCCACCCATCATCATTTCTTCTTCATCCTCTTTACTCACAAATACAACATCTTCTCCTCTTTGTGTAGTCTCCATCACTTCTAATCTTGCTTGGAATTCTTTCAACATCTCTGTCAAGTCTTTTACTCTTGGTGCTCCTTTTCTTTTATGTACCATTTTTTCTTCACAAACAGGGTTCTCTTTCACAACCTGTAATTGATTCAAGCATGCTTCTCTTTCACACCCTACATTGGACTCAAACAAGATGCTCTTTTTCACAACTTTCTTCAGGGCTTATCACAAACTTACAACAAACATATCCTCTCTTACATGTAAGCTCCTTTTTCACAACTTGCTCTGATACCACTTGGTGCTATGGGGTCCTAGTGAAGGGATGCCTTTGTTTGTTCAGCTAGAGTCACACAACACAAAACATTACTCTTTATAAAAAAATCAAAATTTTGCAGCATCTATATTCACAATTACTATCTATTGGCTACTCTATTCTATATGTCTATAAGCCTTTACGAGCTTTCACAATCACTCTGTAGTAGATTCTACAAACTCCTTTACTACGGTCCCTCTCTAATTTGTGGTCCCTTTCTAATTTGTGGCCCCTTTCTCTCTTCGTAATTTTGGGAAGCTTCCTCTTTCTAGTGCGGACCTGTCGACCTTCATTTATTTGGAAACTTCTTTCCTAATCGGCGCTCTCTACCTTGAACCCCTTCTCTATGGTTGTGATCCCTTTTATTTCCCCAGGTCCTAGGGGCTTCAATTTATTCATAACTATTACCCCCAATCAAGAGATAGTTGAATTGTCATATGAAACAGTTTCTTAATCTTTCTCGGTGAGCAATTTCCTTTATAAGAGATCTCATGACTCATGGCCGCTATTAATTGAAAGTTCTCATTCCTAGCTTTCCTATGAGACTAGGAAAATGGTGATCCCAAGTGAAAGTTATGGCCACTTGAAGTCTGTTGTGATCGATCTGCAAACTGTGATCCAAGTTGCTTGTGATCGTGTTGTGGCATGATCTGATGGTCTCTGTTCAATGAGCTCCAGAGCTGTTTCTCGTGATCTCTAAGGTTTTTGTGACCCTGTGGAATTATCAAATCCATTTATGACTGCTCAAGCATCCGCTCGGACCCATGGCTCCATTAAATTTGCTTATAATTTCCAACCCATCCGCCAAAGTGGTTCCACCATTGATTTGCGACTTGCATAGGTCGTGATTGTGACACTTGTCACAATCCTGGGCTCTCAAACTCACATGATTGTTTGTGTGTTCTGTGGAAGGAAATTGAGGCCTTTGACCTAATGAACATGGAGTTAAATTTGAAAGACGTCACCGCCCATCAAATCGTCATCTCGTGAACCAAGCTCTTTGTGATGCTGCCACATGTATGGTGGAGATACCATGTGCGCATCAACCCATCACAAAGACTTGGTTGCAAACACTTTAAAACTTGCACGATGTGGCCTCCATGACTTAGGAACCTAGGAATATAGTAAAGTGACTGCTGTGGTCACATAGACTATAGGAAATATAAAGTCCCTCGTGGATGATGGAAATGCGACACTTGTCCTCCACGAACTCTGTGAACCTTCGTGATCTCGTGTGTGAACCCCAAGAGAACTGTGGACTCGTTGAAATTTGAAATTGATTTTATTATCTTGTCAGGTTTGCAACCAAGATTGAGGGTGATCACTCAACGCTAAAGATTTAAACTGAGTCCGTCGTGAATAAATAAGTGTATGGGGGTCTTCAAGGAACATGGATATTGTAGATGGCCTCGTTAGACTTTCAAGGAACATGGAGATTGTAGATGGCCTCATTAGACTTTGGGAATATTGTGGCATCATGAACATTGCAACTTGGGTTGCAAGAGGAATATGTGTGACCATTCAAAAACAACTTAAATGTGACCATGTGATCTTGTGACCTCTATGAACTAAGAAATTAGCCCTGAGACTATTGAAATTGAAAAACTATCTCCCTCTTTTTGGGAGACGCAAGATTGCTCGTATACCTTGGATGTTCTTGCATCAAGAGAACATACTTTGTGGTCATTGCTAAGCCTATGCAAGTTAAGAGCGCAAGAGAAGAAGCACTTTTGTGCGAAGTGAAAGACTTGTTGAGTGAGATTGTTTTAAATAATCTACTAGATGGGTTAACACTCATGAAGGGTATAAGCCATCGCATGGATTTGATACCAAGTTTTGAGTTTAGCGAAGAAAGCAACACATAGGTTGACACCTAATGAGAATATAGAGTTGCAGAGACAAGTTTAGGAGTTGTTAAACAAAGGTTTGATAAGAGAAAGTTTGAACCTATGCGCAGTTCGAATAGTATTAGGGCCTAAGAAAGGTGGAGAATGAAAGATGTGCACTGATTTCAGAACCATCAATAAGATTACAATTAAGTACAAATTTTCTATGCCGCACATGGATGATTTGATGGATTACTTGAGTGGAGTGCTATACTTCACAAATATTGACTTGAAGGGTGAATATCACCAAATCTGCGTTAAGGGAAGGTGATGAGTGGAAGATTGGTTTCAAATACAGGAATGATTGTATGAATGGCTAATCATATTATTTGGGTTGACTAACGCACTGAGTACATTCATGAGACTCATGAATGAAGTATTGATACATTTTCTTAGTAAGTTTGTCATTGTGTATTTTGATGACATTTTAATTTTTAGTAGGATGAAGGCAGAACACTTAGTGCATTTGAGACAAGTGTTATAGTGGTTGCGAGATGAAAAATTGGTAAATTTGAAGAAATAGCTTTTTGGAGTTAGTATACTTGGGATTTGTAATTTCCTGAGAAAATTTGAAGATGGATCCAAAAAAAGTGCGAGCTATCCTTGTGTGGCCGTCGCTAAGAGCATATTTGAAGTGTGAAGCTTTCACATCCTTGCGAGTTTTAATAAGAAGTTCATCGGGAATTGTTGTGGGATATGCACAACGATCATTGAAGTGATGTGCAAATTGGAGAGAGTTTGTAGGGAGCATAGAAGCGGAACATAGATTCGAGAGTCGAAGATAAAAATGACCGAACAACTAGTGTTGGCATTCCTAGATTTCAATAAAGTATTTTAAGTCGACTTGTGAAGTGAGTGGCACAACGATTGGAGCAATGATGAGTCAAGGAGGTAGACCTATAGCTTATTTTAGTGAAAAACTGAATGATGTGAAGAAAAAGTATTCAGTCTATGATTGGGAGTTCTATGCCATAGTGCAAGCACTCAAGAAGCGGAGGCATTAGTTGTTGCCCAAGGAGTTTGTGTTGTACACAGATTATCAAGCCCTGCAATTTATAAATAAAGGAAAGTTGAATATTAAACATATGTAGTGGGTTGAGTTTATATAGATTTATTCATTTGTGTAGAAGCATAGGAGTGGCAAATCTAATAGAGGCACAGATGCGTTGAGTAGGTGTCGCTTGTTGAATGAGACGAGAGTGGAAGTCATAGGATTTGATTCTATGGAGTTGTATGCAGAAGATGAATATTTTAGAGATGCATGGAAAGCATGTGCAGAACCAATAAGTGTGGACCGAACACCATGGTTAGATTATTTCATGCAAGAGGGATTGTTGTTTCGAAGAGCACAATTGTGTAGACTTAGAAGTTCAATGCATGAAAATTTGATCAAAGAGAAGTATAGTGGAGGTTTAACAGGTCATTTTGGTTATGAAAAAACATATGCACAATTCGCTGATAATTAATTTTGGCCAAAGATGAGTGTAGATGTGTGCAAATATGTTTAGGAATTTAGAGTTTTCCAGTTGGCAAGAGGAAGAAGTTAGAATGTAGATTTTGTTTTAGGATTAACTACAACATAGAGAACATGATTCCATATTTGTGATTGTGGATAGATTTTCGAAGATGATACATTTTTTTTGCTTATAAGAAAGATTAGTGATGTGACACAGATTGCTAACTTATCTTTCAGATAAGTTGTAAGGTTGCATGGATTTCCGTGCAACATAGTATCAACAGAGATGTGAAATTTGTCAGACATTACTAGAGAACATTGTGGAAGATGTTGAATGCCTAGCTATGGTTTAGTTCAGTATATCATCTTTAGACATATGGATAGACAAAAGTAGTCAACGTAAGTCTTGGTAACCTGTTACGATGTTTGAGTGAAGGAAAGCTTAGAATGTGGGATTCAATTTTGGCGCAAACTAAGTTTGCTTGTGACATTTCAATTAACAGAGGTTTTGGAAAAACACCATTTTAGCAGAATGTTTTTGCACTGAGTCCAAGGTGTGTTTGCAGAATTGCGTGACATCATAGACGAGAGAAAGAAGAGTGCTAAAGTACAATATTTTGCTAAATATGTGTGACTTACATCAAGTGTGTGAACAGTTGGAAAGAAGCACTGTGCAGTACAAGTAGCACACAAATATCAAGAGAAGTGGAGTATATCAGGTTGGAGACTATATCTTAGCACACTTATGGAATGAAATATTTTTGAAAGGAACTTATGAAAAATTGAAGTGGAATAAAATAGGACCATGCAAAGTGTTGTGAAAAACACTTATGAGATTGAATTCCCGGAAGCAATAAACATATCGCCTATTTTCAATGCGGCATATTTGTATTTGTATAGTGAAGGGCAAAATAGTGAGGAAGCGCAAGTAGAGATTTTGAAGAAGATTGGAGAGTGCAAATACCTGAGAAAGTGCGTGAGGAAGTAGAAAGGATGATTGACTTGAGAATCGGCAAGCAAACACACAACAAAAAATATAAAGAATATTTGGTTAAGTGGAAAGGCCGAGGAATTGAAGATGCGACATGGATAAGCACATCAGTGTCTGCAAAATAAGGAATACCAATAGCAGAGTTTTTAGAAGGTGCATGAACAAGAGCTCATGTTTCTTTGTTACCTGGGATTATGATGCGGGAGCATTCGGGTTCACTTGTAATCCTACATCAATAAAAAACATTTAGATTAGACAATAAGGTAAGTTCTATTGTGTGCAAGTTCTTTGAGTTGTTTTTTCATTGCCTTTGCACATGTGCACATTCTTGTAGTGTTGTGTACAGCCTTTGTGCATGTTTGTTTTTCTTTCGTGCAGCCATGTTGGCACACATAGCTTGTTGTCTCTTGTGAAACATTGCAGAAGTCTTTGTTTGGTTCTGCACAAAGTAGAAGGCTTGGAATTTTGTGATGTTGAAGAGTTCTATTGCACAATTTTGCTTGAGATGTCTTATGCAAAATGTTTGTGCTTAGCGGTACAAATTTGTTGATCATCGTGCAAGGAATCTTCTGTGCATCCTTTGGTTACGAAATGTTGCGACATAACTTGCGAGTTGTGACCTCTGCTTAACTTGTCTTGTGTGCAACTTGTTTTGGGTGCACATGTTCTTGCGATGTGTTATGGATAAGGAGTCGTTATAGTTCCTAATTGTTTGCATTTAATTTTTTGAATCATAGAAGTTGGTTGTGGTTTTATTTTAGTGTCAATTTGTCTTATGTTGAGATGTGTTATGGTGCTTTGAGATTGTATTGAACATGTAATGTTTGTGGCCAAGGTGATGTGTTACAAACTATTTAATGCTTGTAGTGGGTTGTTGAGAGCATTAATGTAAGTAGGTGGGTCTTGTGCTTATATAAACATGCCGCCACACTTGAGTCAACTATTTGACGAGCTTAAGGACCGCATGTTAGTACTTAGAAGAATAGATAAACTTGCAAGAACTGTGAGCTAGCAAGTAGAGATCTGAGGATCTAATGAACTATGTTATTATTATTGTGTGTGCAAGTTGTATTTTTGTTCATTGCGATCTAATAAAATAACATTTTTGTTTTGTTGTTGCATTTTATGTCATTATTTTGTTGTGTAATTCTGTAGGTTGCATGGTCTAAGATGTCTCTTTATTGAGACCGCTAACCGCGACTGCATTGTTTCCATTAAATGAAATTATGCCCCAATGCCTCCAAATCACAATATTACACACTACAACTATGTAAACTGAACAGAAATTAAAGGACAACAACTACAATAAATGAAACACTCAATTTGACACAAGATATACTCTAGAGAAGCCCAAATTGGGAAAACTGTAGCAATAAAAAAGGTTTTGCCTTCACAATATTACACACTACAACTATGTAAACTGAACAGAAATTAAAGGACAACAACTACAATAAATCAAACACTCAATTTGACACAAGATATACTCTAGAGAAGCCCAAATTGGGAAAACTGTAGCAATAAAAAAGGTTTTGCCTTCACAATATTACACACTACAACTATGTAAACTGAACAGAAATTAAAGGACAACAACTACAATAAATCAAACACTCAATTTGACACAAGATATACTCTAGAGAAGCCCAAATTGGGAAAACTGTAGCAATAAAAAAGGTTTTGCCTTATGTTTCTATCAATGAAAATACTGATTTCAATGCAAAATTGAGAAAATTGGATCTCCAATCAAGAAAGTATTTTTTGGTCAGTGAATCTATTCCTTGTGACTTTTGCTTAACTACCAAAAATTGCAGCACTTTCCTGGAGGTATTATGATCATTTTGATGTCTTCTTTTTTCTATCTTCACAGTGGCACATGCAAAGTTGAGCTTGTTTGGACAGTCCTTGCCTTACATCATGGTTCTTTGTGTCTCTAGTGTCTTGGGATGAGTGTTCATTGTCTTGGAGGTCTAATGTTTGATATTTGGACATTCTAATTTATCCATTTCAGATCATACTCCCCATTTTTGGAGGCTTTTTGATAGACATGAGGAAACAAATCCCTCACCTTCTCCCTTGATAACAATTGGACTTGCTTGGCCGTTGCCCCTTGAGACCAACTTGCCAATGATCTTGCCCTCCCCTTCTTGTGTTTTGAACTTTTTGCAGAACTAAATTCCAAATTCTCATTCTATCTTTGGATGCTTCCTATTGTACCCTCTCAAGAGCTGCACCAACGTCATATTCGCTACTTTGGTTTAACCATCCATTTTACGATGGAAAGCGTCTGATCTCTTCAACTTGGTAACTATATTTCCCTACAATGTGGTCCAAAATTTGCCCAAGAAAATTGAGTCTCTATCTGAAATGATGGATTTGGGAAAATTTAAAGTGGACCCACATTGGTGAAGAACAAGTCTGTTTCCTCTCATCCAATAATGTTCTTCTTGCATGGAACAAATATGCACATCTTGTTAGCCCGGATTACAATAAAATCCAAGTAGTCATGCCGTTGCTTGGATATGATTAATCCACCTTTTAAATCTGTCGAGGTTCTCTCTCATGGTCTACAATGGCATATACGATCCAAGATTCCTATTTTGCCTGCTTGTTTGCATTACATAGTACACATTCAGTAATGAACTTTGTCACAAGTTCTTGCATGTTTGGCCAATGAACATATCACTGCAAATCGTCACTTTTTTCCCACTCCAAATTTCCCCGCTACTTTTGAAGTGTGCATTTCTCTCATAAGCTGAATTCTTCCTTTTTTCATACACAAAGATTTCCTGATTTGTAGAGCAGCTTATCCTTGAGGTTTTAATCACTGTTTCCTTCACAATTCTGGTTTTTGGCACGTTGTAAATGCTGATAAGCATTCCCATTTATAAATATTTGGCATAATTGTCTCCATATATGTCATGTGTGGATGGTTAATGCTTCATTATTGTGACCATTTCGGAGTACTTTGTTTTCATGGGGCCATAGAATGCCTATGGGCCATCTTGTTTGTTATGCTTTCCTTGTATTTGATTAACAAATGGCTTTTTTTTTGAAATACCCCAACTTGGGACAACCCCTGAATCTCCAATTTTTATCCATAAACCCACATAAAGGATGAAATGTCTGATTTTTCCAGCAAAACCCTAGATAATAATCCTTACCAACAAGCTGTAATAAATTACTTCCAACCTTAACCTTATGCCAATTCTGGATATTAAATATTCTAACCCTAGGTACATAAAATTGCAGAATTCTGAAATACTAATTTAGGGCATCAAAGCAATATTTAATTCCCTCAAATATATAAGAAATTGCCCAACGTTACAGCCAATGATATATTCATGGAAATTTAGAAATTAGGGCTCAAACACCATTTTTTTATTTGCCAAATGTGGATCACAAAGTTAACAATATTATAATCAGAAAATACCTTATTTATCAGCCTTCCCTTTGCAATTAATTAGCTGATAATTATCACAAATTACACATAATAATTTTGAACCCTTAAATCATTGTTTGGGCTGAGTTATGCCCTTCACTTTGCTAGTTTAGACCCTCAAGGGGGTCGCTGTTCCTTTAGGGGACTGTAGATAGCACTTCAACCCCAATTGCTGCCTTTATTGGGTTTTCAAACCCCCATAGCTCTGTTCGCTGCCCTAGATCATCACCTTAGCAATTCACTGTCCACAAATTCTCCCTGATTGCTGCCCAGGGACCCTATAAACAAGACATCCACCCTCCACAAGCATGGTCATTGCTGTAGCTGCCCTCAATTAACTGTAAGTTGCCCTTAAAGTTGGAAATTCCGCACCAAAACCCTAGATTCCACACTTAGGGTAGATCGCTGCCCTTAGAAGGGGTTTAACACTGCAAATCAGATTCAATGGAATTTAATGCAACCCCTGAATAAAGATGCCCTAATTGAATGTAAGGGTTTCTGTCCTTACTCCAACTTCTATTGAAGGGTTTCATCTTCAATGGCTAAGTTAAGCATTTTCGTGCTTAAGTTCATAAATTCAATTATCAAAAATAGCATCCCTTCAAACGTTCTCCTCCTTTGCTTTTATACACCACCCCCAAGGGGTACGCCCAAAAAGGAAGGAAATACCTTTTCAAAATATAAGAAAGAACACCTTTTACAAATCCACTTAAATGGATTGGTGCCCATGACCGTTAAAGGGCCCGAACTTAAGTGAACTTTTATAACATAAGTAATGTTTACTGTGTTCTTTAAGAAACCAATTGTTCCCTTTTTTTTCCCCTCTTTTCCTTTAGCCCCCAGGAAACAGATTAAGGCTAAGGGTCTTCAAAGATGTCCCAATCAAAGGGACATGACATTTTTAAAGGAATCACATCCACTTAAAATGCTTAGCTTGCTGCAATTTTTGTTTTCTTTGCAAGTATTTTAAGGTTGATGATTGGTATGAATGATAGTTTCTTTCCCAGTAGTGCTTCCATTTCTTGACTGCTAACACAAATGCATACAAATCTTTTTCATATGTTTGATAATTTACAACAATGCTGTGGAATAATTCAGAGTGGTAGCATATTGTTCTTTCTTGCATCAAACTTGCTTCCATGGCATATCCACTTGCAGCCGTTTTGATTTCAAATGCTTGCACTTGCAAAGATGACTTGAAGAGGATCTATAGTAGTAGAGAAAGAGGCTATAAACTTTCATAGGTATTGGACAACACTCACAAAGCTTCTTGTTTTGGTCACGTTGGAGGGATTTCTCCACTTAAGAATGGCTTCTACTTTTGTTGGGTCAATTTCTAATCCACCCCCTACAACCACAACCACATAGACCAAATAGACTAGTGATTGTCTTGCAAACTCACACTTCCGAAATTGGAGCAGCAATCAATGCTTTTTAATAATCTCTAAAACTTGTCTCATATGGGGAAGATGTTCCTCTCGAGTCTCATGTCTTGTTGAAAACCAAGATGTCATCCAAGTACACATAGGGTTGATTTCATTTAGATGGTTCTCCTTATCGGACATTATTGGTTTATCATCTGCCTTCGGTGTCCAAGGTTGAGTGTCAGTGTCTTGGAGGCCTGATGTTTGATATCTAGATTCTAAACATCCTATTTTTTAACTGATCCATTTTGGATCTTGTCTAGCCCTCATAGACTCTCATACATTGTTTTGAGTAAAACACAAGCTTTGTAACTTAGTCAGTGTATGATTGCAGGGTATCTATATTTACCGGCATGCATGTCTCAAATGCTTTAGTGATACGGAAAAACAACATGCCTCTACTTAGCCTCCTATATTCTGCCACATACATCACCACTAATATTCCCTTGCATTATTACTCTTGTTATTTGGTGGGTGAGGTTTTAGCGAAGCCACAACATAACTTGAAGGTGGCAATCATGTCGGCAATTTGATATATGGAGATTGGAAGTTATATTTCCACAAATATGCTCTTATATTTGCGATATTATCTCCTGCTTTTGAATTTAAGCCAACATTTATCTTTCTTTCTTTTGCATGAATCATTTAATTCTGAGGTTGCATCAAATAACCAACTTTGAAGATGTGATTCCCTGTGATTACTAGCTCTATATGGTAATGGGACATGTGCACCCACCTTGCATTTTGTCACATGTACCTTTTTAAAATTACATTTTTAATAGTTGGGAGATAAGAGGTGGGGCTCACGTGTGGGAAATATACAATCTCCCCTTTTGTAAATGATGGCATCCTTCACTTTGGCATTTGGGAAGAAGGGGTTGCATGATGGTTTCCAAAATTAAGTATAATTCCCCCTTTTAATTCATAATTTTTTTTTGATTCCATCGACATTATGCATACTAAAATAAATCCTCACTTCTATCCATTTGGGTTGCCTTGTTTGCAGCTTTTCATTCCCATTGAATTGATAAGCTACCTTGAATGATCTAACTGCCGAAAACTTCTCCGCGATACTTTTGTGTGCATTTTGGATGTAATGGCTGGTCATTGTTGCGGTACCATCTCAGACATTTTAAAAAAACCCTTAATTTGTCCTCGACATTAACAAGATGCTCAATTTGTTGTGCAGATTCTTAATTGGGTTTGTCCCCAAAAATGAGGATGATGGAAAATAGCTAGGAGTTGCTATGCATGTACAGTAATTAAGGCATAAAAATATAGTAATGGTGGCCTACCATAGTAATTCAAGATATTGATTTGTAAATAATGTTATTTTCACATTATTTATTATCAAATAGAAACATGTTACATATTGTTGGAAAGCTCTCTAAGCATCTTTTCAACTGATTTGACCCTTTCTCCATAATTCTGCACTAGTTTCAGTTTTAATTTTCTGAAAAATTCGTAATGTCCACTAGTTGGATATAGGGTGGTGTACTAGATTTTCACCATGTATCCTAATCTAATAAGTTCAATGTTTGTCTTATACCTTATAAAAACAAGGGTTAGAAAACATAACACCATGCACATATTAAATAGTAGGTCCTCATAATGGGAGTTTCTTTTTGTTTAATTCATTCTATTATTGCATTCATTGTTAAGAAGGATAAAAAACAATTTATTGATAGTTGGTTTCAATGCTTCAATCTGTTGACTATGAGATCACCCCTACATGTTGTACCCTCTTTTCTGTGGACATGGTCTCTCACACTTGTTCAGACAGACACACATCAAGAATTTTACCTCCCATTTACCTGATCGACAGAATGACCCTTTGTTATATAGACACAGGTAATGAGTTTATCTCCATTTTCATGCTAAGTTCCTTTTTTGTGCACTGTGGTTTGATTGCATAGTTGCGAGCTGCATATTAGTGGTTTTGTTTTTAGTTCCCTAGGTTTGGACTTGGTGATTGCTTTGCATTGGTAGGAGACTGAATGTGCGTTCCTTGTGTATCTTAACATTTTGGAGCATCAGGACTGACCCCCAACAACGTGCAGCAACAAAGCTTTACAGGGTTGTGGATTAAAGATGGTGTTGAATGCCAAGTATATTCCAAACCGTACTATGGCATTGTACACTTCATTTATTTTGAGAAGACCTTGATTCTTGTATTACAACACAACTTCTGGTTTTTTGCCAGTTAAGAAAAATGATACAATTATCCAAAGAGTCAAGGGAGAGTTCATGCGAGGGGGCATAAGCACAATAGTTTTGGTGCAAAGATTAACCAAGCAATATAATACTCGCATCTGACTAGATGCACCAAGTTGGCTGACATTAGAAAAGTCAAATGACAGTCAATCAACACCAGATGAGGCGATTGAGAAAAGCCAAATGACACCAAAGGAAAACATTAAGAAATTTAACTTGTATCAAGAAGCATATTAAACAGTAGACTGACCAACTAGTTGTAAGCAAGAAGTTGGAGGAAGAACATTCCATAGAGTAGCAAACACACAAAAAGAGAAGGGTGGAATAATGTTTTTGAAGAGTCACCTATCAAGAGTGTCAGAGAACTCAATGATAGAAGCAAGGAGGAATTTGGACCAGCCAATGGAGAACTTGTAGCAAATCAGAGAAAGAAAAGAAATTGGGTACAAATGATGAACCCACTGCTCTTGAAAGAATTCATATTGGAAATATGAGAGCTTTTGCAATTTTTTTACGTTACTGGGTTGAGCAATCTCCTACAGCCAGGATGACTATCAGATTCTAGCATAAAAGTAAGGAACAAACAAAGTGTCCTTGTTTTGACCAGTGAGAGGAGTGAATATTGTGTGTATGTTGTAGACTACAAGTAAAGTCCTCAGCATAGAGGCATATGCCCTTGATAAGTTAGTATAATGTATTTTCCACTTGTTAATTATTGATCATCTTTATCTGAATATCTGCCTGTTTCTTGTGTGGTTCTGTTAAGCAATTCTGCGAAGCTAGGTTAAACTATGCTGTCTTGCCTTTTCCTTGCATCATGGTTTTACTTAATGGTCTAGTTTAATTTATTTCAAAGCACTTATGTAATCAGACAAATTTCCATTCTCTCCCCTTAATATCCACAGGAAGACGCAACCAACTATATATTTTTCCTAATTCTCCAGAAAATATGTAATCTATACCAATTACTGGATATACATCCAGTCTTTGAAAAGCAAAAGTATTTGTTCAGTATCTCCTTTGACAAGTTCATTATTGTTTCATGTGGATGTAATCTGAACATTGCATTTAGAAGCTGGCTATCATATAGCCCTATAAAAGTAACACTTGCGGGTATGAGATTTGAGTATGTTGCCTTACCCATCACACTGATGGAAGATTTGGGGCCAGCAAAAAAGGTCATCTACTATTATTTTAGATGTGTAGCCATTTAAAAATCTACAAAGGTTGAGTTGGCATTGCAAAATAAAGCCACAACATCTAATTTCTAAAGCAACAATTATATTCGGTAACCTATACACTTTCATAATAAGTTTTCTTGGTACTTGATAATCTAGAAAATGTCTTTAAAATCTTGCTTGATAGTAAACTAATTTTTTTTTACTTCATATTTGATTCCTATATTCTGAATTGACCCTTTCTTAAAAAATGAAGATCTGGTGTAGGTCACTTGAATGTGACAAGTTGCAGTTTCCATTTCTTCCTCGCTGCTGGATTTTTATCATTCTTGCAGCGAACTTCATGGAGTCGTTTGTATAATATGATTATTGTTGGCCATGAGTTCTGTTTTACAGGATTTTATTCCTCTTATAATAAAAAGCTAATGGTTATAATTGCAGGAACTTGGAAATTTGGAAAAATCATTTTGCAGATTGTGTCTTGTGAACAATATCAATCACCTAGAACTTCTACATCACAACATTAGTGCCCAACATATTAAAAAACTAAAAGCACATATACGTTTGCGATCTCAGTGTATGATTTGCCCAGTATATATGTCAGATATAAAATCTGCGGAAGCTCACGTGAAGGATTCTCGGCATGAACGACGGATGAGCCATGATTTTAAGTCAAAGTCAGCAGCATATGCTGATCACAAATACAAGTGCCCTCCATGTCGCCTTGTGTTCAACTGCAGTATTGCTCTGGAGTTGCACCTGTTCATGACACACAAAGTCACATTCTCAACAGAGAATTTGCCAGATCTTAGCGAGATCATTTGGCTACTTTCTGGCTCATCAGCTGATCCCTCCATGGTTAGCATAAATCCAGAATGTATTTTATGTGAGGTTAAATGTGAAGCCATGGATAATTTTCTAATGCATCTGTTTTCCAATGTGCATATGAAGTCCTTGAGAACATCCAATTGCCTTGTTTGTGAGCTAAAGTTCATTCATGTGAATGATAGAGAAGCCCATTTGCATGCATGGAAACACAAATTTAATTTGCAGAAAGTTTGTTTAAGTAATAGACTCAAGAAGCTGAAGGATGTGGGCCAGGGAGAGAACAGAGGGTATATATGCATGTATTGTATGATATGGTGCAAAAGTTGGCCATGTTTTATGCTTCATCTACTCAGCAGTGCACACAGATTGTTTGCTGAAAATCAAGATCAGCAACATACAAGTCCATTAGCACATGCAGAGTTACAAGCCGGAAATTGGGAAAATAATCAAGATGCTGTTGTCTCATCAATATCGGAACAAAACTGGAAGAGAGGGTTGGATCACTCAACTGGGTTGGCTGCATGGTGTTTTTCTTGCGAGGAAATGTTCTCAACCCCTGAGGCACTTGAAAAACACTTGGAGGGTCATCATGGACTGCAAAGTATGCATATGAAAAGGAGAAATCATTTTCTAAATTCTCTATCTAGAGAAGGAAAAGAATGTGATTATTTTGAATGCGAGGTTTGTCAAGTCATATTCAAAAACATTTTTTCTCTAACAGTTCACAAATCCCTTCGGCAACATCATATTCAACAGGCCTGGGTGTCAAATGGAGGCGTCGTGTGTCATTGCTTTGATTGCCAAACAAGAAACAGAAGCAAAGCAACAGAGAAAATAGTATTTCCAAAATCCAACTCTCTAAATTTTGACCGCGGTAAATTAGAGGAGAATGCGAGCCCTGTCCAAAATCATTGTTCTAAAGAGTTTATTTCAGAGGCTAACAAAGAAAGTTCTGACAAGAGTTCCAACAGTGGTGAATGTCTGGGGAAGATAAAGATTGTCTCTGAAAATATTATGGCGGGTTCATTTTCTACACTAGGGAACTCTAATGTGAGTGTACAGAGGCAATCATCTGACTGTGGGAAACTCCCAGCTAATGTTTCCCAAATCCCTCAGGAACCGAGCAGTAAAGCTTTCAAATCGTTGTCAAATTCTATTGAGAAAGAGAAAAACATACGATGTGGAGTAGACGAAGAGAATGGTAAGATGGTTTCTCAGATTTTTGATACTGCAGGCTTTAAGGACAACCCTAGAGGGCCTGGTGATCATGCAGCATCAGAACCAGGAGAGAAGACTGAAACAGCTGCTAATCATCGAACCAGTGAACAGAATCTAGAACAGCTGAATGGTTGTCAGGAGAAGAATGGGACAGTCAGTCAGGAACCAACTCCATGTGGCATTTTCTCTGGACAGAAAGAAATGGTGCCTGTGGTGATTGCAGCTGCCCTACCACCATCTGAGTTAATTCATAATAGCATTCATCCTGCCCTGAAATTGGTAAGAGAGAGTTTGTCTGCAGTTGTGCCCAAAATTCGGAAATCCTCCACTGAAATGTTTTCAACTAATAAAAGGCTAAAAAAAGAAAACAATTGTGATACTTCTATGCATAGACATGATTGCAGGACTTTACAATCTATCCTTGAAGCTGCAGTCTGTGAAGGATTGCAGT
Source organism: Torreya grandis (assembly GCA_037957365.1). Taxonomy (NCBI): domain Eukaryota; kingdom Viridiplantae; phylum Streptophyta; class Pinopsida; order Cupressales; family Taxaceae; genus Torreya; species Torreya grandis. The sequence goes on from JARHVA010000206.1 coordinate 3,799,525, forward strand.
CTTTAATTTCTCATTCTAGTTTGCAGGAGACATCTACTTTCGGAGAAAAATCAGACTGTAATGGCAAACAGATCCAAGAAATAACCAGTTCAACATGTGTTATGCCAACTGGTTCAGGTAGATCACCCATGTCAATTTGTGTAGAGAATGTCGAAGGAGTTTCAGTTGCTTTTGCTGCAGCAGTTATCCCTCAATCTTCAATTACAGAAGTAGCCTTGTTCACTGGCACAAGCGAGAACCATTCACTCTTAACAAGTGGTGACCGTGAAAATGGAAAGGGAAATGGAACTACGAAAGAGAAAACATGTGTGGGTGATGGGGTAACTCATGGGACAAAAGGAGATTCTCAGGAGACTAAGTGTGTGCATGATGAGAAACTTTCTAGACAGGATTCGACTCGGCATTTAAATATTGTATATGAAGAAGATTCCTCATCTGACAGCGATAACCATAGAGTTTATCTATCACCTGATGATACTGATAGTAGTGAAGACTAATGGTGAAATTTAGTAAACTGTCCTTGTAAATGTCTTTGTTTTGCAGCAAGGTCATGGCCACAAAATTTCAAGTCTGATAGGTATTGGTTATTGCCCAGCCAGTTCAATTATGCAAATATGATGTTTTAAAGTTTTAATCTGCTTTTGAGAAGCATATGAAGTGAAACTCTAGAATTTTAGAATTAACCATATCGACCCATTCTCTTGTATATGTGATCTTGTTATCATCTGAACGTTATTGGATTATATTTTAGTTGCTTAAATTTGCATCTATTATCAAGATGTCATGGATATGGAATCAAAGTTATCATAGAATGGCTGAATTGGAGATTGGTATGATTGGTTGCAAGGATATAAGGGTTTTTGATTCATGCAGGCAATGATATCAGAATGTGAACCGTATATATTGGATATAACATTGTTTATTATATGACATTGTTTACTAGTAACTAGGGCACTGGGTGGCAAGTCCTTGCAGAGTAGTTGGTTTGTTTGGAGAAATAGCTATATTTATAGTATTGAGATATGGTCCTAAAAAAAAAACATATTTGAAAATTGTATGAAAGACAATACAAAATCTACATAATGTATCAGCTGTAGACAGGTGGCCACAGCCAAATCAATACACGCATGCATTCTTTATGTTTGCAGGCAGGGCCTAAATTTGGTGGTTGTTATTTATTCAACATTGCCCTTCAAATGCTCTAATAAAACTCATAGGAGGAAACATTAGAACAATATATATCTTTATTATAATCATTTACAGTTCTTGATGGTATGCTAAAAAAATGTATATATGGCCATACAGCCATCAAATTTAGGACTCTTCGTAGCATTGATTTATCTTAAATATAGTACAAAAGCACACAACTGCATTGCAATTAAAAGACAAGTATATGAAATAGAAACTTAATATTGGAGAGAGCAATTTAATCTGCGACTAGAAGCCGAACATTAATGCCTGCCACAGATAAAGATTCATAACTTTTACCAAAGAAAAGGATAAAATGATATGGTCAATATTTTTGGTAGATCGTATGCTAGTATTTGATGGCACCTCGTTTACATTTGTTGTGATGCGGGACATCGTAACGTTTGCATCACATTTCAACATATTTGGGACTTGTGAGCAGATTAAATTTGATGGTTAACCCTCTATCATAATTTTTTTTGGTTAATGATTGTTTATTCATTTTTTTTTTTCTTTTTTGAAGACACTATGTATTTATTGTAATTTTTTATAGGTTTTAATGGTGTACCTAAAATTTTACCATGGATTTAATACAGCCTATCAAAAAAATTGGTTCTATTTTACAGCAAGATCCAAGATAGCATGAATAGGGAAATAGAAGAATTATTCCTTGCAATGAAAGTTGCCAACATCCCCAAAAATCACACCCACTTAGGAGATGTATAGCAATGTTGCTGGCATCATTGCCCATGAATAGAAAGGTGTGCAACACATGTACCGTATGTAGAAAACTGAAATTTTGTACCGTCTGAAGAATTTGTGAACTATTTACATAGTAAAAGATAGTGCTTGACAATGGTTATGGTTTAGTTTGGATATTTGCTACAACTATTGCTTCTGCTTATGTTGTTATTAAGGTCGATGACAACAACACTAATATTATTAGTGCTTCCATGGGCAACAACCAATTTCGTAAGAATAGAGGCAACAACGGCAACAATAGAGCCTTCATTAATTTCTTTAAACTAGGGAGGCTTGCAATTGCCGAGGGATTTTGCTATCACTTCGCACATGCAATGATTTGAAACGTCGTCCCATAGTGCATAGTTGGCCAATATTAGGTACTCGTTTGTTCGCTTCAGGTCACCTCCGGCTTAGAAATCACACTGTTAAAAATTTGTTCCCTGCTCTGACTAATGACATACCCAATCAAATCCTAATTCAGCTGAAACAAAAAAAGGTACTAAACTGAAGTTCCAAAACATTTGTCCCTCAAAAGTTTATGAAACAAATCAATGAGAACGGATACATAATTGAAATCACTTGTGTTTTCAATGTTTTTAACAAGAATTAAATTTAATTGTTAATTTTTGTTTTATCTACATTTTTCTCATTCATTTTTAAAGAGGAAACCCATTTAAACACACAAGTACAATAAACAAAAAACACAAATACCTATAGCTTTGGACATGGCAAGGAAGGCTCCAACATGCTAACCATTCAAGTATACCATTTGTCCTTACATTGGTTCTATTTGATTCATCCCATCTTCTTGTTCTGGTTGGAAGATGCAAGGGATCCTCTAAACGCTTCGTTGGCCAAGATGGCGGGCATGAATGTGAAATCTATGAAGCCCCTGCTTGTAGATGCCCAAACATGGCTCAGTGTGGCTCTCGCAAACTAGGTCTGTCCCTCAACGACTTTCGAGGGTCGAGCGGTAACGTGAAAGCTCAATTGAGGAAAGTTCAAGAATTTGTTAGAATTGGTGAGCAATTCTTTGGCCATGTTGAAGATCTTTTAAGAAAATTCTTGATTCTCAGTCATAATGGGAGAGGTGGAAGCAAGCTTTGCAAAGCTACAGGGTCAGGATTTTGAGTATGACATGTAAAATCACTCAATTATTTTAGAATTTAACAAGAAAAAATCATAGGTGGACATAAATTTATTTGCCCTTGAGGGTGGCATGAAGATTTCTCGTCAGCAAGGTAGAGTTTTCTATGATAAAAAAATGTGCAATTTAACAATTGAAAATATTTAAATATTTTAATGCAACCAAAACAATGTTATTTGATTGGTAGACAACTCATAGTTTAATAGGAGGTTAAAAAGTAATTGAACCTTTGAACTAATATGATATTATATAATAAGATAAACATTAATTAGATAAGTAGAATCTTTGAAAGGAATTATTTTAATGTCTTCTGGTAAAATAATGAATCATAAGTTAAAATATGCAATAAAAATTATAGCGAAAGAAAAATTTATAAACTATTAAGAATCGACAAAAAAATTATAAAAATCATCAACATATATAAACCTTCTATAAGAAAATATGAGAAATACGAAAGATGGAAACACCCAAAAAAAACTAAGAGAAGCTTTAAATAGTAAAAGATTCATAAAATCTATAAATAGATTGTAGAATGCCAAAAGGTTGCAAAATAATCACAATTATAACCTTGTGTAACTTGTAGTGTGTCCTTATTTCTCGTGAAGTGAGAGAAAAGCGAGTGCAAAATGGCAAAAGAGTTATGTAGGGGTCTCTGGGTTTACGTGCAATATTGCATCAATTAAAAAATATGATATTTTAGAAAATTTGGCTAAGTGTTGTTTTGTGCAAGTGTTTTTTGTACCTATATATTTGTTTGTAAGTTTATACAAGCCTTAAGTTGTGCGCAAACATGTGTTGTTTTGCACCACCTTTGAATGCACCCTTGTATTGTGTAGTTTTGTACTCCTTGCAAACGTGCATATATTTGTAATGCCTCATGCATATAGTTTTGCACACATTTGTATTTGTGGTTTGTCTAAATAAGCTTGCGAAGCTTTGCGTAAGATGTAATGTTAATCTTTTTGTGCAAGTGCAGTTTTGTGGAGATTTGTAATGTCTTTTCAAAAGTTTGTGACATCTTCTAGAACAATAGAGCTTTTATTCTTTTCTGAAGCAGTAGCATAATGGATGAGATTTCTTAGAGAAATTTGTTCTTCATTGTGCAAACAATGAAATGCTTTGCTAGTCATTTGGGGCACATGTGGTTATATGTGGTAATGTCCTTGGGCAAACATGAGGATCATGGTGCAAAGGTTTTTAGCGTATTTGTTGGTTATGAAGTCTTATGACTTCATACAACTTTATTCATGCGCAGTTGGTTGGTGCACATGTTCATGTGATGTGTTATGAAAGAAGCCATTGTTGACTGTTTGGCATTTAATCCCTTGGATTATGAAAAGTTGATAATGATTCATTTAATATGTTTTCATGATATATTAAGTTGTGATACGTTAAGCTGTAACGTGCTAGTGCCTTGAAATTGTGAGAAACATTTAATATTTATGATGCACTTAGGTGTGTTAAATGTTGTTAGTGGGTGTAAAACACTTAACATAAGTAGGTGGGTCTTGTGCTTATATAAACATGCCCCTACACTTGCATGAGGTTGGGACATGGCCCAAAGTACTAGGACTTGAAGATGATTCTGATCATAGTTCTGGGAGTTAGGCTACAATTGCAAAGACTATGAGTTAGTAATTAGATATTCTTGGATCTAGTGTTGTAACACATCACATTGTGAGATTATGGTTTCATTGTGGTTATTGTGCCTATTGTATTTCCTATTGCTGAAATCTAATAAAGATTTGAGTTGTGTTTAATATATTTTATTACATATTTTGTTGTGTATTTTGAAGGTTTGTGTGGTCTAAGTATCTTTTAATTGAGACACCTACTGCGACTGCATCATTTGGTATCAGAGCAAGGTTGTGGTCCTTGGTTATTGTTGCTTCCACATTTGCAAGTGTGGGTATAAAGTTGTTGCAGACATCTTCCAACAAGAGTGTTGGGAAGGTGTAAGTAAAGCTATGGATCTAAATTGTCGAGATCGTCATTTGGTATCTGGATTTATATTTTTAAGGAAATGGCACACAAATGAGGCTTAGGTGGTAGAAGGACAAGAGTGGTTGGAGCGCCAAGACTTGCAGATATGGCTAGCTTAATGAGAGATATGCAAGTTTGAGTGGAGGCTGTGGAGACAAGACAACGCTGAGTTGTGGTGGTTGTAGATGATGAAAGTGATTGTGAAGTCATGCTAGAAGCCTTCGAAGATCAGGGAACAAAAGAGGAGGTTGATGAATTTGAAGATTGATTCTTACGAGCTATTGCGAGAATGACAAGTAAACCAAACTTGGACCTTAGAAGTTATTTTGGAAGTTTGAGTCTTGAAGAGCTCATTGACTAGATCATTGCATTGTAAAAATATTTTGAGTTTGAAGCGAGTTGAGTTCTCTGGCACAAAGTTGAACGGTCACACATCCTTTTGGGGGAGCATGTTTGAGCTAAAAGATTGTACAAAGGAAAATATAAGATAAAGACTTGTAATAGATTCGTCGCTAAATTGAAGGATAAATTCATTCTTGTAGATTATAACATGAGTTTGTTCAAGAAGCTTCAAATTTTGTGACAGAGGGAGATGAGTGAGAGATGATACGGAGGAGTATTATAGACTTACCATCAGAGTGGGTCATGTGGGAGATGATGCTGAGAAGATCTCTAGGTGTGTAAATGAATTGTGCATGACAATTCAAGATGAGTTTGGGATGATCAAATTGTGATTTATTGAATAAGCCTATTAGTGTACACTGATGGCAGAGAAAAAATTATGGTGCAAACAACAAGAAGCGGCACAAGGAAAAGGAAAGTTTTCATGGGGATGTGGACAAGGAGGGAGTGACAGAGGTTATTTTGTGCAAGTGCAAGAAGGCAAGGCGAGTACTTTGTAACACAATGATGCTAATACCCAAAGATGTAGAAGAAATGTTAGAGGCAAAAGATCCTATGGGCGAGGTAGAGGTTGTGAATGCAATGGTACATGTTTTAGATGTGGGGAAATATGACATAGAGCATTTGGGTGTCCCATGCATATTGAAGGAATTATAAGAATTTATGTGAGTACACATATCACACAGGCAAATGAAGAGAGTGTTGCGTCTATTCATAACATAGATGAACCAGAAATTGGAGCTCTCATGATGGAGAGGGTATTGCTAATACTTCTGAAAGAGGAGAATAGTTTCACACAACGAAAGACTTTTTTTTCATTTTTTTTGTAATCTGGAGGCAAGTGTTGCAAATTGATTGTTGATAGTGGTAACACAAATAATATTGTTTTACAAGAAATGGTAGATAAGTTTGTTCTGAATTTTTTTTTGCATTTGAATTCGTACAAGGATTTGTGGTTGTTGAAGGGACATCAGGTTCTATTCAATGAATAATGTCTGGTAAGTTTCTAGAGTGATACATATAAAGTAGTGGTTTTATGTGACAATGCATATGGATATTTGTCATATTTTACTTGGAAGGCTTTTGTGGTTTGACAATGAGCCATAACATGATGGTCGTGCGAAACATATACACTATGGAAAAATGGAGTGGCACATACTTTAAATCCTTTGAAGGATAAGTGTTAAGAAGTGGACAAGAGTTTAAAGGGCTTGATGATTTCGGGAAAGGAGTTCCTAAAATAAGTGAAAGAACATAGCGCATGGTATGCGTTAATTTCTAAGCCAACACAAGTGAATGCAGGGGTAACAACTAAGAGATACTTCTACGTGAAGTAAACAAGATACCAAATGAATTTGTGGAGATTGTGTCTAATGAACTACTAGATGGATTATTGTTGATGAGAAACATAAGTCATCACATGGATTTGATTTTAGGTCCGAGTTTACCTATAAAAGCGGTACATAGATCGACTCCAAAGGAGAATGCAAAGATGCAAAGACAAGTTCAAGGGCTGTTGGATAAAAGATTAAGCAGATAAAGTTTGAACCCATATGTAATATCAATATATTAGTCCCTAAGAAGAAGGGAGAATAAAGAACGTGCACTGATTCTAGATCCATTAACAAGATAACCTCAAAGTATGGATTCCAATTGTCGTGCATGGATGATTTAATGGATTGCTTCAGTGGAGCAAGATACTTCATAAAGATTGGCTTGAACAGTAAAAATCACCAAATTTGCATAAGAGAGGGCGATGCATGAGAAACAACATTTAAGACACAAGAAAGGTTATATGAGTGGTTGGTTATGCCATCTGGGTTAACTAACACACCAAGTACATTCATGAGATTGATGAATGAAGTTCTTAAGCCATTTTTGGGTAAGTTTGTCAATGTTTATTAATATGACATACTAATATTTAGTAGAATAGAGAAAAAACACTTGCAGCATTTGCACAAAGTGTTAGAAAAGTTGTAAGATGAAAAGTTACTTGTAAATTTGAAGAAATGCAATTTCACACAAGAGTTGGTATTGTAATACCTCTTGTATTGAGCCACTTTTCTGAACCGAATTCAATTTGTTCTTCATGTACGACAACACCTAATGTGTGAAGAAATTTGAATTCCTTTCCCTTATTGTGCAAATAATTAAACACTATCATTTAGGTTAATGAGGTTTAAATAAATTTAAAATTAACCTAACTTGATCTTATATTATATAATTCTTAAAATTTTAAAAAATATAAAAGTAAAAATAAAAAGGTTTCATAGGTCTTTTAGAAACGCTATAATCTATAACAAGTAAACTTGTTAGGTAACCTATAGTACGTAAAATCCTAACTTAAGTTTGGTAGGGTTGTGCATCTAGTTGAAGTGTGTAGGTAATTTTGTAAAAAATAAATTAATTAAGTTGTAAGAAGCTCATATGGACATGCAAGAAATTTATTGTGTGTAAGAAAATGGGTTTACTTGTATAAGTAAACCCAAATATTGCTTGTAAGATAATTTATTAAAAATGTAATAATTATATTGTAATACCCCTTTTGTGGATACGAGTCTTCTGGTTGGTATCGACGTGTTCAAAGTACGTGAGACTTTGTTTGACAATTCGAGGCCGTGTGCTCCACTTGAATTAACTAAATCATGCTTAGTTGCAGTTGGATTATTCCAGTTTGAGGTATTAGTGTGTTGTTCTTCTTGGTTCTTAGTCTTTAGGGGACCGAGTAGGTAGTGTGGTTGAAATAATGCCTTTGGTCTATTGCATTGAGGCAAAGATTGTTTGAAGCTTGTGCTTACTTTGTGATGTAATCGTTGGATGCATTACGTCTTTTGGACTTCTTTGTGTCTAGTTTGTGTGAGCATTAACTCTTGAGTATCGGGAGGAGAGACTTCTTATAGTTGCTTTGTGATGACCTTGGCCACATTTTATTAGCAATCTATGTATTTTTAAGTGAGACAATATTGTGGCTTCATTGTTGTCACTTTTTATTTAGTGTGTGAAAATGGAGATGACAATGATTCTCTGGTCATTTATCTTCTAGGCATTTTAAATGGATACATTTGAGAGATTTTATTATTACAAAGTTATAACAATTAATTATTAATTAATGAGTTTTTCGTTCATTACGGTTAATTTATTCATTTCTACCAATTTTTGTGATTTAAATACGACTTTTTTTATAATCACTCAACCCAATCTAAGTTCAGGGCCTCACTCGTTGTCCTTTTAGAGGAAGTCAAGACACCTCAACCTTCATTGTAGGGAATTTTTTAAATGATGGAAAGTTTATTTAAATTTATTAAAACTAAACATTCTCTAAAAATGAAGAAAATGATATTTATTCGGTCAATGAGGAGGTGGGGTGTAGCAAATGGAATCTCCACATGATGAGTTTTTGAGTGGCAGGTCATGGGGGATTAATTGATGCTTATTACAGTTAAAAAATTATAAAAAAAAAAATCTTGAATTAAAGTTTCATTCAAAAATTCAGGGTGTGGCAGGTCATGGGGGATTAATTGATGCTTATTACAGTTAAAAAATAATAATAAAAAAAAATCTTGAATTAAAGTTTCATTCAAAAATTCAGGGTGGCAAACATCATTGTTGTTGAGTTTTTAATCACACCTACCCCTCACTATCCACCACCGATGTTCCATCACTGACAATTTTTATTGTGCATGGAAGACCATACTTCTCTACCACCGACAGTTTTCAGTTTGCAATGACTTGCGCAGTCATTTTGATGGCGTATAATGCCATACCTGCTTTAAATATATCTGATAGCTTAGAAATCAAGCTATGTCAGTTCCTAGAAGCATCTAAGATTGTTTGAAGAAGTAATAAAACACATGAGAAATCATGGAGGAAGCCAGGAACTTCTAGCAGCAAGAAGAAGGAAGATTCAAGCTTCCATCCAGCCAAGATCTATACCCTGTGACATTTGGTTGTGTTATTCTCATCTTACATGCAAATATGGATCTAAATGTTTACCAGTAAAGGGATTAAATTCAGGATAGTGCTGCAGCGTTCCTGTTGTGTTCTCCTTAATATATTTGAGGTCTGATTTAGTTGTGGAACTGTCTACTTTGGATGAAATTGCCATTATGTTGTTCTTGTTTTTGTTCTGATTTAAAGTGCAACAGTAGTTAATATTCACCAGTAGCTTTTAATTCTTGTACAGAGCATTAATGGTGCCTGGTTTTCTTTTCGTAAGAATGAGTATTAATGCCCTTGATTTAACGTCTTTTTTTGTAAATTCCCTGTTAATTAAAGTTAAGAAAATTCTGATTTTGAGTACTAATAAATCCATTGGACTATTCTCTCTACAATTCTGTGTGGAGTAATATCCGACATGCCTTCGGGCCATAGCTTGGGTGGAACATAAAATGCTATGACCGTGCAGTCCATCACAGACACTGGCCTCTGATGTTTTATGTTTGGAGCAACTGCAACAATACTGACTGATAAATCCATTCAACTATTCTCTCTTCTCTCTATGGCACCAAATCTCTTCGTAAGAACTTCTGAGTTTCTGAATATTCTTTTATGCTGAAAGTACAGCTGAATGTCAGTTATTTTCTGTGGTATTGTGGCATCTATAATGGCTACATAGGCGTTTTAGGGATCCTCGTCTCACTATGCAGAATACAGAATTGTTTTGCATCCTCATAAGAATATTAGCAAGTAAAAATGGTGCCTTTATTCCAACCAAGTTCAGATCTGAGTTCTTTTAGTTGGGGCGTAGTGGTTGGTCTAAATGGTAGCTTGGAATATAAAATATGTATGTTTTATTATTATTTTCTTAAAGCCAAATCCAGTTGTGTATAAAAAGGATCTCATGACTTACGATACCTTAAAAATAGTAGCAATTGTAGCGTCCTTTTGACAAGAAAAATATATAGATAGTCATCTTGTTTTCATAGATTGATTGTATTAATTCAAAACACACACACTTAAATCAAACAACCAATGCCAAACCTCTACATGTTGGAGTAATGAGCTCTGTTGTGGAAGGCATGTTGACAAGTGTAAAGTCTATAAGGAATAGAAGCTTGTCTTGGTAGAGATAGAAGTTGTGAAGGTATTTAATAACATTAGTTTTTAAAGAAAATAATTTTTATCTTAACGACATTGTAGTTTTGTTGATGTTTTAAATCGTTTAGTATCTCAATATAGTGGATTAGAATTCGCTGTAGTTGATGCTAACATTTTATAGAGGAATATATAGAGATTCAGATGATTATAGTCATTAATTGTTTATATATATTGATAGAGGTTCTGAGGAGGATAGAAATAATCCAGATGGGTTATAAAATAGATTGGAATGAGTATAATATTTTTGAAATAATGAAAGTATGGTTTTAAATTTTCAGATTTTATGGGTAATTTTATATAGGAAGAATCTTGTTTAAATCAATAAAAGTAATCTTTCTTTACATCTTTCCTTGTTTTAGTATTAATAGTAAACTGGTGTGATCATTCATATTCAATATTTGTTTGGGAGTGATGAATGCTTTGAATAACAAAATGTAGTGTGATAGTATTGTTGCCAGCGTTAAGCTGGCGCACTTGTTGATTGTGCAGGCAATGAGAGAAATAAGACCAATTGAATAATTCCGCATTTATATAATTTTATATGCAATCTGAAAAACATTTAAGATACATAGATTGATTATCTATGCTATAACGAAATTGAATAAAAATGTATTATGTTTTCCTTATAAATGAACTGAATCTCTAATAATTTTAGTTGATAAAACTAGACTTGATGTTGTTATCATACTAGATTGAAATCGAAAGTTATTTATTATTAGAAACTATGTTATTCCTTTACAAGTATATTTATCAAACTGAGAAATTAAATTAATTGTACATTGAAATATGAGTCTCGCTTTACGAATTGGATAGTAATGAAATCATATTTTTATATGATCATGTTCTTTGCTTGTTAAATTTGGGAATTACTCCAACAAGTTTTAGGTGAAAAATTGTGTAGTGATAATTAGATTTGATTAAGGGAGTTGGTGTTATGAGATTAGAATCTTGGTACCCTAAATTTTGTTTTGTAAGGATTCAAGCCTTATAATACCGATTGTATATGTACTTGGACACATGCTTAAGTTTTCCTTACTATAGTAATAAGAGGAAGAGTCATGAGGTGTTTTGTCAGTTTTTATAACCATTTGATAATTAAATTTAGGACTATCGTTCTGATTTGTCACACACAAATCGGTTGAAAACAGTTCGGAGACGGGTTTTGAGAAACACTTAAAATAGATAAAATTCATGAAATTAAATCTTGAAACCATTTCTACTATCATATGGGAGTAGCAAATCACAACCAATATCATTCTACCCTGAATTGTCATCTTACAGTGGACCCATTCCGGGAGATTTTTACAGGAAACTGCATTTTCTGGGTATTAACAATCTGCAAGTCGACTATAGAAGAGACTGATTTTGCATAGTAAATGTTTGAGTTTTACAAAACTGTAATTTGGTATGGGTTCTTCCCAACTTTATATTATTTTAGAAAATTTTTATTTCTGGGTTTGGGGTTGTTTACTATTTTTAGCGATTCATTTTCTTGACTTGTTTAATCTATGTTTTTTTGGTTTTCTGTGCAAATCTGCTCCATGCAACTCAGAGAACGACCATTAATAATCTATTAAACTCATTGCTACATGCATGTATGACATTGAACCTATATATTAACCATTATAAAATTCAGCTCAACAATCAGAATCAACTCAATATTTTTTCGGCATCGTTTCATGGATCCAATAGGCTGTGTTTGTAGTAGAAACTACACCTTTTCTGGGCTGTTAGCTCTCAACAACGCTTTGGAATTGACCTAATTTATCTAGTCAAAGTTGGATTTTGTTAAAAAATGAGACTTGATATTGTTTTTGCTTAGATTCAAGTTACTGGTAGAACCTTGGATTGCTCTCTTAAATGAGGCGGCTATTTTTTTGTAAGCCATTTCCAAAATGTTTTATGTTGTTTTCCTTAATAAAATAGCTGATTTTCGATTAAACCAATTTGGAATCCTAGTTTAATCGAGCGTTTTTTTTTACTTATGATTTATGTTGTAGATTTCAGGGAGAACTTGTTGGCTTATGGAATTGGTATTATCTGACAATTTGACTGTCTGCATGTTAGTGACATTTTATCCGACGCCATGTTTAAGTTGTTTTATCGACGTTGAGTGGACCGTGCTAGGTATTCTCAGGGTTTTGTTTATTTCTCAATGCTTGTCAATTTGACTAAGTGTGCTCATCTGAGTTGGTTTATCTCACCTTGAGAATGTTCTAAGGTTGTGAGAAGTCATACTCAACCCTGACTTTTCAATTGAGGGCTGTCTTCCTAGCGACACAACTTCGTTGGGTGAAAGTACTTTGGATATGTACAAGATAAACGATTTATTATCAGATCAATTTTAGTGTTCTAGTGTACGTACTTCAACCATGTCGATCACAATTCTATTCACAACTTCCGATTGTAAATGTGGTTAGCAGTTGCCATCTTGTGTTGAGTTTCATTGTCTTTGCACCAATTTGACAGCATACGCATACATACACAGTACCAAAAAAAAAATGATATGTTTTTGGTACATATATTTTGGGCATGACATGTATGGAATTGTAAGAAGACTTTTAACTAGGCAAGGAGCTTGTTGGAAGGAGGAGTTTGTTGGAAGGAGCTTGGGAGATGAAGGTGGTATTCTTCTTAGAAATTTGGAAGCTTGGGCATTGATTGGCAAGTGGTGGAGAAGAGGTAGGCTCCCCTACTTGAGCTTCACTTCATCATGTAATTGTTTAGGAGAAATAGTTAGTACTCTTCTCACTTTTGATAAGTAATTACTAGAAAAATAGAAGTTAGCCTCTTAGCAGAAGATAATCACTATTAATTATAGAAATGAAGAATATATAAATAAAGAACGCTCTCTCTCTCTCTCTTTCTTCTTACGAGTTCAAACATTTACGTCTTGCTTATTTCACATGCTAGAATGATTGTTTTATATGTTGCACTATTGAGCATAACGAGAATTAAAAAACATAAGGTTTGATTACAATGTTTGAATAAAAAAAATAAAAAAAGAGTAAATATTTAATTGCAATTACAAGATGACTAATCTTAAGTTGCATCTAGTGAATGGCTTTTGTTTTTAAGGATTTAAATTGTATACATATTTATATGTGTGAGTGTATATATATAAAATAAAGTAAAATAAATAAATATATATTTATATATAAAATTAAAATAATATTAAAATACAATAAATAATATGTATATATATGTGCACATAAGATTAAGTAGTTTAGTTTTAAACATGCCAATTTTATTTGGTTATTTGCTTTTAAGCTTTAATCAACAAACCCATTTTGTGCATGCCTTGCAACCATGGCTTCTAAGATCGAGACCTTAAATTTTGTGACCTTTGTTTAACCAAATATATGAGTTGTTTAAAGACGTAAAAGTGATTTGAAATGTCAGAACTTTGTTGCCACATGTAGTAAATAACTTTAAACTTAACCAAATAAAAAAGTTTTTAGATTTTATGGTTCTTTCTCAACCTTTTAAAATTCATTTGAAACTTTAAAAAAATAAACCTCTAAAATCAAATATTTTTAATTTTGAAATATGGATTAGATTTATTTTGGATGTAAAATGTTAGTATAATGATTAAGACTTTTTTTTTATTTTAATTGTAACAATTATTTTTGGCATGTTTTGGAAAATGTTTGTAGAAGTAAAATTTTTAATATTTTTCCTTGTTTCCAAAGTCAATTTGAAATGCAACTAAATTAAATTCTTAGAAATTAAATTTATCAAATCTAATAACTAAAACGCATTTAAAATGATAAATAATTACTAGTTCAAAAATAAGTAATTTTATTCTTGATTATTTCAATTAAATTTAGATTGTTTTTAAATTAGTTTCGTAAAATAATTTAAAAAAAAATCTACTTGTTAAAACCACTTCAAAATGATAGGTAAACATTAAATTAAATCATGCATTAAAAATATTTAAGGCTACAAATGTAATCCATCTAGCTTAGTAAACATACACAATCTTTTAGAATTTGTTTTGGTTTGTTCCGTGAATTTATTTTAATGCTTTTTCGAACCCTTGTCATAAACCAAAAATTAAGGTTATGAACTGTTGTTTTTTCTATCGTGATATTTAAGTGTTACCTTCATGGGTACGATGTATAGGTGACTTATGTTATTTTGATATTAAATGTAAGGCATAATCATTTAGAAAATATTATAGCCTTCTTAGGTAATTGCTTTTGATATCGTTTCTCTAGCAAAGATTAGATGGGTTAAGGCTAATGTTCTATAGATATGGTTGTTGGCCATGTTTGGTCTATTGTATGTAGCTATCAACCAATTTGCACTCTTATTAGTATAAGAAAAAAATTTAAAACCTTAGTTCAAAGTAAAAGACCCTTAATGTGCTCCCTTTGGATTTTGTGTTAGTTGCTTTTAGGAGGCTACAAGTGAATTACAAGCAATCCTAATTTTGCGTATGAAGGTGGTCATAACAAATATGTAGACAACTCAGGAAGTGAGGGCAGACACTACTAACTAACTCTTAGGGCACTTTGTCTAGCGAGAGTGCTAACTACTAACCCTTAGGACACTTATTCTTAGCACAAATTTTAGGCACTAACCTTAGGGTGTTTTTCCTTGTGCATTTGTATTCTTTCTAGTTGCTCACTTTGTAGTACACGTATGGATGATTAGTAGATGCGATTCTAATTAGTGGTTAGGTGGTGACTTATGTTATACTTTTAATGGGTGATTTTGGATACATTTGACTCAACCTTGTCGTTTGCCGAGATACTCTTGAGAGACAAAGTTTCTCTGAGTAGTGTGAGTTTTGTATCATTGAGACTTCTACTTTATTTAGGTCAAATAAACATAGTTTCCTTTGTTGTAGCCTTCGGTACTTGAATGTGATCTTTCACGATAGTACCTTTGGGTAAGTGTATGCACTTTATGATGTCAATGTGTAATATGAAAAAGGGATTGTTACTAGTGTGTGGTTTGGTCTTGAGTATTTTCATTGAGAGCTTATAGAAGCTCACTTGAGTTGTGATAGTTTCTTCCCTTGTTGGCTTAGATTGTCAATCCCTATCAATGACGTCTCATGGAGGAAAATCTTCACAAGTTCAAGGAGAACTACATCTGACCCTAATTTCAAGGAAAGAATATGTAGGCTACCCAATATATGGGAGCATTGGGTCCTAAGTCTTATGCTAAATTAGGGATAACACCAATCCTCGAGTTAGGCTAAGATTCTTTTGCTAGGATCATCAACATAAGATTTAAATGAGACATTAAGTGTAATCATAGTTCTAATACTATCGACCTTACCTTTTTACATATCGAGATGATGTTTGATAGCCTTTGTGTGATTGCAACTAAGAAAAATTATGATTGCCATGGTGTGGAAACCCTATCCATGTGACTTGTGACCTATGTTTATTAATGATTGTCTTGCATACTGAGTGAAATTATTGAATGAATTTCCTTAAGGTATTTACTAGAGTTTAAGAAGAGTAAAGATTGTTAAAGTGGGACAATTTTGCTAAGACGTCTTTTGATACATTTTAATGTTAGTATGATTTCCTTCAAGAAAGGAAATATGGTTGAAATGTTTTTATGTAATTAACTTAGAGCCACAAAAATATGACATGTTGGGCCTTAGATGGATTGATGAACTACCATATAGCTCCTTTCAAAGTAAATAGAACAAATATGGAGTTGAAGTTGGCATTGTCTCAGATGACCAAGAGGAAGTTGCCTTTTGGGATGACTTGGAGATTTTTTGCTTAAGTCTAGACAGTAAACCAAACACTAGTTCAAAGGAGTCGTCACATGTTGTGCTTAATTCAGAGCACAAAATTGATCCATCAAATGAGAAGATTGCAAAATCATCTATAGTCCAACATGAACCAAGTTTGGAGGACATGAACCAATATGTCTACATCAGAGACATGTTTGTTCCATTCCACCCATTAGAGAGCATACCAAAAGGATTGACCATGAAGTTGCCTAGTTCACCAATTCTAGTACCTCCAAAGCAAGGTATTTTTCATCTTGGATTGCTAGAGGTGAATGATACTCATAGTTTCCCATTTGATCCAGGAGGGATATACTTGTAAATTATAACCTTGTATATATTAGGATAGATTTCATGCTTTCCTCCAAGTGCCTTGTGCACATTTCCTTTCTATTTTGTTTTTCATTTCCCTAAGTGCCTTGGGCACTTTGTTTTGTGTTATTGTTTTTGCCCCTGTTGTCCTTGTTGCTTCAAGAGGAAGTTCCAGAAAGGGTTAGCCTTGTATCCAATTTCAAAAGAGCCTAGTTGCAGACGCTGATGACTCCATGCCCAATGGACTAGGCAAGGCAAGTGGTTGGGTTCCCTACGAGTTGCCAGAAATGTTGGCCATTTTTGGCCCACATACTAAAGATCTTACGTCGTTTGATGAGGAAATGGATCAAAGGGGATTAGAGAAGGATATGAGTTGGTTGTTCAGGGGTTAGCAACAATGTTCAAAATCAAGCCTGCAAGCCAAAGGGCTAAGTGCAAAGTTATTTTATTTGGCTAAGTCCTTGTTCATTCTTTAGGGCTTTGAAATAAAAAAGTGTGTTTCTTCCCTTGGGATTTTATTCGGTTTAAACTTCATGGTTTTACTTCAAAAAAATTATCCAAACAAGAATTTCGAAGGAATGTTTTTCTTTTTAGCCAAGTGTTTTTTTCAGGATTTTCGTTTCTAGCTAAGTAATGAAATTCTTCCAGACAATTTTTCTGAAAGAAAGGTTTGGAAGAAATGAACTTGTCAAGCAGGTTTCCCTATACAACTTTCTCAAAGGGTTCTTTTCTCACGAAAGTTGACCAGAATAATATTTACAAAGGGTACTTTCAAAATTTATGAAGGGTTATTCAAGGCTACTTAACTTATAAACTTTATAAGTTAAGTCAAGATAGGATAATGGCCCAGTAAGATCAATGACATTAGTGATGGTCAAACGGTCAATGAATCTGAGGGGATAATTGATCAAGGATAAGTGGCACAAGGGCATCCAACTAGCAAAAGATTGATGATGCATGAGAGTCATGATCATAGGAATGAGAGGTTGCCATGTGGCATAAGCTAGAGCAGAGGTTGGCTCTTCAAAGGAACAGATGATCGATAATTTGTAAGTATCCATTTTAGGAAGATCTATGGTGCAAGTAGAGGATCTGAGGCAATTCCCAATGACCAATCAAAACAAAGGAGAGTCCAAGCGACTAGTAGGAGTTGGTAGCTAAAAATTTAATAAAGACTTTCATCCTTCGACATGGCTCTCTCTCTCTCGACGAACGACTACACGATCAAAAGCAACATGGTTTAGCCATGAGTTTAAAAGTATGGAGACCTCATCCTTTTCAAACAAGACATGTGAAGGGGAAGGTCGTCATGATGAGTTTAATGTAGGGATCAATTCGGTCATGCAAAATGGAGACATCCAACCACCTGCAACATGGCCCCTTCAAAATCCACCTAAGGGCGACTTGAATGTAAGATGGGCTCAAAGATATTGGTGATGACCTTGAACGACTCACTCCATGGTCAAAGAAGGATGATGGTGGTGGTTGCAGGAATTTATGGCTCCCCTCTTTCTATTTTCTCATGCAGCGCCTCTTCTCTTTTATCCCTTATTCTATATATAGGGCTTTCAAGCCATTGTAAAGGGTTCCCAATTTTTTAGATTTTGTTTTATCTTTTTGGGAGATGAGACATTGTTTGAGATATTACAAAATATGCTTAGCTTGATTAGGCTTGACCCTATCAAGAACTTGTAAGAACTACCTCTTGATGCAATAAAAGGACTTTCTTTTCCTATCTCTTGCCTTGGATTCATGTTTGTTGAGTTGTGCACTATGGTAATGTGTGAAGGAGAATCTTCCTCATCCATGGTCCTCCTTTCTAGCCTTGTTTAAGGTGTTTTTAAGGCTGCTCATAGGTCTAGTTTAGTGTTCTTTCTACCATTGATGTGAGCTTTCAGTGAGTCGTATAAATCCTCTCTGTTTGCAATCATTACTTCCAGAACCTTCTCCATGAAATACTAATGCAACCAACTCGATCTTGAGATTGAGCAAGTCAGTATTGTCCTTTGCAAAATCAGTGTGGGTTCAAGTTGGTGAGATTTTTTCATTTAGCTTTGGTGCATTTCCTGGTTAGCTTTCTTATGAGCCCTTATCCCCGTTTTAACCCTTTTCCCTATGAATCATTAGTTTAACATTAGTTTAGGTGAGCATCAAAGAGGAACCAACTTACTCCGGAGGTTCAACCTCAATACAGGATACCCACAGCCTGAGGTTGTTTCCATGCTTTTAGCTGGAAGTGAGAGAGCCTAAAAAACTCTCCCACGAAGGGTGAAATTCCACGCTACAACAGTTAGTTTGGTTAATTGTTAAGGTATGGTTTGGGTTGATAAATGGTCAACGCTTTATGGAGGGAAAGTTCCCCCCAGTTTGCTCTTTCCATGGATGGTTGAAGATGAGAAAATGATCCCAAGGTGAAGGTGTTGGTTAATAAGAAGGTTTAGGAGGGGTGAAGATGACTTCATCCACCTCTAAAAAGGGGTGTTAGTTGTTAGTGGTTAGTGGTTAGTAGGTTCAGGTTGTAGGTGGTGGTTCGGGTGGGATTTACTCTATTGCACCAGGGCTAGGAAAATGTAGTTGGGCTTGGGTTTGGTAGGTTAGGGTAGGTTTGACAACATTATCCCAAAATAAAGGTAGGTTAGACAAGAATGTTTGATTATCCCAAGGATGGAGCTTTGGTGAGGTAAGGGTAGGTTAAAGGTTTATTTGATTTGATGGGTTGGTCTTGGTTTGGGTTGTTGGATAAGTTAGTTATGGTTGAGTTAAAAGGTATGTTGATTTTGATTGATTGATTTGGTGTAGAGGTTAGTTTGATTGGTTGAGAGAGGTAAGATAAATGGTTGATTTGGTTTGTTTGTTTGGTGAGGTAAGTTGTGTTTGGTTATGGGTAAAGTTTGTTTGGTTGTAGGTGGGGTTAGGTTGATGGTAGGTAAGATTGGGTTGATGGTAGGTTTGATTGGGTTGATGATGGGTTTCACAAAATTGGTAAGTTAAACAGGTGGGTTGGTTGGTTCTACATGGGTAAGTAGAAGAGGTTGGTTGGTTGGTTCCACATGGGTAAGTGGAAGAGGTTCATTGGTTTCCTTGAGTGTGATTTCAAAGGAAAGTTGAGAAGGTTCCACTTGGTTAACAATTGCTTTGGTTAAGGGTTGGATTATGGTTTCCTTAGTTGTAGGTTGACTAAGAATCGAATCTAACAAATGGACCTCATTATGTTGAGGGCTTTGGTTATTGGTGTGCACAATAATGGGTGCAAAAAGAGGTTCAATGATGGATTGCTCTTGAGTTTGTGAGCTAATCAATTGGTTTGATGAAGTTAGTTGGTTTGATAGGTTTGGTTGAGTTGATAGGTTTGGTGGGTTTGATTGCTTTGGTATGGTTGATAAGGTGGGTTGGTTTGATAGGGTAGGTAAGGTTGATAAGTTGGTTTGATAATTGTTGATTAGATGGCAAAGAGGATAGACTAAATCTCGATGTTGAAATAAAGAGCGCTGCCTCAAAGAGGGTTGGGGTAGTTAATATGATGGTTGGGGTCGGTGACCCAATGGTTGATGAGGTTGGATAGGTTGAAGTTGAGGTTGGTTATGATAATTGTTAAGTTGGTGTTGATGGGTTGTTGGTTGGGTATGATGATGGTTAAATGGTAGTTGAAATGTTGTTGTTTGGTTATAGTTGAAATTTGATTGGTTGTAGGTGAGGGTTGATTGGTCATGGGTACTAGAGATAGATGACTCTACTTTGATTATTTGGGCCATTAACATTGTAACTAGCTCAGGTGGTAGTTGATAGTTTGTTGATTGGTTGTAGTTGAGGTTTGATAGGTGATAGGTAGGGTTTGGTTGATTGTGGATGAGGTTGGGTCTGTTGTTGATGAGGTTAAGTTTGTTGTAAGGTTAGGTTGGTTGTAGGTAAAGTTAGGATCATAAGTGGCTTGCGATGCAAGGTATCACTCTAAGGTGATATGGTTGTTCTCCAAGATCCTAGCAAAGTTAGGATCTCCAACAGAGAATATAGGTGGGTTCCCCACTGGACAAGGCAATGGAGGTAAGATGGTGGAAGGTTGATTTCTTACAACTCAAACAAAGAGAAGACAAGAAAAAAGTCAAAGGGAAAAAACACACACTAAAGTACGTTAAGTCCTAATGTTCTTTTTATCTCGCTTTTGGCTTATGCCTTAAGTTAGAAAGAATATGTGAAGACTTGGTTTGTAGAGTGGGTACTAGAAAAGAAGACTATGGTTATTTATGGCTCTCAAAATCTATATTGAAAGTTAGTATGTGGCTTGATATTGGGGCCTACCCCCACTTCACACATCGCAGTGATAAGGGTGTCGGGTGCTTAGCCAAGATATACTGATTTCTAGAGTTTAGACTCAACCAGAGTGTTGAGTTGGTTCTCCCCTTGGTAATGACCTCTAAGTAGGATTGTCGAGAAAGGGTAAGGTTACCGCTAGGTGATGAAATCCTAGTCGGGCCTTGTCTCAAGTTTGTTTTGATGTGTTGATTGATTATGTGGTTTGGTAAAGTGTGTGATAATAAGGGTGAAACTATGATTGATTACTTTGATTTTAAGTTACTAGATGAACTAAAAATAAGCAAGCAATCAATTTATGCAAGGTTTATTTTAAACTCAAAAGAAATTTCAGATTTCGTTGTATGAGCATAGAATAAAGGAAGAAAAGGGCACATAGATGATGCTAGGGTCCCATCGGACGTGGCACAATGTTACTCAAATTTTGATTTTTATCTATTTATAGAAGAAAGGTAAAAATGAAAGAGGGGTGGAGGTTAGTATAACCTCGATGTGGTGTGTGCTCTGTAATCCAGATGGTTTTAGATACTCTTCTTTGGTTTGGGAAGATGACTTGCAATAAGAGAGAACTAGAAAATGGTTGATTAGTTAAGTAGGTTGGCTGGATTGCCTAGTAAGCTAGATCTAAGAAGCGTGAACTATCTAGGAGGCTATCAATCCACCTTTTGATACAAGTTAATGTTGAAAAGAAAATGTTGCATAACATAAATGAAAGTACTTAATTTAGGTGAAATAAATACTATTCAGAAAGAATGTTTAGATTAACAAGATAACATTAAGGTGAATGCCAAACCGTCAAAATATGGTCCAACTATGGTCAGGTTGTTGTTTCTAGTCTGTATTGGTGATAGAGGTCGAGAAGAACAAAGTTTGGTTGGTGGAAATAACAAACTAGTTTTTGTTCAAAAAAGTCACACAGTGACCATCAATGATCAAAGTGACCATCGATGGTTAAGGTGACTGTCGACGGTTGGGGTGATCATCAGTGGTTAAGGTGACCATCGATGGTTACTATTAATTGATAGGGTCCAGTTAAGGTTAAAGGTTAGATTGTAGGCAAATTGCAGACAAACACAATAGGTTGGTGGGGTTAGCTAATTGATCGAGAGGTCAGAGGTAGCTAGTTAAAAGTGGTCTAGTTCAGGTAGAGGTGTCTAAATAAAACAAAGTAACTAAATAATGCAAAATAGATACTTTGCTTTGTTATTGAAGTTGGTTGAAGATGTTGGTGAAGCATGGAGGAATTTCCGTAGTGGTTTGGGTTTTCGTTATGCTTGTAGACTTATTGGAAATCTACAAAGAAAACTCTCTTGCTAATAAATAGTTGTTGATCTGATAGTTGGTTCTAATGATAAAGGTTGATATGTCGAAAAGGGATCAAGTATCAACCTCCTTGTTCTGCTTCTCTCTCTTCTATTCCTCTTACTCTCCTTTTATAGGCTAGAAGAGAGATATGTACTTGCTATTAAGATTTCATGCATGATACATTAGTTGCATGAATTAAATCCTCACATGCCTTAGTTTGCACGTGGATCAAGCAAGTTGGAGTTGAAGTGAAAGTTGAATGTCTAGGTGATGGAAACTTGACCTTCGACGGTCAATCTAATTGTCGATGGTCAGGGTGACCGTCGACGGTCGAGTGTTCGAAGGTGAAGGGTCAAAGGTGAATGGTCGAGGTCAAAAGGTGGTTTAGAAAGGTGGGTGAAGTTGGCCAAGGGTACTTTGACATTCAAAACTGTCATGTGCAGTTTTTTGATGTCTACAATTTTTAAAGGTTATTTAACCAATTGAGTTGCTTTTGGTTTGAATTATGAAATTTTATCAATTCTAATTAGAACATTCTTTTGTGGCTACTTGATCTTGAATTACTTTATTATTATTTTGATCAATTTGTTTGGAGTTATTTGTTGATTATAAATTCTAGTTTCTTGCATGTGTGTATGTGAATAATTGTTCACCTTGTGTGGGTATGGGAGAAAAGATGACAACTTGTAGGACAAGCTATAAGGTTGACATGAGAATCTTTATGGGCGGGTTCATGACACCATCATTTCCTCACCATATGTGGTGATTTCTTATAGGATCTAGCTAAAGTACTCCCTTTCATGTTTTCATGTGATGTCTAAGGAGGGTTTTTCTTGAGAGGTCTAAGAATAAAATTCATATCAAAGTTAAAGTAATTGCTCTTCTATTTGAGTACAATGATTTTTTTTAATTCTAATGACACTTGACTTTACATAGGGAACTCTTGCCATGGAATGACACCCAACTTTGTTCAGTATGATCACACAACATAATTTCACTTGTGTTACAAATATGACATATCATAAATTATTTGGCATCAGAAGTTATTGAAGTATTAGCTGACTTATGATAGAATATGGAAATTAGTATCACACTAAGGGAATTACACAAGAAAATTGACATTAACTACTTGACTTAAAACCTATAGGATATTAATGAATTTTGATTTTCTTAGATAGCTCGAAAACTTAATAACAAAAATGATGTCCAAATTCAAGAATTTAATAACTTTTCATTAAAAAAATCCTTGTTTAGACATTTATAATGAAAAATATGGTATTAAAATTTATGGCATGCAAATATTTGTTTGAAATTTTTTAGAAAAAAGTAAGCTTTTTAAAGGACTAAGATAATTAAAGTGTTAATTGACACTATATTTCAACCATGTAGCTTAAAACACTAGAAAATATTTGTTACTATTGCAATTATGCATGCTTGAGTCGCATTAAAGTATCTATAAATAACTTACTGTATCTCTTGGAAGTGCATTATTTTTTTGACTATTAGTTTTTGTCTAGCGCATCAAAGGTGAGACGATTTTATAAGCAAGAGAGAATGTAATACCCCTTGTATTGAGCCACTTTTCCTAACCAAATTTGATATGTTTGTCATATATGACAACTCTTAGTGTATGAAGAAATTTGAATTCCTTTCCCTCCTTGTGAAAATAATTAAACACTTTTAGGTTAAAGAGGTTTAATTACATTTAAAATTAACCCAGCTTGACATTATATTATATAATTTCTAAAAGTATAAATTTTTTTAAAGTGAAAACAAAAGGGTTCATAGGTCTTCTAAAAAATCTATGAACTTTTAACAAGTAGATTTGTTAGGTAGTGTATAGTACTTAAAATCTTAGCTTAGGTTAGGTAGCAACTAGTTGGAGTGTCTAGGTAATTTTGTAAAAAAAATTAAATAAGTTGTAAGAAGCCGATGTGGATACATAAAAAATTTATTGTGTGTAAGGAAGTGGGATTACTTATACAAATAAACCCTGATGTTACTTATAAGAAATTTATTATAATGTAAGAAACATATGGGTTTGTAAGAAGACTTTTTGACTTGTAAGAAAAGTACAAGGGTGGGTTTATTTGCGTAAGTAAACAAACATGGCCTTGTAAGGATTTGTAAAAGAGAGTATGGTCCTTGTGTAACAAAAAAATATTCTTGTAAGGAGAGTACTCCTGTCTATTAATGAGACTTGGTGGAGTCTCGTGGAGTTTTTTCTATTTAACCTCCCACCAAAGGCTCATTTTGAGGTTGACTAACCATGGAAAAAACTTGTTGAAAGGAGAAGATTGGGAGATAGAGGTGGAGATATTATTATAAATTTGGAGGCGTGGGTGTTGCTTGGCCAGTGGTGGAGAAGAGGTAGGCTCCCCTACTTGAGCTTCACTTCATTATGTAATTATGTAAGAAAAAGAGTTCATACTCTTATCACTTCTGGTAAGTAATTATTCAAAAAAAAGGTTAGCCTTTTAGCAAAAGATCATCGTTTTTAATTATAGAAATAGAGAATGTGATCCCTCTCACTCTCCCCTTTGTGAGTTCAAGCATTTACATATTGATTATTTTACATGCTAGAATGATTGTTCTATATGTTGCACTATTAAGTTGTGGAGCTAAAAGCTTCACTGTTATGCAAATGGTGGAGGTTGCTGACTTACAGAGTAACTGACATCGGTCAGGCCAACCGACGTCGGTCATCTTCAGCTACACAGTAACCGGCATCGGTTATGGTCAGCTGACATCGGTCAGATAGGAACCGACGTCGGTCACCTGTGTGTTTCCAGAATTGGTCTAATTTTAGACGGACAATTAGTTTGCATGTAAAGACTAATTTTAGTCTTGAGTCTGCGTTTCTAATTATTGTTTGTTTTGAGATCTATTTAAGAGACCCATGGGGCTGTATTGTAATGAATGACTAAGAAGGATTAGATCCTCAACTTGAAGGCAAGAACAACAATTGGGTTGGTTGTCTCAAGGGGTGTAAGATCAGTTGATCAGCAGGTAGCAAGATCAGGGAGATCTACATGGTAAGTAAGATCAGTTAGATCTGCAAAGGTGCAAGATCAAGGAGATCTACTTGGTGGACTGGCAGTAGGCAACAACAACCATTGGGTTGATTGTCACTGACTGGTGGAGGGAACAACTCAGTGTTGAGTTGGTTGTAATTGATTGAGAGAGAGAACTCTTGAGAGAGAATTATCGTACGCCCAAGAGGTGTGGAAAGAAGAGTGAGATTTCTTCATTGTATTTCCTTCTAGAAGAGTGTTAATACAGATTGTATTGTTTCTCGTATTTCATATTCTGTACTGTTTCTGAATTTTAGTTACTTATTACTTCTGGTTTAATTTCGTGTTTAGTTGCTTATACAAAGGTAATCAATTGTACTCTAAGGAGGATCCTGACAGCTGGTATCAGAGCTTTGTGTTCTAGATCTTGACAAGTGGTATCAAAGCTTGGTTCGGAGCAGGTTAGTGTTTGTTGATTACAGGTCACTCTCAGGGGTTTTTGATTGAGTGGGAGTAAAGCAATGGCAGAAGAAAGTAAGCTAAGAATAAAAAAATTCAATGGCAAGAATTATCAATTATGGAAGATGTAGATAGAAGATTATTTATATCAGAAAGATCTGTACTTACTGTTGGGTGGGGTTTCAAGTAAGCCCACAGATATGAAAGATGAAGAATAGAATGTTCTTGATCGGAAGGCTCTTGGAGCTATAAGGCTGAGCCTGGCATCGTCTGTGATTTCTAACTTATCACAGGCAAAGACAACGGTAGAGTTAATGGAATATTTGGCAAATTTATATGAAAAACCCTCAGCTTCAAATAAGGTATTTCTTATGAAGCAATTATTTAATTTGCAAATGCAGGAAGGTGGATCGGTACATAGTCATCTTAGTGATTTCCATGGTTTAGTAAACCAGTTAAATTCAGTCAAAATAGATTTTGATGATGAAATTAAGGCTCTCTTAATTTTATGCTCTTTACTGAAAGTTGAGATAGTTTGGTAATGGCAGTTAGTAATACTGTATCTGCTTCAAATATATTGAAAGTTGATGATGTTGTTAGTGTAATCTTGAATGAAAAAATTCGTAGGAAAAGCACATGGGAAACATCAAGGAATGCTTTAAGTGTTGAAAGCAGGGGAAAGCAAAGAGAGAAGAGCAAGCAAAGGAAATCAAGGTCAAAGATAGACAAGAGATCCAAATCCAAAAATGGAGGTATAACCTGCTGGTATTGTGGAAAGAAAGGGCATGTAAAGAAAGATTGTTGGTTGGTAGAAGATCAGCATGAAGGAAATAAAGAAGCAAATGATGCAGGTATTGTTGCACGGGATGCTCTTATATGTTCCTTAGATAAAGTAGAATCTTGGGTTTTAGATTCTAGTGCCTCTTTCCATGCAACCCCAAATAGAGAAATTTTCCATGATTATGTCCATGGAGACTTTGGAAAAGTTTATTTAGGGGATGGTGAGCCTTGTCAAATGGTTGGCAAAGGGGAAGTGCAGCTGAAATTGCAGAATGATAACACATGGGTGTTGAAGGATGTCATGCATGTCCCAGTCCTGAAGTAGAATTTAATTTCTGTAAGAAAGTTGGGTGATGAGGGTTGCACAGTAACTCTCACAGCGAAATCTTGGAAAGTTTCCAAGGGTGCACTTGTTTTAGCAAGAGGTAAGAAAGTAAGTACACTTTATCTATCTACTTGTATTACTGATTCTCCTTCTATTTTATCTACTTCAGATGTAGATGCAAAGATGTGGCTCTATAGGCTTGGTCACATGAGCGAGAAGGGAATGCATGTTCTTAAGTCAAATGTTAAGAACTGGAAAGCCTTGGTTTTCAAAGAGAAGATGATGGATAGAGATCAACTCAAGAGGCTGAATAATTTTGAGCAGGGCAATGTTGACTTGGACAAAGTTATGATTCAAAATGAGCTTACGAGTAAAAATCATCACTTACAAGAAAACACAGATACCGACGTTGGTCAGGTGAGAACCGACGTCGAATAGGCAGGAACCGACGACGGTTCGGTGGAGACCAAATTCGGTGATGTCGAGCAGGTGAAAATCGACGTTAGTTAGGTAAGAACCGACGTCAGTCAGGTAAAAACCGACGTCGATCAGGTCGATCACATGAAACCGACATCGGTCGGGTGTAGACTGAGAGATGACTGGGATCGGTCACTATTAGAACGAAATTTGGGCAGACAACAAGCTGTCAAGGAGTCTCAAACGCCCATGAGGAGGACTGAAAGGATAAGTAAGCCTTAAATTCTTTATTCCCCTTCTTTATACTACTTGTTGCTCATTGATGGTGGAAAACCAAGAAGTTTTGAAGAGGCAATGCAGATAGAATCCAGAAAACAGTGGGAGCATGGCATGAATGAGGAAATTGATTCCTTGGAAGAGAACCAAACATGGGATTTGGTAGAGTTGCTAGCCGAAAAGAAAGCACTGAAAGATGAATGGATTCACAGGTTAAAGAAATGAGAGAATGGACAGGTGAGACAGAAGGCCAGGTTATATGGTCTTAAGCAAGCTCCATGATAGTGGTATTTGAGGTTTGACAGGTTTATGACAAAACATGGCTTTAGTCAATGTCAATGTGACCATTGTGTTCATTTTACCAGGTTGGATAATATTAGCTACATTATCCTATTACTGTATGTAGTGTATATGCTTGTTGCAGGGTCACACATGCAAGGAATTGCTGAATTAAAGGTAAAAGTAGCTCAGACATGTGCCAGGAGGGATTTAGGAGTGAAAATCCTTGGCATGAGTATTTCTAGAGACGAAAAATCACAGGTTGATTTTGTCTCAAGAGGATTATGTGAATAAGGTAGTGGAGAGGTTCAATTTGCAGGATGCAAAACCGGTTAGCACACCTATGGTTGGACAGTTCAAGCTGAGCTATGAACAATGTCCTAAATCATATGATGAGGTTAAGTACATGGTATGTACTAGACCTGATATTACCCAAGCAGTGGGAGTTGTCAGCAAGTTTATAGCCAATCCAGGAAAGGAGCACTGAAAAGTAGTTCAGTGGATTCTCAGATATCTAAGAGGGACCAACAACAGGTATTTATGCTATGCAGGGTCAAGCATTTATCTACATGGGTATGTAGATTCAGATATGGAAAGTGACTTGGATGACAGGAGGAGCACCACAGGATATGTGTTCACTGTTGGTGGAACGGCGGTTAGCTGGATTTCAGAGTTGCAGAAGGTTGTTAAAGTCATGGTGGCTAGCAAAGATAAGAACCCTGCAGGTATGTTAACAAAGCCGAGAATAAAGGAAAAGTTGAATATTCATTTAACTTCTGTTGGTCTTCAAGATTGAACTTGAAGATGGAGATACAAACCAGAAACAAATTAGAAGATGTACAGGTATAGGTACAGGTGCAGCGGTTTATCTCCAAGTGAGAGATTGTTAAGTTGTAGAGCTAAAAGCTTCACTGTTATGCAAATGGTGGAGGTTGTTGACTTACAGAGTAACCGACATCGGTCAGGCCAACCGACGTCGGTCATTTTCAGCTACACAATAACTGGCATTGGTTATGGTCAGCTGGCATCGGTCAGACACGAACCAACGTCGGTCACCTGTGTGTTTTTAGAACTGGTCTAATTTTAGACGGACAATTAGTTTGCATGTAAAGACTAATTTTAGTCTTGAGTCTGCGTTTCTAATTATTGTTTGTTTTGGGATCTATTTAAGAGACCCATGGGGCTGTATTGTAATGAAGGACTAAGAAGGATTAGATCCTCAACTTGAAGGCAAGAACAACAATTGGGTTGGTTGTCTCAAGGGGTGTAAGATCAGTTGATTAGCAGGTAGCAAGATCAAGGAGATCTACATGGTAAGTAAGATCAGTTAGATCTGCAAGGGTGCAAGATCAAGGAGATCTACTTGGTGGACTGGCAGTAGGCAACAACAAACATTGGGTTGATTGTCACTGACTGGTGGAGGGAACAACTCAGTGTTGAGTTGGTTGTAATTGATTGAGAGAGGGAGAACTCTTGAGAGAGAATTATCGTACGCCCAAGAGGTGTGGGAAGAAGAGTGAGATTTCTTCATTGTATTTCCTTCTGGAAGAGTGTTAATACAGATTGTATTGTTTCTCGTATCTCATATTCTGTGCTGTTTCTAAATTCTAGTTACTTATTACTTCTGGTTTAATTTCGTGTTTAGTTGCTTATATAAAGGTAATCAATTGTACTCTAAGGAGGATCCTGACAGCTGGTATCAAAGCTTTGTGTTCTAGATCCTGACATGCACTATTGAGCGTAATGAGAATTTAAAAAACTGAAAGTTTGATTATATTGTTTGAATAAATATAATAAAAAAGGATAAATAAATATTTAATTTCAATTACAAGATGATTAGTCCAAAGTTACATCTAGTGAACGGTTTCTATTTCTAAGGACTTAAATTGTACAAGTATTTATATGCATGTGTGTGTGTGTGTACCTGTGGCATATGCTGGAGTATGTTGGTAAAGGTGAATTGATCGGGCTAGACTCCTATTGGTTGCGTTTGGTGAAACAATGTCTATGCCTTTTGAGGATACCCATGTCCAAACATGGAATTTCAAATTAATTATACTTGTCAATTTAAATATGATTGACAAATAACTCTTTTGGGTAAATATAAAACAATTTAAAACTTTTTTTTTAAAATAAAAATATAACCTGTTGTAAATGTTGATTGTATTATATGGTTTGAGACACTTAAAAATAAGGTATATACTGTCTTTTTTAAGGGATGTGATCGATTGCAACCTTTTATTATGTACCATAAGTTCTTAGATGGTTGGTAAATTTGCATATTCGCTTCCACAATTTCTATTTTAAAACCTGTCTTATTCGTTAAGACAATTTCCATATGAAAACCTGTATTATTCATTACATGAATTCTAAGACTAAGACCTTACATTTTGAGACCTCTGCATAACCAAATGTATGAGGCATTTAAAAACTTGAAAGTGATTTGGAATTTCAAAACTCTTTAGCCATATTTAGCAGATAACTTTAAACTTGATTTCAATCAAATAAACAAGTTTTTAGTGTTTTATCGTCCCTTCTCAACCTTTGAAATCTGTTTGAAACTTTAAAAAAATATATATCTAGAGTCAAATATTTTTAAATTTGAGACTTGGATTAGATTTATTTTGGATGTGAATATCAATACAATAATTAGATAATTTTTTCCAAACTGTAACTATTATTTTCTGTCGATTTGGGAAGATGTTTGAAGAGGCAAAAATTTTATTTCTTTTTCTTGCTTTCAAAGTTAGTTTAGAATGCAACTAAATTAAATACACAGAGATTAAACTTGTCAAACCTAATAATTGAAACACATTTACAATAGAATTTTTTTTACCAGTCCAACAAATAAGTAATTTTATTCTTTATTATTTTTATTAAATTTTAATAGTTTTTAAATCCATTCCAGAAAAGGAAAATTTCTAAGAAACTTTCTACTTGTTAAAACCATTTCAAAATGATAAGTAAATATTCAATTGAATCATGCATAACAATTACAATTGAATCATGCATAACAATTATTTAAGGTTATAAATGTACTCCTTCTAGCTTAGTAAACACATGCAATCTATTATAAAAATGTCTTTTCAAACTTATTTTAAGGCTTTTCTAAACCCTTTTTCATCAACCAAAAACTAGAGTAAAAGTAAGGTTTTGAACTACTATTTTTCTACTGTGATATTTACGTATTCCCTTCTTGGGTATGATGTATAGGTAACTTTCTTGTATTATTTTGATTTTAAATGTAAGGTGAAACTGTATATAAAATCTTCTAGCCTTCTCATGTAGTTATTTTAGATGTCATTTCTCTAGTCCTTTTTTCGTAGTCAAAGTTAGAGGTGTTAAGGCTAGTGTTTTATCATTATGGCTATTGGTCATGTTCGGTTTATTGTATCTTGTCTTAAATTATTATACACTCTTGTTAGTATATGAATGAATTTTAAAACCTTAGTTCAAAGTAAAATACACTCAAAGTGACCCTTTTGGATTTTGTGTTAGTTACTTCTAGGAGGATATGGATGTACTACAATCAACCCTAATTCTGCATACAAAGATGGTCATAACAGATATTTAGGCATCTTGGGAAGTATATGTGTATACTAGTAACTAAATATTAATGTACTTTTTATACAAACATCCCTAACTACTAACATTTAGGGAACTTATTCTTAGCATAAATTTTAGTCAATAATCTTATAGTGTTCTTCCTTGTGCATTCATATATTTCTTGGTCACTAACTTCATAGTACACATGGATGATTATTAGATGTGATTCTAATTAGTAGTTAAATGGTCACTTACGTTGTACCTCTAATGGATGATTTTGGATACATCCAACTTGACCTTGTCTCCTATGGAGACACTCTCGAGAGATGAAGCTTCTTTGAGTAGTGTGAGGTTTGTATAATTGAGAATTCTAATTTAGTTAGGTCAAAGTAACGTAGGTTACTTTAATGTAACCTTCAATAGTCGTATGTTCTCTTGTGCGATAGTGCCTTAGGGTAAACATACACACCTTAGGATGTCATAATGTTTTATGAAAAATGGATTGTTATGATTGTGTGGTTTGATCTTGAGTATTTTCATCAAGAACTTATATAAGCTCATTTGAGTTGTGATTATTTCTTTCCTTGCTGGATTAAATTACCAACCTATATCAGTGATGATGTCTTATGGAGGAGACTCTTGATAAGTTCAAGAAGAACTAGATCTGACCTTGATTCTGAGGAGCAAATATGTAGGATCATGAGAAGGTGCAAGTTATATTGGATTGGTCATCACCACTAAGTACATTTGAGGCACACTGTTTTCATGGACTAATGAGTTTTTAAATAAAGTTGATATGAAATTTTAGTGGGACAAACACATCAATGATTGATGTGATGTGCAAGGATTAAAGAGAGTTTGTGTGAATAATGGAATTGGAATATAGTTTCCATTTATTGAATAAGAAGATAACAAAGCAAATATTGTTGGCATTGCTAGACTTTGATAAGTATATTAGGTAGATTGTGATGCGAGTGGCACATCAATAGGAGTGGCATTGAGTCATGAAGGAAAACCTATCACATATTTCAATGAGAATTTGAATGATGCGAATTGCAAATATTTAGTATATGATAAATATTTTTATACGATTGTGAAAGTGTTAAAGAAGTGGAGACATTATCTATTGCCTAAAGAGTTTGTATTATATATAAACCATCAAACACTATAATTCATTAAAAATCATAATAAATTGAATCAAAAACATATGAAGTGGGTTGATTTCCTTCAAAGCTATTCATTTTTTTTGAAGCATAGGAGTGAAAATTCAAACAGAGTGGTTGATGTGTTGAGCTATAGATTCCTTTTATTCAATGAATCAAGAGTGAAAGTCACAAGATTTGATCTTATGAAGGAACAATATGAAAACGTTGATTATTTTCAAAAAACATGGAAGACATGTGTAGAGCCAGTGAGTCAAAATAGATCACCATGGCTAGATTACTTTGTTCAAGATGGGTTGTTGTTTTGAGGAGCATAGTTGTGAATATCAAAAATTTCAATGTAGGAAAATTTGGTCAAAGAAAAGAATAGTGGAGGTTTCACAGGTCATTTTGGTCATGATAAAAAAATAGTGCAAATGGTGAAAAATTATTTTTGGTCACGAATTAGTATGTACGTGCATAAATATGTCTGGAGTGTAGAGCTTTCTATTTAGTGAAATGAAGAAGTCAAAATATAGGTTTATATCAACTATTAGCTATTCAAGAGAAACCATTGGAAGTTATAAGTGTGGATTTTGTTTTAGATTTTCCTAAAACACACAAAGGAAATGGTTCCATATTTGTTATTGTGGATAGATTCTCAAAAATGACACATTTTTTTACTTGTAGGCAGACTAGTGATGCGACAAACATTGATAATTTGTTTTTCAAATAGATTGTTAAGAAGCATTGTTTGCCACACAACATAGTTTTAGATAGAGATGTGAAATTTGTTGGACATTTCTGGATAACACTTTGGAAGATGTTGAATACCAAGTTATAATTTAGTTCATCTTACCATCCTTAGATAGATGGACAAATAGAGGCAATCAACAAGTATTCAGGGATTATATTTTGGTTAGAGTTTAGTACGAATAAAACTTCATTATATTATTCAATGTAGATGAATACAATATATAGTCTTTATGAGCTCTTACTTTTATGGATTCTGCCTAATCACAATAAATTATTAAATCCATACAATCTTATAAGAGTTGTAGCTAGGATTACCAGATCAATGAATGACCATGGTGAAGTGATCACGTGAGTCAAGCAAGCACACATCACACAACTGAAAGTAATTGAAACCATCCATAAGATAATATTGTAAAAGCATTAGATAAAATAATGAATACTCCACATAAATTTGGATAATCAATACAAATGGAGAGAGGTACATATATAGGTGAGAGAGAGAGAGATACCCCACATTCTAGTGAATGTGGGACTAATCTTCCCAAATGATCCAAATGGCCTCTAAGATCTGAAGTAAACATAATGATATGTGTAGACAATAATTGTAGGACAAAAATCTACACCAACACCCCCCATTAAGCATAGCTTAGGTGGGTTGGAGAATTGGGTCTTGACAATGAGGCTTGATGAGACACCCAAGTACATAGTGATGATCCCTAGATTCCTACAAAATATGAAAGATGTGCACCTCCATAAAGAAGAGAGAGAAAGTAAGCACATAATGTCACATGACAATTTCTATAGTAGGTCCCTCTATAATAAATGAGGTCTCTTCCTTTCAGAATAAAGAGACCACAAGTTTTTGAATTACTAATTCCCACTCAAGTGGAATGCAAGTAGGAATCATGATGTAAATCTCTTCAAAATGCTCAAAAGTCTCCCTACTAGTGATCAAATGTGCCAAAGTTTGATCAAGAATCATAGGCCTAACTATATAAAATGGAAATAAAGAAACATAAAATGAAGGGGAGAGAATAGCCAAAGAAGATAGACATGGAACATTCACTAAGAGAATGTCCATGGAAAGAGGAGAGCAAGGCTCAACAATCATTGAAATTTGCTATGTACCTAGGGATATGATATATTATTGTATATGGGTTGATGGAAATGCCGACATGTGGCACACATCCCCTTAGTAGTTATATGGGTCCAATATATTAAGATAATGGAGTATCTTGTGGAATTATTGTATTGGGTAATGGTTGGCCTACATTGGGATTAGGAGGTTAGGTTACCCATCCATTAGAGGTCTATATAAAGGAGATGATTATAATTGTAAAGATATCAAGTAAGCATTGAGTCTTCTATTGTAAGAGGATATTGGAGGTTCTCCCCTTGAAGAGACATCATGGAGTTATTCCTTCCTAAAGGAGTATTATTGGTGTTGCCCTACCTTAAGGGTATTCTGCATATATTGAGTATTTGGACATCTTGGTCCATTAATATCTATTGTGTTGGATTGATCTTTTCATTATTTTTGAATATTATAAATATGGATCATAATAGGTGGTCTATCTAAATTTGCATGCCAAACTAGGTATTAAAACCACCTCCATTGAAAATACCACATTCATGCGATAAACTTTCATATTTAATGCAAAGCATAAAAGTAGAGTCTACACCTTCCTATTGGCCTTTAGATATATTGCTTGCTTAGCTCTCTCAATCCACTCCTAGAGGTTATCTCAGTGTGCATGCAAAACTAGGTCAAGAAACCTACTTCATCATGAAGACCAATTTCAAATGGTAAAGTTTCATACAAAAAACTTGGTCGAAAAATGAGTTTTTGATGCACTTATTGCATTTTGAAAATCTTGTCAAAACTTCTCCCGAATCCTAATTAGGTTTGTTATAGCTTAGCATGAATTTTCCAATTTCATGACCTAATCTAGCTTCCAACTATTGAATTGGATTTCAGCATCTTATTTTTTCATTTCCAGTTCTAATGGGAGTCATTTTCTTGATTTGGTCTAACTAAGTTTTTTCTAAGTCTTGTAGACCTAATTAGACTTAAAAGTTTGATTAGGTTTATAAAGGGAGGACATTTCCATGTTATAGTTCCAACTAATATTTTTAATGCAATTAGGTCTTACTTTACATACATTTAGTTCTCATTGTGCTAATCATGTTTATACTCTACATAGGTCTTCAGGTCTCCCTTATTGGTGAAGTAATGGTAGTCAAGCTTTATATCCTGACGAGGTAGGTAGCCTACCGATGAGCATGATGTAATGCTAATCAGGGTCAGAGATTTGACCAGATCATTGGGACTCTAACCCAACTCTCCTTGTTTCTATTGTATTCAAGCTTATAGACCTGATTGGGTTTGTGAATACCCAAGGTTCCTCTAAACAATTGTAATTAGGGCCCAGACCTTGATTGGGTTTGTGGCCCCTCTCTTGCTTCTTTATAGTCTTATGTGGACTTCCAAAGCCTAATTTAAAATTGAGACATATTGAGCTTATACTTATATAAAAATTTGAGGGTTCCAAGCCTGATTAGGTCTTAGGGACTGTAACAATTCCACTAGGTTTTACTAAAACATTGTAATATTTAAAAAAAAAAAAAAACACATTCAACATATGTATTTCACCATAAAAAATCCTAACTAGTGATATTTAACTAACTGTATTAATTTATTTAACCATAAAAGTTATAGCTAATCCACTTAGCTAAGGATCACCATGAACAGATAAAAAAATCATGAACAATGTTGAATAACCATAATTACTTCATCACATCATAAATGAAATAGTATAAATTTAGCCACAGTTGATACAATATTATAGCCTCTATTGTAAAAGTCAATATATAAAAGATACGATTTTTGTAATTCATAATAATATTTCTAATGATAAAACATCATACAAAACTCCTCTGACAGAGTCTCGATGACTCAAGTATCAATAAGTAATCTTAAGTGTAGTCTCAAGTATAGTACTCTAGCTAGGAGGGAGAGCATCATCTAAGATCTTTTCCACACCAACCATGGACCATAGATCCCCCACACTATTCTCCTAAATAAGGAGATGGCCCTCCCTTCATGGATGGGTAGATAATGATGGTGCATGAATCCAGAGTAACAAACCAAAACCTGTGTGTTGAAGATATATAATATATAATGTGTACTATAAATAAATTCATTCTAATATGATATCACACAAATATGAAAACTATATCAAAATATGAAATGACAATGTTTATCAAACATTACTTTGGCCAAAGTTTGAATAATAAATTATCTCTAAGACCAGTCAAACTCATATACACATTACTTGATTGGATTACACCTCATCTTGTATTGATGGGGCTAATTAACCCTGCGAAATCCATCTTCTACTTAATTAGGGTCATGAATGTGATATTTGGTAAAAGCATACAATAATATTAAAACCAATATATTTATTCAAAAATATTCCTCCTTAGCACATCAAAATTAAGCTATGTACAAAATTATCATACATACATTTAGTCCATCAAATGAAGTGAAATGAATCCATTTTTCTAGTTTATTACATATAATTAATAGATTCTAAAAACAGTCTTAAACATACCATCCGGGTATGATCACATCAAAAACTGTTAGTTACTTATCATACTAGGTAACTCAAAATGTTTTTTCTCCATGAAATAATGATATATCACAAGCTTTATAAGTATAGTTTATATTCCACATATAAACAAAGATAGTCCAAAACATCATAATTGTTTATATTAATTATCTTAATTACTATATTTTAGTGCTTATATCCATAACATTAAAATATATCTCAAGCAATCAATTACGCATTAATGGTAATAATGTTTTCAAGCACAATACAACTAAGTATCATATGCATATATATTTAAATGGTATAATTTGAGCATATGTATTACACAATCTAAAAATCATGTATCTATACCATGTGTGTATATATGTGTGTGTGTGTATATATATATAAACCTCCCTAAAACATTTTTTAATTCAATACAATTATTTATTATATATAGGATATTCTAAGTAGACATCCATTGTCCATGCCTTAAAGTATTCCATATACTATAATGTATACATCCAATCCATAAAATAGCCCCATAGTCCCTTTTTAAAAACTAGATAATTTTATTGCATTATACTTGTTTAAAACAAACATACAAACTTTCCCAAAATCCAAATGTAACATACATCCAATCATATGTTCCCTTCAATTAAACAAAAACATTCATAGTTCAAACATTTTGAAACTTTCATATAATCAAAATGCATATAATTAATCTTAAAACACAGTCGACTAAGCCCCAAATGGGTCATCCATTATAATCAAATGAAACAGTGTGTATGCCTTTATTTCATATAGTTCTTCATGATCTATCCCTTAATTGTATTTAAACTTTGCATTGTTTAAAATATAAATTTAGAATACACAGTCATCTCATTTTAGACAGTTATAACACATAATGATCATATTAAAACTTACTAAATTGATAACAATTTTGTACTTGATCTTCACATAAAACCATAACACAATCCACATATAGTTATTCTCCTACTTGTTCCCAGATTATATAAAATGACTAACCCTGACTAAATCATGATGTCATATGAACTAATATATATGCTACATAATTTCATTATATAATTTATAGTATAACTATATATTTGAACCTATAGGTGTTTGTACCAAAATCAACACAATGACATCTTAACCCCCGATTTGTATTTATAGACATGTTCACAATGTAATACAGTTTCCCTCTATAAAATATTGACAAATTTGCAATACAGGTTTATATAAAAATGTAAAAGCATACAGTCAAATTTTAAATATATACACATTAATGTACATGTACACAGTCAGGAACAAGGTTATACATATAAATTTATATGTACATTACATAAAGCCCTTCGAATCATGCTTAAGAATGCATATACAAATATATTTATATATATGCAAACACACACACACACACACACACACACACACACAATTGTATACATGGGTAAATTCAAGGAGTATATATATAAATACTTTTATGTGTGTGTGTGTGTGTGTGTGTGTGTGTGTGTATCCACAGACGCATTTCATATAACAAATTTCTCATTTTATACCTAAAGACCAAAAATTGTATACATAGTCAAATTTGAAATGTTAACATGAGTTTTGATTCATAATTCTAATACCCAAATGAATATATATAGCTTATTCGAACCATCCATCTCGAGCCACAAATATATATCCATCAAGAATAGTTCTCTATTTAATGTACATAGTTTTTTGAACTAAGAGAGAATTTAAGATAAATTTAATAAAATCATAATAGTCATGGAAATTCTATGGCTTAACCCACAACCCTTAGGTTTTTCCTGAGTCAAATGTGGGGTTCTGTGGAGGCCAAGCCTTCCACAAGGCTCCATATACCACTCAAATCTCTAGATTTAAAACATAAAAAAACTAGTAACCCCATACTTAGTTTGAAAAACCCCTTCATTATTAATACAAGAATTGAAATACAAAACCTACTTGTGACTACCAAATAAGTCGAATTCCTTCCTTTTCCCTTCAAGTTTTCACCTTCTTCTCATAGTGCAACTCTCTCCTCTATACCATGTGTCGTGTCCCTACCCACATTCTCCTTCTCTTATTTTTATTCTTTTTCATTCTCTTAGTTTCCACCATCAACGACCCCTTCAATTGACTGTTTAAATGCATGCATAAATTGCTTAATGAATTTCTAGTCCGTCACCATGCAAACACAAAAATCTTGATATTTTCTTCAAAAGAGAAGCTTAACCAAAGTTTACAGATGATTAGTAACCTTAATCATCTCGAGGATTCTATTCATTCCACACAAAAATATTTTATATTCTTTTTAAAATTTGCATGATAACAAACAATCATCGACCAACTAAACTTTAATCATTTAGTTTCCAATTTATATTCCATGCAAAGTCTATCAATCTTGTTAATGAGAAAAGCATTCCCATGCAACGACCCTTGACCAATACAATAAAATATAGATTACATTGCATGATAATACTTTTAGATATTACTATATTATATTTCCACATGACTATATTATCCCTTATCATATATACAATGATTTATTAAATCATTTAACTATAAAAACAATGTATTCATATATTTAAAATCAAACCTTGGGTCAATAGCTAATCAAATGTAAAGGTATTTAAAAACAATGATATTTATATCTTTTCATATATAGATTTAGCATATATAATAATAATCTTTAATTATTATTATCTAAACTTTATAGATAAATAACAACAATGAAATATGTCATCTTATCGTAACATTGTGGAACCATACTTAACAACACAATAATGTAAGTAAAAAATAATCGAATTCACTCATTCAATCAAACAATTGCATTATATAAGATAAACGAGTATGATTCCAAAACTAGTAAAATCACTCAAACAATCATACGATCATCATCAACAATCAAGATTATACCAAAAAGTATAATAACAATCACCTAAACAAAGTACACAAAACATGCTATGGTATCTATATCAAATAATTATTTATGAAAAATCATATTTTAAGTGTGTGTGTGTGCAAGGGTTTCCAAGTTCATTCTCTGTCGACCCCCAACATCTCTATCTAACCACCCCCTCCGATGATACACTCCCTCCGTCATACTTTGAGGAAATAATATGTCATGTATCCACCTCATAATAACAAAGGTAGTTAGTCTAAAACATCATTATATCCATAAAATAATGTTGTATAAATATGATCATGATATGAAGAATATAAAAGTGTTACTCACTCATAGCAAACTAATCATGTAAATTAAGCAAAACAAATTATCCCATAATCAACATATGCCATCAAGCTTAATCAAATATTAAGTAATCAACTAATCAACCATAATAATCCATGAATCAAATTGATTATTCAGCTAGAGAGAAATTTGGATGTGACATCCTTCTCTCTAAATTTGGTCATCATCTCGATGACATTTATTTAATACACAAGTTATGAATTAAAAACATTATTCAAAAATAAATAATATAGTATGTGGAAACAAATCAAGTAAACAAATATGGAAATAGCCTCTAAAACTTATCATAGTCCTCCCAAGTGGCACTATTCTCAGAATATTGATCTCACATGACTTCGTATCTTGACACTTCTCTATTATGTAAATGGAGTTTGTGAGTGTCAATTACTCTGATTGGTTCTACCATGATCACTCTGGGATCCAAAACCTATAATGCATTTCAATTCAACACATGTGAAGGATCAGTTATATACATTTTAATATAAGACACATGTAAAAAATTATTTTTAAAAGAGTTAGAGCTGGAGGCAATGCAAGCTTATATGCTATAGGGTTGACCACTTCCAAAACCTTAAAGGCTCCCACATATCTTCGTGAAAGTTTTGTTAACTTTCTGAATTTAATCTAGCTTTTCTAAGGCTTAATGCACAAAAATATTTTATCACCAACAAAAAACTACCTAGCTATTTCTGCATATCAACATAACTTTTTAATCTATCGTTGGCCTCGACCAACCTCTGCCTGATTGTCTTGACTTGCTCTTCCATTTTTGAAAACATCTCAGGTCCAAACACTACCTTGTCTTCTAACTTGTCTCAACTAATCAATGTTCTACACCTCATTCCATATAATGCCTCAAATGAAGCAAACTCAACCAATGGAAGGTACTCTTCTCACTTGTATTATTGATACATATAATGCATACAGAGGAGATCTTCTAAAATTTGATTAACTCACTCAGTCTATCCATTAGTTTGTGGGTGATATGCAGTGTTGAATTTTAAATGTGTACCCAGAGTTGAATTTAAAGTCAACCAAAATTTAGAATTCATCTTCGGATCATGATCCAAAATGATCTTTAAAAAACTATGCAATCGATACACTTTCTTTACGAATCTCTTCACAAGAGTATATGCATCATTAGTCAAATTTTTTGGTATAAAGTGAGTTACCTTGGTTATTTTGTCAACTATAACCAAGATCATGTTAGGCATATTCCATGATAACAGTAAACCTTGGACAAAGTCCATACTAATCACTTGCCACTTCCATTACAGTATGTCATGTGAATATAATAATCCATTCGGATGTACATGTTCAGATTTCACATGCTGACATTCTAGACAAAGAGACAAAAAATCCACTACATCTCTCTTGATT
Source organism: Torreya grandis (assembly GCA_037957365.1). Taxonomy (NCBI): domain Eukaryota; kingdom Viridiplantae; phylum Streptophyta; class Pinopsida; order Cupressales; family Taxaceae; genus Torreya; species Torreya grandis. Next base: position 3,840,995 of record JARHVA010000206.1, read on the forward strand.
CCTTTCCATAAATAGAGTGGTATAAACTCAACCATGGGCTTGGTTACTCTTAGATGTCCTGAATATGAGGCATTATGTAGTTCTTTTAGCACTATGCTCCTCATATTCTCTATTAGGTACATACATCCTACCATTGTATCATAGAAGACCATCATTCTCTATCCCAAAACCCTTATACTTAAGATTATGAGCATTTTCAGACAACACTTCTTGACTTGATCATATAATTCATCTCTTGGCAAGAATTTGATCACTTGATCCTTAAAATTATTCTTGATAGTAGCCACGACTTCTATGTATCTCCTATAGCTTAGGGAATCAACTACTATGTTCTCTTTGACTTCGATATAGTTAATATCAAAATCATAATCAGAAGAGAACTCTAACCATCATCTTTGACGAGAATTCAAATTTAGTTGGGTGAAGATGTACTTGGGTCCCCAATTATCAGTGTTGATTTGAAACAATTTTCCCAATAGATAATGCCTCCAAACTTGCAAAGCATACACAATTGTTTTAAGTTTTAGGTCATGAGGGGCATAATTCACGTCATATGGATTCAGTTTCCTAGACTAATAGGCTACCATTGAACCATCCTACATCAAAAGTCCATGTCCATCCTAAATGCATTGGTGATCACTAAAAATTGACCATTAGGATCAAGAACTCTTAGCACTGGTGTTGAATTAATCCTCCTTTTTAGTTCCTAAAAGGCTACTCACACTTATCTAACTAGATGAAACTTTGGTTCTTTTGTTAAAGAGAGGTAATCAAATTAACTATCTTCATAAAATTTATAATGAATTTCTTATAATAGCATGCCAATCCCATAAAACTTATTACCTCATGCACATTCTTTGGTGTCAGCCACTCCATAATGGTTCTTATCTTTGTTGGATCTACCAAAATACCATCTACAGAGATAATATGTCCTAAATACTATACTTTATTTTAGAAAAATACACACTTAGATAATTTACCATACAACCTATGCTTCCACAAATGTTACAAAACCAATTCCAGATGTTGTAAATATTCTTCCTCATCCTTGAAATAAATGAGGATGTCATAAAGAAAGACCAACACAAAGTGTTATATGTAGTCTTTAAACACATTGTTTGTAAGATTAATAAATGTTGTTGGATCATTCTTCAATCTAAATGGTAACATTGTAAATTTGTAGTGCCCATATCAAGTCCTGAATGCTATCTTTAGAATATCCTCTTCATGGATCCTAAACTGGTGATACCCTACTCTAAAATCAATCTTAGAAAAGATTATAGTTCTTCACATTTGATCAAAGAGATCATCAATGCGTGGAAATGGATATTTGTTCTTTATCATTGATTTATTCAACATCATGTAGTCTATGCATAGGAGTAAAGTGTCATCCTTCTTCTTAATGAAGATAACTGAAGCACCCCATGGCGACACACTCGATCAGATCAGACCTTTCGACAATAACTCCTAAATTTATGCCTTTAACTCAAGTAATTCAGTGGTTATCATCTTGTATGGTGCCTTAGACTGCAGTTCTAATCTAGGTATGATATCAATTGAGAAATCAAACTTACGCTTAGGTGGTAATCTTGGTTAATTTTATAGAAACACATCATGGAAGTTTCTCAAAAAAAGATAATATTCAATAGATGGTTCCTTAGATTCTTCCATCTCATGTATCTTAATGATAAATTCCTATCATCATTTCCTTTGATCTTTCTTGAGTTGAATTGTAAAAATTTGCCTTAGCTTCAACTACATTCTCTCACCTTAAAATTGTGTCTAATTTCTAAAATCATCTAGACACTCAACCTTCTTTAGAAAATAGTCAACTTTCATTTTATGCTTCACAAGCCAATTGACTCCTAGGATCACATCATATCATACCAATGGTGTTGCATAAAGATCTACTATTATTGTAAACTCAGGTAATCTAATCTCCCATATCACATCATATTCTAGATTTTATAGATAAATTACTAAGCATTATAGGAACAATGAAATTTTTTGTAGTTCTCATATCAATTAAAATAAAAACTCAATGATTAAATAAAATCCCTGATAGTTCTATGGGTGAAACTTGATACTCAACCTGTTGATTGTCAATAGCTACAGGAATCTACTATTGAAATGTACCTTGTTGAGAATTAAAACCTTATTCTTTGATTTGTCTTGAGGACATTCTTTAGTAAATTATTTACCTTCACAAATGAAGCAACCTCCAAGTGGTCTTTTCCTCTCAGTTTATTGGTTTCCCTTGAAACCACTCTTAAAATCATTTTCAGGTTTCCTATTCCCTAAACCACTATTAAATTTGGTGTTTTGATTCTTAAACTAACCCTTAAAATCTCTGCTCCTATTATTCCAATTTTTCTTCTCAAAAGTTGGTTTAGAACTTCCAAATTTATTTTTGAGCTTATCTCTTAAAATCTCTGCTCCTCTTCTTCCAATTTTTCTTCTTAAAAGTTGGTTTAGAACTTTCAAATTTATTTTTGAGCTTATCTCTAACTTAGATGAGATTTTAGTTTATCTTCTTGCTTGGCCACCTTCTTGAACACCTGAACCATGTAAGATGGACCATGCACACCTACTTCACACTTATTTGGGGTTTCAACCCCATGACAAATTTATTGATTCTAAAACTCTAATATGCCCGATAATGAGGTACATACTTAGGAATCTTGGTGAATTGCTCACAATATTCATTCACTAACAAATCTCCTTTCTTAAGATTCTAAAAATCTGTAAACTTTTGGTTGAAGTGTAGCTGTGGAAGCCATCGTGACTTAAACAGTGTCATAATCTATTCTCAAGTGGTGGTGGTTGAGTTTATGTTCATCTCGAGCTTCTTGTTTTCCCACCAAGTCACTGCTTTACCAGCAAGCTGATAAGTTCCACAGACTACTTTCGTGACTTTAAAATAATTATGAATCTTTAAATACTTATCTATTTTTGTTATCCACATTTTAACTCCATCTCTCAATATAGTTCCATAAAACTTGGGTGGATTCACCTTTTTCATGTCATGTGCTAGCTCTATAGCTACTCGAGCTCTCGCATTGTATGACACCTCCTCATGCCTTTGTTCTTGAAAATGTTTTTGTTCATCAGGATGCTCTCCAAGTTCTTTCTGAGCATTTTTCTCTTCATGGCTATGCACTTCTTATTTTAGGGCTGTGATTCAGTCCCTAGTCTCTTGCATGATTGTGAAGATTTGATCCAACTTTGTGTCTTGCTAAGCTACACACTAGTTTGGATCAATAGGGGGTTTATTATTTGAAGTACCATCACTTCCTGATCTAGCATGCACCATTGTTCTTATTTATTAGGAGAATAAGTTTGAGTTAGTGGACATATTAAGTCTTAGAGTTTGAGCCTCAACTCTAATACCACAATGTAACAACCCTACTAGGTTTTACTAGAATATTGTAATATTTAAAAGAAAAATTAAATACACAAATTCAATATATAGATTTCACCATCATAAATCTTAACTAGTGATATTTAACTAATTGTATTAATTTAATTAACCATAAAAGTTATAGCTAATCTACTTAGCTAAGGATCACTATGAATAGTTAAAAAATCATAAAAAATATTGAATAACCATAATTACTACATCACATCATAAATGAAATAGTACAAATTTAGTTACAGATGACATACTATTATAACCTTTGTTGTAAAAATATAATGTATAAAAGATATAATTTTAACAATACATAATAATATTTCTAATGATAAAACATGATATAAAGCTCCTCTGAGTAGAGTCTCCATGACTCAAGAATATCCATGACTCAAGTATCAATATATATTCTAAAGTGTAGTCTCAATTATAATAATCTAACTAGAAGGGAGAGCATCATCCGAACGTTTTTCCACACCAACCACGAACCATATATCCCTCACACTATCTCCTAAACAAAGAGATTGCCCTCCCTTGACAAATGGGTAGATAATGACGGTGTAAGAATCTAGAGTAACTAATCAAAATCCATGTATCGAAGATATCTAATACATAATGTGTATCATAAAGAAATTCATTCTAATATGATATCGCACAAATATGAAAACTATATCAACATATTAAATGATAATGTTTATCAAACATTACTTTGGTCAAAGTTTCAAAAATAAATGATCTCTGGGATTAGTCAAATTCATATACACTACTTGATCGAATTACACCTCATCTTGCATTGATGACACTAATTAAGCTAGTGGAATTCATCCTCTACTTAATTAGGGTCATGAATGCAAGATTTGGTAAAAGCATACAATAATATTAAAACCAATAGATTCATTCCAAAATATTCCTCCTCAACACATCAAAATTAAGTTAAGTATAGAATTATCATACATTCATTTAGTCCGTCAAATGAATTGAAATGAATCTATTTTTCTAGTTTATTACATATAGTAAAAAAATTCAAAAATAATCTTAAACATACCATCCATGTATGATCACATCAAAAAACTATTAGTTATGTATCATATTGAGTAACTCATAATGTTATTTCTCTACGAAACAATAGTATACCACATATAAACAAAGCCAGTCTAAAACATCATAATTGCTTATATTCTATAAATTATTATATTTTAATGCTTATATCCATAACAATAAAATATATCTCAAGCAATCAATTACACATCAATGGTAATAATTTGATCATATGTCACACAATTTTTGGACTATATAATACATATGATCAGATTATACCATTTAAATATATACCTCCCTAAAACTTTTCTTTAATACAATACACTTATTTATCGTAAATGGAATAATCTGCGTAGACATCCACTGTCCATGACTTAGAGTATTTTGTAAACTGTAATGTATACATACAGTCCATAAAATAGCCCCATAGCCCCTTTTTAGAAACTATATAATTTCTTCACATTATACTTGCTTAAAACAAACATACAAACTTTCAAAAAATCTAAATGTAACATACAACCAATCATATGTTCCATTCAATTAAACAAAAACATCCCTAGTTCAATCATTATGAAACTTTCATATAATCAAAATGCATATAATTAATCACAATCGACTAAGCCCCATATGCGTCATCCATTATAATCAAATCAAATAGTTCGTATGCCTTTATTTTATATAATTCTTCATTCTCTATCCCCAAATTAATAGTATTTAAACTTTCCATTGTTTAAAAGATAAATTTGGAAGACACAGTGATCTCAGTTTAGACATAGTTCTAACACATAATGATCATATTAAAATTTACTAAATCAATAACAATTCTTGACTTGATCTTCACATAAAACCACAATATAGTCCACATATAGTCATTCTCCTATCCGTTCTGAAGTTCTATAAAATGACTAACCCCGACTATATCACAAATCCATATGAACTAATATATACACTACATAATTTCATTATATAATTTATAGTATAACTATATATTTGAACTTGTAGGTGTTTGTACCAAAATCAACACAACAAAATCTTAATCCCCAATTCGTATATATAGGCAAGTTCATAACATAATATAACTACCCTCTATAAAAGCCTGACAAATTCATAATACAGGTTTATATAAAAATGTATAAGCATACAGTCAAATTTAAAATATATACATATAAATGTATATGTACTCAATAATTACATAAATCCCTTTCAATCGTTCTCAATAATGCACACACACACACACACACACACTCCTTGGACTTACCCATGTATATACTTATGTATGTGTGTGTGTGTGTGTGTGTCTCCACATACCCATTTTGTATAATGAATTTCTTGTTTTATACCTAAAGACCAATGAGTGTATACACAATCAAATTTTAAATGTTAACATGAGTTTCAATTTGTAATTCTAATACCCAAATAAATATATACAACTAATTCAAACAATCCAGCTCGAGCCACAAATAAGTATATACATGGGTAAGTCCGAGGATTATATATATATATATATATATATATATATATATATATATATATATATATATATATATATATATATATATATATATACTCCTCAGACTTACCCATGTATATACTTATGTATGTGTGTGTGTGTGTGTGTCTCCACATACCCATTTTGTATAATGAATTTCTTGTTTTATACCTAAAGACCAATGAGTGTCTACACAATCAAATTTTAATTGTTAACATGAGTTTCAATTTGTAATTCTAATACCCAAATAAATATATACAACTAATTCAAACAATCCAGCTTGAGCCACAAATATGTATCCATCAAGAATAGTTCTCTATTTAATGTACAGAGTTTTTTGAACTAAGAATTTAAGACAAGTTTCATAAAAGGTTAACAATCATGGAAATTATATGGATTAACCCACAACTCTCAGGTTTTCCCTAAGTCATATGTGGGGTTTTGTGGAGGGCAAGCCTTTCACAGGGCTCCACATACCTCTCAAATTTCTAGATTTAAAACATGTAAAAACTAGTAACCCCATACTTAGTTTGAAAAACCCTTTCATTATTCACGCAAGAATTGAAATACAAAAGCTACATGTGACTGCCAAAGAATTCAAATGAATTATTTCTTTTTTCCTTTAAATTTTCACCTTCTTCTCATCGTGCAACTCTCTCCTCTATGTCATGTGTCGTGTCTTTGCCCATAGTTCTCCTTCTCTTCTTTTAATTCTTTTTCATTATCTTACTTTCCACCATGAATGATCACTTTAACTGACTGTTTAAATGCATGAAGAAATTGCTCAACAAATTTTTAGTCTGTCACCATGCAAACATAAAAACCTCCATATTTTACTCAAAAGAGAAGCTTAACTGAACTTAATGGATGATTAGTAAACCTAATCATATCGAGGCTTCTATTCATTCCACAAAAAATCATTTTATATTATTTTAAAAATTTGTATGATAACAAACAATCATCGACCAACTAAACTTTAATCATGTAGTTTCCAATTTCTATTCCATGAAAAGTCTATCAATCTTGTCAATGACCAAAGTATTCCCATGCAATGACCCCTGACCAATACAATATAATATAGATTATATTGCATGATAATACTTTTAGATATTACTAGATTATACTTTCACATGACTATACTATCCCCTATCATATATACAATGGTTTATTAAATTATTTAACAATAAAAACAATGTATTCATATATTTAAAATCAAACCTTGGATCAATAGTTCATCAAATACAAAGGTATTTTAAAAAAATGATATTTATATATTTTGACATATAAATTTAGCTTATAATAATAATAATTAATAATAATAATAATAATAATCTTATAGGTAAATAAAAACAATGGAATATGCCATAATATCGTAACATTGTGCAGCCATACTGTTGTCACTTAGATTTACACCCTTTGAGGAGATGTCTCAGCTCTCCTTATCCAAGTGGCACAATTGAAACAGCTCTAGGCTATGGGTAACCTAATAATGAGGTGAATCTCTAGATAGGAATAACTCTCTTGATGTACCTCTTTTGAATCACTATTACACTTATGCTTACATGGAAAAGAGAGAGAAAACTGAAATTAAACTATCATAAAGGAGGTGATACACCAAATTGATTGATGAATACCAACCAGCTGCCTGTCACACATGAAACCAAGATATTAACTAAACATACACTTCTCTATTCTGAATCTTCTCACATCAATATTTTATTATGAGGTTATGATGAATGTTTAGGCTAGGAGGACTAGACAAGAGGCCTAGGATGGCACTGTTTGAATATATTAACTCACTTAACCTTAACACATCATATAACACTTCACATAACCTACAAGAAGAAGTTTTCCAATTGCAAATAGGTGGGAGAATGAAATAACAATGCTAAGAAAACAATAGTCATCACTAAGCAAGATCAATGATTCAAGTGAAGACATTATGAAAAGTCATAGAGAAGAGGTAAAATCAATTGTCTTTATTGATTCATGGTATGAAAATGAGCAGGGCTTCTCCATACTCAGATGGAGCCTATTTTACAAAGGCCAAAATGGCTAGTTCTTATAGAACTTGAGAGAGATAGGAGAAGAAAGAAGTCTAAAGGTCATAAAGACACTTGTCAAGCTAATAAAATGAGTTACTTGTACATGAGAAGGGAATATAAAACTGATCATGCAAATTCAAGAAGCACAAGTGTCACCCTAAGTCATGAAACTCTTGAAATGTGGCATAGGACTTCTCATTTTGCACAATGAGACTACCTTCATCATTCACCCCTGTTTGAACATTCTAAAACTACCTAAGGATAGGTCTAATGATTGGAAAAAGAGTGAAGGGTTATAGACATGATTCTCCATGCATTGGTTATATTCCTAGTCATATGGAATCTTTTGGAAGTGAGCCATCACTGCCTATAGTAAAAAAACTCCTCTTTCACAAACCTTGCACACTTGGCTTCCAAAAAGACATCAATTTTCTATGAAAATTCATACAAGGGAGTTGATTACACTTATAAAGACCCTCCATGGACTTGGAGTCATCAGGCACACCTTAAAATCCATTTACTTAAAGTTTTTCACCCTTCTCACTACCATGTTCACTATGCCAGTTTTGATTGACTGAGATGAAGTAGTTGGTAAACACAATTATGAGTTTTGATAAAAATTTGAATAGACATGAGGGGTTATCCCAAGTATTAATCCTTCTCTTAAAGTTGGTTTTATCTCTTGAAACCTCCAAGAACCTGCATAGTGCACAAAACCTATTAAAAAAATCTATTTTGTACCCTATTCATACAAATAGGTTAGCACAATAGTTGATGGGGGGAAGATCTGAAGAGTATTATTTAATTTTAAAGCACTTTCATGGTCAATCTAGCCCATTTGGATAGCTCACCATCTTCATTTCCTCAATTGGGTCCTTTTTAAGGGTTTGCAAGGGTTTTAGCCAGTTTTGACCTTTAGTGATGTTTCATAAAGGTCTGACATTCAACTCTCAATTTACCACCTCAAAAGTGATGTTTAGGACCCTATCTAACTTTTCCTATCTCCTTGAGTCCCAATGCAAGGTGTCAAGGTAGATATGAGATTCCAAATTTGTCCACTTGAACTCTCTTCTCCATTTCCTGCAAGCCTGAGTTGCTCTGAGCCAAAAGTGGCTTTCCTTGTGTTTCCTTTACAAGGTAAAATCTTGAACACACCTATAATGACCCTAAAAACATGACACAATTCATTTTAATGCTTACCTAAATCTAGAATTGAAATTGACCACCCATTTGAATTTTAGGCCTAACCATGTCTAATAGGCCTACTTGCAAACTTAGCAATCTAGACCATATTGTTGGATGCCCTCCTTTGAGGTGTTTCTCATGTTGGTTTGGATGTAATCCAACTTATCACAACTACTAACAAGTTCCTTTAGATCCTAATTCATCCTTTTATCCATATTTTCCTAAACCAACCAGTTTGTGCATAAAGGGAAGTACCCTTCGTATAAGACAAAATAAAGGGTACTTTCCTTGTTTCATAATACAAGATGCAAGTTAGATGAGTTTATCCATGTGTCAAAGATGATCTGTACCATAGTTTTTACCTTTATTAACCACACCAAATCCGAGACATACTATGAGGGAGGTAGGTTGAACATGTAGGGTTCAAGGTGCAGAATGTGTATTGCTTGATTAGGGTCTTTTCTTTGATTTATATCCATCATGATAGTATCACAAGGTTATCATAACAAAAATTAAGGTATTCCCATCTTCATTTATCCCTCCAACCTCTCGTGTATATTTTCATACACTTTGCTTAGTCAAGACAGAGTGCTTCTTTTGGTTGTGTTTTGCTCCAATGTACTACACTTGTAGGTGATCATATATGTTTAAGTCTTAAGTTTATCACTTAAATACTTTTCCAAGGTGTTATTAACCACACAAAATCATGTCCATTCCAATCAAATCAATGTTCATACCTTGATATGGTTTCAACCATTTTGCTCAAGCTCACTGTCACCACTCAGTCAGCGGTAGGTGGATATTCTTGGAGGCCATTTCAACTTGAAGGTTAATCATAATCTGAAAATTAAGGCCTTATGGAACCTTGAGGATCATCACATACCTTTTGAAACCTCTTAATCATGTCATTAGACCTCATACCTTGCAATGTAAACACTTTCTCAAGTTTGAGCCTTAGATTGGCTATAGATGCTTGTTTGAGCCTATGTACAGACTGTCTCCACCTTATAATGTGGAAATAAGGTCTTGAAATGTCATTAGTATCCCCATAATGCATATTAAATTCATATAATCATACTCCATTCTTAATCACTTCTTGAAATCATGGCTTTCAGTCTTCTTACCTTCCTTGACCTAGAAGACTGTGTTTTTCTCTTCTAAGCTTGGCAGTAGGTTCTCATTATATGTTGATGAGATCTAGAAGGTGTTTTGGATTCAAATTTTAAAGCCTCAACCTCATTAATTATTTATACATAATTTTATAATCATCTAAGAAGACAACTCATCATCTATCAACCAATTCAATCATCTTTGCATGTTTAGGCCTAGTTGGTTGTAGGTGCATGTCTAAGAGAGTAGACACATGTAGGTGTGTCTTGTAAACCATATATAACCATTCAAACATGAATGCATGGTCTAGTTTTTTAGGCTTGAGTAAAGAGGTCTACTTGGATCTCAATTCCTATAGATGGCACTATCATAATTCAATGCATAAAAGTGCATTTTTGGGCTCCTCTAACATGAAAACCAAATGATCAAATCACCTCCTTCATTTTGTAATATTAACTCCTATGATATGGATATAGGATGAGTGTACTAAGAGTGGTAAAAACCCAATATGGCATTGTCTTAAGATGTCTCCAAAAGGGTTAGGTGCTCTATTTTCACATTTTAGGGATTTGATCCCTAAATCCACAATCATTACCTTTGAATGGTTCTTCATAGTATGCCTACCAACTTATTACCTCACATAAGTTTGTTGTGATCTCCTCTACATAATAAGACTCCAATAAGAGTTCCAACTCATGTTTCAACAATTTAGTATGACATCACAACTCTCTACTAAGCCACTTATAGGTGGTTATTTTCAAATGTACAGGTAGTGATGATGAATGTGGACAATGAGTATTGTTTTGACCTTTCATGAGTTTTAGACTCTTCTTAAAGATTGAATATATACTCTCTTCGTCATTAAGTACCTTTCTTAGCTCCAATACTTACTTTCAACATGATTGCTCTTCATGAGATACCTGTAGTTGTATGCTGATGGCAGGAGACTCCCTAAAAGTGTTGTATATGACTGCTACAATATTCCCTTAACCATTTGAAATCTCAACTTGATTCTTCATTTTGATAAAATATATACCAAGCATTTGGAACATTTATCACACCTTTGTGAACATGCTAAACAGGCTCCATACACATGTTTCACCATGACTGCAAGTAAAAGTGGGCAAAGAGTTGACTGTATATGACAATAGACTAAGAGTTTGATCCAAGCATGATGTTATGAGACAAGTAATGGAAGGAGGTAAATATTATGGCATGATAAATGTAAAACATCATATTCCATTTACATGAGACCTCTTCAAAGAACCAAACATTTTGCAAATAAGGAAAACTTTGATCGAGACCTCACATGGTGACACCTTCCTACAACATGAGATGACTTACTTATCAAAACACTATGAAACATGAAAATAAGCATGATGAACATTTGATAATATATCGAACATCATTAGAGTCAACATCACCAGCTGTATTGTACAGACCTATCCAAACTAGAGCAAAACCTATAGGGTGTAGGAAACAATGAGCCAAAAAACATAGTCAACTTGTTATAAATGGTTCATAAAGCATGGATAACCAATCATTGAACACTTATCACCTTCAAAAAGTATTTGACTTGGAACTTCTCCAACTGGTCATACCAAGCATAAACTTGTTGATCACTTTTGTGTGTCTAAAAGAACGAATAAGGAGTAGAATGGTTTTCGACCCTTTTTATCACTTTCAAAGCTTGTTAAGCATGGAAAATAGTTTTAAGAAGATGAATAGCCATTACATGACCATATCCCATGTGTCATTCTCTCTCTTGGGCCATACAAGTGCCAAACTCTTCCTTTTTCAGTTGATTTCTTGATTTTTAGTTAGATAACCTGCAAGTTTCAGATGGATTGACATTCCTAATAGGTAATCCAACCTCTTGGACATTTGAATGAAAAATAAGACACATAGAAACCTTGAAAACCATGCCACTTGCATTTATGACCCCTAATTGCCTACTAAATGACTCAAACTAACATATAGACCAAAAAGCTTATGACCAAGGCTAAAATTGCATTAAATAACATCAAAGAAACTATAAGACACCCTATGATAAAATATTAGACCCTTATGAACATTTAAAAATCAATTTTTAACCTATAGGGGTCCCAATTTGATCTGCAAGGTCAAATTTTGTCAACACATACTTAACAACATAGTAATATAAGTAAAACATAACTAAATTCACTCATTCAGTTAAACAATTTGATTATATAATATAAACTAGTATGATTCCAAAACTAGTGGAATCACTAAAATAATCATACAATAATCATTAGCAATCAATATTATCCCAGAAAGCATAGTAACAATCACCTAAAATAAAATTACACAAAACATGCTATGATCTCTATATCAAACAGTTAATTACAAAACATGATAATTTAAGTGGTGTGTGCAAGGGTTCTCGGGTTCATTCTCTGGTGACCCCCAACGTCTCCATCTAACCACCCTCTCCAATGATAATATCCCTTCATCATACTTTGAGGGAAGAATTTGTATTGCATACACCTCACAAAAATGAAGGTAGTTATGTTGGAAGTATAGCTACTAAGGGGGGTGAATCAGTTGTATTAAAATAGTCCTCCAATTTCACTTCAGATTCAGGAAGCATTCATTCACTTACATACATCAATTAATGCACACATAAGCATCTATGAAAGCAAAAAATATAAAAACATAAGATATATGTGGGAAACCCTCTAAAGGAAGAAAACCCACTGATGCACAACTTGGACTACTATCCTATAAGCAATGAATCAACCTTTTAGTGAGGCACCAACCCCACAAGGAGCACCAACCCCTCACTTAGTCAAGCACCAACTCAACTAGTGCATTTAGCAAGATTCAACTTGAAATGAGGATCCAACCCCATAATAAAATAAACACCGACACAAATACCTTGAATCTATGATCATCCTTGGAAACTTATTGCTTACTTAACTGAAGATGATCTTGTATATTTTCTCTTCTCACACATCTTTTTATTTCAAACAACCTCTCAATTATCCCTCTCCTTGGTAGAATTAGGTCAAATAACCTTTATCAACACTTGTACAAACATAGTTAGATAATCATTTCATATTCACCTAATCTCTCTAACAATCTTCAATCCCTTAACCTAATCACCAAAACTCTATATCCTTCGCTCAATAGCTTAATATTCTAACTAGTCAAAATAGGCTTATTAGGCCTTGAATTTATCCTTTATTCTTTATCATACCCATCTTGGTCATAAAAGGACCTCATAATAAATATATTATTTCTTGAAATATCACTACACATGTTTCACAATTGAAACAATCATTACACAGGTCGGTCATTACCCTTAAGGGCTAAAACCACCATTAGGCGTAATAGAGACCTAATGCAAGTAGACCTTCCTTAAGCACACGTTTCACTTAGACCTCATTTTAACATTTTGAGCCTTCAAAAATGGATGAAACAATTCATATTTTACTTTAATATACCCCTCCTAATCTCTCATATGTCTTGAACACCATTTGGATCTTTTCACTCCTTGAACCATCCAACTAGGTCTACTCGCCAAAAGGCCTTCTCACTGCTAGATAGTTTGTCTTGAAAATTTGAGCTATATGTAATTTTTTTTGATATAACCCATAAATAAAATCATATATATAGGATCTTTGACTTAATATACTTATAAAAATGATTTTATCTTCACCACATAGGCCAAACGGCCTTAGGAACACTCCTTCAGATGGCTTACTCAGAACCACAAAACACTTTCAACAAATAGTCAAAACCATTTGACTCTCCATACTTGTAAATGACTTATAATGAGGATAAATACATTAAAATGATCCTATGAGACCTTTATAACACCTTAAATAGAATTGGATCCTCAAACTTAGTGCAAAATGACTCAGAAACATCATTTTCATACACACTCAAAAAGATGCCTGTAGTACCAAAAACATAGTCAAGAAAATCAAGTCATAGAATACCTATGGGAATAATTATGTGATCTTAAAATGGGTTTTTTTGAAACTATATTATCTCTCAAAATATATATTTCATGGTCATACATCAATATTGGTCTTACGGACCAATGTCACTACTTCACTTTACATAGACTTCACTATGTTAGACAAACCAGGTTTGATGACAACTTTTTGATTGAGTATAGGCATCATAAACACTTATAAACCAAGTATATAGGAGGGATAGTTAGTTAATAATGGTACTATGAATTATGATCCATCGCTAGTCCTTTATAATGAATCCTTAATCTCATTCTCATTCTTGCCTAATTTTCTCATTATTTTGCTCATTAGGCATGTTTAATGATAGGACAACTTCCATGACCAATTTAGCACATTTTTGGTTTAAAACCTGCTCAAAAACATTCATAGGTGTAAAATATAAGTCTTACACATCATCCTCTATCCATTTTCATGTTTGACATGGTCAACCCTGCCTGCTACATGAAAATTTCTAAAAACAAGGGTTTTCCTATAGCTTCTACTCACTATCGAGACAAACCAAAACCATCTAAGGAAACCTTGAAGAGTCCTTTACATTTTAAAAACATCAAATTAGGTAAATAAAAGAATTTTTATTCATAACCAATTAGATATTTCCTAACAAGTCATTATAAGGGTTTTGACTAGTTTCTCTTCTTAGCAATCATTCATAAAGGATTGCCCTTCAATTACAAAACCAATTTTAAAAAAAACAAGCTACAGAATTTTCCCAACTACCAAGAAGTTCTCAATATTTCATGCAAATTTTTCATGGGCCAATGAGTATAAGAATTTTCTTTTCGGGTCTGCAACACCCCATTCTATGCACACATGGAACCTTATCACATGTTTTCATGATTTCTCCTTCAAAACTTTGTCCACACATTTAACATGACCTCTCACACCTATATCAATACTTTCAAGAGATCTAAAATTCTTGGAAATGATCTTGACCCATTATTAGGCCATTATAGGTCACTTGTGCATACTAGGCCTTATACTGCCAGTCATACTTAGACTAAGATCATGCCTTGAAACCTCTTAAACTATCTTCAACACTCCAAACTTATGTAATATTACCTCATATCCCATTCATACACTCCAAATATTGCTCACACATGTCTCAAATGGCTCAAGTCATCATGCTACCAGACCTATGCCAATTCACGAGGTCTTTCAAGTAAAGATTAAGCCTCAAAACTATACCTCTAAACTCATCAGTAAGCTTTTTGTTTCTTAATCATTGTTAACACATCTTCAAACACTTTCTCATGCCTGTACTGACCTAAATCACAAAAATTTACCAAGCTTCATGTATACAACTTCTTCATATAACTAGACCAGGCTACTCAAGATATCTAGTACTTAGAGTTTGGACACAAACAATCTAGCTCTCAATGATGTCATTCTTCAAACATGATTCTCTAAAAATAAAGCTACTATCAATAGACTTATGAGCTTTATCACATCATAACCTTGTACCAAGACCTCATATAAAACACAAGGAGTTGTTGACCCATGTGTTTACCTTGTATGCTCCTTAGTACTTAGATTTCAATCAAGATGCTTTCCTTATATCTTGAACATGATCTTGACATGTCATCAAACCTTAGAAAGAATACCAGGTTGCCTTCAAATTTTCTCTCAACAGGGAGACAAACATTATTTATCACATACCACTTCACCAAGCATGGCATTAAATCTAACTTTTGACATCAAAGATATTCAATCTTAACTTTGACATCAATGCCTTAAAACAAACACTAAGAACATACGTCAATAATCTCCCCCTTTTTCATTGATGGAAAAAACTCTTAATCATAGCATATCATTCTCTTTCCTTCGAGCTAGATCTTCTTCAATAGTTGATCTTTGAAAAAGGAAATTTCTCCCCCTTTGACATTAATGACAAAGGTTCATCTTCTTGGAAGCTATTTGATCCTTGGACCTAGGGAAACATACCTTTTGTCTCAAACAAACTCATCAATCCTCTCTGTTAGAAACTTTAGCATAGGCTAGGATCTCATACCTACTCATGAGACATGATTGACTCCCTTTGTCTTCCATGAAAATTTAAGACATTTTAAAAAGTGACACTTGGTTGGATTAAGTCATCATGTAAACTTTTGTGACTTGTCTCTTGTGATCACACTTGTAGCATACTTCTTGACAGAACCTTGAAATTGAAAATCTATTAAGACCAAAAAAATCCCACTATGATCGAGCATCCTTCATGCTTCTTTCTAATTGGCTGAGTGTCTCCATGAAGCCTAATGGAGTCACCTTTGCTCTATAGAACTAGAATAACATAAATTTAGGAGATTCCTAGATGTCCATGTCATTATAGGACTAAACCTCATTCATGATCCTTTTATGCTTGATTTGTCCTTTAGCTTGACCCCCTCAATCTTTGTTTGCGTAACATTCTGGCTTGATATATTTGTCTTGAATCCTTCATTGAAAATCTGAGCTGATAGTGAAAATTCTTGGCATTCCTTTGTACCTTGATTATGCTCCACCATGGCAAATATTCCACTTGAAATTGCAAACTAGTTATCAACCTTAGCTACCTTGGGTTTTCACTCACTATTTTATCCTCTTTCTTGTACTCTAAAAGCCTGAAATTTCTTGTCTTGTCTTGAGAAGTCATAAGTAATGCTTATCGTATTTTGAAATATTACCAATGTTATGATAATGGAAACATATTATCCCTCTAGAAGGAAACAAATCAAGACCCATACCTCTTGGCTGATAGTTCTCTTCGTAGATCCATACAATTTCATTCTTAAAGGGCCTCTTGCAATGCCTTGTTCAATGACCAAATTGGCTATATGAATAACAATAGCCATTGAACGGATTAGCATACCTTATGTTATTAGATTTTTTTATAGTATCGACATTTTTTTCTGTAATCATCCTCATTCTTTGGTTGATCTTTGACCTTTTTTTATCACATTGGTGTCCTTCTCTTGATCTCCAATGAAGCTAAGGCTTGTTTTATCATTAGCAATCTTTTGACTACTCAAAAGGTTATCTAGATCATTGGTACTCTTTTCAAACCTCACAAAGGACTTGATCTTATTTGATTCTTGTTTCAATTCATCTCTCAAGGAGTTCAATTTAGCTACATAGCTTGAACATTCTTCTTCTTTTGCTTCTAGGCCTGTAGTCACAATTTCAAGTTGACTCTCCACCTGTTTGACTGTTTCTTCTTGTTCCTTGGAGTTATTACTTAGTCTAGCTTCAAATATGTTGATTTTATCTTCATAATATTTGATAAGAGATCTCATCATCCTATTCTTATTCTTTACCATCTTCAATTCTTCTAAAGTGTTAATAAATTTAGCCTCAAGATTTACCTCATCTCTTTCTTCATCTGAATCACAAACAACACCTCCAATCCATATGGATTCTTTTGGATTTGAGTAGCTTGTTTATTCATCCATGAAGAGAAATTTATTGACATCAAGACCATCACCTTTATGATCACTCTCTGAATCACTTCTCTCACTCTCATCAGATGAGCTACAATCTTCCTTGGTGTAAAGACACCTTTGGTTTTTGAAGAACCTTTTCTTATTGTCATATCTTCTAAAAATTTTATTGATCTTATAATATTTATAAGACCTTTTATCATCATCATGATATGCATCATGCTCTCCATCATCCTTTGTCTTATGCTTATGAGGATATTTGTTGGCAAAGTGTCCAACCTGTCCATAATTGAAACATTTAAAAGGCAGCTTGCCCTTATATTTACCTGAACCTATCTTCAACTTTCTTGCAAACATAGCTATCAAATCATCATCATCAATATCAGATTCATCATTATCTTTGAACTTATTACCATGTGAATTCTTCTCTTTTGTCTTCTTTTCTACCTTGAATGCAACTTCCTTCTTTGCAGATCTTTCTTCACTTGTCCTCATCTCATAGGTTGTTAGGTTTCTATGAAATCCATCCATCTCTAGCTTGTCTAGATCTTACATTTATTCAATGGCACATATCTTGAAATCAAATTTGGGAATTAGAGACCTTAAATTTTTTTGAACAATAGTAGTCTTTTTCAATTCTTCTCCTAGACCTCTTATGATGTTGACCACCTCATCAACCCTCAACAAGTAGGTTGCAATGGTCTCATCTACATTCATTTTTAGACTTTCAAATTGTCTTCTATGGGTTTGAAACTTGGCTAATTATACCTTGAAGTCTCCCTCATGAATGGTTTTCAATTTATCCCACATTTTTTGGCATATATATTGCGCATTACCTTCATAAGTTCTGCCACTGATAGGCCACATGTAATACCATTCATTGCTTTTGAGTTATTATCACTAGCCTTCTTACCTACTACATCTATAGGAGGAATAGGGGGTGTAGTATACACATATGATAATAATTTACAAACATCATGGACTTGAAACATTATATATGTTCTCTTCCTAACAATCCAAAAGGAATAATTGGATCCATTGAACAATGGATCTTTGTTTGTAAAAAAACCACCTTGTACTTGACTAGCCATCTTAGCTTGTTTAGAATATCCTTTAGATTGTAAGACATCCTTTAAAGGAATTGATCTGATACCAAATGTTGGAATTATATATACTAGGAGAGGGGGTGAATCATTTGTATTGAAATAGTCCTCCAAATTCACTTAAGATTCATGGAGCATTCATTCACGTGCATACATCAATTAATGTACACATACGCATCTATGAAAGCAAACAATATAAGGACATAATATATGTGGGAAAACCTCTAGGGGAATAAAACCCACTGATGCACAACTTTTAATACTATAATATAAGTAATGAATTAATCTTTTAGTGAGGCACCAACCCCTCAAGGAGCACCAAACCCTCACTTAGTCAAGCACCAACTCAACTAGTGCATTTAACAAGCTTCAACCTGCAAGGAGGCTCCACCCCCCAAGCAACCAAGAACCAAATCAGCTACCTTGAATCTCTTATCACCCTTGGATGCTTTATTCTTAATTAATTTAATATGATCTCCTCTATTTGCTCTTCTCACACTTCTTTCTCTCTCAAACGGCCTATTAGGCCTTCTCACTCAATTAGCCCTCTCTTTGGTAGAATTAAGTCAAATGACCTTGATCAACACCTGTATAAACACATTTATATACTCATGAAATATTCATCTCTACTCTCTGATGATATTCAATCTCTTAACCTGTTAACCAAAACTCTATATCCTTCGCTCAATATCTTACTATTCTAACTAGTCAAAATAGGCTTATTAGGCCTTGACTTTATACTTGGTTATTTCTCATACCCATCTTGGTCAGACAAAGACCTCATCATACTTATATTTTGATTTAAATATATCACTACACATGTTTCACAAGTGAAACAATCATTACATAGGTTGATCATTACCCTTAAGGGCTAAAACCACCATTAGGCCTACTAGAGACCTAATGCAATTAGGGCTTCCTTAAAAACTTGTTTCACTTAGACCTCATTTAAAAAAAATTGATCCTTCACCAATGGATGAAACACTTCATATTTCAATTGAATATACCTCTCCTAATCTATCCTTATGTCCCCAATACCATTTGTCTTTTTTCACTCCTTGAACCATCTAATTAGGTATACTTACCAATAGGCCTTCTCACTACCATAAAGTCTATCTTGAAAATTTGAACTATATGCACAAATTTTACATATAACAGATACATAAAATTATATATATAGTATCTTTATAACTTAATATACTTCCAAAAATTATTTTGTATTCACCACACAGGCTAAAATTCCTCATGAACACTCCTATAGATGGCTTACTCAGAACCACCAAACACTGTCAACAAACAATCAAAAACATTTGACTCTCTATACTTGAAAAAGGACTAAAAATAAGTATAAATACATTAAAATTATCCTATGAGACCTTTATAACACCTTAAATATCATTATATCCTCCAAATTAGTGCAAAATGACTCAGAAAATCAAGTCATAAAACACATGTGGGAGTAATTATGTAATCTTAAAATTGGTTTTTTTGAACTTTTATCATCATTATATCATCTCTAAAATATATATTGCATGGTCATATATAAATATTGGTCTTACAGACCAATCTCACTACTTCACTCTACACAAACTTCACTATGTTAGACAATCCAGTTTGATGACAACTTTTTGCTTGAGTATAGGCATCATAAACACTTATACACAAAGGGATAGGATTTATACTTATTTTATAACTTCCACATGCATTAGGATCCATCCCTTGTCCTCTACAACTAATCCCTAATCTCATTCTCATTCTCGCTTGGTTTTCTCATTATTTTGCTCATTAGGCCTATTTAGCGATAGGCCAACTTCCATCACCCCTTTAACACATTTTTGGTCTGAAAACTATTTATAAAATTTTGTGGGTATAAAATATAAGTCTTACACATCATCCTCCATTCATTTACATGCTTTGACCTAGTCAACCATGCCTGCTACATCAAAATTCTTGAAAACAAGGGTTTTCCTGTAGCATCTACTCAATATCAAGACAAACCAAAACCATATGAAGAAACCTTAAAGATTAATTTAAATTTTTCAAACATCAAATTAGGTCAAAATAAACATTTTCAGAATTACTGATTAGATCTTTCTTATCAGGTCATGATAAGGGTTTTGAGAGGGTTTTGACTGGTTTCCCTTCTTAGCAATCATTCATAAAGGATTGCCCTTAAATTACAAAACCAATGCTATAAAAAACAAGCTAGGGACCTTCCCCAACTACCATGAAGTTCTCAAGATCTCATACAAATGTTTCACATGCCACCAAGCATAAGACTTTTCTTCTCAAGTATGCAACACCCCATTCTATGTACATAGGGAACCCCATCACATTTATTCATGATTTCTCCTTAAATATATTTCCACACACTTAACATGACCTCTCAAACCTATATCAATGCTTTCAATAGCTATGAAATTATTTTAAATGATCTTGACCCCTCATTAGGCCACTATAGGTCACTTGTGCATATTAGGCCTTATACTACCAGTTATACTTAGACTAAGATCATGCCCTAAAACCTCTTGAACTATCTTCAACACTCTAACCTCATGTTATATTACCTCATATCCTACTCATACACTACCAACCTTACTCACAGGTCTCAAATGGCTCAACTCATCATGCTACCAAATATATGCCAATTCATTAAGTCTTTCAAGTAAAGATTAAGCCTCAAAGCTAGACCTTGAAACTCATCAATAAGATTTTTATCTCTTGATCATTATTAACATATATTATGACACTTTCTCATGCCTTTATTGACCCAAATCACAAAGCTTTATCATGCTTCATGTATACACCTTATTCATAGATCCAGACCAGGATACTCAAGATATCTAGTACTCAAAGTTTGGACACAAACAAGCTAGCTCTTAATGATGTCATTATTCAAACATGATTCTCTAAAAACAAAACTACTCTCAACAGACTTATGATCTTTATCACATCACAACCTTGTACCAAGAAATCATATATAACACAAGCACTTATTGACCCATGTGGTTACCTTGTATGTTCCTCAGTACTTAGATTTCAATCAATATGCTTCCCTTATATCTTTAACATGATCTTGACATGTCATCAAACCAGAAAAAGAATACCAAGTTTCCTTCAAATTTTCTCTTAATAGAGAGACAAAACTTCTTTGTCACACACCTTTTCACCAAGGCTGAAATCAACTCTAACTTTTGACATGAAAAATATTCAATATTAACTTTGACATCAATGCCTTAAAACCAACACTAAGAAGATACCTAAAAAAGCTAGCCCAAAAGATCATTATATCTATAAAATATTGCTATATAAACATGATCACAATATATAGAATATAAAAGTACTACTAACTCATAGCAAACTAATAATGTAAATTAAGCAACACAAATTATCCCATAATTATCATATGTCATCAAGCTTAATCAATATTAGTCAATCAACTAATCAACCATAATAATCCATAGATCAAATTGATTATTCAATTAGAGAAAAATCAAGATGTGATAAGGACCCCTAGCCAACATAGCACATTGTTAATTGAGACTTGATCCCTTGATTAGTTCTTTAAACTTATCTTGGCACATTCTAGTTCTAACCAAGCTTTTAAAGCTTGATTACCAAAGGAATTCACTATCAGATTGGACATGATCTTGGATCCTTGCATAGAAAATTGAGAAAATCTATGTATGTAGTAATGAAATCGTAGATAAATTACGAAGGAGGAAGAAGCTTGTTTTCACATGGCAATATTGAAAAACATAATCTGCTTGCATAAAATCACATTAACTTGTCTTTCTTGTCTAACCTTCTAAAAAGGAAAAGTGGGGTGCATATAGGGAAAATTAGGGCAACATAAAGAAGCCACTAATTTTCCTAATTAGATAATTACATTAAAATATAATTAGCCTATGTGACCCTTTTATAACTAACATAAGAAAGCTTAAATGACATAGAATGATCATAAGGTCATGTAGGCAAAATCCAGTTGGAAAAATCACTACACTAACACCCCCCCTTAAGCATAGCTTAGGTGAGATGAGAATTGGGTCCCAACATTGAAAGCCTGATGACGTACCCAAGTACATAGTGAAGAACCTCCATAGGAGGAAGAAAAAGGTGGAGCAACCCTAACCCCAATGAGAGCTTGCAAATAAATAAATTTACTCTCTATGAAGGGCTTGGTCAAAATATTTGCAATCTACTCTGATGTTGGATAGTACTAAAGATCAATGACTTGCTCATTGATAAGCTCCTTGATGAAGTGTATGTGAATCTCTATATGTTTGGTCCTTTGATGGAGACTGGATTCTTGAAAATCTAGATCATGCTTTGGTTGTCATAATAGATTATTATTGTCTTTTGAAACTAGATACCAAACTCAGTGAGAATCCCCTGAAGCCAGATTGCCTCTGTGGTGGCATTTACATCCCCTTTGTATTTGGCCTTTGTAGATTATAAAACAATTGCATGTTGCTTCTTGCTTGACCAATTTGTTGGACCTGCACCAAGTGAGAAACTATAGCCTGAAGTGGAATTTCAACTTTGAATATCTCCACCCAATCTAAATCTATGCATTCAATCAAATCAACCTCTATTCTTGCTTTGTAGAGTATCCCATAATTGTACAAACCCTGAATGTAGTGTAGAATCTGCTTAGCTACTTTCCAATGCAATTCATGTGGCTCCTGTATAAACTAGGAGACCATGCCAACTGCATAGGATATATTAGGTTTGGTGTGTGTGAAATAGATAAGACTACCCACAAGTTATCGATATGGAGTTGCATCAAACAATGGTGTAGGACAATCAGCCTCAAGCTTCACACCAGACAAGAAGGGAGTAGGAGCTGGCTTACACTTAACCATGTTAAACCTCATAAGAAAATCAAGAGTATACTTAGATTGTGATGAAATTATCCCAAAATATGACTGAATGATTTCAATCTTGAGAAAGGAATGCAATAATCCCATGTATACCATTGAAAATATGTCTAAAAGTGTAGTTTTCACTACTGAGATAGATGATCATGAGCTCCTTGTAATCAACAAGTCATCCACATAGAGAAATGGCATCAACAGAGAATCATCCTACCACAAGATGTAGACATTTGGATCTGAGTGACATCTAATGAACTCAACTATGAGGAGAAAGGAGTCCATCTTGGCATACCATGCTTGAGGGGCCTATTTGAGTCTGTATATAAATTTTCTTAGTTTGCAGATGAAGGAAGAATCTTCCACAAAGCTTTGTGTTTGCTCCATGTAGATCTCTTCTTTGAGGTCACCATGTAGAAGAGCACTCTTGACGTCCATTTGGTGAATATCCCATTGATGTGCAGTTATGATGGCTAGAGTTTGATAGACTTCATCTTGGCTACAAGAGCAAATGTCTTAGTGTAGTCTATGCCAAGTAGTTGAGAAAACCCCTTTGCAAATAGACGAGCTTTGTACTTATCAACAGACCCATTTGCACCATACTTAGTTTGATAAACCAATTTTCAATGAACCAATTTTTTTTTTAGGAAGAGGGACCAAGTCCTATGCTTTGTTCTTGATTAGGGAACTATATTCCTCCTGCATAGAAAAATTCCATTTTGGAATACCATATGCATCATGAAAGGTTTTTGGATCTGAGGTAATGGCCAGGTAGGCATGTGAAGTCCCCTAAAACTATTAACATGTCAACCTTGTATCTGATGGATTTCTAACCCATTTCCTAGCACTTTAAAGTGTTTATTTGGCCCAAGTGGGATCAGAATTGTATGAGATTAGAGATTTAGGAGGTGATTCATCATCATTTGAAGTGTGAGTGTGAGATGGAGGTGGAAAATCCTCATCACTACTCTCATCACTTGAACTTGAAGAATAAAAAGAGTCGTCCTAATCATCAGGGGGATTTTGAGGTGGATCCAAGTCATTGTCTGAGGTGGAATCAATGTTCAGTGAGAATTTTGAAGAGTTTAGAGTGCCAGTAGTGATTTCAAGTGGGCCCTCACAAAACTTGACACTCCTTTCAATAAATAACTCATGAGTTTTAGGATGTAGAAGCTTGTATCCCTTAGTACCCTCTACATACCCCATAAAGATACAAGACTAACTCTGAGGGTCCATTGCCTTGCATTTCTTCTTGGGAACACAGGCTATTATTGGTGATCCAAAAACTCAAAAGTGATCCACTGTGGGCTTGTGACCATCCCAAGCTTCAAAACGAGTGATTACTTTTAAGGTTTTGTGTGAAACATGATTCTAAATGTAGCACGCATAGTTGATTGCTTTGGCCCAAAACTAAGGAGCAAAAGAATTTGATTAAAGCATGTAGTTGGACATTTCCTTTAATGTACAATTCTTACATTCAACCACACCATTCTACTGAGGATTATATGGAATTATTTGTTACATCTGAATCCCCTCTGATGTGCAAAACAACTCAAACATATTGTTAACATACTCTCCACCATTGTCAATCCTTAAGATTTTGATGGAACAATCTAACTAATTCTCCATAAATTGCCTAAAGTCCTTGAAATGATCAAAGACCTCATACTTATTTTTGAGAAAAAACACCTAGGTGTACCTCAAAAAGTCATCGATGAATGTGAGCATGTATCTGGTCATGTTGAATGAAGGTTTTGGAAATGGATGTGCTATGTCATTATGGACAATTTTTAGCTTCTGTTTGACTCTCCTTACTTTGCCCTTATCATATTTCTCTTCTATATGCTTACAAAGAATGTAGCCATTGTATAGGCCATCTGAGAATTTGACTTTAGACAACCCTAAAACCATATCCTGACAACTAAGTTGCTCTAGGTAATAGTAGTTTAAATGGCCAAACCGTTCATGTCATAGTTTCACTCCATCTGCATGAGTAAGCAGTGTAGCTGAGGGTTGATATGGGGAAAATTATGACAAGGTATACATCATAGACTGATGATTGGCCTTACCATAAGCCACTGCAGTGTCACTGTGTAGCTCCCTGATGACCATTGAATCAGGTGTGAACTCAACTCACTTCCCTGCACCTATATGAGTGATTTGGTACATTGACAAAATATTGGTGGATAGTGAAGGAACACATAAAACATCATTGAAGTTCCTGTCACTTACTTCAACTAATATTTTACCACTGATTTATACCAAAGTGTCATCACCCATGAGAATTGAAGGCATAGAACATGGCTCTATTTTTGAAAATAGATCCTCTAAAGAGGCCATGTGATAGGAAGCACTTGAGTCAATAACCCAAGTTGAAGGCTGAGAAGCTACTACAACAAGTGCCTTGCCTTTGTTTTTACTCTTTTTGTTGTCTTTAACCTTTGTATAATCTTGTGTGGACATGTTATGAGTTGAGGACTTAGGAACACTGATGTTATTCTTCTCAAGCATCTTAGTCAAGGTGTCAATCTTCTTTTTCATGCACCAAGATTCATCATGCCCAAGTTTCTTGCAAAATTTGCATTCGAGTTTCTCCTTCTTAGGTTTCCCACTTGAGGAGGACTCAATTGATGATGCCTTAGGCTTGGCATTTGATTTATGATTCTTCTTGTGCTCATGATCTGGTTTAGACTACTTCTTCTCTTGTTTGTCATTGCTAGAAGGCTTATGCTTACCCTGATTGACAATCAAGGCATGTGATTTTGAAGACTTCAATGCACCCATTTGAACCAACTTATCTTGTTCCCGAGTTAGATCGGCAACAAACTCATCGAACGATGGCATTTTCCAAGTGGATCCAAGTGCACATTTGGTAGCATGAAATGTAGAGATGAAAATTAAATAGTCATGACCCTATTTTACAAGCATAGATAGAATCAACTAGTCATCTATTTTCTCAATGCCACACAATTTTAACTGTAGTTTTAGTGATTTAAAATTTGTAAATAAGTCTTGTAGGGTGTCATAATCACCTTTGCTCTATGTGATGAGCTCATTCTCTAGCTCATGACCACTCATGATGTCCTGCACTCCAAAAATCTTGTCTAAGATGGTCCAAACTTTATTAGGAGTTTTTACAGGTTCAACATGAAATAGGAGGTTGGGAGACATTGGCAAGCATAAGAACCCATAGGCCTCATCGCATCTATTTTAATACTTAACCTTTTATGCATTTGTAGATGGCTCAATTTCCTCACCCATAGTGATCTGATAGAGTCCTTTACCTCTCAAGGTGAGCTGCATTTTAGACTTCCCATTGAGATAGTTAAATAGTGTGAGTGGTTCAATGTTTAGATCTATTAGTGTAGATTAGATTGAGACAATTTATATAATTGAGATAAAAATAAAGAACATATTGCACATAGTAAAATTACCCCCTTGAACTATCAAGAAGACCCCTCTTAAGTTACAATGCGACACACACTCAATATTGGATGTCGAACACCACCGAGAATACGTCTATCAACAATTACAGTGAGAGAGTATAAGAGGGACATCGGACACAACTGATAATGCATCCAAGAAGAAAGGTAAAAAGGGTTAGAAGTGAGTTTTAAGCCATTATACCATGAAGAAAATGGATGTTATAAAAGGCCTAAAACAATATCACCAATGCATAGAGCTAGAAAAAATATGCACTTTCAAAAAAATAGCACCCAAAATAGAGCTACAAATTGAAAGTTATGGCACTTACAAGTTATTACTTCCACATATTCTTAGACCCTTTCCAACAAGAGTAATCTTGAGTTTCGAGACTAATTTGTTGATGCAAGTAATTGGTCTTCGAGAACCTGAGTAGTGATGCCTCAAAACTCTAAGTCGGTCTTCACAGTGTAATTCAGGTTTTCCACACTGCTTAAATTTCGCACGTCATGGGCCTTTGAAACCCCTAGTAGAGGTACCCCACAACTCTGAGTTGGTCTTCATAGTGTAATCCAATTTTTTAGACTACTTTACTTCTAACTCTGAGTAGTAATGGGCATTCAAAAAATCAAGGCAGTAATGACCTTTCAAAAACTTGAGTTGGTCTGCAGTAGTGTAATTCAGGTTTTCTGACCTACTTTGATTAACTTCATGGATTTTCAAGTAAATCAACTCCACAAGTCCGAGTTGGTCTACAGGCAAGTAATCTGGGTTTATCAAACAACTCAACTTAGAAAAGTGAAGTTGCTCACTGCTTAAAGTTTGATTTGGTCTACTGGTTAAGTAATAACCCTCCAAAAGTCTATATTGGTCAACGGGCTCTCCAATGCATGCAACTCAAAGTTGATCAACTACAGAGCAGAAGTAATGACCACCTATAGATTCAAGTAACATAGAGGTTTGACAATATGTAAATCAAGTTAAGCCAAAAATGCTCAAAATACTTTAACAATAAAAATTCTGCAAGATACCCATTTGAGATTTTGCCTTGAGGAAGAAAACCTAGAAGGCATTTTTGCACAACAACACAAGAAGTACGGATTTTTGTAGAAAATGAAAAATGGAGCATTGGGATGCCAAAAAAAGAGAAAAAAATGACTGTTTCATAAGTAGGTCATATTTACAATCAATCTAAGGGAATTGTACCTTCTAAAACCAATGGCATATTTGTTTTTGAGATCTAAAGCTCTAGTATAAAGTTTTACATAGATTCTCTAAGGAATCCCACCAAACCTTTATTTTTGTTGGAATAGTGAATGTAGTAAGAGTTCATCACAAAGATTGCTACAATACTAGAAAAAATGGCTCTGATACCTTGGTCAAATTGGCCACGATCTTGGATCCTTGCACATAAGATTGAGAAAATCTATGTATGTAGCAATGAAATCTCAGATAAATTACAGAGGAAGAAGCTTGTCTTCACAAGACAATATTGCAAAATATAACTTGCTTACATAAAATCGCATTAACTTGTCTTTCCTGTCTAACTATCCAAAGAGGAAAAGTGGGGTACATATAGGGAAAATTAGGGCAACATGAGGAAGCCACTAATTTTCCTAATTAGATAATTACATTAAAATATAATTAGCTTATGTGACCCTTTTATAACTAACCTAAAGAAGCTTAAATGACATAGAATGGCCATAAGACCGTGTAGGCAAAACCTAATGTGAAAAAACACTATACTAACATTCAAACTTTTAAAAAAGTGACATTTTCATCTCTTTGAAAGCCCAATTAGGTCTATTGGGCCTATTTTGGGCATGTTTTGGTATTTGGTCTATTTCTCAACCCTCATTTATCCATTTTGAGTTACGTTTGTGGTGCAGGAAAGCTAGTTCCAACCCAGACGTCTGTGTACCTTTGATTTTTTGAAATTTTGTGTGTAGTAAAACAAGTTCATGTTCATACTTCACATTTTGTTAAGTATATTTTAATTTCCAAATCTAACTATTTTTTTTGTCTTTTCGTAGGTTGAGGGAGAAAGTGGCATAGCATTTTGGATGGAACATAAGAGTTGGTGGATGCATTTAATGCCTCCAAATGTGTTTTGGAGGGAAATAATCTTCCCATTGGAATGTAAATTTCTATATATGGCCCATTTGGAAGCATTATTGGGGTTGGCTCTTTGTTTCTCTTACGAAAAACATAGGACCAATCATATTTTTTTATCATTCATAGTATAATTTATTTCCTCTTTTGCTCCCTTGGGATTATGTTACTGAATTTTTTATTTGGATTATTAATGTAAACTTAAATTCATGTTATGTAAGTAGACATTATTATTAATATAAGCTATGGATTTGTTTTTTTACAATCTATGCACGTATACAGTTATTGTTATCTTCCTCTTCATGGTGTGATTCTTAGACTTTGGCATTGATCCTCATTTATGGTTGTGTAATTACTGGCCATATGTGGGGTTAGTTTGTGGGTTTCATTCATTCAAATGCATTCAATTTGGGAACATTTCAATAGGCTCTTTCTTACCTTTTTCCTCCCTATTTTGTCCTTTTCATTAAATTAGTTAACTAGGGTTTGCGTAGGATCTAAATGAAATACGCTTTCATGTTTAATCTTAATTGAAAGCTCAATTATTTTGTTATTACATTGTCATAATGTAGGATATTAATATTGCAATGAACTTTTTAAAATTAGTCATATCAATTACATTTAAAACCCTAAATGCTAATTTATCTTTTTGGGCAAATATGTAAATGTATGTTTTTATTGTTTCCCAAAATGCATATGAAACCCATGTTGACTAAACAACAAAACTTGCATTTCCCTCTAAATGATGCTCATATCAAAATGACATTTAAATGTCAATTAAATATTCCAAACTAGTAGACTCGTTGAATTGGAATAGTTTCGCATAGTCCAACTGGGTCACCTAGTACATTATGACCTGACAATAATAGATCTTAGGAAGACCTTTAGACCTCCTTCCAAGAGAGGCTAGATAAGTGACTGCCCCACCTGAGTTGGTGTGTAGAATGACCCATCAATATAATTAGTGTTCAAATTAGGGTGGATCTAGAGTATTTAAGGAAAATTTTAAACTTTGACTTTAGAGGCATTACCCAAAATTACATTCTAGGTCCCAAAACTGGAAAATTGAAATTTCAAACCCATCCATGGACTTTGCTTGGCTTGGTGGAGGTGGATTCCCTATGAACCTTCCAGGGCTTACTCATGTTTTTCTTAACAACCATCATACTTTTTGCCAAAAATACACACATGGTCAGATTTGAATGGTTGAATAACATACTTAGGCATTTAAAGATGCCATTATCCAAACTCAAATCCAGTATGATGGCATTGCTTCTCATCTATTTCCTTACTCTTTGGATGAGTTTGCTTATGGTTTGTATCTTGACTTTTTGGATGGATATATAACCTCATGGGCTATATTTGAAAATGTATTTTAGTGTGCCCACCAACCATATTGCCTTCTACTATCAATTTGGTATATCCTGTAGGGAGCCCAATGAACCCTTGAACACATTCAATGTTCACTTTTACCAGGAGTTTGAAATTCCCATTCCTAAAAATAGAAGCCATTACCACTAATATCTATCTTTAAAATTGGATCCCTTGATAGCCATGCTTATCCAAAGGACTCCATCCATCTCACATCTTTGGCATTGACTTACCAAGAAGCCTTCACTATTGAGCAATATTAAGTGTCGCAAGGATATGGTGCCAAATCATTTTATTCATTAGGATAGCTAGGTGTTTAAACCCAAATTCTTTTTATTTACATACCTATAAGTCAACCTACAGACAAATTTACACATTATAATCAATCATTGCCTCAAATTTACAACCAATCGAGCACCCTCATCATAAATGAGAATCGTATTGGTATATTTAATGCATGCATTTAGGGTAATCAACATGTTATTTTACCTTTTTTTGTGATCAAGTGTCTTTTGGTGGTTGTTACATGATATTCCCAACAATCAATGCATGGATTGATCTATGAGACTACATTCCCAAGATCACAATTTAGGGTGTACAGATGTGAAAATGATACAAGTGTTGAAGCAGTCATGTTGATTGAGAATATTCCATTTAGAAAACAATAACCAATCCAATAATATATTGATGAGGATGAGTTTGATGATAAATTTTTAATAATTACTTTAGGAGAGTTCATCGATGAAGTTTCAAGTAGTATTGAGTTTTTCATACAAGAAGATAATTCATAAGTTCCATGTGATGCCTTCAAAGAGGAAGTGGAAGAATTAGAGCAATTAAATGAGGATGTATTCTTTGCATTCAAAACATGCCCACCATCTATGGTTGTTCC
Organism: Torreya grandis; assembly: GCA_037957365.1. Classification (NCBI taxonomy): domain Eukaryota; kingdom Viridiplantae; phylum Streptophyta; class Pinopsida; order Cupressales; family Taxaceae; genus Torreya; species Torreya grandis. The sequence goes on from JARHVA010000206.1 coordinate 3,872,463, forward strand.
TACATTTATATAATTGATTCAAGAAGATTGGTGTTCTAATTAAAATAATTTAGGTCTCTCCTCATCATTGGAGATAGCTAAAATAAAAAGTACAACATTTAAATTGGTTATTCTTGAAAAGAAGAAGAATTGAAAAAGTTCAAAATGGAAGATACACTGCTCCAAAATAACCTTGCTTATGATTGGATTAGCATATACCTGAATGATGCAGTCACAAGGTTCCTCACCACTAAAGAACAACACTTGTACATTATTGATGGTAGGTGAAAAGAGAATGAAGATCATCTTGTTCCCCTCACATTCAATAATTTAGATCATTTAGAGTATCCTATAAGGTGTGATTACATCAGTCTAGTGCTTCTCACAACAGTGGAGACAATCAAATTAGAAATGAGTAATCATGATCACAGTGGCCTAAATGGATAAGTATAACTAATGAAGGTTAAAGCTAAGTATTGCTTGATCCAATGTAGATCTTTGTATATGTTATCCACTGATGATAAAACCATAAGGCCCCCATCATGTAAATAACATAGCCTATGCCTTTTAGATGATGAAAATAATAAGAAGGATGTTGCCACAACATTCAAATCAAAAAGGGAACGACTAATAATTGATTCATTGATTGGATGCAATAAATAACATATCTCTGCCAAGTTTGGTAGGAAAATTTATTTGGTATGTGTTGATACCCACCGCTACTCCTCACTACAACTCACTATATGGGTAGAGATATTTCTTAAATCCTATCACAACTATTTTTTTACAAATTAAATGTAAGTACAATACTAAATTTAATAACGACAATTCACTTAATTCACATGAAAACATCATAAATATGACTCTTTGGGGTAGTGTGTATGAATTAAAGTAGAAACATCACCCTAAATATGAGTTTCCCTCTAGTAGGATCCTTATCAAACCTTCAAAAATCTAAAATGTGAATACATTTTCTCAGGTGCCTAACTAGTGAGGATGTCTTGTTGCTTGTCCATGGGTGGTTCCTCAAACTCTTGCTAGGCATGAATTTGCCTAGCAAGGTATTGTAAATAACCTTTATTTGTTTTCCTAATTTTGTTTGTTGTTTATTGCTTTTATCATTGGTTTATCCTTGTCTTTGCCTCTTTTTGGTTTAGCCTATCTATTTTTGCCTTTAGGGTTCCTCATTGACCAAATAATGAGGAAGAATGGTTTGTATATAGGTAGCATGAATGAAGTACTAATGCCTAAGTATTTTGATAAGTTTGGGTTGTTGTGTGTGTTTTGTATTTGTTCATGTTTAGATGAATTTAGGTAAAATATTTTGCCTCTAAATATATTCTATCAAAACCACACATAGAAATCACATTTCTATGGTTTTGGGGTTTACTTGGATGAAACTTCTACAGTTAAGATCTAGGGTGAAAAATATATATTTTTGCCTTTCATTTACCACTATGATCCCTAACCCAGAATTGAGATGTTAAAAATAAAGAAAATAAAGTCAATTTATAGAAAAATCATCTCTCGTGTGTGATTCAAAAAACCTCTTTCAGGGTTATAAACACCCAAATTATAGTAGAGCAAGGCCCTAAGTGGGATCAGAGATAAATCTATCAGGGTTATGGATGTTTGGTTGGCATTAGAGCAATGTCTAGGCATATGTTCTCAAGGTATAATTCAATATCTTGATGGTTGAAGTTGTAGTAGTTAGTCCTTGCAAGTCACACGAGGTGGTAACAAACTCATTTTCACACACTAGGTGAAAATATCATATTTGGTATTTTAGCCATTCCATTATTTTCATATCTTATATATGTTCCTATTCCTTGTACTATCGAATCTAGAGATTCTATGTTTGTAAACGTGTTTCTTTGGTTTCAAAATACTCAAAATTATTTTCCATCAAAGTTATCATTTATTGTTGCTTGCATAACATGCCCTAATTCCTCTTTTTCATGGAACTTTTTTTGACTTTTTGTGTCATTCCTACTTGTGTTCACGGGCTAGTTGGTCTCATATCTCTTAATTTTCTTTGATGGTCCATCTTGGTTTTCATTCTAAACCAGGTTTGAAACCACCTACATTATATATACCATGTTTGTGCAAAAAAGTTTCATATTTTACACCTAGCGTAAAAGTAGAGTTTGGACGTCTCAACTAGCCTTTAGATATCTTCTTTGTTTAGCTCTCTCAAGCTACTCCTAGAGGTCATTTTAGTCTACATGAAAAACTAGGTCCCAAAACCTACTCCATTGTGATGACCAAGTTTGAGCAACAAAGTTTCATATAAAACACTTGGTCTAAAAATGAGTTTTAGATGTCCTTATTGCACATTGAAAATCTTGTCAAAACTTGTCCAAAACCCTAGTTAGTTCTATTGTAGCTTAGCATGAATTTTAAGATTTTGAAGACCTAAAGGGGCTTCCAATTCAAAAATGGTCTTTGAGGTCCTATTTTTTCATTTTCAATTCTAATTAGAGTCATTTTATCGACTTGTTCTAACTTAGTTTTTTCTAAGTCTCATGACCTAATAAGACTTATAACTTTGATTAGGTCTATGGGGGGTCATTTTCATGTTGTAATGTTAATTGATATTTTTTCCACAATTAGGTCTTGATTTGCATTCGCCAAGTTCTCATTGTGCTAAATGTATTTTATACTTCACGTAATTTTGTGAGTTTCTTTTATTGGCAAGGTAATGGTATTTAGGCTTTGTAACCTAACTAGGTCGGCAACCCACCGACAAGAACAATGTAATGTTAATTATGATAGGATCCCTAACTAGGTCATAAGGACTCATTTTCCCCCTTAGTCTATAATGTAGTAGACCCCACAAATGTGATTAGGCCTCTAGAGCCTCAAGAGTCTTTCAAATAGTTACAATTGGGTCCTAGACCCAATTAGATTTGTGACCCCTTTCTTACTCCTCTTCAGTCTTATGTAGAATTTTGAAGCCCACATTCAAATTGAGAAATAGTGAGCCTATATCGATAGAAAAAAATGGGGGTCCCAAGCCCAATTAGGTCTTAGGGACCCCTAGCCAACATAACACATTGTTAATCGAGACTTGATCCCCCAATTAGGTTTTTAAGCCTATCCTAATGCATTCCAATGCTAATCGAGCTTTCAAACCCTGATTAGCAAAGAATTCAAAATTTTTGAAATTGACATTTTTAGCTCTATAAAAGCCCAATTACATCTATTAGGATTATTTTTGGCATGTTTTGGTTTTTGGTCAATTTATCAAGCCTTGTTTATCTATTTTGAGTTATGTTTGCAGTGCTAGAAAGCTAGTTCTGGTTGGACATCTCTATACCTTCTATTTTATGAAATTTCATGTGCAATAAAACATGTTCACATTTTTCCATCATATTTTGTTAGGGATATTTTAATTGCCAAATCTAACTAGTTTTTTAAATATGTTTACACGTTGAGGAAGAAAGTGGCATAGTGTTGGTGGTTGCATTTAATGTCTCTAAGTGTGTTTTAGATGGAAATCATCTTTTCATTAGAATGGCAATTTATATATATGGCCCATTTGGAGGCATTATTGGAGCTGGATCTTTGTTTTTCTTAGTAAAAACATCGAACCAATCATGTTTTTATCATTTGTAGTGTAATTTATCTTCCTCTTTTGCCCCCCTAGGAATATGCTATCAAATTTTATATCTAAATGATCAATATAAACTCAAATTCATGTTTCCAAGTAGACATTATTTTTAATTCAAGCTATGGAGTTGTTTATTTGTAATCTACACGTGTATACAATGATTGTGATCTTCCTCTTCATTACATTATCCTTAGACTCTGGCACTGATCTCCATTCATAATTGTGTGATTCTTGGCTAGATGAGGCATTAGTTTATCAATTACATTCAGTCAAATGGATTTGATTTGGTCTTTTTTCCATAGGTTATTTCTTTCCTTTTCCATCTCTCTTTTGTATTATTTTTATTAAATAAGTTAGTCATGGTTAGGGCAGGATCTAAATGTAATATGTTTTCATGTTTAATCTCAATTGTAAGCTCTATTTAATTGTTATTGCATTGTCATAGTGTTGAATATTACTAATGCAATGAACGTGTTAAAATTAGTTATATTAATTACATTAAAAATCCTAAACATTGATTTATTTTTTTGTCAAATCTGCAAATCCATGTTTTTATTGTTTCCTGAAATTCACATGAAACCCATGTTGATGAAACAACTAAAATTGCATCTCCTTCAAAATGATGATAAGATAAAAATAACATTTAAACCTTAATTAAATGTTTAAAACCATCAAGCCCCTTGAATTAGAATAGTTTTGCATACACCAATTGGGTCACCCAGTATGTTGTGACTCGACAATAATAGACCTTAGGGAAACCATTGGGCCTCCTTTTATGAGATGCTAGGCATACAACTGGCCCACCTGAGTTGGTGGGTTAAAAAACCCATCAACATAATTGGTACTAGAAGGAGGGTGGAACTAGATTATTTAACAAAAATTTTGAACTTTAACTTTAGAGGTATTTCCTAGAATTATATTATGGGTCCTAAAACTATAAAATTGAAATTTAAAACCCACCCATGGCCTTTGCTTGGCTTGGTGGAAGTGGGATTGGTGGAGGTGGGTACCCTATGAATGTTTTAGGGCCTGCTCATGACCTGCCTAAGAATCCTAATTTTTTTTTTCTAAAAATAAACACACCTCATGAATTGCCTTTACAAATGTATTTGTTAATAATTTTAACATGCCCACCGACCTTGTTGCCTTGTACTATCAATTTTCTACATCTCACAAGGAGCCTAATGAACCCATCAACTCATTCAATGTTTGATTTCACCAATTATACAAGAGGTTGAAATACCCATTCCTACAAATGGAAGCGGTTTCCATTGAGATCTATCTCAAAAATTTGGGCCCCTTGACTTCCATGCTTATCTAAAGGACTCCATCCACTATAACATCTTTGACATTGACTTACTAAGAAACCTTCACTATTGAGTAATAATCAGTGTTGCATAGATATGGTGTTGGCCATTTTTATTTGTTAGGACATTTGTTATATTTACATGTGTATAAGTCTTCCCATGGACCAATTGGCACCTTATAATCAATCATTGCCTCAAATTTACAACTAACTTAAAAATCCTCATCACAAATAGTAACCCTATTGGTATATTTAACACGTGTATTTATGATAATTCAACATTCAATCAGTAAATTTTTTACCTTGTTTTCATGATCAGATGCCTTTTGGTGTTGTTATTTATCTAGTGCCATTTGTTACAGGAGATTCCTAATAATCAGTGCATGGATTGACCTATGAGACCACATACATTCCCAAGTTCACAATTTGGGTTCTAAGGATGTATAAATGAAACAAACTCTAAAGAGGTCATGTTGATTGAGAATGTTCCATTCAATAGACAAGAAATAGTCTAAGAGAGTAATGATGAGGATGAGTCTAATGATAAAATTATAGCAGTTGCTTCAGGAGAGTTTATTGCTAAAATTCCAAGAAGCAATGAGCTGCCCATACAAGAAGACAAATAAAAAGTTCCTTATGATCAATTCAAAAAGAAAGTGGAAAAATTGGAGCAATTAAATGAGGAGGATGCATTATATGCATTAAAAACATGTCCATCACCTATTATTGTTCCTACATTTGGAGAGCTAATTCAATAAGATTGATGTTCTAATTGCAGTAGTTTATCTCTCTTCTCATCATTGTGGATAGTTGAAATAAAAGAGTAAAATGTTGAAATTGTTTATTCCTGCAAGGAAGAATAACTGAAAAAAATAAAAATGGAAGATACCCCCTCCAAAATAGCTTGCTTATGATCTAGTTGGCATAGACCTAAATGATGTAGTCACAAGGTTCCTCACCACTAAAGAACAACACCTATATGTTGTTAAGTATAGGTGGAAGGAGGATGAAGATCATCTTATTCCCCACATTAAATAATTTAGATCATATGGATCATTCTATAAGGTGTGGTTACCGTAGTCTAATATTTCTCACATAGTGCAGGCAATCAAATTAGAAATGAGTAGTCATGAGCACGGTGGCCTAAATGAAAAAGTGAAGCCAAAGTAGGTTGGAGTTGAGCATTACTTGATCCAATGTATCTTCTTGAATACTTCAACCACCAATGATAAAACTAGAAGGTACTTATCATGTGAATAACAAAGTCTATACCTTCTAAATGATGAAAGGAATAAAAATAATGCTGCCACAACATTCATATCGGAAAGGGAGCATCCAATAATTGATTCATTGATTGGTTGTCATGAATAACATATTTACGCCAAGTTGGGTAGGTTAGTTTCTCTAGTATGTGTTGATATCCACCCCTCCCCCTCATTGTAACTCACTTTATGGGCATACATATTTCTTACACCCTACCCGAACTATTTTTTTCAAATTAAATGTAAGTATATTACTAAATTTAATAATGGGAATTTGCTTAATTAACATGAAAACATAATAAGTAGGAATCTTTGGGCTAGTGTGCTTGAATGAAAAGGGAAACATCATCATAAATACATGTTACCCTCTAGTATGATCGGCACCTAACCTTATAAAATCTTGCCTAACTAGTGAGGATGTCATGTTCCCTGTCAATGGGCAGTTCCACAAACTCTTGCTTCCATGCATGAATTTTCCTAGAAGGGTAATGTAAGCAATATTTCTTTGTTTTACATCTTTTATTTCCTAATTTGTTTTATTATTTATTTATTTTTTGTTGCATTAACCTCATTTTTTATCTCTTTTTGGTATGATCTAACTATTTTTTCCCTAAGGGCTCCTCATTAATCAAATAATGAGGAAGAATGGTGTGTACGTAGGTAGCACAAATTAATTTATGGTGCCTAAGTACTCTGAGTAGTATGTGGCTTAATGTTTTGTTTACAAGTCAATTTCAAAAGCTTGGGTTGTCATGTGTGTTCTATATTTATTCACATTTATATAAGTTTTGGTAAACTATTCAACCTCTTAAGATATTCTCTGAAAACCATGCAAAAAATCACATTGTAATGGTTTTTGTTAGGACTTGTTCCAAAGTCTTAACATTAGGTTAGATTTTTGGTAGGTTAATAAATATTATTGTAAATGGGGCATGCATCTTTTAGTAAAGACACCCCCATAAAATAAACCTACTTAGTTTTACTTTTAGGTAGTTTTATATTTTTGAGTTTAACTAATTAGAACTACCTTATGGGTTGTTTTCCCGTAAATAGTTGGTTATAAGTTAATTATTTTTACCGGTCATTGGTAAAAACTATATAAATCAATGTTTGCTATGAAAAAGGGTTAACGGAGTAAAGGCACCCTTATGTACTTATTTTTATGAATATTAATAAAATACTTGTGCACTCGCACTAAGCGGGGACAAGGTTCAACCTATTTGGTTCAAGGAGTTATCAGTGGTATTAGAGCATGGTAATTTTGGGAGCTTGGTGAATTCGAAGGAAGGCAAGGTGAAAAGTCAGATTCACGTGAATTCAATGGCATGAAATAAGATATGCCATATAAAGTAAAAAATTTATTGGTTTAAATGTTTGAAAAATTATTAAATTATTTTAATTTTTCAAATATTTTTTACATTTAAACCTGTGTATTTTCCATATACCACAATCTGGTCATTTTGGCCATTTGATACTCCATTTTCCTGTGTTCAAACTCCTAATTTGGCATAAAAAATGAATTTTTAGCATTTAAATGTTATTAAATTCATTATTTTTTTACAAAAACCAGACTTGTACGGCTTGCTTACTTGTGAAAAACCTCTATAATGTTCATTCATGGCTGCCATTGTTGATTCATTTCATTTTCAGCCCTCTTGAATCCACAAACACCTGTTAAACTGGTTAAAACCCCTATTTTTTGCATTCTCAATGAAAAATCTGGCATTTTTCTGAGCTGTACGGATTTGTACGGCCTTCCAACGCCTTGGCTTCATTTTGAATTCATACCCTGCAAAAAATACCTCAAAAAATTTGCCAAAACTTAACAAAATCATTTTTATTCTGCCTGTACGGATTTGTACAGCCTCCAGGAGAGAGAACAAGTGCAAAGAAATTACCAGGAGCAGCTATGGCATCCTAGGCAAACATTGTGCTACAATAAAACTTAGGAAATATTTTGTTGTTTCTAAAGTTATTTTGGATATAAAAAATTATGCCTTGGGTCCCATGTGAGGAAGCTTGCTTGAGAAGGCTGAAAAGGGGAAAAGTTTGAATTTATTTACACACATGTAATTTTTTCTCCCTTATAGAAAAAATATAGAATAAGTAGAAATTTCTGAGTGTCATATTTTGAAAATGCTCTTAGAGCAATTGGTTAAGCTTATTTTGTAAAGAAGTTTGCAAAGAGGAGGTCAAGGGTTCAAATCCCTTCTTTTTTGAAATAAGTTCTTTTGCTTTAGAATATACTTTTTGTAAAAGGAATATTCCCTTTTAAATATACTTTTTGTATGCCTTGAAAGCCGTGAAATGCATACTTATTGTATTATGTTGTTTTCTCTAAAAAGGGGAATTAAAACTTTATTTCTTTTACATTGTTATGGTGATATAAGGGTGTAATTGGTGGAATAAAGTTGTAATTTGGTGAAATAAGGGTGTAATCATTGATTTTTGGTGAGGTTAAGTGCAAAACCCATCAAAAATTCTTGTTTTTTCTTTTGTGCTATACGTGGAGGTTAAGTGCAAAACCCTGTAGAAGCAGTGTCTTGTGCAGTGAGTGTGATATTTTTTTCATCTCTTTTGCATTTTGACACATTTTTTATCTACTGCACTTGCTTTCATTTCAAGATGCCAAAAATTCAAAATTTGCTTTCAAATGGTGATAGATTAACAATTTCCAATTATTTTGGTTAGAAACGATTGATGGAGGCTTCACTAGTTTTTAATGAGTTATGAGATATTGTTAAGAATGAAAATCCCACATTGCCAACAGAGCAGGCTAAATTAGATATATTCAATTTGCATGATTCTAAGGCCTTAGCTCTCATTAAATGCTATTGTACTCGTGATACTTATGTTCATATTGAAAATTCTCCTCATAGTTACACTGCATGGAAAATATTGTCAAATTTGTATGATAAGAAACCTAAGCATAAGAAGATAGATATTCATATGCAGTTGTTTACTTTGTCATTAGATGAAGATGGGGATATGGGAGAATATATGTTTAAGTCAAAAAATATCACTACTGAGTATACTAAGGCTGGTTTTGGAAAACTAGATGATGACCTCATAGTCACTGCTACTTTGAAAGGACTACCAGGGTCGTATAGGAATTTTGTTGAAATGTTGCATGTCTTTGACAAGGTCACATGCATCACCTTTGATAAGTTGGCTGAGTTGCTCATCCAACATGACCTCTCTCTACCCAATAAATCCAATAAAATCGAAGAATCCCATGTTTTAGGGTCAAAGCCTAGTTCATCTTCATTTGGGCATCAAAACAATAAAGAAAATAGTTATAGAGGGGGTCGAGGTTACAGAGGAGGCAAATATCAAAATAGAGGTAGGGGTCATTCCAATAATCAACAATCTAACCAATCACATTCACATGAAATAAGTGATCGAGGACATGGTCACAACTCATATAGGGGCAGAGGTCGAGGTAGATCAGACATTCAGTGTCATAGATGTGAAAATTTTGGTCACATTGCCTCACAATGTAGGATTCCTTTTGATGAAACTCAGAGGCCACAAAAAGTGACTAAGTCTAACTCTACTTAGTATGTTGATCATGACTATGATGATTCCAGTAATGTTGCCCATGAATATGCATTCACTACTTTGGGGCACATTGATTATATTGAATATGAGGCTAGAGATGAGCTCACAGATGTATGGGTTTTAGACACAGGAGCAACCAAACACATGACATTTAGGAGAGATTTCTTTTGGTATTTTAAGGAAGTTTCTCTCTCTCCAGTTGCCTTAGCAGATAAGTCTATGCATACACCACTAGGACTTGGATCTATTAGGATTCTTCTTTCTAATGGGTCTATAAAATACTTGGAGGATGTTTGGTATGTTCCCACATTGAAGAAACACTTACTTTCCTTGGTAACTATTCGAAAGAAAGGTTATCAAATTGTGCTTGAAAATGGGCCCATTTACATCAATTCAGTGAAGGATGATTATAAAATAATGTATACATGATATGAAGATGGAAACCTGGTTAGATTGCATTGTAAAGTGCTTCCTCCCACCATAGAACTTGTGGAAGTTGTTGACACAGGTAGAAGTACTATGTCTAAACAATAGTTATGGCATCTCCGCTATGGACATTTAAATATCCACTCTTTAGTGGATTTGCAGAGATATGGTATGGTGAATGGGTTGCCCACTTTTTACAAAGATAGTATTCTTTGTGAGTCATGTGTTTTGGGCAAACAAAATCAATTTTTTTTTCCTAAACAGTCATCTTGGAGAGCTAACAGATGTTTACAGTTAGTTCATAGTGATGTATGTGACATGAAAAAGTCATCCATTGGTGGGTGTAGATATTTTGTCTTGTTTATTGATGACTTTTCTCGGATGACTTGGGTATTTTTTATGAAAAACAAATCTAAAGTTTTTGCTAAGTTTGTTGATTGGTTACACTTAGTCAAAAAAGAAATAGTTTCACATTTGGCCACTCTTCATTCAGATAATGGAGGTGAGTATACCTCAAATGAATTTTCAGATTATTGTTGAGAACATGGAATTCATCGACAATATAGTAATGCTTATACTCCACATCAAAATGGAGTATCTGAATGGATGAACAAAACTTTAGAGGGCACAACACGTGCCATGTTGTACTATAAATAGCTTGATGATAAGTTTTGGGCCGAAGCCATTGGTACTGCAATGTATTTGAGAAACAGGCCCCCCATAATTGCACTTTTGGGACAAACTCCATATGAGGCATGGTATGGATTTAAACCAAAAGTTAAACACTTGAAAGTGTTTGGATGTATTGAAATTGTTGAAAATTCTCTAAGTCCCCCTTCGAATAATGCACATAATGAGAATTATGGAGTCCTTGATTTGAATAATTTGACTAAGTATCTAAAATGGGCTCAAAGTACTTTTTTTGACTTGACAGCAGATGAAGTTGGTTTGACAGGGCCTAGGAATTCTAAAAAATAGGTAAACTATGCTATGGTTGTTACTACTTCTTCCACTAAGCCATCCACTTTTGAGGAGGCATCTATTGAACATGTTTGGCAATAGGTAATGAAATGTGAGTATGATTCCATACTTAACAATAATGCATGGGTTTTAGTTGATCCTCCTCCACATGTTAAACCCATCAGATGTAAATGGGTTTATAGGACTAAGTATAAATTAGATGGCTCCATTGATAAACATAAGGCAAGACTTGTTACAAAAGGATATGCACAATAAGAAGGTATTGACTATGAAGAAACATTTGCACCAACTGCCAAATGGCACACTGTTCATATGGTACTTGCCTTAGCATCAAAAAATGGTTGGAAAGTACATCAATTGGATGTTAAAAGTGCTTTTTTAAAAGGTGATTTATAGGAAGAAGTATATATGAAACAACCTCAGGGTTTTGAACAGGTGGGTGCCGAACACAAAGTATGTAAATTGATAAAAGCTTTGTATGGGCTCAAACAGGCACCCAGGGCTTGGTATGAGAAAATGGATTCATACTTGAAATCCATTGGTTTTCATTGCAGTGAATCTGATGATAATCTCTATTTTCGAGTGCAGGGTAAGAAAATGGTGATACTTGTTCTCTATGTTGATGACTTGTTTATTATAGGGAATGATGAAAACCATAACAAGTTTGTGAAGAAGGAATTAAAAGATGGGTTTGAGATGACAGATCTTGGACTTCTTCACTACTATCTAGGCATAAATGTAACTCAGAGAGAGCATAGTATTTTCATTTCACAAACTAAGTATATTTCTAAGTTATTATATAGGTTTGGCATGAGTGATTGCAAACCTGCCCTCACTCCCATGGAAAGTAACTTGAAATTGTTTAAGGATGATAGCAGTGCCTTTTTTGATGGCACCACATATAGACAATTGGTGGGAGGTTTGATATACTTGATGACTACTAGGCCCGATATTTCATTTTCAATTGGAATTTTATCTAGGTTTATGCATGAGCCTAGAGAAATTCATTGGCATGCAGTAAAATGAGTACTTCGTTAGCTTCAGGGAACAAAAACATATGGCCTTGAATACTGCCACAATGAGAACTTTAAACTTGTTGGATATTGTGATGTAGATTTTGGCAGAGTGTGGATGACAGAGTGTCAACCACAGGATACACTATGCATATGGGTTCTGCTGGCATTGCTTGGTGTTGTAAGAAGTAGGATACAGTGGAAAATTCATCAACAGAATTAGAGTATATTGTAGCATGGGATGCTTCCAGAGAAATTGTTTACCTACGTCGTATTCTTGAAGATCTTCAAGTTTCTCAGTTTGTTCCTACACAGTTATACATTGATAATCAAAGTGCAATCAAGATGTCCAAGAATCTAGTGTTTCATGCCAAAATAAAACATATGGATGTCAAATACCATTATCTGCGAATGCTGGTGGCAAAGAAAGCTCTTGATCCAATATATTGCCCAACTGCCGATCAGACAACTGATATCTTCACAAAACCCCTTGACAAAATCAGATTTGAAAAATTTAGAAAAATGCTTGGTATGTGTCCAAAGACCTGAGTTTGGATCATAGGGGGGTTTGTTAGGACTTGTTCCAAAGTCTTAACATTAGGTTAGATTTTTGGTAGGTTAATAAATATTATTGTAAATGGGGCGTGCATCTTTTAGTAAAGACACCCCCATAAAATACACCTACTTAGTTTTAGTTTTAGGCAGTTTTATATTTTTGAGTTTAATTAATTAGAACTACCTTACGGGTTGTTTTCGCCGTAAATAGTTGGTTATAGGTTAGTTTTTTTTACCGGTCATTGGTAAAAACTATATAAATAAATGTTTGCTATGAAAAAGGGTTAATGGAGTAAAGGCACCCTTATGTACTTATTTTTATGAATATTAATAAAATAATTGTGCACTCGCACTAAGCGGGGACAAGGTTCAACCTATCTGGTTCAAGGAGTTATTAGTTTCTAGGTTTGCTTGGATGAACCTACTATGATTAAGATCTAGGGTAAAAAATCTATAATTTTTCCTTGTGTTTGCCATGATGGTCCCCAAATAGGAATTGAGATGTTAAAAATAAAGAAAATAAATAAAAGAGAAAGAAAATAAAATTAATTTGTAAAAAAACTCAATTCCTAGGTGATTTAGGCAACCTCTATCAGGGCTATGGATGTCTGGATAACAATACAGAAAGGTATTGAGTGGGATTAGAGACAAATTCATCAGGTTTATAGATGCATGGCTAGAAGCGGAGCAATGTCCATGCATATGTTCTCAAGGTAAAATTCACTAGACCAATGGTTGAAGTCATATTAGTTAGTCTTTATAGGTTTCACGAAGCAATAACAAAATCATTTTCATACACCAGGTCAATGATAATATCAAATTTTATCTTTTAACCAATCCCTTATTTTTCTTTCTCAGATATATTCATGTTCCTTGCATTATCCCAGCTAGAGATTATAGGTTCGTAGACATATTTCTCCACTTTTAAAATACTTGGGATTATTATCCAGTAGAGTGGTCATTTTTTATTGTTTGCATAACATACCCTAATTCCTCCAAAACCAAGGAACCTTTTTTTTTACTTCACTCTTTACACTCATGAGTTATTTTATCTCACCTCTCTTAATTTGATTTAGTGGTTCATCTCAATTTACATGCCAAATTAGGTCTTGCAACCACCTCCATTAGGAACACCACATATGTGTGAGAAAGTTTTATATTTTACATGTAGCATAAATTTGAATTATGGACCTCCTAGTTGCCATTTGGATATATTTCTTGCTCAATTCTCTCAATCCAATCCCAAATGTCATCTCACTGTACAGGCCAAATTGGGTCCTGGAACCTACTCCATCATGATGACCAAGTTCAAGTGGTAAAGTTTCATATACAACACTTGGTCTAAAATGAGTTTTTGATGCACTTATTACATGTTGAAAATATTATCAAAACTTATCTATAATTGAAGTTAGGTCTGTCATAGCTTAGCATGCATTTTCCAAATTTTAATACCTAATCAAGGTTTCCAATTCTAAATAGGCATTTAGGGTCCTATTTTTTCATTTCTAGTTCTAATCGAAGTCATTTTATCGATTTGGTCTTAGTTTTTTTTGTGTCTTCTAGACCTAAGTAGACTTTAAACTCTAATTAGGTCTATGTAGGGCTAATTTTCATGTTGTAGTGTTAATTGATATTTTTTCTATGATTAGGTCTTGTTTTACATTTGTTGAGTTCTCATTCTGCTTAAAACATTTTATACTCCACATAGGTCTGTGAGTTTCCTTTGTTGGTGAAGTAATGATAGTCTAACTTTGTAGTCTGATTAGGTCGTCAGCTACCAATGAGCATGATGTAATGATAATTGGGTTTGAATCCCTGACAAGGTCATTGGGACTCACCCCCCTAATAAAATTTGGTTCAAGTTGCACAATTAAACTTTTCAATAAAGTCAATAAATCTAATTCATTCAAGATATTTTATTCAAACTAGAGAGGGATATTTATACATTATTTTACTCATATAGAAGAGGAGTCAAAGCATATCTGGTATCCCCCAATATCTCCCTCGTCCCAAATCTCACTCATCAAACTTATCTCTTAAAATAACTTACAATCTCTATAATCACTGTAGAAACTCCTATCTATGTGATTTGGTTTAACAAAAAAATAACTCACTTTATTACATTATGAAATTCACAATCATTCAATATTATCATGAAACACTAATTTCCTAACATTCACCTCCCTTAGTGTGAACATGGAAGGAGATAACCATATTATGTTGATGTTGATATCTGAAAACATTACTTAGACCAGGCAAAACCCTATCAATTTACAAATTTAGCCTTGTGAAAGCATAGCTATCGATCCAAATTTTGTGGGACTGTTCTCATTCCCTAGGTTTTTGAATTTTGAATATCCAAGATTTCTAGAACTTCCAAACTATCAGGATAACCATCTATTTTGAATTTACCTCAAAATATTCTCCTTCCCTCAAAGAGTGATTCTTTGAAACATGAATCTTTCCCAAATGTTAACAGGGGTTTATTCAACACACAATAGAAACATAAAAGCACTGAAATTGAAAAACATGTGACTTATACATAAAGTGGCCCTGTCATTAGCGATTGACTAGAGGACATTAAAATTCCCCCTTCCTTTATTACCTCCATCCTCCTATTTGTTTCTACTTATAAAATTTGATCACGAAACTTAGTTTTAGAAGGCCCCTCATAATATGGATGTCACGAACAAGTGATAGTGCATCCCATTACAATTGAAACAAAAATAATTCTTGACACTTTTAGACTTTAACAAAATATGATACAAAATATATTTATAAAAACTAATAAGACATTTTGAGACACTAAATTAATAATAAATTATAATAAAAAATAACAACCTACCACTATGAAACTATTAAAATTTAACTTCAATCTAAAATCTATCATTAGACACTCAATCTACAAATGTAGACTTAAAAGACTAGACTAAATAAAAATAAAATACTAATTTAAATGATTTAACTCAATGCTAATTACAAATCGACTTAACTTAAATGTATAAAATAGTTAAAAGCTATAATTATAAATTAAATTAGTTTAAATAACTTAATACCTCTTAAATGAGTTTAAGATAGAAAACCACAGTTTTGATGAAGCTTTATCATTTCTTGCACCAAGGTATGCAGTCTAACTCCAATAACATAGACTACACAAGTTTTAAAATAATTTTACGCTCCTACACATAGTTTTATGCTCTAAAAAATGATTATTATTTTATATAAAATGTCCTCCTTTACATGATCATATATGAATCATTTGCTAAGATTTATGATGAATAAGTTTAGATACCAAGGGCGACCCAAAGTTGTGACCACTATGGTGATGTAATACCTCCACATAACTTACAGAGACAAGAAAGATTTTAACCTATTCAAACTGAGCTCGCTAAAGAATAAAAGTCATATTATCTATAATGATAATATCACAAACTAAACTTCATAAATTAGGGCAATATAAAATAATGCAGCTACACCTACCAACAACTTATTCTTCCATCTAATTAGGAACCTAATGTAAATAGGAATTTGTAGCACACAAAGAGATTTGCACATAATTTTAACAAATCCATTATAAAGATTGCATTAAATTATGAGCAGTTGAGGTCGAATTGTAAAACTAAACTCACTAATCCACCAATTCAAAATGGATTATATTGCTCCCATAGGCACATGCACATTCTTCACATATTCTCATAGCTAATGGAAAACCTGCTCTAATACCAATGATAGAATTAGGTTTAGATTGCATAATAAAACTTCACAATAAACTCAATAAAACTAGTTCATTCAAAATATTTTATTTAAAATCGAGAGGGATATGTATACACTATTTTTCTCCTGTAGAAGAGGAGTCAAATCATATACGGTATCCCACAATATATGTCCCATCTTGAATATCACTCACTACACTTATATCCTAAAATATCATGCAATCTCTATAGTCACTCTCGAAACTCCTATCTACATGAGTTGTTTTAAAACCCAAATATATCAATTTATCAAATTATGAAATTCATTCTCATTAAATATTACCATGAAACACTAATTTCCTAACACCCCCCCCCCCATTTCTATTGTAGTATGGTAACTCAGTTTATAGAGCCCCAAGAGTCTTCCTAATAGTTGTAATCAGGGCCCACACCCTAGTTGGTTCTATGGCCCCTTTCTTACTCCTCTAAAATCCTATGTGGACTTATAAATCTCACATTCAAATTGAGACACATTGATCCTATATCGATAGAAAAAATCAAGGGTCCCAAGCATAATTAGGTCTTAGGGACCCCCAACCAACATAACACAGTGTTAATCAAGGGTCCCAAGCGTAATTAGGTCTTAGGGATGCCCCAGTTAGGTATTTAAGCCTATCCTATCACATTCCAATGCTAACCAAGCTTTCAAACCCTGATTTGAAAAAAAATCAAGTTTTTTAAAAAGTGACATTTCTAGCTCTCTGAAAGCCCAATTAGGTCTCCTAAGACTATTTTTTGGGCATGTTTTAGTTTGTGGTCAATTCCTTGAGCCTCGTTTATTTGTTTTGAGTTTTGTCTATGGCACCAAAAAGCTAGTTTTAGCCCAAACATATTTGTACCTTTGATTTTATTAAATTTTGTACACTATAAAACTTATTCATGTTTTCCTTCACATGTTTATAAGAAGGCATTAATTGCCAAATCTAACTAGTTTTTTTAATCTTTTTGTAGGGTGAGGGAGAAAGTGGTGTAACATTTTGTAGGGAATAGAAGAGTTGGTTGCTACATTTAATGGATCCAAGTGTGGTTTTTAGGGAAATAATCTTCCCATTGCAATGGGAATTTATATATATGGCCCGTTTGAAGGCATTAGTGGGTCTGGGTCTTTGTTGCTTCTAGGAAAAACATTAGACTAGTCATTTTTAATCATTCATAGTGTAATTTATCTCCCTATTTTGCTCCCATAGGGTTATGCTGCCTAATTTTATATTTGGGTGATCAATGTAAAATCATTTTTTTCTATCCAAGCAGACATTATTATCAATATAAGTTGTGGAGTTTGTTTTTTAATCTATGCATGTATACGATGATTTTGATCTTCCTCTTCATGGTGTGATCCTTAGACTCTATAATTGATCCCCACTCATGGTTGTGTGATTTTTTTCCAGATGTGGGATTAGTTTGTGGGTTGCATTCATTCAAATGGTTTAGATTTGGTCACATTTCAATAGGGTTTTCTTTCCTTTTCCCTCTATCTTTTGCACTTTTTTTATTAAATCAGTTAGCTAGGGTTAGCGTAGGATCTAAATACAATCCATTTTCATGTTTAATATTGATTTCAAGCTCTATTTTTTTGTTGTTGCATTTTCATAGTGTTGAATTTAATAATGTATTGAATGTGTTAAAATTAGTTTTGCCAATTATATTTAAAACCGTGAACACTAATTTATCTTTTTTGAAAAAATTGTAAATATTTTTATTGTTTATTTAAACTCACATGAAACCCACATTGACAAAAAACCTAAACTCACATTTTCATTTAAATGATGATAAGATAAAAATAAAATTTACACTTCAATTAAATATTTCAAACCAGCAAGCCCCTTGAATTAGAACAGCTCCACATAGACCAACTAGGTCACCCAGAACATCATGACCCAACAATAACAGATTTTATGAGACCTTGGGACATCCCTTTAGGAGATGTTAGATGGGTGACTACCCAACTAGAGTTGGTGTGTTGAATGACCCATCCAAAATAGTATATTAGAAATGCCTAGGATTCCCTTTTTATTTAACTTTAGGAAACTAGTCATCTATTTGATTTTATGGTGCATCTATGAGGAGTGTATCACCCATGGAAGTTACTCTCATTGTACCCTTGAAACTAAGGTTAGTGGGATACATGCACAGTTAGAATTTATAGTTAGTGCTCTGAAACATTGGGTTGACAATAATCATTGAGTGAGTAAATATATTTGAGAACCCACACTAGCAATTAAATCCTTTTAGTACTTCAACATGATCTTGTTTTTGAAAAATTTGTTAGATTCAATTTGTTTCCTAAATTATTTGATGTAATGCAGACTGTATCGACCAACACTATTTAGTTATTTATTATGTGTAATAATTATATCATCCATATAAATATAGTTATTTGTTTTTAGATTAAATTGGCCAACCGGATATAGTTTTGTGTGTGTGTCTCCCTGATTGCATCAACCAGTTTGATATAATCTCTTTACCAGCCTACAACAAACTATATTACCCAACTCATTACAATTTTATGTTCTAGCTTCGAGACTGCATTGATCAACTTGATATATATTTTTTAATTTATCATTCACTTTCATGACTACATTGATTGGCTTGATACAATATTTCATTTTCAATCTCTATCTATTGACAATTTGTTATACCTAGTATCTTTCTATCTGACTACATTAGTTGACCAGCTTGATACAGTATTTCATTTCCAATCTCTATCTACTGACAATTTATTATACCCAATATATGTCTATCTAACTATATGTCAATTTCTTCTTATTTGACTGCATCAACTAGCTCGATAGAACCTAATTTTCCCTATCTCACTTCGTGACTACATCATATTGGTTAATACATTTTATTTTTAGCCTCTTTCTTTTTCCATCATGCAATACATCTTTATTGATTCTAAATAAAAAAAACCTAGAAAGATATGATAGACTTGACTAATTCAAATAAAGTGTCTAAGTCTTGCTTTCCTTATATTACTGTAGAAAACCAAGATATAATCAATTATCATGTGGCCACTAGAACTACCAACTATGAGCCATAAAGTAAATACACATTCATTGATTTACTGAGTTACCTCCACACACACCTACTATAAAGGATGAGAGTGATCTTGAATTTAGTCCTGAAATGATCATCTCTATTAATGAGCATCTTGAACATAGAGGCAAGACCCTATAGTGATTTACCATCTCATGATGGAACTTCATGTGTAATTTCCTCCTTCCCCTATTCATAGATTTTTTACGAGACTTGGGGAAAGTCAATACATGACTTCCCCCTATATCTATTCCTCCACCATGCCTATTTTTTTTACTAACATGATGGATCTTACCTTTAGTGGGCTTACACAAAGTTCCATACTCATATCTATGTTAATGTCATGACTAGTACATCTCAACAAGCTTCCTCTTCTAGCCAACAAAATCTTGATACTCATATAAAAAAATGAAGCCATGAAACAAATTGATTCTTTCCAAACAACTAATGCCAATGCAAAATAATACTCAACAACCTTAGTAGGGAGTGCAAAATCTGACTCCCACAATGCCCCTTAGAGATGCACATAGGAATCTAACTCCCCAACATCCACTTCTCAATAGATCAATTAATCATATTCAAAATGAACCATTAGTTCTTCAAATAGAAAACATAGACATGGGTGGTATCACTCCTACTATCACCTAAAAAGGATCCACTTATCATGCTTTACATTGAAAATTTGTGGAAACCTTTACAAATATTGGGTTAAGTTAAACACCTTTGTAGCTACCAAACTTCTAGCCAAAACCCTTTCCAGTGATGCCCTAGATTGGTACGATCAACTCAATTCTTGCACTATATTTATTTTAAAAGACTTGGTTAACGCATTGGTTCAAAATTTAAAATCAATGATGTTCCTAAAAATAGCTTAGCCCACTTCATTAATTACAAATGAGTAAAATCTAAAATTGACGAAGCCTTTATTAAGCATTGAAAAGCCTTATTTAAAAAATTTAACTATAACATGTAATACCCCACATGAAGAACCTCCTTTATCTAAAAATTTGAGATGTTCACTAATACAATCGCAACATCATAAATAACTTGATGTTGTGCTTCCCTCGTTTATTAATAGATAAATGTTTGTTAATAAGTTTTGAAAAGACTAATTAAATTTGAACTTATATATTTATCAGATGATTTATTAATTACTAAAATGTTCTTTATTATATTAAAAGGGTTATGGGAATCCTATAAAGACTATGAGCCTTATCCCATAGGCCTTCTAGAAAACCTACAACCCTTAGTGTCATAGCCTAGTTGGTAGGCATGACCCACTTGGTGGAGTGTTTAAGAAATTGTGTAATTTAAAATTATTTTATGTAAGGATCCCATATGGGTATGTAAGAGAATTGATTTTTATGTAAGACTTTACTTGCGAAAAATTTCATGATGTGAAATAAAAGTATAGGGCCTTTTATGACATGAAAGGACCCATATAAGCAATGGTACTCCTTTCACTTAATGAGTTTTGGGAAGAAGAATTTGACTCTCTTTTTTATTTCAAACTCTTGATTATGTTGGGTTGTTCATTATTTTGGGATAAGTTGGTGGGAGGAGGAGCTTGAGAATATTTTGTTGTACTTTTGGAAGCTTGGAGCTTGTGGCTTGCATATGGACAAGAAGTAGTAAGGAGTCTTTTGTACATCTTGGATGGGATAAAGAGCTAGTTTGGTTAAACATTGAGAAATTAGAATTAGTGGTTGATAGTATACTTGAAATCTTTCTTTCTCTCCCTACCTCTCTTGTTAAAGTTCATAAAATTAGATTAGGAGCTTGGTTGTGTTTGTTCTTAACTTTCACTCTCTCTCACTTTTTTTTCTCTTTGCTGAACAACTCATTGAAATAATTGTTTGAAGAAATAAATTTTATTATTATTTACTTTCTATGCTAAATAGATTTTATTTGTGAGATAATAAGTAATTAAATGAATACCTCTCTCCTCTTAAATTCTTAATGAAAATACATTTTTAGGAATGATAAAAAATTGTTGGTATTGTATTGTTGTAATAAAAATGACTTCCTCCCCTTTCTTCCCCATTTCTAAAAAAGAAATGCATCTTTTATCTTTACATTTTATAAAAACTATAAATGTATAAGTAGAAAATGTTCATGTAAATTGGTAAGTTGCCTGTTGAAGAAAATGTTTCTTCTTCTTCTTTTATTTAAAGTAGAAGAAGTTGTTGCTTGCATTTCAATTATGTCAAAAATAACACCCCTCCTTTCACTCTCTCTTCTTTAGTTAAGAAAGTAGTACTCGAAAGTGAAAATGGTTTGATTAAAGTTATACATGTAAAATAGATGTGAGTGTTGTTTATTTTTTAATTATATAAATTGTCCACTCTAATAACACAAATATTGAGGAATGAAATTTATTTAGTTGAATCTTTATATTATATTTGAAAATGTTAATATTATTTGTTTAAACTATAATATACGAACAAAAAAATATAATGTGCATGTCTTTTAAAATAAAAAATTATACAAATATCTAAAATCAATTTGATTAACTTTAATTGTGAATATATATAACTATATATGTATTTATATACAATTTTTTAAACAATTATATATATATATATATACAATTTTTTAAACAATAATATAAAATATATATTATATATTTTATATTATTGTTTAAAAAATTGTATATAAAAACATATATATTTATATATATTCACAATTAAAGTTAATCAAATTGATTTTAGATATTTGTATAATTTTTTATTTTAAAAGACATGCACATTATTTATTTATATATATATATATATATATATATTGAAACTATGATTAATAATGTTATATATTTATACATATGAAAATGAAAAAAATGAATCATTATTAAATCTTTTGTTGTTACTTAACTAATAATAATAATTTTGGGGGGAGTAGATTTAGAGAAATGGTTGTTGAGTTGATCGATACCCACTTCATCTTGGCAAATAGGAAGGGGTTGACCAGTTGACCACATCCATCACCATTATTATATTATGATGATATATAGTCGAGGACCTATGCAGGCCAACCATAATAGGGAGGCCTACATAAACCGACCGACCTACAAGTTCCTCATTTATATAAAATAAATAAATAAAAAATATAATAAAATAATGAAAAATTCTCTTTTTGGATTTCTTTTTTATGTATAAATAATATATATAAATACACACATATATCTTATACTACTGGAAATGTATATAACGAAAGAAAATGTATGTAGATGAAAATTATTTTATTGTTAATAATCATATACATAAAAAAATTCAAAAGATTATATATATTGAATATTGATATATTCAATAAATATATACACAAGAACGGGGAGCCATAAATTTGTTATCCTACTTGAGTTCATTCTTTCTAATTTCTCCAACATGACACAAAAAATAAATAAATGAAAATAATAATGAAAATAAAAATAAAATAATTTGACCTTTTATTTCACCAAGAAGAATTTTAAACAAACCTAGGAAAACCCTAAATTAAATGATGGGGATCCATTCAATCTAAAGGTGGAGGTTTAACCTATACCTACTCAGGTGAAGTGAGAATTTTGTTACTACTTAATTATCTTAAAATATCAAACTACACTCTTAATTTTTTTTTAGAAATCATTATTTGCAATTACCTTTCTTGTTTCCTAAAATCATTTTTAAATTGGTATAAAAAATAAACTTAAATTTGAGATTTTCAAAATTTAAGACATAGAAATAATTGTTTTTGGATATAAAAAATGTAATTTTAAATCATATAAATTATAATATCTTTAGGAATTGTCATTATAGACTAATTCGACTAGACATTTGTTAGGGTGAAATATCTCTATTTTATTCTTGTTACGAAAGTCAATTTAGAATCGACATAAATAAAGTACCAAAAATAAAATATTCCAAAAAGTGAAAGTTGAATTAAATTTCAAATAATTTAAAATTAAATACATATTAATAAAATAAATTTTATCGTAAGTTGTGTTATTTTTAGCAAAGTCATTTTAGGGGCTGATTTACGAAGAATTTATGTTAAAAAAATAAGTTGTTAAATTTGATCTAGAATGGTGATCAAATTTGTAGTTTTATTCACAATAAAAATATTCTTAAGCCTTAAACATGTTTATTATATCTTATAGAATAGGTTGTTATAGCTATAAAAATATATCAGTCTCTCTATAAATTAGAACAATGGTCTTTTTTGTTCTCAGTTCAACCAACTGGGAGTCGGTGTGTTCTCTAACACTTAGAAACTTCATTGGTCGTGAAAATTGGTTTAAGTGAATCCTTTCCTTTTATTAATTGAATTTAGTGTCTCTCATGTATTCTATTATCCTAAAACAGTGGTTATGAGCTTAGGTCAGTTTTCTAGCCATAAACTCTTTTAGTTATTTTAGGCCTTTGATGCACCCTGTTAGGTCATAAGGGGTTCATTTAGTAATTGAATTAGATTGTAACTTTAGAATAAATCTTGATTTTTTTTTCTCTAAATGAAAATACGAAACATATGTAATCTTTTTTTTGGATGCTCCTTGTAACTATTGGTAGTGCCTAGATGTGTTTGTGCCAATAAGTAGCTATAGTGTTACTTGCAAAGGGAACTATAACCACTTAGTCATACGATTAATTGACCAAGGACAAATTCCTTCACTTTGAACTAACACTTATTTATTAATTGTTAAACTACAGTCAACCCTGATTCTATGTGTGAAGGGATCACATAGATATATAAGTGGCTCATGGAGTGGGCACGGGCTTGGATAACTAACCCTTAGGATGCCTTCCTAGTGTGGGCAATTGAAAACTAACTTTAGTGTGTTCTTGGAACATGTGCTTAAACAAACAAATCTTATAACTCTTACCTTAACATGAATCATAGAGAATTTTTCCTCATGCATGTGTATCCTTCTAGTTTAAGTGGTGTGGTATGCTCAGATGTATTATTGTTGTTGGGTAGTGACCCTCTTTGATTATTTTGTAAAATATTCCTCACATTTTTAACCTTTGACACCATTTGAGACTTTTTGAGAGATGGAGCTTCTTCAAACATTGTAATCCAAAGGTTGTTAAGACTTGGGCCTTGTTAGAAGATGATGAGAGCTTAATAGCTTATTTGAATGAATTGTGAGATATATTATTGGCTTAGATCACCAACCCTCTTTCAATTATGACCTCTTGCAAAGGAGGGCATCACAAGTGAGAAAATATCTACATTAGACCCTGATTCCATGGAATGGATATGTAGGCTACCCAAGTTTAGGGGGGTCATCACATCTAGTTTTTTGTAGGCTAGGTTAGGGTTGTTTTTTGTCATGCTTCATGTTGAGATTGTATGATGATGTTTATATTAACTTTGTATATAATATTTTTTAAATGAAATTTGAGTTCGATCATCATGTGATTGATGTCAAACCCTTCTCATTAATTTGGGTTTGTGTAGATTTTAGCTACCTTAAGATGAATGTATTTTAGTAACTCCATGTATTGTGTTCCCAAAGGAGTATATTTTTGTAGTGTTTTAGTAATAACTCTTCCTTGGTTGACCTTAAGGTGATAATTCTATCATAAACTAAATTGTTTCCTTGTTTGCTATTGTTTTCTCTTGTGTGTGCTAACTCTAAGATGTATGTTTGATTGTATTCAATATTTATTAAATCTAAAATTAATAATTACATTTGACCATTTATTCATGGCACCATATTAATGAGACTTTTCCCCCTTCCTTGAATGGGAACATTAAATAAATATTTTCTAAAACCACAACGAATCATGACATCACGCTATTGTGTTTGTGTTTTGCTTCTTAGGGAAGCCTTGTGGTGGAAGTAAATGTAATTAGGAAAAGTATTGTGTTCACTATATATAATTATGTGTGTCACACTATTTTTTAACCTTGGGGAAATTACATAATATATTATTCACTAAGCAATCATAGTTAATAAGTAAGCATAAGTGAATTAAGTTAAAAAAAAATTACATGGGTTTTTGGACAAAAAAATTAGGCATGACACAACATGTTGAAATATAGCCTCTCCTACTTGTTTACCAATGCTCTCCATCTCAATCTTAAATACAAATTCAAGACTCTCTCTCCAAAATTATTGGAAGAATCCCTTGATTAAGCTAAATGTTAATACTTATTCATAAGATAATTTGAGCCTTCCCAACCTATTTTTGGAACTCGTATACTTATGAATTCTAAAAACAAACATGCTGCCAATGATGGTGTCATGGATACATATGATTCCATGCACACTATACAAGTTATTCTCCCTCGTGGATTCAACTAAGTGACACTTTAAAAACCTATCATGGGAAGTCCCTTTTAGCATCCTTCTTATTCTTTGGCTTATGTAAATAATGTGGAAGCTCACAAGCCTCTTTCCCTAACTTCAAAATTAAGAAACGCATTCCTAATCCCTCAACTAGAGAGCTTGATCCTTATTTCCCTACTAGGCATTGGTATGAACCCCAAAAAAAAAAGTGGTATCATGCAAGTTAGGCACACTCCCATGAAACCTATGGACAACTTAATAACCTTGCTCTCAACTTTATCTTTGTTCCCAAATTTGATCAGGAAGTTATGATAAAATAATGTTAGCAAGCCTAAGACAAGGTAGCTAAAGCCCATGATTACAAATTCAAGCATGAAGCTCTTAATCAAGCCAATGCTTACCTTTCCATATATAAATATCCACTTCTAAACATACTCAAAACCAAAAGCATAATATGAATTAGCCTACCACCACTAATATTTTTGAAACCAAGGTTAACCCTCACTCTTCTATCAATGAAGATAACTTGGTTAACATGAACAGCATGAAGTACATAATCTCTTACATTGATCCTTGTCCACATTCTACTCATACTCCCTATCCTACTTATAAGACAATTCAGGATACTTCTTTGCCTCATTTTTCTGATGTCAAGTATGAGGAAATCATTAATAATCCAATTATTTTTTTAACAATTATTTTTATAGTATCATCCACCCCAATATAGTTTATAATTTATGTTCTTATTATATTAACCATCCTAATACAATATGTTCATTCTCAACTATATGTTGCTACTACATTGGCCAACCTTGAGTAGTTAGTTTATGTCCCCATTTTTATCTCTACTTCATTGGCTAGATCGATGCAATATAGTGTTGTCACTCATTCTTATACTATTTCATCAACCAACTTAATATAATCTATTTATAGTTATTTTTTTTTAATAAATTACATTAGCTAGCTTGATGCAATTTGTTCTCCCAAACTAAACTATAACAAAAAGGTTGAGACCACACAGTTCCTTTCCTAATCAGTTTAAATGCACTTCAAACCCTCATTCAGTTTATCTAATTCAGAATTATACACCCTTATCTCAATCATGTCCAAACTTTCTTAGGATTTTATAAATGGGATCCCATTGAAGAACACTCCAAGCTTTATTCTCAAATTCATTTTATTGAGCTCATGAGGACATTTTTACATCATTGCAACTAATTGATACAAATCTTATTTGAAATGAACATCCCTCGACCTCCACCTATGGGAAAAGAAGCTACCTTACCCAGGTTTGAGAATAATATCCTACAACATTGTGAAGAAATGTCCATTCCATTTGACAAGACTATGGACGTTTCTCTCTCAATTAAGTTTCATATCACTTCCATGATCCCTAACAAAACCTTACTTCATACATATGACCTTCCCATTTTTACTATCATCCAAGATGGTGACATTCACTTCAAGTGTGCCTTGATTGATGAAGGGTCCTACACCTATGTTTCCTCCCTTGAGTTCATAAAAACCCTTGGATACTATGAACGTAACCTTAAGTTTACCCAAAGCACATGTTAAGGCTATGATAAAATATAAATGTCTCCTCTTAGTTGCATTTGGATTCTTATTTCCATCCCTCTTATTATGATTATAGTTAAGGTCATGATATTTAACTTTATTTATCCTATAACATTTTACTTGGTCAACCCTAGACTCATCACAAGAAGGTAGTCACCTCTTCTACATGCCAGTGTGTCAAATTCCCCCAAAATGATGTTATTTATAATATTCAAGGTGACATTAACCATTATAATTTTGAACAATTCTAAGAATGTGTTATCTTTAAAATACACGCCCTTGAACATTTGCCTAACATCTATTTCTATGAATCTCAATGTTTTAATTATCCCATCAACTCTAATTGAGGTTAAAATGGTCACCCAAAGCTTATGATAAAAAAACCACCTAGCTTCTTAGATTCTAATGATGATGAACCCATTGAGATTAGTATTAAGATAAAAACCTCAAACCTTCATTCTATAATTAATGCTCAGTTTCCCCTTCTTTATGACCTCATTCTTACAATAAGCTGACTGACAAGTTTCTCACTTCTATGGTCATTCCTAAGAATTCAAATCCCCACCGTTACTCTAGTGATAGAGTAATCGATGCCCTCCATATAAATATTCATATACCTAATTATGATGATGCTTATGATTAGATGACCCATACTTAGTTGGCTATGATCAAGCTAAGGATAAAAAATCCTTTATTATTGAGTATATCTTCATCACTCCTAAGAATATTATTCATCTACAGGTCTGAAGTACTAAAGGAGTAGCCCAAGAGCATGATTTTCAAAGTTACAAGATAATTCACTATTGTACTTTATTTACACACATGACATGATTCACACACAATCCAACACGTAGGGCAGAACTACATGAGTTTAAATCCCTCTTTTAGATTATTAGCTATGTAGGCAAATTCCTTTAATAGTAGGGTCATTGGGGTTAGCTCGACACTATGTGCCCACTAACCCATTTTTCATCGAGGTCACATCAAAGATAGAAATCTAGGGTTTTGTTATTTCACTATGAGTGGTTATCTATGACCCATATTTGAATGCACCATAGGCAAGGCAAAGCCAAACCTAGAAGTATCTAGGTGGTTGCATCCTATTTTACCAAATATTTCATACAAGACACTATCGTCAGACTCAGATAATAGCATTGACACAACCATCCAAGGCTAACACAATTATCTAGATAACCAAAGGAACCAGACCTAGATTCTTAAAATTGTTCTAAAACTATCTTCTTAATTAAATTTAGCCTATTCTAGATCTAGAATTATATTATCATACGTACTTATATTCTTTATCATTTTTATATCTATCCTAGTTGTACTATCCATATTTATGCTATCTTAACATAATAAATTTAGTGTATGCTTATATCTTCAATTTAGCATTAAATTGGCTTGGTATAGATATGATTATCACCCTTGTGCCATCTGATTTCTATATTCTTAACCCTATGGTGTAAATTGAAAATCACACATATTTAATTTTAGAGTTAAACATTTGGTGAACCCAACGTGAACATACAAACCCTAGGTTATCTAGGGTTTTCTGATTTCTACCTATGTTTGTCTACTGCTTGGTTATAATCATTGTGTTTTTTTATCTCCCTTATCATGGATGATATTGATTTCTTTGATTACTATGATTATGAAACACTTCAAATCTCCCTCAAGGAAGAAATAAAAATTGACTACTCTTGCCTTCGCCCAAGTGCTAAAGCATGTAATATAAAAACATTAAATGGTGGTATTTGTTATCCCTCTAATAAGGTTCATACTCCCACTATTCCAAGAGATAAATCAATCCATCTTATGGAGGATCCAAAAAAATTAGCCATGTTTCCTATACCACCATTATATGATTTTGGCACTCAATACTTTCAAAATTATGTATACCAAGGCCAAGGATTGGGAAACTATGATCAAGATATAACCCACCATATATCTCCCAAAAACACTAATACAAAGAGATAAGGATTGGGGTTTTCAAATAAACCCATGACTCAACAACAAATAAAGCACATACATTTAAAAAAATAAATGGGTACATATGACCAAGAGGCTCCTTAATTTTATAGGCAAATTTTTTGACAACCACACATAAATTATGGTTGATATACAAATAACTAATAGGGGAACTTGTTTTCAAGCAAAATCATTAAAACCCCAAAAATTTCCACTTTACCAAACATCTCCCAATATAATATTGTTATTCCATTACCAAATTTACATGAAACAAATACTTCCAATGGTCTAAACCATTCCATTGATATTCCAATGGTACCAAAGTTTTGAGATCCCATACCACAATCAAGATAGCCTAAAGTTAATGATCATGAACTTGCATTTTTTATACATGAGGATGATGATACTCATATGCCTAGATTTAAAATAGGTGGTGGGTTGGAACCAATGATGACACCCATGGTAAACACCACTAACCCCACGAAATATATTATATCTATGATGAACACTATTGAGGATCTTCAAAAGCAAGTTTTTTACTCTAAATGCAAGTGGATTTCTGTAATAAAAATGCAAATGTAACATCATTCAATAATTAACCTATTGCACAATGTGTAATTGAATATCCTTATCCACCATTTTGAGCTACCATGTTTACCTATTTTTGAGACACATACATATCCATTAGACCACATGCTATGTTATGTACACTCTTTTGGTCAATGGGAAAAATATGACAAATGTATACTAAAAGTATTCCATGTGAACATTTCAAATGAGGTTCATAATTGCTTCTATAGTTTACTAAAGGATTCCGTAACCATATTTTTACAATTGTAGGATGCATTCTTCATGGATTTAAATATTCATAAGGTACCAAAAGTTACATTAGAATATTTTCACAATTTCAAACAATGTGATGATGAATTCTTTCAAGATTATACAATTTGATTCAAATGCACATCATATGAGCTAGCATTTAGACCATTTAATTTCAAATTGAAATTTATATTTAGTAGAGGTCTTCATTACCCATTAAAGTAAATAACATTTCACAAACAATATGAATCATTTACCCAATTACATAATGATGTGCATGGATATGCTTCATTTATCATACTCATTTAAAATAACTCCACATATATCTTTCCAAATACAAAATTTGTACCACTAACATAACAGAGGGAGATAAAGTACCTAAGGAACATTATGAGCAAAAATTTGGTATTCATAACCTCTATATGACTAGTGCATAAAAATTACTTAACATGGGGCCAATACAAGGTCAATGTCCTATGCAATAATCTCAAAATGAACAACTTAAAAAGCATCTATGCCAATAAGATTTAACAATTACATTATACATGGGTGGCATTTATTTTTGGCATAACCATGTTTATCCTACATAAATAAAAACTACTTATAATGTAAGATGTTTACAACATATTGGCTTTTATCTAAAGAATTTATAAAACCAAGGAGCTATAAAAATTCCTTGGGCAGCATACTAATACCAATTGCTTATGGCCTTAAAGTGATTCAAACATGAGTTTGGGTTATGCCTACCACAACTCCATACGTATTTACACTAGGAACTCTTTGGTTGTACTAAATGGAAGCAACAATTGACCCAAATCAAAAAAGTATGTCCTTTTCTCATGAAGTAAAATTAATCCATATTTCAAATGATATCATTGGCTCTTCTACTACACATCAAAAACATGAGGAAGAACATGGTATATACCTTTTCAACCTATCTAATCATGATGAAAATAATTTAAAAGATCTAAATTAAGATTGCAAGTCACTAAATGAGGGAGATACCTATAATCATCGTTTAGATAAGATCATAGCTTAGTCTCTCTAAAAATTCTAAAAATACCACAAAAAATATAAAACATTCAAAAAAACAAAACACTATTGTCACTTACCAATTCTATTGGCTATTTGGCATCCACATTTTACTTCTATATTGATGGACCACATACTCAGTTACTCTTAAATACACACATATATGCCACACATATATATTAGATGTGATACATGCATACACAGATACATGATACACTCTTATTTTAGATGTTAGGCTCTCTCTCTACTCATCATATGGACATTAGGGGCATCCACTTCTGCAATCTTGATACACAAAGATTATATTATTTTATTATCACTCTACACTACCATGTTTAAGATTACATATGTACTTAAACATGCCTATTATCCATGATTATATCTTACACATAGTACATCGTATTCTATACACTTGACATACTTTTCTAACTCATTGGATCCATGGGCCACTCACATGTTTATGCCGATTGATTATGTTTTACTTTATGCACTTTCTTGAGTGTCTTTTTTTACTTGTTTGAGCATTTGAATATGCTCCTTTGATTGCATCCCCTATGCTTATGTATGCTTTCTTTAACATTGGCATCATGCCATTATTTAGGTATGGAAATTTTAATATGTTATTCTTGCTTTCATGGACATTTGACTAGGTCATGTCCATTCGAGTGTGCATCATTTGAACATGCTCCTTATTTACGATCTTTTTGGACCATTGCTTGTTGGCTTGATTTTGAGTGCTCTTGTGTGTGTGCTTGTTTATTTGTTGATCTTGTATTATTAATATCTAGATGTTTTTATGATATTTATCATGCATCTTAAGCCTATATGTGATCACATTGGTTTTATGTGATTCAATGATACATTTAGCTAGACATGTTCCTTCTATATACTACATGGTTACATTCATAGATTTTATAGTTGTCTTAACCTTTTGAGGTGAGGTAACTCCTAGTTCCTATTTTTACCTCACTTAAAATTGGGTCATATTAGTGGGAGCATGCTTGGGAAGCATGTTCTCCACACTTGGCATAGTTCTCATATTCAATGGGGGCATGCTTTAGAAGCATGTTCTACACACTCATTCAGTATTTGGTACTTATATTAGTTTTCAAATTCAATGAGGGTATATCATATGAACATGGATTCCACACATCCATGGTTATTAGATTAGTGGGGGCATACTTTGGAATCATGTTTTCCATACTTATTCAATTTACAATATTTATATCAGTTCACAGATTTAGTGGGGGTATGCTTTGTAAGCATGTTTTCCACACCTATTTAGTATTCAACATCTCTAGTTTATAGTGGCACATTTTTAAAATATATTCTCCACATTGGTACTTATATCAAATTTTAGGTTTCTCCATATATAGTGGGGGCATTCTTTGGAATCATGTACTCAATATTTACACAGTTATCTGAATTGGCCAAAGGACATTGTTATCTGATTTGAGTTCAAAGTTGTGGTCAAATTTTATAAATTGGTACCATTGTTATACATAGTTTCAACATGAGACATATATAAGGTGCATATGATATGCAATATGTGCTTAATATTACAAAATATAAATCAATTTTATATTCTAAAACCATTACATGTACTAGTACCTCACAAAATTTTATGGACAATATTAATCCAA
Organism: Torreya grandis; assembly: GCA_037957365.1. Taxonomy (NCBI): domain Eukaryota; kingdom Viridiplantae; phylum Streptophyta; class Pinopsida; order Cupressales; family Taxaceae; genus Torreya; species Torreya grandis. Next base: position 3,905,252 of record JARHVA010000206.1, read on the forward strand.
TCTATTGTAGTAGTCGATTCACTTTTTGTTATGGTTTAGGTGATCAAATCACTCAATATTTCCAAGTTTTTAGGTTGGACTTGATCATTAAGCCTCACTAGGTTATAAGTATCATTGGGTTACATGGTTGAGTTAATCTCAATTGCTAGGTGGCAACTCACTTTTGCTCCAAATTTTGGGGCATCTCTCTCTCTCTCTCCTTCCTTGGATATAGGCACTTTAAAAATTTATCTATATCTATCCTAATCTAAGTTTTAGAGTCTCACAATAATATATATTTTACAAAACAACTTTCTAATAGGCAAGGTGGTTACATCGACACACAAGTGTACCCCTAAACCTTGCTCTTTCAATTTCAATCTATTTCTAGTAATTTTAACCCAAATTATATGCACTAATTTTACACTATAACATGCTCTTGGTTGTAGGTTAGTCACTAGTAAAATCAATCAAATTCAACTCAAGTAAAGACAAGGTGTGCATACACACCCAAGTAATAATTCATTTCTTTTAAACTAGAAATTTCATTATTAGATTAAAGGGAGAAATGTAGATGATATTTTGTGATTAGGTAGTACCTCAATATTGTACACTTAGCAAAAATTAAACCTTGGTTGTTCCTCTTAATTCTGCATTCTCCTTGCTTTTGTAAGCCTTGTATCTACTCTATTTGATGCCCCTTGGCCTATCTCTTAGTACGACTATTCTTATATTGATCAAACAGACATTTTATCTTGCCTAGAATGCTAAAAATATATGTATCTTACATCTCTACAAGTTTTGAGACTATACTTATTTTTTTACTACCTAGACACTAACATCTATGATAGACAGTAGTGTTAACATGACTATCCTACCCCAACACAAGTGGCCAATGCCCTAAATTCATCTAATTTTCAAATAAATCATATTCCAAAGGTCATTTTAAGTGATTTAATGTGAGTAATTACTCCAAAGGGATTGATATAAATACAAGATCAACCCTCATTCTTTCATCACCTAAAAATTACCAAAGAGAACAAAGCACTTATTAAAAAACACTCTATCAAGCATTCAATTGATCAAAGCTTCCCTATTTCCATAGCCATAGGTACATCACATCTGCAAGTCTGAAGTACCAAAGGAGTAACCCAAGATCTTGATTTTTTAAGTTATAAGCTAGGTCACTATTGTACTTGATTCACACACATTTCATGATTCACACACAAGCCAACACATAGGGGAAAATTACATGAGTTTGAGTCCCTCTTCTAAAGTATTAGAGATGTAAGTAGTGCCCTTTAACATCAGAGTCATTAGGGTTAGCTTGACACCATGTGCCCACCAACCTATTTTTCCCCAAGGTCACATTGAAGATGAAAATCTAGGGTATTTCCATTTCACTATGAGAAACTATCCATGACCCAGATCTAAATCCACCAAAGCAAATTTGAAGCCAAACTTAGAAATGTTCAAGTGGTCACATCCTATTTCACCAAATATTCTATATAGGACACTATCATTAAACTCAGATAGTTGTATCAATGCAACTTTCTCACACTGACGTAACTATCTAAATAGCCAGAGGCACTAGATCTAGAATCTGACAACTATCCTAGAACTATCTTTCCACTTGCTTTTAACTTGTTCCATATCCAGAATTATATTAGCATAAAAACAAGCTAATTACTTATATTCTTTGTCATTTATATATCTATCCTAGTTTTAATTTCTATATTTAGACTACCTTGTTATAATAAATTTAGTGTATGTTTATATCTAAGTTTAGCATTTAATTGACTTACTATAGATCTGATTATCACCCTTGTTCCACTTATTTTATATATTCTTAACCCTTAGTTATAAATTGAAAATAATACATATATCATTTTAGGGTTAAACATATGACTTATTCAATGAGGTTCTAGATAGACCCAACTACAACTCTCCACCTAGGTTAGAAAAGTTATATTATGAGTTTCATAAAGTAGTCGATCACTAGACCAAAGACTATAGAGCTTACCAGAGATTTTTAGAACAACATAAGTCACAAGGCTCAATTCCTACATCAAATTATATACCACCATAGTCAACTACTTCTATACATGTTTATTATTTCCATGGAATGAACATGCATTCTTCAACTCACTATAGAGCTCTTTGATAGTACGTAGATGTGCTTCATCCTAAAACAACCTAGTTCTCTAGTAGTTAGAATTTTCAACCTTCTAAGATATATCTAGATCGCATCCCTAAATATGGGTAAGTCTATTATCTATGGCATCAATACACTACACATCATAATAACATTAGTATAGTACTCCAAAAACACTATTATGACTTCCTGAGGCCTATGCCTTAGCCTTCTTAGCAATGCTATGAGGGTCATTCTTGGATGAAAGGGTAACCTTCTTCTCAACTAAAGCATTCTAGTAAATAAGAGGATATCAATCATTTAATGTTGTAGGTTCTTTGTATTGAGAATCCTTCACAAGAGGCCCCACATCCTCCTCCTTCCTATTACATACAAATTCTTCACTAAGTAAATTTACCTGATTATCTATGGATTTTTATGGTTGGTAATTTGATTTAATTATTATTTAACTAAGCTATAAGTCATATGTTGTTATGGGACATATGTATGTTATTTTGGTTTTATGATTACATTGCTATGAGTTAGTTGTGTTATATATTATTTACATTGTGATCATGTTGATTATTATTCTAACAGTATTTCATTATATATGCCATAATGTTATGAAATAACTACCTTCTTATCATGAGTTGGATGTAGGAGAGATTCATCCCTCAGAGCATAATGGAGGGAGAGCATCATCAGAGAGGGTGATGTAGATGGAGATGTTGGGAGATGACAGAGAAATGACTAGAACTTATGTATACACCATGTTAAATAGTACACATTAAATACATAGTTTGAATGGTTAGAGTTAGTATGTTTTTTATGTTGTCTGCATTTAGATAATTGTTTATGCATATTCGTTGAGTGTTATCTCAGTTTCTTAGTTTAATTCTTATGTAGAATTAATCTTGTGTGATTGTGTTGTGGTTGTTATGCATATATTTATTGTATAATGTATAAGTATGCTTATGTCATGTTATGGAACTCATGATTGAATGAAAAAATACATGAATAGTGTTTGGTTACCACTATATGAAGACTAACCATCATACCTTAATAATGTTGAGAACATAAGCTATTTAACCTTATGATATCATGAATATCATTATATGACTTAACGCCTATATATATATAGTAATAACAATGATTACATTTTTATATTTCAAATTTGAATAATAATGTGTTATTTACCATTTTGGATAAAGGAATATAATAGACTTTATATATTAATCTGGTTACTATTAAAATCTTGATGTTGTTATAATTTCTAAGTTAGTAAGAAATAAAGCAATTGAGTTTTATTATACTTAGAAAATAAAATAAATTAATTAATGGTATTGTATTATAATTATGACATAAAGTAAATAAAGTAAAGATTATGGAATTTTAGGGAAAAAAAGAAAGCATAAAAAGAAAGAAAAAAAAAGAATGGCTTTAAAGAATAAGAGAAGAAGACAAGAAGAGGTGGGGAGAGAAAGTGGAGAAGAGGATAGCAGCATGTGGAAGAGAAGTGAAACTAGACCAAGCAAAATATTATGGATCATACCATACCAACCTAGAGGCTTTTACCAGATAGGCAACATTGTTAACATTGGTGAAATCTAAAAAAAATATGTGTTTAGAATATTGCAATTTACGAATTTAAACTATCATTGATGAAACCATTATTGAGAATATATTATATTACTCAAAAAATTTACGAACTATGTATATTATATCGATCTGATAGTATATTTACCATTTATGTGTGGGTTATCATTTAAAGCCAGCGATTTAGGTAAGATAATGATTTGATTCCTATGAAGTTGATCTATGTAAATATAGCGACTTATATGTGTAAATACATTGATCTCTGTAAATATAATAACTTATATGTGTAAATACATCAATCTGTGTATATAATTATAGGAATTTAGACTGGGGATGTGACTTATATTGTGTGTTGTAATCTTTAAAAACTAGCGATATAGTCAATACATCTAAAATTAGCTTATGAATGGTAAAAAAATTATAATTAATATAATTGCAGTTTTATTGTATCTGATAATATTTAGTTAGAAAATATAAACTTCATAAACTAACGTCTATTGGGAACTTAATATTACAGTATAGTGACAATGGCCTTATCTCTTTCATCTTGATAGTTCCTATTAATTGGTATTTTCTTATATAAATTGAGATGTAATAAGAGATAATATGTCAGTACAGTTTAAGCATACTATATTGTGGCTTGAACATTATAGATATAAGTGAATCATGATATATAAGATTAAGTGTTACTAAGAGATATATGGTATTAATAGTTTATCATATTATCCATGAAAGTGAACTGTGTAATAACAATTATTACTTTCAATTATTACTTTAAGTAATATCATTGCACTTGTTTTTGCAAACACAAATTTATTAATTAGATGCATGGTGGACTACGTACCTTCGATTGCTAATAAAAGAAACAATGATTTATATGCATACAATAATATATAAACACAAGCATCTAAAATAAGTAATTTGTATATATTTTTGAATCATAGACTGGTGATTTTTTTGTTTTAATAGGTGGAGCCATAGTTTTGCAAATTTTATTGCTTTCAAGACTTGAGTATGGGAAGAGTGCCATATAAAACCACTGAATTCCATCTCAATTTGCTTTGCTTCAAGTTGTGAAGTAGTTGATCAATCTAGGTTGAGGATTTTACATCTATCCATCAAAATTTAAATGACTCTAGAAATGGGTTATTGACAAGCTCTCAAAGACAAAATAGCAATACACATCATGTGAATTATAAGCCCTTGGATCACAGGATAACATGAACAAGAACAAATCACAAAATTGTGGTAAGCAAGTAATGGTGATGTGAAATATAATGGCAAACTACATGTTGTATATTAACATCCTTAGACTTATAAAGTTAACAATTATTGGAAAAAGAATATCTATAGACTTATAAAGTTATGTTTATTTTTCACTTTATTACTTGGGATTATATATTGTAATCCTAATAAAGAAGATTACATTTGATATGCAATTCACTAATTACTGATAATATAATCTCATGATTAAGTCATTAGTGATTACCGAGCTTTAGTATGTGTTGGGTGAATATTTTGTCACCAGATAACTGATGAGCAAAATAGGTCTCTTCAACCACAGCATAGGGAGATTGGTCAGCCAAATGTGCAGGTTTACTACATCAAAAGAGGACAAATCTCTCCTCTCATCAAGGGGAGGTTCCCTATAAATATGCAGGAGCTATATACTATATGTATAAGCAAAAAATAACACTTAGGGGTGGGATAAACCATCCATCTCTCTTTTTTTAGAGATGATGTTAACAAATAGAGGAGAAAATCTTGGTAAAAATGTTGAAGGCACTTCTCTTCTTTCAGAAGTAATCTTGTAGGAAATAGTAGGAGTCCTTTCAGATAGTGACAAGTAACTAGTAACCAAAGGCGTAGTAACCAACAAACTGAGATGTAGTACAAAGTCTCCACCTCAACTGCCCAAGAGTGAGATACAAAGGACAATGAGGGAAAAAATTCATCCCAAGGTCCTTTACACAGAAACAAAATATGAAGGATAATAAGCGCACAAAGTCATCCCAAGATCCTTTACACAGGAATAGAAAGAAAACACACTAAAGGCAATTGTGAGGGCACAAAGTCTCTCCACAGTTGGCTTCAGGACACGTTTCTAATTATTTTCACTAATTATACTTATTCAATTAAATGGACAAAAAATGTATTAAGGAAATAGACATAAGAACAATTTCTCTTATCTTTCAATTTGGGTAGAGTTTTTGTTTCTGATAACAGAGAGAGATCCCCTTTTAAAACAATAAGAGAGAGTCTAATATATAGTGCTCCAAGAAAGACTTGGGTGCTTTGTTTCACAAAAATGGCCTACGATGCATTTAATGCCTTCAATGCATTTTAAATTCTATCCATGGGCTATGCTGGAATTAGGTGTCGGTCTTTAATATGGGCCACCTGATGTGTTTCTTGATGTGTGCATAGTTGTTCATTCATTTTACTCAATGAAAAAATATAGGATGCACCATTGAATATTTGTGCTCTCTGATGTCCACCTGGTGGACTGCTTCACCTTCTATAAACATATCCCATGCATGGATATTTATGATATTTCTCCATCATTCCCCCTTTTCTTGCTGTATTTCATCCTTTTCTGTGTGATCTGAGCTCTTGGGATATCTCTTTGGCTGGTCGCTGAATTTGTTTACAAGGTCTGTGTCATATTTGAATTTTAACGGATATCCCATCACCTTAAATTTGACATCCGTGGGGATGTCATTGGTCACTACTTTGTTTGAACCATATTGAACTTGTGAACATTCATCGCTTCCCTATTCAATCACTTCTTTGAACCTGCCTTTGGAATCACATGTTGCTGCTTCCTTCTTTGCTTGAAGCTGTCTTTGTATTGGGAATGCTCTGCCTTTGACATCTGTCACAGTCTACTGCTTTGAAACTTTATCAACTTACAAAAAATGGGACCCACAATACTTCTTGCCCAAGCAGCTTCAAAAGGGGAATGCGGATGCAAACACTTGTCATGCTCCGCTGAGTTAAAACAGGACACGTGGCATGTTTTGCTTAACTGATAGAAGCTTTAGATACCTTTTGAGAGTCCTACAAAAGATGACACGTGGCATCCTTTGCTGAGCTTTTATAAACACTATAGAAACATTTGGGACTCATTTGGATTCACGCAAACAATGACACTTGGTGTGCTTTGCTTACTTTAGCAACTCACCCAGGGCCCACTACAATCCTTACTCAATAAAAGGAAGAAGCTGTAGATGTTGACACTTGGTAGGTTTCGTTGAGTTTTACTAGGGACACATGACACGTTCTACCACTTTTAGAAAAACAAATTAAAATCTTTCACAGTTGCCACTTGGCGACTTCTACAGACTTCTAAGAGAAGCTTATTGAAAAAAGATTTGAAACTTATAAGAAGCTCAAAACACGGATGCAGACACTTGGCAAGCTCCATTGAGATATAACAGGACACGTGGCACATTCCGCCACTTTTGCTCACTACCCTCCGCAAGGATATTTTGCCTTTCGGGCTTTAGGGTAATCCTTTGAACCGTTCACATTGAACCTTTAAACCTTTCAACCATTGACGTTGAACCTTTGAAAAATGCTTAAGTGTTGAGAGCTTGTTTCTTTCCTACAGAGTCCATAGAAATGAGTTCATAAAACTTAGCCTGAAGAGTCTGTAGATTTAAGCATACAGAGTCCATAGATTCAAGCTTGCAAAGTCCGTAGAAATCTAAAAAATCTTGAATAATGAAGAATTTGAATGCTCAAAACAATTTTTTGAAAAGGGAAGAGAGGATTTTGGTCTATTGAACCATAATAGTTCATATGTTGTCCCAAAAATGAGCTGACATTTTCGGAGACAATAGCTGGCTCCAGTTGGGGAACTTCCTTTAGTTGAAAACTTAGAACAGCTGAGGGGAGTAGAAACCAAAATCTCTAGTGCCTTAAAGTATGTCATTGGGCTATGGAATCATGATACCCAAGAATAAAGGCTTTAAAAAAAATGAAAATGAACAACACAAAGCAGAAATAAAGACTATACAAATATACATATGTACAGGTGAACTTATATGATACTTCAAGAATTGAAGTGCTTCAGATGCTACCCATTGTGAGGCAGAGAAAAGAGCGTGCCATCTTGATACTATATCAGGAAGCTATTTTTACCATTGAGCTGATGGATAATAAATGGGCCCCTCCAAAGGGAGTCAAACTTCCCATGCATCCCCTTTGGTTCTCTCCTTTTATCCCACAACAGGACTTGATCTCCAACTTGGAAATCACAATTTTTTGCCTTCTAGTCGAAGAGCTTCTTCACCAGACTTTGATGGGCAGAAATTTGGTCCACCACCATAGTTCTCTGCTTATCCAGCTCAGTTAGGTACATGATCCTCTTATCAATGGAGCTTTCATATGTCTGATCTTCAATTGCCTTAGCCAATTTCAATGCTGGCAATTCTAGGGTGATTGGTATCTCAGCATTGAGCCCATAAAGAAGTTGGAAAGGAGACATACCAATCGCCCTTTTTGGTATAATTCTATCTACCCACAAAGCATCAACCAATGCTTTATGCCATGTCCTTTGGTTGTCATCTACCATCTTCTTGATGATAGTCATTAGGTTCTTATTACTTGATTCAACTTGTCCATTCCCTTGTGGAAAGAAATCAAAAAAGTGGGAGAGGTTGATCCCATAGTAAAAATAGAACTGAGTAATGTCTTGGGAAGTAAAACAAGCTGCATCATCTGTGACAATCTTGGTTGGGATCCTAAACCTAGAAATGATATTTTCCTTGAGGAAATTGCACACTACTTCTGAAGTAGCATGCTTGATTGGGATAGCTTCCACCCACTTGGTGAAGTAGTATGTGGCTATGATGACGTAATCATGTTTAGCACTTGAAGATGGGTTTACAACACCAATGAAATCAATTCTCCATTACTGAAATGGCTCTTCTATCATCACTGGCTTGAGAGGCAGGGTAGCTAACTTAGGTCTTCCAACAAACTACTGGCATAGTTCACATTTCTTTAACCACTTGTATGCATCTTGAAAAAGAGTAGGCTAGTAATACCTGGCTCACAGAATCTTGTGGGCAGTTACAGGAGTAGAAAAATGTCCTCCACATGCCAAATTATGGAAGGACTTCAAAAGTTGGTTCTGTTGTTCCTTGTCCACACAGTGAAAGAACACTCCATCAAGGCTCCTCTTGTATAGGCTGTTGTCCCAGAGGACAAAATTGGCAGCTCTCAACTTGATAGTCCTCCTTTTTTTATAAGATAGGTGAGCAGGACACTCACCATAAGTAAGGAAATGAGCAATACTTGAATACCACTCATTCATGGTGGAGACAAAGAGGACTGTTAGCGTGTCTTCTTCTTCACATTCTTCATGCTCTATTTATTTTGGCTTATTATCAGTAATCAATTGGCATAGGCCTTTTCCACGCACCAATTTCATTGGTTTGATGACTAGATAAAACTCCTAGATTTTTGCAATCCAATTGCCTCTTTTCATCCCAAACTCTTGCTGAGTTAATATAGATTTGATTGTGGTGTCAGGAACCAAGGCAGTAGTGTGTGAATTCAGAATGTAGAAGCGGAAATGCTTTACTGCGTTCACCATTATGTAAACATGCTTCTCTATGTTTGAGTACTTCAACTCATGAGCTTTGAGAGGGTAGCTCATGAAATAAATGGGAGATTCCATACCTTCTTTATTCTATTGAACTAGAATTGCTGAAAGCATGTGTTTAGAAGCATAACTGTATATGGTGAAATCTTTGGTGTAATCTGGATAAACTAGAGTTGGGGCATGAGCCACAGCTATCTTGATGTCTTGAAATGCTGACTTGCCTTCGTTAGTCCAGCTAAAAGTGGCCTTTCCCTTCATCATGTCCATAATGTGGCGAGTCTTCTTGGTAAACTCAAGAATGAATCTTTGTAAAAAATTCACCTTTCTGAAGAAAGAATAAACTACAGGCTTACTTGTGGGTAGAGTAAGCTCCTGAATGGATTTGACTCTCTCTGATTCAATCTTTATGCCTTCTCGAGATATAATGTGTCTGAGAAGCTTCCCTTCTGTCACTCCAAAAATAGACTTCTTGGGGTTAAGAGAAATGCCATTTTGGCGGCAGTGTTCCAGCACTTGTTGCAAATGGCGTACATGTTCAGAGTGATGCTTGGAAAAGATGGTCAAGTCATCAAGGTATACCACAATGAACTTACCCATTTCATCTTTGAAAGCAAGGTCCATTGCTCTCTGGAAAGTGGCACCAACATTTATCAAGCCAAATGGCATTTTTCGATAAGCAAAGGTGCCCCAAGGTGTGGTGAAGGCAATGTTGTGCTGATCCGCTTCAGCAACTCCAACTTGATTGTATCTTGAGAAGCCATCTAGCATTGATAACATCTTTGAGCTGGTCACTGTCTGAAGCACTTGATCCATGATGGGCAAAGGATAGTTATCCTTTAAAGATGACTGATTTAGATTCTTGAAATCTACACAAATGTGAATTTCATCATTCTTCTTCCTCACAAAGACTATGTTGGCAATCCATGTGGAATGATGGATTAGGAAAATTATCCTAGCATTTAGCATCTTCTATATCTTAGACAAAATAGTACCTAATATCTTTGGATTATACTACCGGGATTTCTGCTTGTAAGGCACCGAATCATCCTTGAGAGGAATTTTATGGTGAATTTCCTCAGGCCTGAGTGACTTCAAATCATCATAAGAGTACACCAAAACATCTATGTAATGGTGAAGCAGGTCAGTAAATTTGAGTTTCTCCTCTGGATTATAGCACTTCCCAATGTTCACCATCTTGGGATTTTTCTTGGTACCCAAATTTATCTGATCAAACCCTTGGGGAGAGCTTGAATCCATTTGTTGTTGTTTAATGAACCTATCGTGCTTGTCAAACAGTTTCTCAAGAGAAACCAATCCTTTAGAAATTTTATTCCCTTTTAGCTGTAGGAATTCTTCACCTGCGTCTAAATTTATTTTAGGAGCTGATTCAAGTTATTGGAGCTTACTGCCTTTGAAGTGAAGATGTTCAAAGCTATCTTTTTGTTCCAGAAAGGAAATGATTTGGTTGTCGCCATTGAACACTTGCCAATGATTGGCATTATCGGGCACACTTGGTCTAAAGACCATTTCAATAGTGTACCTATTTTCTTTGAAGTCTAGGTGAGGAACTAAGAGAGTTGCTAAAATAGTCAGTGCATCAGCTCGATCATTGAATTCCCTGGGTATGGCAGAGATGTTGAAAGCATCAAAGCTTTCAATTTGATCCTAGACTAGATTACAGTAATGGCATAATCTCTCATTTTTGGTTTGTTATAGGTTCCTTACCTAACAAACTACCAGTTCAGCATCTCCTTTGACATGAAGGAGTTTAATGCCTTTATCTCGAGTAGCCTTCAATCTAAGCAATAGAGATTCATACTCAGCTGTGTTGTTGGTGTTGCTGAACTACAACTTGTATGAAGAAGGAAAAATATCTCCTTGAGGAGATATCAACACAATATCAGCCCCTGAACCGGTAGAAGAATTGCTACCATCGAATTCTAGGATCCAAACATCATCAAAAATTGATCTTTCCTTAGATTTCTCCTTACTTGGAAGGGGGAATTCTTTTTCATCTATACTACACCCTACCAATTCTTCTAATGTCTCATTTGAGTCGACTCTTGGATCATCACCATAGGACTTTTATCTACTAAAACATGAATATCCTTTGTGGTTAAGAAGTAATTACCCATGCCTGAAGATTTAAACAAAATTTGAGCTTCAGGGGTTGATGTCTGAGTGACAACATATTTTGATTCCTTTTTAAGAAGCAGCCTCTGCATGATGCCTTTGATAGGGATCCTCGCTTCAGACAAGTCCATGCTCAATTCTCCACCAACATCCTTGCAAAAATTTTGCCCCAAAAGAATGTCGTATGAGGCTGGAACATCGACCACCAGGATTGTCATCTTGATTCTTTTATCTGGGAATGCTGCAAATGCAAATTGAGCATCCTTGATTTGTCCCAGCAGAGGTACTTGTTTGTTCTCCATGGAGAAACATCTCCCAAAGGTTTTGGTCAGTGTGAGTCCAAGAGATTCTTCCACCTTGGCAAGCATGATGTTGTCAGATGCACCTGAGTCTATGATGTAATTGTTCAGTTTGTGACCATTTATCAACAGGGAAACATAGAAAGGCTCTATTTTCCCAGGGGCAGTTGGAGGAGTAATGACAAGATTGTTTGGGATGGACATGTTCCCTCATTATCTTTTGTATTTTGTTTCTGTGTAAAGGATCTTGGGATGACTTTGTGCCCTCATTGTCCTTTGTATCTCACTCTTGAGCAGTTGAGGTGGAGACTTTGTGTTACATCTCAGTTTGTGGGTTACTACGCCTTTGGTTACCAGTTACTTGTCACTATCTGAAAGAACTCATGTTGTTTCCTGTAAGATCACTTCTGAAAGAAGAGAAGTGTCTTCAGCGTTTTCACCAAGATTTTCTCCTCTATTTGTTAACATCATCTCTAAAAAAAGTGTTATGGTCCTGGTGGGTGAACTTCACTAACACCTCAAGGTTTTGGTGTAGTGGTTCGTTACATGTGGTATCAGTGCCTCCTCCCGGGTTCAAGTTGTAGAGCGGGTGGCTACATCGGCATTGCAGTGTTCGTTTGAGGCTTGCACACGTAGTGGATCTTGTGGTACGGGTGTAAATCCAGCCCAGAATTTGGGCTTCGAAAGCGTGGTGGGATGTTATGGTCCTGGTGGGCAGACTTCACTAATGCCTCGAGGTTTTGGTGTAGTGGTTCGTTACAAAAAGAGAGATGGATGGTTTATCCTACCCCTGAGTGTTATTTTTTTATTATATATATAGTATATAGCTCCTGCATATTTATAGGGAACCTCCCCTTGATGAGAGGAGAGATTTGTCCCCTTTTGATGTAGTAAACCTGCACATCTAGCTGACCAATCTCCCTATGTTGTGGTTGAAGAGACCTATTTTGCTCATCAGTTAGCTGGTGACAAAATATTCACCCAATAGTATGAACATCAAGGGTATAATACGTTATAAGTCTATATCTCATAATTAGGATATCGCATGTGGCAAGTCATGTTGTAATTATATAACTCATAATTACTCATTTATTGGGTGGAAGCATTTATTTTCGAACTCTTGTAGAGGTTGGTGATGTATTTTAAATATAATAGTTTTTATAAAATAAATTGATGGAGTTGATCTTAAACAAAATATGTATGGTAATATACAACTGTGTGAGTGTTTGTTACAATTAGATGGTGATTTGATATAAGAATAGCAGAATATGGATATAAATAGTCTATTAGCTATAATACCCTGTTCATTAATATTTTAGGAATATTAATATCTCATAATTAATCGTCAATATATTTTGTTAAATGATGGTTGAAACCTTATTAAATCTTTGTTTAGAATTATAAATGATTGTTGGCATTCACATACAGTATTCATTTATTATTTGATAACTTGTGTACCATACATATTATGAGTATATTAATATGTACAAGAGCATATACATATATAACATATATTAGTGCATTGTGATGTGTGCCTATAGTTCTATTGATTGATAAAAACTAAGTCAGATTCATGAAGGGTAGGACACTATCTATAAATGCACACAACCTCAATAAGATATAATCAGTTGTTTAAATGAAAGGCTATGTTGTATTGATCATTATAACTCTCTTATTTATGGCTGATTGTTTGAAAGTGAGTAGTGTGTACATAAAAATGGTGGACTTTAATATTATTGTTTGTCATAGAATGTACTATATATTTGAATCTACTTATGGAAATTAGATTATGTAATCTAAATATAGATTATAATCAGAGGGTATGAACTATACTTTTTATGCTTATTATTTATGTGATAAATAATATAATAGAGATCCATTCATACATTTGATAGACTAAATGTATGCATTTTAATTATTCTTATGTTTAGCATGTTTTATGTATGCTAGTAGGAAGTAATCTGTATGAATCTGTTGGTTATATTTATGTTAACCAAATCTTGTATTGTTGGTACTAAGTAGTGAGATGAACTTCGTTAGCTTACTAGCATCACCAATTCTAGATAAAGGTAATCCAATCAAGTGGTGTGTATAAAATTGATTGATCTTAGAGATCAATAACTATTGAAAACTTTAGCCAAAGTAATTTTAGTTAGACATTATCATTTCATATGTATGATTTACATGCTTTTATGATATCATGTTAGAATAAATTTATTTATGGTACACTTCATATTCTTAGAAATCATGCAACACACGGGTACTAGCTTGTCTCTCTATATTCTCGCACCGTCACTATCTCCTCATCTGTGAATGGAAAACCATTCCCTAATGAGGGATTATCTAAGGGATTGATGGTCAATGTTTGGTGTAGATAATTAATCAGATGATTCTGTCTATCCCCACAACAATAATTCTTTGGATACTACACTTGAGATTACCATAGATACTAGAGTTCAGGGAACTCATACTCCATGGAACTTTATATCTTGTATTTTGTATTTGTATCTATTATTACTGAAACATTATTCCTGATGATATGTAATTATTTAATCATTACACATTGACAATAGTGGGTGTATATCTATACTAGTCATGGTTGAACATCTGTAATTACTTTTGATATTTAGTTGTGTTGTGTTTCATCTGATGACAGTGATTAGTGATAGATGTCACATATTTATTTTATAGTTAACATACTTATAGTGTTTTATCTAGATCACTAATTAGATTCTCATAGTGAAATCTAATGAAATAATATGTTGATCAAATTTATAAAATCACATTATTTTAAATAGATCCTAGTAGGGATGTTACACTTCTAGTGTTCTTACCTTCTCCATATAACTCATCAGCGATGCAATCCTTGCATGACTCTTTAAGAAAGTAGAAGAGACTATGATCAGAGTTAGACACTAGTTATATCAAGATATATCCAATATTATTGATGATGTATATCAACATATTTTAGCACATATATGATTTGTATCATATTATTTTTCACATTGTCAATGTTTATATTATATATATCGTATGTTATGCCTTGTTGTACATATCTTGTTTATATCATGGTTCTCTTTCATCTTTTCAGCACTTTATTTTTTAGCATTTTATATCACTTTACTTACATCATTGCTTCCATTTTGGTTCATTGGTATTATTTACTTTTGACCTTTGTTTCTACTTATAACTGAGGTAACACCTTGGGTTTCATTTTATCATTTTTTCTTTAGTTTCCTTGAGATTATTTGGCATCCCTTTACTTTTCCTCTATTTTGGGATGACCATTTATTTACCCCCTCTTGTTGGGATGACCACTTAACTTCCCCCTATTTGTAGATGACCATTTATTTTCCCCTTCTTGTTGGGATGACCACTTATTTTGACCTTATTTTGGGATGACCATTTGCTTTACCCCTATTTTACGATGGCCATTTACTTTCCCTCTCTTTTTGGAAGACCAATACTTTCATTAATGCTTCTGTTAGATCCTCTTAGAGTATGTATTTCATGTATTTTCTCATATTTGCTAGTGTATTATCTAGTTATTTCATCTTGAAGTGAATTTGTCTTATGTAAGGATTTATCCCATATTGGCTAGTTAGGCTAGTTCTATGTTTCACCTTACTTATATAAGTAAGTGTCTTCCTATTGTACTAGCATGTTTCATTATACTTCATTTTTAATAATATATGATCTGTCTTATTTTTTCATATCATATCTACATCTCCTTTGTGTGATGTTTTGTTGCTAACACTTCAAATTCTTGGGTTGGAATGCCTTTACCATTCTTAACATGGTACCAGAGCCCTGAAGATATTGCAACCATCCATTAGCTTGTAATTTTTAGATAATTTTCTTCTACTTCTCTTGTCGCTACTTCTTCCTTGTTTTGAAGAAGAAGCATAGAAGAGAGGCGTGCGAGGAGATCTTGGTGCCCTTTTCAAGACTTTTTTAAAATTTGGTTGTCTTTGAAGCTTTTATTATTTTTGAGGTAGTGAAAGGGGCAAAGATATAGCGTGGAGATATTGGCACTTGTTTTGATCTAAGACATTGAGCATTCTTAGCTAGGTATCTTTGTTTTTAAGAAAGGCATCTTTTTTCATAGCATCATTTATTTTTATTTAAGGCATTGAGCATTCTCTTCTAGACACAGAGGTGTTGGATCTGAGAAATTGAAGGAACTTGGTGTCAAAATCTGTAAGGCATTGAGATCTTATTTTTTGGCTCAAGTCAACATCATTTTTTTGTTTTGGTGTCATTGATCTGCATTTGCTATCAAACACTGGCATCTTTTACCAGCAAGGCATCTTTGCTCATCTTTGATCTGCCTATAAGAGATAGGCATTGGAATGCAAATCAATGTGAAATTGAAACATCACTAGATCTGGGTATCATATCACTCAAGCATTGCATTGGATCAAATAAGCTATAGGTTGGAGCACTAAACTTTATCTTCATTAAAAGCTATTTTTTGGTGTTATTCTACACTTTGGCGCTTTTGTTATATTCTCTATTTTTCTACATTATAAATAGTGTAAAGTTGTCATTATTTAAGATTGGCATTCACCTTTTGTTTGTAGAACTATAGAGATTGTTGCATTGTCCTTTTTGCTGGTTGGGCATCCTTATTTTCAGCTTGGGTGTCAAACTCTGATTGGAAGAAGCATTGGATATTTGCAAAGACCTTTTTTGTGGCATTGGATGTGCATAAGATTTTTCTCTGTTGTGTTAGATCTATTTGAGGGAGATTTGGAGCCAAAACAATAGTAAACATTTCCTTTTTATCTCTCCAATATATTGGTTTTATTCATTTTTTGCTTTTACAAGTTAATTTTTTGCCTCAAGCGGAAGCTCAGTTTACTTGCACAATCATAGCATTAACTAGGAGAATGTTTTTTTAGGTTGGTTGGCATTTTTGAGTCTGTGGTTCAATTTTAGTTCTAATGAGTGGTTGGATGACTATATTATTTTATAATTTGATCATAAATTCTAGTATGTAGTGAATTTTTAATGTATTGACCCATTTTACAAGAAATCGTAATGCTTGTAACTTTTGAACCGTAACTCGGATTTGAGTTATTTATTTTTTTAAAGTGCATATTTTTAGATTCTCTATCCATTGGTGTCAATAAATTATAAAAATTCATTACTTTTATAAAATGTCAAATTAGGGGTGGGGGTCTTATAATACAATCTTTCGGGGGGTTATCTTGGTGCCAATTTTGTGTACCCTTTTCATTATTTCTGCTCTTTGGTGAATTTTAGCATGGCTTCTAATTATGGTGTTGACCATTGTGAGCATTTGAATACACATAATTAACACACATAGAGACCTTAAATAGAAATAATTATAAAGCGCAAAGGATTATGGTCTCTAATGAATGAAATACAACAACAATTTACATGAGAATTTGAAAAAAATTAGCACCAATGTAAGTTTGAAGAGTGTATGGACTTGATTGGGGGATATGTTAGTGACAATATTTTGTTTCACTTTGATGGGTGTGATTCTCCATTCAAAATATGGGCTAAGTTAAAGGGTTTCTTTAGGAAAGTAAATCACTTGAGAGTGATGCAGCTTAAAGTGGAGCTTACTTCACTAAATATAGATGACTTTGCCTCTATTGTAGACTACCTCACTAAGTTCAATCATTTGTTGACATAGTTGAAAGGGAGTGGACTAGATAAAAATGATGAAGAGCATGTATACTTAATCTTATCTAAGTTGAGTAACCCATTCCAAATCTTTATTTCTACCTTCTTCTCTAGTATAGATGCCTTAGGTATAACATTCAAAATTTCAAATCTAGAGTTGTTTTGTTAGAGACTTACTAGGTAAGAATCCAATTTATCTCACCTTGAGTCTTCCACCTCTCAAAAACCATTAGTGGCCTCACATACTAAGACTAAGGTAAAATATAAGTGTAAGAGTAAGAACACTCTCCTCAACCTCAAAATGCACCTAAGCCCAACATTAATTCATCTAAATCCAAACCATCTTCTAAATCTAAGAATATGTCTAACCTATCTAGCTCCTATTGTGGGGGTATTGGTCATGAAGAGCCTAGGTGTTTTAAAAGAATGCAAGCCTTAGAGGATACCATTAGGAAACACAATATCTATATCTACACTCCTCTATCTCATGAGCATTAGAAAACACTTAATGTTTTTGGGAGATCATAGTTACCTATTTCAAATAGTTGGGTTCTAGATTCTGGTGCTTCACACCATATGACTTCTACCAAGGAGTCTTTTGTATCACTTGGTCTAAGTTTCACTTCCAACATTGAGGTTGGAGATTCTTCTTTCATTTATGTTAAATGGAAGGGTGACATACATCTAGATGGTGGTCATATCATTGATGCATTATATGTTCCAAACATCACCAATCTAATTTTAGTGTATCAAATTTTCTATTCTGGTCAAAGCAAGACAGTGACTTTCACATAGAGATTTCTATAGTGGTGATTCTTTGTTAATCTATGAATATTCTATTTTTTGAAGTCAGTATTTAGAAATTTTTATGGAGTGGTCGACAGAGCATGATCACTTAAATTTTTGGGGTCAAAGTTAATTTCAAGGATAGGTTCACCTGCATTTGAATATAATTTTTCTTATATAAATGTGATTCATCGGTGCCTTGAAAGTCAATCCAGAGGAATTTTCCACATATCTTCGAGTGACTTTAAGATTTTTTTGGTGGTTTGCATTTATTTCCAAAGAGAGATTCAAGAATCAACAATTTCCAACAAGGTATGTAATAAATTTTTTACAATATATTTTTTAGTATTTTTAACTATAATTCCATTTATTACTCTTTAGGTGCCTTCATGGTAATTAAACATGAGGGTGTCTGATGGTAGCCTATGGGCATCCAATGACATCCTACAAGTGTGGGTGCTCGACATCAGCCTACTGGCACTTGACTATTATCTATCAACATCTGATGGCCGTATATGGGTGGACGATGGTAGGCTATGGGCAGACAATGGTAGACTATTTGTAGGTAGACAATGGTAGGTTATATATGAATGATAGTAGACTATAGGATGATACTAACAAGCAATAAGTAGATGCCAACAAGTAGTGGGTAGATATCAATAGTCTACAAGTGGACATCGATAGTCTACAAGTAGGTTCTGATAGTCTGTAGGTAAGTACCGATAATCTACATGTGAGCATTGGTAGCCTATAATCATCTACCTACAAGTTGCCAGCATCTACTCATAGGTTATCAATACCTACCCATAGACTATTGGCACCCATCCACTACCTATCAGTGTCAACCTATAGTTTGTCCTCATTCATCTATAGCCTCTCATCATTCATCAACATTATGTCATCATTCATCTACATTTATTGGGTGACTGCCTATCGGTGTCAACCCACAATCTATCATCATTCATCTGTAGCCTATCATCATTCATCGGTGTTATGCCATCATTTGTTTGCCTTTGTGTAAGATTCATATAAATTTGGTAGGCCTTTTATGATTCATTGCATGACATCACATGATTTGCATATACAATGATACACCTTCCAAACTAATTCACCACTATTGCGAATCTGATTCACCTCAAGATCTCCACAATTTTTTTTATATGGCCCACTAAAATTAACCTTACTTTCACACCATAGGGTAGTGAAGTTATATCTTTATTAGAGCCACACACACTCATTACACAAGGTGTTGTTGATAATAATTCTTGACTTTATTATTTTGAGGGTTTTGATGATACTTTTCCAATAGGGACATGTTTAGTTTCTCACTCAAATTCTAAGAGTCAACTTTGGCATGAGAGATTTGGACACTTAAATGACATATATTTGAAGGATTTGAGCACTAACAATATGGTATAAGGTCTTCCTATAGTTTCATGTCTTGATGGAGTTTGCCCAAGTTGTGCATTTGGAAAACACCACCAGGATCTATTTCCTAAGGGCATGCTCATGAGAGCTTCTTCACCACTTGAGCTTATGCATAGTGATTTGATGGTATTTTCTACTCCTTTCAATGGAGCTAAGTATGCACTTACTTTCATTGATAATTTCTTGAGGTGTACTTTGATTTATTTATTCATGTACAAGAGTGATGTCTTTGCTCACTTCAAAGTATTTAAGGTTTTGGTCAAGAAATAGTCTTTAAGTTGCATCAACAAGATTTATATAGATATGAGGAGTACTTCAGTCAAGAATTCATTGATTTTTTAGTATCCCATGATATTGTTCACTAGCATTCTATTGCACATACTCCATGTTAGAATGGCTTAGTAAAAAGGAAGAGGATAGAGGAAGTTAATTATGTGAACTACATTAAGAACCGCACACCACATTGAGCACTTGAGCATATGACTCCAGAGGAGGCTTGGTCTAGATCCAAGCTTGATGTCTACTTTTTATGAGTCTTTGGGAACCTTTCTTGGTCCTTTTTACCAAATAAGAAAAGGAAAGCATTGGATAAGAAGAGCAAACTTTTAGCTTTTCTATGGTATTGTGAGGACATGAGAGTTTATCATCTTTTAGATCTTGATACTCATGATGTTCATTTTTTAAGTCATTTACAGTTTTATGAGCACTTCACATCTCATGACTCTTCATCTTGTTCCATGCCTTCTTCTTCTTTTGATGATTCACCTCCTCTTAAGGATTCGTTCTTTGAAGGGCTAGTTTAGGAGATTCCTAAGGAGCTTATAGAAGATTAAGATCATATTCACATTGATGTTGTCACTATGCCTAGTTGGGCTTGTAATACTATTTTTGAGCCATCACCTTTCATTTAGTATCTTCCACCTACTCAACATCATCATGCACATTCTATGGGTACTAGACTTTTGTGTCAGGCATTCTCTAGAGATCCATAGTCTTTTTCATAGGCTCACGGGATACAAGAGTGGGATGATGCAATGATAGATGAGTATTCTTCATTGATGAAGAATCATACTTGGGATATGGTCACTCTTCCTAAGGGAATAAAGTTAGTTAAGTGAAAATGGATTTACTGCACTAATTATGTAGATGATGGGTCCATTGACAAGTATAAGGCACATCTTGTTGAAAAGGGATTCTTATAAGATGAAGGTATTGACTATTTTGAGACTCTTGCATCGATTACCAAGATGGATTATGTTCACCTTATACTTTCTATTGATACATCACAGGGTTGGCCAGTATATCAGATGGATGTTAAGAGTGATTTTTTGCATGGAGACTTGCATGAGTAAAACTATGTGGAGTAGGCTATTAGGTTTGTTCACAATTCTTCTCTTGTTTCTCGACTTAGGAGTCTCTTTATGGTATTAAAGAGGCCCCTAGGATTGGTATGAGAAGATGGATTCATTTATTTTCTACAATGGCTTTGTTTGCTACCACTATAATCCCATAGTGTATATTCAATGTATTGGGGAGGACATTATCATTCTAGTCTTTTATGTTGATGATATGTTTCTCATAGGCAACTCTTCATCTCAAATTCAAACTATTTAACAAGCACTTTTAGCATAGTTAAACATGATAAATCTTGGTTTTTTGCATTTGTTCTTTAGTTTACAAATTTTATAGTTAAATATAGGTATCTATTTGAGTCATCATAAGTATACCCTTGATATTCTTCAGCATTTTGGCATGGTTGATTGCAAGCCAAGTCCTTCTCCTTTTCAGTCTAGAGTGACTTTCACTGCCTCTTGTACTACTCCACTTTGTGATCCTACATTGTATAGGTAGATGGTTGGGATTCTAATGTATTTGACTCATATTGGCCCCAAAATTTCATTTGTAGTTGGGCTTGTATCTAGGTTTGCACATGACCCTCATGATAGTCATTGACAAGTTGTCAAGAGGATTTTGCAATATTTTTGAGGTACTACTATTTTGGATTACATTACATCACGGGTTCTACTTAGTTGTTTGGATACAATGATTCAATTTAGGTAGGTTATCTTGATGATAATCATTCCACTTATAGATACATCTTTTTTCTTGGTTCTTCGTCTATTTCTTAGTTATGCAAGAAATAACAGACTATTACACTTTTATCTATAAAGGCTAAGTACAGGGTAATAGTTATAGTGAGTCAATAGGTTCTATGGCTTCGTTAGTTATTGATAGAGTCTAGATTCACATAGGATTCATCTAATGTACTTTGATGTGACAACTAGAGTGCAATTTGTATATCTCTCAACCCAATTGAGCATCAGCAGACCAAACACATTAAGTTACATATGCACTTCATTTATTAGCACATTCAAGATGGCATTCTTAGCTTAGAGTACATTCTGACTCAATAGTAGGTTACAAACATCTTCATGAAGCCTTTTACATCACTATATTTCCTTAAGTTATGTGGCGTACTTGGGGTTTCAGAAGTTATCCTTGGGGGGTGTTCATGAGGACATCTTCCATCTTCATTTCATGGATACATATTGTACATGAGTACCTTATCAGGGCTTGTTGTTGGGACTCATATTGTGGATATGCCACTATTTATTTTTTGGATTTTTTTAGCTACTAACTTCACTTGAGGGGGGTATAAGAGTATGTATTTCATGCATTTTCTCACATTTTCTAGTGTATTAACTAGATATTTCATCTTGTAGTGAGTTTGTCATATGTAAGGATTTAGTCCACATTGGCCAATTACGCTAGTTCTATGTTTCACCTTGCCTATATAAACAAGTCCATATTATACTAGCATGCTTCATTATAATTGATTCTGGATAATGTATGATCTACCTTATTTTTTCATATCATAACTAAAACTTTCTTCTGTGATGTTTTGTTGCCAATACTTCATATTCTTGGGTTGGAATGCCTTTACCATTCCTAACAGATTCCTTGTAGGTTAATACAACTTCCTTAGTGACATGACTATCTTAGCATAGCCTCGTCCATTTTGAAGCATTATTTTCCTTCCTTATGATCAATTATGATTATATTCTTATTTATATCACCTTATTTACATGGATGAATCTTTCATGATCCTCATATTTCCCTTCTTTCCTTCACCTAAGGCACACGTAGGTCAGTTTTGAGATTGCACACTTACATGTGGGAAAGTCTAGGGCTCTTTAGGCACCATGGTCTTTAGGTCCTTCTCTTCTAGTGACTGAGTATAATCTCTCTTGTGTTATACATATTTTATCCATGTTTAGTGTTTTGAATCCATATGGAGGAGGAATAGAAAAAAATCCAAAAAAGTTTAAGTCTTTATCATAATAAAAGGTAATTATATCACAAAATTTAGATCATACCAAAAGACATGATTTCTATTTGGAATGTCTCTTATTCTATTTGAATCTCAAACTCCATAGTTAGCCTCATGATAAAGTCAAGGTCATTTGGGTGTGGTATGCCAGTAGACTAGGATAGGAAGTCTCATTATATCATGTATCTTTCTACATCTTAGTTTCACCTTATTTCTCACATAATTACCCAATCTTCATAGTAGGCTGACAGCTCTATAAGGGGTCCTAAAGAGCAAGAAACATGTTGTGGTAAGGTAGGATCATTTTACTTTCATGCATATAGCCTTCATGGGAGAATCTATGTACTTCACTTGTTATTCCAAGCTTTGTGTTCACTAGTTGGAGTATCTTAGGTCCTTGATGTTTATAGTTATTAGTCTTGCCCACTTGTTTAGATTGTCTCATTCTCGCTAAGTATTTTTACATCCATCGTATGGATACTCATATTCCTTATTTACATCATATTTTTATTGATAATACCTTTGATGGAGATCACTTTTAGATCATCACATCATTGATCACATTTATTTATGCCTCTTGGATTTTTTTTTGTAAGTTGTAATGTAAGACCCCTATGTCCTCATAAATACCCATGTCGTCACATTGTATTCCCCTACTTACACCTCTTGGATTTCAATTTTTGAGTTACATTGTAACACCTAGGATAAGACCAGGTCTTCCCTCACAAACACCCCTTATATTATTCCTTTATACACCATCTTATTGTCATCCTAGTCATGTCACTATGTCATTGTGTTTCACTAAATCACATTTTAGTCCAAACACTAAAGTTTGAAGTTGTCATTATTTATATATTTTTTAATTATTTTTCATGTTTTCATTTATTGTCTTGTTTGATTTTACTTATCTTACATAGGAAATTTTCCATACATGTTTTTCTTTATGTTTGACTTGGTACACTTGTTTTACATATTTAATTAAATTGAAATTTTCATTTTATTTACTTCATGTTTGTTCAACATAAGATGACATTTAATTTACTTACATATATTTGCTTGAGTTTTTCATTCATTGATATTTCACTTACATATCTTTATTTTAGTTTTTCATTCATTGATACTTCCTTTACTTATCTTTGTTTGAGTTTTTCATTCATTGATATTTCATTTATTTACAATGTTTTGCATATCTCATATTTGCGGTGTGTTTTACATTCATGTTTATCACTTCACTTCATTAGTTTTCACATCTTTTCTTTGTCAAATTTCTATCTACTTAATATTTTTCATTTACATATTATTTTATTTTTTACCATGCATTTTCTCACATTTATTAGAAAAGAATAAAATCATACATCATACATTATCATATTTTCTCATATAATAATATATAATTGATTGCTAGAAAGAAAACAAATATATAGATAACACCAATGATTCATACAAAAACATCTCTCTCTCTCTCTCTCTCTCTCTCTCTCTCTCTCTCTCTCTCTCTCTCTCTCTCTCTCTCTCTCTCTCTCTCTCTCTCTCTCTCTCTCTCTCTCTCTCTCTCTCTCTCTCTCTCTCTCTCTCTCTCTCTCTCTCTCTCTCTCTCTCTCTCTCTCTCTCTCTCTCTCTCTGACTCACACACACACACACACACAAATATGTGTGTGTGTGTATCTATATATGTATATGTATGTATGTATGTATAAGTCATAATCAGTCTATCTGTCACTAGTACTTAACATATACATCTCTATCTTTAGGAAATGAAAGTGATAAAACTTAACAAGTTTAAATACCTACAATAGTACCATCTCCTAGATCACCTATCATGGTGAAAATCATGAGTATCACCCTGACTGAATGATTCTAGACTAACAAACCTCCTTGTATTATCATCACTCTATCATCTATCTATCAACTAGTCATGCATTAGGATATCTCTATTATTGTTGAGGCACTGCCACTAGTTGCCCACCTCCTTCTACTTGTGTGACTTGTTATCATCTTCCTTTTCATCTCTCCACCCTCAATTTGAGAACTGCACCATGGGTACCTCAATGAGTACTCTCCTCCCTATGGCAGGCCCAAAATGTTGGGACCATCAAAGGAGTTGTCGAGTGTGCTAGTCTAAACTAACAAAGAATGTGATTACATGGATGAGGATCTACCCATTAGGGGTAGTGCCATGTGATCCTCCTTTACCCCTATGCATGTACTATGGTCGGTCACAATGGCCATGTGTCCATAGCACATGGTGAACCTTTTGTATATCCATCTACCAAAAATAATAATAGGACCCATCATATGCTAACCTCCATTCAGAATGCCATAGAAATCATGCACCAACTACACCCAAATGACAAACCCAAAATCATAAAATGAGCTCTTGTCTAGCATCAAGTGGTATAAATCTATAATATACAATAGCGTAGCCCCATCAAACTTATGATAGATCACACATGTCATAATTCTAATCAATCCTTTCCATATGTCTGGAACACCTACTATGTAAACATCAAATAATCAATAACTAGTACACGTTGGTCATACCTATCAGAGCCTATATCCTATTGAGCCAAGGCTATCCTCTAATCACCACTATCTAAGATATTGAGAAAAATATTCTTGATTAAGATCTTTATTATCAATATTTTTTGGTCCTTTGTGAGAAATTCATTAAATTTAAGGATAATTTCATTTTTAATGAACATGAACCCTAGGATAGTGTGTATGACCTCTATGATGATGGACACCTCTATGGTGTCCCCATATGCCATCCATCTATATATATCAGCTTCTCCCATGTTCTTAGGAACATGGAGACCAGCGCCATGCTTAGAGGAAATTGACCCATCTCCATGATGCCTCAAAACCCAGTACAATTAGTTATGTCTGATCTACTACTAACAGTCTTTCTAACAAATCATGCAACCATATCACATCTATTAATCTCCATAGTATCTAATGTATCTATAAAATGTCAAATAACAAAGCACAAATCAGGGTTTCATCCCAAAATCTAAAACAAATGCTTAAAATTATTAAAAAATAGATAAATTTATATTTTCATCATTTTTATACTGTATCAGCCATGCATCAGGCTACATCGTCCATATCTAATTATCCTATTGTATTTGTTTACCATGATATACTGCATCAATTAATTTTATAGCCTATTACATTGGCCATACACTATTATATCACCCATACTTAGCATCCCATACTATGTCATTGTCCACTTACAAAACTTCAACCCAATTAATTTCTTAATGTATTTTGCCATGCCATATGACATCAGCCAATTTGGCAAATTTCCTAGTTCATCATCCATGTTAGACAACATCGACCCTCTCCTTAACCAACTACATCAGCCTACCGCTATGGTATTGGCCAATTAAACTTCACCATGTTTCCCAACTTCATTAACCTAGTCAATGTAGTTGAGAGAACACGACTTTTTTTTACCTTGACCATAATAAATGTCCTCACCCTCAATTTTTATTTTTTATGACCTACCCATTTATCATCTTATTTTTAGATTTATTTATATGTTTTTTGGGGAAAATTTTGTAAAACATATTTGACATAATGCCTAGATTTCTTAAGCTAGTTCATTTATTCCAAAATGGTAAAAGTGAACAAATAATGGATCTCATACCTGTATAACTCTGGTCGTAGAGGTGATGTATCCACTAATGATCCTACCTCCTCATCCATGAACTAAAATTGATAAATTTGGATACATAGAGCTTTGGTTTAAAAAAATAGAAAATGTGTGAATGAATAATTTTCACTCTTTTATGGTAAAATTTACAAAAATTTCAACCTTTAGTCATTTATCGACATATTCCATCTTTCACCCATATCTTTATTTCTTTAGGTCTTTTCACAAACTGAAATAAATTTTAGAATCCTTGATTTGGCTATTTAATCACTATATATACGAGTCATACTTCATTAAAAACATATACACATATCATATCATGCTTATTTGCTTTGCATTTGCTTGCATTTCTACCCTAGGTCATTATCTAGAGGAATTGGGTCTAAAACCTTATCTTGAAGTAGGCTTGTCTTGTGGAAGTCTTGGAGATTCATTAGGAGGATTCCTTGTAGCCTAGAGCTTGATTTAATCTTTGAAGTCTTCACAACCACAAAATCTCTTTCAAAACACCATTGGCCAAGGTGGTGTTTGAGGCTTGAAGGGTCCACCCCAAGGTAAGTATTTCTAACCCTATAATGTTTCATTTAGTATATTACATGTTCCTTTTTTTTTAGTAGATGAATGTGTGTGTAACCTTGTCTTTTTTCTCTCTACATTTATACTAGTGTGGCTATAGGATTACTTAGACCTGTCATTTATCTATTTTAAGTTTTTTAAACCCCCATTTGTTGATAATGGCACCTTACTAATTTTTTATCATTATAACCCTTCCCCTTTAGTTTACTTTAATTTACTTGTTGAACTACATACATTGCTTATTTGAAATATTTATTACTTACATATAGGTCTAGTTAGAGCTATCGCATTATGTCATAGGCCTAAAGGCTTTAGAACTATTTCCTTTGATATTGATGATACAAGTTACCTCTTTCAAGGTATACAGACCCATTGGTCACTATTTGAACATTAGGCATCATGGGCTCTATTTGATTAACCTTATCCAAGTCTGAATTTTTAGAGATAGGATAGTTGTAGGCTAATCTTAGCCCATGCATACAATTAGTGCACATGTTTTGTCTTATTTTATTAATATAAACTTAAAATATAAAACATTTTATTAAACCCATCTATTAATCAAATCCTCATACCTTCCCCTAAGGTTTCATGGCTATTTTTATATCTTTTAGATATGATTTTAAATCTAAATTTTTTTCTCACATGATTGATCAATTTGAGTTTCTATCTACCTATTTATACTTATGGATTATATCAACCCTCAAAATTCAATTTACACACCTTTATTCCTTGATTTCATATATCTTTGGAGGTTACATATCATTTAATATGCTTATTTCAAATCTAATTTTACATATTTGCATCTTATTTACATTCATTAGTCATGACCACTACTCATGATGTTAATCATTTTATGGTTGATATTGTTGTCAAATACCAACCTATTACTGATATCCATAATAGTGACACTAAAAATTATTATGATCCTAAATATGTTGAATAGGTTGATCCATGTAAAGTTTCAACACTTACAAACTTTAGATTTGTGATTGATGAAAGCCTTGGAAGTGTGGATTGTAAAAATTGAAAAATGTACAACATAAACTTAGAAACAAATATTGTTTGCCTAAGAAACCTCCATTGGATGGTTCTAACCCTTCTACACAAGGTGGTAATGTTAGTACCCCTCATGATATTAATCCTCCTATGCCTCCACCTTGTGCTATTACAGCCTCTTATGTTGATGCTTATATTCCTAATACTTATGTCATCCCATCTACCAACCCAAAGATCAATGTGCTTCTAATAATTTCATGTATTCAATCTCTTGGTCTTTGGCATAGTCATAACACTCATCATTCCTCACATACCAATGTTATTCATATGAATTCAAATTTACATATGCATGTCAATATTACACCTAGGGGTACATCTATTGATCAAATATTAAAACAACAACTTAGTGACATAAGGATGCAAATTTTATAATTATCTCAAGTAACTAACAAACCTAGCCATGTGATATTATCTTATGTCATATTACAAAACCTTTTGGATTAGGAATTATTTGTCCACCCTTTGCCTCCATCATTCAAAGTACCTAAGTTTATAACATTTAGTGGCAATGGGGATCCATATGGCATATCAAAGTTTTCTTTGTATCTTGTGTTGATTCTCAACATAATCAATTACTTATGATAAATTTATTTCCTAGGATTCTCATGGGATATACTCTAGATTGGTTTTATTCCTTATGTATGGTATTTGTGCATAAACTAAATGATTCAATTGACCTCTTCTTAATGCATGTTTTGATAAACATTAGTCAAAAGGTTACATTTTCTCAAATTTCTCAGGTCAAACAAGGACCTAATTAACACATCATTTACTTTGTGCTTGAATTTAAAACCATGCTTACTAAAATGTTACATAAACTTCCTAGCAATGAACTTCAAAGTATAGTCTTCAATATTTTCCTCAACCTACACAAGGACAAAATCGTGTTTAACACATATGACTCATTTGAAAAACTTTGGCATGTGTTATGCAACATTAAAATAATAATGAGGCTAATATGTTGATGTACACATCTAATGCTTTTCTATCCACTACATATAAATGTCAGGGGAAATAATGCTCAAACCTAAAACTAATGACGTTCCTAATTTTCAAGCTAAGAATGAGGCTAAGACAATTAATGTAGTTTCACAACCAAGTGATAGTTTATAACATTTTCATATCCACCATATGTAATATTAAAGTAATTACTTAACTATAATTATAATCCTAATCAATTTTGTATCATAGGGATATAGGACATAGGACTAATAAATGTATTAAATTGTAACATAAAATCCCATACCTAATTGATAATAACATTATTATTATTGATAGGCATAAATATATATTGATTGATTTTGTTATGCATCCTAATCAATGCATATAAATCTTTAGTAATCAATTACCAAATCATAATACTCCTAAAAAAAATATTGTGTGTTTTAACCTTTTAGGACTTAGATGAATGTAAAATCCTAGGTTGTTAAAGGGTTAAGTATAGTAAATCAGGGTATAAATATCCAATAAATACATTCATTGACTTGTTAGATAATTGACTAAATTTTACCTTTCTAAAAATAGTAATAAATAATATAAATAAGATCTTAGTTGGTAAATGATTGAGACAAATGATCTAGAGCCTGAAAATGGAGGTAGAGGCTAGTTTGAGTGTCGCAAAAAAGATCCAAGAGTCAAAACCTCTCTTGGATGATAGCACCCCAATTATTTAATAGCACCATGTGGTACTAGTTTTCCTATTTTGGTAGTAGTGTCCTCTATATAGAATTGTTCTGGGCTTTTGGGTCCACGTGTGTCTAGTTATGTCAAGCCTATTCCTATGTGCTCAAATTATTGAACCTTGTAGATGACCAATTTTAACTAATTTTACAAACAAACCCTAATCCTCCATTTTTTAGGGCATCTAATTGATACAAGCATCAAATTTTGTTTGTTAATGGGGTAGGTTGGACATCCTCAACACCCCAATGTGATGAGAGTTGCCTACATACCAATACTCCATCTAGGGATCAAGCTTGATGTAGTAATCCCCACCTAAGTGCTAGTGCAAGTACAAGTAAAGCTAGTATGATGGTTGAATTAAGTGATTTGAATGTGCTTGAGATTATAAATCTAAATAATCTGAGCTTAGGAATGTTGTAGATGGTAGTATGTATATGTAAGGAAGAATAGGGATTGATAACCTTAATTGTGCCCAACTTGTTTTGAGATTGCATAAGTAATTTGCATCTAATTTCCATCTGTAGGTTAAAGGGATAAAATTCATGTATATTTACTATTCTAGTGTTTATGCAGGTGTTAAAATAGGTCTAGGCCAACCCTAGGTGATCTAAGATTTGAAAAGATATATGTTTGTGTAAAAGAGAGGGAAAGGACAGTAGCATCAAAATTGGGACACTAGCACCATGTGGCATTATTATCCTTATTATGGTGCTAGTGTCCAAGTGGTAGAACCTAGGGCACAAAGGGCCATGATGTAAGAATGAGGGTCTAGATCTATTTTAGGGATGTCTAGGGATGTTTGTGACCCACAAGAAGGATGGATAAGTGTGAAAATAGGCCCTAAGATAGGCCTAGGGGTAAGCTAGGTATAGGTAGTCTCAAGTAGCACTCTTAGAACTCAAGTGTCATTTTTACGTGATTACATTCCCCCCCCCCTTTATTCTATAAATGTTGCAAAGTGAAATGACTAGGATAAAGGAAAAAAAGTGTACCTGGACTTACTTAAGAGGTTAAGCCTATGAATCTAGATCTAAGTATGTGAAGCATGCTCCATTATATGTCTTGTAAATGAAATATGCATAAATCAGTCCTTACTTAACAGATATCAAAATCAAAGATAAAACTGAGTAAAGAAGTAAAACTAAGTAAAGAGATAAAACTGAGTAAAGGGATGAGATAGAAAAATAATTAATACACCTCACTACATATGTGAACCAATGCATAAACCTAATGGTAACTTGTGTGTGCATGTATATAGTGATCAATCAATGAATAGCTTGGATTGATTTGAAGGTTTTCTCAATTCTCATGTGTGGGTGGCACAAAAACTCAAGCTGGTTTGACTCCATCATTTTCCACCCTTACTTGGTGGATCATGATCTGTGAATAGCTTGGATTAGATAGATGGTGTGTCTAACCTTCTCATGTAGGTGGCTCAAGAACTCAAGTAGACTATGACACCATCATTTCCTACCCATGTCTAATAGATGTATCTAAAAATGAAATTACACAATGTAACTAGAAATGTCTAACTAGATATGTCTAATTGGAGATGTCTAATTGGAGATGTCAGATATGTGGCCACTCAGGTATATTAGGCAGCTCTGGGCCACTTAGGAATGTCAACCACTATAGATGGAGTAAGGTAATGAATTTGGTGTGTAACCTAAAATATGGTGTTTGATGTATATAACATAGAGAATGACATGGAGTCTGTCATTCCATCTAATCAACTGGTGTATAAGTGAGCATAAAAAAATAATGTGCCATGCACATGCCCCCAAATCTGATATATGAGCATATGGATTTTGGATTGAGCTGTATTAATATGTATCTGAGTATCTAAACTAAAAATGGTAATGATCATGGTGTGCATGATGCCCCCAATTTGATCAAATTGGTATGAATATGAGCTAAACTAAGTAAAATTGGTAAATATGTAACTAAAATTGTGCAAACCTGGACTATACCTACTAACTTTTTTTGATAATATAGATTTTTATAAAACTGAGGCTATTGGATAGTAGTACCATATCTTGGGCATTAGGGCTAGTTCTCAATTTAGGTACTAATATTTGAATATTTCAATTTATGTGCAACTATAACCGATCTCTATGTCACTATTTCCCAATATATTTACCTAATTCTAATTTCTATATTCTGAGCCTGTGTGTTGAAAATTCTAAACTTTGTGATAAACCCTTGTGAATGCCCCCTCTTTTGAGGGGAGTTGTTGAACCTGTGCAAGAATTGTCCTCAAAATAAAAAGCTCTTAAAAATGTGTGTTAGTTGGAGCATATATGATATCTGGTAATAATCCAATAGAATGTACATATATAATATCAAAATGTAATATAATCTAAGCATAAGTTTGTAATGTGTGATGTATGTTATATCTAGTATTCACAAGGCTTTCAAGATAGATATAACAATGTATGTGAATAATAAATCTGAGTAATAATTGAATAACTACCTAGAATAATGGGGTATGATGTCCATCACAACACCCAATTAGGAAGGGGAGATGTATGAGGTTTATCATGGCATCTAAAGTTGGAGTGTGCAACAAGTATCATGGCCATGATGCATACCAAAAAAATACATACAATACACATGAGGCATATAAAGTAGGCCAAGGGGACACAATACAAGGGACATTGGCATGTCACTAAATCTGAGAAAGAAAGTCTTATAAGGACATGTTCAAATGTTCACATACATAAACAACAAGTAAGTTGTCTTAGAGCCACATATAAGGACATGTTCAACTATTTGCATACACAATCAGGAAGGCACACATAAGGACATGGGCACATGTCCAAAGCATATATACAATGAAAATAAGTGGTGTAGATCCATAATGTAATGGAATATTCAAATTCCCTTGAATAGAAGAAGCATAAAGATACAATCAGATCTAAACTAGGAAATCTAGAAATGAAAGTATGCATAAACATGTAATACAAATTTTTGTAAGAGTCAAGATGTACATATATTGTCTAAAGTAGTATTAGCTGACAAAAAACCTAATTGTAGCATGATTAATATCAAGATATAAAAATTATAAATATGTGATTAATATTTTATAAATTTATAACCTGGTAATCAAAACTGTGTATAGGGTGCCCCCAAATGGGCAAATGTGTCCAATCAAGAACCCATGTATCTATGTATATGCCCCTGATGGGTAGATAGTAGCAAATATAAATCAATATAGTGGACCTGAGTTGTATAGCAATATATAAGCACTCAATAATAACAAGTGAAACATATATGTATGATAAAACTGACTATACTAAGATAGCTATCATATTTAGTGTCAGGCAAATATAAGAGACGTGAACATGGCAATGCATACAATCTAAATTTTATGTATTTTTTGAGTAAATATTTGAATGTTTTTGTGTTTTCTAAATATTGTATCATTTTTGTATTTTTTGGATATACGCTATATATAAACAATATGAAAAGAGTTTTGATTTTATATGTAAAATATCCTTAGATGCATGATGTTGAATGGGTTTTTGATTGCCTTGTCATCAAGTGAAGCTAGAGGGTATACTTTTGGGCTAAGATTTTCTATGATTATGTATAGGCCAAGCCAATTTGGTTTGATTTTCCTTTGTTCTCTTCTTTGGTGTTGACATTTCTAAGATTTTATTTTAAAACCATAATGTTGACTTAAAATTCCCTTTTGTGAACATGGTTATTGTAGGTCTGTTGGATTCATTTACAATATGCACTGAGATCTTTTGTAGCTTGAATGTGTGTGTGATCTAACTATTATAAATCATGGAGATGTCTTTCTTTGTATTGATCATCTGTGATAATCCCTTTCAAGAATACTCGTAAGGATGGGATTTCTAAGTCCAGTGGGATAACTACTTCTATGCCATATACTAGTGAATAAGGAGTAGCTCTTGTTAGTATGTGAATATTGGTGCAGTAAGCCCATAGTGCATAGATGAGTTGATTGTGCCAATCATCACCAAATTTGGTAATTATTTTATAGAGGATACTATTGATTATATTGTTTATTTCTTTTGCTTGACCATTGCCCTGTGGGTAATACAGAGTATATAATGTGTGCCATGTTTTATATTTAGCACAAAATTTCTTTATTGTTTTATTCTTAAAATAAGTTCCATTGTCTTTAATGATGGCCACTCAGAGGTTGAAGTGGGAAATAACATTGGTCATGAGAAAATGACATATATATTCTCCCTTTATGGATTTTAGTGGAATGGCTTCCACCCATTTTGTAAAGTATTTTATAGCTATGATAATGAATTTGTGACCTCCTATGGATTTTGGATTTATCTTACCAATTAGATCAAAACCCCATAGCATGAAAAACCATGGAGATACTATGGGTTGTATTTGATATGAAGGGACATGGTGTAGGTTTCCATAGCATTGACATTTATCACATAACTTGGAATATTCTTGGAATTCTTGTTTCATGGTTGGCCAATAATAAATTTGTCTAAGTTATTTGTGTGACATCACTTTCCTACTGAAATGACCACTACATTTACTATCATGCACCTATATGGTATCCAACTTAGCTTCCTCGATTGTCAAACTTTAGATTAAGAGTACCTCAAAATATATTTTGAATAAGTCCCCACCAATAATGACATATCAGAGGGAGTTTCTCTAGAGTTTGCACTTTTCATTTCTTGTGAAAGTGTCTAGTATAATAGATTTATGTATAAAATTATATATATTGGAGAACCATTTGAATGTTATTGTATTGTGTGTCGTAAATAAAACCACTAGAGTTATGAGGTCCACATGGGACACTGATGGATATTGTAATCATTTGATAGTGAAGATAGCCTGGTCTTCATCTATGTCAATGGGGATCAATGATGTTGCATTGTCCATTGCATCGGCATGACAATTATATTTATGTGGAATGTTTGCAATAGAGAAGTTTTCAAAATGAGCATGTAAACATTGAACTATATTCTTGTATGGAACAAGGAATTCTTCTTTGGTTTGGTAGACATATGTAACCTGATTGACAATTAATTTTGAATCCCCATAAACTTTAATTGATTTGATCTAGAGACCTTGAGCTGCTTGAAGGCCTAAGATAAGAGCTTTGTATTCTGTGATATTGTTTGTACATGAAAAATTGAGCTGGTAAGTGAGGGGTATTGTGTGCCCAAGTGGGTTGATGAAAACAATTTTGGCTCCAGCACCAAATGCACATCTAGAACCATCAAAGAACATTATTTATGTGTCAGAAGTGGTATTATATGTTGTGAAATCATCCCTAAAATATTCATTAATAGGATTTGTGTCTAATAACATGACTATTTCTAATTGATCTACAATTATATAGCCTTTTACTAAATTTTTTAAGATGATCTTGAGGTCGAATTTGGTAACATAATCCATTTTGTAATATAGCCTAAGAGATGCGGTTTAGACATAAGGAACTTTAATGGATCAACTTTTGTAATGACTCGTGTCTTATCATTAATCATATAGTGTCGAAGCTTCTAAGTAGAAAATAAAGTGCCAAAAAAAAAATTATATTGTTAGATAATTTTGTTCATAGTCAACAAGTATATAATTGATGTAATAAATGGATCACTCTTTATGTTGATCATCATGTTATGTCAAGAGTGCACTGAGTACATGATATGTCACTAAGAGGTAAAGGAGAAGTGGTTTGTTAGGTGTTGGTGGTACCAAGATAGGTGGGTTCAATGGGTGTTGTTTGAGTGTGTCAAAGATTCATTTACTTGTGATGTCCCATTCAAATTTTATATCCTTGTTAAGTAATTTGGTGAATGATTGAGTCTGATCTACGAGTTGTGCCACAAAGCAGCATATTGATTGAATCTTGCCTTATAAGGAGCAAATTTTCTTTGATTTGGTAGGGGGAGGCATGTCTGGCTTTGACTTTCTTTGGGTCAACCTTGATACTGCATTGGGATATTATAAATCCCAAGAGTTTACCTGATGAAACCCTAAAGACGTATGTCTTGGGATTTAGTCGTACATAGTATTTTCTTAGTCATTTAAAAATATGTTGTAAATCTATTACATGTTTTTGTTATTCTTTTGATTTTTCAAGTAAATCATTGACATAACCTTCAACTATTTTATGAATGAGATCATAAAAGATATGTGTCATTATTCACTAGTACATTTATCCTATGTTTTTTAATCCAAAAGGCATGACTATATAGGAGAAAGTGCCCCATGGTGTGGTAAAAGAAGTTTTTTCTTAGTCTTCTTTAGTGATCTTAATTTGATTATAACCGATGAATCCATCTATAAAAGAGAGTATTTGATAGTCTATTGTGGAGTGGACTATCATATCGATGTTGGGTAGAGGAAAATCATATGTAGGACATGCTTTGTTTAAGTCTATAGAATCATAATAATATTGAATTTGGTTGTTAAGTTTTATAACAAGAATAATATTAACAATCCATTGGGGATGAGCAACTGGTTGAATGAAACTGGCATCAAGAAGCCATTGGATTTCATCTTTGACTATAAGATCAATTTTTGAATGTATTTTTTGAATTTTTTATTTAATCGGCTTTGCATTAGGATAGAGTGTAATCTTGTGTACTATGATTAAGATATCAATGTTAGGCATATCAGAATAAGCAAAAGTGAAAATTTTAGGGAAATATTTTAAAATCTGATGAATATCTATATCTTCTTCTTTATGCAAGGTAGTAGCCAATAGTATGATACGAGGATTAGTATATGTGTCATAATTTAATTTGACTATCTCTTCATTCATTAATTTATATTGATCCATAGTGTATGGTGTTGTAGGGATAGTATCATCTATGTTAGGTAAAATATCATTGGAATCATCTGAATGCTCACCAAAGTATGCATCTGTATTTATGGAATGATGAAACCTATTCTTATGATAGAAGTAAGGGATATCCTCATGTTCCCCTAAAAATTATAAAAGAGCCTTATTGGCATAAAATTCATAGAAAACAGGTAAATCTATAAAGGTCTTATCATTGATAAAATTGGGGTAAACAACTGAGAGTGTAGAAACATGATTTACCATATCATCAACCCATGGAATAGGTGGAAAAGACATTAAATGCTAAGAATTATGGTGAGAGGACTTGGAATTGGATGTGTTATCTTTACATCCAAGTCCTTATTTACCTTGTAATCATATGATTTAATGGGATTAAGGATTCCCTACTCATGATTTTCAAGGCCCTATCCAGTGTAACCAATTTTTTGGAAGTATCTCAATGCAAAAGGAGAAGGAACTTATTACCATGTGCCCTAAAAGTATCTATGATAGTGATACATGAATTTTGAATAGTAGGCTAGAGTGGTGTTGAAACAAAATACATGTGAGAAATATAATTGTGTGAAGGCTCTGTATGTTGACAATATTTGAATGGTTCTTTATCCATAGGACAAGTGTAGCTATGACCTCTATAGATGAACTTTAAACATGCATGTAAAGTGGAACACCCATTTATCTACACTTATACTAGTGTGGCTATAGGATTACTTAGACTTTTCATTTATCTATTTTAATTTTTTTAGATCCCCATATGTCGACCATGGAACCTTACCAATTGTTTATCATTATAACCCTTCCCCTTTAGTTTAGTTTACTTTACCTTTTGAACTACATGCATTGCTTATTTCAAATAGTGATTATAGAGGTCTAGTTAGATATATCTCATTATATCATAGGCCTAAAATCTTTGGAACCATTTCCTTTGACATAGATGATACAGGGTCCCCTTTTTTTATTTTTACAGATCCATTGGTCACTACCTAAACATTAGGCATCATGGGCTCTACTTGATTAACCTTCTCCAAGTCTAAATTTTTAGAGATAGGATAGTTGTAGGCTAATATTAGTCCATGCATACACTTAGTGTACATGTTTTGTCTCATTTTATTAATATAAACTTAAAATATAAAACATTTTATAGAACCCCTCTATTCATTAAACACTCATACCTTCCTCCTAAGGTTTCATGGTTATTTTTATATCTTTTAGACATGATTTTAAATCTAAATTATTTTCTTAATGATTGGTCAACCTAAGTTTCTATCTACCTATTTCTAATTATGGATTATATCCAACCTCAAATTTTAATTTACACACCTTTTTTCCTTGAATACATATATCTTTTGAGGTTACATATGTTTTGATCTTCTTATTTCAAATCTAATTTTTCATATTTGCATCTTATTTACATTCATTGGTCATGATCACTACTCATGATGTTAATCATTCTATGGTCGATATTGTTGCTAAATACCAACCTATTACTGATATCCATAATAGTGACACTAAAAATTATCATGATCCTAAATATGTTGAATAGGTTGATCCATGTAGAGTTGCAACACTTACAAACTTAGAGTTATGATTGATAAAAGCCTTGGAAATGTGGATTGTAAAAATTGAAAAATGTACAACAAAAACTTAGGAATAAATATTGTTTGCCTAAGAAACCTCCATTGGATGATTTTACCCCTTCTACATCAAGTGGTGATGTCAGTACCCCTCATGATATTAATCCTCCTATGCCTCCACCTTGTGTTATTATAGCCTCTTAGGTTGATGCTTATATTCCTAATACTTATATCATCCCATCTACCAACCCAAATATCAATGCACTTACAAAAAATTCATGTATTCAATCTCTTGATCTTTGGCATAACCATAGCATTCACCACTCCTCACATACAAATGTTATTCATATGAAGTTGAATTTACATATGCATGTCAATCTTACACTTAGTGGTACATCTATTGATTAGATATTATAACAACTTAGTGACATAAGGATGCAAATTTTACAATTATCTTAAGCAACTAACAAACCTAGCCATATGATTTCATCTTATGTCATATTACAAAACCCTTTGGCTTAGGAATTATTTGTCCACCCTTTGCCTCCATCATTCAAAGTACCTAAGTTTACAACATTTAGTTATAATGGGGATCCATATAGGATATCAAAGATTTCAATGTATCTTGTGTTGATTCTCAACATAATCAATTGCTTATGATATAATTATTTCCTTACGTATAGGATTTGTGCATAAACTAAATGATTCACTTGAGCTCTTCTTAATGTATTTTTTGATAAACATTAGTCAAAATGTTACATTTTCTCAAATTTATCAAGTCAAATAAGGACCTAATTAAC
This sequence comes from Torreya grandis, assembly GCA_037957365.1. NCBI lineage: Eukaryota > Viridiplantae > Streptophyta > Pinopsida > Cupressales > Taxaceae > Torreya > Torreya grandis. The sequence continues at coordinate 3,944,371 of JARHVA010000206.1, forward strand.
ACATCATTGACTTTGTGCTTGAATTTAAAACCATGCTTACCAAAATGTTACATAAACTTCTTAGTAGTGAACTTCAAAGTATAGTCTTCAATACTTTCCTCGACCTGCACAAGGGCAAAGTCATGTTTAACGCATATGACTCATTCAAAAAACTTTTTCATGTGTTACGCAACATTAATATTAAGCTTATAGATGTTAATATTTTAATGTACACATCAATTGCTTCAAGGGAAATAACACTCAAACCTAAAACTAATGATATTCCTAAATTTCAAGCTAAGAATGGCGCTAAGATAATTAATGTAGTTTCAAAACTAAGTGACCTGTTTAGGTCCTAGGCAAAGGTGACAATTTAAAACATCATCACATCCACCACATGTAATATTGAAGTGATTACTTAACTATAATTATAATCCTAATCAATTTTGTATCATAGGGCTTTAAGACATAAGACTGATAAATGTTTCAAATTACAACATAAAATCCATGACCCAATTGACAACAACACTATTATTTTTTATGGGCATAAATATACATTGATCAAGTTTTTTGTGCATCCTAATCAATGCATACAAATCTTTAGTAATCAGTTACCAGATCATAATACTCCTAAACAAATCAGTGTGTGTTTTAACCTTTTAAGACTTAGATGAATGTATATATTAGGTTGTTAAAGGGTTGAGTATAGTAAATCAAGGTATAAATATGTAATAAATATAGCCATTAATTTGTTACAGAATTGACTAAATTTGACCTTTCTAAAAATACCAATAAATAATATAAATGAGATCTTAGCTGGTAAATGACTGAGATGGATGATCTGGAGGCTAGAAATTGAGGCATAGGTTAGACTGAGTGTCATAAATAAGATCCAAGTGTCAAAACCCCTCATAGATAGTATCACCCTAATTGGATAGTAGCACCATGTGGCACTAATTTATGTATTTTGGGGTAGTGTCCTCTATGCAAAATTGTTTCTGGCTTTAGGGTGTACCTATGTCTGGATCTATCAAGCCTGTTCTTATGTGCACATATTTTGAAACCTTGTAGATGATTTCTTTTAATTAATTTTATGAACAAGCCCTAATCCTCCATGTTGTTAGGGCATCTATTTGATATAATCATTAAAGTGTGTTTGTTAGTGGGGTAGGATGGACATCTTCAACACCTCGTTATGATGAGAGTTGCCTACATACCAATACTATTAAGAGGGATCAAGTCTGATGTATTACTCCCCACCTAAGTGCTAGTGAAAGTACAAGTGAAGCTAGTATGATGGTTAACTTAAATGATTTGAATGTGCTTGAGATTGGAAATCTAAATAATCTGAGCTTAGGAATGTTGTATATGGTAGTATGTATATGTAGGGCATAAAAAGGATTGATAACCTTAATTATGTACAACTTGTTCTAAGTTTGCATATAATTTCCATCTAGTGGTTAGAAGGCTAATATTCATGTATATTTACTGATATGGTATTTATGCAAGTGTTAAAGAGGTCTAGGCTGACCCTAGGTGGTCTAAGATTTGAAAATATATCTATTTATGGAAAAAGGAGGGAAAGGATAGTAGCACCAAAATTGGGGCATTAACATCATGTGGCATTATTGTCCCTATTATGGCACTAGTGTCCAAGTGGTAGAACTTGAGGCACAAAAGGCCATGATGTAAGAATGAGGGACTGGGACTACTTTAGGGATGCTTAGAGATGTTTGTGGCCCACATGAAGGTTGGATAAGTGTTTAAATAGGCCCTAAGATAGATCTAAGTCTAAGCTAGTGATAGGTGGTCTCAAGTAGAACTCTTGAGCTCAAGTGTCATCTTTAGGTGATTAAATTCCCTCCCCCCCTTTATTCTAGAAATGTAACCAAGTGAAATGACTAAAATAAAGGAAAAATAAATATTCCTAGACTTACCTAATAGGTGAAGCCCCTGAATATGGATCTGGTTATGTGAAGCATGCTTTATTGCATGTCTTAAAAATGAAACATGCATAAATCATTTTTTACTAAAGAGATATCAAAAGCAAATATAAAACTAAGTAAAGAAGTAAAATTGAATAAAGAGATAAAAATAAGTAAAGGGATAAGAGAGAGGAAAGGAATGAATACACCTCATTGGGTACATAAACCTAATAACAACCTATGTGTATGCGTGTATATAATGATAAATCATGAATAACTTGGATTGAGCTAATATTTTTCTTAATTTGCATGTGTGGGTGACACAAAAACTCAATCTAGTTTTAAATCCATCATTGCCCACCCCTACTTAGTGGATCATGACCTATGAATAGCTTGGATTTGACAAATGGTGTGTCTAACCCTCTCATGTAGGTGGCTCAAGAATTTAAGTAGACTATGAATCCATCATTACCTACCCACGTGTAGTAGAGGCATCTGAAACTAAAATTTCACAATGTAACTGGAAATGTCTAACTAGAGATGTTGGATCTATGGCCACTTAGGTATATTAGGCAACTCTGAGCCACTTAGGAATGCCAACCACTTTATATGGAGTAAGGAAATGAGTCTAGTGTGTAACCTAAAACATGGTGTCTGATGTATATAGCATATAAAATGACATGTAGTTTGTCATTCCATTTTATCAACCAATATATAAGTGAGCATATGAAAATAATGTGTCATGCACATGACCCTAAATTTGATATTTAAGCATATGGATTTTGGGTATCTGAACTGAAAATGGGAATGATCATGTCGTGCATGATGCCCCCAATCTGAGTAAACTAGTATGAATATGAGCTAAATTGAGTAAAATTGGTAAATATGTAGCTAAACTTGTGCAAACGTGGACTGTACCTACTATATTTTTTTGTCTAATCTAGATTTTTTTTTAAATTAGGCTATTAAATAGTAGTACCATGTCTTGGGAAATAGCACCATATGGTGCTAGTGTCCCAATTTAGGCACTTATCTTTGATAGTTCCAATTTATGTGTAATTATAATTGATCTTTGTGTCACTATTTCCCATTGTATTTACCCAAGTCTAATTTCTATATTCTGATCCTATGTGTTGAAAATAATACCCTGAGTGCATTCTAATATCCTAAACTTTGTGGCAAACCACTGTGAATGCCCCCTCTTTTGAGGGGAGTTTTTAAACATGTGTAAGAATTATCCTCAAAATAAAAATATCCATAAAATGTGTGTTAGTTGGAACATATATGATATCTACATAATAATCTAATAGAATGTACATAAATAACATCAGAATGTAAGATAATATAAGCATAAGTCTGTAATGTGTGATGTATGTTATATCTAGTATTCACAAGGCTTTCAAGATAGATATAACAATGTATGTGAATAATAAATATGATTAATAACTAAGTAGATACCTACAAGGATGGGGCATGATGTCCATCATAGCACCCAAGTGATGAAACCTGATCTTACACAGCTCTGTAACCATCAACAAACTTATACAGACCTATTTAGATCATTCATTCCTTGTAGCCCTGTTATCCCTGTTTATTGGCCATAACTCATTATAGATTATCTCAATAATGAAAGTAAAATAATTTATGGATACCCATTAATCCCTTTTATAACATACTGAAAAATCTTCTGAGGTTGCTTCGTACGGAATTGTACTTCCTTCTTTATGCCCTGTTTTAATTAACCCTCCTTTTGTACAAAACGTCTTGTCCAAAGTGATGTACGGACTTTATAATCAAACCAAGCACCATTCAAAATACCCATTATCTTATTACAGGTGAATCAATCATTTTTTATGGCACTTCTTTGGAGAAATCCACTTTTCCTCTATTGGCCTACACTCTTCCCTTCACATGCACCTAGGTCTCACTTGGCAATTATTCTTTTCCATACTTATCCATACTGTATCACCTTCAGACCACTTAAAAAAGTTTTCTAACATCATCAAGGTTCAGATTACAAAGTTTCAAGAGTTTTCAAGCATTAAAACTCATTTTGAAGGCTTGAACCTAATTCAGGATTTTCCCATGACTGTCACAGGCCGAGAGCATTGTAATTGGGACTGGGAACGTTTTACCCTATTTAAAGGGTTCAAATCAATTGCCTAGGGTCTTTATTAATTACATTCACCTTCTTCAAAAATAATAAATTCATTTGGATTAATATTTTAGGAGTTATGTCCTTTTTAGTGACTGGGAACACATTTTTCAGAACTGTTCCAGAACTACAGGTCTGTATTTTGACCATAACTTTTTATAGGTTGCTCCATTATATCTGAAACAACTTGAATTGGATTCTTAACTCTAAGTTTCATCTACACACAAAATTTCACAACTTTTCATTAGGTAAATCTCAAGATATACTCATTTTTCCAACCGTGGCCTAACTTTCTGTCCACACAGGCCGAGAGCTTATTGTGGGAGATTTTGGATATCAAAAGGGGTTTTTAAAGCCTGGTTTCTCTTCCCTTAAGTTTATATTTGTCTAATATACCTGTCTTCATGTCATAATGAACCTTATGCAAACATTTATACGTGGGTTTTCCCTTGGACAGTGGGCTGTAAGTTTGCAGGCCTGAGTATCCTGTTTAGGCTTCTTAAGCTTTCAAAGCTTTCTAACATCTCTTGGTCACAATGATACTAAATTCAACTTGTTCCCACATAAAAAATAACCAGTCTTTCTTCTTGTCTATGGAAAACCATCATACACACATATATATAGGCCTGTCACCAAAATTGCAATAAAGAAACCATAACATGAAACAAAACATTAATTCTTTCTTGATCAACTAGAAGACTTACAGGTCAATATCAATGTCTCATGGCTTTCAAAGCCTTACTTGCTCCTTTATACAGTCTTAACTTCACATCAAATATGCTACTTCTCTTTTCTTCAACATCTCTTGAGTGAGGTCTTCCCTCACTATTTCTCCTCTCTATCCTTCATTCCATCTTCTTTCTTGAATGAGAGGACCTTTCCTCTCTGTCCTTCTTCTCTTCTACGCCCCTCTCATCTTCTCTTCTCTTCTCCTCCTCTCTCCTTAATGAATTCTTCTTCTTTTTTCTCTTTTTTTCAAGAATCTCTCTTCCAACTTCTACGCCCAAATTGGGCTTAAGGCAAAACAAAATACTGTTTGTAGGTTTTAACAATATACTAAGGTTGAAAATAGTTTCAACCATTTCCCCTGATTCCCTCAACAGCCTAACCATCACTTTTTACCTTTTTACTTTCACTTTTTGATAATTACATTTACCTTGAAGGTGAAATTTTGAAATCTACACAATTTGGAGGGAAAACCAGAATTTGAAATTTCCCACTAGAATTTCATTTGCATTTGCAACTAGTCCTCCATGGTGCTATTGTAGATGCTCCTGCATCACCAAGTAGGAAGGGGAGATGCATGAGGTTTATCATGGCATCTAAAACTAGAGTGTGTAACACGTAAGAGACAAATATCATGGCCATGATGCATATAATAAAGCATACATACAACACATATGAGGCATGCAAAGCAGGCCAAGGGGACACAATACAAGGGACATGGTCACATGTCACTAAATCTATGAAAGAAAGTCATACAAGGACATGTTCAAATTTCCACATACGCAAATAGCAAGTAAGTTGGATTAGAGCCACATAGAATGACATGTTCAAATGCCTGCATACATAATTAGGATGGCACACACAAGGACATAGGCACATGTCCAAAGCATGTATACAGTGAAAATGAGTGGTGTAGAGCCATAGAGCAATAACATATTCAAATTCCCTTGAATAGAAGAAAAATAGAGATACAATCAAGTCTAAACTAGTAAAGCTAGAAATGAAAGTATGCATGAACATGTAATACAAATCTATGTAAGAGCCAAGATGTACATATACTATCTAAAGTAGTAGTAGCTAGTGAAAAATATGAGTAAGTATAGCATGATCAATATCAAGATATAACAATGCTAAATATGTGAGAAGAGTTTATAAATATGTAACCTAGGAATCAAAATTGTGTATAGGGTGACCCCAAATAGGTGAATGTGTCTAATGAAGAACCCATGTATTTGTGTATATGTCCCAAGTGGGTAGATAGTAACAAATTTGGATTGATGTAGTGGACCTGAGTCCTATAGCAATTTGTAAGCACTCAACAAGAACTAGTGAAACATGTATGTATGATTAAACTAACTATACTAAGATAGATAGCATATGTAGTGTCTAGCAAATATAAGAGACATGAACACGGTAATGCATGCAATCTAAATTTTATGTATTTTTTGAGTAAATATTTAAATGTTTTTGTGTTTTTAAAATATTATATTATTTTTGTATTTTTTGGATATAAGTTATATACAAACAATATAAAAGAGTTTTGATTTTATATGTAAAATATCCGTAGATGCATGATGTTTAATTTGTTTTTAATTGCCTTATCATCAAGTGAAGCTAGATGGTATGCTTTTGGGTTAAGCTTTCTATGATTAAGTACAGGCCAAGCCAAATTGCTTTGAATATTCCTTTGTTCTCTTATTTGGTGTTGATGTTTTTGAGATTTTATTTTAAAACCAGTTCATTGACTTTGAATTCCCTGTTGTGAACATGGTTATTGTAGGTTCATTAGATTCATTTTTGATATGCCCTGAGATGTTCTGGGGCTTGAACGTGTGTGTGATCTAACTATTCTATTTCATGGAAACATCTTTCTTTGTATTGATCATCTGTGATGAGCCCTTTTAAGGATACCTGTAAGGATGAGATTTTTAACTCTAGTGGGATAATTATTTCTATGTCATATAATAGTGAATAAGGAGTACCTCATGTGAATGTGTGAATACTGGTGTGGTAATACCATAGTGCATAGATGAGATGATTGTGCCACTCATCACTAAATTTGGTAACTATTTTACTGAGGATACTATTGATTATTTTGTTTGTTGCTTTTACTTGACTATTGCCCTATGGGTAGTATGGAGTAGATAATGTGTGCCAGATTTTATATTTAGCATTAAATTTCTTCATTATTTTATTATTAAAGGAATTTCCATTATCTATAATGATGGCCACTAGGAGGCCGGAGCAGGAAATAATGTTGGTCATGAGAAAAAGACATATCTTCTCCCTTTGTGGATTATAGTGGAATGGCCTCCACCCATTTTGTAAAGTATTATGTAACTATGATAATGAATTTGTGAACTCCTATGGATTCTAGATTTATCTTACCAATTAGATCAAAACCCCATAGCATGAATGGCCATGGGGATATTGTGGGTTGTAGTTACTATGAAGGGACATGGTGTATTTTGACATGGCATTGACATTTATTGCATAACTTGGCGAATTCATGGCATTCTTGTTCCATGGTTGGCAAATAATAACCTTGTCTGAGTAATTTGTGTGACATCACTTTACCTCTAAAATAACCACCACATTCATTTTCATGCACCTGTATGATAGCCAACTTAGGTTCCTTGATTATCAAACATCAGAGTAAGTGTCCCTCAAAAGATATTTTGAATAAGTCCCCACTAAGAATGACATATCAAAGGGAGTTTCACTATAGTTTGCACTTTTCATTTCTTTTGAAAGTGTCTAGTGTAATAGATTTATGTATAAAATTGTATTTATGGAAGAACTATTCAGATGTTATTGTATTGTGTGTGGTAAATAGAACCATTAGAGATATAAGGTCCACATGGGACACTGATGGAGATTGTAATCATTTGATAGTGAAGATAGTCTCGTATTCATCTATGTCAATGGGGATCAATGATCTTACACTGGCCATTACATCAGCATGATAATTATCTTTACATGGAATGTTTTCAATAGAGAGGTTGTCAAACTAAGCCTGTAGATATTGAACCATATTCTTTTAGGGAATGAGGTGTTCTTCTTTGGTTTGGTAGACATTTGTAACCTGATTGACAATTAATTTTTAATCCCCATAAACTTTAATTGATTTGATCTGGAGAGCCTATGTTTATTGAAGGCCTTAGATAAGAGCTCTGTATTTTGCAATGTTGTTGGTACATGAAAAATTGAGTTGGTAAGTGAGGGGTATTGTGTGCCCAAATGGGTGGATGAAAACAATTCCAGTCTTGGCACCAGATGCACATATAGAAGCATCAAAAAACATTATCCATGTGTCATAAGTGGTATTATATGTTGTGAATCCATCCCTAAAATCATCATTAATAGGATTTGTGTCCAATATTGAGGCTATTTCTAATTGATCTACAATTATCTGACCTTTTACTAATTTTTGTAAGATGATCTTGAGGTCAAATTTGATGAGTAACATAACCCATTTTAAAATACAACCTGAGAGATGTGATTTCAACATAAGAAACTTTAAAGGATTTACTTTTTTAATGACTTGTGTCTCATTATTAATCATATAGTGTCAAAGCTTCTGAGTATCAAATACAAGTGATAAACAAAGTTTTTCTATTTTTGGATAATTTTGTTCATAGTCAACAAGTGTACAACTAATGTATTAAATGGCCCACTCTTTATGTTGATCATCATGTTTTTACAAGAGTGCACTGAGGGCATGATGTAGCACTAATAGGTAAAGGAGAAGTGGCTTGTCATGTGTTGGTAGTACTAGGACAAGTGGGTTCACTAGGTACTATTTGAGTGTGTCAAATATTTCTTAATATGTGATGTCCCATTCAAATTTTATATCCTTGTTAAGTAATCTAGTGAATGATTGAGTCTTATCCATGATTTGTGCAAAAAGTGGCATATTACTTGAATCTTTCCTTGTAGGGAGTGAAGTTGCTTTAAGTTTATAGGAGGAGGTATGTCCATTATGGATTTGACTTTCTTTGGGTCGACCTTGATACCATATTGGGATATTATAAATCCAAATAGTTTACCCAATGAAACCCTAAAGATGCATTTCTTGGGATTTGGTCGTATATTATATTTTTTTAGTCTTTCAAAAATTTATCATAAATCTATTGCATGATGTTGTCTTTCTTTTGATTTTTCATCAACATAATCTTCAATTGTTTTATGAATGAAATCATGAAAGATGTGTCATTATTTTATGGTATGTTTCTCCTATATTTTTTAATCCAAAAGGCATGAGTATATAGTATATAGTGCCCCATGGTGTGGTAAAAGAATTTTTTTCTTGGTCTTCTTCAGCGACGTTAATTTGATTATAACCGATGAAGCCATCCATAAAAGAGAGCATTTTATAATCTATTGTGGAGTCAACTATCATATCGATGTTAGGTAGAGTATCATATCGATGTTAGTTAGAGTAAAATCATCCTTAAAACATGATTTTTTTAAGTCTATAGAATCACAACAACATCAGATTTGGTCGTTAGGTTTTATAACAAGGATAATATTAGCAATCCATTGGGGATGAGAAACTGATCGAATGAAACTGGCATCAAAGAGTTATTGGATCTCATCTTTGATTAAAAGAGAAATTTTGGTGAGCATTTTTTGAATTTTTTATTTAACCTTATTTGCATCAGGATAGAGTTTAATCTTGTGTACTACGATTGAGAGATCAATGCTAGGCATATCAGAATAAGCACAAGTGAAAACTTTAGGGAATTCTTTTAAAATTTGATGAATATCTATATCTTCTTCTTTACACAAGGAAACAACCAATAGTATGATACAAATATTAGTATTTATGCCATAATTTAATTTGATTATCTCTTCATTAAGTAATGTATATTGATCCATAGTGTATGGTGTTGTAGGGATAGTATCATTTGTATCGGTTAAAATATCATCAAAATCATCTGAACGCTCACCAAAGTATGCTTAGGCATTTGTGGAATGATAAAACTTATTCTTATGATAGAAGGAAGGGATATCTTCATGTTCCCCCAAGAATTTTAAAAGATCCTCATCTTTAGAAAATTCATTGAAAGTAGGTAAATCTAGAGAATTTATACCATCAATTAGATCAAGGTAAACAACTGAGAGTGTAGAAACTTGATTTACCCTATCATTTTCCCATCGAATATGTGGATAAAACATTATATGCTAAGAAGTATGGTGAGATGACTTGGCATTGGATGTGCTATATTTCTATCCAATTCCTTATCTACTTTGTTAATCATATGTTTCAATGGGACTAAGGATTCCCTGCTCATGCTTTTCAAGGCCCTGTCCAATTTAACCCATTTTTTTGAAATATCTCAATACAAAAGGAGAAGTGAACTTATTATCCCGTGCTCTGGAATTATTTGGGGGAGTGATACATGAATTATGAATAGTAGGTTAGAGTGGCGTTGTATCAAAATCCATGTGAGAAATATAACTATGTGAAGGATTTGTATGTTGATAGTATTTGAATGGTTCTTTATCCATGGGACAAGTGTAGATATGACCTTTATAGAAAAAATTTAAGCATGCATGTAAAGTGGATGGAAGTGTGTGTATATCATGAATCCATGGTCTTCCAAGCAAGATATTGTAATTAAGACCATTAGGCATAACTTGACATGTTGTATGTAGCGTTCTAGGCCCCAATGTAAGGTTTAGTGTGATTTGACCCAAGAATTTGTGGAATATTATTAAACCCTTGGATATTCATATCAAGAGGATCCAAATCTTTTACATGTATATTAAGAATTTGAAGAAAAGAGATATTGAAAATGTTCAATCCTAATCCATTGTCGACTAAAACCCATTTGAAACCTACCTTGTTAATTCATAATGCAATGTAGAGAGGCGATTTTAAATCTATGATGTGTTAAGGGGGGATATATTCCTCTTTGAATGAGATGTGCTCTTTGATCCATTTCATAATATTAATTATGGAAGCAACATAAGGTGGCTCGAATGTTTGAGGTACCTGATTATCATGGAGTGTTGCATATAAAATGTTTGTGCATGTGTCAAAATATTTTAGGAGATCTAAAGTGTAAGTTGTGGCTCAAAAACACTACTCCAATTACCAAAACTATAGCCATGGGTTTTGATAACTTTACATGCTTCAGGACCAAATGTAGACATTATAACCTTGACCATTGGGTCTACTGTGAGCATAGAGTTGGTAGCAAAGACGGGATGGTGGCTAGATGTGTGGGGTTGAGAAGTAGGAGGGATAAGTGAGACCATTGATGTTCCCTTATGTCTAAGAGTGATAGGTAAGGAATAAAATTGAACCAAAGATCAAAAGGCATATAAGGGAGACTTGTTAATTTTAGGTAATGAATTTGGTATCTTATGTAATATATTCTCTATATCTTTAAAGATTTGTCTCTTAATTGAATTCCACATAAGAGAAAGATAACATGCTAAAGAAATAATGAAACATGACATGCATTTTAATTGATATAAAGAATCATGTATACATATGTTTAAGTCATTTCTAAGTTCATTTCAAATTAAAGGAAACAAGCATGTAAATGAAAGCATTAAACTTTGTAATAAAAATTGATGCACTTATTATGTCATTATTATCATGACTATATCAAATAAAATAAAAATATATATGTATCTAAATCTAAAATATGGGTCACATAATGTTGGAAATATAAACCCTAGGGTTATTTAGGGTTAGGGTTTGTGTAATAATCGAAGAAGGTCTAGTTCACCAAATGTTTTAACCTTTTAGGACTTAGATGAATGCAAATCCTAGGTTGTTAAAGGGTTGAGTATAGTAAATCAAGGTATAAATAAGTAATAAATACAACCACTGATTTGTTACAGAATTGACTAAATTTGACCTTTCTAAAAATAGCAATAAATAATGTAAATGATATTTTAGCTAGAAAATGATTGAGATGGATGATCTAGAGGTTGAAAACTAGGGTAGAGGTTGGTATAAGTGTCATAAATAGGATTAAAGTGTCAAAACCCTTCTTGGATAGTATCACCCTAGTTAAATAGTAGTGCCATGTGGTACTAGTGTCCCTATTTTGGTGGCATTGTCTTCTATGTAGAATTGTTTTGGGCTTATGGGTGCACCTATGTTTGGGTTTGTCAAGCCTATTCCTGTGCGCATGAATTTTAGAACCCTGTAGATGACTTATTTTGATTGATTTTATGAACAACCCCTAATCCTCCATGTTGTTATGGTATTTGGTTGATACAAGCAGTAAAGTGTGTTTATTAGTGGGGTAGGTTGGACATCCTCAACACCTTATTATGATGGAAGGTGCCTACATGCCAATACTATGAAGAGGGATCAATCTTGATGTATTTCTCCCCACCTAAATATTGGTGCAAGTTTAAGTGAAGCTAGTGTGATGGTTGACTTGAGTGCTTTGAATGTGCTTGACACTATAAATTTGATTAATCTAAGCTTAGGAATGTTTTAGATGGTAGTATGCAAAAGTAGGGCATAATAAGGATTGATAACCTTAATTGTGCACAACTTATTCTAAGTTTGCATGTGTAATTTTCATCTAATTTCCATCTAGTGGTTAGAGTGATAAAATTCTTGTATATATATTGTTTTGGTGTTTGTGCAGGTGTTAAAATAGGTCTAGGCTGACCATAAGTAGTCTAATATTTGAAAATATATTCATTTATGGAAAAAGGAGGGAAAGGATAAGAGTGCCAAAATTGGGACATTAGCACCATGTGGCACTACTTTCCCTTTTATGGTGCTAGTGTCCAAGTGGCAAAACCTAAGGCATGAAGAGCCATGATGTAAGAATGAGGGTCTTGGACTACTTTAAGGATGTCTAAAGATGCATGTGGCCCACATGAAGGCTAGATAAGTGTGAAAATAGGCCCTAATATAGGTTTAACACTAAGCTAGGGCTAGGTGGTCTCAATTAGCACTCTTAGCACTCAAGTGTCATTTTTAGGTGATTAGAGTGTGCATATGGAAACATATATCCATCACTATACCATAATACCTAAGCATGAGATTGAAAAAATGATTAGCAAAGTTTTGAGTTCTAAAATACATGTACCTTCCATTACTTTTCATGACCATGAGATACCTGATGATGCATCAAATAAAGGTCTTATATGCATCCTTGGTTTTTTACTACCATCCCTTTATCACACATGGAATTATGATTGACAATGATTTTAGTGAAACTTTATTTTGATGTCACTCATATCTAGTCGAGGCTATACTAAGAGAGATTTACTTGGTATGACTTTGATACTATACAACTATGATATCTATACCTGCATACCATTAAGTAGTATTTCCCTTATGGTCATAATTGGTCCTTGGACCACTCTAATTTGGTTTTATGTTATACCTGATGTAAGATCATATAATCTATTACATGGACACCCTTGGATTAATCAAATCATAGTAGTACCTTCCATATTACATAGTGTGTTAATTTTTTATACAATAGTGAAGTACATACTATTTGTGGCACACCTTATAAAATATTTATCTTACATTAGATATCACATGTGTGACCATCTAGTGTGCCCCAAAAAGAGTAAATAATTCATCCTTGTGTGATCTTTGCATTTTTACTATCATCATGATGTATGGTACCTACTATATTTGAGACTGTGATATCTCTATCTAGTATAGAAGATTCTAGAGTCTTATTTTCTATAGTTACACCTGTAAAACATAAAACACATATTCATCTACATACCAAGGTGGATTTATGACTTATAACAGTTACATTAGCATGATATATTCCTAGACATTCTACAATGGCTCCTTGAACCCATTATACACATACTCCACATGGGGTTGATGACAGTTATTTCACACCTCAAGATCATTTTTAATATGCATCTAATGACATATCAAACTCTTATTTTCATACATAGTATAACACTATGGAACTAGATTGTGTATCATCATGTGACTAAAGATAAATTAAGTTAATCATATACCCTCATTTTGAGATTTGGGATGAAACCATGAATCACATATCTCAAATGAAATGGATTATGTGTACCATGTGTAAAATAGAAAAAATAAATCACTGAAATGTAACATAGCAAGATGTCATCATGAAATCACATATGTATAAAGGATTTCAGCATATGTGTGTCTATGTCTAAGTCATGTAAGTAAGATATCATTATGAAAGATTATATGTAATAGGTAACTTTACCCATGTGTTTTTTGAATCCAAGCACTATAGGAAAAGTAGGAACAAGTTTCCCTTACATGGGAAAGTATAATTAATGTAATCATAGGAGTAGGAGGTTGCCCCTATGTTGGTAAGATCTAGTCAATGGAACACTAGTGTAAAAAGGCCACTAAATGAACAAAATAGAATCAATGTAGGGAAAAAACAAGGGTCCTTGCCTCATAAAGATGCATGATATGGATCATGGAAATGTATGCAAGGACATAAAACATATGCATGATATGAATCATGGAAACTAACATATTCTTAGGCATGTGTCGACATGAAAGTAATTAAAATCCCATGAAATACAATATAAAAAAAGACATGCAAGGGTGAAAAGGAAAATTCAAATGAGACCAACAAATCTAAATGAAAAATGAAATCTTTGAAAAATCATTATGAAAAATAAAATGATTGGTTAGTTAAAAAGGACCAATAAAAAAATATAAAAGAAGTAAAGGTCAAAATTCAAGTATAAAATTTTCATAGGTGTATGATATTCATTCAATTTTTAAAAGGCTTTCCTTCTAATGTTTCTAGGTGGAATGCCCCTGAATTAAATTTCTCTGTGATAACAAATGGAGTTAAGTAGTTAGGCTTGAACTTTCCTTTATTTTCCTTAACTACATTTGTATTTTATTTATATTTTTAATACCTTATCACCTACATTAAATTATCTTGATTTGATCTTTCATTATAAGTTTTCTTGATATGATTTTGGTTAACTCTTATATGTTCAAGTGCATGAATACATGTGTCATCCAACATTTCTAGCTAATATAGTCTCTTTTCTCTATAACTGTTGTTATCAATAGTACCTTTTAGTGACACTATAAATGAAGGAATATCAAGTTTTAAGGGAAATACTATTTATACACCAATGACTAATGACTTGGGGGTTTCCCCATGGCTGTCCTTACACTTGTTCTATAGTCCCATAAAGCATAGTGTATCTAAGTATGACAATATTCTCCATGTTTATTTATTGTCTTGTATAAGATATTAACAATATTTTTATTGGTTTCTTCAACTTGACCATTTCCTTGAGGGTAATAAGGAGTTGAGAAAGTATGTTTGACCTTATATCTAGCACAAAACTTCTTGATTATCTTATTCTTGAAAGAGGAACCATTGTTAGTAATAATAGAGGATGGTAGGTAAAAAATGTAAAGTATGTGTCATGAGAAATTAAGATACTTGTGGTGGAGTCTAAGGGTGTGAATTCAACCTACTTTGTAAAATGCTCAATTGTGATGATAATAAACTTATGACTTTATGAGAATGGTGGATTAATCTTTCCAACTAAGTCAAATATTCATGCGGAAAATGGCCATTAAGAAACAATGAGTTGTAATTATTGAGGTGGAGCATGAGTAATATTATTATGTCTTTGGCATTGTTCACATATTTTTACATATTAATGGAAATTGTGTTTTATTGTATGCTAATAATAGATCATTCTAAGTAATTTACATGATATATTTTCCACTAAAATGTCCACCACTCAATATCATGAACTTTTTTAATGTCAATTTAATTTTTTCATACCCAAGGCATTTAATAAATTACCTATCAAAATATTTCTTGAAAATGCCATCTTCAATTTTAACATTTCTAATTGTGTTTCTTCATATTTTGATTTTATTATTTATTTAAAAAATGATGAGAATTATTTCTTTTGATAAATAGTTAAATATATCCATGTCCTAGTCTAATTTATCTATACCATGTTCTAGTGAAAATGCATCTAAGGATTGTGTAAATTATGTAGCATAGTGGTAGGTTGTAATCTCTTAATGTTAAATATGGAATGGTCATTTTTTATGTCAATAGGAACAAGGGAAGTAGCACTAGACATAGAAAACACATGTCAGTTATCTATTCTAGGAATGTTATTAATCTCAAACTCATCAAATTGGGTGATCAAACAAAGTACTAAATCTTTATAAGGGATCAATTTATATTATTTTATTTGACAGGCACTCCTTACTAGTTTATGACAAGTTGATAATCGCCATACATTTTGATAGATTTAATCTCTGAAGCACATGTTGCATGGAGTCCAAGAATCAGTGCCTCATACTCTCCTATATTTTTGGTACATGAATATATTGCTAGCATGATTTGTCTTTAGGTTAATAAAAACAATTTTAGCCCCCGCACTTGAATCATGTTCAAATCCATCAAATTACATTGTAAAGGTTTTATTTTCATTGGTACATGTAACAAATTCATTTGGGAAGGCGGCATTTATAAGAGTGTGGTCTAATAGGGGGACCTCATCTAGCTAGTCTATGATGAATTTCCCTTCAACCATTTTTTGTGAAACAAACTTATTTTCAAACTCCATACATAGCATGACCCACTTGGCTATTCTTCCAAAAATATAAGGCTTAGACATCATTTATTTTGAAGGATGGATGTTTACAATGACTTGTGTTTCATTGTTAAGTATGTGATGTCTAAGTTTATGCATTGCAAATAGAATAGCCAAGCATAAATTTTCTATTGCGTTGTATTTTTTCTCATAGTCTACCAAGGTTCAATTGATATAATCTTAAATCCAAGGGATATATTCAAATTGATTCTCCAAGAGGCTTTCTTAGTTGATTTTAAAATCCTTCATTGATCATTTATAATTTCACAAGGGTTTGTATTCCAATTTCGAGTTGTATAAGATATGACTCACTACAAATGTTTAACCCTAAACTTTTATCAACCAACATTATTTTAATTCCTAGAATATTGATTATAAATTAAATGTACAAGGGTAGATTATGATCCATGATAGCATTTGGAGGTAACTCGTCATGCTCAAAGGTAATAAGGTTCTTGTTATCCATCAAATATCTAACAATAGAAGTTAAATGAGAAAGTTGAGTATCACTTATAAAAGTAGTATCTTCTAAAGCCTTAAAAAAATTATATTTGTAGAAATTGGACCTTGTACATAATTCTAAAATTGATATCTTTATAGGGGTGTTCTTAAGTTATTCTGCAATATCATAATCTTTTTCAGCGTATAATCAAAGCTTTAGAGCTTCGAAAAGATTAGGACAATGTTCTGGTTAATCCCACCTTGAGAAGTAATAGGAGGTACTATTGCATTTTTTGTTTTAGCCCTCCTGGCCATAACATTGTCTTCCTCATAATATGTCATCATACAATGAAAAATTCATAGATTCTATAAAAGGTTATCAATAACAAGGGTAACAACAAATATTGCAATATCATCACATACAACCATATCATGTCTCAAACCATATGCAAGCATTATATGATATATTATTAGAAGGAAACATTTGAACATTAATAAAGATTTATATACCAACATCATGATACATAATAACACACAAAAACTAGTTATATTCCATGTAGATAAAAACATTAAAGAGCATGTCATAATTAAATCACATCGATGAGTATTATGATCCATAATAAAAGCTAAGATACACATAAATCCACAAGATTTATAATGAAATGAATAAGGAAAAAGAGATATGACACTAAACAAAACCCTAGGAATGAAAAAAAAAAGAGATCAACTCGGGCAAATGAAAGCTAACATGGTATAACACAAACCTAAAAAAATCCAACACTGTGGAGAGAGACAAATATCAAGCTCTATGAACAAGCACAAGAAACTTAGGGCTAAGGATATCTAACATGAATCGACAAACCATAAGCAAAAGCAACACCTACAACATGTAAGGGCTAACTCTTATAGGAGGGCACAACACATGGGGTTTTAAAAACCATAGAAAAACAAATTTATCAATGTAAGCACAATCTAACCCTAAAGGGTGTAAGAGGACATGGGTTCACAAAATGTGATATGGTAAAGTGGTTTTACATCAACAATGAACTACACATTACCATAAACAATGTTACAATTCATATCTAAATAAATTATAATAATATAACAATAAAAATCAGACCTAATTGCATTAAAGGAATATTTTAGAGTAATTAAAATGTACAAAGCTAGGGTTTTATGAATAATACTAATTTTTGCAAATATGTAGAATGTAGAAGAATGTAATTGGCTGATAATATGTCCAAGAACCAAGACGAACATAACCCATATATTTCATAGCAAAATGATAGCTTTAAAATTTTGATTAGGAGTGCAATGTTATGCTCCTGGTCAAAGTAGGATCATAGTTTAGAGTTAAGGTGTACTCTTGGCCACAATAAAATTATTCAAGAAAAATGATGAATTTGATCTTTGACTCTTATGCTCCAAAAACCTTCCTTGATTTTCCATAATTCATTGTGTATCACTTGAAAATTGATCTCCTTTCTTGAAACCCTAATCAACTCAAAATACCTTGAATTTTTTTTTAAATGTAGTGATTGAGAGGCCTATCTCAATCAGACCCATATCCTTGGAAAAGTTGAAAACCAACGCTTGATGCATTTCAACATGTAAGGATGGTGATGCAAGCTTTAATCGTTGTCTTTTCACTACATGAACAATTGAGAATGATACAATATAAAGAATCCAAATGAAATTCTTCTTTTCAAATAAAATGTTATCGTGTCATATATCACTCTTGACCTTTTATTTTTGTTCATTTATCATTCATTCAAGTTTTCACTTGTCTTGCTTCTTGTCCTATATATACTAATGCCCCTATGTACATATAGACTATTCAAATTCAAATTAAGATCTTATTTACGCACAAGCCAACAAACAAAGGGTGGGAATGTTGACAAAATAGAAATAGAACCCCTAGAAAAAACAAAGGGAGCCAAAAAAAAAGAGGACCAAGGGCATATTGCTATGCTCTTGCTCAACCAAGAGCATAGTGATATGCACTTGGGCAAACCCAAAGAACAACTGAAAAAAACACAATAAAGACAGAGAGACTAGGGAAGTGAGAAAACAAAAAAATAAAAATAAATAGAACCCATAACAAAGAAAACTCACACCGATAAAAACTTAACATAAACTGATGATAAACACAAAGTAATCTGAATCAATGCAAACTAACATCTAAAATTACCTCAGACTAAAATGAGGTTTCTACCTTGGTTCCACATCTATTCATTAGTCCATGCATTCTTGATATGTGACAAAATATTATGATCTTTGCACAGTGACATAAGAATCTGATTTTTACTACGATCTATACACTAAACCGAACTTAATCTGGTAAGATGTGAAAGGTTTGGTCCTAAAATCTCATGTTATTATTTATATATATGCAGTAGGATAGAAATATTGACAGATGGACGGATTGTATTTTTCATACAGCAAAGAATAAAAATTAGAATTTCGTTGCGTTTCATATTCCTTGTGGTGTGGTGTTGTTATTCTAGAAGGGAATTGTTGGCGTCAAACAACTAGCTTTCAAATATGGATATTTTCAGTTCTTTCTTAGTGTATGAACAAGCGATAAGAAATTTGCCTCAGTTTAATATTACTATGATGAAGATTGCTCGCTAGTTTTTAATGTATGCAAGAAGGTTATTTCAGTATGACTCTGGTTGACAAGTAGATTAGAACAATCCGTGCAATGGCTACTCCATTTACGGTAAAGGGAAAGTCAGATAAAATTATCAGTTGAAGTCTGCACTCATAATAAAATAAAATCATGATATTAATGTTCACGAAAGATCAAAATTGATCGAGGGAACTTGGAAAAGTACAATGTAAAGTAAAGTATAGAGAGTATAAATGCAACTCTTAACAATCCTAAAAATTAAAAAGGGTATGCATCCAAGAAAATATGTGAAAATAAATCATGTCTTCTAACACTCCACAAAATACCCAACAGTGGATTCATAGAGTGTCCCACCCATGGATATCACCAATATTGAAATACCCAAATTCTTGGATGTATCAATAAATAAATATCGAGGAATAGTGTCAAAGGCTTTACAAAAGTTTGCAAAGAAACAATAAATTTTGTGCATTTTTACCTTATCCTCCTTAATTATAAAAGTCAAAGTGGAAATAAGTAGAAAATATATTTAACATTGTCCTTGTTTGGGTAAAACTTCCTTGCCTTCCCCTTATATTTTGGGATAATAAATCCCTGGCTGCCACTGGCAACAAGATGGGCCGCTTCATGATGAATCTGAGCCAAAAAGTGGCTTTGCATATGCTTCAATCTGGGTAGAAGTAGATTTGGAAACAAGTTTCCATGGAGCCATTTAGTTAATTATGGATGGATGGTCATATTTGTAGGGGCTAGTTTATAAGCAGTTACCTTTCAAATGCAACAAATGCCATGATTATGACCACTTTCCTAAACACTGTAAAAAAGAACAAAATGTGCTTCAAGAACCCGCAAAACACTTAGTGACAAGCTTTCATTGCAATGAAAATAAGAAGACATGCTTACTTAAAAAATGGTTAGCAAAATCCAAGTGCTCAACAGGGACAAGTGGCTGCCAATACATAGGACGTGTTTGAAATATTAAAATAAAATGCTTGGGACCTGCTTGAAGAAAAGGAGGTACACACTAACCAAGCTAAAGTTGGTTTGAGTGAGGTGCAAAGTAATGTAGTACAATTGAAAATAAGTGAAGAACAAAAAAATAGACCCTCAAAGTAACAAGGAAGTGTTTTGTCATGATGTTTCTTTGGGGTGTGTCACTCCAACCAATAGTGGTTTGGAGCATTTGAATAGAGATTCCTTAAAAGACGTTATTGATTCTATATTTGATCAAATATCTAAAATTTTGAATTGGGATGCGGTTTGGCCTAGCGTATGAGAGAGTATTCCTTGTCAAGGTTAAGGTAAAGTAAGCTGAATGATCAAAATGAATCATGCATTCATCAAAAGAGTGATGATTCTTGTTTGGTTTGGCACTATGACAAGCGAAAAATGAGTCTTTGTAAACTTTTCTTAGTTGTGTTGTTGCTCGAGGGGTGACATATATCATGTAATTTTGTAATGATAGTGTTTGTAACCCCAAGACCTTAACCTTACTTTATTTTTGAGATTAATCATGGTATAACATTGTTATGTTTTTTACTCAAGGTGTAATCTCATGCTTAATCAGAAGTGTAATATGTTTTTAATCTTTCAATAAAAAACACACTATAAACACATTATATGGGACTAGCTATGTTTAGTTTTAAGCATTTTTCACCATTTTCACATCATCTCTACAACCTTTCTTCACATATATTCCTGATTGCCCAAAAGAAACAAATCATATTCATTTCACATTCCTGTCTTCTTTTTTTAATAATCCAACTAAGTCACTTATCCCACAAGGACTTCTCGCAATGCAGTGCTTGTTACTAAGAGCCTTTGGCCTATCTAAATAATATACTTCCATTAAACATTGCCAAGAGTAGTATCGCTTGCACCTGCATAACCCAATTTTTCCTTTTGAGGAGGCCCTTTACAATTATCAGGGAATTGAATCCAATGTCTTTTTGTATTTCTAAAGATTTGTACATTTTCTTTATATGTTTAATTTTGAAGCCACGTTAGAGGAATCCATTTATTCTCACTTAGAGAATTGAATCCAAGCCAAATGGCAACAATAATGTACATTTGATTTTAAATTGGTTGCCATTAATATTTAATATTTTAGACTTGTTTTTTAATGATTGAAAGCATGTAATATATTCAATAAAACTAAACAAATTACATGTTTGATTGAAAACGTCAGTGGAAAGGTATCAAATCCCAAGTAACAATATAATAAAAAACAACCCTATAGATTACAAAGATGCATTAACAACTTAGCTGATCATAACACCAAACCCATAAATAATCACCATTATTTTTATGAACATGTGATTCACTTTGTCCATTCTTCCTGTTTTGCTTTACCTTGGGCAATAATATTTTTTGTAAAGAGAGATCATTCAAAGGCGGCCCTAAATCACAAACCAAGATGGGCTTTTGAATAGATTCATCTTTTCAAGGTTTTTTTGGTTCTCTTCACTTATTTTCAGTTGTCCTACATCACTTTGCAGCTCTCTTGGACCAACTTCAGCTTTACTTGTTTGCATTTTTCCTTTTTCTAATGAGTTCTAAGTAATTTCTCCGAATATTTAAAGCTTGTTTGATATATTATGAACCATTTGTACATGTTTAAAACCTGGGATTTGTCGACTATTTCTTTGACGAGCATGTCTTCTTATTTTTGTTGTTGTTTTGAAATTTATTGAAACGTGTTTTGTTCTTTTTTGTTATTATTAGTAAAGTGGGTATTATAGTCATGGCATTTATCACATTTGAAAGGTAATTAATTATAATCAAAAATTTGAAGATATGATCATCCATTTAGATTTAATTGAACTTTTACACATATTTGAATACATGCAACGCAACCTTTTAGATTAACCGTGTATCAATGAAGTGGTCCAAAATATTGCTAATAGCAGCCAAAGATTCATTATCCCAAAGTATAAGAGAAAGATGGGAAAGTTTCCCCAAGATAAAGACTGTCTTAGACATATCTTCAACTAGATTTAAATGTATGGATCATAATGGTCTTAGATAAAATCCTCTTCATCTCATTTTTGAAAATCAAATTTTTATCCTCTTTCAACTTGAACAGGGTGATATCAAATCTTCTCCCAAAGAGTCATCGTCTCAATCTACTCTTCAATAAAAAATTTCAATAGATCTAAATCTATTTATGACCAAAATCTTATACAAATTTACTGATCAAAAACTTCTCAAAAACTCGAACTACTTTCTTTCAATATTTTCAATAAATCTAAATCCATTTATGACCAAAAACTTAAAAATTCCCGAATCAAAAACATCTGAAAAACTCGAACTACTTTCTTTTAGTATTTTTAATGAATCTAAATCTATTCATAACCAAAACTCACAAATTCCCTGATCAAAAACCTCTTAAAAACTCGAGCTTCCTTTCTAGCTTTTTAAGAAAACAAGGTGGGAAGGTTTGGCCTGGCTCTACGAGCAGCGGCGAATGCTAAATTTTTGAAAACATATATATTAGTCTCGAAAGGATACATACACTCAGACGTTGAGCTGGTTATCACACCTTCCAAGAAATCACATTTTCCAAAGAAGAGTTCGGGAAATAAATTCCCACTTTTTTAGGGTTTGATTTTGCATTTATTGCGTTCACCGATTTGAATCCAGCTCATCTAAGCAATCAGGGCAACGGCATGTCAAATCGGATATTCTGATTGTTTATCCATTCCAATCATAAATGAGAATGGAAGATTTATAATGTGCCAAAACAGCCCTCCTGCAATTCGCATCTCACTTTCTGATATCGACAATGTCACTGTCAACGATCTACCAGAATTTAATATTTCTGGTTTTTAAATTTAGTCGTCAAGATTTAAAAAAGGCCCAGGCCCTGTACTATACTTAAGTAATACGTGAGATCCTCCTCCTCACCAACCTCCTCTATCTACCCATACAATACAGTAGTAAGAGTTGGTAGATGGGATGACACGTTTCATAGAATGGCGGCCGCCAACAGATAAGAGTTCCAGATCAAAGCTTGAGATAAGCCGAGATGTCTTGTCTTGCCCGCCACGCTCAATTTCAACCTTTTTATGACATGTAAGCAGATGATGTTTGAATTACAAGTTACATTGTTCTACAGATTTACAGAAAGAATTACAGAAATTTTTTTATGACATGTACGCAGATGTTTGAATTACAAGTTAGATTGTTCTACAGAATTTCAGAAAGAATTACAGAAATACCTGGAACTGTAAGTAATGAGGGTATAGGCACTTAAAATTATGTAGATGGAGAGGTTTCTGTTGCATATGTCTAAGTAATGAGGATAATATGCGTTTAAAATTAAACAATTATGAAGAGATTAGAGGGCAAATAGAGCTTGTTGGGAATGGGATGATGAGAGATGGATCCGCGTGCGTACAGTAAGCACGCGTGCATGAAGATGGAAATAATATATAACCTGGCAGTGGCACCTGCCCCGCCATGCCATTATTATCGATTCAGACGAGACTTGCCCGTTATACTCTCTTTTCATACCTGCTCCTGCACTCTCCCTCAGACCGACTATTTTTAAAACTCCGACAGATCTGACCAGGGTCATGTCAATTTAGACACACAAGTATGTTTACAGTGACAGTCATAGAGTGTCTGATGATGGTGATAGAAGAGATACAAGAGGCAAGAGGATTAAAGCAGGCAGCCTGAGATGATAATGATGAAGAAGAGGAATATGATTCACTTTAGTGATTCGTAAGCTGCTGTAAACGGCCAAATTCTTGTTATGCACTTTTCTATATATGGCAAAAGCTTTTTTGGATTTGGGTAAACGCAAAACCATTACGAATCATGAAACCAGTACGGTTATGAATCACAATACATCCAAAAAGAATGTTTTTGCAATTTGCAACTAGTGCCTTGTTTGCAAAAACATGATTCCATCCAAATGTATAATGTATTTTAGAGCATATATATTATTCCTTGCTTCTCTCCAAATGCACCCAAACAAACTACTTACTATTTACAGTTAAAGGGTTTATTCCTTCCATGATCTGTGTTCTAATTTTACCAACTTCTTGACCGCTCTGGTAAGCACATTTTATTGGTTTGAAGATCTTGGACTTTCAAATAATAAAATAGTTATTTCTCATTAGTATTATTCCTTTTTTGTTTCTTTGGAAAAATTTCCGACGCCTCCTTATTATATACAAAATTCATGTAACATGTTCTCCAATCCCATAAACCATTCTTAACCTTCTGTGGGATATTAATATCTACATTAAATTAAATGTCATTGAAATTTTTAAAAAAGAAATGGGAATGCCAGGCTTTCATCTTTGTAGCCTGTGTACTTTTTAAACTTTAGTTAAATAGATTGCACGTTTACTCTACCTCTGTAGTAGCCTGTTTACTAATATACTTTAAAGCAATGCTTTTAACGTTCAAGGAATGCAGACTCGCTGTTTACAAGTTCAGTAAAGCACAAAACAATAATTTTTTGAACCGCTTTCCAAATCAGAAAAGTAATATCAGATCCAATTAAATTTTAGCCACATACTTGAGCGGGGGCAGTGGGTTGGGTTGCAGGTGTAGAAAAGAAAAAAACCATGGGCGGTGCAACCACTTGAAGCTCTTGCCAGATTTAACTGTACATTGATTTCATGTACACAAAGTGGGAAGTGAACAGTCTTTATATATCTTAAACCTAAAAGCGAAAGAAAACCCTTTCATTTATTTTTAGGCGAAGAGATTCCTTGGCATGATAGCTTTGCTTGCTTTCTTTTCGCAAGTCCAACTAAAAAGCAAATTAAGCTCAGAATGCTCTCTGTCACGCTGATTCAGTTCAGATGCTGATATGAAACAAGTATTGATACATTCCCAGTTGCAGATCCTAAAATGAAAATGCCTTCATCCGTTTGCCTCATATTACTTTTGAATCAACCGTGTAGATTCATTCCAAAATTACTTTTGAATCATCCGTGTAGATTCATTCCAAACTGTTTGGAATGAATCTACACCGTCCGGTAGACAAACTATTTGAGCCACTTTAGGTTAGCAGTTTCAAAATACATACATCATGTTACAGTGTGCTTTTAGATATAACTTTGTTTTTTGGATCCATGTTTCCAATCACAATCATGAAGAAATACCATTATTCTCTCATACATTAAGTTCTATCTAAGCAAAATTGATATAATTTGATATATATAAGTATTTTTTTGGATCAATATTTCAAATCACAATCATCAAGAAATACCATTGCTCTCCCATACATTATGTTCTATCTAAGCACAATTATATTATTTATGATTAATGGTGAACAGTATCACATACTCTTGTGACACAAATTCTAACCAAACCTGTTGGTGAGTATTTTTGGATACAACTGTGTATATTTTTTGTTCAATGTTTTGAATCACAACCATTAGGAAATACCACTGCTCTCACATACATTATGTTCTATCTGAGCAAAAATAATATAATTTATAAATTATGATGAACAGTAAACATACTTGTTGCGACACAAATTCTAATCAAACCTGTTAAGAGAGTGCTTTTGAATACAATTGTGTGTATTTTTGTATCGACATTTAGAATAACAATCATCAGTAAATACAATTTGCTCTCACATACATTATGTTCTACCTAAGCAAAAGTGAGATAATTTATAATTAATGGTGAACAGTAACACAGATATTCGTTGCGACACAGATTCCACCTGCAAAATGGTTAACAGTTTTGATTAAGAAAACGACACGTCTGGACCATCAGACGTTAGCCAAATACACTCTGAAAACAGAGCTCTGATTATACCCTCTATTAAATGTATGTTCCACAAATCCATTAAAAGCTATTTAGCTGCACTGAAACGTTGGAATTTCATATTCCTCCATCGAAAAATTTGCAATTTTTGTCTGGAGTAAAGCATAAGCTAACCTGCACGCGGCATCGGACATTAAATATCATGACTGAAGAGCACATGTCGTAACAGAGAATATCATGATAAATGGCCGCGTACCTACGTCGGCCATGATTGGTTTTTTAGGAAAAAAATTATATATATTAAGGGGAAACGGCAAGCAATATTTCAGAAAAGGCCTCAGCAACCCGTCACAACACTGAAAATGGTACTTATTATTGCTGATAAACCTTCTGTAACGCAAGACCACCATTCCATCCGTAAAACAAAATAGGAGGTATAATTCAAAATGAAATAGCATTTTTATACAAAAATTTAGAGGATAGTTTCTGCAATAAGGTAGCGATTGAATTCACAAACCCCAAATAAGGGCAGAGCGTGTCCTTGCGAACCCCCAGGCAGCAGCGCAGTCGACTCAGGGCTCCATTAACAACCCCATTCACTGTACGCGGACGCTCCAGCAACATTATTTTTGCACTATCCCGTGTCATCTGACAATAAGCACTTTCAAGTACAGAACACGGTAAAGCCGTCTGACATGAAATATCTTTGACGACACAGCGAATCGTGATGATCTCCGCACAACAACTCAACTGACAGGGATTGGCCATATTCATTGAATTGCAGAAAGGCTGGTGAGCATTTTGATGAAGTTTCCGTGACATGGTCACATATCTTCACCGCCATAACCATTCTGGAACCGGAAACCTCAAACTGAAACCCATTACGAGACGATAAACCAAGGAAAAATTATCCAAAACATGTCACAATCAGCAGCTATACATCATCACCTTGTTTACAGCACAAATCTAAAAAACTATTTAAATACACATATTAAAATGCGACGAAAATGATATTAACGAGTTCTGAAAAATGAACATCAGTGGGAAGCCGAAATACTAAAGCCTGCCTTACTAATCAAACATGGCTTCTTCCATGAATTTTTCTTCAGACATCTCATGACAGGCGTGTAACGCAGCGCAGTGCACTGCAGCGCAGCATGGTTGCGCGTCAGACAAAATTGTATATGATCCTAACTAGAAATGAGGCGGACGGGCGGCAGCCCAGGCAAAAACATCAGACGGAATCTGGCAATGGATGGGGTTAGTGTAAATGGCCATGGCACACGAGTCGCTCGCCGGCGGATGTCCGCTGGATGCGGACAAATCCGGCGGATTGTTCTGCATTTGAGTGCCGCCATTCTCCTCGTCTTCTAAAGGCAGCCGGTGATAAGACGGATTCATGAACGAAGCCGCTATGATGATTACAGGTCCAGCCGCGGTGAGCGGCCCCATGACGCTACCGCCCACAACTTGCCCTTGCGTCCCGGCGAGGCTTATGGTCAGCCCCCCGGAGGAAGACGGCGCGGGCAGAAACGTCCCCGACAAGGACAATATCTGATACCTGCCATGAAAAGTAGCGGCCGCCCCGGGGCTCGTCGCCTGGCGCAGGGTCACATTGGACACGATTCCGTTGCCGCTCATAACGCACACCCCGATCTGTCTCCTGCGTGCGAACTGCGCAATGCTCTCGCCCACATCGCAACCCGCGGCGACCTCCAGCAAGAGAGGCCTCATGGCGTTCTCGCTATCGCGGGTGATGATAATGGGCGGCTTGGGCTTGTTCTTCGACCCTGGAGGCCGTCCCCGGGGCTTCCTTGCGACCTCCACCGTCCCTGTCCCTGCGCCTCCATCTGCACCTGACAACTGTATTATCTGCTGTTCATGTCCCTGTCCCTGTCCCTGCGCCTTGCCTCTCTTACTAGACCTGGATCCCCCGCCGCTGCTTCGGCTCTCCTCCTCTTCGGACGTCTGGCATTCTCCCCTCTGACTCTGCTCATGCTTGAACTGCTGTGAAGCCGCTGCTGCTCCTGCTCCTTGGTATTCAGCCATGCCAACATCACCTTAAAAAACAAACCCACCCTCTGTCTCTTCCCCGCAAGCACCCCAACAAAAACAATGGTTTTTTATGGTTTTTTATCCCCTTGCCGGACCCATGCTGTATATCCGTATTGGGTATATATAAAAATACACACACACAACTGTCTAAACCACATGCATCCAATCTCCCACCTCTGCTACTTCCGAGACCATCACACCTAGACAACAAAGTTTCCTACATATCCATTCCGAGAGGCGGCGGAGGGCAATTTGTACTTCCCTATACTGGTGGTGGTGGTGGAGCGGTGTTCTGGGTTGTTGAATGGGCGGCGCCTGGGCCCCTCTACACGCCTTCCTAGGCAAAACAAACCCAGCGCAACACGCCTCTGGCTCTGTATCCAACTAATTACTCCTCCTCTAACTATTTATCCCCACCGCTAAATTAGTGACCCACCCTCCTCTACCCTCATCGTTTTGACTGACATGAGATTTGTATGGGCTACAGACAAGAGTATCGGACCCATCCCATCCTTGTTTCACATCCCTGACGTGGAGGGTACTAGTACTACCCTAACCCCGACCTCAACCCGTCCTCTACAAATTGCAAATTTGCCGCCCTCCACAGCCAAAACCAGCACTTTCTCCGCAAACGGCCAAAACTGCAGGCTTTGTAAGTGTACTTTTATGAACCTCCATTGCAGAAACGGGAGCTTGTTTTAGCTGAAATCAAACTTCGTGTTGGGTCTTTTCCATTTAAGTTTTTTTTCCCGCACCGTCCTTACTTGGGACTTCCCGCCTGTAAAAAGGATTGACCATCTGGCATTAACTCGCAATGCATTGCACCGGCACCGACCTAAACATCGATGTATCAACCGCAGGTGCCTCCTCGCTGTGGCTTTCACATCTAACACATTGTTTTCATATCTAAGACTGATTTTTCTGGTCTTAACGCGACAATCTCTATCTTAATCCTCGATTAGTCAACCGTCTTATCGCAAGATCCAAGATGGTAATCCAGATTCTCGATCAAATTCCTCGTGTCATTCCATGAATTGTTAAATGTGTTGGAATTTCAGGAAACGGATCGAAGGGAGTCGATCTCAGCAGTGGTTAGTGGTTCCTAATATGCGTCAATCGTGTTAAGAGGAGTTGTGTTCGTAATTTCTAGTGATGTTATTGGAAGCTTTTACGCATTAGTCATTCCTAATGATGTTGATACTTCATATTCTCGGCCAACTTATTTATATATATTGATTTATATATATATATATATATATAATTAGTTGTCGCTTAGGAGATGCTCATGGTTCCATCATGGGTCCCATTTCGAAAAAAGTTATGTCTTTCTTGTGGAGAAAGGTCGATTATCCCAACCAAAGGTTACATATTCTTACGATGTGACACTTATTTTAATTTGACTTTAAATCGTGAAACGACGATTGTGGTCCAATATTAATTAACTATTAGAGATCAAAATAAATGTAAAATACATTAATAATATATGAGATAGTAATGTAAAAACTATATAAACGATTGTAATCCGACTGGTGAGGATGATGGTTGCTTATATCCATCTACTAAGGTACAAATCCTCGTGGATATCTGATACAGAGTGTCAAACAATAAAACCCAGGTTCGTGTCTTGGGTGATTTTACTACGTCTTACTCGTGGCTTAGTCAAAGGAGCTCACTGATTTAATAGTATATGTTTATTTCTAAATAAGGGTAGAGATGCCAACATTCTACGTGATTCAGTGATTCCATAGAATACCTTCGAACATTCTTATGATGTGACACTTATTTTGACTTGATTTTAAATCGTGAAGTGAGGACGGTAATCCAATATTAAGTAGGCATTAGAATCCAAAATAAGTATAAAATATAGTAATAACATCTAGTTAATAAATGGGATGGTAATGCAAAAACTATATAAAAGGTTGTAGTCTGATTCGTGAGGATGATGGTTGCTTATAAATCCTTCTAGATACTTAACACAGAGAGTCAAGCGATGGGTGATTTTGATACCCCTTCCCTGTGGCTTAATCAAAGGAGCTCGTTGATTTAGTTATATATGTTTATTTCTGAAATAAAGGTAGAGACGCTGACATTCTATGTAATTCAGTGATTCCATATAATACCTTCGGACATATCAAAAAAAAAACATAAAAATTCAATGTTTTTTATATTTAATATTGTACAATGCCCATCACAAAAATTTGGTCCTTAAATCACATATAGAAATGTAGATTTAATCAAAAGAGGTTGTTGGGGTTATACACTTCATTCTAAATAGGTGTCTAAAGTGTAACTCTCCAATCTCGACAAAGTGTCTAAAACGAAAAAAATGTTTTATTCATCTCATTTCACTCTTCGCTTCCTATCATTTAGTTTTTGCATTTGTAACTCGTGTGCCTTTGACAATTAATTCTTTGTTATCCATGAAAACAAACTAAGGCTATACATTAAAAGATTCCACT
The DNA here is from genome assembly GCA_037957365.1 of Torreya grandis. NCBI lineage: Eukaryota > Viridiplantae > Streptophyta > Pinopsida > Cupressales > Taxaceae > Torreya > Torreya grandis. Next base: position 3,975,082 of record JARHVA010000206.1, read on the forward strand.
TCTTTATCAAACCCCTAAGATTTCAAAACAAATATCCATTAACAAAATATCATAATAGAAATAACTTTTAAATGTGTGTCAAAAGTGCACTACAATAAAATGTTAACTGCAAAATAAAAGGTGCTAATATGCCCAAATCATTCATAACAATTATCTATTTTTAGATGACACTAAATTCAAATTTCACAATATTGTTGTGACTTTGAAGTTTATGCTTAGCTATAAAGCAAGGTGGCATAGATACATACTTCAAAGTAGAATATAAACTAATATAAAACAATGAAATTATTAATCTATATTTTGGGATTAAAAATGATAAATCTTGAAACCTCCAAAACCACTTTTTGTCACTGATGATTATTATATATGGAAATTAAATGTAACAAGATACCTCAATTGTCTTTACTATGCAGTGCAAGTTCTACGAGTCTATCATACTTTCGAAAGAAATAGTTAGTGAAGGTGGAGTTTGTATGTAGGAAAAAATAGGAAATACAATATAAGAAACCATTGATATACGAAAAGATAGAAGACCATACTAGATCCAAATTATTGTTTTATTGTTTTATGGATTAGTATGATTTATTTAATCATAATTAATTAAACAAGATGTATTGAGGAGATCTACCATTTAACAATGTGAAAAATAAATTCAAATTTTTCCTAGTGGCTAAAAATAATAAACACGTATAATTGAAATTCTGAAACAATGGATAATATGAAAATCAAAAAGTGATGGAACAATCACACTTGATAATTAATTATGAATTCTAGAAGCAATTTTACACTATGCAAACATGTATCTGCGTATATGTGAAATCTAGGCTACTAGCTCGATATGAACAAAAACAATGTATGTTGTCTAATCAATAGTTATGCCCACATTGACCCTCTGTGATCGATAAATGTGTTTGACTAAGCCAAACCTGTATTGTGCACTATTTTTGGATTTATAATTTCTGGTGCAAGTTCACTCACAATGTTGTATAGTCATATGCTTGCAATTATTGATAATCATGAGCAAAATGTAAGAAATGTAGTTTTAATCCTTCTCTTGACCAAGCTTGCCAGATCAACTCAAAACAAAAACAAGTTGTGGGTCATGAAACCTCAATGGAGTTGCAACTACGTATCCCACAGTATTGAATCAAACACCACGAAGTTCTTGTGTAATGTAAATGGAATCTTGAGCAAAGGCTAGAACCTCCTCTCCCCTAGGTGGGGGATGCAACTATATGCACATTCATCTAAACCTTATCATGGTACAAAAGATGATGTCACAAAGGTTGAAATATCAACGTGGTAATCAACCATCTTATCACGAAAACCAAAATGGTTATCAAGATTCTCATTCAAATTTCTCATGTCATTTCATGAATTGTTAATTGTGTTCAAATTTTAGCCAAAGAGATCAAAGGGAGTCAATCTCAGTATTTATTAGTCATTCTTAATGATGTTGATACTTCATATTCTCGACTAACTTATATGTATATGTATATGTATATGTATATGTATATGTATATATGTATGTATGTATGTGTGTGTGTGTGTGTGTGTGTGTGTGTGTGTGTGTGTGTATGTGTATATATGTATATGTATATGATATATATATGTATGTATGTATATGTATGTGTATGTGTATGTATATGTATATATATATGTGTGTGTGTGTGTGTGTATGTATATGTATATGTATGTGTGTGTGTGTGTGTGTGTGTGTGTATAAGTTGTCGTGTAGCTGATGCTCATGGGTCCCATCTCGAGAGGGGTTATGCCCTTATTATAGAGAAAGGCCTCGACTATCCCAACCAAAGGTTCGAACCAATGACATATTCTTATGATGTGACATTTATTTTGACTTGATTTTAAACTGTGAAGCAAGGATGGTATTCCAATATTAATTAGGCATTAGAGATCAACATAAATGTAAAATACAATAATAACATCTTGTTAATAAATGGGATAGTAATGAAAAATTATATAAGAGGTTGTAGTTCGACTAATGAGGATGATGGTTGCTTATATCCATCCACTAAGGTACAAATCCCTATAGATCCCTGATACAGAGAGTCAAGTGGGTAAGGCTAGGATCGTGCCCTGGTTAATTTTGATGCCCCTTACTGATGGCTTAGCCAAAGGAGGTCACGATGTAGTTGTATATGTTTATTTTTGAAATATAGGTAGAGATGTTGACATTCTATGTAATTCAGTGATTTAATATAATGCCTTCGGGCATATAAAAATAAACTATATAAGCATGAAAGTTGTGTATTTTGCGTATTTAATATTGTACAAGTCCCATCACAAAAAATTGGTCCTTAAATCACATATGGAAATTTGGATCTAATCGAAGGAGGTTGTCAGGGTTATACACTTCGTTCTAAATAGGTGTCTAAAGTGTAACTCTCCAATCTAGACAAAGTGTGTTGAAATGAAAAAAATGTTTTATTCATATCATTTCACTCTGTTTTTGCATTTATAACTCATGCCTATGACAATTGATTCTTTATTACCTAGAGTGTCGATGAAAAAAAACTAAGGCTCTATGTTGAAGGATTCCACGTATTTATCAAACCCCTAGGATTCCAAAACAAATAACAAAATCTGCATAATAGAAATAACTTTTAAATGTGTGCCAAAAGTGATGTACAATAGAATGTTAGCTAAAAAATAAAAGGCGGTAGTGTGTCCAAATCATTCACAACACTTATCTATTTTTAGATGACTCTAAACTCAAATTTCACAATATTGTTGTGACTTTGAAGTGTGTGTTGAGCCATAAAGCAAGGTGGCATAGACACACACTTCAAAATAGAACATAAACCAATAAAAAAAAATTACTTTTAATTAGGGTTTTTGGGACTAAAAATGACAAATCTCAAAACCTCCAAAACTATTTTTTTGTCATCGATATGGGTGGATAGAAAATAATAAATGTTAGATATGGAAATTAAATGTAACGAGATACTTCATTTGTCTCTACTATGCATTGCAGGTTCTATGAATCTATCATACTTTCAAAAGAAATAGTTAGACAAGGTATGTGAACTACAATATAAGAAACCACTAATATATGAAAATATAAAAGACCATACTAGATCATGTCAGTGTAGGTATTTATTTTCCTTATATTTTGGATTATTCCTACACATATGGGTTATTCCTAGACTTGAGTTAGCTTGCTTAGATGTACTTAGACATAGGGAGTTACTCTTGTTCATTATCATTGGTTAGTGGATGTTACTCTTTGATTGATCATTTCAGACTTAAGAGTCACATGCCTATTCTAGGCCTTTTGTGATTATTCATGGAAGAGTTACACATTACTCTCTTATTTGTACATCTCTTTGTGAGCTATTCTACATGGAGTGTGTTGGATGATTTGTCTTGTTTTTGTGCAATATTTTCATTCTTATTTTTGCTCAGAGCAATGTCTATGCAATTGTTTTACTCTTGATTATAAATATGTGCATTTGATTGAACCAAAGATGCTCTGGCATGGCATAAGAGCACCAATCTGGTTTATTGATTATCTGGTTTTATGCTATCAATTTTTTCTAAAATCTTGATATTTTATGGTTAGTGCAATTTTTTGTGGAAGGTTGGATATGTGGCTTGTTTGCAAAGTTTGGTTGAAACTAAGCTTGCCTGTTTAGCCCTTGCACACACCTACATGGCCACATGTTGTCCCAAGAACTATTCTTTGTTATCCGACCTCCTCCTACCATGGCCAATCAATTTTGACTACAATTTTTGTGTAGGGTTCAAAGGTTGTTATGTCAAAACCTCTTTTCAGGTGATTTAGCTAGAGAATAGAATGGAAAATGGAGGGTGAAAGAGCCATTGGACTGCATATAAACAAGTTTCATGCTCATTCATCCTCTTATCTTTCCACAACTCTCTCCATCCTCATTAGCCTGGATTATTTGAAGGGCCTACTCTCCTCCTTGACACACCATTCAAGCAAACCTGTACCTAGAAAATGGTAGCACTGGCCTATTAAGACATATTCATGTCCCTTTACTAAGATGCCTATTTCAAATCAGGTTCATGACGAGAGAAGGCTCACCATTGAAAAATGCATGGATTGATAATTAAGGATCTCATTATTTGGTTGTAAAATCCATTCTGGTCGAAGCCTGCATTCCTAATAACCCCTCACATAGCCTAATTTTTAACTCACCATCCTCTTCACAATGATTATAAGGGCATATGTTGTTCCATCATTGGCAAGGCATGAGTTCTATGTTGCAGAGGAAAAGTGGAAGCCTGTATTTTTTTGTTGATCAAACCCTTCAATGGTGACGTAGACTTGGGAGGCTCTCCAAATACCAATGATGCTCATCTTGGTCTGACTTGCATTGCATTGCTTTGTGGGAGGTCCCAAGTTCAATTCTAGTTCTGATGACTATATGCAAAGCTAGGTTTGTTGTCATTTAGTTATGGGTATTTTATACTCTATATAATTTTAATAAACTAGACCATTTAAAGATGGAAAATGAAATTTCATTTTATATTTTGTGTAATTTTAATTAAAATATAGATCATTTAAAGTTGGAAAATGAAATTTCTTGTAACTTTTTATCGGTAGTTTGAATTATGAGTGTCGTTTTCTTCAAAAGTGCATGTTTTTCCCTGTTTGTTCTATTGGAATGGTTTATTTTGTAAAATTCACTAAAATTATAAAGTACCAAATTGGGGGGTTCATAATCTTTTGATTTGGGGGGTGTGTTATGGTACGTGTTCTTATTCTTGCACATTCAATTCTGCAATTTATTTTCTTGCATCATGGATTGTTGGTTGTTCCCACCTCTTACCACATTCAATTATCACAAATGGAAAAACAACATGCAACTTGCTCTTAAAAAACAAGGCTAGGTTTGTTGTCATTTAGTTATGAGTATTTTATACTTTGTGCAATTTTAATTAAACTAGACCATTTAAAGATGGAAAATGAAATTTCATTTTATATTTTGTGCAATTTTAATTAAAATAGATCATTTAAAGATGGAAAATGAAATTTGTTGTAATCTTTGATCGGTAGTTTGAAATTGAGTGTTATTTTCTTCAAAAGTGCATGTTTTTTCTATTTGTTCCATTGGAATGGTTTATTTTGTAAAATGCACTAAAATTATAAAGTACCAAACTAGGGGGTTCATAATCTTGTGATTCATGTGGTGTGTTGTGGTACGTGTTCTTATTCTTGTACATTTAGTTATACAATTTTTTTTTTGCATCATGGGTTGTTGGTTGTTTCCACTTCTTACAGCATTCAATTATCACGAATGAGAAAACATGCAACTTGGTCTACGAAAACAAGGCTTTTATGTAATAAATATGAACAAGGAAACTCAACTTGTAGTAGATGCAGATAAAATAAATGGTTTAACAGATGTGATCAAACACATGGTTGTCTTAGTTTATCTATTTCTCCTAAATTACGTTTTCACATTGAATCTAATAAAATACCTAATGAAGTATGGACCATAGTGTAAAAATTCTTTGTGAAACATGATGTGATGAGAGGTCATGAACTGAAGAATGAGATCATTAGTTTAAGCCCAGGTGACTTTGACACACTATGAGATTTCTTCACTAAATTTAAATCTCTAAGGTTGTAGTTAAAAGAATATAGTATAGATAAGAAATATGATCAACTTATTATGTCAATTCTCTCCAATTTAGGTTTAGATTACTCTGTGTTTATCTCCACCTTACACGCCATAAGAATGCTCTCAGAATCACATGGAATATGCTTTATTCATATCCTTTTGTTTCCAACTTGACTCGGGAGCAAGATAAGTTGATACAGATGGGCACAGAGAAGTCCTCAAAACCTCCAGCCCTATTTTATGGGAATGGAAAAGAGAAGGCTTCAAACAAAAAAGAGAAGAAGTAGAATAAAAAGGATCAAGAAAAGGATCAAAAAATTCTCACCTCTAAATCAACCAATGAGACCTCCTCTTCTAATGTGAAGCCTAAGAAAGAGATGATTAAGTGTGGGTATTACAGATGCAAGCATGATGAAAGCAAATGTTTGAAGAAGTAAATTTACCACCTAAAAAGACTTCTTAAGAAGAATAATATAGGTGTTCTTGAGTCTTATCAAACTATCTTCATCAACCCCAAAATCCTCCAAGGTAAATGACAATGGTAAAGAAAAGGCAAAAGAAAAAGGTGAGAAGAAATGAAAGGTATGGCCCTAGTTATAGTTGTACCTTTGACTCCTACATGGGTCATTAAATCTGGTACATCACATCACATAGCTTCTTCACAGATTAAATTCACTTCCTTGAGACCATGTGACATGTCCACTATTTATTTGGGTGATGACACTTCTACACAAGTTTTTGGGAGAGGATCTATTGAAGTGAGTGGAAGAGCATTCACTAATGTTCTAAGTATTCCCACTTTCAACTAATCTCTTATCAATTTACTAGATTACTCACCTTGGTCTGGGCATGCGAGTTGAGTTCACTCTAGATTCAATGTATGTAAAAGAGTTGCATAGTGTTACTATATTGGCAGTGGGATTGGTCAATCATTAGACTCGACTATATACCTTCTCAAACTTTGTCCCTAGGTCTCTTTCAAATTATTCTTAATCAGACTCACCTGGACTTGATGACATTTTTGAGCCTGAGCTCATATCCAATATTGAGAACTCTTCATTTATCATAGATGACCACAGTAGTGATGGGGACACACCTTCACCATCTCCTTGTCACCTTCCATATATTGAGGAGTTATTTACTGATTCATCTACTTCTAGTCCACTTCAGATATTACAAGGAGTAGGTAGATTGATTCAAGACTCGTCAGACATCAAGCAGTCTTCTACACAGTTATAGGGCATTCCACATTCTTTCTTTATCTCTGCTTTCGATACACCATAATTGTATGAAGCAGTTAGCCCATCTACTATGCATGAGGATCATAGTCCCTTGTATAGGGACCACATCTTGGTTAGAGATCCATCAGGCACTTGGCAAACACATTCACTATTATAGGGTGATGCACTCTTCATTGCATCTACTACTAATCCAAAATCACTCTAGAGAGCTCCTCTATAGGATACAAGATGGCTACAAGCAGTTGTAGTTTTTAGTTGGCCTTTTTAACCCTCTTCTTGTTTTTCTCTCTTTTGCGGGGTTTTTTTTTCCTATAGGTTTTCTCTTTTTCTCCACTTTATGAGAGTTGCCTTATACATGGGTACCTCATTAGGCCTTATTGTGAGGACCTATTTCTTCTAACCACCTAGGTTGTGTTTACGAAGGGGTGTTTATGTAGGTATTTATTTTCCTTATATTTTGGATTATTTCTACACTTGAGTTAACTCACTTAGGTGTAATTAGACATAGGGAATTACTCTTGTTCATTATCATTAGCTAGTGGATGTTACTTTTTAATTTTTCATTTCAGAATTATGAGTTGCATGCCTATTCTATCCTTTTATGAATATTCATGGAAGATTTACACATTAATCTCCTATTTGTACATCTCTTTGTGAGTTATTCTACATGGAGTGTGTTGGATGTTTTGTCTTGTTTTTGTGCAATATTTTCATTCATATTTTTGCTCATAGCAATGTCTATGCAATTATTTTTCTCTTGCTTATAAATCTATGCATTTGATTGAACCAAAGATCTTGACCAATGCTCTAACAGATCAAATGATTGTTTTATTGTTTTTTGGTTTAGTATGATTTACTTAATCATAATTAATTAAACAAGATGCACTGAGGAGATCTACCATCCAACAATGTGAAAAATTAATTCAAATTTTCCCTAGTGGTTAAAAATAATAAACAAATATAATCGAAATTCTAAAACAAGTAATGGGTAATATGAAAAGTAAAAAGTGATGGAATGATCATACCTGATAATTAATTATGAATTCTAGAAGGAATTTTACACTGTGTAAACATGTATCTACCTGTGTGTGAAATCTAAGATACTAACTCGATATGAATAAAAATAACATTTGTTTTTTGATCAATAATTATGTCCACGTTAACCCTATATGACTAAAAAATGTGTTTGCCTAAGCCAAATATGTACTATGCACTATTTTTGGATATGTAATTTCTGGTACAAGTTCACCTCACAATGTTATATAATCATATTCTTTCACTTATCGATAATCATGAGAAAAATGTAAGAAATTTAATTTTATTCCTTTTCTTAACCTAGCTTGCCAGGTCAACTCACAAAAAAAACAAGTAATGGGTCATGAAACTTCAATGGAGTTTCAACTACGTATCCCACATAGTACAATTAGACCCCATGTAGTTCTTGTGCAATGTAAATGAAATCTTGAGTAAGTGTTAGAACCTCCTCTCCCCCAGATGGGAATATAACTATATGCAAATTCATCTAAAGCTTATAGTGGTACAAAATATGATGTCACAAAGGTTGAAATATCAAAGTGGATGAATTTGTCACAAGTTTAGCAATAAATATGATTAATGAAGTCCAAATTTGAAGTACGAGATGAAAAATGTTTTAACAATGCTTTAATACTTGACTTTATTTATAGATAAATGGTTTAGTATGACTTGGTATAAATAGGATGCTCTAGGACATGATACACACTAAGGCTAGCCCTAGAAAATAACAATAAGCTAAAGTCAAGGTAATTTTGAATCTGACCAAAGGTGAAAGGGCCCACAAAATAATGACAAATATAATCAATTATCTTTTCGTTTCCACCCATGGTAGAATTGGTGGGACCATTATTTTCATCCTAAATGAAATAGAGATTTGAGGTGTCAGAAACAACATAAAGATAAGTGGAATTAGGCTCAAGGCTAAACATAAGTGATTTAGTGAAGTTTCAAATGTATTTAGAATGCTTAAGTGCTAAATAGAAACTAGTTTGGGGTAGCAAAAGTCTTAGAAATAGCCAATTATACACAAGTGGACCAAATCTATCAAAACATGGAAAATACACTATATAATAGAGTCTTATACCAAAATTAGGTGTTTGCATCAAAGTATAAAGATAAATAATTGAAGCTGAAGCAAATCCCTTGACTTATCTAGGGAAGGGTGGAGGGATCGAATGATACTTGAGATAGGCTCCATCCACATTGATGTTTTACTTATTTTGGATTAATGTGATCTAAATAGTGTAAAACTAGGTCTAATGTAAATTATGCAAAATATAGCAATAATACCCTAATCTAAATTAAGAAATAGATAGAATGAGATTGCACTTAAAATATTCCAATTGACAAATCAAGAGAGGGGAGATGTATTTGGCTTGTTTTTTATTTTCTTGCTCATAGAAATCATCATTAATTCTAAAAATACTTTGTGTATGCTTTGTCACTGCTCAAATCAAAAAAATTATAACTAAAAACCTAATTAGATGTTGTCAATAATAGTGAGACCCTTGCGATGATCGGTATTATATTGGTTATGTAGGTAGTGTCCCTGGATGTTGTTCAAGTTTGGAACTCCTAAAACTCCTACATTTGTGCCTATAGATGCTTCATTTTCATGTGTTCACCTTCAATAATGTGCATTGATTTATGTTTTTCTTCTCCTTCTATTGAAACCTTAATTGCACTTTCGACCATACGATGACTTGAAAAATGGGTTGGTTCTTTGGGTTGGATAGCCCTAGCCACTCCCCATTGAGTGACTGAGTGTTTCATACATTATAATAGTCTAAAGAGGGCTCAAACTACATGTAGTTCTCCCACCTGTGTGTGTGTGTGAAACATCATGATCAATCTAGAATGCAATGGAATGTATGGCTTTCAACACTTCACACCATGCAAATTTTACTTTTTTATATATTCAAACTTGGATCTATGGTACTGCCTTTGAAGGATTTTCATCTTTATACACTTTTATGACAATGACTCAAAACATTACTAGAGGAATTTTTAAGTAATGATCAAGTAACTTCTAAGTTAACCAATTGTGACCAAAAGAGCAACAACCTTAGGATTGATTTGTATTTATAGTCGAATCTTTGTTATTTCTTGATATGATCAATCCATGAAACATGTCTAGTTTGACCTAATGGAGACTTCCTAATTTAAAAAATAATCATTGAGTATTCTTGAACATTAGCGGCAAAAGGAGACACATGTGGTAACCACAAATGTCTAGTTATTGTCATGGGAGTGAAAATCAGTGATTTGAGATATGGAAAAAGTTTATGTAGAAATTTGGAAGATTCTTGTACAAACTAGGTTGATCATGAATATATGTATCTAGTGAATAGGGTTGGCTAAGATAATAGGTGGGTAGACAGATAGATAGAGTGCATAATAATTAAATGTGTACAAAAATTCCAAGTATGTCAAAGTGTGCAAAATTTGATAGTTTTAGAGTGTCTAATACCAAATTTAGATGTCTATATATGTGCTTATTTTAATCTAATAATGAAAATGTGAAATTAAAGGATAAAAAAAGAAAATTATCACTTGTGATAACCACACTTGGTGTTGATTGGTATGCCCAAAATGTCCCAATTTCTCCATGAGAAACCTACAAGAAAACATATATGGATAAATATTTTCTCAAGATAATCAATATGAAATAATCTAGATCATTGAATCTCATGAAATTGAAAATTCAAGGATTGAATACACCTAAGGGTATGCGAACCAAGATGTCATCTGTACTTTTTTGAAAATTACCATGGGTGAACATGACCCAAGGATATGCAACCATTGAAAATCTGAGTTGAGTGTTAATGTATTAACCAGAAGGACTTCTAGAAGTTGAGCATTATATAAAATCAACTACACCACTCTAAATATCATCATAATTCTTATGTGGGACCTCAAAACCAACCTTGAAATAGGTTCATATATCAAAGTGGAACCCAAAAATAGGTTCCCTATGTAAAAGGATCAACTATTGCAAACAAAATATAGACCCAAAGTGCTTAGGTATTATTATCGATCCACAATAAATAAATAGAAAAGCATTTTCATGAATAACATTCATGTCCCAATATGATTCAGCTTTACCTCAAAGTGATATATAATGCCATTATCTATTTCTCATAATGTCATGAAATGCCTCAATTATTCCTCATAATCCTACAGAATGTCACACATATCGTTCAATTTGCTCAATCTAACCCATTTGAATCCATAATCCATCCCAACTTCTCATATCTATCCCAAATTGTGAACTATTTGTCTATCATGGCTTGAATCTCTATGAGAAGCTCAATATATGTCTCATTTTTGATATGAGGGATGAATATTTTGAGCCACCTATCTCAAAAGAAATATTTATGTGCATCATGTGTTGTAAATAAAAATATAATCATGTAAAGTATATATATAAACATGATAAGATATGTCATCATAAAAATATTTTATCATTCAAGCATGCATGAAACATGTAATCCAAGTCAATGGACATATAAGTGTCAATGTCCAGTAGATATATCAATTAGGCACGTGGTGATAAGAATCACAATAGATGCATGATATAAATAATTAACCATTTATGGTCACCATGGAAGAGCAGTGTCTTATTTGAGTTCTAGGTTTAGAAATCATACAGGTTTTCCAAGTTCAATTGAAGTTCAACAAAAAGAGCTTAAGTCAAAAGCAAAAGACTTAACTTATTTTCAAAAGGTTGGCCTTCACACTTTTTAGTAACTTTTGTTACCAATAAAAGTCACAAACAAAAGTTCTAGAGACTTCATAAGAATAAACTAAGTATTTAGGTCTTCAGTAAACATGTTTGTGATTAGTCAAAATAAAAGTTGTGAAGGCAAGATGAATAAAGGATGAGTTGGAGGCAAAATATTTTGAAAAGTTTATAAGTCTTAAAAAGACTTTGGAAGCACAAAAGTGTGAAGGTATTAGAAACTACAGATCTATGGAAGGATGGGAGCATTAAGTCTTAAGCTAAAAGCTAATCTCCCGATGGTTCTGAGGCCCCAAAGAAAATCCACATGGCAACCCCTTGTAGGGCCCAAAAGCACAAAAGCTCAGATCCATTTATATTAAACTAAAGTGCGAAGTGTCAAGAAAGTGATGTGGTAGTAATGAAGCCAAAAATCTAAATCCTGCAAATGTTGATGCGCCTCTAAGTGTAAAAATTAAAACCCACAGGTGCCTAACCAATGAGAAGCTTCTTGGGATTTGACCACCTATCAGACCCTAAAGAACCTAAGCATTACTGATAGCCTACCATGTGGAGGTGGCAGGCCCTAAGCACATAGTCACTGATGTAGTAAGTAGAGGGAGAGGCATCTGAGTCAGTAGATAATGGGAACACTAAGAGAATAGGAGAGTGCCAACTGGAACTTGATAGAACCTGATCAAGAAAGCCTAGGGAAGGAACAAATGAATAAGAATCTATTATGTAGCCTAGTTGGAAGGCCCATGACATTGAGATTGAAGTAAATAGGGAGATGGCATGTGGAGGCCATAGGCTATAGTTGGGACTTAATGGGTTAAAGGAGTGACATGGCCAAGTAACAAAGGAGGTAGTGAATGGAATACTGCCACACCATTAGTGTACCTACCTAAAATTGATGGTCTATCCAACCGTCAAGACTGTAAAAAGAAATATTTATAGAATCAACGCATAATGGCTCAAGGATCATAGGATTGTAGGACAAATGGCTTAGGAGGAAATTGCAGTTGGCACAATGAATTGAATTAATCCCAAGTCTATAGAATTTAATGCTAATATATCTAATAACATGAAGGCATAAGCGAGACTAGAATGACAAGATCATGAAAAAAGCATACAAGACACATGAGTGTCTTAACAACAAGTATGGCATGGAGGTCCATAGGGAGTAACATTGAAAGCCAAAGTGGTTAACAAGTCCTTCAAAAACATGTTTTACATGTCTTGCCAAAAAAAGAAGGTAGCTCAAGATGGAAGAGACAAACTACCTTAATGAATATGTGCCTAAAATTCTACATCAAGGTAGAATGGTTTAATGATTTCATAAATCTCAATCACATTTGGCCTAAGAAATTAAACATGAGTTTGATCAGACCTATCTTTTTTATTGCAAAGCATGGCATACATTCACTTATGACAGAGACCCTGACTGCTTCCCCAATCATCATTAAAATTTATAATCACCCCAATAGTGGGCAAGACTAAATCAATGACCCGTGGGCTTCCCATTGTCTATAAAATATTGGGTCTTATATTATAAAATGGTTGACATTTATAGGCACAATAATGTTGCTAAAATTTGTTAGGGTGTGGAGCTAAAAGCTTCAACTGTTGCAGACATGGAGGAGGTTGCTGAGTTCCAGGGAGACCGGCATCGACAGAGTATAGTGCAGAGGGAAACCGACATCGGTAGGTGTGAACTGAAGACAACCAGCATCGGCAGGAGGTCGGCCGACGTCGGTCACCTCCAGGCAGACAGGGACCGACGTTGGTCGCCTGTGTGTTCCAGAATTGTTTGTTGCACGAACAGTTAGTTAGTTAAACTAAGTGTTTGCATGTTAAAAGGCTAATTATAGTCTTGAGTTATGTGTCTAATTATTGTAATTAAGAAATTCTAATTATTGTATGCATGAGATCTATATAATAGACTCATAGGTTGTATTCTAAAAGTGTGTTAGAAAGCCATTGAGCTTGTAGAGAGAGCTAGAATAGCTCCTCCTAGTTCCAAAGGGGTGCTGAGTGTGTATGATCAGGGAGAGTTGCAGGTTGTGCAAGTTCTACTAGGAGATCCACTGGGGTACTGGTTGAAGAATCATAAGGACTTGGTGAGGCAAGGACAAGGGTTCTTCAGGGTGTAGAGATATCTACATGGTGAGTATGGTCTGTTAATGATTGCAGGTTGATTGCAGAAGCAGGGAGATCTACTTGGAGTACGGTTGTGTACTTGGTGTACTGGCAGCGTTGTTACTGACTGGTTGGAGAGGTGAACACCAATTCTGTATTTGAGTTGTGTGTTGGGACCGTAAGAGAGAGAGATTTGAGGAGAGAATTACTGTTCACTTGAGGTGTGGGAAGCCTCTGAGAGGTGGTGAAGAAGAAGTGGCATCTTCTTTATTGTATTTTCTTCTGAGTGATTATTAATATAATTGTGTATTGTCTCTCATATCTTGTGTTGTTTCATATTTCTAGTTACTTATCATTCTGGTATAATTCCGTGTTTAATTGCTAATACAAGAGGTAATCATATATATACTCTTATTGGGGAGAGTAGGATCCTGACAAAATTAACCCTCCATGAGCCCTTTACCATTTGATCATTGCAACTAATGAGAATTGAGATTGTATTTATCCATAATTATTGCATTATTTGTGCATTTCTTTAGTTTTTTAATCTTTGCTTGTGGGTAATTATCGCTCCTCTCATTTTTGTCCATCCCTTACCATATTTTTGCATAACTTAGCTCTCTATTGCAAGTCATATGTTGGGTGCACATAGGTCTATGCAAGCACTATATTTGGATCATTTATTGTCCGTCTTAGCATTTTATTATGTCATACACCTTCATAAAAACTAATTATGTAAGTGACATGTCCATTTTAATGTTTGTGTGATGTTTTCTCATCCTATGCAGTTACAGTGTGTTCTTTAATGCCTATAGAGGTGCTTTTTGTAGTCTTGGTGCATCACCATTTCCCTTTCAACATTCATTCCCCCTTTTCCCCTCAAAATATTTTAGGTTTAACATTAGCAATAGATTTCCTTTCTGATTTTTATAGTTTTGCATGTTGGTCCTAAACCAGATGCATTTAGATTAGAGGAAAGTAGACCTTCTTTGAAGGTTCATCCTAAGGACCACAAGAGTCCCACACCTTAGGGGACGATCCCATTATTACAATGAAACATTGTTGACAGTGGGTGCATGTTTCAAGTGATAACAATTTCTAGCATGCCCAATGGGACCACATCAAATATTTAATTAAGAATTCAATGATATTCTTGGTCAACAGTTTTGAAGAAACTCTACAAAGCACCTAGCGACTTCAATTATTTATAGTTTGTAAAGATCAGTGCTTCATCTAAATTCTAAGAGAAACGAGATCATCTTCAAGAGGTATTATTTTTCATTTTCTTAAATTACATGTACCTTCTAGAATAAGAAGAGTTAGAACATCCTTGTCTCCCATTGGGAGAGCTTGTGGTTCAAGACAATGACCTGCAAGAGCTCAGTCTACCCATCTTTTTGGTAGATTTCTTGTACCTAGAGTAAGGTTATTTCTTATTCCCTTCATGGTTGCCCAAAGAAACCAGTTTTTTATGCCCTTTAATGGAGGTAGTCTTCTGGCTCTAGCTCAGTATGATGACATTCTAGTTTCAACACTAAAAATCTTGTCATATTTTACCGGTGAGAATGTGACCACCCCCATAAAACACATACAAGATATTGTCAATTTCTGATCAATCCATAATGTCACCAAATATAATGTAGTAGTTAGGCTACTCACATCATCTTTAAAAGGAAAATCCCTCCAATGTTAGAGGAGTCTGAGACCTAATTCCATTCATAGTTGGGATGAGCTAGGAGAGTAGTTGTGCAATCAATTTGAAGACAAGAGTGACCACTTATCTTTGATGGAATAACTTCCCACCCTTAAGAGAGCCCCACATGAGTTGATGGTTGATTTTAATTTTAGATTCAAAATATTTTGGGATAGGATACCACCTTTATTTAAGCCATCTCCATATACTGCATTTTTATATTATTTAGGGGCTCTAAATAGTGATATAATTATAATGGTCAAATCTATTGGAGGAGTAGTACTCCCTAATGAATATGAAATTATTGTAAGGGCTAAGAATTATCTAATTTAGGCTAGAAAGATTAGTCTCAGGCTCCCATGCCTCTCTTTCTATAACCACCACTAATCAACTTACTACTCAACCTTCATTGACACCTATCCATACTACAACCAGCCCACCAATACATATTCCACCTCTCCTAGTGAACTACATGGATTTAAAACATTGTTGTAGGGTTTTGGTAATGAGCTAGTTACCATAAATAGGTAGCAATCCCAACATTTTATACCATACCAATCATTTAATTAATCTTACCAACATGTTAGGCAGCGTTATCAAAATAGCGCAAAAACCCACAACCAACTCACTTACTATAGACCACATAATACGTAAAATGTGACTACTGATAGCACTTCTAGATCCTTTACTCATGTTCAAAATAATCTAGTCCAAGATTATGAGTGGTGATTTCCTTAAAATCAACCACATAATTAGGTTACTTATGTAAATGGAGTGTTAAACTAAGCTTTGATGGTGTAAATTATATCATATCCTTAAGAGTAGACAAAGGAATCAAGGTCAAAAAGGGAAGAAGTGCATGAAGAGGCCAAAATATAGGTGGATGAAGCCACTTTGGTAAATTGGCAAGAGAATGACTTCATTGGCATAAATCAAAACCAAGTAATAGATGCAGTCAACAATCTAGTGGCTTATAATACAAGGTTTAAAAGAAGGGAAATGGAGGGTTAGAAATCTTCCTCAGTAGGCCAAACTTCTACTTCACAAGTTTCACGAGAATTTTCCAAAAAGAAGGTGAATCTTGATACCACCCAAGCTCAAATAAATAAACCTATTCAAAAGGAGAATCAACCTCAAGACAATCAACACACTAAGGAGGAGGCTATTATCTCAAAGTTTCAGATGAAAGAGACTCAAATTGCCTTCAACATAGTGGAGCAAATGAAGAAAACAAATTTAAACATGACTATGTGGAAGGCTTTATCTATTCTTTCTAAATAGAACTTGTTGTAGGAAGCATTAGAGAGCTTTCATCCTCATAAATCAACAAGATCCTATCCAACCATTTTCACAAGCTTGTGTCAACCAAGGGAAGGATAACTTAGCATAAGCAACAGACCACCACCATTCTATATCTCCTTGATCATAGGTAAGCACCTTGTACATAACTATATGATTGATTTAGGTGCAAGTAGCCTAGTCATTCCTAAGAAGATAACTAATATGATAGGTATAAAGTATACCCCAATTTAAAAGGAGTTATGTAACTAGATATAAAAACTATCAAAACCATAAGGGTTATTAAAGCCTTAAATATTACCTTGTATGCATGTCCTATCCTCTCCATTACCAAAGACATATCTATTATAAACATGCCTCCCTTTTTTCCATTTATCTTTCAAGAGGATTTAATATAAAAATGGGCAAGTACCTATCATTTGATTGGTCACACATGCTTCTGAGGACTAGATATGGAACCAAGGTGACTATCAAGGTTGATCCCATTTGTAGAGATCATATAGATCCATGCTCACCTAATCCTATCAACATGAACTATATAATGCAATGCCTTGAAGATAGTTTAGTCCTACATGATACTACCACACCTTTAGAAGAAGTCCCAAATGTAGCATTAGATGAATAGGCTAATGAACATTATGGATTTGATCCATATGATTGTATGGAAGAAATAGGATTGGGTAATTACTGCATTCTTGAGGATGACTCTATTGTGTCAAACCTCATGATAACTCAAGAAGACCTTGAAGGCACATGGCAATTATTCTTTGATGGCTCCAAAATCAGAAATGGTGTAGGCACAAGCATTGTGATGATATTTCCTCAAAAGGAGAGATACTTTCATACATACATGTTGAAATTTAGTTGCACCAACAATGTGGTTAAATATGAGGCATTAATCCAAGTCTACCAATTGACACAAAAGAAAGGAATTAAGACACTGCATATGTTTCGGGATAGCGAGTTAGTTGTAAATTAGGTAAGAACCCAAAATGCATCCAAAAATAGCCTGCTAAAGGCTTATAAAAATAAAGTTTGGAACCTCGTTGAAAGCTTCAATGCTTTCAACATACAAGCTATACTGAAGAAGTAGAATGTTGATGTATATAGTCTTGCCATATTAGGATCTCAATATGACCTCCCTATTAATGTTGTAAGAGATTCAAGATATATTTTCAAGCTTATAGTTAGACCTATAGTGCTTGATAATGATTCTAATTGGCAAGTGTTTGAGAATGATGAGTAGATCATCAATTTTTTATAAGAGGAGGTAGAGTTTTTTGCCAAAAACTAGTCAAGGTTGCATACATAGTATGAGGATCAAATCATCTAATTAAAAGGAAACAAGCTACCCAAAATATTGGTCATGTTAGAGACCATATCCAACTCTGATGGTCAGTTCAAAGGTGAGAAGAGGAACATGATGGTAAATAAAGAGAATTACAAGGAAGTGGTCATCTCAACTTGGAAGCTCTTGAAGGCTGGAAAGGTATGCACTCATCCATAAAAGGAAGGGTTTAATCACCTTTGTATAAACTATGATGATATATTCACATGGGGATATTAAGATATCAAGGGTTTTGACCTAGCCTTAGCCCAGAATATAATTGAGTTAGACCCTAATGTCAAGCTGGTTAGGCACAAACAAAGGCTTGTAAACCCCATAGTAGAATGGTTGATGAGGAAGGAGTTGACCAAACTCATTGAGGCTAATATCATCTTCCTAATTAAACACTCCTCTTGAGTAGCAAATTTAGTACCAATAAGAAATAAGAGTGGAGAGATTAGGTTGTACGTGGATTTCAGGGACCTAAATAGAGCATCCCTCAAGGATCACTATCCCCTTCCACCCATGGAATAGATCCTCAAAACATTATAAGGGGATAAGAGGTTTTCACTTCTTGATGGTTACTCAAGCTACAATTAAATATTGGTGCAATAGTCCAATTAGTCCAAGACAACCTTTACCACCAAATAGGGCACCCATGCATATAAAAATATGCCTTTCAGACTAACCAACATTGGTGTGACATTTCAAAGAGATATGGACATGGTCTTTAGGGGCATAATCAAAGATATGATCCTGGTTTACCTTGATGATATCACAAATTTCTCCAAATGTGCAATTGGTCACTTGGATCATTTGAAGCAAGTATTCGACAAATGTAGAGAGTTTGGGGTATCTATAAACTCAAACAAGTGCGTATTTTCTATCCATGAATGTTATTTATAGAGGCACATTATTTCTAATGACAGATTGGCCATTGGCCTAAAGAGAGTAGAAGCCATTAGGTCCCTTTCTCTATCAAGCCACAAGAAAATCCTCCAAAGCTTTTTGGGAACGATAAACTTTGTGAGAAGTTTTATACCAAACTTTGCTTCACTGGTCAAGCCACTTACCTCTATGCTTAAAAATAATGTCATTTCTATTTGGAGAAAAGAAGGTGACGATAGATTTAAAGCTATCAAAAGAGCAATATCCCAAGCCCCCATACTTGTGAATCCATGTTATGACAAATATTTCATCCTCTATGCTTTCAGAGGAGATGAAAACATCTTAGCAATCTTAGTATAACAAAAGAGTGACAAAATAGAGTAGCTTATTGCTTTCTAAAACATATGTAGGAAATTTGACCAAAATAACATAGGAATAAAATTAAAAACTCATAAACATAATGGATTCATTCAAGATAATGATTACAATATAGAGCTTTCATATTTAGAGGAATATGGTCTCCTACAAACAAGGAGGTAGCTCTAACAAATCTCCCAATAATAAATTCTCACTCCTATAATAGTGAGTTGGTTTATTAACCAAATCTCACGTATAATCAATAATACTAACTATTATATTATACTCACATACAATAACAATGTTACTAGATATTAATATGTAACACTTTCTTTAGTCAAGTACTTAAATATTATGAATTGAGATATAACTTCGTGGAAAAATAAGTGTTCGTTGTCATAAGAGCATTGAAGAAATTTGGCTGATGGTTTCACATCTAGGTGTGAAAGATTTTCTATTGAACAAATATATCAATGAAAAAAGAGTTGATTGGATCACCAAGGTGATGGAGTATGATATTGACATCAAAATCACCAAGCTCGTAAGGGGAAGAGGATTGTGTGAGCAGTTAGCAGCCAATCTAGAAGTTGAAGGTAAAATAGTTCTTATGTTATAGGAAGAACAACTAGTTGATCAAGATTATTTTGATAGTTGGACTCAGAGCATGAGGGCCTTTATCCAATCAGGTGAGTATCCACAAGGGATTGAAAAGTCTAAAATAAGACATCTTAGTTTGCAAGGTATTCCTTATGTGTCTGTCAATGATGTGTTGTTTAGAAAATACATTAAGGGAGTTCTTCGAAGATGTATAGAACATAATCAAATTGACAAGATCCTTTAAGATTTCCATGATGGATTATCGGGAGACCATTATTTGCCTAAAACTATTACTGTCAAGATCATGAGGGTTGGTTATTATTGGCCAAGTCTATTCAAATATGATCATAGATGGGTGAGAAGTTGTAGGAAATATACCTTCTTCATAGGCAAATAGAGGCTAGAAGCTCTTCCACTTCATCCAATTCAAGTTGATCAACCCTTCTTTTAGTGGGGTCTGGATTTCATTGGAATGATCAACCCTCCTTTAAGTGTTGGACACAAGTGGATTTTAACTGCCATAGACTAATTTACAAGATTGATAGAAGTAGTAGTGCTCAAAGAGGCAAATGAAACATCCATCTTGGATTTATATGAGGGAATTGTGACTAGATTTGGTGTTCTAACCACTATTATCTCAGACAAATTTGTGGCTTTTATTGGGACCAAAATTGATGAGTGGGTAGTCAGACATAACATCTATTTGATAACCTCCTCAAATTATTACCCTTAAGGTAATGGTTTGGTTGAGTCAACCAATAAAAACATGATCTACATCATCAAGTGAACCATGAAGGAAAATCAAAGGACTTGGAATACACAACTAAAAACAACTATGTGGGTAGACAAAATAACATCAAAGAGGGCAATAGGTAATTATCCCTTCATGTTAGTATATGGAAGAGAGGCCAAGCTACCTATGTCACTTGAATTACCATCACTAAAGCTTACCCACCAGCTAGAGCTAATTAAAAATTATCCTATGATAGTGAGGCTAGTTAAACTAATAGAGTTAGAACAGACCAAAGGGGAAGAGATACATACCTTGGAGATTTAGCAAGCTCAAATGAAGAGAATCTTTGAGAAGAAGGCTACTAATAGAAGTTTCTTGGAAGGAGACTTAGTGATCAAATGGGATGTGGATAGAGCAAAAGTAGGGTAGCACACAAAGTTTGATGTAATATGGGGTGGTCCATATATCATCATAATCTGTAAATATGCTAACATTTTTCATCTCTCAAATTTGAACAAAGAAGAGCTACTAATCCCAGTCAATGGGATCCATCTAAAACACTGCTCATGAAGTGCCTTTCAATTTATATATAGTAATTTAGTTGCATTTTATTTCCTCCAAGTGTTGTGACATATTAGTTTAGTCATTTTCTTTCCCTAAATGATTTTACATATTTATTTTATTCCTTGATTTCTCTTTTTGTTGAAAGGTGAATATTAGTTTAGTTATTCAGTAATAGGCTGAGCAAGTTACAGTTGGGTTATACTCCCATATTGAAGAGTTTTGGATGCTTCCATGACTCCATGCCCAATGGACTACTTCAAAAGGATACTGGATTCCTGCTTAGCATGAAAGTAACCTACAAAGGTCACAAAAATGTTGACCATTTTTTGTCACCATGGAGGAACACCGTCTGATTTTAATTCATGGTTCAATAGTCATACATGTTTTCCAAGTTTAATCAAAGTTAGGTGAAAAGAGGCTAAGTCAAAATCAAAATTCGTAGTGTATTTTCAAAAGGTTGGCCTTTGCATTTTTTGGAAAATTTTATTCTAAACAAAAGTCACAAACAAAAGTTTCAAAAACTTTACTAGAATCAACAAAGTATTTATGTCTTGGGGGAAAATGTTTACAATTAGTCAGAGCAAAAGTTGTGAAGGCAAGATGTGCAAAATCTGAGTCGGAGGTGAAATCTTCTAAAAAGTTTCTAAGTCTTAAAAAGACTTCAGAAGCGTGGAGGTATTAGAAACTACATAGATACAAAAGGACATGAGCATTAAGTCTTAAGCCAAAAGCTAATCCCCCATAGTTTTGAGGCCCTAAATAAAATTCATGTGGTGGCCCTTGGAAGGCCCAAAAGTGCATAAGCTCAAAGCGATTTCTATTAAACTAAAGTGCAAAGTGTCAATAAAGTGACGTGGAAGTAACAAAGCTAGAAATCTAAAGTCCTCAGATGTCAACGAGATGTCAAGTGGTGAAATTAGAACCCATAGGTGACTAACCAATGAGAATATCCTTGAGATCTAACCTTCTGTTAGACCCAAGAGAACCTGAGCACTAATGATATCCTATATTTTAATGGAGAATCAATTAAGTTAATTAAGAATAAACCAATATCATGCATTTTATGCAAATAATGCTTAAATAATTAATGAAGTTAAATCTGTTGTTCGACATAAAGTTTTAAATGCCTAAAGCCTTTTCTATTGACTAATAAATATTCAAACTACAAATACTAAGACTAAGTGCTATACATACAAAGTTAAAATTTAGGCTTAGTCTAATCAATGGAGGTATTTTCAGGGCATGATCTCGCACATAAAAAAATAGGAAATCAATCAATATGCAATAGAGCTAGGACCATAGGCAAAATAATGAAGAGGGTCCCCATTTGTATTTGAAAATGGAGTGTGTTGTTTGACACAATAACAAATGGTGACCTCCATGGGGAGAATCTTTTTAAGCATTCAAAAACCCAGAATCATTGGTCAAAACACTCTGAAAGTTAGACTACAAATATTCACACTTGAACATAAGTATAAACTACAAATAATTCTCTTAGACAAAATCAGGAAGGTGAAAGCACTAAAATCTACCTTAACCTGTGGCATACTAAGTTGCAATTGTGTTTTAGACCATCAATGTGTGAAATTGATAGATTATTTAATATTTCTTAAATTCACATGAAATAATTCAGACCTGCCTAAGCAATCAGAACTTTTGAGAGGGAAAATATTTATCTATTTGGCTTGGGGAGGAATGGCATGGGAATTATTCCATTTCCATCCAGGTGTCTATAGCCCCGATAAAGATGCCTATAGTCCTGTTCAACGCCTTGTTCCTCTACCATCCAGATTAAAAATCCTGTGATGGAGATTTCCCGAATCACTCTTTTAAGGAAGACTGTGGATTTTGCATTTTACTCAAATTCCTTTTATTTTTTTCTTTTGAAAATATTTCTATGTTCAATCCGTTGAAATCCAGACCCCACTTAGTGATGATTGGTATGACCCAAATGCACCATTTTCTCCATGAGAAACTTACAAGAAAACATATATGGATCAATGTTTTCTCAAGATAATCAATAGGAAATAATCTAGATCATTGAATAGAAATTGAAAATCTAAGGAATGAATCCACCTAAGGGTTTGCGAACCAAGCTACCACTTGTAATTTTTTAGACAATACCATGGGTGAACATGCCCCAAGGATATGTAACCATTGAAAATGTGAGTTGAGTGTTAATGTCTTAAACACCATTAGAGAAGGATTACTAGAAGTTGAGTGTTATAGAAACCTCAACTGTACCACTCTATACATCATCATGATTCTTATGAGTGACCTCAAAACCAACCATAAACTAGGTTCATATGCTAAAGTGGAACCCAAAAATAGGTTCCCTATGTAAAAGGATCAATTATTTCAAACAAAATATAGACCCAAAGTTTTTAGGTAGTACTATCGATCCACAATATATAAATATAAAAGTGTTTTCATGAATAACATTCATTCCCCAATATGATTCATGTTTACCTCAAAGTGATATATAATGACATTAACTAATTCTCATAATGTCATAGAATGCCTAAATTATTCCTTATAATCCTATACAATGTCACACATATCGCTCCATTTACTCAATCTAACCCATCTGAATCCATAATTTATCCCAATCTTTTCATACCTATCCCAAATTGTGAACTATCTATCTATCACGACCTGAATCTCTATGAGAAGCTCAATGTCTGCCTTGCGTTAAATATGAGGGATGAATCTTGTGAGTTACCTATCTCAAAAGAAAGAGTTATGAGTATCATGTGTTTTAAATAAAAATATAATCATGTAAATTATATATACAAACATAATAAGATATGTCATCATAGAAATATTTTATCAATCAAGCGTGCATGAAACATGTAATCCAAGTCAATGGGCATAAAAGTGTCAATGTCCAATAAATATATAAATTAGGAATGTGGTGATATGAATCACAATAGATGCATGATAGAATATTTTGACCATTTTTTGTCACCATGGAGGAGAAACGTCTAATTTCAGCTTAGGGTTTAGTAGTCATACATGGTTTCAAAGTTCAGTCAAAGTTTTGAAAAAAGAGGTTAAGTCAAAAGCAAAAGACTTAACATATTTTCAAAAGGTTGGCCTTCACACTTTTTGGTAACCTTTTTTCTGATCAAAAGTCTGAACAAAAGTTTTGAATACTTCATAAGACTAGACTAAGTATTTAGGTCTTCGAGAAAATTGTTTGTGATTAGTCAAAATAAAAGTTACAAAGGCAAGATGCATAAAGGATGAGTTGGAGGTGAAATATTTTGAAAATGTTCTAAGTCTTAAAAAGACTTTCAAAGCATAAAAGTGCAGAGGTATTAGAAACTATAGAGTCGTGGAAGAACAAGTCTTAAGCCAAAAGTTAATCTCCCTATGGTTTTAAGGCCCCTAATAAAAGCCATGTGGTGGCCCCTTTTAGGGCTTGAAAGTGTAAAATATTGGAGACATTATCATTAAACTAAAACATGAAGTGTTAAAAAAGTGACACATGGTAGTAGTGAAGCTAGAAATCTAAAGCCTGTGGATGTTGATGAGCCACCAAGTGGCAAAATTAGAACCCATAGGTGCCTAACCAATGAGAAGCTCCTTGGAATTTGATCTCCTATCAGACCCCAGATAACCTGAGTGCTAATGACATCCTACCACATGGAGGTGGAAGACCCCAAGCACACAGTTGTTGATGTAGTAAGCAAAAGGAGAGGCATTTAAATCAATAGACAATAAGAACACCAAGTAAATAGGAGAGCACCAGCTAGCACCCAATAGATCATGGTCAAGAGAGCCTAGGAAGGAACGTATAAATAATAATTTTCCATATAGCTCAGCTAGTAGGCCCATGATGTAGAGCCTAGAGTGAATAGGGATATGACACATGGAGGCCATCAACTACAGTCGAGACTCAATGGGTTAAAAGGGTGACGCGACCAAGTAATAAAGGAGGTAACGAGTGAAATAGTACCATGCCATCAATATAACAGCCTAAAATTGATGGTCTATTTGGCCATCAAGACCATCAAAAGCATGATTTTTAGAATCAAAGGATTGCAGGATTAAGAGATGAATGCTCAGGAGGACATTGTAGTTGGTACATTGAATTAAATAAATCCTAAGTATGTAGAACTTAATGATAATATAGATAATAGCATTAAGGTGTGAGTGAGACTATCATGACAAGATCATGACCAGAGCATAAGGTCATACGAGTGTCTTAACAAAAAATATGGCATGGAGGTCTGCAGGGAGTAACATTGAAAGCAAAGGTGGAAAACAAGTCCTTCAAAAGCATGTTTTACATGTCTTGTCAGAGCAAGAAGGTAGCTCAGGATGGAGGAGATGAATTGCCTTAATTAATATGTGCCTGAAATTATAATATAATGGTTTAATGATTTTAGTAAATCTCAATGACATTTGGCTTTAAAAATTAAAAATGAGTTCAATCAAGCATGTCTTCTTGATTACAAAGCATGGGCATACATTCACTTCTAACAGAGAACTCGACTGCTTCCCTAATCATCATTAAAATTTATAACCACCCCAATAGTGGGCAAGAATGAATCAATAAATCATGGGCTTCCCATTATCTATAAAATCCCTGGTCTTATATTGTAAAATGGTTGAGATTTATAGGCACAATAATGCTACCAAATTTTACCCTCCATGAGCCCTTTACCGCTTGAGCCTTACAACTAATGAGAATTGAGTTTGTCTTTTTTCATGATTATTGCATTCTATGTGCATTTATTTGGTTTGTTGATCTTTTCCTATGGATAATTCTCTCCCCCCTCATTGTTGTCCATCCGTCAACACCTATGTGCTTAACTTGGATCTCTCTTGTAGGTCATATGTTGTGTGCACATAAGTCTATGCAGGCACTATCTATGGACTATTTGTTGTCCCTCTTAGCATTGTATTATGTCTTGTGCCTTCATATGAATTAATTATGCAAGTGAAGTGTCCATTTTAGAGTCTATGTGATGTTTTCTCATCCTTTACAGTTGTAGTGTGTTATTTAAAGCCTATAAAGGTGTTATTTTTGGTCTTGGTGCATCAACATTTCCCTTTCAACATTCCTTCCCCCTTTTCTCATTAAAATATTTTAGGTTTAATATTATTAGTAGATTTACTTTCTATTCTTTATACGTCTATGTGCTAGTCTTAAACCAAATGCATGTATATTATAGGGAAGTTGTCCTTCTCCAGAGATTTATCCCAAGGAGTGCAAGAGTCCCACACCTTGGGGAACGATCCCATTATTACAATGAAATATTATTGATAGTGGGTGCTTGTTTTGAGTGACAATAATTTCTAGCACACCCATTGGGACCACATCAAATATTTAACTAAGAATTTGGTGTTATTATTCATCAATAGTATTGAAGCACTCTACAAAGTACCTAACAACTCCAATCATTTATGGTTTAAAAGGATTAGTGCTTCATCTTTATGCCAAGACACAAATGATATCTTTGAAAGGTATTATTTTTAATTCTATTGAATTACCTGTACCTTCTAGAAGAATAAAATTTAGAGCACCTTTATCTCTCATCAGAAGAGCTAGTGGTTCAAGACAATCATTCCCAAGAGCTTAGTCTACCCCTCCTTTTGGTAGATTTCCCATACCTAGAGTAATGGTATTTCTTATTCCCTTCACGGATGCTGAAAGAAACCAATTATTTTTGACCTTTAATGGAGGTAGTCCTTTGGCTCTATCTCAGTATGATGACATTCTAGTTTCAACGCTAAAAAGCTTGTCATATTTTACCAGTGAGAATGCGACCACCCCCATAAAACACATACAAGATATTGTCAATGTCTGCTCAATCCATAATGTCATTGAAGATAATGTATTAGTCAAGCTAATCAAATCTTATTTAAAAGGAAAATCCATTCAATGGTATAGGAGTCTAAGACCTAATTCCATTCATAGTGGGGATGAGTTAGAAAAGTAGTTATGCAAGCAATTTGAATACAAGTTTGACCACTTATCTTTCATGGAACAACTTCCCACCATTAAGAGAGCCTCACGTGATCTAATGGTTGATTTTAATTTTAGATTTCAAAGAGTATAGGATAAAATACCACCCTTGTTTAAGCCATATCCATATATTGTGTTTTTATATTATTTAAGGGCTCTAAATAGTGATAACTGTAATGGTCCAGTCTATGGGAAGAGTACTACTCCATAATTAATATGAAATTGTTATAAGGGATAGGAATTATCTAATTTAGGATAGAAATATTTCTCCCAGGTCTCCCATGCCTCTATTTTTATAACCACCACCCAATTAGCCTATTGTTCAAACCTTCATTAGCACATATCCCTACTATAGCCAACCCACCAACTACATCTTACGCTTCTCCTAGTAAACTGCATGAATTTAAAACATTATTGTAGGGTTTTTGGAATGAGATAGTAGCCATAAAGAGGTATCAATCCCAACATTATATACCATACTATCCATTCAACCAATCTTACCAACATGTTAGGTAACCTTATCAAAATAGTGCACAAACCCAAGGCCAACTCACTTAATCTAGACCACCTAATATGCAAAATATTAGTACTAATAGCACCTCTATATCCATTGTTCCCATTCAAAACAATCTATTCCAAGATTATAAATGGTTTTTCCCTTGCAATTAGCCACATAATCAAGCTACCTGCACAAATGGAGTACTTAACCAAGCTTTGATGGTGTAAAGTTTATCATATCCTCATGAACAGATAAAGGAATCAACTTCATAGAGGTAAGAAGTGTATGAAGAGGCCAAAACATAGGTAGATGAATCCACTTTGGTAAATTTGTAGGAGAATGACTTAATTGGCATAAATCAAAACCAAGTATCAGATGTGACCAATAATCTAGTGGCTTATAATACAAGGTTTAAAAGAACACATACAATATATCGCCAATGTCTTCTCAATCCACAATGTCACCTAAGATAATTTAGCATTTAGGCTACTCACCTCTTCTTTAAAAGGAAAATCCCTCCAATGGTATAAGAGTTTGAGACCTAATTCCATTCACAGTTGGGATGAGCTATGAGAATAGACATGCAAGTACTTTGAAGACAAGAGTGACTACTTATATTTGATGGAATAACTTCCACCATTAAGAGAGCCCCACATGAGTTGATGGTTGATTTTAAGTTTAGATTAAAAAGAGTCTAGGATAGAATACCACCCTTGTTTAATCCATCTCTAAATCTTGTTTTTTTATATTATTTAAGGGCTCTAAATAATGATATAACTGTAATTGTCCAATCTATGGGAGGATTCGTACTCCCTGATGAATATGCCATTATTTTAAGGGATGAGAATTATCTAATTTAGGCTATAAAGACTACTTCCAGGCCTCCCATGCCTCTCTTTCTATAACCACCATCCAATCAGCCTACTGCTCAACCTTCATTGGCACATATCCCTATTGTAGCCAACCCACCAACTACATCTTTTGCCTCTCCTAGTGAACTACATGAATTTAAAACACTACTACAGGGTTTTAGGAATGAGCTACTAGCCATAAAGAGGAAATAATCCAAACATTATAGATAATATCATCCATTCAATCAATCTTACCAACATTCTAGGCAACTTTATTAAAATAATGCACAAACCCAAGGCCAGCTCATTTACTCTAGATCACCTAATACATAAAATGCTAGCACTTCTAGAGCCCTTTTTCCCATTCAAAAAAATCTAGTCCAAGATTATGAGTGGTTATTTCCTTGCAATCAATGACATAGTCAGACTACCTACATAAATGGAGTGTTAAACCAAGCTTTCATAGTGTAAAGTATATCATGTCCTCAAGATCAGATAAAGGAATCAACTTCACAAAGGGAAGAAGTGCATGAAGAGGTCAAAACATAAGTATATGAAGCCATTTTAGTAAATTGGTAGGAGAATTACTCCATTGACATAAATCAAAACCAAGTATCAGATGCTGTCAATAATCCAATGGCTTATAATACAAGGTTTAAAATAAGGGTAATGGAGGGTGAGAAATTTTCCTCAATAGGCCAAACCTCTACTTCACAAGTTCCATGTGATGTTTTCAAAGAGAAGGTGACTCCTGTTACCACCCAAGCTCAAATAAATCAATGTATTCAAAAGGAGAATCAACCTCAATCCAATTAGCACATTAAGGAGGAGGTTGTTATCTCAAAGTTTCAGATGGAAGGGACTCAAATTCCCTTCAACATATTAGAGCAAATGAATAAAATAAATTTAAACATGACTATGTGGGAATCCCTATCTATTCCTTCTCAACAAAACTTGTTGTAGGAAGCATTGGAGAACTTTCATTCTCATGAACTAACAAGAGTCTATCCAGCCATTTCTATAAGCTTGTGTCAACCAAGGGAAGGAGAACTTAGTAAAATCAGCAAGCCACCACCATTATATATCTCCTTGATCATGGGTAAGCACCTCATCTATAACTGAATTATTGATTTAGGTGAAAGTAGCTCAGTCATGCACAAAAAGATAGTTGATATGCTAGGTATAAAGTATATCCCTATTGTAAAATGAATTATTTATCTAGATGGAACAAATGATAAAACCATAGGGGTTATTAAAGGCTTAAACCTTACCTTGCATGCATGTTATATCCTCTCCATTACCCAAGACATATCTGTTATAGACCTGCCTCCCTCTTTTTCCATCTTTCAAGAGGCTTTACTAAAAAAATGGGCAGTTACTTGTCATCTGATTGGTCACACATGTTGTTGAGGACTAGATATGGAACCAAGGTGATTATCAAGGTTGATCCCATTTGTATAAATCACATAGAGCCATACTTAGCTAATCCCATCAACATGAACTATATAATGCATGACCTTTAAGATAATTCAGTCCTACATGAGACTATGACACTTTTATAGGAAGTCCCAGATGTAGAACTGGACGACTTGGCTAATGAGCATTATGGATTTGATCCATATGATTGTATGGAAGAAATAAGATTGGGCAATATTTGCATCCTTGGGGATGACTCTATTGTGTTGAACCTCATGAAAACTCAAGAAGACATTTAAGGCACATGGTAGTTATTCTTCAATGGCCCTAGAAGTATAAATGGTGCAAGTGCAAGCATTGTGATGATCTCTCCTCAAAAAGGTAAATACTTTCATGCATATAGGCTATAATTCAGTTGCACCAACAATTTTTTCTAATATGAGGTGTTGATCCAAGGCCACCAATTGGCATAAAAGAAAGGAACTAAGACACTACAAGTGCCCAAGGATGGCGAGATGGTTATAAATTAGGCGAGAACCTATAATACATCTAAAATAGCCTGATAAAGGCTTATAAACATAGATTTTAGGACCTCGTTTAAATCTTCAATGCTTTCAACATACAAGTTATGTTGAGGAAGTAGAATGCTAATGTAAATAGGCTTACCATAGTTAGGCTCTTAATATGACCTCCTTGTTAATGTTGTAAGAGATTTAGGATGGTTTGTCAATCTTATAGTTAGACCTTTAGTGCTTGATAATGATGCTAATTGATAAGTGTTCATGAATGATGAGTAGATCATCAATTTTTTATAAGAGGATGTAGACATTTTTGCCAAAAAATTAGATAGGATTAAATACATTGTATGAGGATCAAATCATCCAATAAGTTATTGAATGTTGGAAAGATGTGCACATAGACAAAAAAAGAAGGGTTTATTCACCTTTGTATAAAAATTATGATATATTCACATAGGGATACCAAGATCTCAATGGTTTTGACCCAGGCTTGGCCTAGCATACAATTGAGTTAAACCCTAATGCCAATCCAGTTAGGCAAAATCAAAGACCTATGAACCCCATATTAGAACTGCTAATGAGGAAGGAGTTGAACAAACTCATTGAGGCTAATATCATCTTCAAAATTAAATGCTCCTCTTGGGTAGCCAATTTAGTCCTACTGAGAAATAAGAGTGGAGAGATCAGGGTGTGCATGGATTTGATGGACTTGAATAGAGCATCCCTCAAGAATCACTATCCCCTTCCACCCATGTAATAGATCTTCCAAAAATATGCAGAGGGTGAGAGGTTTTCACTTCTTGATGGTTACTTAAGCTATAATCAAATATTGGTGCAAGAGTCTGATCAGTTCAAGATGACCTTTACCACCAAATGGGGCACCTATGCATATAAGAATATGCCTTTAAGACTGACCAATGTTGGTGTGACCTTCCAAAGATATATGGATATGGCCTTTAGGGGCCTAATAAATGATATGATCATGGTTTACCTTGATTATATCATTGATTTCCCAAATGTGTAGCTGGTCACTTGGATCATTTGAAGCAAGTATTCAACAAATGTAGAGAGTTTGGGATATCTTTAAACACAAACAAGTGTGTATTTATTGTCCATAAAGGTTATTTATAGGGTCACATTATTTCTAAGGATGGATTGGACATTGGCCCAACGAGAGTAAAAGCTATCAGGTCCCTTTCTCTACCAAGACACAAGAAAAGCCTCCAAATCTTTTTGAGCAAGATAAACTTTGTGAGAATGTTTATACCAAACTTTGCTTCACTGGTCAAGCCACTTACCTCTATGATCAAGAAGAGTGTCATTTCCATTTGAATGAAATAAGGTAAGGATAACTTTGAAGCGATCAAAAGAGAAATATCCCAAGCCCTCACACTTGTGAATCAAAGTTATGACAAAGATTTCATCCTCTATGATTTTGGAAGAGATGAAAGCATCTCAACAATCTCAGTACAATAAAATAGTGAAAAAATGGAGCAACCTATTACTTTCTTCAGTCAAGTACTTAAATATTATGAATTGAGATATAGCTTCATGGAAAAACAAGTGTTGGTTGTCATAACAACATTAAAAAAAATCAACTGATGGTGTCACATCTAGGTGCAAAAGAGTTTATGTTGAATAGAGATATCAATGAAAAAAGAGCTAGTTGGATCACCAATGTGATAGAGTATGGCATTTACATCAAAATCAACAAGCTCATAAGGGGAAGAGGATTGTGTGATCAATTAGCAACCGATATAGAAAATAAAGGTAAAATAGTTCTTGTGTTATAGGAAGAACAACCAGTTGATCAAGATTCTTTTGATGGTTGGACTCAGAACATGAGGGCCTTTCTCCAGTTAAGTGAGTATCCACAAGGGCTTGACAAATCCAAAAGAAGACATCTCAGGGTGTAAGCTATTCCTTATGTGTTTTTCAACGATGTGTTGTTTAGAAAACACATCAATGGATTTATTCTAAGATGTATAGAACATAATCAAAATGACAAGATCCTTCAAGAGTTCCATGATGGATTGTTAGGAGGATATTATTTGCCCAAAACTACTATCATCAAGATCACGAGGGCTGATTATTACTGGCCAAGTCTATTTAAATATACTGACATATGTGTGAGAAGCTATAAGAAATGTGCCTTCTTCACATGCAAACAAAGGCTAGCAGCTCTTCCACTTTATCCAATTCAAGTTGATCAGTCTTTCTCTCAGTGGGGTCTTAATTTCATTGGAATGATCAACCTTCTTTCAAGTGCTAGACACAAGTGGATTCTAGCTACCATAGACTACTTTATAAAATGGACATAATTGGTAATTCTCAAAGAGGAAAATGAAACATACATACTAGATATCTATGAGTGAATTATGATTAGATTTGGTGTTCCAACAAACATTATCTCGAAAAATTCCATGGCTTTAATTAGGACTAGAATTAGTGAGTGGATAGCTAGACATAACATCTATTTGAACACCTCCTCAAATTATTTCTCTTAAGGTAATGGTTTGGTTGATTTGACCAATTTCGCAATCATCAAGTGAACCATGAAAGAGAATCAAAGGGCTTGGCATGCACAACTAAAATAAACCCCATGGGAAAAGAAAATAACTTTGAAGAGAGCAATACGTAATCCTCCCTTCATGTTGGTATATGGAAGAGAGGCTAAGATACTGATGTCACTTGAATTACCATCATTAGAGCTTACCCATTAGTTGGATCTAATTAAAAATGATCCTATGATGGTGAGGCTAATTGAACTAATGGAATTAGAAGAGATTAGAGGGAAAGAGATGCATACTTGAGAGTTTTAGCAAGATCAAATGAAGAGAAGCTTTGATAAGAAGACTACTGATAGAAGTTTCCAAGGATACTTAGTACTCAAATCAGATGTAGACAAAGTAAAAATGGGGAAACCTACAAAGTTTGATGCAATATGGAGTGGTCCATATGTCATCACAAGCTATAAATAGGCCAACATTTTTCATCTCTCAAAGTTGAACAGAGAAGAGCTACCAATCCTAGTCAATGGGATCCATCTAAAGTAATACACTTTAAGTGCCTTTCAATTTGTATATAATAGTTTATTTGAATTTTATTTCCTCCAAGTGCTATGGCATAATAGTTTAGTCATTTTCATTCCTTAAATGCTTTCACATGTTTGTTTTGTTCCTTGTTTTCTCTCTTTTTTGAACGTTGAATCTCAGTTCAGTTATTTAGTGATAGGTTGAGTAGGTTGTAGTTGGGTAATACTCCTAAATTGAGGAGTTTTGGATGCTTCCATGAATCCATGCCTAATGGATTGCTTCAAAGGGCTACTAGATTCCTTCTTAGTATACAAGTAAACAATAGAGGTTACTATAATGTTGATCATTTTCGGTCACCATGGAGGAGCAACATCCGATTTCAGTTCAGGGTTCAACAGTCATACATGTTTTCAAAGTTCAATTAAAGTTTGGTAAAAAGAGGCTAAGTCAAAAGGAAAAGACTTAGTGTATTTTCAAAAGGTTGGCCTTTACACTTTTTGGTAACTTTTGTTTTGAACAAAAGTCATGAATAAAAGTT
Source organism: Torreya grandis (assembly GCA_037957365.1). NCBI lineage: Eukaryota > Viridiplantae > Streptophyta > Pinopsida > Cupressales > Taxaceae > Torreya > Torreya grandis. The sequence goes on from JARHVA010000206.1 coordinate 4,009,122, forward strand.
TTAAAGACTTCGCAAGAATCAACTAAGTATTTAGGTCTTCGAAAAATTTGTCTGTGATTAATCATAACAAAAGTTGTAAAGGCAAAATGCATGAAGGATGAGTCAAAGGTGAAATATTTTGAAAAGTTTCAAAGTCTTAAAAAGACTTTGAAATTGTGGAAGTGCAAAGATATTAAAAACTGTGGAGCTATAGAAGGATGAGAACATTAAGTCCTAAGCTAAAAGTTAATCCTCACATGGTTTTGAGGCCCCAAAGAAAACCTACATGGTGGCCCCATAAAGGGTGTGGAAGCATAGAATATCAGAGCCATTACCTTTAAACTAAAGTGTAAAGTGATAAGAAAATGACATATGGTAGTAGCGAAGCTAGAAAGTTAAAGCCTACAGATGTCGATGAACCACCAAGTGGAAAAATTAAAACCTGTAGGTTTTTAACCAATGAGAAGCTCCTTGAGATCTGACCTCTTGTCAAACCCCAGAGAACCTGAACTCTGATAACAACCTACATTTTAATTGAGAATTGGTTAAGGTAATTAAGAATAGACCCATGGCATGCATTTTATGCAAATAACACTTAAATAATTAACGAATTTAAATCTTTAGTTTGACATAAAGATTTAAATTCCTAAAGCCTTTTCCATTGACTAATAGATATTCAAACTAGTAATACAAGACTAAGTGCTATACATATAAAGTTAACATTCAAGCTTAATTTATTCAATGGAGGTATTTTTAGGGCATGATCTTGCACATAAAAGAAATAAGAAATCAATAAATATGCAAGAGATCTAGGACCACAGGCAAAATAAAGAAGAGGGTCCCCATTTAAATTTGGAAATGGGCATGTTGTTTGACATAATAAAAAATAGTGACGTCCATGGGGAGAATGTTTTTAAGCATTAAAAAACTTAAAATCTTTGGTCAAAACACTCTGAAAGTTAGATTGCAAATATTCACACTTGAACACAAGTACAAACTACAAGCAATTCTTTCAGATAAAATCAGAAAGGTGAAAGCATATAAATCTAGCTCAACCTATGGCATACTAAGTTTCAATTATGTTTTATACCATCAATGTGTGAAAGTGATCGATTCTTTAATAGCCCTTGGATTCACATGAAACAATTTAGACCTACCTAAGCAATCAGAACTTTGGAGAGGAAAAATATTTAGTTATTTGGTTTGGAGAGGAATGACATGGGCATTGTTCTACTTCCATCCATATGTTTATAACCTCGATAGGGATGCCTTTGTTCCTATTCAAGGCCTTGCTCCTCTACCAGCCAGACTAGAAATCTTGCAATGGAGATTTCTTGAATCACCCTTTCAAGGAAGACTTTGGATTTTGCATTTTATTTAATTTTCTTTAATTTCTTTCTTTTTGAAAGAATTATATGTTCAATCCATTGAAGGTTGGGAACCAATCCATGGGTATAATTATAGACTCGATAAGGTCATAACTACCAAAACAAATTCAAAATAAACCAATGTTTCCATTTTGATTTAGATATTCAATAATGTGTAGTTGATGGATTCAACAAGAAAATAAAACTATTATAAAAAACCATAGGTTTTATTTCTAATTATTGGCTTTAACAATTAAAAAAATGCATAAAAAGAAAATTGAAATAACCTATGCACTTGTTTGAGAATGAATTTTAACTTCCTAATTTCTAAGGCTTGAACACCTTTCATTGTTTCTATCAACCATTTGAGGTTTCTAGACCACTAACATAGGGAAAGGAAATTCATAAGGACCAACTATCCACTTAATGTTTTTCAATTTTTAGAACATGGTTCACTGCTGCAAAAAAATGTCTAGGATAAAGAGTAGGCCAGAATGTTGAATCAAAATATAACTAAAATAAGAAAAATATAAAATAAACATATGTACAAACAAGGAGATACTCTAAAAAATAAGGAAACTAATCCAAAACAAAATGTAGAAAACATGAAACTAAGTACAACAAATTTTAAAAAATAAGCTCCACAAAATGGGAGGGTGGGTCTATAAACTTGGCGTGGAATGTCTCATATTCATTGTGTAACATACCCTCTGTGATCTACTTAGAAATACATGTTTTTTAAAATTTAAACAACACATATACTTTAAATAGATCGCACCAAGAGAATCTAATCAATGATCATTTAAGATACTCTAAGTGTGATAATTGTAAATGAATCATACTACATCATAAATCACTGATCACTATCATCATAATAAACACATCATAACTAAATATTAAAAGTAATTACAAATATCCAACCACAGCTGGTACATCTATATAGTCACTATTATCAATGTATAATAAGTAATTAATTATAAATCATCATGATAATGTTCCAATAATAAATACAATACAATATACATATATAAGATACATCGCTCCTGGGAGCATAAGTTCCTCGAACTCTAATATCTTTGGCAATCTCAACTGTCATCTTCAAGTAAGTATTGTTATGGGTAGGGAGAGCATCATCCAAATGTTTTTTGATACCATTCATGAACCAACGATCCCTCGCACAAAACCCATCAGGCAATGGCCCTTCATTCACAGATGAGTAGATAGTGATGGCATAGAAATCTAGAGAGACAAGCTAGTACCTGTATGCTGTATGATTTCTAAAACTAAACATGTGGCGTATCATATAAACACGTTCTACTCAAGATATCATACAAACATGTAAATCATACTCATGAAATAACACTGTCTCACTTAACATTACTTTAGCCAAAGTTTTCAATAAATAATGATTTATGAATCAACCAAATTCATACACACCACTTGATCGGATTACTTTCATTTGGCATTATGATGCTTGTAAGCTAGTGAAATCTATCTCACTACTTAATATCATCAATGTGATATTTGGTTAACATAATATAACCAATAGATTCATATAGATTACATCCTACTAGCAATCACATAACATGCTAATCATAAGGTAATCTAAAATCATACATTTATTCCATCAAACGTATGAATGAATCTCAAAATACTATATATCCCATAAATAATAGAAATCATAACTACATTTTATACCATCCGAATAAAATATACATTTAACTATAGTTTCTAATTACTATAAGTAGTTTCTAAATATAATACACCTTATGATAACCTATATTATCATAGTCTAGTGTTCTAAATCACCATGACTAAATACTACAACCAGTCATAATAAAGTAGTTATGAATTAATGAAATCATAAGCTTTTGTTCAAACAACTAGTTATAACAAGAAAGACTCAGTTTCTACGAAACATATAATATTCCATCCTAGCATTTGTTATACTTTCATAGCGTTGTATGTACACATCTATAGGATTATTTTATATAGAAATCTATAACATAATTTAAAACCACCAATGGAACTATAATTATAAGTACACATCCCTATGTACATGTATATGCTAATAAGCATATGTATACCTATATTCTCATTAAACATACTATTAATTAATTGGTAGCATATTATAGTAATATTTCCAAATTCCATGTTTTGTTTCACATGCTCTATATGATAAGTAATCATGTGCATAACATAAAGCTTATCACAAGATAATGAAGGACTAAGTTGAGCTAAATATGCATCACATGCTTTATTAAAAGTTATTTTAGGATTTCGATATACTATAACTGCATATATGTCAAAATAAAGAGACATACTTATTTCAATAAACTACATGATAAGACACAAGTCATTATGTGAGCTTTTTATTAATATATCTTATAGATTATAAGTCTTTAATGATGAGTCCACACTATGACTCATTATAACTATAATATATCATCCTTCATAGCCATTAATATGTCATTTAGGTTGAGCATTACATGTAGTCTCGGGGCTTATAACTAGCCTAAGGTAGAAGATGAATGTTTTTATCTCTTTAAGCTTATATGCATCTGAGTTAGCATTATTTACATAATGTTCTAACTGTTTTTATGTTTAGTACTCCATTTTTTTATATGTATAGGTATTATAGCATCTAAAGAAGATTCTTGATATGATCCCATGAAGACAAGGAAAGGGCTTAGTAACTAACCTATCATTCTAGAAAAGCTCTAAACTTTGTTAGTTATTCTATGGACCTTGGTAAATAGCTACAAACTTTCATAATCGAGCTACGGATTTTGACAGTCGAACTATGAACTCATCTAAAACATGTTTTCAACGCATTCCAAAAGTTTCTTCAACCATTCCATGATGATCTAAACTCCTCCAAATATATTTTAGATACTTTATATTTTTGAATATATCTATATATAGACTTCTATCTCTATGTAGCTTTCCATTTATAAACATTTCACTAGTTTTAACTAGAAGATCAATGCATACAATAGTTTTAAAACAAGTCATTATTTCTTCTATTCAAAAGTCATTGTATAACCTCAATTTGTTAAAACATTAGTTTTCCTTAGACCTTAATATCTATTTGGGAGATTGTTTAGTTTGACAGATCTGATTATTCTTTTATATGAGTTGCTATGCATTTAATAAAAGTTTTATACTATTCATTCTAAATCACTGCATATATAGCTTGGCTGTATATATACCAATAAACACTTAACTATTCACCATGTTTTAATAAACATGATTAAATATATGAGACATCGTACATATAGTCAAATTAATTTATATATTACACAAGTTCTATTTTATTTCATTCGCTAGTCAAGTTTAGCGCTATACAAAGACTATATTATTTCTTAAAACTTGGTTCGACACCTATATATGAGTTGCCTATATGTCTATGTTTAATTTCATATATATATATATATATATATATATATAATGGTATAACAGGCTGTTTATATATATTATATTCTATAGAATATACACACAATTTTGTCTATGTCATGATATGTAAATTGGTTTGGTATTTAAATAGTAGTTCACTGTGTAAACTTATTTTTTCAGTACCCTAACATACACACATATATTTAACTTATTTGTTGTAAATATTCAACATACATACTCAAAAAGTAATAACATTGCCTACCTGGCAGTCTGTAATATTATTCTTTTTGGCTTCTTTGTTCTCTTCCACTTTCACACTCCTCACACTCTCCTCCTCTATACTGCCTTCTTCTCCTCTGTATGGTGCGCCTTAATTTTTCCACCTCAATATATTATTTTCTTTTTATCTTTATTCTCCTCTTATGAGAAATGGCATATATTTTCTCATTTTATCTTTTTCCTTTTTATTTATTTTTGTTTTTCTTATTATTTTCTTTTATTATCTATTTTTTTTCTCCAAGATATTAATTATCACATTTATTTATTTTTATTTCTAATTTCAAGAGTCCATGAATTTGCTAATTAAATTAGCATATTAAATGTTATGATGATTTAATGATAATTTCATAAATCAATAAAATCAAATTAAATCTAATTATGTGAATTACAAAACATTAATGATCATACATGTAAATCACGCAAGATGAATTCCATAAAAATATTAAATTATGCTATCAACTATGTGTAATGACTATCTAATGCAAACTGCATCAAAACACACTACACTAACCATTCCATTATGCATCTATCATGTGCTAGCTAATATGGTGTGTGCAAGGTTCTATCTAATTTCTATGTCATCCCCCAACAACTCTATCTACGTTGCCCTCTCTGATGATACTCTCCCTTCGTTATTCTCTCAGAGATGAGTTCTCTTACATCAACCTCATAACAAGTAGGTAGTTAGACCATAACATCATAATATACACACATCATAAAAATATAAATAAAATAAAAAATCAACATGATCATGTTGTAAACATATACACTATAACTAATAGTAATATGATCATGTATCATAAGCAATATCCAACTATTATATAATAACATATATCTCATAGCTTAGTTAACAAATATCAAATCAAATAAATATTCATGGATAATCAATTAAATTTGATTAGTGAGGAATCAAGATGTAACATATTTTCCCCCTAAAGCTAGTCATCGTTCTGAATGACTCTTATTCAAACATAATTTTCAAATTAAAAATATTATTCAATAGAAAAACAATATAGTATAAAGTATCTAATCAAGTAAATAAATGTGAAAATCACTTGTAGAATTCATCATAGTCCTCCCAAGTAGCACTATTCTCAGAGTATTGGTCCCATAGGACCTTGCACTTTGACATCTCTCTATTACATAAAACAAGTTTGTGAGTGTCAATTACTTAGATTTGTTCTACCATGACCACCTTAGGATCTAGAACCTGCAAAGCATTCCAATCTAACACATGCATAGGATCAACTATACACTTTTTAAGATAAGAAACATGGAAGAAATTATGTAATAGAGCTATGACTAGTGATAATGCAAGCCTATATGCTATAGGATTGACCACTTCTAACACCTTGAAGGGTCCCACATATCTCGGTGATAGTTTCACTGACTTTTCAAATTTAATCGAGCTCTTATGCAGTTTAACTTGCAAGAACACTTTATCACCTACTAAAAACTACCTATATGTCCTCTTTAGATTAGCATAAGTCCTATGTCTATCATTGAACTCATCCCATCTCTACCTAATTAACTTGACTTGTTCTTCCATTTTTGAAAGCATCTCAGGTGTAAATACTACCCTATCCTCTAACATGTCCCAACTGATTGGTGTCTTGCACCTTCTTTCGTACAGTGTCTCAAATGATGTCATCTTCAAAGCTGATTGGTATGAGTTATTATTTGTAAAATCAACCAATGAAAGATAATATTCTCACTTGTATTTTTGATGCATGAAATACATACGAAGAAGATACTCTAACACTTGATTAACTCTTTCAGTTTGACCATCAGTCTCCAGATGATATACAGTGCTAAAATTTAGTTATATACCCAAAGCTAATTCAAAGTTAACCAAATTCTATAAGTCATCTTTGGATCATGATCCAAAATGATCTTCTCAAGAAATCCATGCAACCTTTACACTTTCTTTACGAACCTATTCGCAAGAGTAGGTGCATCATCTGTTAAATTGCTTGGTATAAATAAGTCACCTTGGTTACTTTGTCTACTACTACCAAGATCATATTGTGCCTATTTTGTGACATGGGTAAACCTTGGACAAGGTCCATACTAATCACCTACCGCTTCCATTCTGGTATATCATGCAGATGTAATAACCCAGTCAGATGTACATACTCAGCTTTCACTTGCTAACATTCCAAACAACATAACACATAGTCTACTACATCTTTCTTGATTTCCTTATGGAAATACAATGGTCTAAACTCTATCATGAGCTTGGTTACTCTTATATATCCTGAATATGGGGCATTGTGTAGTTTCTTTATCATTGTGCTCCATAGATTCTATTGATCTGACACATACATCCTTCCATTGTAACGTAAAAGACCATCACTCTCCAAAATGAATATTTTATACTGAAGATTCTAAGCATTTTCAAATAATTATTTTATGATCTGATCATATAATTCATCTCTCAATGAGAATTCAATTACTTAATCCCTAAAAGTCCTCTTGATAATAACTATGGTTGTTATGTACCTTCAATGACTTAGGGCATTGGCTACTCTATTTTCCTTGTCTTTAATATAATTAATGTCAAGATCATAATCAAACAATAACTCTAGCTAACATCTCTGATGAGCATTTAAATTTGGTTGGGACAAGATGAACTTGAGTCCTAAGTTATCCATCTTGAACTCAAATGGTTTTCTCAACAAGTAATGTTGCCACACTTGCAAAACATGCACAATTACTGTAAGTTCCAAGTCATGAGGGGCATATTTCACCTCATAAGGCTTTAATTTCCTTGACTCATAAGCCACCACTACACCATCTTGCATAAGGAATCTTCCTAGTCCATCTCCTGATGCATCTATGACCATTGAAAATTAACCATTGGGGTCAGGAACTCTTAACATTGGTGTCGAAGTAAGCTTTCTTTTGAATTCCTAGAAAGTTACTTCACACTTTTTTGACCAAACAAAACTTTGGTTCTTACATTACAAAGAGGTAATTGGATTAGTTATCTTGGAAAAAATTGAAATAAACTTCCTAAAATAACCTACTAATCCCAAAAAAACTTCTAACCTCGTGCACATTCTTTGGCATTGGCCATTCTATAATGGTTCTAATCTTTGCTAAATCTATTGAAATACCATTTTGAGAGATAATATGTCCCAAATATTACACTCTTTCCTATAAAAATATGTACTTAGACAATTTTCCATACAACTTGTGCTTCTGCAACCATTACAGAACCAGTTTTAGATGTTGAAGGTCTCCTCTTCATTCCTACAATATATAAGAATGGCATATAGAAAAACCAAAACAAAGTGATCTAGATAATCTCAAAACACACTATTAATGAGATTCATGAATGCTATCAGAGCATTTATCAACCCAAATGATAACAATGTGAACTCATAGTGCCTGTATCAAGTTCAGAATGTTGTCTTCAAAATATTCTTATCCCTTATCCTTAGCTGATGGTATCCTAATCTAAGATCAATCTTTAAAAATATCATTGTTCCTCACATTTGATAAAAAATATAATATATATGAGGTAGTGGATACATGTTTTTGATAGTTGCCTTGTTCAATGTTCTATAATCAATGTAATGTCAAAGAGTACCATCTTTCTTCTTGATAAAGACAACTGGTGCACCCCATGGTAACACACTTGGCCTAATAAACCCATTAGATAAAAATTCTTAAAGTTGATATTTCAACTCAACCAATTCATTAGTTGTCATCCTATATGGTGCCTTAGACTATGGTTCTGAATCAGGTGTGATATCGATACAAAAATTGAACTCATGTTTAGGAGGTAACCCTAGAAATTCTTCTAGAAACACATCATTATAGTTCTCAAGAAATGGGTAATCTTTGAGAGATGTTTCCTTTGGTTCCTCCATTTCATTTATCTTGATGATAAATGATTGGCACCCTTTTTCTTGAGCCCTCTTAAATTGCATTGCATAAATCTGTCTAAGCCTCAACTCTATTTTCTTTGAAATTGTGTTTGATTTTCAAAATCATCTAGACATTTAAACTTATTCAGGTAGTAGTCAACCTTGGCATTATATTTCATAAACTATTTGACTCCTAAGATCACATCATATGACCCTATTGGTGCTACATACAGATCCACAACTGTTATGAATTCAGGAAACCTAATATTTGCTTTGACTAAAACTTGCCAATCATGATTTGTAAGTAATTCCCATACTGTATTGACCATGCATTTATCATTACTCTAGATATTTTAGATAACTTAAAAAGCATTTTATGAGATATAAAACATTTTTTAGCCCTTGTATATATCAAAATGAACACTAGATGTTCAAACAAAAATACATGACAATTCTATGGGTAATGCTTGAAATTTGGCTTGCCAATTATCAACAACTGCATGAATACACCATTGAAAACTACCCTACTGAGGAATAGGACCTTTATTTTTTGACTTGTCCTATGTGAAGTCATGAGCATAATGGTAATCTATGCAAATGAAATAACCTCCAAGTGGTCCTTTCATATTAGTCTATTGGTTTCCTCTAAAACTGCATTCGGAACCATTTCCCAATTTCTTATTACTTGAACCATTATTAAATTTGGCATTCTAGTTTTTGAACTGCTCCCTGGAGTCTCCACTCCTTTGTTTCTAGTTCTTCTTTTTGAAATTTGACTTAAAATTTCTAAACTTTTTCTTAAACTTGTCTCTAGCCTATGAAAGAGACTTCAACTTTTGTTCCTATTTGACTACCTTTTTGAAGACCTGGTGTATGGTAGAAGGTCCATGAACATCCACCTCTCCACCAATCTAGGTTCTCAATCACATGATAAACTTTATGATCTTGAACCTCTCATATCCTTGGTACTAAGGTATATACTTCATAAGTTTGGTGAACTACTCCCAATACTCATTCACTGATAAGTCTCCCTGCTTTAGGTTTCAAAAATCTATGAGATTCTAATCAAAATAAAGTTGTGAAAGCCACTGTGACCTAAAAAAGTTACAAATTGATCCCAAGTAGTGGTGGTTGAGTTAATATTCATTTACAACCTTTTGTTATCCCACTACGTAGCTGATTTACCAACTAATTGGTATGTTTTTTATACTGGCTTAGTGATCTCATAGTAGTTTTGAATTTTGAAATACTTTTCCATCTCTATCAATCATGTTTTAGCTCTATCACCCAAAATAATTCCATCAAACTAAGGTAGGTTCACCTTCTTCATGTCTCTAGCCGACTCTACAACTACCTAAGCTCTCACATCATGAAAGTTTTCTTCTGTAATGAGATTCTCTTCAGGCACACCATAATGTTCTTCCTCTTCATGGCCATGAACTACCTACTCCAAGACTGTAATCTGATCTTGGATCTCATTCATGACCACAAGAATCTGATCCATCTTTGCTGATTATTTTACAACAAATTGACTAGGATCAAATGGAGGGTTACTGTCATTGATATTTGATGGATCCTCTCTAGAAACTCTAGCTTTTACCATCCTCTTTTTTATCAATATAAGGATATGAAAAGGTTAGTGGACTCATTAGGTCATAGAGTTTGAGCTACAACTCCAATACCACATGTAACATCCCCCCTAGGATCTACCTAGAAATACATTATTTTTTTTATAATTTAAACAACACATATACTTTAAATAGATTAAAACCATACAAATCTAATTAGTGATCATATAGAATACTCTAAGTATAATAACTACAACTAAAACATATTACATCATACATCACTGATCACTATCATCATAATAAACACATCATATCGAATATAAAAAGTAATTACAAATATCCAACCACGTCCATACATCCACTGCTATTAATGTATAATAAATAAATAATTATAGTTCATCATGATAATATTTAAATAAAAAATATAATACAATATACATATATAAGATACATGGCTCCTTGGAGCATAAGTTCCCCAGACTCTAGTATTTGTGGCAATCTCAAGTGTCATCTCTAGTACTATTATGCGAAGGGAGAGCATCATCTGAGTGCTTTTTCGCACCAACCATGTACCAATGATCTCCTAAACAAAACCCATCAGAGAATGGCCCTCCCTTCATGGATGAATAGATAGTGATGACATGGAAATCTAGAGAGACAAGCTAGTTCATGTGTGCTATATGATTGCTAAAAATTAACATATGGTGTATCATATAAACCCATTCCAATCAAGATATCACACAAATATATAAATCATACTCATTAAATGACAATATCTCACTTAACATTAATTTGACTAAAGTTTTCAATAAATAATTATCTAAGGATCAGTCAAATTCATACATACCACTAGATCGGATTACCTTCATATGGAATTATGATGATAGTAAATTATTGAAATCCGTCTCACTACTTACTCAGTATCATCAATACGATATTTGGATAATACAATATAACCAATAGATTATATAACTTACATCCTACTTGCAATCACATAACATGCTAAGCATAGGATAATCTAAAAATGTACATTTATTCTATCAAACGTATGAATGAATTTCACAATATTATATCTCATAAATAATAGAAATAATAACTACAGTTTATACCATCCGAATAAAATATGTATTTAACCGTAGTTTATAATTAATATAAGTAGTTTTCAAATATATTATACCTTATGATAATTCATATTATCATAGTCTAATGTTCTAAATCACAACTACTAAATACCACAACCAGTCATAATAAAATAGTTATGAATCAACAAAAGCATAAGCTTTTGTTCAAACAACTAGTTATAATAAAAAAGTCTCAGTTCCCATGAAACATATAATATTCTATTCTAGCATTTGTTATACTTTTAGGAGGTTGTATGTATGCGTCTATAGGATTCTTTTACACATAAATCTATAACACATTTTAAAACCACCAATAAAACTATAATTAAAAGCACACATCCCTATGTACATGTATATGCTAATAGGCATATGTATACCTATATTATCATTAAGCATACTATTAATTAATTAGAAGCATATTGTAGTAATATATCCACACTACATGTTTTGTTTCACATGCTGTATATGATAAGTAATCCCATGCATAACATAAAGCTTATCACAAGATAATGAAGGACTACGTTGAACTATATATGCATCACATGCTTTATTAGAAGTTATTTTAGAATTTCAATATACTATAACTGCATATATGTCATAATAAATAAACATACTCATTTCGATAAACTACATGATAAGCCATAAGTCATTATGTGAGATTTTTATTAAAATATCTTATAGATTATAAGTCCTTAATGATGAGTCCACACTATGACTCATTATAACCATAATATATCATCTTTTACAACTATTAATATGTCATTTAGGTTGAGCATTACATGTAGTCTTAGGGATTATAACTAGTCTAAGATAGAAGATGAATGTTTTTATCTCTTTAAGATTATATGAGTCTGAGTTAGCATTTTTTACATAATGTTTTAATTGTTTGCATGTTTAGTCCTCCATTTTTTATAAGTACCGGTATTATAGCATCTAAAGAAGAGTCTTGATATGATCTCATGAAGATAAGGAAGAGCCTTAGCCATTAACCTATCATTCTAGTGAAGCTTCAGACTTTGCCAAACATTCTATCGACCTCAACAGATAGCTATAGACTTTCATAGTTGAGCTACAGACTCATCTAAAACATGTTTCCAAGGCACTTCAAAGGTTCCTTCAACATCCCATGATGATCCAGACTCCTCAAGCTATCTTTTAGATAATTCTTGTTTTTGCATATATTTATATATAGACTTTTATCTATATGTAGATTTCCATTTATAAACAATTCGATAGTTTTAACTAGAAGATCACTGCATACCATAGATTTAAAATAACTTGTTTATTCTATTCAAAAGTCATTTTATAACCTCAATTTTCTAAAACATCAATTTTCCTTAGACCATAATATCTATTTGGGAGATTGGTTTGACAGATGTGGTAATCCTTTTATATGAGTCGTGAATTTAATAAAAGTTTCATACTATCCATTCTAAATCGTTGTATATATGACTTGGTTGTGTATATACCAATAAACACTTAGTTGTTTGCCATGTTTTAGTAAATATGATTAAATATATGGGATGTCGTACATATGTTAAAATTACTTTATATATTACACAGGTTTTGTTTTATTCCGTTTGTTGTTCAAGTATAGTGTTATACAAAGACTATATTATTTCCTAAAAATTGGTACAACCCTTGTATGACAATTACCTATATGTCTATTTTCAATTTCACACACACACACACACACACACACACACACACACACACACACACACACACACACACACACACACACACATATATCAGATATATAATGGTATAATAGGTCAACTATATATATTATTTTCTCTAGAATATACGCATAGGTTTACATCTGTGTCATGATATTGTAAATTAGATTGCTATTTAAATAGTAGTTCACTATACAAATGTATTTATCCAGTACCCTAACACACACACACACACACACACACACACACACACACACACACACATTTAACTTGTTCATTGTAAATATTCAACATACATACTTAGAAAGTAATAACATTGCCTACCTGGTAGTCTGTGTTATTATTCTTTTTGGCTTTTTTGTTATCTTCCACTTTCACGCTCCTCACACTCTCCTCTGTACAACCTTCTTCTCATCTATATGTTTTGCCTCACTTTTTCCACCTTAATATATTCTTTTCTTTTAATCTTTATTCTCCTCTTATGAGAAAGGGCATAACGTTTCTATTTTTAGATTTTTCTTTTTTATTATTTTGTTTTTCTTTGTTTTTATTATTATTTTATTAATATTCTTCTTTTATTTTTCTCTAATTTTAAACCTTTCCATTTCTCTTTATTTATTATTTTTTTTTTCAATTTTCTTTTCTTTTTCCTATTTTTTTTCCTCCAAGATATTAATTATCATAATTTATTTATTTTATTTGTAATTTCAAGAGTCCATGAATTTGCTAAGTAAATTAGCATTTCAAATGTCATGACGATTTAATGATAATTTCATAAATCAATAAACTCAAATTAAATCTAATTATGCGAATTACAAAACATTAATGATCATACACACAAATCACGTAAGATGAATTCCATAAAAAGATCAAACTATGCTATCGATCATGTGGAACAACTATCTAATGCAAACATCATCAAAACACACTACACTAACCATTCTATTATGAATCTATCATGTGCTAGCTAATGTGGTGTGTGCAAGGTTTTAGCTGATTTCTCTATCATCTCCAAGTAACTCAATCTATATCATCCTTTCTGATGATCTCTCCCTCCATCATGCTCTCAAGAATAATATCACTTGCTTCAACCTCACAACAAGTGAGCCTTTAGACCATAACATCATGATATACACACATCATAAAATATAACTAAAATAACAAATCAACATGATCATGTTTTAAACATATATACTACAACTAACTTATAACAATGTAATCATGTATCCTAAGCAATTTCCATCTGTCCCATAATAACATATATCTCAGAGTTTAATTAATAAATACCAAAACAAATAAATATCCACAAATAATCAAGTAAGTTTGATTAATGAGGAATTGAGATGTAACATGTTGGAATCAACAAGTTCTTTCTAAATAGCATCCTTAAATATGCAAACACATCCTTATATTCACTAAACCATTCTTTGAGTTTCTTCCTTGTAAAACCAAGGCTATTAAAGAGAACATGTTCAAAATAATCATGTTTCTTTTTACCAAAATCAAAGTGAGCATAGACGTTGGAAGGATTTACCTCAAAATATTTCCAAACGAAAATGAGAGTCTCAATTACCTAAAGTCAGGGGCTGTGGACATTTGAAAATGAAATTCAAGGCATACCAATTCTTTGGTACTTTGACCATATAATGCATGCACATCTTCTTTTTCTTCTTCTTGAATGGGATCTTCAAGATCCTTTCATTATATGAGTGGATTGTGCTCAATATTAGTTGCTTTCCACATAAATATAAGCTCTCTATCAATCATACAATTCATAAAATTAGTCACTTCGTTAGACTTAAGAAGTAAATTAAATCCAGAATTAGCTAGATTAATGAATGAACAAATGTATGAATCATTTTCTTGAAAAGGAAGTTCAAAAATTAAACCAAAATTGTCTAGGGTAGTGAGCGTACCATTTTCAAATAACTTATAGTCAAGTTACATACCTTACTAAGGAATGTCATGACCATCATCAAAATTCATAACAATATGGAAATAAAACTAGACACACAATCGAAGAAAACATCTCCTGATAGAGAAGATAAATCAGATCTATAATCAAAAAAATCATCAGTACCATCATTAACATTAAACATATGAGAGTCATCAACAACTTTATCTTTGCATTCAAAATCATATTTTATATGCCTAGGTTAACTATAAATGAATTAGCCTATTCAATGCTAATGTGTTTAGTAATTATATGTTCTATGTGTGGCTCTATGTAATATCAAATTTGAATGAGATCATCATCCTCCTCAGCACTGTAATCTTCCTTTTCAAGTAAATCCTGATTCATTAAAGAGGTTTTGTGATCAACAGACTCAAACTGAGATGATTTTGTTGGAACGATAGCATCAATAATATCTTGATTTAATTTTCCAGCCTTATGGAAATTAAACAACTCTTCTAGATATAATATCTTTCCCTCCTTATCTGAAAGGTACTTCTCAACTTCAATCATATCATAATCTAAAGTATTAGAGGCATCTGGATCAACCCTTTCTAATATCCCATACTCTGGATATAAACTTTTTTGGGGGATACCGTGATCGAGACATTTATCCTTGACACTTACGTAAATAGGTGAAACTAATTCAAGGTTGGAACCAACAAAAATGTTCCCCAGTAAAGAGGCTAAATTAAACCAACAATCACAAAAACCATTTGTGCCCTTCCATATTTCCTAGTTTGCTTCTCATCTAAACTTAAAAAGCTCCATGTACATGTAATCAAAATAATCATTATCATCAAATCTAGAATCAAAATCAATATAATTATAAACAAGAGATTTATCTATTTCATGATTTTGAAAACAAACATTAGAATTAGAAGGGCTTACCTCTTGATCTTGTAAATCACAATTAAGAGACTCATTTACCTAAAGTTTGATGATTGTACTTTTGGGAGAAAAAATTATAATAACTACCGCTTGCAGGGGGTTTAGCTCATATGACATAAATACATCCTCTATTTCATCCTCTTGTTGTTGTTGATGTTCCATTTGCTCTTGTAGCTTTAAGATTTCTTATTTAATGCCTAAAATTCATTCCTCTACTTCAATCATATCATCAAAATCATGATTAGGTGGATCATATAAAATAAATTTCAATGTGATGGTGATGGGGTCTTGGTTCTAATTATCAATCAAGGCACTCGAAAGAGAGGGAAAATCTTCCTCTAGGCTTCCAAATTGAATCAGGAATTAATTTTCTAGACTCCTATAACTGGTAATAAAATTAGGTGCTAGGATTGAATACCAATAATATGCTTCTTCTTTCAAAGTGAAAGGAAACATCTGGCATGCCACGTCCTCAAATTGCACTTTTTGTTAGGGTGTGGAGCTAAAAGCTACACCTTAAGGCAAACAGGAGGGTTTTTGGCATTTGCAGTCGCCGGCGTCGGCAGGCCACACCGACGTCGGTCAGGGGACGCAGAAGGGAAACCGACATCGGCAGAGGATCAGCCGGCGTCGGTCACCTCCAGGAGGGCAGGGACCGACGTCGGTCACCTGTAGCGGTCTGAACTGCTATTGACGAACACTCAGTTAAGTGAACGCGGAGTTTGCATGTTAAAGGCTTGTTCGAAGCCTTGAGCCGCAAGTCTAGTCAGTGTATGCATGAGATCTATATAATAGACTCATGGGCTGTATTGTTAAGTGGAGAATTTGGAGAAGAGCTATGTGAAGCTTGGAGAGTTCTTCCCATGGTGGAATCAAGTAGGATTCCCCATGTAGGTATAAGTAAGATCAGGTTTGATTTGCAGGGGTGTATGGATGCGAGGGTCAGAAAGGAGATCAGCGGGGTAGCTAGATCCAAGGTGACATCAATACATCAGCAGGATCATGGAGAGATCTACTTGGAGTATGGATGTGTACTCGATTGTACAGATGTGCAATGAGGTGAACAACAGCTTGTGTTAGCTGTGTGTTGTGACCTATGAGAGAAGATTACTCTGGAGGGAAGTTTACTGTAAGCCCACAAAGTGGAAGAAAGAGTGCCACCTCTTTGTTGTAAATTCCTTTGTAATGAGTTGAATATAATTGTATATTGCCTCTCATATTCTGTGTGTCTTCTCATTGATAGTTATTTGTTCTTCTGGATTCCGCATGTTTAGTTGCTTATACATTGGTAATCATGTGTGTTCTTAAATCTGACAAGTTGTGTCAGAGCTTTGGGGAGTTTCGGTCCTATCAATTGGTATCAGAGCGAGGTTGGACGTTCTCAGAGTGAGCTTGACTAACAGATGTCCCAGATCTGTTAAGTGTTTATTGATTACAGGTTACTCACAGGGGTTGCTGTTTGAGTGGGAGTATAGCAAGGCAGAAGATGGTACGATGAGAATGAAGAAATCAGGCACAGAATTATCACCACAAGGAGTGTGGTGGGTTGTCTTCAAGTGGGAGCTTGAAGAGGAATACAAGCCAGGATACAGATTGGATAGAGTACTGGTTTTGGGTACAGGTGCAGCTCTTTATCTCCAAGTGGGAGATTGTTAGGGTGTGGAGCTAAAAGCTACACCTTAAGGCAAATAGGAGGGTTTCTGGCGTTTGCAGTCGCCGGCATCGGCAGGCCACACCGACGTCGGTCAGGGGACGCAGAAGGGAAACCGACATTGGTAGAGGATTGGCCGGTGTCGGTCACCTCCAGGAGGGCAGGGACCGACGTCGGTCACCTGTAGCGGTCTGAACTACTATTGACGAACAGTCAGTTAAGTGAACGCAGAGTTTGCATGTTAAAGGCTTGTTCGAAGCCTTGAGCCGCAAGTCTAGTCAGTGTATGCATGAGATCTATATAATAGACTCATGGGCTGTATTGTTAAGTGGAGAATTTGGAGAAGAGCTATGTGAAGCTTGGAGAGTTCTTCCCATGGTGGAATCAAGTAGGATTCCCCATGTAGGTATAAGTAAGATCAGGTTTGATTTGCAGGGGTGTATGGATGCGAGGGTCAGAAAGGAGATCAGCGGGGTAGCTAGATCCAAGGTGACAACAATACATCAGCAGGATCATGGAGAGATCTACTTGGAGTACGAATGTGTACTCGATTGTACAGATGTGCAATGAGGTGAACAACAGCTTGTGTTAGCTGTGTGTTGTGACCTATGAGAGAAGATTACTCTGGAGGGAAGTTTACTGTAAGCCCATGAAGTGGAAGAAAGAGTGTCACCTCTTTGTTGTAAATTCCTTTGTAATGAGTTGAATATAATTGTATATTGCCTCTCATATTTTGTGTGTTTTCTCATTGATAGTTATTTGTTCTTCTGGATTCCACATGTTTAGTTGCTTATACATTGGTAATCATGTGTGCTCTTAAATTTGACAAGTTGTGTCAGAGCTTTGGGGAGTTTCGGTCCTATCACTTTTAACACATGCATAGCCACTCTATAAGCAATAATGTGGTCCTTAGTTGCTTTTGTATAGTCATTCTGAAACTCTGAGAGGAAATCAAAGGGATTCTCAAGCAAGTCATTCTGAATTCTTGAAATGTTGATGGTTGATTCAAAATCCTAAGACATTGGGTTAGGGAATTAGGTATAGGCTAAAAAATAAGATCAATTACTGAAACAAGCCTATCTCCAATAGTTCTATTTCTCCTATGTTTCAATGAGGTGAAACAAAAGGAACAAGAATTTGGATCTGGACCTTGTGATCCTTGTAGTGGGGTCTAGGTTGTTCTCAAATAAATAATAGTAAAAAATAAATAATAAGAAATAATGTTAAGCCAATAGAGATTAAACAACCCTCCTTCTATTGCCTTTTATGTTGATCTCAATTTGTGACCCCCTTGAGAGTGGCTATTGGACTTGTTATTTTGGGAGGACAAAGGGAGGTAACATGTAGTGGGATGAATGTCTTCATTGATTTTAGGACCTTGATGGTGGTCTAAGTACTAAGCGGTTCTCAGTACAAATGTGTACTCTGAGAGCATCAATTATTACCATCAAGGTTCACCTAATTTTTAATGATCGAATGTCTAATTCTTGTTGTCTACTTGATTCAACTGATAAACAAATTAAAGTTGTTCCACTGTAATTCATATCATTCTAGACTAAGGTAGGATATCATCAATAGAAACACAAAATATATATATATAGAGTAGGGCAAGAAAGAAGGGTGTTTTCTTTAATCTATATAAGCTTTTTTATGACAATGAGTTAAAATCATGTTTGACCACAGTTATATCATTATGTGCTTGGTCTAGTTGTTGTACAAACATTTATCCACTCAGTGGGCAAGCTTCTAAGGACATTGATATGAAATTTATTCATCCCTTTAACCAATTCTAAAGATAGTATAATTGGTAGTTTGCAGTTGTTGCACATAATGACTGAGAAAAGACTAAAAAAAGCATGAACAAATCCAATAAACCAGTTAAAATAAACATCTTGACTGTAAAAATATAAATGCTCAAATTACAAATATTTCACCAAATGTAAACACCAAAATATTTGTAATAGATTACACACAAATATTTTGGAACACTTTATGGTTAAAAACACATAAAGCATAGAGCATTCAAAGAGGAAATTGAAAAGAATTATGAAGGTACTAGACTAGTATAAGCATAATCTAGATGCTACATTCATGTCTGCAATCAAACACAATATCAATCCTAAAATCAATTAACCAGTTAAATCATAAGATTAGAGACATTAGGTGAGAAAAACATAATCAAATATGTATTCAACATTCTCAAAGTGTTCTATTACAATCATTATCTAGGTAAGTAATCAAGGCAAAAATAAAGAAAGAAAATAAGTAGGTGTACTCTTGACATGATTTATACAACATTTTGGGCACAAAAGAGCTGACCCATTCATCATGTAGGAGTTGATATTATATAGACCTTTTCCAAGGGATACCTCAATTCAAATTTGCACCCACTACTAGGTAGATTACAAGAGTATTCAATTATGATTAGAAGAGTGGTTGAGAGCTTGTCATGTTTGAAAATGTGCCCATGCTCTACATTTGATAAATCATGCCTGATTGAACTTGGGTTTGGATTTTGGGCCAAAAGTCATTGGGATTTCTCAGTCACTGTGCCCCTATGTAGACTTCCAACTATATTTCCATTAATATAATCTTCTTTTGTTAGCTCGAGCTACTCTCTATTTTAGTGAGCTATGCAAAACACGCTTTGATATATTTGCAAAGCCAACATTACATTTAACTATGTTCCCTTTGGTTGGCCCCAGTATGTACACTATAATTATGATTTATCTGACTTTGATCACCTCTCTTTCACCCATTCTTCCAATTAGATCTATTTTCTCATCCTCAATTAATGTTATTATTTCTTCTATGTTTGATTCTGCTAAAATCTACCATGCATAATTTTCTATTAGTTCAAAATTGTTTAATGTATACGCTGATATAAACCTAGGTTTTTACCTTTTGATTTGCGTTTTATGTATTTTGTGATATGTGTGTGTGTGTGTGTGTGTGTGTGTGTGTGTGTGTGTATTTCATACTAAATAAATTGGGTTCATCTCCTCTATTTCATCATTTATTACTTTGGGTTGTATTGATCTGCTCAATTGGATGGCTCTCGGGCCCTTGCCAAAATATACCAATTCTTTGTTTGGGTCAACTTCATCATGCACCATTGATTCACTCTTTGATCTAATGATGATCTAAATTCATCCCATCAAGAAATTCATTGCATTGCTTGTAACAATCGACAGTTCCATGTTGTTGATTTGCTTCATTGAATGGTGATTAGCCAATGAGGCTCCTACTATATGTTTTCATCGATTTATGCTTGTTGGCCCCATGTGGCTCCATCTCAAGATTTTGAGCCTCAGAGATTCTTTGAACTTTGAGTTATGATCCTCAATCCTGGGCTCTCATATGGCCACCACATGGTAGCCATCTGGACCTCAAAAGTTGGGGCTTTCTTTGATGCCCCACCGACTGTCATTTCACCCCTAGCTTCCATATTTTTTGATGGTTGAAATTTATTAACTTTTGATTCCCAATTGTGAGCCTTTTTTTGTTTAGTAATAATGTATAGGGACTTCATCACACTATTCATGCATGATTACAATGTATTTACTCTACCAAAAATACTTTCTTCACCTTCGTGAGACACTTCTCTCACTTGTTAATTCCATTTTCTTGTAGATATCTCATAATCACAAGGTAGCAACTCTCCTTCTTGAGATCTTGTTACTATCACATAAATTAGTCAAAATTTCCATAATAACTAAAATTTTAATCTTATCTGATACCAAAATGATATATACAATCTTACTCTAATGATTTCCTATAATTCTTAAAATCACATATTTGTTGTTCTAGTTTGAATTGACTTCAAAATGACAACTTCTATGCATACAATGATTTAGAACTAATATTTATTTGTTATTATGGAAGATAAAATTATTAATAAATGAATAGTGAATTATAAATAATATAAAAAATCTCAAAATAATGGATACAAATGACAAAAAAAATGACCTAAAAAACTCTACAAGGTGTATGGAAAAATTAGTTGGAAGAGGCAATAGTTCTGCTTCATTTCTTGTATTTTCCAAATACATATTACAATGAGATATAAAACAAGTACATCATATATATATCTTTCTAAAGAAGTTTTATTCAAATTATCCTTCACTTCAATCCTTCCTACAAACATCTAGACATATACTTTGCTCACTGATGCCTTCCTACATCTGTGTTGCCTTTATTACAACACATGGATATTTATTTTGGTGCACTAAATCCTTTCTAACCATTTAAGAATTTGAAGAGAAATTGTTTGTCTTTTGTAAATAACATGTATTATTTCCATAAGTAAAACCATGAGCTAAAAAGAGTGGTAACTTCAAAAACACCACCTACAAGAATCGTTAGTTACGTAATCGTTGTCTACATAAAGTGGTAGTTTTTCCACCATTACTATAACTCCTCCCTTGAAGCTCTAATTATGAATGTGTAGACAATATTTTTTGATTATGTATCACCTCGGTATTGTACACTTATCAAATGCAAACTTTGGTTGTTCTTCTTAGTCATACACATGTCTTACTTCTACAAGCCTCACATCTGCTCTATCTTAAGCCCCTTGGCCTATCTATTAGTCTGATCAACCTTATATTGATGACACAAAAATCCTATCTTGTCTATAATACTTAAAATTTAATTATATTAAACCTCTATAAGTTTTGAACATGTACCTCCTCTTCTATTTCTTGGACACTAACATCTGAGATAGATAGTAGTGTCAATGTTATTGTCCTACCCCGACACAAGTGTCTAGTGCCCTAAAGTCATCCAATTTGTAAATAAAACACATTAAAATGTTTGAACTAAGTGTTTTAATGTGAGTTATCTCCCAAGAACATTGGTATAAATACAATATCAATCCTCATTCATTCTTCAGCTAGCAGTCAGACCAAAAGAGCATTCAAGAAAAACTCAAGTTATCAAAAGTTTTCCTATTTTGCCCTACTCTGATATAAGTCAAAGGAACAACCCAAATATAGGTTAAAATTACTAAGTAATCAGTCATAAGATCTTATTTTCTATCTTACAATCTAGGTCACTCTTGTACTTGCTTTACACACTTTGCATGATTTACATATAAGCCAACACGTAAGGAGAACTACATGAGTCTGAGGCCCTCTTCTAGAGTATTGACTATGTAGATAGCACCATTTAATAGTGGGGTCACTACAGGTCACCTTGACATCGTGTGCTTACTAACCTATTTTTCTCCAAGGTCACATTGAATATAAAAAGCTAGGGTTTTGTCATTTCACCAAGAATGAAAGTCAATGACCTAGATCTAAATGCACCAGAGCGAAGGTGAAGCCAAACCCAAAAATATCTAGGTGGTTGCACCTTGTTTAACTAATATTATGTATAATACACTAGCATCAAACTTAGATAGTGCCATCAATGCAACCATCCAGGGTTGATGTAAATATACAGAGAGCCAAAGACACAAGATCCAAAATTTGATGATTGTTCTAGAATCTGCTTCCCACTTGATTTCATCTATATCAAATCTAGATCTATAGTAGCATCAGAGCCAAGTAAGTACCTTGTTTTATGTTAGTTATATATCTAGCATAGTTGTATTTTCCATTTATAACTTATCTCAGTTTAATAAATTCAACATATGGTATATTTGAGTTTAGCATTTAATTAGCTTGTTGTAGATCTGATAATCACCCTTGTACCCTATCATTTCTATATTCTTAACCCTTTCTACAGAAATAGGATTTCATAATCCAAATTAGGGTTAAATATAATTAAACTAGGTTTACTATATGTTTCTTGATGAATGGATTATTTTTTGGGTACTTATGGATCATTTAGAGACATACTTGAAGGGTTTTTTGCTAAGTCTAGTAACATGCCTTTAAAAAGAAATGTGCCTAGGGAAAGCAAAACATGGAATTTGAGTGTTTATGAAGTGCAAAAATTAGAGGGATAACCAGTGAAAATCTCATAGAAGATAAAGTGTAAGAATAAGGACCTACATAACATTGATGCACTCAAACATGAAGGTATTTTGTATTAGTTTTTATTAAAAAAACACAACAAATTGTATTTGTGAATGTGTGTGTAAAAAATAAATTTTATAATGTTAAATATGTACAATAATTAATTATTTTGATTTTGAAAAAAATTTAAATATGGAAAGTTACTATTTTAGGAAAACACTAAGAAGCGTTAATACTTAACTTGCACACTAATTTTTGTTAGTTCTAGTTGTTTGATAGATAAAAATATAAAAAGTGAGTCTCCAGGATCAAGATCAAAATTAGGAGTAGTTATAGAATCTAGATAGGTCTCTTGTAAGTGGATAATGATGCAGTGTGCTCTAGTATGTTGACTACAAACTTGTCTCAGTTGAATGTGAAAGGATGTTGAAATAAAAATACAAAAAATAGAAAATTTTAGAAATCACAAATCAGAAGTAGAATTAGAATATGTTTTTGGATAGGAGTGAAGTAGGAAATGGTGCAGTACACCTGAGATCATTGACTATGGACTTATCCTAGTTAATTGTGTAAAAAATAATGGCTATGATTGGTGTGCTTTTGAATGCTGAGAAAATTAAGATATTGAAATCATTTTTAGTCCTCTCCTATCTTTAAAACCTTTTGGGAATTTTAATAGCTTGAAAACTTGAAAGAAAAAGAGGAGAGTGTAATGGGCAGAGTTGGTCTTAATCACCCCTTTGATGGTTGAATGCTACCTAAGTATCCAATACTCTAATAAGGGAAATCAAACCCATGTATTTCTCTCACATAGAGTGAATGTAAAATTTTTCTCTTGTTGACTATGTGTATGTAACTATAAAATGGCTTTGATACTTGACAATGATAGCTCTTGATTTACTTTAGAGGGATCTTGACTTGGCTTATGGTTGCTCTTTGTGAATGATTCATAATTTGGGTAGAATATGGTAGCTTTGCTCAATATGAATAAGTGTATGTGCTTGAACCAAGTGAATAACAAGTATGTATAATGAACGAGTCTTGACATGTATTTATAGGTGAATATTTTGATAATAACCTTTAGTTGACCAAGTGAAACGTGAAAGAAGACCTAAAAATATGTTTTGAATTTTGGAAACTAGTAATTATTTGGAACAAAATGTAGACAACCTAAGTGGACAAGGTCCCAATGCACCACTGTCCACTTAGAGAAGACACGTCCATGAAGATTGGAGACAACTATCTTTTGTATATAATAGTTTGAAGATGATTTTAAGTAACTTGAATATTTGACATTGATAGTTTTGTGTAATAGTAATGGCAAACAAATGCTTGAGACAATATACAGATAAATGGCTTAGAGGAATGGTAAATAAGAGTCTTGTATTTATGTGCAAGTCATATGGTTTAATGTGTAAATAATTAGCATTATCAAGTACCTATGACCAAATTATGTATCTATAGATGGTTGGTTACCATAAAGTTCATATGCATAGAGATTGGTAGTTTAGTTTCAAAAAGCATAGGGTGTAAATATAAATGGCATAACTTGTGACAAGTACGGATGTGGTTAGCAAAAATCACAACTATTCATAGGAAACATTTAATATATTTTAGCATATGAGTTGGCATTACTACAAGGCATGTATTATGACTATAAAAGACAACCTTGCCTATTGTATTGGGGTTTTGCTATGTGATATTATGCTCTTATTATTATTAAGGATTAGATATTATTGCATTTTATTATATTTTTTAGGGTAAATTGGCATTATCATATATTTGAATATAGATGTAATCTCTACATGCTAATGTATATGTGATAAAACACTCAGAATTGTATAATGCAATGGATATAAATAGGTAATTGATAACAAAGGCACATAGATAAATTGAACATGATATAGCATGAAAAATCTCACAAGGAGATAAAAAACCACAAAATATTATTCATTATATGAGAAACAAATTTACCCAATATAATTATTCCTTCTCCACACTTCTTCACAAAATACCTCACATAACCTTGAATTATTTTCAATTAGAACTCTTAGGTTCAAATGTGTTATTCGCATTGATATGATTTTACAAGGTAAAATCTCTTTTTATAATGTGAGGTGAACCGTTGATACCAATGGCCCATCCTCTACCCAAGGCACGACGTTAAATTAATATATTTTATTATTTATTTACGCAATGGTTAGCTTGTGTTAAATAATAAAATATATTTATATTTTCTTGATGTAATTATTATGGTAAAGGTACACGAATAACACCACTTAATTATTAATTGTTCCAACACTCCACCTTAGTGTTAAGTGGAGATACATGCCATAATAACCTTTCTAATAAAGGAATTATACACCGTAAACCATCTACAATGATTTTAGGAGGTGTGTAACATTTTAAGGATTTAAAAACCTTCATCATGCCGATATCACATTTTGAAATTAAGGGAATTATAATCCATAAACTGGTTAATGTAAGTTTAGGCTAGCACAATCATGAGACCGCATCTCATAGTTTTTCATGAATAATCAACTAAGTATCTTGGATCTTTTTATAACTTAAGGACCTTCATTACAATATATGTTTGCAAGTATTGGGTACACTATAAACTCATATATGATAAAGCTTACCAAAATCACATAAAGTGACTTATTGTATTGCTTTATAATAAAAAAAAGTATAGAAAAGAAAAAAGAAACATATGGCTATAAGGAAGTAAAATTATCATGCACACTCCCCCTCAATGGCAACTATGAGATGCCCAACATTATACAAAACTAAAAAAAAATAGTACCACCAAGTGATTTTCTGAAGATATCTACCTCTTATTCATATGTAAGACAAAACTATAGAATACTATCACCATTAAGGACTTTCTCTCAAATAAAATGCACATGAACTTCAATATTCTTAGTTCATTACTATTATATTAGATTTTTCATTAGAGCTATATAACTTTGATTATCAAAAATAAATATGGTATTGTGAGAAACATCTAAATGGATTTCTTCTAATAACCTTCACAACCACATGGCTTCTTTAACAACTTTCATAGCACTTCTATACTCTGCTTTCAGAGAAGAGATAGAAATAATAGGTTGTTTTTTACTACTCTAGGTGATACCACTTGCACCAAACCTAAACACATACTCAGAAATAGATTTGTAATCAATAATAATACTAACATGATCAGCACCATAACAACCATATAAATTAGCATTATTAATGGAAGAATAAAATAAACTAAAATTTACAATTCCTTTGATATACCGAAGTATATGTTTTGATAATTTTTATAATCCAAGTATAGACCTTGCATGAATTTGGAAGAAACACCTATAACATATGGAATATTCGGCCTAGTAATAGTAAGATAATCAAACTACTAACAAGTTATCTTTAAAGTTTGGAGTTAGCTTTTTCACACTAGGTTTTAGATCAAGCTTAACTCCAATTTTAATAGGAGTAGATGTAGGCTTATAGACAGGCATATTAAATTTAACAAACAGGTTATGTGCATACTGAAATTAAGATACAATAATTAAATTTTTATCTTGAAATACAATTGTTTCTAGAAAATGATGAAGAATGACTAGATAGGTCATTTCAAAAGATTTATTTAGTTTATCTTTATATTTAAGAATTAAACTAATTTCATCATCAATAATAAAAAGAACATCAACATATAATACAATCAAGATAAAATAATTATTTTCAACTTTTATAAAGAGATCATTATCAGAATAGTAGTTAGATAAACTTAGTTCTTTAAAATAATTAGTGAGTTTAAAATACCAAGCTTGAGAAGCTTATTTTAAACCATAAATATATTTTTTAAATTTACAAACACAATGTTCTTTGTTAGTTTTAGTGAAAGTTTTAAACTAAGTCATGTAGATTTCTTCTTCTAGATCACCATTAGAAAGACATTTTTGACATCCATTTGGTGTATAATCCAATCATTTTGAATTGTAAGGGCAATAAACAATCTAATAGTACCCATTTTTTGCTACAAGAGCAAAATTTTCAACATAATCAATACCTTTAGTAAAACTATGAGAAACTAATCTATCT
Source organism: Torreya grandis (assembly GCA_037957365.1). NCBI lineage: Eukaryota > Viridiplantae > Streptophyta > Pinopsida > Cupressales > Taxaceae > Torreya > Torreya grandis. The sequence goes on from JARHVA010000206.1 coordinate 4,036,928, forward strand.
TTGAACTTGTCAATTTTACCAATTGAATTATATTTAATTTTATAAAGCCACCTACAATTAAAAATATACTTTTTAGGTAGAGGCGGGACAAGATCTCAAGTCTAGTTTTTTATTAGGGTTATATATTCAATTTGCATAGAAAATTTCCATCTATCATATTGAATAGATTCCTCAAAAGATTGAAATTCACATTCATACATAGTCATCAAAACATGATAGGTATGTTGACTCCTAGTTAATTTATTAAGATTATCAAGATTAGATGTTTGAATAGGGATTCAACCCATTAAGGTCTTTTAGATTGAATATGAACTGGAGAAGGCTCCCCCTTAGACTTTAACTTGTCCAAAATTAGATCAACTTCCCCTACGGTATTTATTTCTTCATAAAGAGTAACAAAAGAGTTAGGTTCATCAAAATAAATACTCTGAGGGGAATCCACATAAATCTCACAAAAATATTTTTCAAAGATTTGGATATTCATATTCTCAATTATTTATCTTTTAGACATATCATAGGCTCTTTTTTTGAGATAGGTATTTGCTTTTGATCGAAGATTGAACCGAACACCATTTTTTATTATCGAAGCAAAAATCGGTATGCGACACAAATGGGGCCCTCAAATTCCCATGAATAATCTTTTTTAACAATAATACTACTTTGACGTGAATCTATAGCCCACAAACTGAAAGCAACTCCAACCATCAAACCATACCAACTTCTGACATTACCATATCTACCACAAGATGGAACACTATAGCCCACCAACCGCAAGCCACTAAAACCATACAATAATATTTATTTACTGAATATGCCACAACTAGCACGGATCCATCTGCACGCTCTATAAACACCAATACCACTATTAATAGCTATATCTAGTCTCACCTATCTTAGTGAGAATTGAACCTTGGTGGGCTTGGATACATCCAAGTGACTTCACCAACTCACCCCCACCTCATTGGCATGGATTATAGACTCTTAATCCTTTAATTTTTTGTCCATAACCTACAAAAAATCAAGAATAAGAGATAGGATCAAGTTTCTTTCTTTTTATTTTAGGAATAAAGATGGAAGCAAGACTATCAAATATTCTAAAGTGAACAAAACTCAGTGTATTATTAGACCACATTTATAAGGGTCTAGAAGGATTCAAAGCTTTGATAGAGACTCTATTTAGAATGTGCATAATAATATTCATATCCTCGGTCCATAATAATTCAAGAACATATTTGTAGAATGCAACATTGTTCTCGCTATTTCAATGATGGTTTGATTTTTCCTTTTAGTATTTATAATTTGTTGTGAGGAATAGTGAGTTTTTAATTCTTTTTGAATACCACAATTAATATAAAATATATATATTTACTTATATATTCACAATCATTATCAGTTTTTAATATTTTAATAGAAAAGTTAGAAGAATTTTCAACTAAAGTTTTAAACTCTTTAAATTTAGATAAAACTTCAGATTTATTTTTAATAAAATAAAGCCAAATCATTATAGTATGATCATCAATAAAATTAACAACATATAAATATTCATTAAGAGATACAACTTCAAGTGGTCTTGTAACATCACTATGAATAAGTTCTAAAGGATGTGATGAGTTCGCATCATGAATTTTGTGAAATGGTTTAGTGTGTTGTTTACCACGTAAGCAACCCTCGCAAGCTTCACGATGAGAAGAAATAACAAGAAGACCAACAACAAGATCATAATGAGACATATCATATAAATTTTTAAATTAACATGACCTAATATTTCATGCCACATTGAGATTCATTTTTCTTTGTGATGAAAGACAACATGCAAAAGAAGCAATTTAATTTATATAAATGATTATATTTAATTGCTAGCAATTAGAGAACCAAATTGATTTATAATAAACAATTTATCCATAAGCAAAGTTACTATCAAATTATGATTTGTAAATTGAGAATAGGATAACAGGTTTTTCTTAAGTTTAGGAACATAAAAAATATCTTTTATGGCTACATTTTTAAATCTAGATTTTTGTTGCTTAGTAGCTTCCAAATATGAACTATACCTAAATAAATCCTTTTATATATATCTCTAGTGTTAGATCAAATACTTCATAAACAAGTCATATGATGCAATGTACCACCATCTAAAATCTATTTATTTTCATTAGAAACAAACATGACGGCATATAAAATAATAATGTTAGTATTTTGATCTTGATTATTGTTCTGACTATGGTTTTGATTTTTTTGTTGATTTCGATTAGAACCTATATTATCTTTGTTATTTTTATAGGCATTGTTATTAAATTTACTATTTTTTATAAAAATATTCCCTTATATGTCAAGATTTACCAAACAAATTATAATTTATATTAAATTTGATTTTATGATTCTTATTACCAGATTTTTTATTTTCACATTTGTTATTGGAAGAGTTAGGATGAGATTTATGATTTCTAGTGTTTTTAGGAATACTATTAAGTGTGATAAGTGCCTGATTGACATTTTATTTGAATAAAAAGATCTAAAAGAGTAGTGAGGTTACAGACATCTTATTCTATTAAGTATTTATAATTAAGAATATAAATGAAATTATGAAACTTTTCATAAATATTTAATTGAATAATGAAATATAAAAGTTTATATTGAATAAGATTATAGTCACAACCATCTAATTGATGTGTGTGTGTGTGTGTGTGTGTGTGTGTGTTATAAAATTAACTACTTTTCTGTCACCTTTCATAGGAGAAGTAAGCAGTTTAAGAATATTGATTTTTTAGAGATGAGTGCAATCATACATAGATTCAAGGAGTTTATAGATATCATTGGGCGACTCCTGATTATTGATATGGAGTAGGAAATCATCCTTTACACTCTTCAAAATAATCAACATAGCCTCTTATAATTTTTGTTAAAATACATGGGTAAGCTCAGCTTGACATTTCTCCCTGATGAGAGTCTTTCAGTCCCAACCATAATATTTCATAGTTTCTAAGCCATGGATTCATATTTAATACAAACTTTCTAAATATTATAGTTTGATCTATTTAACATATGTGATTTGTCTAGCATAAAATTAAGAAAAACTTTTACTTCCCTTTAAATTTGACACTACGAGTTTGAATTTTATACTAAACTGACACTGTAAAAGTTTAGAAAGCAAACTTTTTTATATTTTTTATACTTAATTTTGTAATAATTTTTTTTTTTAATGTATAAATAATAATAAGTGTTTAATTAAATGTGAAACAATTGAAATTTTTTGCAAAAGATTACAACTAAGAAAAGTGTCACAAAAAATAACTATGTAAACACTATATTTCATTTTTGTTGAAAAACTATATAAATAAGTTTTAAATCAACAAACATACCATTCCACTATGTCCAAAATGTGCAAAAATATAAAGATCAATTGGTCACATGACCACTTTCGATGAAAGAAGTGACTAGACAAGGTGTCAAAGATGTCGAAAGTGAATTAGTGTTTGAACATGGACTAATACATAAATAACAAAAAACACTTTTTAACTAATTATGTTGATTAAAAATTAGTTTTGACCACACAAGTGTTGACCAAAAAGAAGTTTTTATGTGTTTTGAACTCTATACCTTGTTTTTACAAGTGACTTACAAAATTACACTAATCAACATCTATTTGACTATTTACAAGTCTTTACATGCAAAAAAATTAATGTAAAGCTTATTTAATTCAATTTGATTTTGAAAATAAATAAATATACTATTTACTTGATTTTCACTTTAAGATTAAAAAACAAGTTTGAAAGGTGGGTCCCCCTTGGTGATTGCATGTAATTTCTTGATTTATTAAAAAATGTATTTAATAAATACTTTTAAAAAAAACTTTATACTAACCATATACTGTGTTGCAAGCTAAAACATAGCTCACAAGAAAACCAGGGCACAACATGGGAGTCGAAAGAAGCCTTCTCAGGGCTTGAAACTGGTCATGCACCCTTCAAACCTTACAATAAATCATCCAAATCCCTCATAATTAGATATTGCTACAAAAAATTGATTTTTTTAGTTGTTCTAATCGTACAATGGCATCAAAAGTGGATGAAAATTTTCTAGAAATCATTCAGATGCTTTAGAGGCTTTGTAGGAGCTCTTGGTAGGCAAACATAATGAAGAACTAGTAGTTTAAAGCATAAAACAGAGTGCAAATGAATTTAAACTATTTTTTTTTTTAGTTTTTAGCCTTCAAAAATGCCATGGAGAGCCATACCATCATGCCCATGATTAATTTGTCTTGCTGGTAAGTTGTTTAATGCTTGAAAAAAGTTTTTGTTTGCTCTGGACAGTTCAGTGTCCGAAATCACATGAGGTCTGGTATAGACCTGAGTTTGCCCAAGCAGTGGGTGCTGTCAGAAAGTTTGTAGTCAATCCGAGAAGAAAGCACTGGAGGGCAGTTCAGTGGATTCTCAGGTATCTAAGAGGGACCAGCAACAGGGATTCATGCTATGCAGGGTCAAGTACTTCGGATGTGGCAGGTTACTTGGATGACAGGTGTTGCACCACAGGATGTGTGGTGATTGGTCTTTAAGGTTGAGCTTGAAGAGGGATACAAGCCAAGAAATAGATTAGATGGGGTACAGGTACAAGTACACTGCAACTATTTATCTCCAAGTGGGAGATTGTTAGGTTGTGGAGCTAAAAGCTTCACTGATGCAAATAGGGAAGGAGGTTGCTGAGAGGTTGTTAAGTGTCATAGTCACCGGCGTCGGTTAGGTCGACCGACGTCGACCAGTGGTGGACAGGAATGCAATCGACGTCGATAGGAGTCGGCCAACGTCGGTCACCTCTAGGCAGATAGGGACCGACGTCGGTCGCCTGTGCGGTTTCAAAACTGTCAGTTGCACAAACAATTTGTTAACAAATCGAGTGTTTGCATGTTAAGGCTAATTTTAGTCTTGAGCTGCGGATCTAATTATTGTAATTAGGTGTCTAATTATTGTTTGCATGAGATCTATATAATAGACTCATGGGCTGTATTGTAATTTGGGCTAGTAGAGTTGAGCATGCCAGTTCCTTCTGTGTGTGAAGAGAGCAAGGGTAGCCCTCCTAGTTCCACAGCAGTGCCAAGTGTGGGTGCTGGTTTGGAGAATCAGAAGGATTCTTCATGTATGTATGATCTTGGTCAGTAGGTGTGCAAGGCCAGGTTAGGAGATCTGCATGGTAAGTAAGATCATTAATCTGCAGGTGTATGTGTGTGCAAGGTCTAGGTTTGCAAGTGTGTAGAACCAGGTTGATCTGCAGGTGGCAGCAGGATCAAGGTGACAGCAACACAACAGGGAGCAAGATCAGGTGGGATCTACTTGGAGTACGGTGTGTACTCAGTTGGAGAGCAAAGAAGAAGGCAAGGTAGTTCCTTCCATAAGTAAGATTATTTGAGTTGCAGGTTGTTGCAAGTTCATGGGAGATCTACTTGGAGTATGTTGTGTACTCAGTTGAGTATCTGTGTATACTCGGTGTACTGGCAGTAGTGGATACTGACTGGTTGGAGGTGAACACCAACTCTATGTTTGAGTTGTGTGCTGGGACCGTAAGAGAGAGAGCTTTGAGGAAAGAATTACTGTACACTTGAGGTGTGGGAAGCCTCTGAGAGGTGTGAAGAAGTGGCATCTTATTTATTGTATTCTTTTCTGGAAGAGTATTAATACAATTGGGTATTGTCTCTCATATTCTGTGTTGTTTTTGATTCTAGTTACTTGTTACTTCTAGTTTAATTCTGCATATTCAGTTGCTTGTGTTTGGTAATCAATGGTGCTTCCTTGGGGTTCCTAACAGTTGGTATCAGAGCATGTTTGTTGTTCTAGGTGCCTGACAAGTGGTATCAGAGCTAAGGTTGCAGAGAGCAGGGTTGTGTTTGGTTACAGGTCACTCTCAGGGGTTTTTGATTGAGTGGGAGTATAGCAACGGTAGAAGAAAATACACTAAGAATGGAGAAACTGAATAGCACGAATGGTCAATTACGGTGTTATGAAAAGAAAGAGCAGGTAAAGAAATATTGTTGGTTGGTAGAAGATCAGCATGAAAGAACTGAAGAAGTAGATGTTGCAGGTGTTGTTGCACAGGATGCTCTGGGATGTTTATTGGATAAAGTTGAATCTTGGTTAATAGATTCTGTTGCCTCTTTCCATGCAGCCCCAATTAGAGGGGTTGGTGAGCCTTGTCACATGGTTGGCAAAGGGGAAGTGTTGCTAAAATTACAGGTGGCCAACACATGGGTGTTGAAGAAGGTCATGCAGGTCCCAGTCTTGGAGATGCGGCTAATTGCTTTAAGAAAGTTGGGTGATGAGAGATGCACAAGAACTCTCACAGCGGATGCACTTGAATTAGCATGTGGTAAGAAAGCAGGTACTCTTTATCTACTTGCTTGTATTACTGATTCTTCTTCTGTTGCAAGGACATGAATTTGTAGGCTTGGTCACATGAGCAAGAAGGAGATGCATGTTCTTAAGCAAAAGTCAGATGTGTTTGACAGACTTGAGAACTGGAAAGCCTTGGTGTTCTTGGAGGAGATGACGGATAGAGACCAGTGGATGGGGCTGGATACTTCTGAGCAGGGCAGTTTAGACATGGGATTGATTCAAAGGAGCTCGCGGGTAAAAAGTCATCACTCACAGGTATACACAGGTACTGGCATCGGTCAAGGGGAATCAACGTCGAACAGACAGGTACCGACGTCAGTCATGTGTAGACCAGAGAAGTTGGTGGTGTCGGGCAGGTGGAGATCGACGTCGGTAGGATAATCGGCGTCGGCGACCTGGACAGTCGCATGGAACTGACGTCAGTCGAATGCAGACTGTGTGGTGACTAAGGTCGGTCACTGAGACAGATTTTGGGCAGACAACAAGCTAGGCCTCAAATTCGTTGTTTCTCTTATTTATACTCGTTGCTTACTGTAGAGCAGGAAGGATCCAGGAAACAGTGGGAGCATGGCATGAATAGGATGCATAACTAAACGGGAGATTTGGTAGGGTTGTCAGCCGGTATGAAAGCATTGAGATGAATGGATACCTTAGTTAAAGAATAGAGAGAATGGATACGTGAGACGAAAGGCCAGGTCATATGGTCTTGAAGAAGCTGCAGGATAGTGGTACAGGTTTTGATAGGTGGATGACAAAGCAGGGCTTTAGTCAGTGTAAGTGTAACCATTATGTTTGTCTTACTAGGTGGATGATGGTCGCGACATTATCCTGTTACTATATGTGGATGGTATGCTAGCTAGCAGGTTCAGACATACAAGGTTTTCCTGAGCTAAGGGTAAGGTTAGTTCAGTGGCATGTCATGAGGAATTTGGAGCAGCAAAATTTTTTGGCATGATAGACATGGAAGATCACAGGTTGATTTTGTCTCCAGTGGGAGCTGATGTGAATCAGGTGTTGGCGAGGTTCAATACACAAGATGCAGAACTGGAGCACACTAAGGGCTGGACAGTTCAGTGTCCGAAATCACATGAGGTCTAGTATAGACCTGAGTTTTCCCAAGCAGTGGGTGTTGTCAGAAAGTTTGTAGTCAATCTGGGAAGGAAGCACTGGAGGGTAGTTCAGTGGATTCTCAGGTATCTAAGAGGGACCAACAGTAGGGATTCATGCTATGCAGGGTCAAGTACTTCGGATGTGGCAGGTTACTTGGATGACAGGTGTTGCACCACAGGATGTGTGGTGATTGGTCTTCAAGGTTGAGCTTGAAGAGGGATACAAGCTAGGAAACAAATTAGACAGGGTACAGGTATAGGTACAATGCAACTGTTTATCTCCAAGTGGGAGATTGTTAGGTTGTGGAGCTAAAAGCTTCACTGATGCAAATAGGAAAGGAGGTTCCTGAGAGGTTACTGAGTGTCATAGTCACTGGCGTCAGTTAGGCTGACCGACGTCGATCAGTGGTGGACAAGAATGCAACTGACGTCGGCAGGAGTCAGTCGACGTCGGTCACCTCTAGGTAGACAGGGACTGACGTCGGTCGCCTGTGCGGTTCTGAAACTGTTGGTTGCACAAACAATTTATTAACGAACCAAGTGTTTGCATGTTAAGGCTAATTTTAGTCTTGAGCTGCGGATCTAATTATTATAATTAGGTGTCTAATTATTGTTTGCATGAGATTTATATAATAGACTCATGAGCTGTATTGTAATTTGGGCTAGTAGAGTTGAGCAGGCCAGTTCCTTCTGTGTGTGAAGATAGCAAGGGTAGCCCTCCTAGTTCCACAATAGTTCCAAGTGTGGGTGCTGGTTTGAAGAATCAGAAGGATTCTTCATGTATGTATGATCTTGGTCAGTAGGTGTGCAAGGCCAGGTTAGGAGATCTACATGGTAAGTAAGATCATTGATCTGCAGGTGTATGTGTGTGCAAGGTCTAGGTTTGCAGGTGTGCAGAACCAGGTTGATCTGCAGGTGGCAGTAGGATCAAGGTGATAGCAACACAACAGGGAGCAAGATCAAGTGGGATCTACTTGGAGTATGGTGTGTACTCAGTTGGAGAGCAAAGAAGAAGGCAAGGTAGTTCCTTCCATAAGTAAGATCATTTGAGTTGCAGGTTGTTGCAAGTTCATGGGAGATCTACTTGGAGTATATTGTGTACTCGGTTGAGTATCTATGTATATTCGGTGTACTGGCAGTAGTGGATACTGACTGGTTGGAGGTGAACACCAACTTTGTGTTTGAGTTGTGTGTTGGGACCGTAAGAGAGAGAGCTTTGAGGAAAGAATTACTGTACACTTGAGGTGTGGGAAGCCTCTGAGAGGTGTGAAGAAGAAGTGGCATCTTCTTTATTGTATTCTTTTTTGGAAGAGTATTAATACAATTGGGTATTGTCTCTCATATTCTGTGTTGTTTCTGATTCTAGTTACTTGTTACTTTTGGTTTAATTTCGCATATTCAGTTGCTTGTATTTGGTATTCAATGGTGCTTCCTTGGGGTTCCTAATAGTTGGTATCAGAGCATGTTTGTTGTTCTAGGTGCTTGACAAGATTAATGGATGTTATTTATTTTATGACTCTATCAGCTAACATAAAAACCCCTAGTATTCTTTGTCCAGGACTTGGTTGAGTAGTCAAATCATACTCAAGTGATGTGTCTCTGTGGTTAGATAAACCTATCTATTGGGTGCATGCTAGTGATGCATATGCATCGATTAAAATTTGGGAAAACCCTCCAAAAACTTATACAAGATGTGACTCCATAAAGTATTATGGGGCTATCAACAATGACCGTGTATAATGAAAGTTACAAGGATTTTAATAGGAAATTTATACAAGGAACTCACAAGCATAGACTTACTTAGATCTAAGATGTAAGAGGCGTAAACTAAAGTAATCAAAGGAAGGATAATGTCCTTAAGTAGTAATCAAAAGGTATCTAATCTAAGGGTTGTAATGGTGTTATTTGGCGATAATCATGAGGTGTAAATAAAAGAATGAAACATTTAAAAATAAAACTATATTAACAAGCATAAGCTAGTCTAAGCATGGAAGATAATAACATACCAATATAATATATATCCACCAAAGTAAGCAATGAAAGAGTATAAGGTTATGAATACTTATCTTGGGTTAAAATTTTGGCACGTCAATCTCCCCATTGGTTGAAGTGGTACTTTGTGAGATATTTTGTTGGTGAAGGTCAACATGGAAAGAAGAAGACCTAAGTATCTTTAGTTGGGAACTCAAAATACCAGGTGTACCTTGTTGGTTCAACTTATCTTCATGATATCTTTAAATAACTTGTGCAAACAAGTCTTCCTTAAACGTAAAATCTTAATCCTTAATTCCTCTTATTCTTAATAAGGTTGATTTATGCGAACGAGTAGAGAAGATTAGATGTCTTACTTTTGATAAATGTCAAAGGGGATCCATAAAAATATGGATCAAAACTAAAATAGTTGCTACTCAAAATTAGCCAAAATCATTGATTTGACTGATGTAGTACAAAAAATTATAGTGGATGTAGTACTCTAGCGGCCTGGCCCGTAATGTTGCCTAAGGGGAAAATCACTACAGGATGTCATTGAGTTATAAATGCACAAACAAGAAGAAGAGGAAATGAAAGGGAGAACATGAACAATTGGAGGATAAGAAATCAAATGATAGGATATAGATGAAGGTGGATATAACATATGATCATCAAATAATTTTTCACAAAGCACCACAAAGTGGCCCACCTTTATCCCAATAAACTCCTTAGGATGTGCACTCAGGGAGATATTTGCACTAACGAGTCCTGCATGAGAAGTTATTAGTAAGTGAAAAATGAGGTGTATAGACTATATGTATATACTTTGTTTTTGAAAAACATTATCTATGTGTTGATATGATTACCCACATATTGATATAGGTTATATTGTTTACACCCATGTTATTGATGGTATTATTGAGATACATGTATATACATATGACTATGTATTCACAATCAGTTGATGGCACCTCTCAAACTTTCTTTGGGTGAATTTGGGGGAAATTTCTTAGTATTATTTTTAGATCTATCTTTCATAATTTCCTTTATCATATTGAGTTTTCATGTGATTATGTATTTCCTAGTGTATCTTGCATAACGTATAGTTAACTGTGTTTTTTTCTTAGTAATATAATTATTTTACTTCCTATGTTTCTTTTATTCTAGAGTGCTTGATGTGTTTGCTCTGTATACTTATTTTCAGGAATATCCCTCTTGTTTTCCCTCTCCCTAATGTGAGTTGATTTATGTGCTTCCTAATTTGAAATCCTCTCTTGTTTTCCAATGATTGATGAATGCTCTTTTTTATCATTGTATACATTGTCTCATATTCATGTGCTTATTTTCTTTGTTTGACATTGATTGTTCTACTTGTCTTGTCTACTTTGAATATGGTGTGCTTATTTTGTGTTTGGTATGCCTTCCATGCATTCCTTGTTTACTTTGCATTGATACATGATTGGTGCCATAATATTTATCATGCACAATGTTTCTTGATTGAATATATGTTTGCTTGCCTACGTTTCCATACATCTATTAGGGTAAGGCTCCATGTGTATGTTTTCATTTTGATATATCTGCTACTACATTGTTTATATTGAGGCATATTATTATTTTTAATTCATTGATTACATATTTCACATAAGAGGCATATCATTAGTGTGCCTAGCTTTACTATAAATTGCCTATGAATGGGCATGTTACTCCTATGCTTACATTGACTACACCTTTCCCATATAGGGGAAACTTGTGGTTATTGTGTTTACATTGCTTATACCTTAGCCATAATGGGGTAACTTGTTACTATTATGCCTAGGTTGATTATATAATGCCCACAAAGGGCCATGATACTCGTACACCTACATTGACTATATCTCACCCATTTAGGGGCATCTCATTATCATTTTAATTACATTGCTTAGAATCATACACACAAAGGTCAAGTTGCTTATTACATACATGCTTTCAAGATATATTACTATGTTACATATTAGTGCTTTATTTTTCCTATCATACAAATGGTACATGAAATCCATTTTTTTTAGATAAGTGATGTAGAGGTTCCACACCTCAAAATGGGGGCATATGATCCACTTATTTCATTTTTAGGCACATGGTGGTGCACATCATACCCTCCCCTCCTACCACACTTGGAAAAAATAATGTGGGGTTATGCAAGATATGTTTCCTTTCTCCCACATTGAAAACAATCACATGGTGGTGCATAACATACTTCACTTGGTCTCATCTCGAGACATGTAAAGTCAAATTCACTTTAATTTTTTTGAGATATGGATGTCAGAAAGATAGTTTTATAGTTTCCACACGACTAGGGGAATTTATTCCTATAGTATCTCCTTTAATTTTATCATTTCCTTGATTATGGACTTATATAAAATTTTATTTTCTTGAAAATGTTTCCTACATGTTTGTAGGTATACAAATTTCCTTATTTTAGACACGGAAGTATGGATGTTTGTTCTAGAGTATTCATTACTTTTCATGGTGACAATATGGTAGCCTCTCTTTCCTTTTAACTTTCAGATCATTATCATTTCTATATTGAATTTGGTAAATGTTACATGTTTCAATCTAAACATCGTCTATGAACCCTGTTATGTACACTTGTTTGTTTTACTTTAATATATATGTATGCATGCACATTAAAGTGGGGCATTATATAACCACATAATTCAAGTTTAGGGGTAGCTTTAGATTTCAATTTATATTTTCTTAGAGTATTTTGGTGTTTTTCAATTAACATTTCATATTAGGCTCTTATTGGCATGTGTTTTCTTTGTTTTGGGCCCCCTTTACTTCCCATTCCTCTTGTATTCTCTCTACTCCCTAGTTTTCTTCTCTCCCCCCTCGCCCCCCCCCCCCCCCCCCCCCCGCCCCCCTTGTTTTGTCTTTTTTGGCATTTACCAAATTTGTAGTAGTATAGTCTTGGTTGACTATGACTGTGCCACTACAATCCTAGTCCCTTTTGTGTGGGTCCCTTTGACGCTTTCCTTTTATTCCCTAGGGGTTTGTGCTTCTTTTCATTGGCTTGTGTGTCAATAAGGTCTTGATTTGAATTTGAGAAGCATATAAGTACACAAGTCTATTAGTGCATATAAGAGAAGCAAGAAGAGATACAAGTTAAGAAAAATGAAGAGATCTAAGAAAAGGTTAAAAGTGGTAAGAAAAAGTCTATATTTTATTGAAGAGTAGAATTTGAAGTGCTTAAATTAGAATTTCATTTGGAGTCTTCATATTGCATCTTTCCATTTGTTCATCCTAGTAGAATTCATATAAGTGTTAGATATTTTATCAACCATTATTTGTTGAACCACATTAAGTGTTCGTATTTAACTTGTCTAAGAACAAGGGTTTGATTATATAAATCCCTAATTGCTACCTCATTTTTAAAGGTTTTGTAAGGTGTTATGAGTTGATTAGGGTTTCAAGGAAGGAGATCAATTCCCCAATGATTAATACAAAATTCTAGAAAATTGGGTGAGACATTTATATCCTAGTAGCAGAGGATCAGAGTCATCAAAATTATTTTGGAAAAAATCACAATTTCTAAGAACGTAGTAGTACAGTCCTGATAGAACGAGGATCATAGCATTATGGTTCTAATCATGTTTTGATAGTTTTTAGTTTGCTTCAAAATTTATGGGTTATGTTCACCTGAGTTCCTAAACGTATTTCCAATTGATTTCAGCTTCCAATAGCCTACAAATTTGAGAAAATTCAATATTCTTCTCACAATCCTCTCTTTGCAAATTTCAATTATTCTAGAACATTCCTTAATCCAATTGGGTTTGATTTTTATTGTTTATTAGGGTAAATCTAATTGGATATCAATTGCATCGTTGTTGTATGGGTAAGTGTAGTGCATGTTGATTTAAAACCGCTTTTCTATATCACAACCATATTAAACACCCAAGCACACCCCAACCGATGTTTCTGTAAGCTCTATCATAAATATTTACTAAACATTCTTTTACCAACAAGAATTATTAGTATAACAATATCAAGGTACATTTATAACAACAGCTTAAATTAAAATCTCTTCACTTTTGTAAGGAGATCTATAACTCTCTATGTTCAAACCCCTCACCATAATAAGGTGACTTATAATTCCAATAAATATGTAAAATTGTAGTGTAATAATCATTAGGAACATTTGGATGTAATTCTTATTACACGAGAGACATTTTATTATTAAGCCTATAGCTTAGATTCGTCTTAATGTCTTAAGATGCCAATTCAAGGTCATTGAAGGGACAAGTCAAACATTGCATATATTGTGTATGTTGTGGATATTGAATGGGTATGCATGGAAAGTCTTAATAAATATCAAAATATTAATTTTCTAGTTAGGGTAGGTACCACGAAAGGGATAGTTGACCTATTAGTGCCCATATTTGAGTTTTTAAGGCATTGAAGGTCATTTAAAGTTTTGGTTGTTGCCCATCTTGCTCCACCGAGTGCATTTATTATAAATGGTCGAATGTCAATTAGTACCACAAAGGCAACAAGATGATGGGTTCAAACTAAGAATGGCGAATGGATGGATAGTAAGCCTTTGGCAAGATCGTTTATTATTAAATTTGTTGACTATTTACAAGTATATTTTCATCCATATTGCCTCATGTTTTGTATTAATTATATGTTATCTTTGGTATAAAAGAGATTTTTAATATTATTGTAGATGTGGAACAATGGGAGATGTCGTAGCACAAAACAGTGTGTAGTGTATGGAAGATCAAAAAAGAATAGGCTGGCGATGGCCTACGTTTTTGGGTTTAAAGACAATTTTGCAATCAATTATCCACTACACATAATAGACCAAGAGCAGTCACAATAGTATAAAACAATCACAAGGGGGAATATCATAGCTTATTTCAAAAAAGAAGGTCCAAAATTGGTGTTCCTATTCACTTTAGATTTAAAAAAAATGGTAGGAAAATTAAAATAAGGGTGTTTCAGGTATTTCCATGTGTGAAAGTTTATAGTAGGATGAATTATTTGAAGAATATGGTTGTAGTAAACGTTTGGTTGGTTGGGCTCCCCTGAGATGTCAGTAGTTACATAGTTGCATAAATGTAGGACAAGTCATTATTGTTCCTACACACGAATAAAAGCACTTCAACATTATGGCTAAATGATTATGTACATCCATTCCTTGTGGAGGTTTACATTTGGTAGTCGTTTATGTTGTTTCCATGTTTTCAGATTGTTAAAATTTTCACACTTCGTCTTTGAGGACTTTTGAGTGTAAAATATGATTATATGATTTTCAATTTTTGAAAAAATTGAAGTATGTAATAAATTCAATAAAATTTAAACAATTAACATGTTTAATAAAAAGATGGGTAAAAAGGAATCACGAATAATAGTTCAAACAAAAAATATTTAAAAAGATATATTATTAGTTTGGATTAGTCATACTACCAAACCCTTAATAAATCATTGTTTTTTAGACGAATTTGTGGTTCATTTTGTACATTCTTTCCTATTTGCGTTTACTTTCGGGTGGGAGAACTCCTAAGAAGAATGCCCAAAAACCACAACCTAAGACGAGTTTTGGATATCTCTATTTAATCAAGCTCAACATTAAGAATATCTTTTGGGGAGTCTCTATTCAAATATTCAAATCTGCTACTAATTGGACTCTTGCACCAAATATGCCTTCTCTATCACTTGGCCAACCACTTCCTCATTCTTTTGAGGATTTATTTTTCTTGTCTCTTCGCTTATTTTTAGTTATCTTACCTCTCTTTGCACCTCTCTTGCACTGACTTCAACTTGATTTTTTTTGCATTTCCCCTTCTTCAAATGGGTTTTGAGTACTTTCTTTTAAAATTTTAACCTTGTTTGATGTATCATGAGCTGATTGTACCTATTTAATACTTGGATCTTGTTGACCATTATTTTTGTGAGTGTATCTTCATGCTTTGTCTACAATGAAATTTTGTTGTTGAGAATTGTAGAGTACATAAGGCACATTTTGTTCCTTTTTGTAGTGCTTAGCAAAGTAGGTCATGGTCATGAAATTTGTTACATTTGAAAGGTGATTACTTACAATCAAGCTCCTTCAAATATAACTATCCATTTAGATTTAAGTGAATGGATTTAAGCAAACCATTCACCAAATTTACTTCACCATAGACTCAAGCATATACAAATGGTAGACAAAGATTCATTATCCCAAAACATAAGAGGAAGATGGGGAAGTTTGACCCAAATAGGGGTCACCTTAGATATATCTTCAGTGGCATTGATCAATAGACCACTGATTGAGATAAAGTACTATTCAACCCATAAAATATGAACCACTTTTGAAAATCAAATCTTTATCCTCCTTCCACTCGAAGAAGCAGGGATAAAAACCTCTTCCACAAAACTAGTTGCTCAATCTACCCTTCAATAAGAGTTTCTAATGGATCCCAATCCATTCGTCAATATCATTGGGTGTTTTCTCAAGGATGCAGATACAATGGTCACTGATTCTACTATTCCACCATATAATGTCTTTGCTCGCCAAAGAATAACCACAATGATTGATCGAATGACCAAATGGATCAAAGCCCATTTTGACGGCGCAATAAGATGCCACTCAAAGAAGTTTTATGGAAAGAATTGATAGAGTTATTTTATTTAACCTCTGTTCTAAACGTGAAGTAGTGGTGGAGACTGAGCTTAACCAGCACTCACAAACTAATTTTATTCAAAAATTAACTTAGACCATAACCAAACAGGCAATGGCGGCTTTCAATGAGTAAAAGGATGCACAGGGTTTGGTCAACGGGATGCTATGGCAGTGGAGGTTTTTAAGTTACATTGGACGATGTGTGGGAAGGGGACGAGAAATTGTTGGAGTTATTACTGTTGCGCAGAAGAAGGGATTTTAAATTTGTGGTCACCAGCCGCGACCAGGGGTTATTGTGCAGGATGCGTGTGGGATGTATAATTTCGACGAAACCCTGGACAGAAGAGGAGGGGTGAGAATTGTTTAAGATCCATGCTTTTACAGACGCCATTCCTCCGCAATTGGAATCCATTGCCGTCAAAGTTTCCTGCAAACGCAAAGGCCTCCCATTGGTGATGAAGGAGGTCGGAACGGCCATGGTCGCACAGTCAAATGACACTCAACAATGGCGAATTGTGCTGGAAAAGCTGAGAAATGCGTAAGATAAATCACAGTCGTATATATGTTATTATGTATATCTAATTTTATAATTTTATAATTTATTATATATATAATATTAAAGCTATAATATTATATTTTTATATTCACATAATTAATTTAAGTCATAAAATTAAAGTGTGTATAAACATTAATTAATAATAAACATAGATTAATGTTTTGTAAAATTTAGTTGAAACCGGTAGTATGTATTGGACATATATTCATAGAGTAGACAATTTCACTCGAAACAAGCTCCCACAACATATGTTTCTAGAAGGGAGGTCACAAGGTCAAATTTTGCAGGGGTAAGGATTGTACGTCTCGTATTCGTAGCACAGTAAGGTGCCTCCTTACAACGAGAGTATGAGGTGGTCCTATACACTGTAAGTTTCTTTGCAGAACATAACAAAGCGCTACTTGGGATCGTAGACCTTAAAAACTATATTATTATTATTTATTATCAACACTCACCAAGCACACAAGTTAAATGTTTTTTAAAATATAGATTTGATAAGATAAAGTTATAAAGAACCTTCAAATAAACAAACTATAACAAAACCTACATTGCTTCAAAGAATGTCTCTTATTTCGCCTTTGTAAACAAAGACGTAACCGCCTTTTTTGAGTTTGAAATGTTTGGAGAAATTGCAAATGATCGTTTCGATCTCGTCAAAAGAGTATTTACAAAATTCTATATTATTTTTTGAGAAAAAGGACGTTGAAATTTCGATCCACGACTTAAAATACAAGCAATCTTGAAAATTTTAAATTCAACATTCTATTGTCCAAATTTCATCCAAAATTATATATACATGTTTAAAAAACTATGCAAAGTACTAATAATATACATAATACTTTAATTTAATAAGACTAATTACTCAATGTACCCATAGACATAGTTACACACTGAACATACAAGACGAAAATGTAAATTGATACGAAAATTGTAACCTACGTCTTGTGCAATTTGAACAACAAAATAATATTATATATAATATAGAATAATTAAACTCTCTCTCTCTCTCTCTCTATATATATATATATATATATATATATATATATAATATTTATTAAATAAATTATTATTATATATAATATTATAATATATAATAAGCATATAATTTATATTTAGTATAATCATATATTTCTCCCAAATCAAATAAAAATAAAATCTTTATCTTAAACTTATTTACACCTACATAAGACATCAAAGCCTAATATTCAATATATACTTTAGTGATTTCGCCAAAACAATAGTTTTCAAGCTTGAATTTTTTACCCTGACAATTGCACAAGTTACTTAATGTTCCTTGCTCACAAGATTACACAAGCCTTATAATGAGAGATATCAATTGTTCTACATTTATCAATCTACGTTCTTTTTCTTTAGAAATCCCTACTTCATTAAAACATCACCTCACACTCCCGACACAACTCATTCCTATGTCATATGAAGTAACATACCAGCGCATTTTCGATCATTCCCTGCACCAAAAATATCAAATTAATGTTACTTAACATAATGTGCACAAAAAATGAAACCAAATAAACGATCAAAATTACCAATTTATACTCTTTCATTTTACAAAACCCCAATTCACCAAAATATCAAATAACAACACTCTAAATATAACTTATACTATAAGTTATACTTTTAAAACAATCCTTAATTAATAATATTATCTATATAATACTCCCTTGGATCATAACCTCATCAAAACAGTGAATATTGTAGATTTTATGTTTCCACAGTTTATAAAATAACAAGAGATTTTTTTTGGTGGAAACTGTGTCTGTTTTTAAAAATCAACGCGTTTCGCCATTTTTTAAAAAATTACACAATTTTTTCAAAAATCTTCATCAAATAGCATGGAGCGGAGCAAAGACGATTAGTGAGAAAAGTGGCATTGCACTGGAGTAGAGAACTCATGGCATCAGATCTAATTAGGAGATGAATGAAGATGTGGGTGCGCTGGAACGAAATTAGGCAAAAGAAGAATGTAGCCCTCAACAGACAAAGTAGAGGGTGTGGCCAATGGTTTCTGATAATTGCAGAGAAGAATGCACAGAGAATACCCTTCAGGGTTTGGAGTAGGCACATACAGTGGAAATTAAGGAAACATCTTTAATAATTTCTGAGAAAATCTTGAATATCAAAAACGAGACAGAGATATGGAGAGGGTTAAGGTTGAACCTACCAAGAAAGATATGTAAATTAATTTGGGGTTTGGCTTGGAAGGAGTTAAAAATTTGGATTAGAAAAATTGGAAAGATTGGAAAGTTTAATGTTGTTCTAAATATAAGGAAGAAAAAAATAGGGTAATTTAGTTTTGCCTCCTAATTCCTTTGTCTTTAATATATTTAGAATAGAGAGTTTTTCATAATATATTTAGAATAGAGAGTTTTTCTGGAATAAATTGTGTTTAAGTTTTTGACTTATGTTTCGGTTCACACAACATGAACCATCATCACGGTAAGAGAATGAAAAATATAAAAAGCAGACTAAGCACTTCCTTTATAAATATAATAGTGAAGCTCAATGATGTCAAGGTGAGTCAAAGAGGTGGGGTTCTCGAAGAGGGAAAAAAATTGGTAAAAAAGCTGTGAACCCCAATTTACCAATCTTTTTACCAATTTTTTTCCCTCTTTGAGAACCCCACCTCTTTGACTCATCTTGACATTATTGAGCTTCACTATTATATCTATAAAGGAAGTGCTTAGTCTGCGATTTTACATTTTCTTATCTTGATGATGGTTCATGAAGTGTGCACTGAAACGTCAATAAAAAACTTAAACACAATTTAATTAAGAAAAACTCTCTACTCTAATTCATGGACTGTGAGAATACTATTGCTTTAATTTAATATATTTTACACCAAGGGTGACTTAATAGA
Organism: Torreya grandis; assembly: GCA_037957365.1. Taxonomy (NCBI): domain Eukaryota; kingdom Viridiplantae; phylum Streptophyta; class Pinopsida; order Cupressales; family Taxaceae; genus Torreya; species Torreya grandis. The sequence goes on from JARHVA010000206.1 coordinate 4,056,465, forward strand.
TGCAGAATGGAAATCTGGTTTATTCACCTGGACTAATTCAGATTGGGGTTCGATTAATGTTAATTTTTAATCAACAATGTACCATTTTGGGGATCAAACCATTGGCTTGTGGGCTTAAAGGTGAAAGCCGATAAAATTCTTGATGGAATCCTTTTTAAGATGTAATTCATTTGGTTTTATGATCAATATTGGGTTTCTAAGGGAAAAGGTTGCAAAATGTTTATATTGATGAAGAAATGAAAGAATGTTAAAAAGTTAAGAAGTGGAATAAGGAGTCTAGGAAAATCTTTTTTTAAAAGAGATCAAAGTGTAATTCAGAAAGAAATAATGAAATTAAGAGTAAATAGTGAATTGATGGAAAAGGGGTAAAAATGAGGTAGTTGTTTCAACTGATTTTTAGAAAGGAGAAAACTTGTCGGAAACAAAAATCAAAAGTGAAATGGCTAAAAGATGGGACACTTTTTTTTCATATGTTTATAATAGTCAAAAGGGATATCAACAAAATTGATAAAAAAAATGTTTCCTTTAGGAGAGATTGTTTAAAAAGACATTGGGGAAGTAGGGGTATCTTTTTTCTAAGACTTGTTAATTAAGGAAGGGTACGAAGGAAGTGAGAACCAAGAAGAATTGTTAAGAACATTTAGGAATTACTTTCAGATAATGATAATGAGGCATTGATGAAACCTATTTCTGATGGGGAAACCATGAAGGTTTTGTTTTTTGAAGGACCGGATATGGCACCTAGGTTAAACACATTTCAGGGATGTTCTTTTAAAAAAAAAGCATATAGTGGGAAAGGATGTATGATCAGTTGTTGAAGAACGTACGAGGTAATCAATATTCAAGGAGTGGAATGCAACTCTCCTCGCGTTGATCCCTAAAAAGGACAATGTAGAATTCCTCCATGCGTTTAGAATATTTTCTCTATATAGTACTACTAATAGATTACTTACACATGGGTTAGCTCTAAAATTGGCGCAGTGTCTTGAGATAGTAATATTGGAAGAGCAAAGTGGTTTGTGATGGGTAAGAGAATTTTGGATGGAATCATCACTATCCATGAGGAAATTCATTCCCTAGCCCCCATGAAAAAGGCAAGTATAATAATAAAACTTGATATGAAGAGGTCTTATGATTATGATAAGGTAAATTACATTTTTCTTATAAAAGTTCTGAAGAAGTTTGGATTTTCAAAGGAGTGGATTAAGTTAATCAGGGATTGCATATCTACTCGGTTATGCCCTTAACTTATGGGGTGTCTAGGGATATGTGTGGTCGACTTGTGGCTTATATACCTCTTATATTATTTCGTCGCATCTATCATGTCTTAAAAGGTCGGTATAATAACCATGGCTAAGTACAATATATATATGAGGTAGTGGTTAGTATTTGATTATTATATTACAAATTTTTTTCATATTGTATTATTGTGGAGGTTGCCCCCTTGATGTAGCTCATCTATATTTATCATGTATCATGTTTTTATATCAATTATTATTGTGGATCTACATATTATGCTCTTATTTCTATGATATAATATTATGTCGTGTGAACATCTAAGTAATTTCATTACAAATAGCATCAGAGCTTTGATTTGGGCAACTCTTTGAGGCATTGTTTTTTCGGATCTTGTGTTGCGGGTCTCCTATGAGCGGAATGATCGAAAAAACATAACTTGCAATCTAGGAATTTAATTTTTCCATCACTACAGTATTGTTCGAAATGCTTTTTCGAAAAAATAGTCTAAGAAAAATCACCCTTGTGTAAATTAACATTGATTGGATTCATCTCAACGAAATGATCGCAATAGTATAATCTGTCAATACACTTTTTGGGCTAAAATTTTTCACCCTTGTACACATTAGTAGTCGTCGGATTCATCTCGACAAGACGATTGCAATGATATAATCTGTCAATACAATTTTTAAAGGCTAAAACCCTCCATCTTAGGGTTTGTACATCACTAGTCCTAACACTCACAGACGTGAGAAAGGGCAAGAAACTCCAAAAAATCCTCACAAAGACAACATGGAGTTTGGCACTTCTGATCCATTTGTTTTTGGGACGGTTCGCCCACTTCAGTCAAATTTACATAGCATAGTGTGGAAAGATGATCTCAATGCGATCAAAGGGGACATTATTGGGGCAAGAGGGGACTTGAATGTTTTGAAAGGTCAATTGACACTTATAAATGGGCAATTATCCAATCTCACAGCTCAACCTTCATAAAATAATCTTCCACCACCCCAGTTTAGTTCTCCCCATTCAAACAATCACACCTCTAATCCTAGTCTAAAGTAGTTGTTGCCAAAAGTGGACTTGCACAAGTTTGATGGTAAGGATCCACTCACTTGGATCAATCAAATCAAATAATTATTTGATCTACATCAAACTCCATATGTGCAAAAGGTGGTCATGGCATATCTATATCTAGAACCTAAGCAATTTATTTGGTATAGATAGTTGTGCGCTCAAAAGAAAAAGAAGGGTCTTCATGTTACTTTCGCTATATTTTCTAAGGCACTGCAACTCCACTATCGCAACAATATCTTAGAAAATTACTTTAGTCTTCTAGTCAAACTACGTCAAACAAATACTGTGAAGGATTATATTTATCAATTCCATAATCTCTCCTTACGTGTGGATGACATTACTGAGGTAAATTTGACTGACCTGCTCTTGGGTGGCCTCAAAGATAGCATCCAAATGAAGGTTCACATGTTTAGTCCCAGTTCAGTATTTGAAGCCATACCAATGGTTGGCATGGTAGAGAAAAAATATTTGGTTAAATGAAGACCTTTTACTAATGTCCGTGATTGCAATTTCTCAGCGCCATCATTTCCTCAGCGAACAAGATTAACCCCTTAGCAAATTGAAGAGAAGCATGCGAATGGGTTATGTTTTAGTTGTGATAGCAAATGGACCAAAGGACATAGATGTGCTAAAAATAAGTTGTTTAACATTGAAGGCACCAATGAGGATGAATAAGATGATGAAGCATCAGGTATAGGTGTGGAAAAATTGAAGGACAAATTTGAAGATTCTCAACCTACTATTTCATGTGTTGCACTTTCAAGTATTTGTATTCTTCAAATTCTTAAGGTGGTGGGTTTCTTCAAGAAACAGAAGGTGACTGTTGATTGATTTTCAGAGTATACACAACTTCATCAATAGTAGGTTGGCTACTCATTTGAATTGTTTCATCTATCCAAATCTAGAATTTTAGGGCATGATTGTAGATGGTGGTACATTCAACTATTTTGAAAAATGCCATAGTATTAATATTAATATGGAAAATTACATGTTAAATTATCTTATGTTTATTATTCCCACAAGCAGGGCTAACATTGTTTTGGGAGTGCAATGGCTTATCACTTTGGGCACAATTGAGATGAATTTTTAGGAACTGTTTATGCACTTTTATTTAGAAGGCAAGGCATTTGAATTGCATGGTTTACGGGCTAAATCTCCACAATTTGTTAGTTCTCACTAGATGATAAGATGCTCAGAAAAAGTGTTGAAGGATTTGTTGCACGCTTGTTTTCCATAGAAGTTCAACCAACCAAGGAGTCTACCCATTGTGATTTACAACAGGGGTTGGATGACTATTCTATTGTTTTTAGTGCCATACCAAAAGGACTTCCACCAAGCAAACACGTGATCATGCCATTATACTACTTCCAGGTAGTACACCACCCAACATCAGACCTTATAGGTATCCCTATGCCCAGAAGAGCGAAATTGAATATATGGTATAGAAGATGTTGGAGGTAGGAATTATCAGACACAGCCAAATCAAATATTCCTCCCTGTTGGTGATGGTTTGTAAGAAGGATGACATTTGGAGGATGTGTAGAGACTACATATAACTCATAAAGTACACCATCAAAGATAGGTTTCATATTCCATTAATTGATGATTTGCATGGCGATGTTTATTTTGCCAAATTAAATCTTCACTCTAGATATTATCAGATTAGAATCCGTGAAGAAGACATACCTAAAACAACTTTTCGAACTCATGAAGGGCATTATGAGTTTATGGTCATGCCTTTTGGTCTCACAAATGCACCATCTACATATCAGAATTTGATGAATATTGTTTTTGGGTCATTTTTGAGAAAGTTTGTGTTGGTGTTTTTAAATGACATCCTCATTTACAACAAAATTTGGGAAGCCTATTTGAAGCTTGTGAAACAAGTAATTTTGGTTTTGGAACAACATAAACTTTATGCCAAACCTTTCAAATGTGTTTTTGGCATCAGGGAGGTGGATTGCTTGGCTCATATTGTCTCACATAAAGTTGTGACAATTGATCTTAAAAAGATTCAGACAATGAAGGAGTGGCAAGTGCCCAGGGCCCTCAAGAACCTTCGAGGATTTATGGGACTAACATGTTTCTATTGCAGATTTGTCAAAAATTATGGCAACTCATAGCACCACTCACATCTTTGTTGAAGAAAGACTCCTTCCACTGAACTGAAACAACTACCAAGGCGTTCAAACAACTTTAAATGGATATGTGCACCACTCTAGTTTTGACTACCCATGATATTTCTAAAACTTTTGTTGTTGAATGTGATGCATCAGGATATGGCATGAAAGTTGTACTCATGCAAAAAGGTAGACCACTTGCATTTGAGAGTCGTCAAGTAAAAGGAAAAAAATTATTTTGCATGCAATCAAACAATGGAGATTTTATTTGATGGGTCGACACTTTTGGTAAAGACTAATTACAATAGCCTTAAATATTTTTTGGAACAACGATTGTCATCAAAAGAACAACAAAAATGGGTGACTAGAATGTTATGATATGATTTTGAAATACTATATAAGAAAGTAAAAAAGAATGTGGTGGCAGATGCACTATCTAGGTGGGATGAATCGATTGAGGTATTATTATGCGCAATGACCATTTGGTAGGTAGATTGCCTAGATGAATCAAGATCATAATGAGAGAATGATAGGGATGCCCAGGATTTGCTTCAAAATATATAACTTAATTCTGGAGGGTTATAAAAATTTGCATGGAAGGGGAATGCATTATGGTATAAGGATCAATTACACCTTCGTAAGCATTCTCTCCTCAAACATAAAATCCTTCAGGAACTTCATGCATCTCCAATAGGAGGTCATTCAACATTTTTAAAAACATATCATAGAATCAAACAATATTTATTTTGGGAAGGAATCAAGGGGGATTCCCAGAAATGTGTGGCTGAATGCATGCTATGTCAACAAAACAAAGGTGAAACCATTAAGATCCCAAGTCTTTTGCAGCCTTTATTCATCCCTAGTCAGTGGTGGGAGGAGGTTTACATGGATTTCATTACTGGCTTACCACGATCTAAGGGTTAAAATGTTATTTTGGTAATTGTGAATCGACTCACCAAGTATGCCAAAAAAAAAATTTATCACAACCATTTGTCACCAATACAGTAACTAATGCTTTTCTCAATAGATTTTAGAAATTGTATGGTACTCCAAAGATCATTGTAAGTGACCAATATCTCATATTTATTTGTAGTTTTTGGACTGAATTATTTGCATGTTTGGCACCCAATTGGCTCATAGATCATCCTATCATTCTCAATCTAATGGACAAATGAGGTAGTTAACAAATGTCTAGAAAGGTATCTTCGTTGTTTTGTTTTCGACAAACTGGACAAATAGGTTCATTAACTACCACTTGTTGAATGGTGGTATAACACTTCTTCCAAAATGTCTCCTTTTGTGGCATTGTATGGATATCACCCCCCATCCATCACTTCAACCTTGAAGGTGCATTCTAAGGTTTGAGTTGTTGAGGAACACATTTGCCATCAACACAAAGTACTCACTAGTTTGCGAGAAAATTTAGCGATGGCTCATAATAGAATGAAGTAGCAAACGGATCAACACCGTAGTGAGTAACATTTTGACATAGGTGGTTGGGTCTTTGTGTGTTTACAACCATATAAGCAGAGATCTCTAAAGCAATAAAAAAAGGATAACAAGTTCTCCCTTAAATATTATGGCCCTTATCAAGTCTTCCAGAAAATTGGTAGTGTGGCCTACAAGCTAGAATTTCCCTTGTGCATTCGTATACATATGATATTCCATGTATGTTCCTTGAAAAAGGTAATTAGACACAGAGTTTCTACTCAAACTGAGTTATCTAAATTGGCTAAAGAAGGCCGAGTCATTCTTGAGCCTAAAGAGATCCTTCACATGTGCACTAAGCAACTGTAGATCATAGAGATTAAAGAGTATTTAATCAAATGGAAGAATTTGTATTCTAAAGATGCAATATGGAAGGATGAAGCATTCCGACAACAACATCTAGATTTGATTCAACATTGAGGAAAACGTTGTTATGAAGGGGAAGGGCATGCTATGTCCTTAACCTATGGTGTGTTTAGGAATATGTGTGGTCGACTTATGGCTTACATACCTCTTATATTATCTTGTCACATCTCTCTATGTCTTAGTAAGGTCAACCTATGGAATAACCATGGCTAAGTAGAGTATATATAGGAAGTAGTAGTTAGTATTTAATTATCATATTGCGAATTCTACTCTTATTGTATTGTTGTGGAGATTGCCCCGTCGAAGTGGCTCATCTATATTTGTCAAACATTATACTCTTCTATCAATTATTGTTGCGGATTTACATATTTTGCTCTTATTTCTACGATATAATATTCTATTATGTGAACATCTAAGTGATTTCATTACATACTCGTATTTTTCAGTGCTCAAATAAAGTTCGAGCTGGTTATTTCTCTGCCTCTAAAGGGCTATAAAAAGGAGACACAATGTCTCTCTATCTCTTTATTATTCTCATTGAGGCCTTGGGTAGATTAATAAATTAGATGGTTGAGGATGGGAAATTGAAAGGGGTGGAGGGCTCCTTAAAGATTGCATTGTTATCATATCTACAACTTGTAGATATTATTATGTTGGGAACCCCAACAATGGAGGAACCCTAGGTCTTGAGGGATATATTGGACAATTATGAAGTGGCAGCAGGGCAAAAGGTCAGTGTGGAAAAATCAAAGATATACTTTATTAATCTGAAAGAAGAAAAACAAGAGTAATTCAATAGATTCTTGGATTTGGCATTTGGAAATTTACAAGTTCCTAACAAGGCATGTCTGTGGTGGATGCAAACATTGAGAAGTGTGGAAGCATGTGCTAAAGAGCATTCATAAAAAGTTGTCATCAAAGGAAAATTTATCATTCACAGGTAGAGCCCAATTGCTAAAATCTTCTTTGCAAGTCATGCCTACTTTTATTATGTCTTTGTTCGAAATCCCTAGCTCAATAGCTAAAGCAATTACGAGTTTGCAGAGAAATTTAATATGGAGTCGACTAGATGATAGAAATAAAATCAATTTAGTGGTATGGAAAAAGATATATTTAAAAAAAAAATAAGGGAGGTTTAGGCATTCTAGGATTGCAAAGAGATGAATCGTGATTGGTGTGGTAAACAATTAGGCAAATTTAAGAGGAAGCAAAAAGACTATGGAGTAAAAAACTTCAAGCAAAATATTATGATAACCTAAATAAAATTAGATTGTTTGCTTAGGAGGTAATGGTAAGGGGATCTTTGAACTGAATTTTTTTCAAGTATTCCAAGGATATTGTGATGAACAAAATCAGATGGAAAGTGCATGATGGTAGTCAAGTGAGATTTTGTAAGGACACTGCTCAAATATATCCCCCTCATCAAAATTAACAATTAAGGGTTAATGATGTACTCTAAAAATCAGTGGGTTCCCCAAGTCAGTGAATATATGGAGATTAGAGGGGTAGAGAATAATTGGAGAATTATGAATTGGCCTTAAAGGGAAGGTTAATAATTGTCTCACCTCCTTACCTATTACCCATTGCCATCCTATAGAAGGGAGGATAGATTGACATGGGATGGATTTAGAAGTGACAAAATATTTATAAAAGAGAATTATAATAAAATTTTGAAGGAAGTACAATATCAATTTACCCATAATTTGAATTAAAAAAAAAAGTATAAAGAAGGGCTTCACAAAGCCAATGTATTTCTTTAACCAAAGAAAGCACTTACATATGATAAATTGATCAAGGAAGCTTTTCATGGACCCTTTAATTGTTTCCTTTGTGGTGAAAAAAAAGAAAATGTGAATCACATTTTTATTCATTGTTCCTTCTCTTAAATCCATTTGGAGTATGGTCAGCAAGAAATGAGATGTGACGTGTATTTCTTGAGACTTTGAAGTTGTTTGATTGAACAATGGAATCTTAAATTCAAAGGTGCCCTATAAAGCTCATATGGAATATCTAGATCGAGAGAAATAAAAGATTAGTCAAAGAAGAAACTCAAACAACCATCCAAATTTGGGGAAGGATTTAGGCTATAATTTCAAATTTGGATAAAGTTTGTAAAAAGGAACGTGATAAGATAGATGATGAAGACGAAAAATGGTATGCAAGTCAACTTCATAGTTTGTGCCCTTTTGGTCCATATCTCCCTGTGAAATGATTAGAAATCAAAAGAAATATTGTGTGGAGTGGTGTCCCCCTCCTATGAGATTCATAAAGTCGAACTTTTATGGTGTAATTGGAGGAAATCCAAGCCCAACAAGGGGAGGTTGTGTAGTCCAAGATGAAATGGGCGAGCAAATTCTGATTTTTCCCTTCGATATCGGTAAGGACATGATTACCCAAAGAGAAGGTTGGGTATGCTTAAGCGTATTCATATTGTTCTCATTTGAGGCTAGAAGTTGTTGGTAGTAGAAGGTAATTCTCAAATTCTGATAAATGCAATGATGGATGGAAAAGTGTCTTCTTGAACCGAAAGCATTAATTGACAAAGCAAATTGGTTGACTAAGAAATTAGATGAAGTTATCTTTCAACATATTAAGAGGAAGGCAATCACGTGGCAAACGATCTAGCCAATAGAGGAGCCAATTTGATGGTTGGTTTTGGAGTCAGATAAATATTGTGAAAAATACTTCTCAGAGAATATTAGTGTTAATTTCTATAACCCAGCAACAGATTAATTCCACAATAAATTCACAGACATAAATCTAATTTATAACAATTAATACAACTGGGTTAATTAACAACTAATAACAGCGGAAGCAAAAATAACAATAAGCCAATACAAAAAGACAATAACACAAATATACCCAGGAAACCCCAATGCAGAGAAAACCCTGCAAACGTTGGATCTTCTATTCAGCGTAACAACAAACTTTTCTTTCGAAAAAATACAATGTATGAGTTTGCTACAACAATCTTACTTTTATAGAGAGCCTAGCTGCTTTACTTAGCGTGAAAGAAAAATAACTTTCCTTGCTTTCTTTGGCTTTTCTTTTTTACACATAAAATCACTCTAGGATTTATCTTATCCTTACAAACTCAGAAACATTCTATTTAAAGAATAGAAACTACTGTTGTTGAAAATTCAACTCGAATTGTTTTAAAGCAAATCTAATCTTGAGTTGCTTTAAAACAATTCCACATTCCACCTTTCAAGCTACAAAAATCAACACTCCCTCTTAGCGAGGAAGGTGTTCTGCACCACACCCAACTTGTCCCTGAAGAATTCAAACTTGCTCTTCATCAAGGCCTTCGTCAGGGTATCTACAATTTGTTCATCCGTAGGAATGTAATTGAGCTTCACTATCCCCTTCTCCACACAATCTCTGATGAAGTGATACTTGATCTCAATGTGCTTTGACTTGTCATGAAACACTGGATTCTCAGAGAGTTTGATACAACTCTGATTATCACAATAAATGACTGTAGGATCCAGTTCCTGATTAAAGAGCCCAGCTAGAAGTTTCCGAAGCCAGATAGCCTCACATGTAGCCATACTGACTGCCATATACTCAGCCTCTGTAGAACTCAGTGCAACTGACTTCTGTTCCCTGTTGTACCAAGAGACTGCTCCTGATCCCAAACTAAAACTACACCTTGAAGTGCTATTTCGATCAATTGTACTGCCTGCCCAATCTGCATTAGTAAACCCCTTGAGCTTCACTCCATCCTGCTGAACATACTTCAGCCCATAATCAACTGTGCCTTGGAGATATCTCAAAACATGCTTTGCAGCTATCCATTGAACACGTTTAGGTTCCACCATAAACTGACTGAGTGAGTTCACTGCAAAACAAATGTCTGCCCTAGTGTTGCCCAGATACATAAGAGAGCCTATCAACTGTCTGTATAAAGAAGGGTCCACTGCCTCTGATCTAGAAGCATCAATCTTCTTCCAGTTGGTCACAAGTGGCGTTGACATAGGCTTACAATTTTCCATCTTGAATCGCTTCAAGATATCAATTAAGTACTTCCCTTGTTCAAGGAAGATTTCTCCCTCTTTCTGCCACACCTCCAATCCCAGAAAGTAGTGCATCAACCCCAAGTCCTTCATCTCAAACTCCCCTGCAAGATCCCGCTTGCAGTGTGCTATGAGCTCCTCTGACCCTGTGAGAAATAGGTCAACATATAACAACAATATGAGAAGTTTACCCTTCACCTGAACATAGTACAGGTTCGAATCTGCCTCACACTTGATGAAGCCCACACTTTGCAAGTAACTATCAATACGTGAATACCACGCCCTAGGAGCCTGCTTGAGTCCATACAGTGCTCTTTTCAATCTGCATACATGAGAATCCCTCTCATGTGCTTCAAACCCTTATGGTTGCTCTATGTAAATCTCTTCCTCAATCACCCCGTTGAGGAAGGCCGTCTTTACATCCATCTGATGAATCCTCCAACCCATCTGTGCTGCTATAGAAATGATAGATCTTATGGATGAGTACCTGGCTACTGGAGCGAAAGTCTCATCATAGTCGACTCCTTCCTTCTGTGAAAACCCCTTAGCCACAAACCGAGCTTTGAACTTTTCCACACTACCATCTGCAGCATGCTTAATCTTATACAACCATCTCGAGCCCACCACAAACTTATCTTCTAGTCTTGGTACTACCTCCCACACACTGTTCTTCCTGATGGAAGAATACTCTTCCACCATGGCATCTCTCCATACTTGGTGCTTGGATGCCTCCTGAAAGCTGGAGGCTCTACTTCAATTAATTCACTCATAAGTGCCACATAATCTGAATAACGTCTGGGAGCCCTTCTTTGTCTGACTGAATCTTGAGGATCACCTACATATTCTTGAGCCTCTCTTAATGTTTGCTCAGCTGCCCTATTTCTCCTCTTCTCACTAATAGGAATCTGAGGCTGAGGAATTATTTGTTCCTCTATCTGATCATCCTGCTTGTTCTGCTCTCCAGCTTGCGTGATTGAAGTTTGAGGAATTTGTGCTACCTCAACTGTGGATGTTTGTTCCTCCTCATTCATCAAGTTACTTGACTTTTGAAGAGCCCTCTCTTCCTCAAACTTCACATCTCTGCGAACCACTGTTTTCCTGAGAGCAAGAATATAAACCCAATAAGCATTAGAAGTTTCACTGTACCCAACAAGGATACCCTTCTCTGCAGTAGGTTCCAACTTGGTTCTCTTCTCATCAAGAATGTGACAATACACAAGACATCCAAAGATGCGAATGTGCCCCAAATATGGTTTCTTACCAGTGAACGCCTCTTCTGGGGTCAATTTGCCTAACACTTTGTGCGGGCTCCTATTCTGCAAATACACAACTGTGTTGCAAGCTTCTGCCCATAAGAACCAAGGCAGATCCTGATCATGAAGCATGGCCTTGGCTGCTTCAATGATAACTCTATTCTTTCGTTCAGCAACCCCATTCTGTTGAGGGTTGTACGGAACTATCAACTCTTTCTTGATACCTTCCTGAGCACAAAAATCTTTGAAGGCATTCGAGGTATACTCACCTCCATTATCAGACCTTAGTATCTTGATCTTCTTCCCAGTTTGGTTCTCCACGAGAGCCTTAAACTCTTTGAACCTACTGAAGACCTCATCTTTATTTTTCATGAAATATATCCACGTCTTCCTAGAGAAATCATCAATGAAGGTAATATAATACTCATATCTATTTAAGGATGTTGTTGACATAGGTCCACACACATCTGAGTGTACGAGATCCAAAATCCCTTCGGATCTAGTGTCGCTGCTTGGAAAATTGGTTTTAGCATATTTCCCAAGAGCGCAACCCTTGCACACCTCATGCTGTTTTGTCTTCATCTCAGGGAGCCCCATCACTATTTCCTTAAGAATATTAAGTGCTCCATGGTGAAGGTGAGCCATCCTCCTGTGCCACAATTCTCCTATCCCTTTACAGCTACTAACCAACGCATGTGCTGGCTCAAACTGTAACCGAAACAAGTTGCCATCCCTGACACCAATCACTTTTGCAATCTTGGAATCTTTGGGACGAATATAGACTTTTACCCTCTCAAAGGTCACGATGTAACCCTTGTCTTCCAAGGCAGAAACTGAGATTAAATTATTTGTCATGCCAGGGACATACAACACATCCTCCACCAACAAAGGTTTGCCATACTCCCTTTGAAACTTGACGGTGCCAATACCAGTTGCATGGTACTTGGCATTATCTCCGAGCTCAATATAGAAATCCAGCTTCTTCTCCTCCAACTTGGTGAAACATTCTTTGACTCCCGTCATGTGGCGAGAAGCCCCACTGTCAATATACCATACTCTGTTGGCACTTGAAGTTGAGAGACATGCAATGAGTGAAAACTCATTCTCAAATTTTGATGCAAACTCGTCCACCTCTGCTGTAGCAGCGAATTGCTTCTTTTGCTTGTCCTTATTTTTCTTATTCGGACATTGACTGGCATAGTGACCCATTTGATGGCAACAAAAACATTTAATCTTGCTCAGATCTTTCTTCTTCCCACTCTTGGAAGAACCTTCCGATTGCTCTTTATTGGACTTCTTCTTACCCTTGCTTGCAAGAGCAAGATTTTCTTCATATTGACCCTTCTTTGTCTGATCTCCTCGATGAGCACCTTCACGGATCTCCTCCTGAACAAAATCATCCCAAAGTCTTGCCCAATCAGGTAGCCGATCTCTGCCAACAACACACTTGACAAACACTTCCCAGTGCTTTGAAAAACCATTCAAGGCTATACGCACCAACTCATCTTCTATAATCATCTCTCCAACAACAGCAAGCTCATCCCTAACCTATGTCAGATTGGACAAGTAAGAGGTCACACTCTCACCTTTGGACATCTTGGTATTATGCAATTTGTCCTTGAGCATCATCTTACGACTCTGATAGTCGCTCTGATAAAGCTTTGTGAGCGAATCCCACATCCCCTTGGCTGTGTCTTTCCTCAATAAATGAGGAATTAAATGATCTCTTACTCCATCCAAGATAATCATCTGAGCCTTGGCCTCTTTAACTTCATGTGAATCTAAGGCAACAGGGTCATTTGTTGGTGGAGTCACTTCTGTGCTAGCATAGATCCACAACCTGTTCTCCTTGAGAACAGATGTAATCCGAACCTTCCACTACAAGAAGTTAGACACACCCTCGACCCTGTCCTCGTATCGAACGCTGGTTACCATAGTCACAAAAAGAACTGAGGATGAAAGAACTGGTTTTTTTTTCTTGAAATCTGCGATACAAATCTTGGCTTCGTATTCAGAGTTTAGAGCTCTGATACCATGTTAATTTCTATAACCCAGCAACAAATTAATTCCACAATAAATTCAAACATAAATCTGATTTATAACGATTAATACAACTGGGTTAATTCAAAACTAATAACAGCGGAAGTAAAAATAACAATAAGCCAATACAAAAAGACAATAACACATATATACCCAAGAAACCCCAATGCGGGGAAAAACCTGCAAATGTTGGATTTTTTATTCAGTCTAACAACAAACTTTTCTTTCGAAAAAATACAATGTATGAATTTGCTACAGCAATCTTACTTTTATAGAGAGCCTAGCTGCTTTACTTAGCGTGCAAGAAAAAAAAAATTCCTTGCTTTCTTTGGCTTTTTTTTTTTTTACACATAAAATCACTCTAAGATTTATCTTATCCTTACAAACTCAGAAACATTCTATTTAAAGAATAGAAACTACTGTTGCTGAAAATTCAACTCGAATTGTTTTAAAGCAAATCTAATCTTGAGTTGCTTTAAAACAATTCCACATTCCACCTTTCGAGCTACAAAAATCAACAATTAGAAGATGTGAAAGGATCAATACTTGTCAAGTATTCGAAAGAATTCTTATCTAAAGACACCTTTAAAAAAATGGGAAAAGGAAAATAATAAAAAACATATAATAAAGTTGGCAAGAAACATGATTGAGAAGGAATAAAAGGCTATATACAGGAGAAACGTTTGGGGGGCATTGTTGGGACATACAAAAATCATTATTCCCCACTCCATCACTTAAGGTGGCATGTGTAAGAGATTTGATTTCCATCTTCCCACTCGTTATTTTTGTAATCTTCCATTTCATCCCTCATCCTTGGTTCTCTCGAGCTTCTTCAAGACACAAAACAATGTTGGCCACTAAAGAAAGGAGCTCGCATCACAACGGTGAGAAAGATTGAGCAGGTTAAAAAAATAAAGACAAATATTTACAAAGTGACCTGGGTATTTTTTAAGGAATGAGATTTTTTTAGAAGTGTTTAATTGTAGGTGAATATTTTTATATAAAAAACTAAAAAATATATGTAAAGTAGGCCAATTCTAAGGAAAAACATAGAATTTAAGACTAAAAATGTATATTTTGACAAATTTGATAACTTTATGGAGAATTATTTTTTTTCAAAAACTGATTCATTAGCGACTCTAAAATCTGGGAAATTTGTTAACAAAACAGCCAATTGGCAAAATATAGACCCTAAAAATACCCGAACGGAGTCCTCATGGTTTATCAACAAGAAGATTTGAAGCCAGCATATGCAACTATGGTTGGAAAGGATGTGGAAGGCGACAAAGGAGTTTGACAACATGGATATCAACGACCCTAGCTAGTGAATGCATACTCTCCTCTTGGTCCTAGGGCATTCCATCAACGGAAGGAGCATGTTTGACATGGCAGAGTCTCTCAATACTACAAATATATTGACAAATGTTGTGGGGGCAATGACCTTGCAATAAAGGATACCCTCTTTGCAACTACGACAAAATGCAATCACTACCAACATCACATTATTGATGGTTTTGGAGATCTTATGATTGGACAAAAAGGAATCAAAGACAATATGGGTTTCAAATTATCTGAGGCAGCCACCATAGAAATTCCCCATGGTTGCCCTCAATCATTGAGTGAAGAACATGAGGAGGTACTGATTCTCAAATAAAATAGAGAGTTCATGCATTTCCTCCTATTTTTGGACAGCCCTTGCCCTTTTTCCCTGATGAAATGGTATCACTGAAGATTGCCTTGTTGTAACGGCAGTAATGTCGATTTTTTTAATATATAACCCTTATCTAGGTGGGGAGTGGAATTCCTTGGTGGTTGGATTTATTTTAGATCGTTGACTCATCATGCATCCACTACTCGACATTTCTCACCATCTACATTATGGACCCTCTATGGTTTTCTTTGTTATACTTGATTTTCGTTTGAGCATGTAATGCATCCCAAATGGGCTGCTGGTGGATCTGCTGTGGGTTATGGGTTTTTCCTCTTTAGCAAGGGTAATGGTTTTTCTAAAATTGCACTCCCTTCACATACCATTTTAATGACATGGTGGAAATGCAAGATTGAGGATCCTTAGAATCTCTCTTATTAGTTGCATGGATTCTCTTCAATGGTTTGATCATTGATTTGATCATTGAATTGGCGTCTTGAAGCTCCCTTTCTAAAAAGACACCCTAAAGATGAATTAATCGATAAAATTTTGAGTTTTCCTATATCGCCATCAATTGATAAGCATATATGTGTTTGAGATGGCAGTTGAAATACTCTTTGATGTGGTTTGCTTTGAATAATGGAAAGCACTACTTTGCCACACCATATTTTATGGTAGATTAAGAATAGTAGGGTTCCCTCTGAACATCACTTTATGCATGGATTCTCATTCCAATGGGGTTAGATCACAATGCTGAAGTTATGCAAGTTTGTGCTTATGGGTTAAGAAAGTAAGAATTTTTCTAGAATTACACAGTAGGCATGGATTTATTTCTCTAAAGAATGAATTGACCGTGATGTGCTTTCCTTTTCTACATTTAGTTTTAGAAAGGTCATAGGATATTTAATATGGAGGCTCCCTCAATCTAGAAAAGATATCCATTACTCTCCATATTTTAGGTCAGAATCTTTAACCTCATATTTTGAAGGGCTTGTCCGAAGAATTCACCAATGTGATGGTTGATTCAACCAATTGCTACATGCATCCGTTACACACTTGTATTTTGATTCGCCTTCAATAACTCCCTTGCCTAAAGCTTCTATGTGGTCTGCAACTTGTATGGCATGACAACTCCTCGGCAATGGTCTAAAGATAGTTAGTATGCAATCTTCTTCAATGAAGGCATATTTTTGTTCTTGTCGAAGTCACTTCAAGTTTCGATAATCTAGTGGGAATCCTAAGTTTATAATTCCTCATCTGCATAAAGGTGGTGGTTCCACAGTCGTATGTCTCTTTCTTGTTATAATGTCTGCCAAGTCCTCCTACAATTTACCCCCTGTGCTCCGTCTGCACTCACTCTAGGTATTTGAAGGCATTTGAGGGACAAAATGATTGACTTGAATATTGGGGAGATTGTAAAGGAAAGAAGTACAGCTTAGTATTCCCCCTCCTCTATACAATCACATTGATATCTCCTATCCTGCTGTTCAAATTCTATGCTTGGTAGACCTTTGTCTGCTAGGCTGGTCAAACATGCATTTCTCAAATAAGATTGATTTAGTGTGATAACAATGGCTTGAAGGGCTGATGATTTGTTGAGTGGATGTTTTTTTCTTCTTGTCATGAGTTGGACAGTTTCGGTTACCCATGATGCATTTGGCTTCTTGGTTTTCTTGAGTGTAGAGGTTGTGCTGATAGACGTCTTGATTTCACTGAGGAAGTTGGTCAAAATCTCTTTACGTCATTGATGTCTTTGCAAAGTGACCAACTAGTAATGCTTCTTGACAGATGTGCCAACTTTTGTGCCCAAAAATGATGCGATATTAAAAACAAATAATTTATCAAAATTCAAATTAAGGATTGTAAATTTAGAAAAAAATTAATTACTACTCAAAATTCATTTTCAACTCTACTCAGCATCAAATTGGGGGTCCAACAATACTACATTTTAATATTGAATGCTATCCTCACAAATTGGATTGCATTGTAACCGTGGTATTTTAGAGTAAATATTTTACAAAGATTCCATTTAATATAAAAATGGGGCAGATTTATACATCATTTCAGGTTAAATTTTCATCACCGTCAATGCCTTTAGTCCAGATCGTGGACTCAAACTGTCTTTGAAGATTGTAGTCTTCTTCGTCCGTTTTTTTTCAGAAGTTTTCTTTTTGAAGTACCATGATAGGAACTTCCCCACTTGAGAAAGGCCGGGATCAAATAAACTGAACATTACACCTCCATTGGGTGGATCACGTACAAATTACGAATGCACGAAATGGGCAGCCTCTATCAGTAACTAGTTGTTCAACAGCCTTTGGAATAATCTATGTTTTTAATCATTTTGCTGCCTCACTGTTTTCAGAAAGAATGACCGACTCTCATGTTTTAGATATGAATGATTAAAAAGAGCACAAATTTTTTAATGGCTTTGCCTAGCCTGCCTCAAGAAATTACAGCTTCTCTACCCTGTTGCAACATTTTCTTCACAATTGATATGGAAGTAAGAACAGTCCTAGAAGATCCACTTAATTCAATCAACAAGAACAAATTACGAGCATCCATTCACAGAAACATGACTGGAGGCTGAGCAAAACATTTTGCATATACATTTACGATAAAGTTACCTGTCACGCCCGAGAGACTAATCTGTTAGTGAATCTGATGTTCTTGTGTCATACTCTGAACAATAATCAAAATTAGTAGCTGTGTTAAATGATCTTGATGGTGTATCAAAATTTAACCTGGCAGATTCTTGCAAAAAACTTGGCATGTACTTCCCTTTCATGTATTGTAACTTTGCTGGGGCAGCAAAATCTTCACTCCTAGAGGTTCCAATTTCTGATACGTATGGAGCCTCAACTGAATTTTCAAATTGCAAAAAGCCTGCATGATTGTTTATGTTACTCCTATTATCTAACCAATAATTATCTTTGCTTGATGGGTCAGAATCAGAATAACTGGTTTCTACGTGTTCCAATGGAACTGATGGCGGGAAAAAATAGCTGCTAGCACTGTTACTAAGCCAAGCAGGTAGCCCATCAGTATCCTGGGGAGTCATAACCGGGGAAGTGAATATTTCTGGATCAATTTTTCTGTTCTGATGGTATGTATCATCAAAGAGATGCTGATCCGAAAATGCAGAATCCTGGAAGTATGCATTATTCTGAAAATAATATTTCATCTGAAGAGGAGATGATTTCGAGTAAAAATGGGAACTGGGCAGTGTATAAGGGTCCTCGAGCAATCCAGAACTGCCACATGTTAGTCGTCCTGAGTCCCCAAATATTGTCTCACTATAATCGTCTGTACTTGTTGAATCTCTATTGCTCTCAGTGCTGCAAGAAGCTTCATCTGAACAACTGAAAAGAGATCCAGAATCACTGGATGCCCAATCAGCGTAGTCCCTAGAACCCATGATCCTGCTACCTCTGACCGATGGAGCTCTATTATAATCAAACCCATAGTCTTCCAAATTAACTGTATGGGAGTTCGCTGGAGATGTGTCAAGCACACTGATCCTTTCAAGCCCATTCCTCATGACTGGTCTCTTGGCAGCATGTTCACAACGCACTGCATTTACTGGCATGGAGTAAGGGATTATCCCATTCTTCATGATAGCTGGCGGTCGAGGTGAAGACCTGAGGCTTAAACAAGCATTAGAAGCAAGTCTGTTTGCAAATTTACTCCTTGCTCATGCACATGCTTGCAAATAAAAACAAGACAGTATTTGAGGCAGTATAAGAAATCAGCATATCCATTTACCTCGAGTACAGAAGCATGTAAGCCCCTTGAGATAGTACCCTATCAAGCTCTACCTGCTTTACCTGCATATCCGACAACCAGGAGTGAGTCATACTCAAAATGGAACAGAGTGAAAGTAAGACAAAATCCATAAATTTACTCTGGATTTCTGTTCGTGGCACAATTACATTTCTGTCCTGGGATATAATGAATATAAAGGTCAATAGAGTTAAAAATTCACCATAGCATTAAGTATTAAAAAACTGGGTTAAGATAAAATTACAGCCCACACAGGAGAATTTAATCTTATCCCCCTATTTAGAAAATAAAATTGGAATTTTTTTTGCAAACAATATTAACTCTCTGGTGGTACAAAAGGGGTACTTACCTTGCAATCATTGATCTTGTACCAGGCCCCTTGGAAATTCTTCACATAGCATACATAATGTCCAGAAAAGGAAGCATTCATCATATCTAAATGCACAACGACTCCATAAAGCTTGTACGATGGCTGTTTGTCACCCGTACCACTCATGTATGGTTTCATGTTCAGGGTTTCAGGGAAAATAACACGCTTGTTGAGTTTGCCAAACTTCCCAGACTGAGACAAAGAAAACAAAGTCCTCAGAGACATGAAACAGAGCAAGTATCGCCTCCAGGAAAACCAAGAACATTACCTGAAATCTTTTCAGAGCAATGGTAAGAATGTTGGGAGCTTCATGCACAGTCAGTTGCTTTTTAGCTTTCACATAGGATTTGCACCTGCCATCATATATTTGAATTTTGTATTATAAAGAGAGCTTATTCCAGCTGTCGTAGAATTTCCATTATAAGTAAAAAGAAAAAGGACCATGAATGTAGGAAATAAATACGTTTCTATATGCTGGCTGATAATATGCCTCTAGTTCAGCTCCGCAGCCTAGGCTCTAGTCATTCACAAAACAGTAACACAAATAATTGTGCAGAATAGGCTTTCATCCTCCATGGTTTGTGTTTAGTTACTTTTTCAGATCCTAAGGTTCTTTTTAACCCTCCTATAATGCTATTAAAGCTGGCTGTACTTTTGAGTCCCACACCTACTTTGGTCACTAGTGGACATTAGCATAACTTCTTTCTTTCTTTCTTGCTACGAAGTGCCAATTAGTTGCATGGGTGTCTTGAAACACTTTTCCTTTTAAGAATACAAGAAACTTGGGGAGTTACCTGTTTACTGAGAATTATATAAACTATTTCGGGGCTTATCTTGTTTAGAAATGTGTTCTTGAATTTTAGGTCCAAAAAGAAGTGAAATTTTGAAAAAGAAAAATGTTCACAAAAATCTTTCCAGATCTTTTTAATTGGAAATGTATGTAGTCTTAGTCAGGCTTTAGAAACAAAAGGTAATTTATTATAAATCCTTTCATTCATTCATGAAAGGAGAATCAGATTATATTAATTAATATAGCAATAAACTCAGATTTGTGTACTCGTGTTGCTGCCACTTCTTCATGTTTGTTCAGACACGAGAGTAATGGGAGAGAGCACTCTCAAAACCTCTAGTTACATATATATGCCAATCATCTTTCTTTGTGAAACTTAAAAGATGCTTTGGCCTTTAAATTAAAATCATAACATAAAATAATGTTGTGATCTTACTCTGATATCGATACGTAGACATCAAAGGTTAAGTGGAAACTAGAGAAGATTTTTTTTTCAGGTAAGTATCCAAGAACTTGTAGTCTATAAATAATTTCATATAGAATTTTCAATGTATGGCACTCAAAATAAAAAATTGAAACAGATTATGTTCAAAGAGAAACAAATTGACAATTTATTCCTACTGCCAAAACAAAAAGTGGTGTTTTTTACAATTTGTTGATTTTTTGATCCGAGGGTTAAAATACTAAACCTCATACAAGAAAATTAAGGTAGATCTCCTACGGATCCAAGACTGAATGGAACATGAGGCTCCTAAGAACCAAAGGTTTGGAACATATTAATCCATCTAGGAACCTAGGATCCAAGGAATCCTTCAAATTGCAAGTTCTTACTGTCGGGCATTTATTTAACAGAGCATGACAGTCGAGGAAAGGTTGAGGAAAAGATAATTCACTAATAGTGTCTGTGAGCTTTGTCAAAAAGAAAAACAATTTGGCGTGATTTTTTTATTTTGCAAAATTGCAGAAAGTTGTTGGGACTGGGTAATGTTCATTTGTATTTTCGTTTGGTAGGAAAGGTGCATTATTAGGAGACTCGTGAATGCTTAGGTAGTATGGTAAAGCTATTTTGTCTTATAATTCAGGTATTAGACATTTTTTTCTTGATCACAATGTCAGGGACCCCAAGGAAGCACAATTGATTACCTTTCTTATAAGCAATTAAACACGGAATTGTACCAGAATGATTAAGTAACTAGAAACTTGAAACAACAAAGAATATGAGAGACATTACACAATCTTATATTAAATACTCTTCAGAAGGAAATACAATAAAGAAGTGCCACAGTCTTCTTCCACCTCTAAGGCTTCCCACACCTCTAAGACTTTCAGTAATCTTCCCTCAAAGTTCTCTCTTTCTCTCTCAACCACAACTAACTCAACAATCTGAGTTGTTATCCCCTCCTTGATAGCTTCAGCTGATCTCCTTGACCTTGCACCTTGCAGATCTCCTTTGACTTTGCTTTCTTGCTTCAATGCTTTACTTGTCTTAATTGCAATACATGCCTCATGGGTCTTTAAATAAGATCCCATGCATACAATAATTAGACTTCTAATTACAATAATTAGAAACACAGACTCAAGACTTAAATTAGTCTTCAACATGCAAACACTCTCGGACCTCTTAAAATTAGACAAGTCTAATTCTGGAAACGCGTTCTGGAAACACATACAACTACATGCACACGCACAGGTGACCGACGTCGGCCGATCCCTGGTCCTTGCCTGACTGACGTCGGCAATACTGCCGATGCCGGTTACTGACTGAACTTAGCAACTCCCTGATTAGCATCCTGGTGAAGCTTTTAGCTCCACAACTTAACAATCTCCCACTTGGAGATAAACAGCTGCACCTGTACAGCAACCTCCACTAACCATCTCAGACACCTCCATCTTCAAGCTCAATTTTGAAGACCAACCACCACATATCCTGTTATGCTACACCTGTCATCCAAGTAACCTGCCACATCCGAATCTACATACCATGTAGAGAAGTGCTGAACCCTGCATAAATACCTGCTACTGGTCCCTCTCAAATACCTGAGAATCCACTGAACTGCTCTCCAGTACTCCTTTCTCGAATTGGCTCCGAACTTTCAGACAACTCCCACTGCTTGGAAAAACTCAGGTCTACACCAGACCTTATGTGATTTCGAACACTGTTCTAAGCTCAGCTTGAACTGTCCAGTGCTTTGGTGTGCTTACTGGTTCTGCATCCTACATATTGAACCCCGCCTACACCTTCTTCACATCAGGTCCCACTGGAGACAAAATCAACCTGTGATCTTCCATGTCTCTCATGCCAAAGAATTTCGTTGCTCCCAAATTCTTCATGACACCCATCTGAGCTAACTTTACCTTTAGCTCAGCAACTCTCTGCATGTGTAACCCTACAACAAACACACACTACAGTAACAGGATAATGTAGCTAATATTATCCAACCTGGTAAAAGAAAACACAATGGTTAAACCTCCATTGCCCTGCAGCCTGCTCAAGACCATATACCCTGGCCTTCTGTCTCACGTGTCCATCCACTCTCTTCTCTAACCTGAAAATCCATTCCTCTATCAGTGTTTTTATTCCGACTGACAACTCTACCAAATCTCCCGCTTGGTTCTCTTCTGAAGAATTCATGCCATGCTCCCACTGTTTTCTGGATTCTACCTGCATTGCCTCTTCACATCTTCCTGGTTCTTGACCATCAGTAAGCAACAAGTAATATAAAGAAGGTGAACAACCAATATAAAGTTCATTTACTCTTTCAGTCCTCTATATGGGCGTTTGAGACTTCTTGACAGCTTGCTGTCCGCCCAACATCCGTTCCAATGACCGATCTCGGCCATCTCTCAGTCTGCACCCGACCGACGTCGGTTCCATGCGACTGACCTCTGCCGACGTCGGTTTTTACCTGACAGACGTCGGTTCCACCTGCCCGACACTACCGACTCTGTTGGTCTGCACATGACCGACGTCAGTACCTGCCTGATCGACGTCGATTCCATGTGACCGACGTCGATAACTGTGTTTTCCTGTAAGTGATGACTTCTTTATCCGCGAGCTCATCTTGGATCAAAACCCCGTCCATACTGCCCTGCTCAGAATTATTCAGCCCCTGTGACTGATCTCTGTCCATCATCTCTTCCATAAACACCAAGGCTTCCATGTTCTTGTCAAAAACATCAAATTTCCTTTTCCTGTAATGAACTCGATCAATGCCCTCCGAATCTGAACTCATACCTTTTGACTCAAGAACGTCCATTTTCTTCTTATTCATGTGACCAAGCCTACTAAGCCACATCTTCGAATCTACAGCTGAAGTAGATAAACCAGAAGTAGAATCAGTAATACAAGTAGATAAATAAAGAGTACCTACTTTCTTACCTCTTGCTAAAACAAGTGCACCCTTGGAAACCTTCTAAGAATCCGCTGTGAGAGTTACTGTGCATCCCTTATCACCCAACTTTCCTATAGAAACCAAACTCTGCTTCAAGACTGGGACATGCATAACCTCTTCAACACCCATGTGTTGCCCGTCTGCAATTCCAGCCGCACTTTCCCTTTGCCAACCATTTGACAAGGCGTACCATCCCCTAAATGAAGCTCTCCAAAGTCTCTCTGGGCATACTCATGGAACAAATCTCTATTTGGGATTGCATGAAAAGAAGCACCAGAATCTAAAACCCATGATTCTACCTGACTATCCAAAGAAAGTATGAGAACATCATGTGCCGCAATACCTGCATCTTTTGCTTCTTCATTACCTTCATGTTGATTTTCTTTATCCTTCAACCAACAATCTTTCTTTGTGTGTCCTCTCTTTCCACAAAACCAGCAGGTGATACCTCCATTTCTGGATTTGGATCTCCTTCCCATCTTTGACCTTGATTTCCCTTGCTCGACCTTCTCTCTTTGCCTTCCTCTGCTTTTAGCACTTAGAGCATTCCCTGATGATTCACCTGTGCTTTTCCTGTGTATTTCTTCATTCAAGATTACACTCACAACATCATCAACTTTTAAGATTTTAAAAGCAGACGCAGTATTACTTACTGTCATTACCAAACTATCCCAACTTTCAGGTAAAGAGCATAAAATTAAAAGAGCCTTTACTTCATCATCAAAAACAATATTGACTAAAGCTAACTAGTTTACCAAACCATGAAAATCACTAAGATGAGTATATACCGATCCACCTTCCTGCATTTGCAAAGTAAATAACTGCTTCATAAGAAATACCTTATTTGAAGCTGAGGCCTTTTCATATAAATTTGCCAAAGATTCTATCAACTCTTCCGTTGTCTTACACTGTAATAAGTTGGAAATCACAAACGATGCAAGGCTCAACCTTATGATCCCAGAGCCTTTCGATCAAGAACACTTCATTCTTCATCCTTCATATCTGTGGGCTTGCATGCAACCCCACCCAACGGTAAGTACAAATCTTTCTGATACAGATAATCTTCTATCTGCATCCTCCAATGTTGATAATTCTTGCCGTTAAACTTTTCCATTCGTAGCTTACTTTCTTCTGCCATTGCTGTACTCCCACTCAATCAGAAACCTCTGAGAATGACCTGTAATCAAACAATACCCTGCTCCCTGCAACTTTGCTCTGATACCACTTGTCAAGGACCCCAAGGAAGCACAATTGATTACCTTTCTTATAAGCAATTAAACACGGAATTGTCCCAGAATGATTAAGTAACTAGAAACTTGAAACAGCAAAGAATATGAGACAATACACAATCTTGTATCAAATACTCTTCAGAAGAAAATACAATAAAGAAGTGCCACAGTCTTCTTCCACCTCTAAGGCTTCCCACACCTCTAAGACTTTCAGTAATCTTCCCTCAAAGTTCTCTCTCTCTCTCAACCACAACTAACTCAACAACCCGAGTTGTTATCCCCTCCTTGATAGCTTCAGCTGATCTCCTTGACCTTGCACCTTGCAGATCTCCTTTGACTTTGCTTTCTTGCTTCAATGCTTTACTTGCCTTAATTACAATACATGCCTCATGGATCTTTAAATAAGATCCCATGCATACAATAATTAGACTTCTAATTACAATAATTAGAAACACAGACTCAAGACTTAAATTAGTCTTCAACATGCAAACACTCTCAGACCTCTTAAAATTAGACGAGTCTAATTCTGGTAACGCGTTCTGAAAACACATGCAATTGCATGCACACGCACAGGTGACCGACGTCAATTTTTGTCCGTCTGCTCCTGACCGACGTTGACCGATCCCTGGTCCCTGCCTGACCGACGTCGACAATACTGCCGATGTCGGTTACTGACTGAACTCAGCAACTCCCTGATTAGCATCCTGGTGAAGCTTTTAGCTCCACAACTTAACACACAAAGGAGATGCAAGGCAACAGCACACAGAGACATTGTTGATGTTTAGAGCATATTTGGTAGTTGATATCGTTCCCTGTTTGGTGAAACTCAGTAAAGACAATGTGTCTTTGGATAGAGGAGCAAGAAGCCAAATATGTAGCTCTTTTAACTTGTGTCTGCAGATGTATTCTATGTACTCACAATTTTTTATATTGTAATATAAGAGGCTTTCCCAAAAAAAGTTCAAATTTGTCTCGCATTTAATGGGAACATTTCACGAATTCCAACAATCCCTTGTTCTAGATTTCTTGCATCTATTTGTGTTTCTATCTCCAGCTTAAGCCATCCTTCTCTTGACTTTTGTTTCCAAAAAAAATTCCTCTTATCTGAATTTCTTCTAGTTCTGCTAGCAGTGTTTTCTCCTTGCATAGAGTTGTCATCCATTCCTGATAACTGTAAGCTTTCGTTCAATTTTTGTAGCTTAGATTCGATTATTAATTCTCTAAAAAGATATCCTTGACGTGACTTTTATTCAGTTCTAAGAAGCATATTTTAACATGATTTAACTTTCTGGCCAAAACATGCATCTTTGTTCCTTTAGCTCTTGGGGCATTGACCCACCAATCTTCAACTTTGCCCAAAATTTATTCATTCCAAATCCAAATCATTTCGAAGGGACATTTAGGAGGGGATTTATCTTCGAAATTTGATAAAACCACCAGAGCATGATATGACTTAAAATTTAACATAAATTTGCATTTAAGAGACCAAAACAAATCCATACATGATGTGGAGATTAGAAACATATCCAACCTTTCTGTGATGTTGCTAATACCTACCTTTCTATTGGTTCAACAGAACATACCATAATTTAGCTCAATTTCCTTAAGCTAATTGAGTGCAGCAAGGTCTCTAAAATCAAGTTGGGGTTGGGTTGCCTTAATGGTTCCACCCCCCTCATCCTTCCCTGAAAGGATTGCATTGAAATCGCCTCCCAGGGGAATTCTTTCATTATCCCATTGATTCATCAAATTAGAAATTTCCTCCCATCAAACTCTTTTTTTGTTGAGGGTTGTTTGGGCCATTAAAATTGAAAAGCAAGGACAAGATATCACTTTTGAGATATTTTATCTGAGAAAGTTTCCAATGGGAATCGCTACCGATACTAGTGATTGATAATAGGATTGGGCACCATAGTATTCCCAAACCCCTAGATGCTCCAGCTCAGCTCACAAAGAGACATTTCCAATTGGCCCATCATTTCCCCAGCATATGGAGTACATCCTCCTCACTCAGCTCTATCTCTTGGAAGTAGGATAACTGAAGGGGATTGTACCAAAATTCGGTGCCTAATGAGGCACCTTCTGTTAGTGGAATTTAAACTATTAACATTCCAAGTAATGATCTTCATGTCTCTTAATTGATAATAGGCTTGGACATCATAGTATTCCCAAACCCCAAAATGCTCCAGCTAAGCTCACAAAGAGGCATTTCCAATTGGCCCATCCTTTCCCAAGCATATGGAGTACATCCTCCTCACTCAGCTCTCTCTCTTGGAAGTAGGATAAGCGAAGGGGATTGTACCAAAATTTGGTGCCTAATGAGGCACCTTCTGTTAGTAGAATTTAAGTCGCTAACGTTCCGAGTAATGATCTTTGTGTCTCATGAGGAAGGAATTTCTCCCGCCATCACCACCTCCACGCCCACCCCAGTTTTTTATGATTGAAAAATTGTGAATAAATTTCTTTTTACCTAGGACAATTGCTTCCTCAATGATCTCTTTCCCCGTCTTTCTGCCTCTTTTCCTTCCTAGACGGCAATTCCCCTGTTTGATCTGACTTTCAAATTGGGAGATTGGGAATTCCTCAAATGATCTCAGATCTTTTACTTCTTCATCCTCCCAGCCATTAGTAACCTCCTCTAATTCCCATTTTGGATCCTCGTTAGCTCCCCTTCTGCATTTTGATTCGGTTTTAGATCTTTTTCCTAAAAGACCTCACTATTTGTTGGGATTCTTTGAAGATTTGTTCTCCTTCCTTCGGCATTATTCTAGGGGTTATTTTTTTGAACCCCAGTTAAACTAACATTTTCTTGCTTGAACGTATCCGTGGTGATTTATGCCGTGAGTGTTAGGTGGCTGGCCAAGTTGATACCTAGACTATGCAAAGTTAATGTAATATTTCCCTGATTTCACCAAGCAAAGACACCCAATGGAGGTGAGGCTTTTTCCCTCCACAACACACCTTCAAATAGCGATGTCCTAACAATTTTTTTCATAATTTCTTCAAGTGACCGAGTTGGTGAAATTTGAAACATCTAAAGGGAATTTTTTCCTCATCAATCCGTTGGGCCCAAACACCTTCAAATGATATGAAGCTAACGGTGTTTAGAATTGATATAGAGAGAACCAAAGAATCCTTCCAGAGTGTTCTTGTCAAATCTCTCAGGGAGATCCTAGACACTAACATAGAATCATTCCAGTATTCTATAGGAAGGGCATATAATCTAACCCAAACAATAATTCCCTGAATTTTGAGATTATGGGATTAATGTTTGGAATCCATTGTTGTAAGAGATATGCTCCCTCCACCATTCATGGCCCTCCATGAAGGATCTCATTTTTTCATCCATGCAAATAATCAGAAAGAATTCTCTTGGCAATATCTTTAGCCTGAGATTATCACCCCAATGTTCTTTAACCCTTTTTTCTAGAGCTGCAACTGCAAGCCACTTTCCTGCAAATTTTCCAATGAGTCATCTTTCTTTTAGAAGGGCTTTCTCTTCATCAAAGGCAGAATCCACAACATCAAGCTCAACCAATAAACCCTGCTTCACTTCCTTATCCCAATCATGTTCATTCAGTCCGTTTTGTGGAAGGAAGTGTTTCGAAGCCCTTGAAAGATCTATGGAGAGATTCATTCTCCCTATGATTTGGACCTAAAGGGATCATGTTTACGCCTATTGCACTGTGTATTAGGTCACATCCCAGGGCGGTGCTCCTTTCATCTTCTATCATTTTGGTATGCATCTTCCACCCTTCATGATGCAGGGGAGAACCAAAACTATAAGACATCAAAACTCCGTTTTTATCGGTCAGTTCAGTTGCTCTTCTCTGCTGCAGTGGGATCAACTGAGATTTCTTTTGCGCCTATTGTCCTCCATCTGATCTCCTGATCACCTGTTGCCCTCTATCCAATCGCTCGATCACCTGCACTGACTCCATTCTTGAGAATACATGAATATTTTTATAATACTTCTAATATTAAAAGGCTAGATTATAGTACTTTAATCCCTTCCTCCTTATTTTCTCTTCATTTGAATTGAAAGCACAGATTAGATTAGTAGCTTGGATATTATGATTTCTTGGAATATGAGTATGTATTTGCAAGCCTTGTTTAAAGGATTATTTGACGATTGACGCATGCACATTTCCACAATTGCATGTTGGACTTCTTGTATAGTATTATGAAGGAACATTAACTACCGTTCAACCTTGCTGTTTTGAAAGATGATTTTCCATATTTTTAATGATCAATTATCTGGAACTGGAGGAATATTTTCTGAATGATATTCAAGTTATGATGGGACTTGTGCGAGTTAAGAGGCTATTGCCTTCTTATTTCCAAGCCCTGTTTTGATTTGAATTGATTATTGCTCTTAATATGAAGATGATTTTTCTTTTCTAAATTATAAAGATTATTTTATTTCAAATTTATGAGGACTAGTGATTGATTCTAAAAATGAACGAGTATTGTTGAAGATTTTCTTTTTGTTCATAATCTTAATTTCCGTTTTATTTTGTTGGACACTTGAATAAATAATGGTTCAAGATGTTAAGTTTATTATTTAATTTAATTCACTATTCATAAAGCATCGTTTTGCAATAGGTCATAGGATAAGGTAGTTTTCAAACTATCAATAGTTGCCTTCCTTTCTCCCAACGTATAAATAGAACCTGGTTTAAGGAAGGGACAATCAATAACATTATTCTAAAAATCTGCATATTTATTCTGCTTAATAAAAGAGATTTTTCTATCACTTTGTGCCATTTAAATTGAAATCACAGATGGCACCTGGAGGGGTTATTGGGACGCAGGTCTTACTTAATAACACGAGCATAGTGGGAGATTTTATGTGAGTTAGAATTAGTTGCAATTTCCTTTGCTAGCATTAATTTCCTTGAAATTTCCATTCCTCTTATTACAATTTGTTATATTGTGTCACGTGTGCGCATTTCTTACATTCACGTGTTAAGTGATTTCTAACATTTTTCTGTGTGTTTATATTGCATATGTCGCATCTCAAAAGTGTACAAATCCCAGTTGATAATTCAAGTACTCAATACATAATATTTGACTGGTCAATGGTAGACTCTAAAATTGCCAGTAGGAGGATGCCCCAACCTGAGGTGGCATGGTTCATTGTAGGAATTAGTCATGGAACTATCTCTTAATTGTTTACATTTACACTTTCTGGAGGGTTCCCCCTCAAATCGGCACTGCTTTCATTCTTCTGGAATTTGGTATTTTTGGCTTCATCCCCTCCCTTATATCAAAGATTCTCTATTATCTATTACTTGGTAGCCTATTGGATCAGTATTCTATTGAATGAAAGTGAGCTCGTTGATGATACTATTGTTAGTTGTTACTATAAAAATTTTGCACCTTATTGGATCGAATTATTGTTTCTTTCTAGGGAATGTTCTTTAATACAATAGTAGCCACAATAAGAACCAACTTAAGAAAATGATTCAAGATTTAACATTTCATCCCATATTGGGTACCAGTTTTCCCAGTACATATACGCATCAGTACATACCAACCTTACTCGCTACTGACTCCCCAATTCAATTGTTTAAATTTTTGAGATAATATATAAGCTATTGCACATTAAAATTACAAATGCACATACATACAGGAATAGCAATTTTTTAAAAACATTAACTAACAAAAACGTCTGCATGTACATACAGGAATAATGTTTAAAAAAAAAAACATTAACCAACAAAAATGTCTGAAATTTAAAATTAGTAATTATTTTCACTTCTATTTTTCACACCTAATTCATATTTAAAACAAAAAAAGCGAACGCATTGTTTTGAAAGCAATTTGGACAGAAAATACTAGTGCATTTTGATCAAATAATAATGAGCATGAAATGACAGATATGGACAAGGGAAAATTCACAGATTCTGACAAGGGCATCACCAACAAGTGTGAAAGAAGGAAAGAGAATACTATATAATATTGGTAAAGTGTGATCTCTTTCTTATTTTTCTAAATAATCTATATTTTTTAAGATCATAGAAGATTTACCTGGGGTGTTCCAAGAATCTAAAAAATAATTCATTTTGGCAGGCTCCTAGGATTCTTTAATTTGGAGGTTCTATTCTTGGTCTATTTGTGTTTGTCTAAGGAGTGAATTAGGATTTTTACTTCTAAGTTTTCATAAAACACTAATAACACCA
This sequence comes from Torreya grandis, assembly GCA_037957365.1. NCBI lineage: Eukaryota > Viridiplantae > Streptophyta > Pinopsida > Cupressales > Taxaceae > Torreya > Torreya grandis. The sequence goes on from JARHVA010000206.1 coordinate 4,087,458, forward strand.
CTAAAACATGGTAGGATTAGATCGTTAAGACTTTTTACATTTAGGTTTTCAGAAATAAATATTAAACACGTTATAAGGTAGGCCTATATCAACACCCCTAAAATAACTATAATGTGGACTTACTTCTCCCACCACTTTTACCAGACCTTATGAATGCAATCTTTGGGTTGATGTGGGGTTTTGGGGTTATGAAAATAAATGACCAGCTAGCAATCTATGTTTGAATGATTGAGGGTTTATTTATTTTTTATTGGTTTATTGTATTTGGACAGGTTAAATTTAGTAATGTAGTGGATGGGACCATAGGGGCTGGTATGCTCTCTTGTTTTCAGTGATTTTTAAAAAAAAGAACATGTTGGTCCAATGCACCTTAAAATTAGCTGCATTCCAATGATTTTTTAAAAGATTATAATGACTAGGATGGCGCACCTTCCTTGAAAATGCATTTATGAACTTTACGGGAGGTGAGTCAATCTGTTATATTATATATCAAAAGCATTGTACATTGTTTGGACACTTTTTATAATAGTTGGTAATGGGAAACAATTACTGGTAGTATACAATTATTCGGGTTTAATACAGTGACAAGAACGCAAGAACAAATAGAAATACACCCCTTCAATTTCAGGATTTTAAATTTGAGTTGATGAAATAAATGAAGAGTTGGTGTTGGTGCGGATGGCAAATAATCAGCTTGAAAAATAAAACATAAGACGATAATTTCTGGAAAAAACTGCACTGAAATCTGATTAATCCATCGACGTTTCGGATCACAACATTGGATCCATCGTCAGGATGTAGTGATCCGAAACGTCGATGGATTAATCAGATATCAGTGCAGTTTTTTCCAGAAATTATAGTCTTATGTTTTATTTTTCAAGCTGATTATTTGCCATCCGCACCAACACCAACTCTTCATTCGTACTACATCCTGACGATGGATCCAATGTTGTGATCCAAAACGTCGATGGATTAATCAGCAGATATCAATGCAGTTTTTTCCAGAAATTATCGTCTTATCTCATGGACTGCAAAAGCCTCGATTCTTGAATAAAAGATAATTTTTGGATCATTTGGATTTTTTGCATAAATGAAGGGGAAGGTGGTGAATAAACATGGTTTTGAGTAGGAGGCAACCAAATCGCAAGCTAGGTTGTAAGAATTGACCCTGGATTTCAAGATATCCAAATGTGGAAGAAAGAGACTTAACTCCAGAAATGGAAAAAGAGTGTGATCTCGAGATAACACCTCAAGTTACATGACAAGTGTGCATAAATCCAAAGGCAACAAGTGCTCTGTCACATCTAGGAAATGAAGGCCCAATTTGTATTCAAAGTAGTATAAATCGAGCAGCAAAAAGGTAGTTCTAAACAAACTAAAAAAATCTATTTTCTTGTTTCGTAGTTCTGAAAAAACTCAAAAAAATCTGTTTCCATGTTTCTAGAATTGAACAAGTATAGACGATCTACTATAGTTTAATCCTCACACCTAATGGGATGCTAGATTGAGTACTAGTTAGGTTCCCAACTAACAGATCTTCCTTGTGAGGGTAATTCCCTCTTGACTTACAAATAGCAATAAAGGGTTAGTGAGGAAGTAATGAAAAAACAAAATTATGTGAATTGTAATGTTGTACTTGTCGGCATCCAAGAAAACATTTCAATGTTCGTTTTGGTCATAATCTGTATGTGTATGGCGTCCAAGTAAGGGCAAACTTCTCCACCTTGTACAATGACATTGCAAGTAACAATAAAAAATCAAAGGTTGGAAGAGGAAATCTCATTCAAAGTTGAGAATATTTTCCAATGGTTTGGAAAATATCAGAGGATCACACTAAATGGATCAAATATGGGGGTGCCAAAGACGATATGAGAGGTGCTAGGGACAAGGTTGTAGATTTAATGGAAAACACAAGATGAAAGAGAGGCAAGCACGGGCTACAACTGAAAACAAATATGTTGAACTGATTACAGGTTTGAATAAATCATATTCATATTATCCATCCAATTATAGACCAACTACATTCATACTGAAGTGGTACATATAGGCCTAAAAATTGCCATGTTGGGAGCATGGGTCACAAGTACCAACCATCTATTTTCTGGAACCCATTTCTTGATCCTACTTCCAATCTCCGCAATCCCCTCTACATTAGAGCTTCTAGAAGAAGTATTGAAAGTGAATGATTTTTTTTATTAAAGCAAGATTTTTATTCTACACCCACAAATTTTGTTCCTGTGCTATTTCACAATATGAAGAATGAGTGTCCAATCACCCTAGAGAAGATGAAACAAAAGAAGTGAAGGAAGAAGAATATAACAATGCCCAGCGTGTGTTACGATGGGACTTGCAAACCCTTAATTTTGGAGGAAATGAAGAGTCGGTTTTATGTAGTTGATTCAGACATCTTATCAATTATGTTTATCTAAAACTTTCCTGAAACTTTTACGTATTTTAATGGTATATATGTCATTATGAAAACAGCATTAGATGTGTTGTATACTTTGCATGATTTACACCCTTTATGGACCGTATAGCGTGTCATGTATTACGGTATTAGTGATCAGGTAAAAAAATTGAGTACGCACGTGCATTTTGGTCAGCACATGGGATTTTTACCTATAGCAATGTAAGGGTGGTTTCAGGGCCCATGGTTTTATACCCCTTATATTGTAATATTGCTTGAAATATTTCCTATTAATGTCTACAAACACTCACACATGCATTAATGTGAAGTAGAACTTCGAAGTACATTACTGTATTATAAATGATCGAGTTAATGCAATAAGAAAGGAGGTGTTTGTGTTGGGTTTTTTCCTGAAAGTGTTTTCCTAGGTGAAAATCTTGTGTATAGTTGTGTATAGTGTGTAAATGTGAGTGCTCGCCATTTTTCTTTTCTGTTATGGCTTTAGATTTTGTTAGCATTGCTCCTCCTCCATAAGTTTATCGTTCTATTTCTCTTCATATAGTTAGAGTTAATTAAAATCTAGTTGTTTTATGCCTATTTTGTCAAGTAATTTTGGGTGAATACGTGTTTTAATGGTATTTAAAACACTTATTATATTAAAGGGCTAGATTATGCTACTTTAATCCCTCCCTTTATTCTCTATGCATTTAAATTAAAATCATGGATTAGATAAGTTGCTTGGATATGGTGATTGATAAGAATAAGTGAGTATGGATTTTCAAGCCTTGTTTGAAGCATTATTTGATGATTGAGTCGCATCAGAATTGCATGTGAGACTTTGTATGCAGTACAAAGAACCCTACCTACTGATCAACATGAATGTTTTGTAAGATGATTTTCCAACATTTTACCAAGCACCCGATACTGAAGGAATACTTTTCAAATGGCATTCAAGCAATGACATGACTGATGCAAGCTGAAATGATATTGTCTTCTTATTTCCAAGCTGTTAGCGTTGATTTAAATTTATTATTGATTCTGATATGAAGATGCTTTTTCTTTAATAAATTCTGAAGATTATTTTATTTCTAATTTATGAAGAGTGCTGAATTATTCTGAAGATGAATGAGTACTTTTCTAGATTTTTTTAAGTAGTCTAAATTTACTTTTTATTTTCTTGAACACTTGAAGAAATGATTGTTCCAGATGTAAAGTTTATTAGTCAATTTAATCGTCATCAAGCACCATTTTGTAATAGGATTAGTGTAAGGTATTTTTCAAACTATCGATAGTCGCCTTCATTTCTCCCAAAGTATAGATAGAACTCGGTTGGAGGAGACAATAAACAACATATTCTAAAAATATTTATCTTTATTCCACTTAACACAATAGTTTTTCCGTCACTTTGTACCATCAAAGAGGTCTTATCACTCCCTTGGAAGACACCCAGAGATGTTTCTGGGAACCAGGGCCCTCCTTTCTAGCACAAGAATATTGATAGATTCTGTGAGTTAGACAAAATTAATTGCAATTTCCTTTTCTACCATTAATTTCCTTGCAATTTCAATCCCTATCATTATAATCCATCATATTGTGGGTGTATTTCTTTCGTTCTTGTGTTAAGTGGTGTATTTCTTTCGTTCTTGTGTTAAGTGATACTGATTCCTGCAATTTATTTGTGTGTGTATTATACATGTTGCCTGCAAAGTGTACCAATTCTGATTGATAATTAAATTACTCAATACAAAACATTTGACTGGTCAATGTTAGATTCTAAAATTTCTAATATGGTAGACTATAAATAGAGGTTGAGTATTTCATTGTACAGATGAGTTGTGGAATTATCTCTTCATTGTTTACATTTTTGCTTTTTGGAGGTTTCCCCCTCAAAGCAGCATTCTTTCATAATTCTGGCATTTGCTATTTTCAGCTTCATGTCATCACTTATATATCAGACCACCTCTATTCTCTGTTACTATTAGCATAGTCGATTGGATTGCTATTAGATGAATTTTAGACCTTTGATGATATCATGATACTACTCTTACTCTAAATATTTTGCACCATTGGAATGAATTATTGTTGACTTCTAAATTATTTGTTCCTTTTACAATGTCATGCTTTCATCATACCAGTTTTATGAAACTTCTCTGATTCAATAGTAACCACAATAAGACCTTACTTAAATTAATGATACGATATTCGAACATTTCAGTCCATGTTTTGGGTACCAGTTTCTCTAGTACTTGAACACATCGGTGTGTACCAACCTTACTTGCACACCAACGCCCTAAATTAATTATTTAAATTTTCATGATAATATGTAAGCTAGCGAGCCTAAAATGCATGGACGTACATGAAAAAATTATACAAAAAACATCCTCAAATTCATCCACAAACTAAAACGTCTCAAATTTAAACTCAGTGGTTATTTTATCTTTAACATCCTATTCACATTTAAAGCATAAAACAAAAAACAAATGCATTGCTTTCAAGGCAATTTGAAGAGAGACGGACTATAGAATTCTGGACAAATAATAATGAGGGTAAATTTAATAGATATGTACAAGCAAAAATTCACAGATTCATATGAGAGCATTGCCAATTAGAGTGAAGTGGAATAAAAATCTAGAGGTATTGTGTGATCTCATTTATATTTTCCTAATTAATATATATTTTTAAGAACATAGAATATCCACCTTAGGTGCTCTAAGAATCTTTAAATAAATTCATATTTGGGATTCCTAGTTTGTTTGTTTTTTATTTGGTGGTTGGGAGGTCGGGGAGGGGAGGAGGGGTATTGGGGTTCTATTGTTGATCTTCTTGTGTTCTTCTAGGGCGTGAATTAAGGTTTTTACTTCTAAGTTTTCTCAAAACAAACTAATGAACATCAGCGAACATGGTAGAATTAGAACGTTGGAGTTTTTACATCAATGTTTTCAAAAAAATATTAGACATAGAATGAGGTATGATTAGATCAATGCACCTAAAATATATTATAATGTGGACATAATTTTCCCAACACTTATTCTATACCTCACAAGCAATATATTTGGGTTAATATGGAAAACTAGGGTTATGCAAATAAATGACGAGCTAGCAATTTACGTACTTGGACAGGTTAAGTTTAGTAATGTAGTGGATGGGACCTTCTTGTCATCAATGCTTTCTTCAAAAAAGCAATATATGAATGCAATGTGCCTAAAAAATTCACAATCTTCCAATGAAATTTTAAAATATTATAATTATGAAGTTGGTGCACCTTCCTTGCAAATGCATTGATCCACCTTTAAGGGGGGTGCATCAATCTATTCAAACATGTAATAAAAGAATTGAACATTGTTTAAAAAGTTTTAATAATAGTTAGTGATGGTAAACCTTTACTTCCATTATAGGCTTTTCGGGTTGAATGTACTGACAAGATGGAAAGGATAAACAGAAATAGAATGGATGATAACCGGTTCAACTTAAGAGAATAAACATGAACAATGACCAAGGAAGAAATATATAAGCTATTTTATATATTTTTTAAATAAGAAATGTAGTTAAAAATATATAGTAATTAATGTGAAATGTAATGGTAAAAAGTTGTCATGCAGGTAGAAGATCAAATAACAAAGTTGAAACACAACCAAAAGTGAAACACATGCTTGATATCAAAACGCACATAATATAACAGGGGGCTATGAAGATAAAGATTATACTGTTGGTGACAATGGATATAATTACCATTATGTTAATGGACAATTAAGTAATCTGTGCCAAGAGGTGCATTCCACAGCCCACATCAACTTGGAATTTTGGCGTGGTGGGTAGGTGGATGGGTAGACAAATGGATGTGTGGGAACATTGGTTGCCAACTTTTTATAGACATGCAACAATTATCAATAATGAAAAATATTGTTATGATATGATGCAGGAGAATCCGAGGTATGATGGGCAATCTTGCATCAACCAAAAATATGTGTCATGTTGATTTTCCTTGTGTTTCCTTTTGCTTAGGTGTTCAAGTGACATCTTAGAGTTCCTTGCATACTTCCGAGCTCCTAAAGGCACAGGGTTCTATCAGCCAACAGGGATCAGTTTGAGTACTCTCTGAATGGTGACGAATTTGCAGGTTCCTGCAGGCAGCGGTTGCGAAACTGCCAGTCTGCATTAACCAGTGGTTGACCGCCAGCCTACATTAAGCGGCAGTTTCTCTTGTGGCAGTTGCATACAAAGAGTGACAGCCCAGAATGATTGTTTTTGCCTATTTGGAACATTTTTCAGGAATGGAGGAATTCAAATAGATGTCCCAGAAAGAAAAGAACAGTGAGAAAGATCCAAAGGCAGGGGCATCCAGCTTCAGTTGGGGAAAAATGACTGGAGAATACTTGTGAGACAGCCAAGAGTAGAAAACAGTTGATCCAAGAACATCGAGGACCTTTTTGTAGTAAATATTTTATTTATGTTTGAAATAGAGAGAATAAACAAGTGTTGTTGTTTGTTAGCTTCTGTAATTCATCATCAGAATTGAATAAAGGTGTGATCTTTTGTCCCTAGTCATGAGTGCAATGGGGTGTGTGTGTTCATTGTTGGAGTGACTTAGTCCAGGCTGCAGGGACAAGGCTTCGATTAACTTGGCCTCCTAACCCTGAGATTGTTGGAGTGATTGATATCTTATGACACTGTAATACAAGTACTTACAGTGAGGAAAGGTGTAAGATGAGTCATAAGAGAGGGAGAAAGAAATAAGATAATGAAACATATTGTAATGTACACTCTCATGACCTACATTCGAATGCTAGGACCCTACACTAACTTAACAATAGAAATAACATTCTTAGAGATAGGAATTATGCATTCTAGAGAAAATATTAAATGGGAACCACTTCTTGTTACATACCAGTTTAGAAGCATTAAATACAAAGAGCTCCAACTACAAACTCTTAAGATTTCGCACAGTGAAAATGTTATATTATATGTTAAGTATTCACATAGCTTTGAAATTCCCTATTTTAAATTGCTTGAAAGAATAAATGAAGCAATAGGGTGGGGTAGTAACTTTCCCATCAATATTCAAATGAAAGGTACTTGTTATTCATCTTTTTACTAAAAGATTGTTGAACAACATGACATGTTATCATTAATCCATGCATGTAATAGAGGTGGATACGACTATCTTAATTAACAGTCATGTTCATCTAGCGAAAGTCGCAACTAATACTAGACTAATTGCCTTTTTCATGTCCCTCTTTTGATGGGGACATGATGGAAGACCCTTAGCCTTAAAACCCTTCCCGTGGGCTAAGGAGCAAATATAAAGGGAAGTGAGGATTGAAATTTTTTTAAGAGAATATGTGTAAAAGCACTTTTTAAAAAGTACTTTATGTTTTCAAATTCACTTAAAAATGGACCTTTAAGGGTCTTGATGATTTTAAGTGTTTTTAAAAAAGAAAAAAAGAAAAAAGATCATAAGGGAAGGGTCTATTAAGATCATTAAGTCACTCTCCCTTCCCAATTTTGGGCACTTCACTTGGGAGGACTACATAAGGCAAAAGAAGGAATCATTTGTGCATTCATGACTAATTTTGATAACCATTTTCATGGAGTCTAAGCACGAAAAGCAAGGGCTTGCACTTGGAGAACGAAAACCGTTCAAACGAGCTGAATCAAGGACGAAAACCCTTGAATTCAGAACTGAAACAACTCATCACAAAGTTGTATTGAACAGAAATTGACAACAAGGGTGTTTTCAACACCAAGGATCATTTGCAGGAGGAGTGAACCATTGAAGGTGCTGGACGCATGCAATAAGGGGCTCTCCTAGGGCAGCGAAGGTCTGATTTTGAGGACTGCACATTTCACAAGCACAGAGACTTGGGTTTGAGGGTGAGCGACCCACTTTGGGGTCATCACAAGGCCATTGGAGGGTGTGGATTAGCGACGCATATTTTTCTGATATTTTATCCTAATTTTCCAGCCATACATTTGACCAAAAATCAGGTTTTTAACTGGTTATTTGGCCAATATATTGATATAATTTCTACTATTTTTGGAGACTTGAAATATTATTTTTGGAGATATTTTCAAGGCATATGCAACAGTATTTTGTCATTTTCAGATTACTAGGGTTTGAGAAAAAATCTAAAAAATAATATTTTATTGTTGGAATGGTTGAATAATTTCTTATTTAACTAATACCCCTAAAAAGGGACATTACAGTGGTATCAGAGCCAAATCTTGGTTCGCTATGGGTTTTGCAGTAATACATACAAGAAGATGAAGGAGAAATTAGCTATTACTTGAGTAAGAAGAAAGTGCGGGAACTTCCGCATATAGAAGACATGTCAAGGGAAGAAGAAGAAAATAGATAAGAACAAAGGCTTGACAGGTACACACAAGCTCAAGAACAAATGATGGCCATGATGGTAAAATTTGAGTGAACTATGGAGTTGAAGGGGGACAAGCCATCCAATGGGGATGGTAGTGCTTCAAGAAGTCACAGTGTCTTGGATCAGCGTTCTAAGGGTATTGGTGGAGCTTCACGTAGGCCTAACCAGCATACCTTTTTGCAAGATGAGGTGGCCATTCTCGAGGGGAAAGCACAACCCTCATTAAAGGACACCTTGTTGAAGGATTATGATGAATACATGGCATATCCAGCGCCTTTTAAGAAAACAATTGGATTTTTCAGCTTTCACTTCTTGGAAGCATGATCAAATAGGAGGCAATAGGGCTGGCCACAAGCACAAAGGCAGCCAAGGAAGACTCCAACCCGCTTTGGGTAAGCTTGCACTTTCAAATTTTGATGGTTCTCTTAAAAGTTCAGCTAGGGCTTGGATCCAAAAAGTAGATACTTATTTTTCACTAAGACCTATGTTGGAAAAAGAGGCCATTCAATTTGCTACCTTGCACTTGGAAGGGGCTGCCCATGAATGGTGGTATCATGGTTTGGTTGCTCAAGGTCACCAACTCATTTCATCTTATGAGGAATTCACTAAAAGGATTATTGAGCGATTTGATAGGGCTGATCTGGAATTGCATTTTAGAGAATTAGCTCAACTAAAACAAAAAGACACAGTGGAAGGATATGTAATTGAATTTCAAAGGCTTTCGGTTATGGTGACAAATGTTTCGAAAAGGAGGTTAGTGGTTCTTTTCATGAAAAGTTTCCCTGATTCGATTAGAGGGTTAGTCAAGGCTTTTGATCCTTCCACTCTCCAAGGAGCCATTCAAAAGGCTCTTGATCTTGAGTTCTCAATGCCACAAGGTAAAATTCTGCCCTTCAATTTTCAGAACTAATGTTTTTAAGCCCTATGGACAGCCAAAAAACAACAATTGGGGGCAGCCAAGGGGCAGTAATTTTGGGCCACCTAAATCAGCTCCTTTGGGGCAATTGGACAAGCCTAATCAGCATGGTATAGGGCAGTTTGAAAGGCCAAACCAGCAGGGTTTAAGGCAGTAAAAAGCGCTGCCAAGAGGGAGTTTTGAAACAAGAAATGAATTAAGGAAGAAATTGTGTTTTGATTGCAAAGACCCTTGGTCACCGGGTCATCATTGTCGTGGAAAGGGTCAAATGCACTACATTGAAGTGCATTTAGATGAAGAAGATGAGGATGTTGAGGAAAGGGCAGCCACCTATGAAGATGAGCACTCGGAAATATTTGGTGGAAAAGACTTGGAAGGCACCTTTGCTTCCCTATCTGGAACCCCTAAGTACTATCCTTTTTGTGTAAAGGGTAGTTTAAAAGGTATGGAGATTACTATTCTTATTGATAGTGGAACCACGCATAATTTCATTAATAAAAAAATAGTGACTTTATGTGGCTTGCAATCTATTGAATTCAATGGTTTTCATGTAACTATGGCGGATGGCTTCACCATTCCTTGTACCACAAAAATTCCCAAGCTAAACATAATGATGTGAACACACCTCATTGAAGATGATTTTTATGTGGTTGGTATTGGAGAAACTAACCTTGTGCTTGGTATACAATGGTTGCACTCTCTTGGGGAGTACACCCAAAACTACCAAACCATAGAGCTCAAGTTTGACGCCAATCGGAAGGAAGTCGTATTGCATGGGTTGCAAGATAGGACACCCAAGGGGGTAATGTCCAAAAGAATGGAAAGCGTGCTAAATGAAAAAATTCAAATTGGGGCAGCTAGGCAAATGGAATTTTCTTAGTTGGGACAGCCAACTCTCATGAAGAAAAAAGATTTCATATATGACACATGGAGTGAAGGAATGATGGGAAAGGGTTTCCAATATGAAAAATACAATATGGGGAGTCTATGGCAGCCTCTAAGGTACAAAAAAAGTTTCCAAAATGTTATTTGCATCAGCTGGTTTTTTAAATACACTAAAGTATGTATCATAAGGCATGGTAATGTGAGAGGTTTGTTGAAAAGAGCTAATGATATTGGGTTTCCAAGGTATGGAAGGATTCATTCAACTCTTCTTTTTCTTACCAATTTTGGAAATTTGTGCTTAAATTGGGTGTTTGAGAAACTTGAAAATCCATGTTTGGGGGAAAAAAAGAAATCTGAAAAAGATTTAGGAAGGCATTTTCAAGTACGTTCAGAAAATTCTGAGTGTTATAGGCCATTCCAGCCTATCATACGATTTGAAAATGTGCTCCATAAAGTGTCAATTGGGTTGGGAAAAAATGCTCAAAAATCTGAAATCAAAGGGACACTTAGTAATGACATGAAAAAGTGAATTAATGGTCCAATTCAGCTGGGTATGTATGCTTGGAACAAGGTTGAAAGGAGCAATGAACAGCCCACTACATGTCTGATTTTGCAAAAGAGAGTAAATTTTATTTGGAAGACAAGGGACCAACTACTACTTCACTTTTCCAAGGTAAGCAACATCTACACTTGAAGAAACCAACTTGTGATTTCAAAACCCTCAAGGTACACATACAGGGCAGCTCTTTAATATATTTCAAATCTGATTTCTTTTTTATGATCATAATGTCTCTTGTATGTGGCATAGGCATTAAGAAGTTGAATAGTTTAACTCCAACCAAGAATTGCAAGGTTGTAAGAAAACAGGGTAGTGTGTAACAAAGGAGTTGGTTCACTCCAATACCAAGGTACAAGTGAAGTGGTGCGGTGAAAATGGATTTGACATGCCTAGACATAAATTTTCAGTCCTTGGGGTGCATCATGGGAGGAATTTGAAGAGTTTATTCATCTATTATGAGTTGCATACAGTAGGTTACACTTGAAGCAGCAAGATGGAAAAGGAAAAAATCAGTGGATGTAGGGTTAAGGAGGTTGATAAGGGCTGCATACTTTGTGACATTCAAAAGTTGGCAGCCATACTTCACAAACAAATCTTGGCAACAACCCCAAGAGGAAGAAAAAATAATTGTTTTGACCAACATTTTGCTTCTTGTGCAGATGAAGACATAGGAGCAATCAAAGCCCTCACAAATGAAAACTACCTAGCTGGAATACCAATTTCCAGCCACCTTTGTGATGACAAATTCAAGGATTTTCTTGCTTCCCACGTCTTAGGAGTATCTTTTGAATATATGGGGTCAAGAGTGAGAAGTGACAACATGAGATACTGCTGGTTTTGCATTTTCAGGTTGCTTAAGCCACACAAAAGCTTCATATGCAGCTGTAGCATACATCACCAAGAGGGGTCTCTTCTTTGGGAAAAGCCTAAGTTTGAATTTGGCACAAGACCAACCATGGAAAGAGCTTTTTAGTTGATTCTATTGCTTGAGGACAAGCAATTTTGGACAGAGAAAATTGTCATGTCCTCTTTTGATGGGGACATGATGGAAGACCTTTAGCCTTAAAACCCTTCTCGGGGGCTAAGGGACAAATATAAAGGGAAGTGAGGATTGAAATGTTTTTGAGAGAATGTGTAAAAATACTTTTTGAAAAGTACTTTACGTTTTCGAATTCACTTAAAAGGGGACCTTCAAGGGTCTTGATGATTTAAGTGGTTATAAAAAATTAAAAAGATCATAAAGGAAGGGTCTATTAAGATCCTTAAGTTACTCTCCCTTCCCTATTTTCGGTGATTCACTTGGGAGGACTACGTAAGGCAAAAGAAGGAATCATTTGTGCATTTATGACTAATTTTGATAACTATTTTCTTGGAGTCTAAGCATGAAAAGCAAGGGCTTGCACTTGGAGAATGGAAACCCTTCAAGAGAGCTGAATCAATGACGAAAACCCTTGAATTCAGACCTGAAACAACTCATCACAGAGTTGTATTGAGCAAAACTTGGCAACAACAAGGGTGTTTTCAACACCAAGGATCATTTGCAGGAGCAAACCATTAGAGGAGCTGGACGCATGCATAAGGGGCTGTCCTAGGGCAGCGAAGGTCTATTTTTTAGGGCTGCACATTTCACAAGGGCAGTGACTTGGGTTTGAGGGTGAGCGACCCACTTTGCGATCATCACAAGGCCATTGGAAGGTGGGGATCAGCCACAAATATTTTTCTGATATTTTATCCTAATTTTCCAGCCATACATTTGACCAAAAATCAGGTTTTTAGCTGGTTATTTGGCCAATAATATTTATATAACTTATGCTATTTTAAGAGACTTGAAATATTATTTTTGGAGCTATTTTCAAGGCATATGCAACAGTATTTTGTCATTTTCAGATTGCTAGGGTTTAAGGAAAAATCTGAAAATTAATATTTTATTGTTGGAGCGGTTGAATAATTTCTTGTTTAACTAATACCCCTAAAATGGGACATTCCAGCCTTTGAGGTGTGAAAGAAGCAACCATCTTGTATTTCTGCTTCATTCTTACGAGTATCCAAAGGGAGCTTTTTTAGTGTACAACTATGGTAATTTATGGCTCAATTGAATGAAAAATAAAAATGATTGGGAGAATATATAGATCATATATTTACATGTACATTATAAACAATCATGATCAAAATGAAGGCAACAATGAAAAAGACAGTTGATGCATATCAGAATTGTGTGCTAAGGCTTTACATTTCCATTTGACAAGTGTTAGGTTTTAGCTGTGGGAATGCTGCTTTCTGTTATCTTTAGCAGGCTGACATTTCTAACGATCAATAAGTTGGAGTTTGGAATTTTTGTGGAACTACATTATTGTAAAAAATTAAAACAAAGCCCAAAAATTATTCTAGTTTGTTCAAGAACGGTAGTAAATCAATTTTCAATAAAATATTACTATTTCGCCAGATCAATTTAGAGTCAACATGATAACTACTTTATACACTAAAATTGGATACTGCTTGAAAGAGATATTAAGGATTCCATATGTCTCCTGTTCACTTTGACTCACATGCTAAAAAATGTCACTTTCTATTCAGAGTCGGACTGTTAGTTTTTTGCTCTTGAATTGTTAGTTTTCTTTTCTTTAAATTGGTCTATCTTTGCACAACTAACAAGAGTGCTTATCTGTGCTTCATCACATTCACATCACTAATCATGGTGTTTATTGCAAGGTTGGCGGCAATGGCATTGCTAATATTTGCAGCCTCTGCGATGATAATATGCAATGCAGAGTGAGATGGAAAAATGTTAAGGGGAATGGCATTTTAGAGTTAGGCAAAAATGAGCAGGTTTCTTGCAGACAAGCATACATGCAAAGGGACCAACACTCTGCGTGAAGTAAAATCACAGTGCTGCACGGACTGCTGTTTTAATGTATTGAGAGATCAATATCACTGTGGCTCATGTGGCACCCATTTCCCCTTCAGATATGCTTGTTGTAACAATCATTGGATAAACTGGGGCCTGCCATAAGGACAACTGTGGCAGCTGCGATGTCCACTGAAATAAAAAGGAGAAACACTTTTATGATATGTTTTCTTATGCCTGCCTAGTTAGTTAGTTTATCAAATATTCTCACACCAATTACAGTCAATCCATTTAATTAATAAGTTGGATAAGGCTGTGTTCATCCAGCCAGATATGTTTTGACTGTTGAACAACAGCTCGAAGTGTCAGTATAGATTGTTATTATTAGTAACTGCTCGTTGGAGCTATACCTTATTCCAATTAAAAGGCAATGGCGTAATTGATGCAAATGGGTAGACAAGTTCATTACAAACAGTTTTTGATATTCGTACATGTGACATCCTCTGCAAGAGAAATGTAGTGGGTTAATGAATTTTGAGAATAAGCACTGAAAACAATGTTCAAAAAATTTATTTGTATATTCTACAAGACTCACAACAAGATATAGTCTTTTTTAAGTGTCTCGAACCCAGTCCAAATTCCTAATTTAATATTTTTAAATAATTAATATAACACGTTGGAAATGGGTATTGATTGAATCCTGGCACACGAACAAAATAATTGGTGGATTAAACTAATCTAAATTCATGGTTTTTAAATAGTTAATATAACACATTGGAAGTGGGTGTTGATTGATGCCTGGCACACAAACAAAATAATTGGTGGATTAAACTAATCTAAATTCATGGTGATGCACAAAATACTTTTTTTGTTGAGAGTAACTAAGAACATCACCGGACCTAGACTGATTCTAGTAGAAACAGACCCGGGTAATAGACATGCTACTACACGGACATGTCCTTCAAGTTATGCATTGCCTTATTGCAGGGTGGTGATTTAACTTGGGTCACTCTCTTTATAAATTTACCTTTTTTACCATTACACCATAATCCTTTGGACGATACACATATTAGAGTTTTATCTGATCAAAGATAGAATTTTTTTTTTTTCTCTCAATGCTATGTACCCCATAAGAAGAAATTTATACTAAAGATTGGTCTATATATAAATCGGATTCCAAATATACAAACTTTCATTAAGTCACTTGTTCCTCCAATGTAAGCCTTGTTGCCGGGTGAAAAGAAACAGCACAGGCAATCTAAAATAGATAATTACACTTTCTATGGTAACCCAATGTTTTCAGAGTGAAAAGTTAGGGATGGACAAAGAAACTTATAAACCTAATTCATATGTTCAACAATAGCATTGCAAGAATGACAGTCATTATTGAACAGATTAAAATACCCAGCTCCCTAAAGAAAGGCTGATAAAAAATATTCAACACACTTCCAGAAAAGGAACCTCAACCTGGTTCTGATACAAGTCTTTTTCCTAACCTAATAAAAGGTTGTAATAGAACAAATAGGCGAGTAAATAAATTGAAGGGTAATTTACTTATTAACATTCTATATACATCGAAACTCAGTCATCACCACACCCACCCTCTCATCCCTCGGTCTCTTTCTTACTCATTTCATTGTTCTTGTATTGTTCATATAAGTTCTGTATACCTTTCACTTGATTTTGATTCCATAATATCAAAACTGTTTATCGCTGTGTCTCCTTCAATCACTCAATTCCACTTGAATATTTACGAAAGGCTATTGAAAATTTGTCTATCTTCAATTGTTGTTGTTGAAATTGTTAATAACTATTGTTGATGTTATTAATAAAGATTAGTTTTTGTTACCATGTATATAAATATTTCAATTTAGTTATAGATAATAAATTTCTTTAATTTTATTTATATTCTCATATTCCTTCCAAAAATTTATCATATAAAAATAATGTCAGCATCATTTAAAGATATGAACAAGCATTTCAGGTTTATTGGAATCTTTGCGATTTGCATCAGTGAGCAGTATACTTGGTTCAACCCACTAATGAGTCATGGGCAGAACCACAACCATCTGCATAATACATCTCACCCATCTAAAACTCAAAACAGGTGTTGTTTGTGACAATTAAAATCTTCACATTTACAGATGTCTTTATTAATGATTGGGTTTGATTCTTGAGGACTTCTGACTACTTTCAATTTTCATTGACAATTAAAAATTTATAATCTTTGAACACAGCTTAAAATTTGAGGCATGGACAGAACCCCAACCATCTGCATAATACATCTCACCGATCTAAAACTCAAATCAGGTGTTGCTTGCAACAACTAAAAGATTTACATTTAAAAATGTTTTTTTTAATGACTGGATTTGTTTCTTGAGGACTTCTCATTGACAGTTATATCTTTGAAAACTGCTTTAGTTTCTTTGCAAGCATAACTTTTAGCTCTTATTATATTTATCTGCTTTTTCAAAAGAAATGTTCCATGCAGTACACCATTTGTATCTCCAAAGTTCAAACGTCACAAGCACTCCCCTCTTTATTGGGTATTTGTACAACTTTAAAAAAAAAAATCAAAAGCTTCTTTGCAGGTTCTGCCACACTCTATATCATCATCAATTAATATCTGTTTCGTCCTTTAAACTTCACAATATTTCTGCTTTAATAATTTGATCCTGTATAGATGCTTCAATCATATCAAAATATTTAGAGTTCAAGACTTATTCCCCTTATAGGTGCATCATAGGCCAGTTTAGCCCTTTGACCTTTTGACCTATTAACACTAGTCTATTTTACCAGAAAAAATCATCTTCCTTTATGACTAGTTTTATAAATTATGACGAGGCTCCCCGTAGTCTGCATTGCAGCATTTTCTTACATAGAATCACAACTTGTCAACACGGTTTGTACTGCTCATTAATTTTGTGAATAGCAACTTAATCAAACTGCTGCATTCCAAATAACAACAGAAATGGAACTGCAAATATAGAGTAGAGTAAATGATAAAATGAGAAAAAAAAAATGGGGGAACCTGCTCACCCATGATTGGATTGCACCTGCCAATCTGTCCATAACACAAAGTCTCACACAATGGCGCCTCTCTGTTTGCATTAGAAGTTGAAAATGTACAAGATACAATCTTTAGGGTTTTTCTTCCACTCTTTATATCAAACCCTCCTTAACTCATGACCTAACCCTTCACTAACTCTAAGCATCTGAAATATAGCATAACTTGATAATAATGCTAATACTAAAACGGAAAACATCCTATGGCTATAACATATGTTGTGCCTAGGTACACAACCAAACTCCATTCTATCTTGTCAAATCTCATTATGGGGAAACTCCTCATCTTTATTACCATACAAGATTAACTCCATTGCACTCTTAGATCTGCAAGCTTTTAGTTGATGGTTCTTCCTCAAACTCCTAAGGTCTTTTATTTATAACTTCAAGTCCTCCATTTACCATAAATTTCAAGATTATTCAGTTCGCTTTCATAGCTTTGATTATTCCATTCACTGCCTTGTTGGATCTTGGGTTTATTAGGTGATCCTTGGCTAGGTGCATAAACTAGTAGCCATTATGTCATCTAGGCATCACTCCTTCCCATCAGTAGCCATCACTCCTCCTAAAAGGGAAAACATCCTATAACATACGTTGTGCGTAGGTACACAACAACAACTTCATTCTATCTTGTCAAATCTCATTATGGGACAACTCCTCATCTGTATAATCATACAAGATTAACTCCATTGCACTCTTAGATCTGAACCTTTTTAGTTGATGGTACTTCCTCAAACTCCTAAGATCTTTTATTTATTATTTCAAGTCCTCCATTTACCAGCAACAGCAGATTATTAAATTCACTTTCATAGCTTTGATTATTCCATTCACTTCCTTGTTGGATCTTGGGTTTTATTAGGTGATCCTTGGCTAGGTGCACAGACTAGTAGCCATTATATCATCCGGGCATCACTCCTTCCCATCAGTAACCAAAATTAATTTTTCCATCACTCCTCCTAAAAGGGAGAACATCCTATAACATATGTTGTGCCTACGTACAAAACACAAACTCCATTCTATCTTGTCAAATCTCATTATAGGGCAACTCCTCATCTGTATTACCATACAATATTATCTCCATTGCACTCTTAGATCTGAAAGCTTTTTGTTGGTGGTGCTTCCTCAAACTCCTAAGGTCTTTTATTTATCGCTTCAAGTCCTCCATTTACCAGAAATCGCAGATTATTCAATTTGCTTTCATAGCTTTGATTATTCCATTCACTTCCTTGTTGGATCTTGGGTTTATTAGGTGATCCTTGGCTAGGTGCACAGACTAGTAGCCATTATGTCATCTAGGCATCGCTCCTTCCCATCAGTAGCCAAAACTAGTTTTTCCATCACTCCTCAAACTTGATTTTAATACATATTAAGACAAGCGAATTTTTCCTTTTGTCTGTGGCTTTGAGGACAATCCTTGATCTGTAAAAGGTGGCTTACAGCCAACTAAGTACATTCCGCCACCACTAATTGCCTCATAAAACTATGAATAAATTCAAGATTAGATCAATGTGTTCATTAGGCCTAATTATAAATTACAAAAATGCATCAGTTCATGGTATATTAAATAAAAATATGCATAAATAAAATATTAATAAACCATTAATTAGATTAGTAATCTGCATATTTATTTATTAATATACCTCCACTATATCCAGAACAGAGTAACTATAAACTATTAATCTGTTTTATAATAATATTATTATTGTAACATATTGATCTACTGTAATCAATAAGTTATAAACTGAATACTAAATTAGTAAATAATCTAATGATCTATCTTGTTAAATTTTAAGTTAGACTAATTTCATTAGTCTATAATTATAATATCATTTTACTATATAATTGCATTATAAAGCTTCCTAATTTAGTATTAGTCTATCTATGTGTGTTGCCAAATCCCTAACTCCCAATTGGTGGGAGGCCTTTCCACAGCCACACCCACATCCCCACTCTTGATATTTTTAAATATATCATACGATGTTTTCTTCTATGTAATGCAAGAATGCATTCCCAGTGATGTAAATGTCCATGTGTCCTTTGTACGATGAGGGCGACGAGCAAACACTCTTTGCATCACTATTCCCAACAGAGAGATTTAAACATGGTCCATTCCCATACCCAGAGGAGACACCTAGCCAATCCACATCCCCAAAGAGACACCTAGGAGTCATCTAAGGGACCATTGCCCCTCCTAAAGAATTTATCTTGTATAATATAAAAGGTTCACAATTTTGAATTTATCATTCATGCTCACCTACCTTGGACGACGGATTTGATGCACATCTCTCAAACAAAATCAATAAAATGAACCACCATGAGCAAATAGGAACTCATTAGTTTGACCCTTGATGTTCATGTTTACAATTTTATGTACCAATGTGATCGATTGTTTTATAGACAAGGAAGTATAAAAGTGTGATTGTGTGATCATGATGTACACTGTATCAGTGTATTTTCATTTTATCTGTTAAAACTTAATGAGAACTCACAAAATTAAAAATGAATAAGGCAATAAATCCATATGTTCAGTGCTCAGTGCTCACGTAGAGAGTCTAGACTATATTGATATTTAATTTGATATTTGTATGGTAGCTGCTACCATGCTTATTTAATTATCTTGAAAATATCAACGCTGTGTAGATATTTCTAGCATTAGGTCCTTAATATATGTAATTGTTGGCCATCTTATCCTGTACCATCTTCTGTATCGGTAATACAAGTCCCAACATCATCAAAACTTGGAGATATTAAGGTTTTCTTTGGAAGCTAAACATAATTGAGGAAGGCATATGTGCAGTAAAAGTTAAAGAACAATTTTAATGCATAAGAGACTGAAAAGACAATTGTAATAAAACATATCACACTGAACTTATTGTAGACTAACCTGTCACATTTATACTTGTTCTCACCGTCCAATGTTTCAGGAGCTGTGAATCGTGCAAGTGCATCTTGAAGAGATTCAATGTTGCCTTCTATCTCCACATTAAGATCCATCATGCGATCATACCGCTCAGATATGTATTGGCATTTCAAACACTTTATCTGCAGCACAAGAAAAAGGCGATACAATTTTTATACATCTATGATCTAATTGCCTTAATGGTTGTTTGATCCTATACATTTTATTCAGAAAAGAATAGCAAAATGATGATAATTCTCCAAATAACAAAGAAATATTATTCTTATTTGGAAACATGATTTCAAAATTATCTTTAGAGGTTAAAGTGACATCACTTTTGACTGAAGATAGCCCCCAAAAATCTGTTGGATAAGTGTTGTATCCTGTGATTTTGGATCAACTGCCCTCTCCCTGTCAGCTTCGGCAAGACATACTGATTGCATTGCATCAATGGCAAACCTAGCAGCAGGAACCATATAGATCATATTGAATATGCAGCAGGGCTTTACAGAAAGAATTTCAGAATCAAAAAAGGACCAAAACTAAAATGTGTCAAAAACAGTATAACCATGATGAATCTACACATTTCTTAAAGTATAAAAAACTCAAAGAGAAAAATGAAAACTGACTGAGCATTGGCAAGCCACTGTAAACCCCAGAAGTTCAAAATTCAGTTCACCTTAAAAATTCATGAGCATCCTCTTCCCTCCCATATCCAAGGTGATTTCCAATGTTCTGTATTTGTGATAATATTCTTAAGGGTGAAATAGGACCTTTTCCATCCCTCATCCTGGAAACAAGGTGCTGAAGCTCACACATGAAGCACCAATCACTTCTCTGACCTGAATTGGACAAAATACCAAATGACAATCCTGTGAGTGTTGATAAGGTGAATTGGCTAATATTCAAAACTACAAATTTGTCCTAGAAAAGGTATGCCAATGTGTATGAATGACATGATGGAGAAAAGGTAACATACAATTTTTGGAATGAGATCCTTGGAGTAGATATGCAGCAATAGGCCTTGTAAATATCAGGCATTGTAGCACCGCATTTGCATAGCAGCTGGATGATGTCACATTGAATATTATTCCGATTAAGATTGCAGGAAATAAACAGTTTGTTTTAATTTATGAAACTCATATACAACATTGGTATAGCAGCTGAATATTCACATTTAAAACATTATTAAAATTAAGATTGTAGGAAATAAACAGTTCATTTTAAATTATGAAGCTCAACTACCAGTGAAACAAAGCACAGAAATCAATCATTAACTTTCTTACACAATGCACATGCAATAGACTCATCAAGAATGAAAAAAGGCTCTCCAGTAAAACCAAAATATAAGCTGCAGATATCATTCCCATAACGGTAGTTACACAAAGTATAAATTTGTGCATCTCAGAAATTCAAAAGGAAAAAGAAAATTTGCACAAATAACAAATAAGCTGAAATCCCTAATCATTGCTGAAACTTAAAATCTTAACAAAGGTAAGATAAAATAAGCACAAATAAAGAAAATACGCATAATTAAGAATTTAGTTGTGCCTCAAGCAGCATGAATACACATATTCCCAAATGATATTCCTCTGGAACAAATGAAAGAAAAATATCTCCAATAATGCATGGCCTTGTGACATTAAAATTAGAAGAACATCATCTGTTGGGCAAGAAACAGATATGTCACTGAGATAATCCACTACAAGGGTTTGATCTGAAATATCAGTCCAACATGAGAATGTTGTAAGCATTTCTCTTTCTTTTCTCATCCAAGCATACTCATACCAATGCCTGCAAGTATTTGTCATTCCACAATCCAAACTCCAGAGCTGCACTTTGCATTCAAGTACATCAATATCATGTTTGAATTGAAAACATTTATAGACTATATGAATATTCATTTATTTTGTTGGTTATCAAACTTTCTACAGAAATTCCCCAGGCAACAGCAATGTTCATTATAAGTGCATGCATTTGAGTTCAGGTGATAATCATAGTAATCACTAGATTTCATTGACAGCAGAGCTATAGCTGAGACAATAGGTCTTTTAAATGGACATGAAAACATTCATAGAATTAAGAGCAATTGTATTTCCACAGTCCATGTTAATTGTAGAGAATGCTTCTTTAAACAACTGTGTAAATGTTTTTGGATCGTGCTCAGTGATCCATCATCAGGAAAAGAGAAGAGAATGATTGTAGTTTCCACATTCTTTTCCATTTGGCATTTATATGCTAGTTCTTTGCAACCCCCTGTCCAGGAACTATGTTTGGTTTTAACAATCTTATTATCTTCTCAGTTGTTGTCTCTGATTTTTTTTTTCTTATCAGTAAAATGTATCAGTTGTATTTCTCTTCTTGTTATTATCTATCTCTTAACATTTCTTAGTTTAAATTTTCTGGTTTCACTATGCTTAGGAGAGTTAGGCTGCTGCTGTCCTCTTGCTTTCTGGAATGTTCACAATATTTAAATTCTAGCATTTTCATTTACTTATTTATTTAAATTTGAGGTTTTGATCCATTGACACTTGTGCATTTCTTGCTTAGTTGATATTCATTAGTCTCTACTTGTTAGTTTCAACATACTAAAACACTTAATATATTCATTCATTTATAAAATTTTGACAAGTACATCTTTATTAATTTATCTCACTAAATTACCTTTTGTCTTCCCCCTCAATCAAATAACTTTTCTCTAATGAAAATTTCTCCAATTATTTGAAGCATACCCCAGTTTTTGAGTTAATAACTAATCTATAATATTAATTTAAGAACAAGTTTTTCATGTATGTCGTACTAAACTATCAAAATTATATTTGATTTAATTTAATTTATTTTCTTGTTGATTGGTTTATTCTTGTTACTCGTCCTCTCTCAATACTCATTCTTGTACTTTTTATTTTAATTTATTACTAAATTAATTCTTATAATATTTTGTTTTGCAGCTTGCTTTATTTTATTCTTATTCCTTTTCATTTATTTTCATTTTATTTCATGGTACTATATTTAATCTTAATTTGTTGTAACTGAAACTAGGAACTTACTTCTTATCCTGGCATCTTCTCTATAAATTAGGGGACCTAAGTCTGCAATCTACAATCATTTTATTCTCTTTCCCTGATGATGGATCATTAAGTCTGATCCAAAACGTTGATTCAAAAACATTTACACGATTGTTTCCAGAATCATTCTCTACAATTGATAATATTGTCCATTTATAGTTAATTGATAATGTGCAGTTTTAAAAGAGAGATTTTCGGACAAATTGCGAATGGTTTATAAAATCAATGTATAAAGTATGGTCAGACACGTTGATTTTATAAATCTTTCGCACTTTTTCAAAAAAGCTCTCTTTCAAGCATTATGGATTGTGGAAACTTTAAGTCATTAAAGTGAACTTTGTAACTAATGCCATCAGTAAACAATGAGCATATCCATTTTCTGTTAGGTGCCATGGTAGAGGCATGCAAATGGTGCAAATAGCATAAATGAAAACAAATAATACAATAGCCTCCATGCTGGTTTTCCATTTTTAAAGCTATTATCCATGGTTTTTAGATGCTCTACATGGATATCTATGATTTTTAATTTAAGAGAAAAAGTGTAAAGGGAAAAGATTGTTACAGATTAATAGTTAGTAACATTATTATTGTATGTATGTTTAGATATTTATCGAGAGGTAAATATAAAATAAGTTTAGTTAGTTTGTTACACGAATATATTGTTAATAGTTAACAATATATCTCGTAGTAAATATAGTTAGATTGAGCTATTCTAGGAGATTTCGTAGTTATGGGATTCTTAGATAATAGGATATGCTATCCTATTTATTTGTAATGTGTTTGTATGGTTTGTAATGTGTAACAGAGAAATAGCAAAAGAAATATATCAGTATGAGAATATTATTTGAAATATTGTCTCTATGATTCGTGTTTATCTTTTGCAGATACAGCCCAGATCTATCATCTGGTATCAGAGCATGTGACATATTCCATGGGAGTAGATTTAAAAGGGGTAGTGGTACTGCACTTTGTCCCTGTGCATGAAAGATTATTTGTTTTGAAAATAAGTTGGTCTAGCTGTAGCATGTGGTTAATGATCCACTATTAAATACGGAAATCTCTTGTCGCTGTTGCCGTTAGAATCTATTCTCTTTGGTAGATGTTTTGATGCACCAGGACTGACTTTCAGGGCGCCTCTTACCTCATATCCATGCATCTGATCCACATTAGACTCAGTACATATAAACGGAAGATTCACCATTTTGTTTCAGTTCCGCAGATCTTCAGCTTTGTGTAGATCATGTAGATTTATTACGTCCTTGTAAACGCAGATCCTTCAAATTCTAAGCATAACCAGGTGTAGTTCTGTTATTTGTTATTGCCCTATGCATGCAATAAAATTATCTCTCTTGTTTGTGTAGCATATGCGTGTAAGGCAATTGAGGTGGACGTATATGACTCTATTGGGGACGTTGAAAGAATTCATTCATTTTTATTGACTGTCATAGATAGACTATGTTATCCATTTTAATTTAATTTTTAGCTTGCTCGGCTGATTGGAAGGCAAATTTTGGCATGTTAAATTTTTTGTAGATCTGTAATTCGTCTCATGCACCCTGGGCGCAGCTACAAATTCGTTTGGCAGTTGTTTTCATCAGAGTACGCATTCTACCTTTAATTAATTCAACGTCGATTCGTTTGCAGACCATGCATGTCAACCGTGCAATTCGTGGGCATCAAATCTTGCCAACCATGCATGTCAAGGTTACATTAAAGAATATCTACAGAAACTCGAGTTTGATTTTTTGTGATTTGTTTCTTCGTATAGAGTTGCCTTTCATATTTTTCGTTTGTAGCTTGTCTTATAGTTTATATATCAAAAGGTTTAATAGGTTTGGTAAAACGAGTTTAATAAGTTTGGTATTTTGTGGAAGTTTGTCATGTTAAATAAAGTCCTCAATAGTTCTATCTTTTAGTTTGTGTATAGTGGGTTTTTAGTATAGAATTTTGATTAGTTTTCAAAATTCATTTGGAGAGTAGTATTATATATCCTCAATAGTTCTATCTTTTAGTTTGTGTATAGTGGGTTTTTAGTATAGAATTTTGATTAGTTTTCAAAATTCATTTGGAGAGTAGTTGTTATTAATAACTACTCTTTAAATGAATTTTGAAAACTAATCAAAATTCTATACTAAAAACCCACTATACACAAACTAAAAGATAGAACTATTGAGGATATATAATACTACTCTCCAAATGAATTTTGAAAACTAATCAAAATTCTATACTAAAAACCCACTATACACAAACTAAAAGATAGAACTATTGAGGACTTTACTTAACATGACAAACTTCCACAAAATACCAAACTTATTAAACTCGTTTTACCAACAACTACTCTCCAAATGAATTTTAAAAACTAATCAAAATTCATTTGGAGAGTAGTGTTATATATATATATATATATATATATTTAAGTGAGTCTCATGAGTATTAGATTATGTCTAGTCATTAAAATTAGATTAGTATTTAGAGTCTTATTTGCTGTCAAAATGTTGATTTTATAAGTTTTAGAAATGAGTTGAGATTTAGAAATAGTTCAGTCATTTTATCAAATGTCCTATTTTACAGTTGAGTTGTCATGTTTTAAAAATTGTAAAAATAAAGATATATACCCTATGGACGCATTTTCGAGCGACCCCGATGTCCTAGGAATTGTAGTAACATCTGAGTGTCATCGACACATTCCCTAAGTTAGCAGCGAAGATACTGGAGGACGGAGGATACATGGAGGAAGGAGGTCTTTCAGCAACCTCTCATCAGTCGCCAACGACGGGGCCGCACCAATGATTTGGTGACGTGTGTGTGAATAAGCATAGAAGGACATTCTTGTTCACAAGTGTGGTGTGGTTTTTTGATCTCTTCAATGTGGTGTGCTCTGCGCCAAATCGGCTAATGCCAAGGACAGTTCTTCAGTGGCAGTGGAGACTGTCTATGCTGTTTTTGTTTAGGTGACAATAGACATTAACAGACACTATATAAGATAACAATGAGAATTGGTTCCTCATGATATTTTCATTTTCTGAGTTGTGTGTTTTTCATTCCCCCTACTTGTTTAGACATCCTCTGATATTTGGAGAAAAATGACAGTGTAGATATAATGGAATGTGGCAAACAGTTGTATAGGAAGGCAACTAACTGCAGAAATCCTCTAACTACAGAGATCCTTTGACTGTCTTACTTCTTTATGGAGATGATCGGCCAGTGACACGTTCGTTGCGGTCACATGGAGTAAATGCGGAATGCGTTCCTTCACATAGTAGTAGTCATGTGCAGCAAGATCCAGACAACAAGATTCAGACAGTAATATGCAGACCTAAAAGTATGCATTGGCAGACGATTTTGTTCGTGCCAATTATTGAACATGTATATTCTCCCCATGTTCAGATTAAGGGGGTGCGATTAAGAATAATAATGTTAAGGAGGTGAATGTTACGGATTAATAGTTAGTAACATTATTATTATATGTATGTTTAGATATTTATCGAGAGGTAAATATAAAATAGGTTAGTTTGTTACACGAATATATTGTTAATAGTTAAGAATATATCTCGTAGTAAATATAATTAGATTGAGCTATTCCAAGAGATTCCATAGTTATGGGATTCCTAGATAATAGGATATGCTATCCTATTTATTTGTAATGTGTTCGTATGGTTTGTAATGTGTAACAGAGAAATATCAGAAGAAATATATCAGTGTGAGAATATTATTTGAAATATCTTCTCTATGATCTATGTTTATCTTTTGCAAATATAAACCAGATCTATCAAAGATTTCCAGGAAAAATCAAATAATTTGATTCTACAACTCTTTTTCGCAATTTTTCCAGAAATCATTTTCCTTAAACATTATGGATTGGGGAAGCTTGAATTCTAGAAACAATATAGTTAATAAAACCTTAAATGAAACTAAACTATAACTAATGTAAAAATGAAAAAATGATATAATTTGTGTGGGTGTCATTACAGCTTGGATATCATGTTATCTGAGCTGGCTGTTAGCCCCAACATGAGTCTCCAAAAAAGTTAAAAAGGTGGCTTTTTAGGTCTGGGCCTGGCCAACATAGCTATTTAGCAAAATAGACGCACCTTGTACGAACATAGGGATTTTTTCACTTTATCATTCATACATACATACATATTTGTGTGGGGGCGGACGGGGGATGGTAAAGTAAAAAAAAATTATAGTTTCATACAGAAAGTTGGTGTCTCACTTGACAGTGACCCAAAAAAGTACCTTTACGTTTTAACTTTGTATATAATATTAATATATAGTTTCAAATTTGTACTTCCTTGGGTTTTGACCTCACAAGAAAGGGCCTTGTCAAACCACCTACACCCACAAAGGGAGAGCCCTTGACTATATATACTATACAGTCGATCTTGGCATGAATACGTAAGACATGTACTTGATGTTAAAACAATATGCGGGCTTGCGACATAAGTGGTTTGCAGGCTCGCAGGATACCCTGTCCATGTTGGCAAAAGAATAGAATTATGTAGCAAAGTCCAAAACTAAAGGGCAATGCATATCACAAAATAGAAGTGGGCTATTAAAAAAGAGATCATAAGTGAATTTCAGGTCAAACCAATCTGCATATAGGGCGAGAGCACCATTAACCTTGTAATGGTGGGGCAATTCACCCTGTTCTAATTTAAGTGCTCTCCAGATTGTAAACTCAAAAACTTGATATTATATTTTGATTCTTCAACAAAAATGTCTAAATGAAGAATGACACAAGCTTTTGGCAACTAAGCGTACGATGTCTGCCAATTGTGAAGTGACATAACGAATGATTACGTTGGTCAGTGGTGCAATTGGAATGTTGGTAGTTGTTCACCAACCGTCATGTTCCTCCACGTACAATATGTCATCAATTTCAGGGCACTCTTTAAATTTCTGCTAGTATGGTCAGAGGCGCAGAGGACTATTATAAGAGACCATGTAGGAGAGACTACTAATGCAGCAAGTATCCAAACCTGGCAATCCCTCTTCACGTATTTTCCCAGGGAGTAAACCAAGCACATTTTGTGAGTTCGGTATTATTGTGGTATGCAAATGTGTATGTATTTGTCTCTCTCACTACCAACACTAATGAAGTTGGATCTGTAAATCTAGAGCACCCTTGGATTTAAATATCTCATTCTAGAACAACGTTTTGGCCTTGTATCCCAAATATCATGTCTATCATCGTATGACCAACTTAACAATGTGAACTTTCACTTGATATGAGAAAACTCCTTGACATGCTTACCTTGCTCCTTTCCCCCTTAATTTGGCATTAGGATGGTAGAGTCCAAGTCCAAGACCCCTAGTTTAGATAGGTAATGGAGTCTTCAAATACATACATCAGACATCATAACCTTTTAAATCTCTAGGCCTCCATTAGCTTTCCTTAGGTTAATTCAAAGAACATAGGGAGGAAATCATCTGGGAAAACCACATGAGTTCACTATATTAACCCCATTCATGATCTAAGGGTTCACATCACATTACAATAAAATATTCTATAGAAAACACTGAATGCCTTGGAAAACATTAAACGACACCCTAGAATGTTAGAAATTGCCATGTCAACTTAACAGTTGAGTTTTCTTGCAAAAAAGGCAGTACAAAAGTTTTGACATCTTTTCGCAATGTGGAACAAACTCCATGCACTTTCTTGCCATCACAACGTGGACTGCATGCAGAAATTGGCAAAAGAGGGAGCGGAAAGCACAATATCCCATGTTGCAACAAATTTTGTACAAAAAGTTTGTCTTTCAGTTCTAATGTATTTAAGAAGACAACCCTGACTTTCAAGAGGGATGAATTTGAGTCAATTCCACTTCATTAGAATTCTCCATAAACTTCCACCACTCGGCAGACGCTCCAATTTGCCATCAATGCCTACCATAGGTCTACCCGTTAACAACATCTCTACTTAAGGACTCACAGTTAAATTCCATGGAAGGCAATACTATAGTCTATAGATACAAATCATTATATTCAATAATGAGAAGAATTCAACACATCTCCCAATGAGAAACTTGCACAAAAAAGATTCATGAAGAATTACATGTATATAAGAGATCAAAAAATTGTCCAAATGTCAATGTAATTCCCCGTGACTCAAATGTCAAGCTTATGTACATGATAGTAATAATATACTAAGATATCAGCATGGCTAACTTCTGAACAAACCACCATAATTCAGCCTACAACAACACCTCAAATATATTTTTATCTCTGAAATCCCCGATAAATATATTTGAACAGAATAAAGTATGTCACTAATAAACATCACTACATCACCCCTTAATGTTTAATGGAGGAAGTAAATGACTCTTAGTGTTTCTCAAAATGCATTCTTTATCTTTATTGGAACTCTTGTACTATGAAACATAGCATTTGGATCTATGAGAGAGGCATCGCCAATGTTATTCACATCTTCATCACAACCAACATATTCCTTTGTAAGCTGCCTTCTTCCTAAAAATGTTGCATACAATATCTAGTAAACCTGGTCAGCATCTCCTTCCTCATTAACTACAGTAATGGATTCAACAACCGTCTTTGTTTGAGAAGTATACTTAGTAAAATGCACTATTAATATCTATCTACATTGTTACTTGATGAATTCAATCCTTGGCTTAACTTTCTTCTTTTGGAAAATATCCACAATAGTTTGTGGCTTGATTGGTTCTAACATAAATCATAAATGTTAGTAACAAAGATGATCAGAAGAGGATTCTTATTGGAAAATGTCTCTGAAGCATGTTTTGTCCTTTGACAAAGCTTGCATGGTTTTCTAGGCCCGATCCCACTAGTTGATGTGCTAGGTGGTGTGCTCTCAATATTTACCACTTGCTTTTCTGAAGATAGAATTTTTTGCTTCATTTTCATAATTTCATCCTCTAACATAGCCACTGCTCCTTTATTATCTTTTGCTTCTTGTTGAATTTTAGCAACCCAACATTCAAATTTATATGCGTAATTCTTAATGTTGGAATTGCTTTCTAAGTACAACACTGAATATGGTAATTATAGCTTGAAGAGTGGGCTTGGTAAGCAACCAGGAACAATGAAATAAGAGCAGCCTGTGTTATCCACCTAGGTAGAAGCTAGCCAGTCCTACATGTACACACATGAGTTTCCACCCATCAAGTTGAACCTGGGTCTTGTTGCACTATTATATATGTAATTCTTAATTAACATTGTGCATAGCCTTAATTTATTACTGTTAATGACTATTAGCTTACAAACACTTAATTTTAAATAGGACACCAAATCATATTTCTTCATTACACTCAACTTTTAAAGGAACCATTGGCTGAGGCTACCTTTCATTTTTGGTCTACCTACAAATGCTCACCCTTGTCCATGGGCATATGGCAATGATTAACAGCCAAGCCACAACAATGTTAAATATACTACTATGTTAAACTTGTACATCCCTTCCTCTGTTGTACTCTGAATATGTAATGATATATCTATATTTTGTAGGTGAATTAACAAATATCTAATGACATCGCAGTAATCAATCCACATAGGGA
This sequence comes from Torreya grandis, assembly GCA_037957365.1. Taxonomy (NCBI): domain Eukaryota; kingdom Viridiplantae; phylum Streptophyta; class Pinopsida; order Cupressales; family Taxaceae; genus Torreya; species Torreya grandis. The sequence continues at coordinate 4,118,012 of JARHVA010000206.1, forward strand.
TAGCAAAATAGCACAAATCTGAAATTATTGATGAAGGAAAAATACCGAAATACTAAAGTAATGATATATGAAAGCAGGGCCGCTTGGAAGAAGGCAAACACCAAATACAATAAACCAAGATGTTTACTCCAAAATATGAGGATTTTTAAATGGGGCCTTACCCCTTAATTAGGTCAATTTATCAAAACTAGTTAAGCTAAGAAACTACTAGAACTCTACTCAAGGGTTATGTGTGGAATAGTGACCACTTCATACCCCAATCATACATAATGACAAATGAATAATGAGGGGCATAATATGCTTTCCCCCTTCAAAAAACATCGCCCTCTATGTTTGCCAGTTGCAGATGCTTTTGCATGAAGTGCTCATCCTACAAAGCAAATTCTTCATGTGGCAATTTTTCCCATTTGATAAGGCACTTTGTGATTGCCATGTTACACAATTGGTTTACCTGTTAATCTATCACTGCCTTAGGCTCCAAAACAATTTGGCCTTCCTTGTCCAGTTGCGGAAGCTCTGTCATATTGAAATACAACCCACCAATAACCTTCTTCAAGCACGATATATGAAAGATTGTATGGATATGAGAGGAGGGTGCTTGCTCCAACTAGTAAGCCACGTTGGCAACAATATGATGTACATTGAAGGGACCATAGAATTGAGAATTTAGCTTGTTGCCTTTTATTGTTTGAGATACATCTATTTGTAATGCTGAAGCCTGAAAAAGACCCATCACCCACCTCAAAGTTCCTCTCACCTCTATGTTGTTTTGCCTCTTGCTTCATCTTGTTTTAAGCCACAGCCAAATTCTCCTTGAAGATTTGGAAGACCTTTTGTTGGTGCTGGATGTGGTCCTCTAATGCCTGAACCTTCAAATGACCATGCAAATAGCAAGTGGTGGATGGCGGTTGCAAATGGTGCCATCTTAGTTTAAGTATTGCAAAAGTAGTGTTATACCATCTATCTGTCAAAGGGAACCATTTGACCCACTCGGACTTTTTTCCATTGGAAAAACAACAGAGATACCCATACAAAACATTAGTTCAGAATCTCAGCCTGACAGTCAAATCAGTCATGATATGAAGTATTGTGATCTAATTTAGTGCCACGAAATGAAAACAAGTTTTCAAAAAGTTGGTGATAAAAATAGGATCTCTATCATTGACAAATATTTTTCAATTCTTGCAATGCTTTTGTACATGTTCCATCAAGTTTGCCCTTGATGTACTTTGGCAAGGGCTACACCTTTATCACTTATATCCTAAATTACCGATTCAGATTCAGTTTGGGTTCAGGTTCAAAGAACAAGGTTCACTAATATGGCGAATTTCTTTTTTTTGAGCCTTGGGTACGGCTTGGGAATGACAGTACAAAAAATATTAAAATTCTTGCCTCATAAATAGGAAATTAATGACATTAACCATAGTATGCATATAAAAAACAAAATAACCACAAAATACCAACCAAATGTCAAAAGTCATGATAATCATAAATATCAATAATAATTAATTACATCAAAATTAATATCCATTGAAATCTTGCTCTTCATCGAAAGCATCAACATCAGCATAGGTAAATCATTACAATGTTTCTTGATGAAGCTTCAACCTTAAATCAGCAATGGAAGGTAAGTATGCAATGAGAGATAAGTGATTTTGCTTTTGTGTTTTGTTCTTTATGTTATGTTTTTGTATTTTACTTAACTTTTAGGGTTTGCTGATTTGTAATGTGTTTTTTCTTATTTTTTATTGTTGCTTTATGTCTAATTTTGAGAAAAAATTTGAAAAACCTTTAAGACCTCAGGTTTTTCCCAGATTCGTCCTGGGAGACCTGGGTTCACCAGGTTCTTCTGCAGAAGAACCCCAGCCATATTTTGTGCAGTACCAGACCCGTACCAATACTGGTGACGGACCAGGCCAGGGTTCTTCTGCAGACTAGGACGAATCAGTATCTTAGCTTCTATCTTTTTATGGATCAACATTGAGTCCTTTCTAGGATACCACATGACCCAAATAATCTACTTTTTGCACTCCAAAAGCACACTTTGAATTTTTCACATAAAGTCGGTTTGTTGATGGGATTTTCAGCACATCAACTTAAGGGTAAAAATGCCCTCCCATTTTAAGCCTTATACGTTGGGCTATGGTACAGGTTACTGGAAACCTCTCAGAGGTCCAAAAGATATGCATTAAAAACAAAATTAGAGCAAAACAGCAAAAGCCCAAATCTCTTTAATTTGAACACTACACATGTAATATTAACAGAAGGATTAAATCTTTGTTTTCGAAATCACAATGGTTGCAGCTGGAGAAATACAACCATCTCTTTTACCTTACGCCTCTCCAATCTGCTTTCCCCATCCAATGTGTTTCCTCCTTATTTACAAATTTATTCCCTCAATATGAATGGTCTCTGGGAATATGAACCGTTCCAAGCACTGTCTTGGAAACTTATCAACAAGCAACTGACGAAGCTACTTAAAAAATCAATCAAAGATTGATTTTGTTTTTCATAACAGTTATACATGTGTTATAAACATAAGACGAATTCACAGTAATTTGTCTTCTTAATTTTCACAGATAATGACTAATTCCTCCTTCAATTCTCTGAAAAGTCAGTTTCTGAATTTGACCATAGATACTTTGGCTCGTACCTCCAGCACTTTGCATCAAATTCTTTCTGCACTTGCAAAAGCTTCCTAATGTGTACTCCATGGACAATTTTACATGAACAAGTTCTAGTGCTTACGTTAATCTTTCTGAAGAGGCAATGATAACATTGAGCATGTCCTTACTTGATCTTTGTAGAGTCTAGACATTCACAAGTATTAGATTTCAAACTTTAATCCTCACTTCAATGGTCTTGTGTTGAACACCTACATTAAGCGAGCAACCAAGAAATCGAGCATCCTTTCTTTGGTAGAACAGGAAGCAATAAGCTATGTCACTCAAAATGATTGATCTTTTCATACAGTTTGTCTAAATCTGTAAGCTTCATTTTAAGACCAGCTGCATGCTTAACTGCTTTATCTGCCTATGCATTCTTCACTTCTATCTGCTCCTGCAAATCTCCAAAGCGTTCTGAAAAGTACTTTAGCTTCCACTCCGAGTTCTAAATGTATCTTTCATCTCATTCACTAGTTGTAATCAGTTCATCCACCTTTGCTTCCGTGTCAGATATATTGCATTATATCTTCAGATTTAACCACTGCTTTTTCTTTTTGCTAATGACTCTTGCAAATTTAATCTCTCAATCCGGGAAAGCACCTCTTTTTCCTCTCTCTAAGAATTGTTAAACTCTGACAGCAAATTTTTTTTAAAAAAATGAATTGTGCTACTTCACTTGTGACTGTCCTAACTTCTCATTCTGCATTGCAATCTTTTCAGTTTTAGATCCTGCCTCTTCTTCAAATTTACTTGCCTTCCTCCTTTCAAATTGAAAACCAGTGTTGATTAATGGGGAAAGTGCCTCCATTGTCAATTTACTTTGCAAAACACATTGCTGTAAACATTGCTGGTCTGAGAAATGAACGTCTAGGAGGACAGTGCAAACCAAGTTAAAATTATCATTGACCCGAGCTGCCATGACCTTTCCTCAGACAATAATGTAGCTTGCTTGCTCTATGTTTTGTCTGACTGATGAAGTGGATGGATAAACAGAAGTCTGTCCTATATTTCTTACTGTCAACCATGTTATTGAACATTGCATGAAGAGGCTAAAACCCATTGTCTACCATAGAGTCCTTCATTTGATATATATTGTATAACAGTGTCTTGCAGGTATCTTGTCAATGACATTAGTATCGAGACAATCCCGTACTAATGACATTAGGGAAGACTTGGTAAATTTAAAAAAAAAATTAAAAATAAAGAATTTTAGGAGGGAAAACTTTTAAAAAATCATTGAAAAAACTAGCAAGGTTTAAAAAATCATTGAAGAAATAGAAGAGACTTGGCGAGTCCAGGGAAGGGACTCGTGAGTCTGACCAAACTCGTCTAAGGACTCAGCCATGTTTGCAAAAGACTCGGCAATTCCTCATAGTGATGGACTCGGATTCGGACTCGGACTCGGTTTGACGAGTCCTCGTCAAGGCTCCCTGAGTCTATAGTATGAAGCTTAAGAACTTAGTATTACATGTTCTAGATTTTAAGACAATTTTTTTAAAATATCTTTAATATTTTGATTTGACTTATTTTTATATATTTCTTATATTTTCTATGGTTCGAACTTAATGGCAATTTTTTTTCGAACTTTATGCATTGGCAAACTTGAACCGAATTTTATCCTCATCGAACTCGAACTCGAACCTTGTGACTATGCCTATGCTTAATATATTCTACACCATTGAAAATTTTGGTCAAAGTTTTAATATAGTTAGGTACACATATTTGAACAAAATGATACTAGACAATCCATTTGATAATTCTTATTCAAACTTTAGGAATATTTATACATATCAAGATGTACTATTCTCTAGGACATCTTATCAATGCCTCGTATATACCTCGAACCACCCTATTTTAATTATAGTCTATGTAACACACTAACAAATAAGCCTAACAACCTACATGCATAACTCAACTATCCCTAGCTATTATGTAATAATTAATCTATTCCAAACATTCTTCTTACTTATAGTTCAAATACTAGGAGATAATCAACTTCATATGTGAACTTGAACACACTCACAATTCAACATACTTACAAACAGTAATGGGTGTGGCCTCACTATACTTACTAACAACTGATGAACAAAGATAAACCCATCATTCATCAAGAAACCCCAAATCAGTATGAACTAGGACATGCAGAAAAGTTCATACATATTTACCTATGTGAACAAGGACACACACAATTGTTCACAACAAATAACTCTACACAAATAGGGATGCACCCAATTATTTGTCAGAATTATACCAGCAGTGCGAGTGGGCCTAACAATTGTAACATAAGACTAGGCCTAACATCAATTGCTCCTCCAGTTCGACTACGCTCCCCTAAACAGTTACAAAACAATGGTAGTGGGACTAGATCCTCACTACATTTTTTCATGTTCAACATAAGAACAGTATACAAAATCAGCTTCACTGGTGATCATCGTCTTCAACTATATGATCTTTTTCACACTAAATTTGTTACTAAAGCAATGAACCAATCTCTGAACTAGTAGTGAGCTCAAGACTAGAGGTTTTCCACCATCCTCCTTTGACTCAACTCAATTAGCTAGGCAAGAAGGAAATTTGACACAAGTGGCAAAATCTTAGCAAATAACTCCTGCTTTATGAGATACAAAATTAATATGGGTCCAACAGACAGACTTGGGGAAAAGAACTAATTTTCTAAAGTTTTATAAAAAAATTAATTTCAAAACTAAAATAAAAAAATGAAAACCCTAGACTTATATGGAATTAAAAACTTTAAAACAAAATAAAACCATACTTTGTTGGGGGATTTATATCAAAGCTTCACTTCTTACAAAAGCTTGTACAGTTGCGCCTAAGATGAATGGATTGTGCCTTTATTTATTTATTTTGTTCTTGAACTGCTTGTTGGGCACTTTTTCTAATGGTGCACCATTGTGATGACTGGAATTTAAAGTGCTTCACTCTTTTTATGGCTCAAGTTGCAATTTAATTCCGAATTTGCTTTCCTTTTACCTTATTTTTTTTGCATAGGGCACCACTGAGAGGGGGGTGAATCAGTGGTGGCAAACAATCCAATTCAATTTCCAAACACTTAAGCATTCAATACAACCATTCATGAAGCATTCAAGATGTTTAAAGCAATGAACAAATAGATAATGCAAGATTACACACACAACACAAGATCTATGTGAGAAACCCTCTTGGGGAATAAAACCCACTCTCGACCCTGCAAACACATGGACTACTTGTCCTATAAGAAGTATGCAAACATGAGACTTTAGTGAAACCCCTGTTCCACAAGGAGCGCCTGCCCATAGGATGGTCAAGTCCTTCTGACATAGATGTTGAGCACCCTCCCAACACCTATGATATGAACATCTCCTGATCACTGATTGCCTGCCAATCTGATGGAGACACCGTGCAAACACAGCCCCCTTCACTTCTTCACAAAGCCACCAACATCTAAAACCACCTTTTGGATCACTCTCACTTCCTAGCATCAACTCTATCACAACCTCAACAACATGACCAAATGGTCATACATATAGTCCACACTCTGATCTGTCTCTCAAATCAACCACCAAGCTTACACAAACATCATTTATCCTTTGCTCACACTCAAGGCATCCAAAACATCTTTTTGGATCACTTTAAACCTCTTCGCTCATCCTCAATCTTCAAACCTACAAGGTTATTGTTTCTAACATCAGAAATATGACCTACAGGTCATACACACAGTCATCACCCTGCTCTGCTCTACAACCCATCCACTGGGCACACACCCTTTCTTCTTTCCTTCGCTCTACAACACTCACACACCTCTTCTCCCAAGTCTAGAAATCACCAACTTTGATTTCACCTTTTATAGAGCCATCGTGATTATTATCTTCTTGGTCGGCCATTAGACATGCCTTAACCCTTAAGGCTTCTATCACATTAAGACATGACTCAATATCATCCTCATAGGTCGGCCATAGCATCCATGGGTCACCCTTAAGCAGTTACACCTTTCAATTAGGCCTTAGTAGCCCTTATAGATCTCATGGAGACCTATTCACCCATTTAGCACTTCAATGAACAAATTAGAACCATAGGACCACTTCCAAATGCATTGGTCCACTCCACATGACCCCTTCAGCATCCTCAGAAGATTATAGTCATCATTACACACCCTACATATGCTCAATCTGCTCAAACATTAGCCTTGTACACAAGAACACCATGAACAAACAAATAGTCAACTTTTAAGCATTTGTTCATATTGAAAATGGATTGGTCAAACCTCCAAAATCTATACAGATGATCCTTATGGAGTCTACAACACTCTCCAATAGCTCAATCCCCTTGAAACATCCAAATACCATCAAAACAACTCAAATATCCTTCTCGGGTCACTTACAGAACATGGTCAAACACACAGTCAACTTTGGAGCTTAATAATTTTGATTGTGCAAACATTCAGACCTTCTGACCAAATTCATTGGATGCGCCTTGAAGTCCTCTACAACTTTGTTTTTTACTGCATCAAGAAATTCCTCCTAGATCAAACGATATAACTCAAATATTAAGCACTGGTTCTCCCTCGCAAATTTGAATATTTGAATTCCAACGGTCACTGTTCAAACATTAAACATCGAGCACCTTAACCTCATCTCGTGCTTCTTGGCAACTGTGGACAAATGCGCTTCGTTGATCTCTGCGGATTACCTTGATCTTTATCTAGCAACACTCACTGTTGATCTAATAAGCTTCGAGCTCCTACAATTGTGCCACTTGGCAGCCCCACATGCCTTTTGTGCATTTGACTCGTTGACTTTAACATGCGTCGTTGATCTTCTGACTGCACGATCATACGCTCGTCGTTGATCTTCTGTCCAAGCTCTGTGAATGTGACACATGTCAGTAGCACATTCATTCTTTGACATATTGACTTTTACATGCACCATTGGATCAAGATCTGCGATTTAACGCACACCATTAGATCTACTGACTAGATGACCTCAGACTTCAATATAGTTTATCTTGATGATCTCTGGCCAATCACAATCTGCAAGTGCAACTTTGAAGATTTATATCTCGAGCTAAAAAACAATTCAGGACTCCAAATCTTTAGGGTACATTCTTGGCACTATAGACAACATCACCATGACAACATTTGTTCGTTGTTGACTTTCTAAGTACCTGCAATAAATGCACAAACTAGTTGGATCATACATGTCTACATGACGTGCAGTGACGTTCTGGATAAGTATAGAAACTTAGTGAACTTCTGTCTGAGAGGCAAACTTTGCACCCGCATATCTTTAGCTACGCTCAACCTCATGACCTGAAACTTGGACCATAGCAACTTGCGACTAATGTGATCACACTCATATGACCAACTACCCCTAACTCATCCATATATGGCAATGGTGATGTCAACGAACTGTCTATTCAGATTTTTCTGCCACTAGACCCAAAATGTCTAGATGAAAATTATGAACTACCAGATGAAATCCACTCATGCACAAGCATTCAAAGCATAGAAGACCTCTTATGGGACCTCTTGTTACATGCCAACACTCTCTTCAACCAAGCACTGCAACCAATGAAGAAAGAACACACAAAAGTGCTGAAATCTGATGGAACTCACCAAGAAACATCTGAGGGACTCCCTCTAAGATCTTTGAGCCATTACACCTCTTGAGCATCTTCAGATCTCCATACATCATGAAGAACCATCACACAAGCTTGCTAGCCTTCTCTTAAGCCACCTCAAGGACCACCAACAGAACTTCATGCCACTCACCAAACAGGAAACATGCTCTAAACGAACCTGAGAACTTACATTGAAACACTCATACCATGCTCTTTTGAAGAATTTGATCAAAAAGCACTCTTCTTCACACTAGGCTTGTCTAGTCTCCTTGTAGCCCTACTTGGTACTTGCAGAGACCACGACTTTTAGTAGACACACCTTCAAGACCTCAAACTTCATATTTGGAGCTCTCATATGCCCCCTTAGGCACACCAATTTGCATCACCTAGCTCATCCTCTGTAACATACTTCCTTTACAAATCTACTAGCCAATTAGGCCTCCATTTTGACAAAAACTTGAATAATTTGAAAACCACAAACCTTCAAATCTCTATGAAACTTGATTTGACAACCCATTTCGCCCATTCAACCTATTCAGAAGCCTCTGACCTCAACTTATAAGGCAAACCACTTTTTTACCATAGCCCAAAACTCTAGAATCTCCAAACAAACAAGGTCAACAAACCTCCTTCTGGTCAACGCTCACCTCTAAAACTTCTTACACATCTGGAGACAACCATCACACACTTCTGGATCCAGATTTGAGATTCCATACTTTTGGGAACCCATACATCCTATAACCCATTTTAGGCCTACTTCCCCTTAAGCCAAAAACTAAGAAAACCAAGAGCACTCAAAAATCTCCAATTTGACTTCAACATACCTTCAGACCACAAAACCATCTAGAACATGCTAGAATAAGGTCAACAAACCTTTCTATGCAAAAATATTATCTTGACAACTCACAAATCCTCCTTTGCCACTGTAAACCTTCAATTTGACCTTGCAGACTGAGCATACACAGCAAGCATCAAGCCAAAACAGCAAAAACATACCATGACATCACTCTGACACCACCACAACATATCTTCCACCTGGACATACCTGCTCCAACTGAAAACACCCAACTCTTGCTTTCTTAGACCTTGCAAACATCAAATTTGCATTTCAAGCTCCTTCTAGGCAGAGACCACTGACCAAAATGGTCAACTCAAACAAATGGCTATAAAACACTTTCTTTGACCAAACAAACATCTAAAACCACTTTGAATGAACTTGAACTCATTCTTCTTATACACCATATCATTCTAGCCTACATTCTCTATCTTTTGACCTTCTAATCCATCCATCAAAAATTGACAACTCACCTATAGGACCAAAATCCCTGAATACTCCTGAAACACACAATTCACAACATCTAAAGCAGGCTTATGAACTTGTTGCTCCCCCTTAACCAAGCATATCTTCTCATGACCTTTCTTGTCCTGCAACATCAATTAAAGCTCAACTGGGATCCACCATGCTTCCTCTTGCTTGTCAAGTGTCTCCTTGAAGCCTAGATACACCCTAACTCACAATGTCCTAAAACAATGAGTTACCCACAACTCCTCATACTCCTTATCTTTCCTTGGTCATCTGAAACTAATAGTTCTTCGTCTTCTTAAGCTTAAGAGAAGCAACATGCTCATCCACTACAATATTCTCCTTTTCTTCTAAGATTGGATTGACAACATATGGAGACAACAAAGATTCATAACATACCTTTTCATCTAAAGAAAGAACCTCATCAATAGGCATTGACAATTGATGTTCTTTGCATGAAACCTGCTCAGCAACAACAGGATGTTCACTGGAATCCATACACACCTCAGAACTAGCCTCAACCAGCACCTTGGTCTTCTCCTTGAGCTCAATCTCTTCATTCATAACATGAGCAAACAATGAGAGCCCTTGACACTCTTCAACTTCCGTAGCATTCTCCACCATAGAAAACAGATTACTCGGATCTACAAACTCATCATGACTCATACTTACCACCTTTGGTTTCCATAAGTTAACTTGTCTTCTTCCTTGCGCTTTAGGACCCTGATTGAACTTGTTTTGACTTGTAAGTCTTTGCTTGCAAAATCTAGCAATGTGACCTCTCTCTTGACAGTTGAAGCACACTATACCTTTTGCAAGAAGCTCATCCTGCCTTTCCTGATTAGAACAAAAACTTGCAATATGTCCATTCTTTTGACAATTGAAACTAACTACTTTTTTTGAAGAAGACTTACCTTGCCTTACCTTATTTGGACAATGCTTAGCAAAATGTCCCTCATCAAGACAGTTGAAGCACTTAACTTTGTTCACACTTTTTGATTGATGGCCCCCATCATAGTTCCATGCAAACTCATTTCTAACAGGTCTCTTGCATTCTCTAACTCTATGCTTAAACTGATTACAGGTGTAACAGTAACCATTGAAACTTGCATACCTCATGGCCTTTGGTTGTCTGATCTAATTTGTCTCCACTCTACCAACATCTTCATTCCTTGACTGATTGTTGACCTTCAAGGTCTGATTTACATTAGTCTTCATCTTGTCTTGAGTTGCATTTTTTGGTTCTTTGTATCCAAGACCAATGCTATCACTTGCATGCTTTTGACCACTCAGCATATTGTCTAGATCACTCGAGCTCTTTTCAAATCTCACAAATGACTTCATCTTACTAGATGTCTTCTCTAACTCAACTTTTAATGACTCATTTTCAATTTGAACATTCATCTTCTTTAGCTTTCAGGCTTGTAGACAGAATTTCCTATTGACAACTGAGATGCTTGTGTCTTCATTCATTCTTGCCTCAAACACACTAAATTGCTCTTCATAGTCCTTGATTTGAGACTTCATCTTCTTGTTAATCTTCTTCTCAATCTTCAATTCTTCAAGAGCATTCATCAATTCAATCTCACAGTCTACCTCATCTTTATAATCACCTAAATCACTCCAAGTAGACTCCTTTTGATATGAGCAACTTTCTTCCTCAACCATGAAAAAGGCTTTATTTTCAACAGGACCATCATCTTCATGATCATACTTTGAGTCATTGTCTTCACTCTTATCTGATGAGCTGTAATCTTTATTGGTGTAGAGACTCTTCTTGTTCTTGAAGGACTTCTTGTTGTCATACTTTCTGAATCTTGTCTTACTCTTATCAGACTTGTATGTCTTCTTGTCTTCATCTTGGTCTTCACCATGCTCTTCATCATCATTCTTCTTTTGCTTATGAGGTCACTTATTAGCAAAATGCCCTACCTCTCCACAATTGAAGCATTTGAAGAGTAGTTACCTTTATACTTAATTGACCATGTTTTCGATTTCCTTGTAAACAAAGCAATTAGTTCATCTTCATCAGTATCAGATGTGTCATCCTCCTTGAGTTTCTTACCTTGAAACTTCTTCTTTGGCTTCATTTTTGTCTTGAATGTTGCTTCCTTCTTTGGTGGTATATCATCATTTATTCTCATTTCATAGGCAGTAAGGATGCCATGCAATTCATCCATCTTCAACTGAGTAAGATCATGACTTTCTTCTACAGTGGATACTTTAGAATCAAACTTGAGAGAGAGAGACCTTAATACCTTTTGAACTACAATAGCTTCTTCAAGCTTCTCTCCAAGACCTCTGATAATGTTCACAATCTCATCAACTCTCTACAAAAAGGATGCCACAAAATCTTCTTCCTTCATCTTAAGACTCTCAAATTGTCTTCGGTGAGTCTGCAACTTTGTCAACTTAACCTTTGAATCTCCTTCATAAATAGTCTTCAATTTATCCCACATTTCCTTGGCAAATATGCAATGGATTACCTTGGTATATTCAGTTTCTGAAAGACCACAAGTGATAGCATTCATTGCCTTATAATATTGTTATCAAACAACTTCTTATCTGCAACACTAGATGGAAGAATGGTAAGTGCAAAATAACCATCCACAACAGATTGCCAAGTGTCAAACCCTAGGGACATGGTGTAGGTCCTCATCCTTGCACTCCAAAAAGCATAATTGGATCCATTGAACATCGGTGCTTGCTTAGTGGAAAAACCTCCTTGCATTTGATGGCTACCCATATTGTACCTTGGATCACCTTCAAGCTGTCAAGCTTTCACCAAAGGACCTTGCTCTAATACCAATTGTTAGAGGTCCAAACAATTGATTCAACCCCCTCCCTCTCAGTGGTTTGTACCTCTAACAAGATTGTGCCTTTATTTATTTATTTTGTTCTTGAACGGCTTGCTGGGCACTTTTTCTGATGGTGCGCCATTGTGATGAGCTGGGATTTAAAGTGCACCACTCTTTTTATGACTCGGGCTGCAGTTTAATTCCGAATTTGCTTTCCTTTTACCTTTTTTTTTTTTTGCATAGGGCACCTATGTTTCCTTGTTGAAATGCACTGCTATCAATCCTCGAGCTATGCATGCCTCTCTTCAGGCTACAAAGTCTTTTGCTGCTGCACTTGTCTGTATGAAATGTTGTAACGATAATATAGATCCGTTATTTTTGATTCAGACTCCTTTGCTTCCAATGCCTTTCACGCAAACAAAAAAAAATCTTTTATATCATGGGTGCCTCCTTTTCTTTTGTTTTTCGATGTCTCTTTGTTTTTGGATGTCTCCTCTGTTAATTTCAGCGCCTTCCAACAACAATAAAAGAAAACAGCAATTAAATACATTAAGAGGACCACTTCTCCTTCAACGCCTCTCTCACATGCAGATTTGATTTCTTCAATGCAATAAACTATCATATGAATGAAATGGAATCACACTCAGCTCTAACTAAAAATAAAAATAAAGACCTTACTTCTGCTATACAGACTAATAAATATTGACATTCTAAACATCTACCTCACTCATCAAGAAATAACACAAACAAATCTACTACTACTAAACATATATTTGGCAAAGGAAGCTTTCATCAACCGGGGCAGCAAAAATTATAATAGAGGTGCCCCTTGATCATCTTTACTGAATCAATCCTTCCTGCATCATGATTTCTCCATAAGATCTTGTGGGATTTTGACCCACTCTGATGCCAAATGAAAGATTTGGTCAAAAGTTTTAATATAGTTAGATACACAAATTTGCACAAAATAATAGGAGACAATCAATTCGATAATTATAATTCAAACTTGAGGAATATTTTTAGATATTGAGATGTCCTATCCTTTAGGCCATCATCTTATCAATCCATCATATCCTTGAAACCACCCTATCTTAATTCCATTCTAAATAGCACTAACAAATAAGTCTAAAAACATACATGAATAACTCAACTATCCCTAACTATAATGTATTAATTAATCTAAATTCCCAAGAACCATTCTCTCTATCTCACACTTCTGATCATTGGGTAGTGATGAGGTCTAATGTTGAAGGGTTGACTGCCTGAAATCAGATTCATAGCATGGTTATAGGAACCTCTTAGCACACCTATTAATTTAATTGAAGAACATCTTGTAATTCTAGTGGAAAGGACTAGGATTTCTTCCACGCTGCCAATGAGTAAAGTTGTTCTGCTACTATATGGGGCCTTTTTTAATAGTTTATCCATCATATAAGAGCAGAACCATAGAGCTAATTGTATGATTAATGACACGGGTCCATAATCGAACAAATATAGAACTCCACAAGCAAAGAATCAAACACAGAAATGTGGTGGGGTCAAGACACCTAAAGAAGAAATATTCACTCAAATATAAATGGATTCAATACAATGAACTGCTTCTTGATTGAATAGGTGGGAGGTATATGCCTCTTGTTATACACCTATAAGAGAGTTACATAAGGGTGGGCTGACCCACAAAAGGCATCGACCCCAACACAAGTTACACTCGCAAGATACACTCAACACAACACAAGGTACATAAAGAAGGCACACATAACCCAAAGGGCATCAATCCCAATACAAAGTTACACTTGGAAGATACACACCATACAATGCAAGGCACATAAACAAGGCACGCATAACCCAAAGGTATACCACAATCATCAGTAACTCAAAGGGACCATCCAACACCACTGTGGGGATAAGATTACGGCAAGGTAAAGTGGCGGAGAAAGGAAGGAAGCAGTTCCGAAAAAGGCAAGGTTACACAGCGACAGAAAACAGTCCGAGTCAAGCGAACAAGCGAAGGGTGCCAGGGCAGCTGAGTTGGTTGCAATTAATCCATTTTAATAGGGTGCATTAATGCAGCCAATCCTTACCACACATGCAGTGAGTTTTACCACCTTCGAGTAAGTTCTTCTCCCTACTCCAATTCAGTACCACAGTCCAATAATGGATGCCCTAATGGGGATAATGGACAATGCTCAGGGTTGAACGCCATACCCCTTCGAAAGGATAAGCATCAGTCTTATCCCTGGGAGCTTGGCGACAATGACGGATTTAAAGGCAGCCGAAGGAGGGACTTTGAGGGTTTCCACAATAGAGGAGTGGCTTGGGGGATCTCACCTCCATGACCATGCAGCTCGGACTTCAACCTCCCTCTCTTTGGGGGACATCAATGTTCAATTGGCCAAGGAGGCAGCAGAAATGTGGCTTCCTGAGAATTGTGCAGCTCAGTTTTCATTGGAGATGGTGAGTAGGGCCCTTGCGAGCAGATTTATAGGTAAGAAACCATCCTCTTCAGAGATATTTGTTGGATGGAACAAGCTTGGAAAGATTTTGTGCGCCCATCTTTGACTCTACTGTCACAAGGGTTTTTTCTAATCAAATTTCAAAACACGGAGGATCGTGATTTTGTGTGGAACAAAGGCCCTTGGTTTCATGGCAGGGTTGGGTTGTTCCTATGCCCTTGGAAACCATTTTTCGATCCTATAATGGAATCAACTGCTAGGGTTCCCATCTAGATCCATTCCTATCATCTCCCTCTGAGTCTGAGAAATTAATGTTTGATTGAGATGTTGGCAGAGAAGGTTGGGGAGTTTGTAAATACCGATCTTGAAGCAGAAGGGTCTCATTCAAAATTTGTAAGAGCCTGCTTTTATTTGGACACCTCAAAATTTGTGTTTCATTATGTTCAGATTTCATCTAAGCATGTCCTTGGCTGTAGCATGCAGATTTCGAGGGTTTGCCTTTCAGATGTTTTTGTTGCAACAAAATTGGGCATAATATTGCAAATTGTCCGTCCCCCAAGATGTCTAAAGTTTCAACAATCTAATCCCAGAAATGCATTCTAAAAGTAGGGCAACCCAACATGGAGCCTATGCATAGATCCCACGTCTGCTCTTTGGCTGCATAAGAAAATAATGTGGAGCGTTTTGCATCCAAGGAGGCCTTGTATACGGTCAAGAGTATGGATTGTGGCACTTCTTACCCCAATAGTGGTAGGGCTGACTTGCAGGTTTATGAGGCCTTTTGAGGAACTATTCCAACAATTGTAGATGGTTTAAAGGAGACCAAGGAATAAAAACCAACTCCGGTCTAAATACGAAAGAAAAGATGGTCTTTTGATATCACAAAGGAACCACCATATGGTAGTCTCATCCTCCCTAAACAACATCCCCAAAAGAAGAATCTAAAGAAGCGTCGACCAAAAAAATTGATCGTGGCCAAGTGATGAACCTTCATGTGAATTTCAGCAATAAGTCAATAACTCCAAATTACCAAACCCATACAAAAGCTCCAAAACATGTACGAACCACGGATGTGTGCCAACAAAATGAAGGCGAGCAACAAAAATGTCATCCACAGGATCAACCATGGGACCATAAGTTCCGGCCTTACAACCCAAAAAATCATCGCCAAGCCAATTAAATTCAGCCCTCTTCAAATAAACGACCTTCAAAATCCTCCCAACTCTAAGAAATAAAGATGAAATCAACATAATAATGTCCGTCTCCATGGGATGGCCCCCACACACAAAGGCCTCCCATCCAACAAATGCAATAGAGAGCCCATCAATGATGAGAGCCAAATGCCCCATCCCATAGTTACCAAATCCCGAAATCCAAATTTGTCCAGGAGGGCAACAAAAATTGAAAATACAAACTTCTTGAAAAAGTTCAGAAAAATCCAGTCCGGAATATATACATATATATGTGAGCATAATTTTATAAATATGACAAATACAATGAAAAATAATAATGGCATAATATTAAATTTTAATATATTTAATATTTTATAATATATAAGGTTGTTGGATGTCTTTTTTATGCAGAAAACTAAAACAAGATAAAAAAAATCTAAAAAAAGGGGGGCAGACCTGAAACAAACTTATCCAGGCCGGCTGAAAATCCCAGATCCAGACGGATTTTGTAGGGACCCAATCGGATTTGGTAACTATGCCCCATCCACAACAATGCCATCACCTCAACCAAAATCACATCAAACTTTGGCTAAATCAAGATGACTAAAGAAGTCTCCAACTAGCAAGCACCCACTTGAGTCTCAACCGACACTGCATCCCTAAAGCAACCACATCATCTTTTGATGAGTTTTCAACTAACAAGTCATACTCCTATAAGTAAAACAATGCTCTCCCAACTATGTTGTGGCTTCACACCACCTCCATGGCCACCTATCAAAAAATATAAGAATCAATAGTGAGAGCAAAATGGCTCCATGTCTGCCCTTCTCATACTCTCTCTCAGACAAGGGACAATTGGGCCATCATGCTGCTCTCTATGCTTGCAACTATCATTGCCAAACCCATGGTGATCATCATATCTTTGAGAACTTGTATATGCTCCGCATGTCCTAAATTGAGGGGCCATCCAAATGAGGTAGACATAACCTAAAAGTATACCACAATCATCAATAACTCAATGGGGCCATCCAAGATGGGTTTTACACTCTTAACACTAACCAATTGATTTGGAGGGATTTTGGGTCCCTTGAGTCTAAAGTCTTACCTTCATTAATGAAGCCAATGACGATGTACAGAAAACTCATAGAGATAGTGCTGCCTAATTCTTTCAGCCATTGTACTCCCAAAAAATAAATTGTGCCCAAAAAGGAACAACATACATAGAGGAATAAAAAGAGTAATCAACAAGATTGAGTTTTATATTGTGATACTTAGCACCAGGGGAGATTTTTGTTCCATCTATGATCATGACTTGGAAATTGGACTCCAACTCCACAAAACAGTTCAGATTTGTTGCCAGATTCCTGCCAAAAGAATTATGTGCTCAACTTGAATCCATCAAAACACCCACCCATTACATTTGGAGATATCCTTCTAGCTTGAGGGTGTGGGGTGTGTTGTTCATTGCCAAGACATGGCATGAGATAGTTGGAGTCCCAAACTTTTTGCTTGTTGGTAATAATCAGCTGGATCTCTTCGTCCTCGTATGATTCCCCTAATACTTCATTTTTCAAGCTTGTGGGGTTACTCTGCACACTTGTGTCCCTACGAGTACTTGTTCTTGCAATACTAGTACAAACACATTCCCTTCGTTGTCTTTTATTGTGGCGTAAGGTAGGTAAGTTGTTGAGGGTTGAAAGTCTTGTTTTTGCTCAACTTTCCACTCATATCCTGCGATTGGCTACATTTTCCTCTTGAACTCATTCATCTTCCCCATGGCTGCTAAGACATTCTTGGGTTCAAGAACCCATAGTTCATGTTGGATGTTGTCTCTTAGCCCAATGAAGTACAATTACGCCCATAGATCTTGATTCAAGTTGTGGGTCCTTGTAGACAACATTTGATGTTGTGAGTTGTATTCTACTAAAGATCCTATTTGCCTCGGTTTAGACATCTGCCCAAAGAAGACACTACTCCAAGGGTCGTCATATTGGCTGCTTAAATCATAAACAAATTATGAAAATGCATATGGCACACCACATGGCCTCTCACTGTATATCCATTGGAAACATTTAATACGGTTCAGTTTCAAGTAATATGAAGTGATTGTCACTTGGATGTCCAACTATTGTGGAGTTAAATGTTTCATTCCATCAGGTCGATCCATGATAGTACACATGTACCATCAACAAACCAAGAACTGCACCCCATGAATGATGATTTTCAAATGTAGACATACTCCCTATTTATAGGAAAACTTAGGGTAGGGAAACCATTAAGCCCCCTAATTAGGCTAACTAACTGGACAGAAAAACTAAGAAACTACTACGAAACTACTCAAGGGTCACCGTGCCACACATCGGCGACTCCATAACCCAACCATACATAATAAAACGTGGAGGATTAGGGGTGTAATTGAAGAACAATTTTGCTTACATGCTTAATATGTTTGATCAAGCACTAATCGTAATATAATGCAGTAACCACTATTTATGATTTGACTATGTAAAATCAACTTCTTTATAGTCTAAGGAACATAAAGTACATCACACACATTCTGTCCATTTCCATCTTCTAGTGTAATGCATACATCACTATGCCTTTGATGTCAAGAAAACCCCTGTCAGCAAGAACCTATCATATATTCCACATCTTTGGTCAAAGTCTTATAGAAAATGCTTGTTATATGTCATATGCTTAAATACACGAATCAAGGGACCATACATTAAAATCATTGGTTTTGCACTTACTTCATCACTACATTATTGCTTCTTGGAGGCTTGACTATGGATTTATTAGTCAAGCAGGACCACCAAGTAACTATTTCCATTTGGATTTGTTTCTATATTCTTGGTGCTCTTGATTGATAGGCAACCTTTTGCAATATGATATATATTGTTACTAAATAAATTTGTATAGCTCTGCTTAGAAACAAGCTTATAATTCCTCACCACAGTTTATTTTGATTTAATATAAATTAATTTGGATATTAATGTCCACTAGTGGCAAATCATTGCCGATTGGACTGAAGAAAGTACATAATCCAAAAAGTACAAATCAACAGGAGTGCCTAGTGCACATCCAAAAGAGAAAAATTTGAAATAAAATAAAAACATAAAGCAGCAAAGAACTCCAAAGAAACAAAAACAAAAACAAAAAACAACATATCTCAAATCTGCCAATGACATGAACGATGTTCGATTGATATTGATCATGTCATTTGGTTACTTGGTCTCTTGTGACTCAAGCCACCCACTATCTGAAAATAGGAGGTGATAAGTCAGAAGCTGCCAATATAGATGATTTCAATCTAAGTGTATTTTGTCTAAGCTGGAAAACCTCATGGATATACAAAGTTAAGACACCTTTGATCCTCATATTAAATGAATGTCCTCTTGGATTCATAAGAATTCTTTAAATAGGCAGTGGTATCTCCACTGAATCTCATAGTAGATAGGACATCTAAAAGTAGAATATTGCACAGACTCCGGTTGTAGGAGACAACGTCTACATGTATGATCATCTAGTCACAAGTGGTGATCTGACACCATCCACAATTGATGGAAAAAAACCTGAAACCCTGTTAAATGGACTCTCACGTATCAAGGTAGCATCTTCTCGGAGTACTTGGAAACCTAGAGTAGCATCATATGGTAGACCTATTTGGACTTTTCCCTCGCTTAGATGGCAATTAAGTCAACTCGCATCCTTGGCAGGAAAGTGCCTTGCCCAAAGACAATCTTTCAGAAGAAGGGTTTAAGGATAAAGAATAACATAAATAGAAAAGCTGGAAGGCATTGAATCAGTCAAAATTTGACAAAAGCTTGATAAATCCATTAACTTAAAACTTGTTAGGCTATTCATCGTCCCTTCTTTTATATATTGCAACTGGTGGTTCTAGGGGGAAGTTTGAAGATATTGTAGGTGGTGTTATTGTGTTATGGATGGGATTCTATTTCTACAATTAATGACCTTAATGAAAATGTTAGACAAAAACCTCCGATTTCCCCTCAGCTGAAGAAGAAATGGGGGACCCAAAATCCAGAGGAATAATAGTTGTTCTGACATCAAAACATTTGGAAGACTATAATTTTAAGAGACAAGTATTGTGGTGAATGTTTTCCCAAAAAAGCTTACAAGTCAAAATGCAACTGCCTAAGTTAGGTTTTACAGATGTTGCTTGTGTTTTGTGTCAGCAACAATAAATGGTGTTGCATATTTTTTGTAATGCAAAACAGCTAAATCTTAATGGCAACGGACTCAAGCAAAATATGATAAACTTTTTGTAAACTCGTTGCTTTGGAAAGGGCACTTCTAAGCAAAACGTGGAAACCAAATTTTATGGAAAATAAATTTGTTCAATCAATTCCCCTTACTGCATTCTCCTTTCTAGGGAAGAAGTGATGTAAATCAAAATGTGTTATGTCTGTACTGGATGTAATCAGAAAAGATGTTGAATTTTTTTTCCTGTAAGTGCAAACACAGAGATGCTCTACTCCCTCACTTTTATGGGAAGAGGATCCCTCAAACACTAGACATCCATGTAATTATCTAGTGCTTTAGGAAGCAATATGAGATGCATGGTTTCAAATAAATAATGTTAAAGACACGTAAGGAGACCATAAAAATGTATGGAAAACTACTAGTATTGACAATGAAACTAGGTGCATGTGATGGCCATAGTTACCATGTTCGACCAAACATCATAGATGTTCGGTTCAAACCGGACATTAATCACTCACCAAATTTATTCAGTTAAGTTCGAGCATTTAGATTTTTTTTCTTTTTTAAACATTTAAAATTTTAATATTAACATCTATTTTTTAAAAACAAATTCAAAAACCCCAAAAACAAAAAGCGACCAAAAGAAAGCCCGACGAGAAAGAAACAGAAAATAGTAAATGGTGAATGCGGAGGTTGTAACAGTCAAATACGCAATTAAACTCGATGAACTCATGCAACTGTAAACACAGAGGAAGCCTCGACATTTGATATCCGGCCCTTGGCATACTCGACAGTCGTAACTTGTGTGATACTCGGCCCTTGGCAAACTGCAACTAATACATAGTGTGGCAGACTCAGCAGTACAGAGAAATATGCAATTAAGGAAGTACGAACTAAGCATTAGCCTGTGGGATTGCACCACTAGAAGGGGATTCGAGAAGGCTCTGTCACTCCATGTAGGCCCTTATGCAGGCATCCAGACTTCACAGTTCAAACTTCAAGGCCAAACAATAACACAGTTTCACTTTCATATCGTCTTAGCCCGTTACGGCTAACATAATACTCAATAGTTTATTACTTTATCTTTTACTAAAATTGAAAACCATAAAAGTTTGAAATGCTAAAGCCTAAAATGTGTTTAATAGTTTGTGTTTATTTGTTAGCAATATGTGTTTATTTGTTAACAATAAACTTCTATTGTTTGTAATTTTTTATGAATTTTTTATCAATTTGTTTATTTGTTAAGCTAGTGAGAGTGTGACACATAATGCAGTGACATGGATTAATCATTAAACAAATTGCATTGCATAATAGACACTTTTATATGATTTAATTAGAGTATATAAATATTAAAAGCATTAAAAATGTTAACATTTGCAGATGTAAAGATTTCATTGCGCTGAAGTGCTAAGTGGTATTTTCTTTACAAACATGTATGATTATTTAATTTTTACAATTTATAAAAATTTCCTAACCATACCGAACTTACTGAACCAAACTTTTTTCAAAATCCTGAACTTCTGAACTTGTTTCCCCATCCGAACAACCCAAACTTTTCGAGCATGGTAACTATGGTGATGGCAAGAATGCGAAATTTACAAGAGTATTGATGGCACAAACTTCAAGATAAGATCCATCAGTAATCAATCAAGAACTATATGCAAATGCATTGCCTCACCATGCACTCACAAAATAAACAAAAACCACCATTCAAATTGGAAGAATGACAATTATCTACATTATTACATCCATTGCCCAACCATTGACATAAAATGGAATAAGAAACCAGCTGATTAAAACTCAATAAGAAGAGCTTAAGGTAAGATGAGGAATATCTTATGTTTAAATTGGGATATATATAAGATCCCTCTAACACCAGACATCCATGTAATTCTCTAGTGCTTTAGGAAGCAATATAAGATGTATAGTTTCAAATAAAGAATGTTAAAGACATGTAAGGAGACAATAAAAATGTATGGAAAACTATTAGTATTGACAATGAAAATAGATGCATGTGATGGCAACAATAAGCAATTTATAAGAGTATTGATAGCACAAACTTCAAGATAAGATCCATTGGTAATCAATCAAGAACTGTATGTAAATGCATTGCCTCACCTTGCACTCACAAAATAAACATAAAACAAACACCACCATTCAAATTGGAAAAATGACAATTATCTACATTATTACATCCATTACCCAACCATTGACATAAAATGAAATAAGAAACCAGCTGATTAAAATTAAATAAGAAGAGCTCAATATAAGATGAGGAGTATCGTATGTTTAAATTGGAATATATGTAAGAGCCCCAATCCATCGTCCTTTGAACCAAACCAGAAAACATTATATCTTGGTAGAGGAACATAAGCAGGAAAAGATAAATTGGTGGATAGCAGTCCAAGATAGTGATATTTGACCAGCAAAAAATTACATGAAAATTCATGTCAAAGTCATTGCTAACATTATAACCAAACAAACTCATCTGTGATAATAATGGACTAGAGCATAAGTAGAAAACCTTGGAGCCATATAAATGACCAGTAGAGCTAGAATGTTAAAATAAATGAAAACCTAGAAATGTCGAAGGTGAAGGAAAATATTTAGGTCCCGGCCTCGTGACAAAGCTCAAAGCAAATCCAGCCTTGCCAATGCCAACCTATGAGGCACTTACAATTAATCACCTTAACCAACCAGTCTCCCACAAACTTGTAGATACTACTAATGTTGCAATGATGAATGACATGTTGGTAAATCTTTCCGTATTGTAAGAAATGCTTGCTACAATATGCACATTAAAGAATTCCTTGTGAATGAAAACAAAAGCGATAGACAAAGACCCATAAAGAAGACAAAAGCTGCACATAGAAATTAACATAGTATGGCAGGAGGTTGGTAGCGAACCAACCTAAAACAAAATAGATAACAACATTCAAGAATTCCTCAAACGGGAAGTCGAGCCAATTAGCCGAGAGTCCTGGGGCAATCGCTAATGCAGAAAAGGTAAAGCATCCAGTTTGCAATCTTGCTTGAAGGAAGATACTAAAGAGTTCATTGTAAAGAGAGATGTTAACTCTGAATTTGTGCCATACTAACTACCAAGTTTTTAACAAACTTAATGCACAAATGAACTAGGTCTGAGACATAAACCAAATACTATATAATGGAGACTAATTGATAAGGTGAGTAATCTAGAATAGAGATTTGTACAGATCATGGACCTAACATGTTTCTATATAGAAATGAAATGAGCACACAGAATTTAGATTGAGATAAACAACTAAGCAAACAAAGTTTAGAAAGTGTGGATTAAAAATTATGGAAAAATGGAATAAGTATATAAAAGCTTAAACCAGCACATAAAAATGTGCAAGAGCATAAACTGTACATATGGGAGCCTGAACTAATGTCAAGACATGAGGACCGAGCACATAAATGCATAGGCTATAGTACATTGGCAGTTTAGTAAAGACAAAAAGATTAGTGTTACAGGAAAAGATAAAGCATAAAAGAGATTCCATTTGCGAAAAATATATGTTTCTCTATAAAGAAACAGTATCATAAAAATATACAGAAGAATACTTGTGCAAATTAAAAGTCATAGTCAAGTAGGAAGTTACTGCTTAAGGTGGCAAGCAACTTATGTACTCTACAGTGTGACAGTATTGCCCCCCAAACAATGCATAGTAGCCCCTGCACTCGATGAGGGTGAAATAATACTAATGTTTGAATCAAATTACTAATATTAGGAACTTCAAGCAAAACCAAACTTAAGTAGTGATCTAAATCATAGTTCGCATAACCGTTGGGGCATGTACTCGCCAAGGGGCCAAAATGGGTAACCGGCAGTTATTCGACCCACTCAGTCAAATAACCGGCAATAACTGACAAAGGCAAAAAATACTTGAAATTTGCTCGAAGCAAACAATATATAAACGTCTAGATATGGACATCTAGTTTCTTATACTTTAAGTTATATTTTATTTATATACTTTCAAGATGTTTGAGAGTGGTTTTGAACTTCTAGGAGCTATAATGCAAATTCTAAGTTTTGGAGGATCCTATCATATTTCAGACTTAGTCAGATTTCAGGGTTTCAAGGTTTCAGACTAAGCCATATTTCAGGGTTTCAAAATTTCAAGAAGACTTCATAGGAGGGATGAAAGTTGCATGAAGGCATGTAGGTATGATAGAATAGTATGAGAATATCTCTTGCAAAGTGCCACAAGTCGATCCCACCCCATTCCCTGTGCATAGATTACTAGAATTGTTCAGTCTCCCTTAGTTTTCCAGAGAGCAGGGAAGAGAAAAATATAGATTCTTGTTATTTGTACTTGTAGATTCTTGTATAAGTATCATTGTAACAGTTTTATTCTATGCACAGGGAATGGGGTGGGGTCGACTTGCGGCACTTTGCAAGAGATGTTCTCATACTATTCTATCATACCTACATCCCTTCATGCAGCATTCATTCTTCCTATGATGTCTCCTTGAAATTTTGAAACCCTGAAATATGGCTAAGTCTGAAACCCTGAAATATGGCCAAGTCTGAAACCATGAAACCCTAAAATCTGACTAAGTCTGAAATATCATAAGATCCTCCAAAACCTAGAATTTGCATTATAGCTCCTAGAGGTCCGAAACCACTCTCAAACATCATGAAAGTATATAAATAAAATATAACTTAAAAGTATAAGTTTACATTTAACTAGAGTCTAGTTAAATGTAAACTTATACTTAAATGTTTATTTTATTTATTAACTGTCTGCTTCGGGCGAATTTCAAGTATTTTTTGCCTTTGTAAAAAGAATTGCGGTTTTCCAAATTTGGCAGTTTTGAGTGGCAGTTATTGGCCTAGTGGTTTTCTTGGCGAGTGACTGACCAACCAGCGGTTACTCGCCAGTTATGCCATCTCTGATTCTAAATTCTTAGCTGACAACTGGAGCTCGTGACTAACCAAGTTTTGTGCAGTATATTTCTTAGTTTCAGACAGGAGCAGAAGATCTAATAAAAGGAAAAGAGAGGGGGGGGGCAGTTGGGGTGGGGGCGGAGGTGGAAGTGAGAAGAACCAAAAATCAGGCTCATAGAGTTTATATTGGCCATCGTATGCTCACAGTACTCTAAAAATTTTAACCTGTGTGAGTAAGATTTAAGGAGTCTATGGAGAGCATCACGATCAATAACTCAGTACTCTAAAAATTCTAACAAGTGTGAGTAAGATTTAAGGAGTCTAGGGAGAGCATCACAATCAATAACTGTTGACAATAGTCAAGCCAAATTCAATGCCATATTCATTTGGGGAACAAACCATGGATACTCAAATTCTACCCAAACCCACAAGAAGCTTAATTTGGGAATTAATATTCATGCCAAAGCAGGTAACTTCTTGTTGTTCACAAGAGAGAATTAAGGCCTAGAGCTAAATTTCAACTTTGTTATTCCTCCACTAGAAGGTTTGTGTAATATTTTCGTTAAGGACCTGTGATTGCAACCATTTCACATGCCTTAATGCCTATAACCTGTAGCTTCAACCTGTGTGAGTAAGATTTAAGGAGTCTATGGAGAGCATCACGATCAATAACTCAGTACTCTAAAAATTCTAACAAGTGTGAGTAAGATTTAAGGAGTCTATGGAGAGCATCACGATCAATAACTCAGTACTCTAAAAATTCTAACAAGTGTGAGTAAGATTTAAGGAGTCTAGGGAGAGCATCACAATCAATAACTGTTGACAATAGTCAAGCCAAATTCAATGCCATATTCATTTGGGGAACAAACCATGGATACTCAAATTTTACACAAACCCACAAGAAGCTTAATTTGGGAATTAATATTCATGCCAAAGCAGGTAACTTCTTGTTGTTCACAAGAGAGAATTAAGGCCTAGAGCTGAATTTCAACTTTGTTATTCCTCCACTAGAAGGTTTGTGTAATATTTTCATTAAGGACCTGTTATTGCAACCATTTCACATGCCTTAATGCCTATAACCTGCAGCTTCAATCAGACTTATGCCTTGCTGAAAGTTGGAACATCAAGGTCCCCATAAATATAAACTCAAATATATCATATCTTTAGCGGAACCAGAATTCAAGAGCTGTCTATGTGACTATACGATGTAACGTTTTATAAAAGGATGGTAGCCAAGATAAACTAAATTATTAGTAACTTATCAGCTCTAAAAAGTAGCATACCTATTTCCACAATTGATGAGACCGCAGGGAGGCAACTCGAGCTTGTCCAAGTTGAAAAGCTTGACAAAGGATTCATATGGAAATAGTGTCTGTCAAACCAAAAGCTGTGTGAGAGAAAAATAAATATAAGATGGCAAAAGTTACATAACATATATAGCAAAATTTTAAGTCAATTCAAGAAATTTTTCAGATGTCAGTAAGCAATAATTCTGCAAAGAAATGTATGGCATAAACCTGGGTAGGACTTCTTGTATTGCAAATAGTGAAACTTGCTATACCTTGAAAATAATAATTTAGCATGTTTCAAAATTACCTCACTTAATTTTCCTGAGCCGTCATTTATCATTTTTGTAGAAAATTGTTTTGAGGCTTTTGAAGATTTCAGCTGTTGCGCAACTTTTTTCACAGATGCTTTCAAGGCATTCCCAGTAGGAAGGGAAGAAACAACAGTATGGAATGCATTAGAGGATAAGGTATCATAGCTTCCATTCTTTTGACGTGAAATGTTGCGAACAGGAGCTGTTTCCTTAAGTGGAGAAGAATGTTGAAAGGCAGATCTAACAGACCTCCTGCTTGAACCATTTGATTCTGAAGCCCTTTGGTTCTCAATTTTAGATGCTGCTATTTTAGTATCAATATCGTTTGGCATAGAACCTTGAGAAACAGAGAATTTGGAGCTCAAAGATTCATCTTTGGTTTGCACTGAATTCTTTGAACTTGATGCCAAAGAGACTGAATTCTTCTGGTCAGAGAAGCTGGTAACTGGTTCTCCAGAATTTGAGATAATCTTGATAGGGCTTTTCCTCGTTGGACCATCCATCACTTTATTACTGGTGCTAGAATATTGATTAAGCGGCCTACATTCATCCACCATACAGCCATTGATGCTGGAGATCGAATTAAAGGAAGAGCTTGAATCCAAAGAGGCCGAATTCTTCTCGCCATCAGAGCTGGTAACCAATTCTCCAGAATTTGAGATATTCTTGACAGGGATTTTCCCCGTTGGACCATCCATCATTTTATTACCGGTGCTAGAATACTGATTAAGAGGCCTACATGCATCCACCATATAGCCATTGGTACTGGAGATCGAATTAGAGGGCAAGCTTGAATCCAAAGAGGCAGAATTGTTCTTGCCAGAGGAACTGGTGTCTAGATCTCCAAAGTTTGAGATATCCCTCACAGAAATTTTACTTGTTGAATCATGTATGACATTTTTATCGGTGATAGGAGATCGATTAAGAGACCTGGAGTTATCCACCGAATCACCATTAGTGCTGGGGATTGAATTATAGGGCCTAGATGCATTCACCATATGTGAACTGGTCCTAGAAGAATGCTGAACTGTCTTGGAAGTGAAGTTATCATGTATAGGGTCCCCTGATATGGGAAGATTGTTTCCAGCATCGAGAAGATCAGACTCATCCATGGAAACAAGAAGATTGTGAGTATGGCTTGTAGAGCTGTGTATATTATCCTCAAAACTGATAGAGCCCAAAACATTGTCCAAAGCAATTCCAGATGCAGGGATATCATTCCTCTCATTCTTAGAAACAGGAAGATCACTTGCAGAAACCTTGGAAGACAAAACATTATTTGCAGAAGTCGAGGAGATTGGATTGCTCACACTAATTTTGTGGGTTGAAACATCACTAATAACACCTTCAATGCTAGGTTTCTCAGAGCTGAGAGTGCCAGATAAATATTCACCGCAGTTAACAGGAATATCAGAGACATAGCTCTCGGACATAGTATCATCAGGTACCGGAGCATCATCCCCTGAGGGAGCATTATGTGCAGCACTGCTGATTGATGATTGAACACTGAAATCCAGAACTTTGGGAATAGCATCATTTGGATCGGGTATTTCACTTGCAATTTCAGGACTGATGTTTGATGCTGAGTCTTGAAATCTTTTTGATGGAGAAAACTCAGAAATAGATTCATCTGACTTGTCAGAAGTTTCAGCTGGGGTGCTTGACCCCTGTATATTAGCATCATAAGACCTAATGTTTTGTCGCTGAGATAAAGAATTCAGATCAAATTCTCTTCCTTGAGTTGAAACACATGGTGAAGAAGTATTTGAATCGTCAATATCAGGTGGCTGACATTCATATTTGTGACCTTGCCTCCAGTGAACTATTTGGCATTTTCCTGAGCTGCAAACAAGCAAATTTGATTAAAAAAAATAACTTCTAAAAAATAGTTCATTTTAAATATTTAAGCATTTTTTATTTATAACTGAGTCCGGACATTGCCTGCTGAAAGACAATTTTTGGAAAACTAAATGCATTTGAGAAACTAAACACCTTTGCATAATCAGAATAGACACTCATGGGAGGTGGAGAGGAAAACAAATAGATAGGCTCCTCATACTGGGAGCATGTTTATTCCAAAGAAACTTATTAAATTTGATCAAGAGGACTCCAGATTACAGGTTACATAGCTGTTTCTAGATGGTCATTCCTCATCACAATTAAGTTTCAACAGTTTCAAAAGTAAGGACTCGCAATCAACACTGTTTGGTCTTGATTCCTCAATGATTTTCTCCAACACTTCAATTTCCCCCTTTTTTTCTTTTTGAATATTCTTTTTTCTTCTAAATTTCAACAACTGAATTAAATCAAGCTCTAAAAAAATGTTCAACTTTGTATTCTTTGAAAATTGATGTAGCTCCAGAATTTCTTAAATCAAGTGAACAAGTTATGACTTACAATATCAAAATTGATATATTAAGGTGAATACCAGGAAACAGGAGCAATATTGTCCACCTGTAAACCCTTAGAGAAATATAAAATTAAATGTAATATTATTCAAAAATTAAATTTGTGAATGTTATAAATCCATATAATTTACTCTTCAAATCCCCAGTCAAGCAGTGTGTTCCAAAAAATGCATAAGCACAAAAAAGCCTTAAAGCATAAGAAGCATGCAACATTTCTAAATATATCGTAAGTACCTATAAGAGTTGGCAATATAAACATTCTTTTAATGCCAAAACTTATATACTTTTGATGTTTATGTTTGCTGAAAACTATTGAAAAATATAAAAAATGAACAGATCAACTTAAAAAGAAGTAGATTGCATCCCCATCAAACGGCCAGTATCAAATATTGGCTAGTGATACTAATAAACATAGCATTGTATAAAACTCATCCAGAGTTGAGTGTCCAACTTTCTTGGAAAAGCATGCAAACCCTGTGACCATTTTGAGAACACAATAGTTCTAGAAAATAAGAGTTCCCACTCCCAGGCATTTAACACATTTCAACTGATCATCCCACCACGGGACACAAGCACAGCAACATGCAACAAAGAAATCCAGCGACAACAGCTACAAGAGAAGGAATAGATTAAAGACCTTGAAGAAATTACGTATGTACAAAATCAAGAAACTACTCAACGGGAAGAATAAGTGAGAATGACTTCGCCCAGTGTATACTAAAAATCTTTGGCTATTTGATATAGATCAAATCTTCTAGGAGACATACTGAACTAGCAGTTTCGCAGAAAAGAAAGCGACAAGAGACCCATCTTCACAAAACTAAGAAGGTTTATCAATATATTATCTCCATACTCAGAACTACACTTAACCATTGTCAAATAAAATCCTTTCTGATAGAAGTTATATAAAATTCATGGTACTAGATTCTGTTAAGTCCAAAACTCATTTTCACATTTTGTGCATGCTATTTCCATCATTAGGAAAAAGAGCAAAACATTTAGCATGAGAAGTAATTGCACCTTTTTCCTACGTGTCCAATGTGTACAAATTATTCAACATAACTCCCTAATTTTTTTGTTCAATACTATACTTTGTTTGGTCATTTAACATTTGCATTTCGCATGAATGGATAAATCCACAGAGCACTGGTTTTTGTTCAGTTCAAGATATGTTTCTGGGTGCAACACTTCAAACCAATTCCCATAAAACATGTCTCCCATTCGAGTAGATTTAGATGCGCCAATAAAATGAAAAAAACAAAAACCTAAAGGAACTATTGAAGAACGAACACCAAGGAAAATCACAGTACCCACTGCCTCTGCCAGTGCAAAGATGGAGATGCATGTGATGATTCTTGCGGTTCTAATGATTAATGCCAGCAGTGAAATACCAGACCTAATTCATAGAAAATTCTACAGGAAAAAATACAAATCCTTCTCTCAGATCCAACGCGAAATTTAAAACAGAATGACACCAAATTTTATTTTCTAAGGTTGTTTTTTGATGTCTCCCTCTTTCTTCATTCATAAACTGCATTTCTCTGGTTTCATCGTCGTTTAGATTTGTCATTACTGCACTTTCATTTGAAGCATATAACTGGATCTAGATTAAAGATGCTTTAGTTACTCGTGGTAAAACTACTAGCATGTGCCGGTTGAAACACATTTTAAATCATGTATGAAGACCAACAAAATATTCTCTTCTGCATTCACCATCTTCAACACCATTAAGCTGAAATACAAAACGCAAAAAATGACACTAACCAGTATCTGACAGCCTTGCATCTAGAACACCTGGTTGTAGTAGGACTAAAACAGACTGCACATTGATACCGTATAATGACAGTTGAGGAAGTGTACACTTCTGCAGCCTCTTCTTCAGCCCTTGCAGCTTCCTCTGCAGCCAATATGAGAAGTTTCCTAATTTCTGCATTCCTCGCAGCCCTGTTCGCCTTCCATCTGTGGAGGATCACAAGGCTAAACAGTGGAACTAATACCAGAGCTACCAAGTAGTCTGAAATCCGGAATTCCCTGCACCTGGGCATTTAATTTGCCCTTTGTACACCAGCCGACCAGGCATTCAGAATAAACATTTATACACATAGACCCAGTAGGGGTTTGAACTGAACAGCTGATACCCAGCCTAGCCCTCTCCTGAAGCACCCAAATCCTTGAATGTTAAGTATTTAAAACCAGAATGCCCAATATCTGGATTTCTGTTGGTAATCTGATGACCCAGATGGTAGTTCCAGTATACCATCTCAGAAGAAGCCTATATGAGTTACCGGGCCTCCAGATCCCCTCTCAAAACGCAGAATTAGCTGGTGGGTGTTTGAAGCAGATGAGTTTTTTATGGAGACCAAAATAAGGGTACCCTTCGGAAAGACAGAAGACAGTCATATGGACGTGTTCTAGTTTTCTTGACGATAGAAATTAAGAGTCATTGCCAAATTCCTTCTTCCTCGCAGGGGCATTTCAAATTTGGCATCCTGCAACGCCGGAAAACTTAAACTGGGTGTGGTCCTGTCCTTACGCTCTGAAAGGGCATGGAAAGTGTGTGGCCCAACAAAGAAAAGGATCTATATGATTGATTGATAATGAACAGGAGGAAAAATCATGTGAAGGAGACTGAGAAGAACATCAGTTGGGATCTCATATTATGAGTACGACGGCCTGTAGAAATGAGAATTCCCCCCTTGGAAGAGCTCTACAGTAAAGTCAAAAACTTTTTAACCCCTTGGAATTTGTGAATTCCCCAGTCCGTACCCCCTCAGCAAACAAGCACATTTTCCCAACATGTAACGTAATTATTAATCCTGCTCATTACTTCCTAAATCCTAAGAAAAGAATCATGGTTACCTACTCATTACAATATTGTTAAAAAATACGAAGCAAAGCACATCCTAAGTGTACGCGGGTCAAGACTGAAGGCCAATCCACTCGGAAGAATTGACAGAAAGCTTTGGCTAAACATCATACCAAACTCCCTTCATTTTTTCTTTTGTGGAAAGCAGTTAGGTTGCAATTGCATTTGAGTTTCTTGATTGTCGGTATCAGTATTGACGTTATAGTTATCGGTATGTGTTTTGTGTTTCCTAATCATCAATCATATCGTGCAAAACGCTTTACATCTGTCGCCGAGGGAGTGAAACACCGTAGCCAAGAGAACAACAAAGCTAGCAAAACATCTTAGCTTGTTGAAAATCTTTAAGTGTCATGATGTAATTGGCTATTACGAGATAAAAGTTGGATAAAAGTAGATGATAATTAATACTTAGTAGTAGTAAAACTATAAGGGATTGTGTGTTCAAAATCTATTTCATACAAATCTAAATCAAAGTACAATTGTTATAAATTAGTACAGAGATTTTAAATACATTTATATGACATATATTGGGAGATATCAATTTCGAGGTTTTTGTCTTGAATTTTTCACATTCCACATTGATTAATGAATTCATTATCTTTATACCCCATGGGGATAGTCTAGTGTTGTATGCGTTGAGTGTTAGAAGTGGGAGGTATTGGGGTCTATTCTCCACATTGATCATCTATATAACGTTGTTCCCACACTAAGCTCTAATGAGTCAATCGTGAGGGTACTCGATGTGATGGACTAGTCTGCTCAGTGTTCAATGCGATGGGGGTCAGTAGGTGGCTTGAAACCTGTGTTCAACACGACGAGGCAAGTTATAATCCATGGCTAGGGCTACTCTTCACAGAAGATTCTAACTTTGGTTAAATAAACTTTGTTACCCAACATTTTTCTCATTGATGGGTCAGTTGTGTGTTCGAAGTCCTTGAGACGTGAGGATAAAATGGAGTGGGAGCCCCCTCCAGGACTATTCGAATTAAACTTTGACAGCGCTGCTAGGGGGAACTCGGGGGCCTCTAGAACAGGGTGTGTTATTTGAGACTCAGTTCTCTAATCCGAGCTGCATCAAAGAAGCTTGTGGATGGCACCCATAACGACGTTGAAGCGCAAGCTCTCACCTTAGGGTTGGATATTGTGATGCAATGTGGGATCGATCGAATCTTGATTGAAGGTGACTCAATGTTTATCATCCAGGGTTTACAGAACAATAAGGCTGGATCATGGAATATTAATAATATCATAAGTCATGCATGGGGTATGCTAGATAATCTTAGCTTATGGGAGGCCTCGCACTATTTTTGAGAAGCCAACTCTACGACAGGTAATCTAGCAAACAAAGGTATATCATAGGTTCAAGAAGTAATTGTCGACAATGATTGGAATAGTTGGAATTTCAAGGAAGCATCATCATGATTTGGTGATTTGGGGCAGTGGAGCTCTTTTGCATAGCATGTCTTTTGATTGGTACTCAAGTGGCATTAGGGGTCTCATTTCCCACGTGTGACATGCCCCTTGCATTTATATCTCAGAGGTGGTGTTTTTGGCAACATCTTCATTACAAAAGTTCTTTGTTCCTCTCGTTATTCTCGTGGGTGTTTTGGCAGGTCGACACCATGGATAACATGCTCCAGGGGGCATTGAGTGAGCCCTTATTATACGTCAAAGTAACCAGGAGGGAGATGGCCTTTGGTGGACAGGTAATTGACTCACATTTGAAGCAATTTTTCATCGTTCAATCTAGAAGTGTTCTACAAATGATGAAGGAAGTGATAGGTCTAGTTTTTTTGGAAACAAACTATCATGTGAAAGTTAACTCTCTGGTTACATTGACTTTTATAGGAAATTTGCTCTTTATCTCCAATGATAAACAAGTGACTATGGCAGTGGTGTGTTGGAATTTACATCTAAGGTTTTAAGTAGGTTTGGATGAAGTTGTGGAGAGATTTGTGTGGGGAGGTCAACATCAACTTCCCTTTTCTAATAAAAATGACTTGGGGTTAATCCCTCGATGAGCCTTTCAAGATTTAGAGGAACACTAAAGTGTGTTGGTGGAGCAGCTTGATCTTCTATAGGGCTACTTGGAAAACCAAAGCTAGAGGGACATTTTCTGCATGCATAGGACTTGGATGCTATGCGAGCCCCAATTGCTTCAGTGGTGGCGGCTCTAAGTTTGAGAAATTCCACTAGGATGGTGGTTGCAGTTAATTCTCTTGTCAAATTATTTGGGGCTCTTCTCCAACCACCACCAAACCCTCTATCAAGGTTGGGTGCAGATCCCCCAATATAGCGAAGGGCGACCTCTTCCCATATGTAGCCTTAGTTGCCTTTCATGAAAGTGGCATCGGGGTTGGGTGGTGATCTTCTGAAGAAATGGGTGGACAAGCTAAGACTTCGAAGGTGGAAGGTAACTACATCACAAGCTATTGGGCCTAGTGATGTTTCGAGTGATGTTGGTTCTGGTTTAAGGATACAACATGGAGCGTGGAGAAGTGAAATGTTGGACGATGAAAAATTGGCACAGGGGGTTGGAGGAGGGGATCCTGATGGTGATGTCTTAGCAACGGATGATTTGATCAATGCCTAGGTGAGGGTTGAATCATTTGTGTTATGTTTCTTGTTTGTTGTTGTTTGGTGGTCCCCCTTCGGGGTGGTGGTTTGGCTCCTCGTGTGCTTTACGAGGTTAATTTTTTATAACCCTTTTGAGTTTTCTTATTATTTTTGCTCGCTTGAGTTTTTAACGCTTTTTGTAACTCTCATTTTTTGACTAATATAACAGGGAGGGACCCCCCAACCCTCAAATCATCTATCAAAAAAATAAATTCATTGCCTTCTCCTCTACTTTTCGATTGATTGGTGACAAATGGGATCCATCTAGCTACACCAATGTGTTAGGCTTGAAAAAAATCCGGGAAAAAGGGGGCTCCAATCAACCAAGATATTACAATTTTTTTATTGATTTGTCTAAGCAAAAGAAAAAAGCGACAGTCAAATAGATGTTAAATTTAAGGTTGAAATTCCCTTGTGATGGCCAAATAGACGTCAAATTTAATATTTGAACATGAAAGTGAATAACTTGCTCCATTACACTCCACCCCACCATTGCTATAGTAGAACGTTCACTAGTGTAAGAAACCAAAAAAAAAAAATCTAAGTGACGATCAACTGGATGTCAAATTTAAGATTGAAATTCCCCTGTGACAATCAAATAGACATCAAATTTAATATTGAACATAAAAGTAAACAACTCGCTCCATTAAAGTCAAAGATTTTTTGGTTTAACCGTGAACAAATCACTCCATTACACTCCACCCCACCACTACCATTATAGAATGCTTATCGATGTAATAATTTCAAAATTAAAGTTTCACTTCCCTTCTTTGAGAAAGATGAATTTTCTCTTTAGAGGCAACACAAACATGGACAATGATAAGAAGTCTATAATAGAAGAAAAATAATTGTGCAGGAGGAAAAACTCGTGCATAAAACAAAACCATAAATAAATAGATGGAATATTAACATAAATAAATGTAAAAATCATAACAAAGAGATAAAAAACTATGTGAATGAAAAAGTTATAACAGTGGTGTAGAGAAAGAAAACAAACATTGAACGATAATACTATTTTACAAAATATAACCCAATGTATGAGTATCACAAAAAAATATACAGAGGTTGAAATAAAATGGAAGGAAAAGACTCTCATAGCTCAGATAAGAATTAGTTTCTACAAGCTTAGATGCGAGATAGATATATGGGTAATCCCTATGGAAGAACAAGAATTAAGGATATATTATTTATGCACTACAAGAGTAATAGAAATAGAAAAACACTTCCTTCTAGAGTGCCTAGCCTATAATGACATTCAGGGATGTCAAGTACATGAAAACATTGATAATATACATCACATTTGAGCTATTTCAAGAAACATGAATAAAAATGTTGGGAGAGATACTAACAGAAATCAATGGGAGAAGGAACAACCTTCTTAAAGTAACAACATGTCCCTTAATTTATGTATCATCGAGTGGTTAAAACAATTCTAACAAATTGTGGTCCCATAGACTAATGGGTCTCATAAACATAATAAAAACCATTTCGTTTCATTATGAAATTTGAAGGATATTTCAGTGACATGTAAGAGAAAATTAAATAAATAAAATGAAAACATGATTTTAAAACGGACAACGTCGTATAAGTTTATATAGATTATATAGTATGAAGTATTATGGCTTTAGACTATGTAGGTTTTTATGATGTGTATTTGGAATAAAGATTTTTAGTTCCATCATGTTATTTGAAAATAAATCCGACATTTTAGGTTCCATATGTTTACGAGTAATTATTATATACAATGCCTTCTTGAGGATGGATACGCATATAATACCTAAAACATCGTATATATGTTCAAATAACACGATAGACATGTCATATTAATCTTCTCCTTGAGGACATGTACCACTGTGGTACCCAAAACATTGGATATATTTTCAAATAATCTGATAGAACCAAAAATCCTTACTTTCAAAGAATTGTGTTTTTCCAAATTTTTCTCTCAATTTTTTTTCACTTTACAATCATCGTGTTATTTTTTAATAATTTATTTCTTAAACATGTTAATTGGGAATATATTCATTTATATATTAATGTACATAAAAGATCAAGATTGGCTATAGGACTATAAAAAGTACAACGTAAAGAAGACAAGGGGAGTGCAATGGCACATCCCAAGGGATACAAAAGATAAAAATAAAGTCAAAAAAAGTAACTAAAAAGCATCAATCAAACATAATAAAGTATTGGGAAGAATATAAAAAAGATAAAAGTCTCGTATAATAAGATGAAATACGATGATTTAGAGAGTAGACATCTAATTTAAGTACAAGCCTTCTTATTACAATGCTTTCAGTATTTTATGTGCATGTGGGTCATTGCTTTTAATTAGTGGCTTATTGGTAGAAAAAATTGTGTTTTAATCTCTTTCTTTATTTGTGCAATCTCATTTTCCTCTTTTATTTTGTTTGTCATTATGTCATGTTCATTTTGTGCCCATGGGCTGGTTTCCTCTCTCGTCTCTCAGCGTGTGTCTATTCCTTCTTTTGTGATGGGAATGACGGTCCACCAATTATATGCTAGTTGAGATCGACGGGCTCATCATTCATTTCCCCTTTGTTTTTTTGGTCCCTTTGCCCATGATCTCATTATTTCAATGTCTGGATCTGTTATTTGGTTGTTCGCCTTTCTCTTTGTTAGAGTTTGCATGCCACCGGGTCTTTAATCCAAAATATGAGAAGTTTATACATACAAATAATCTATGAGTATTTTATAGAATCCAAGAAGTATCTAGGAAGTATCCATGAGACTCCATATAAGTTTTTATTCTATTGTTAGTCATTCATTTTTAAGTCTAGGCACAATCTACATTGATTTATCACTGTTGAAGGATTTGCATCACATCTTGTACCAAAAGAATCCCTAGGAAAATGTGCATGTAGTTGTATCTCACATTTAGGGAATATGAGGTTGAAGATCTTACTCAATTTCACCATTCACACTACACTTGAACTATGAAGGGTTTGATTCTAGCATGCAGGATGTGTAGTCACAACACTACTTCAACTATCTAACCCAACTACTTCTTCCCTTTTCTTTTTGCATTCTGTTTTGAGTGTGGCAAGCTAGGTCAAGAGCATTGAAGAGCAAATTTTGACAATTTTGCCTATCAATTTTTCAAAGTGCAAGTACATATAAGCACACATCCAGTCATAAAGTGGTATAGAAAGTTACATAACTTATAAAGCTACACAGTATGGAATCGGTGTAGGATGACACAAATGATGATCAAAGTTGGTCACCATCAATCATGTCTTAGGAATGAACATTGTAGGCACAATTCTTGTTTTTGTGGAGTTACAACTCCATAACTCACACACAAGTTCCTACAAGCCTATACAGTCAAAATCTATCTTCATAAATCATAAATTCATATCAAGTGGGATTGTTCCTTTGCATTTATTTCTATTTCAAGTTCAATTAACAACTCAACATTTACCTTTTGCATGTTTAACACATAAGGCTATGTCTAATTATGTTTTTATTTGATTTATCAGAGTTCCTCATATGCCATTACTTTGGCAATTGTGTGTGTGTAGTCCTTATTTAGCTAAAACAAATTGGTGAACCCAACATTCTAACATTTAACCTATGGTTTATACCATTTTTTTACCCTATAGGGTTTGTTGTTTTTCATTCATATCATATTCTGATTTTAGGGGTTTATTCTCCCATTCCACAATTAGGGCTTCATTTCCTTTATGTGTAACTTTGATTGGCATTAATAATGGTTTATATTGTGTAATGGTAGGGAAAACTTTGAAAAGCTAAAAAAACTAAAATTTATGATTGACATAAATATATGTTGTTGTAATCATGTCATCAAGATGATTCCAATGATTGTTATATTATACTAAGGTGCAAAAAAATTATAGACTTAAAAAAAACATAAATCAACATTACATAGACACAACTTTTAAATTTATTCGTAATCAAAAGTCATGCCTTTTCAATCCTTCAATGACACCAAATAAACACTTATCCATACCCCCAAAAATGTAGTGAATAAATCTTTCCCAAATCAAAGTTATGATACCACTTATGATGAAATTACTTAGACAGATAAATCAAAATCACAATAATGGATTTCAATATAAATCACAACAATGGATCTCAATATAAATATCAAAAGCATAATAACAATAATAAGGGAATAAGAGAGCAGGTCCACATAAGATGACTGCAAACAAATCAAAATACTAAAACTATATGAATAGGCCACTTCTAAAGGGAAACCTCCACAACCTTATAACATGAATATAATTTATAATATGATGATATAATACTATTCACTACCTTTCATAAATACTTTACTTGGGATATGGATATTCAATACGCTGACACTACTACCAATATAGAAATTATAATATGAAAAATCAAAAGGTTATGCTAACTAAAAGTTAGCCACACATATCCCAATACAGCCTAGTAATTAAGGGCATAGCATCATCTAAATCTTGTTTTGTTTCATCCATGTCCTCTTCCCTCTATTCGACTCTACTTCAATTATACCTTCATTTACCTATACACCTCCATGCTCTCTATTTTTATTATATATCCTATGAGACATATCATAATCGTCATTTCTATGGGAAAGTACATGTTTTTACTAGGATGATTTCATATAGAACATATGCTTTAATCTTGATGTTGTTTACGATTAGGCATTTTTTAATTCTTTCTATTTGTCTCCATTTTAAGCCCAACATATTGTTGGCCTAAACTTCATATCTATAAAGGACTATTGGCATCATAAGTAAACCAAACAATACCATGGTAATCTTTTAAACCTACAAATCAACATCTTCACATTTATTTTAAAACTAAAAAATTAAAAAGGTAATAAAAAACTAATTTTAGTGAAAATAAATATAAATCCATGTTTTTAACAACATTGATGATAAACTTTAACATTTTTAAAACCAATTACTAATAAATTTTATCACATTATATCTATAGGTCAATTAACTGACAGATAGCACTTTCGAGCGAAATGTCTTCATCGTAGTCCAATTTTCCCAACAACACATATTAATTATGTCTTCAATATAGTGGTTTCTCATGGATTCCCACTTGCATAGTTGTCTCATATCATTTGTCACGAATTTAAATCAAGAAATCAACATGTTCAAATAGTTATAAAACTATAATAGTTGGACACACCTCGAGTAAACTATTTGCTATAGTATTGGATAGTTTGATTCCCATATTTGCAGAGTCCAAGAAACTTTGGGCAAAATGGCAAATACATTTTAGATGGAATAACCAAAAAATATTTCATATATTTATGCACAAAGCTATAATCAAAGAAGCTAAAGCACACAAGTGTGAGGTTGGCTATTATTTTGTTGATTTTTGGAAGGCATTTGACATTGTTCCCAGACTTCTTATAATCTAAAGGATTTGATACCTGTAAATTCCAAAACATTTTTTATTCTTGTGATTAAACTTTAAGATTTGGGACCATATTGGGTTTTCAAAAGTGTTTACCCTAATTCTAGTTTTATATAAAATAAGGAATGAAATGGTTGCAATTAAATATATCTAAACATACATGACTAAAAATACATTTTTTACATCTGTCTAATAGGCTATGATGAGAAAAAAGCCTAAATGTTACAAATAAAACTATACTAAGAAATATAATAGACAAAGAGGTAGGGAATGATCGCACTTGTTTGTTGTTCTAGACATATGAGATTGTATATATACTATGCAGACTGTACGCTACTTGCTCGTAAGATCTAAAAACTATGTGATGCTCTGTCACATCTTGATTTTTCACTAAGCTAATTTCCCTGATTATCCATGGATTATTATGGTTGTTAAATTGATTAATCACTATTTAACTAAGTTGTAAGTCATATGTTGTTATGGGACAATTATATGTTACTTTGATTACATGATTACATTGCTATGAGTTAGTTGTATTGTATATTTTTTACATTATGACCATGTTGATTTGTTGTTATAGCAGTATTTTATGACATATGTCATGATGTTACGAGCTAATTACCTTTTTAGCATGAGTTGGATGCAAGAGAGATTCATCCTTTAGAGCATGACAGAGGGAGAGCATCATTGTAGAAGATGACATAGATGGAGGTGTTAGGGGATGATAGAGGAACAACTAAAACCCATGCACTCATCATGATAGATAGAACTCATTATATGCATTGTTTGAATTGTTAGCTCTAACACGTTTTTGATGTTATCTACATTTAGATAATTGATTATGTGTGTCAGTTCAGTTTAATGCTTATGAGGATCTGGTTTTGTATGATTATATTATAACTGTTATACATATATTTAATGCATAATGTTTCTTTTTATCATGTTGAGTTATGGTATTCATGATTGTTAATACTAATGCTTTACGAGAAAGTAAATGTACATGAATAACATTTGTTTACTACTGTCTATAGACTAACCATAATGTCCTTGTAATGTTTTAGAACATTAGCTAGTTATCATTATGATATTCGAGAAATATAATTATTTGCTCAACGCTTTAAAATATAAAAGATAACTAAAGACATTGGATAGTCTATATAAAGTAGTAATAACAATGATTACATTGTTATAATACCATTATGTTTTGGTATAGCAGTTGTTTGAATTACCATTATAGTTCAAAGAATATCATTGACTTTATATTAGTCACATTATTATTAAAGTCATGATATCGATTATCTTTACTAAGTTATTGCAAAGATTAAATTGTTATCTTGAGCTAACATATGAACTAAACCTAGTCAACATTCGAATGCATAGACAAGGTGATGTTCAAAGTGTTAGTTATCATTGGTAATTATGTAAATAGTAGACTTTTGTGAAGTTGATACATG
Organism: Torreya grandis; assembly: GCA_037957365.1. NCBI lineage: Eukaryota > Viridiplantae > Streptophyta > Pinopsida > Cupressales > Taxaceae > Torreya > Torreya grandis. The sequence continues at coordinate 4,159,497 of JARHVA010000206.1, forward strand.
ACATGTAACATCAATAAACCATACAAGATTTAAGTAATAAAATAATGATTAAGGAATTTTGGGGAAAGTTTAAAAGAATTAGGGCTTTCTTGGTTCAATCAATAAGGAGTTAACTATGACTAGTTACATTTTTGGATGAATAATTTGGGTTATGCATGATGAAATAATGGTAAACTCTGAGCTTCATGCTAACAGTTGCATACAAGATGAATGAGAAAGATAGATGAAAAAATAATGATAAGAGGGGAGTTAGAGAAGAGCAGGGATGGAACGAAGAGAAGAAGAGGGAGCAGAGTGAAGCAATGAAGGATCATTCTAGTTCGAGAAGAATCAAATCTGAAAGAAATTAAGAGGTTGGCAATGTTATTTTATAGTTGTTTAACTCATAAGAATTTTGTGTATAAATTTGTCTCTTAGGGTTTTGGAAAAGATTGCATTTTATAATGAATATAGGTTTAGCCCTGTGAATGGCTTAGCCATCCACAACACTAAACCTATATCCTCTAAATCCCTATGAATGCAAACTAGTATTGTGTGTGTGTATCCGATAGGGTTTTATGGATTTATTTTTTTGTGATGGTAAAATGCCTTGGATTAACAACTACAAGACTTGGCATATGGTTTTGATATATACGAAGATCAAGTTTTGTTATGGAAACCATATATATATATATATATATATATATATATATATATATATATATATATACATACTCAGTTAGATGTAAATCAAAATTTTGAGTATATATATAAGCCATCCACAGGGCTAAACCTATATCCTCTAAATCCCTATGAATGCAAACTAGTATTGTGTGTGTGTATCTGATAGGGTTTTATGGATTTATTTTTTTGTGATGGTAAAATGCCTTGGATTAACAACTACAAGACTTGGCATATGGTTTTGATATATACGAAGATCAAGTTTTGTTATGGAAACCATATTATATATATATATATATATATATATACATACTCAGTTAGATGTAAATCAAAATTTTGAGTATATATATAATACACGAGACTGTGTGTATATTTTAAACTATCGAGGGCTTAATTATGAAGTTTGAGTTAAAATTAATAAATGAGCAGAAATCTTGTGTATTGTTTGTTTTGAAGTTCGTTTAAAGTTGGATATGCATATAAAAAGAACTATGTATTTTTGCCATTCAGGACATCGAAAATATATATATATATATATATAGAAACTGTGTATTTTTGTCATTCAAGACAATGAGAATGCACACACACACACATACACACACACACACACACACGTGTGTGTGTGTGTGTGTATTACGTACATATGATTATCAAAACTAAGAATACATATATAGGACAGTGTATTTTTGTTTTACAAAATCGTGAATCCCATATAAACAAGGAGTGTGTGTATATTCATGTAAATCCTATCATAATAACTAAATATTTGTAAATTAGTTATAGGTTATCATTAATTTATCCTAAAGTGAATACAAAGAGTACTTAAATCCTATCTTAACTCTGAGTTCAAATTATTGAAAATTATGAGACGACTGTTATAACAAGTTTGACATATGTTAATCCATGGTGGATATTGGTGTTGAATTGGATATTAATGTAACCAGGATCTCACATACATAAATATGCATATCATATGATTTGTATATTGTTTATGTGGATGGATATCTGGTTCAAAACCTATATAGAACCCAATAACATATATATATGCATAAGAGTTTTAATATATATATTTAGTAAGTCGACAAGGTTGAACTTGGTATAATACATATGTTAAGTGTTTGAACTGAGCATAGACTATATAAGTTTAAATGTTTATAAAGACTATGCAAAGGGTTATACGGTTCATCACAAATTTGAGTTAGAGTCGACTTGATTCAAATGATACTTGTGAAACTCAAAAAAATTATAAACCTATGGTTTGAACAAGGGCATAAAATAGGTATGTGTGGTCGAAGAAGTTTATAGCACTCTATTTTTAACAATTGAAGATAATGTATATACATTTTAAAGACTTGAGTTTGGGAAAACAAGCTAATTGATTTGAATGAATTTTATCATAACTATATTATGATTTTAAATTGAAATATGTGAATAAAAGTAGGGGTTTTCAGAAATGTTGAGACCCTATGTTAGATCTTGTTTGTTATTTCATACATAGTTAAATTATAATGGTTTGTTAGAATCCTAAGAACTTCTAAAAGAAAAATAGAAATTGTTGTTAGTATGACATAACAGTGTTTGTGTATGTGAACAAATATATTATGTAGTATATATTATGCAAGTATCTGATTAGGTGCATAAATATATGAAATATATCTTTATGAAGACTTAGGTACTCATACACATATATAACATATATTTGTACATTAGGATGTGAGCCTATAATTATAGTTTATTGAATTTTAAATTAAGCCATAGAATCCTGAGGGATAGGACACTATCATTATACACATACAACCTCCCAAAAGTACAACAAGTTGTATACATGAAATATTAAGTTTCATGTGGAAAAATACTTTATTTATGAGATATTTGATCTCTGAAATTATTATAACTGATTGCTTGTATTTGAGTAATGTTTACATAAAAATATTAGACTATGATATTGTTATTTATCATAAAATGTACTACATTTGAATCTACTTACATAAATTAATAACATGTAGTCTAAGTGTATATTATAACTGATTGGTATAGACTATACTTGTATATGTATACTATTTATGTGATAAATAATATAATTAGATTCATAGCATACATTTGACAGACTAAATGTATGTACTTTGATTATTCATGTATTAAGTATGTTTGATGCTTTCAAGTAGGAAGTAATCTATTTTAATATGTTGGTTAAATGTTATATTAACTAAATCTTACATTGTTGGTACTAACTAAGTAGTGAAATGGACTTCACTAGCTTATTTAGCATCACCAATTTCATATGAAGGTAATCTGATCAAGTGGTGTGTATGATTTTGACTGATCCTAGAGATCATTAACTATTTGAAAACTTTGGCTAGAGTAATGTTTAGTTAAACATTATTATTTCATATGTATGGTTTACATGTTTGTGCGATATCATGTTAGAACATATTTTCTTTATGATACACATCATGTATTAGATATCTTACAGCACACGGGTACTAGCTTGTCTCTCTAGATTTTTGCACCATCGCTATCTACCCATCCATGAAGTGAGGGCCATTCTCTAATTGAGAGATTATGTAGGGGATATATGGGCTATAATTGATGTGGAAAAGTGCTCCAATGATGCTCTCCCTCCCTACAACAATACTTATTTGTAGAATACACTTGAGATTATTAGAGATACTAGAGTTTGTGATACTCGTGCTCTGTGGAGCCTTGTATCTTGTATTATATTTATTATTGAAACATTATACCAAATAGAAATGCAATTAATTACTCATTGTGCATTGATAGTATAGTTGTATTATTGTACAAGTTGTGATTGAAAATATGTAATTACTTTCTATATACGGTTATGTTTTGTTTCATATGATGCTAGTGATTAATAACTAATAGATGTTACATGTTTTAATTATGGTTAACATACATAATGTGTTATACTAGGGTCACTAATTAGATTTTTATGGTGTAATCTAATGAAAGAATACATATCAATTATTAGTATTTAAAAAAAAAATTACATTATTCTAGTAAACCCTGTGGGGATGTTACATTGTGGTATCAGAGCTACAACACGAAGTCCAGGACTTAATGAGTCCACTAATTTCTTCACATCCTTCTATTTAAGAAAAAAGAGAATGGTGTAGGCTAGAGAATGTAGAGAGGGTCCTTCAAATGTCAATGATAATAACCCTCTGTTTGAACCCAACCAATTTGTCATTGAGTAAGCAACAAAGTTGGATCAAATTCTTATAGCGATGAATGAAATCAAGAACCGAATTGTAGCCTTGGAATATAAAATTCATGGACATGAGGAGGAAACCCACCAGAATGTGCCTGAAGAATATCTTGCTAAGTAGGAAATCCCTAAAAAAAAAAGACATGAGGAAGTGTTTTAGGATGTGAGAACACGGGTAGCTGTGGAATTGATAAGAGATATGAAAAAGGTGGATCCATCTAAGTTTGATGGAACCATTATGGGAGATGGAGTTTAACCATGGTTGACTGATAGAGAAGTATTTCAAGATTTGAAACTACTCTAAAGTCACTAAATTAGTTTGGGGAGCTTACCAATTGGTTGATGAAGCAACTACATGGTGAGCCAATAAAAAGTTGGAAATGAATCTTAACTTGACCAACACCACATGGGAGCAATTTATGACACTTTTTAGATCATTGTGGCTTCCACAATTATACTTTGACCAAAATCTTATAAAATTTTAGAATCTTAAGCAAGGAGATCTAGCAAGGAATGAGTATTGAAAATAGTTCACCAAACTCATGAAGTATGTACCTCAGTATCAGGTAGATGAGAGGTTCAAAATTAGGAAGTTCATCATGGGATTAAAACCCCAGATTGGTGGAGAGATGGACGTTCATGGACCATATACCATGGACAAAGTCTTCGAGAAGGTAGTCAAACAGGAACATAAGTTGAAATATCTTGATTAGGTCAGAGATAAGTTTAAGAAAAAGTTTGGAAGTTATAAGCCAAATTTCAAAAAAAAACTGGAAGTAGAGGAGTGGAGACTCCAAGAGTCAGTTCAAGAGTCATAATGCTATATTTGTCAATGATTTAAGTAACAAGAAACTGGGTGATGGTTTTAAAAAAAAATGATGAAACTAACTGTCTGATAAGAAGAGACTAGGAGGAGTCCTTATGTAGGATGGTGCAGTGGTAGCCTATGAATCAAGGAAGTTGAAGCCTTATAAGGTGAACTATGCCCCTCATGACCTAGAACTTGTAATGATTGTTCATTGCTTTGCAAGTTTTGAGGCATTATTTGTTGGGAAAACTATTTGAGCTCAAGACTAATAACTTGGGACTCAAATACATCTTCACCCAACCGAATCTGAATGCTCATCAGAGATGTTAGTTAAAAATTGTTATTTTACTATGATTTCAATATCAACTATATCAAAGGCAAGGAAAACATAGTAGTTGATGCCCTGAGTCATAGGAGGTTCATAGCAATTTTGGCTACTATTAGGAGTATTTTCAAGGATCTAGTGATCAAATTCTTATTAGGAGATGAATCCTATGATCGTGTCAGGAAAACATTGTTTGAGAATGCTCAAAATCCTAGGTATAAAGGATACATAATAGAGAATGATGGTATTTTGTGATAAAATAAAAGGATCTATGTACGAGATAGAGAAAATTTGAGGAGCACAATGCTAAATGAACTGCACAATGTTCCATATTCTGGACATCCAAGAGTAACCAAGCTTATAGCAGAGCTTAGACCACTTTACTTCTGTAAGAGAATCAAGAAAGATGTAATAGATTTTGTGTCACATTGTCTAGAATGTCAGTGTGTGAAAGCAGAACATGTGCATTCGATTGGACTATTGTATCGACATGACTTACTGGAATGGAAATGGAAGGTGATTAGTATGGACTTTGTCTAAAGTTTATTGTTGTTGTGAAACAGACATGACATGATCTTGGTTGTAGTTGAAAAACTAATCAAGGCAACTCATTTTATACCAAGCAATTTGATAGATGATGCACCTACTTTTTCAAAGAGATTTGTAAAGTAAGTGTATCAGTTACATGGATTTATAGAGAAGATCATTTTAGATCATAATTCAAGAATGGCTTCTAGGTTTTGGTTAACTCTAAATTCAACTTTGGGTATGCAACTAAACTTCAGCACTACATATCACCCTCAGACTGATGGACATAGTCAACAAGTTAATCAGGTGTTAGAGGATCTCCTTTGTATGTATTACATGGATTAACAATACAATTGGGAGGATTATCTTCCATTGGTTGAGTTTGATTACAATAAATCATAACAATCAACTTTGAAGATGGTAGCATTTGAAACATTATATGGAAGAAGGTGAAGGACACCAATCAATTAGGATAGGTTAGAAGATAGGGTAGTCTTTAGACCTAAGATGATTTAAAAAATGGAAGATTGAGTCAAATCAATTAGGTAGATATTGGTTAAGGCCAATGATAGGCAAAAGAGTTGTGCTGATCTAAAGAGAATAGCTAGGCATTTTTTAGTAGGTGATAAAGTGTTTTTGTAAGTTAAATTGTAAAAGAGCTTGATTAAATTTGGAAAGTTAGCAAAACTTTCACCAAGATATGTGGGACTCTTTGAGGTTTTAGAAGTGGTCAATCTTGTAGTGTATAGACTTGTATTGCCATCAACCCTTTCTCTATTGCATAATGCCTTCCATGTATCTTATTTTAAAAAGTATATAGCTGATCATTCACATGTTTTAGATTGGAATGCTTTCTAGGTTTTTGGATCCCGAGGTAGTCATGGTAGAACCAATCAAAGTAATTAACACTCATAAATTTCATTTACGTAATAGAGAAGTGTCATAGTGTAAGGTCTTGTGAGACCAATACTCTAAAGATAGTGCTACTTGGGAGGACTATGATGACTTTTACAAGCTATTTCTACATTTATTTATATGATTTGATGCTTCATAATATGTTATTTATTATTGAATAATAATTTTATTTTAGAACTAGTGTTTGAATAAGTGTCATCAAGATGATGACCAACTTTAGGGGATAAGGATGTCACATCTTGATTTACCACTAAGCTAATTTACCTAATTATCTATGGATTATTATGGTTGTTAAATTATTTAATTAATATTTAACTAAGCTGTAAGTCATATGCTATTATGGGATAGTCATATGTTACTTTGATTAGATGATTACATTAGTATGAGTTATCTGTATTGTATATTCTTTACATTATGATCATGTTTATTTGTTGTTATAACAGTATTTTATGATACATATCATATGTTATGAGTTAACTACCTTTTTAGTGGAAGTTGGATGCAAGAGAGATTCATCCCTTAGAGCATGATGGAGGGAAAGCATCATCGAAGAGGATCATGTAAATATAGGTGTTGGGAGAAGATAGAGGAGCGACTAGAACCTATGCACCCACCATGATAGATATCACTCATTATATGCATTGTTTGAATTGTTAACTTTAGCATGTTTTTGATGTTATCTGCATTTAGATAATTGATTATGTGTGTTAGTTCAGTTTAATGCTCGTGAGGATCTAGTTTTGTATGATTATATTATAATTATCATACGTAGATTTAATGCATAATGTTTCTTTTGATCATGTTGAGTTATGGTATTCATGATTGTTAATACTAATGCTTTGAGAGAAAGTAAATCTACATGAATAGTGTCTATTTACCACTATTTATAGACTAACTATAATGTCCTTGCAATGTTTTATAACATTAGTTGGTTATCATTATGATATTCAGGATAATGCCTTAAAATATAAAAGATAATTAAAGACATTGGATAGTCTATATAAAGTAGTAATAACAATAGTATGTTGTTATAATACCATTTTGTTTTGGTATAACAGTTGTTTGAATTACCATTACAGTTAAAAGAATATCATTGACTTTATATTAGTCTCATTATTATTAAATTCATTTAGATCTTGTTTTTTATTTTGTGAATAGTTAAATTACAATGGTTTGTTAGAATCCTAAGAACTTCTCTAAGAAAAATAGAAATTATTGTTAGTATGATAGAATAATATTTGTGTATGTCAACAAATATATTATATATTATGCATGTATTTGATAAGGCACATAAATATATGAAGTATATCTTTATGAGGACTTAGGTACTCATACACATATATAACATATATTTGTATGTTAGGATGTGTGCCTATAATTCTAGTCTAATGACTGTTAAATTAAGTCATAAAATCCTGAGGGATATGACACTATCATTATATGCATATAGCCTTCCAAAAGTACAAGTTGTATAAATGAAAGATTAAGTTTAATGTGAGAAAAAGACTTTATTTATGATATATTTGATCCCTGAAATTATCGTGACTGATTGTTTGTAATTGAGTAATGTGTACATAAAAATAATAGACTATGATATTGTTGTTTGTCATAAAATATACTACATTTAAATCTACTTATGAAAATTTAGTAACACGTAGTCTAAGTATATATTATAACCGGTTGGTATAGACTGTACTTGTATATGTATATTGTTTATGTGATAAATAATATAATTAGATTCATAACATACATTTGATGGACTAAATGTATGTACTTTGACTATTTATGTATTAAGCATGTTTTATGCCTGCAAGTAGGAAGTAATCTATTTGAATCTGGTTGTTATATGTTATATTAACCAAATATTGTATTTATGGTACTAAGTAAGTAGTGAGACAAACTTCACTAACCTACTTATCATTACCAATGCTAGATGAAAGTAATCCGATCAAGTGGTGTGTATGATTTTGACCGATCCTAAAGATCATTAACTATTTAAAATTTTTGGTCAAAGTAATATTTAGTTAAACATTGTCATTTCATATGTATGATTTACATGTTTATGCAATATCATGTTAGAACATCTTTTATTTATGATACACATCATGTATTATATATCTTACAACACACATGTACTAGCTTGTCTCTCTAGATTCTTGCACCATCGCTATCTAGCCATCCATGAAGGGAGGGCCATTCCATGATTGGTGGATTGTATGGGGGATCGATGGTCTATGATTGGTGTGGAAAAGCGCTCAAATGATGCTCTCCCTCCCCACAACAATACTTATTTGGACACTACACTTGAGATTATTAGAGATACTTGAATTCGTGAGACTCATGTTCTATGGAGCCTTGTATCTTGTATTGTATTTATTATTGAAACATTATACCAAATGAAAATATAATTAATTACTCATTGTATATTGACAACAATGGTTGTATTATTATACCAGTTGTGGCTAGAAATATGTAATTACTTTCTATATCTAGTTATGTTTTGTTTCATATGATGCTAGTGATCAGTAACTAATAGATGCTACATGTTTTATTTTTGATTAACATACTTAATATGTTATACCAGGGTCACTAATTAGATTCTCATGGTGTAATCTAATGAAAGAATACATAGATTTTGTTTTTTTTTAAATTATTACGTTATTCTTATAAATCCTAGTGGGGATGTTATATGCTCCAAGATAAACTCATTCGTTGTGACAAACCCATTTCTCAATTGATGATGTTGCAACCGACTTGTACAATCATGACTATTTGCCTGCGACTAAGTTTGTCTTGATACGATTAGTTTAACCTATTAGGGTTTTGCATTCTTACTTTTCTATCACCTGTGGAGTCTCACCTTTTCTTTACACCTATACCTTTGCTTTGTAGATGTGATGGCCAGAATGTGTAGAATACATGAATCTCCTCCTTGACGTAGTTTGCACTCCAAAATAAAATAAATAGTTATGGAGTCAAGAAACCACCAAGGAAACTTTACAAACTATACGTCCCACATGCATGAAATCATATCTCCACGTAGTTCTATGAGTGCGTAGATGAACCATATCAAGTGAGGGTTTATGAGCCTCTTGTTCTCTAGAAGTGATTATGTAACTACATGTAGTTTAATACCCTCTTTTGGCACAAGGGAAATGTAGAGAGACCAATGTAGAATGACAATATCATAAGTGTATGAGATTTAATGAATTTTGACTTGAGCGATGTTTGGCTCTAGGATTGACCTTGTATGTGATTTGGCTCTTGATATTTGAATGTGTCTTATGTTTGCTTCTTAATTCCTTTTAGATGATAAATGGCTTAGTTAAACCTTATCTATATAGTTTGAGACAATATAACTTATGAATGCTTTGAAGTTACGACAATATGGAAAAACAAGAGTAAAGGTGCAATATTCAAGGCAACGAGATAACAAACCCATAAAACTAAAATGGAAAAACTATAGGGTATACGATTTTTTCTATGATGAACCTATATAGTGTACGAGTCTATACAAGAGATTATCTCAACTTTTTTTTTGAGGCAAGGTTGGGTGATAAGAGAAATAGTCTAAATGTATTAATTATTTTTGATAAGTTTTGAGGTAATTTTAGGTTCAAAGGATTAAGAATAGACTTATCGTGGGGTTCTAAGTAGTCTTAGAAATAGACTAAAAAGTACAAGTTTTTAAATTAAGGTAAATTAGGAATAAGACCTTAGAAATAAGGGTATCATGCCAAATTTACGTGTCTGTAAGAAGATATCAATAACACAATTGGTATTAAACAATGTTGTCCACTTTCTTCAGTTTTGTTTTGTCTCTACATAGATAAAATAGATGATATTATTGTAATTTAAGGGAAAATAGATGACATTTTTATTCTTTATGATTTAATAATCATTATTTTATTATTATAAAATGACATTATTCTCATGTCACATATTATTGTAGACCTACAAAAATATCTTGACATTCTGAGATCATTTTGTGATACTCATGGTTTATAAGTGAACTTAAGCAAAACAAAGGTCATGGTTTTCAACACAACTAAGATGAGATCACAAGAAATTAATATAATTTACAAATGGTTGAAGTGGTTTTATCATATACTTACAATGGTGTGCCTTTTAATGAACTCCTCTCTAGTACACTCCCTACTGTAAAAGAGAGATTATGCAAGGGGTATGTTGTATATGGTACACTTGAAGTACAATGTTTCTAATTCCATTTTTAGGATGCTGAATAAAAAATTGTGCATCTTACAAAATTAAGTATCACCAACATTATTATATGGTTGTGATATTTTTGGACTTGGACTTTAGTTATAGTTTGGATCAAGTTGATTGAGTTATTATTTCCATGATATCCAAAATATTGATGGCAAAATAGTCAGTTCCACGTACAATTATTTTGGTTAAATTTTGAATCCATCCCTTTCATATTAGTTGTTTTTCATATAGCGATGCTTCTTCATCGATTAAGATGTATGGTAGACACAATAATTGGGCATAATATTTTTTTTTATGTAATTGGGAACTTAATGCATAAATGACATAAATTCAAATAGGTAAAACTAGGATACAATATAGATCTAAGTTAATGAAATAATAAATGATAATTATATCTAAATTGTGTCCAAAATATTGACCAACAATGCAAACAATAATTGAACAAGAAATGAAAATGAAAGAGGGGGGAAATTATTGAAATGAACACATTTGGTATTTAATTATAAATTTGAAATTAAGATGGGCTTCTAGAAGTGATTGGGATGTGATCTTGAGAATTTGAATGTGATTTGTAACTAGGTCAAAATTATTGGAGGCCTATTGTGTCTAGGTTAGAGTTGGCAGAGGACCAGTTTTTCCTTTAATTATGTCCTTTACAGTCAATTATAGTTTTTTGTTTTTAAGGTTCTCTAAATTTTAGTGGTGGTTTGCAAACTGAGACTAATTTAGATTCTTGTTTCACTTATCATGCATAAAATATTGTGTATGCAATTTAGTTGGCCATACATGTCTCACACACATATAATTAGGGATCTATGTAGTTATAGTGAGTTTGTGAGTGAATCCCAACCCTATGAAAGATAAAAATTCACCACCTCTCTCAATATAATCAAATGAAACTATATGATTTGATGTGATCTTATTTTGGCATAAAATGTGATGGCATGAGACTTCGAATGATGGTGATGCAATGTAGGCTTAGTGTGCAAAATACTTAGATGAATGTGTATAATTCTTGATAAGGCTTGATGATTTTGCATTAGACAAACAACTTGTAAGATATCTTGTTTATAATTTACTTATGAAATGACTAAGGATATATTTGTATACGCAAGGCTCTCTAAGATAATTCCAACATAGGTAAACCCTAGAGAATAATGATAATAAAATATAAAGGCACGAGGAATTAGGAAAAGGTTAAATGCAAATATAAAAGGACGAGGGTCATAATTGGTGGAGCGCTGATTCAGACCCTGGAGGAAAAATAGGCTCAAAATATAGGCCAAGTTAAACAAAAGATGATTAGACAGGATCTTGGTGTGGACAACTAATAGAGTTGAGGTGTATATGAGTAAATCTAGACAGGCCTATAAAAAATATCCAAATGTATAAAAGTAGATCAAATACAATAAAACATGACAAAGATGAAATGGAAAAGGGTCTTTTGTCACAATTAGATGTCTACATAATGATCCACTTTGATGTGTGTGTGTGTGTCCAAGTAAAACAAAATTAAATTGTTACCTAAAGGATTTAAGGATGAACAATATGAATGCTTAGGATAGGATCCACTCACATTTTGGGTTTGTAGATATCGTGTATCTATAAACAATTATGAATGCATATAAGTAGTTTATCTTGATATATCGGTACGAATATAGTGAATTAAAATAAAAACTAAAAATAATCATAAGAATGAATACACTTGATGGTATGCAAACCTATAGACATATAAATTTGGTGTTTTCCACCTTTTCAACATCAAATTTGATGTACTTTGACACACTTGGATGATGCACATGTATTTGATTCTTGAGCACACTTTCCCTCTATATATCTACCCATATAATGTATTAACCTCCTCTATATGCTAGATGTATTTATTCAAGATCAAGTGAATCTATCCAAGAACCCTTCAGATTCCTAAATATAAATTTTGGATATTAAAAATCATTATTTTTCACTTCCATGATATTATTAGTAACCCTGAATAATGTTAGTTATTGCATGTGTCTCCCTTTGCCAATAGTGTCTAGGATCCGTCAATGGTTATTTTTTAAATTAGGAAGTCTCCATTGGGTCATCCTAGTTATGTTTCATAGATCAATCATAGAAATAATTAGTAAAAAGTCACACACACACACACACACACACACACACACACACACACACACACACACACACACACACACACACACACACATATCACCCCTAATGTTATCATTCACTTGAAAAGTCTTAACAAATCACCTAACACTCTCTTTGAACATTGTCAAAACTCATATACACATCTTATATAATCAAGGAGTAACTTAAGAGTAATCTATAAAGAAAAATATAAAATAAACAAAGTGAAAGTTTCATGGTGTCATGTATTAAAGGTAAAAATATAACATTGCACTCAATATTGTTCAAGATGTTGCATACACATACACACATATGTGGGATAAATACATGTTGTTTAAGCCCTCTTCAGAGTATTGAAATGCATACAACGCTTGAACATTCAACATGGAATGGTTGGGGTCAATCCAACACAAAATACTAACTTATTTTGAAGGGCATTTTATGGTCAATCAAACATAATTAGGGTTTAAACAAAAGAGATAGAAAATGAGCATTTTAGTAGACGATCAAAGAGGTGCGTGTTTTCTTTGATAACACACATGGCATGAGTGTCGAATATAAAATTATTTTAGTTATGAAGGTAATAGGAATGTATGATTTATTTCACCTCTCCTTCATCAAAACACTATGGTGGAATAACCTCAATCCTTCACCTATTATTTGAGGTAATAGATAGAAAAGTCATTAGTGTTATAACGTGTAAAGATAGAATACACAATCCTGTAGTGAAAATTAAGGGTGACAAAAACTTATTGATTAATTTCCCTGACCCATTTAAAGTACCACTACAACTAGATATGATAACATCATAAATCAACTTAAGAATCCTCATGCAAAAATCTCTATATTATTGTTGTTGAAAAATCAACTATTTATAAGGACATCCTTTATACATCACTGAATGGTATAATTTTACCAATAAATATGAAACCTACTTATTTTGTGTCCATTGTTATTACATTAAAGGAAAGTGAACATACAATTCTGTTTGAAAAAGAATATTTGCCTACCCAACAAGTTATAGATCAAAACCTCCCACTATATATTCAAGTACATATCTTAAACAATGGGGTTAATCAAGTAATGATAGATAATGGGTCAAGGTTGAACATTTACAACATCACATTTCTCCAAGTGTTAGGTATCAATATTGATTATATAAATAATTAATATATGAGCATCATGGGTTTTTACAACATACCCCACCAAAGTTAGGAATAATTACATTTGATGTGACAGTTGGGACTAAAAAATATCTCTAGATTTCAAGTGATTGCAAACCATCTGAATTATAATCTCTTACTCTGTAGACCTTGGATACATGTTATGGATGTTTTCCCATCCATCATACATCGATGATTAAAATTTGTACACAATGGGTGTTTGTTGCATACATGTTATACTAAAAATATACCTTTAAAATATTGTAAAGTAGTAGAAGATTTATACCATAATTAAGTGTTACTCAATCATCCATAATATGTCTATTCTATATTATATTGGTAGATTAAATACATACATATGAGTTAAGAGAAAATAATAAGACTAATGAAAACTAATCATTGTGGCCACCAAATATCTTGGTTCAATAAGATGTGGTAGAAGGACCCACACATATTTATGAAACCAAAATGAAGAAGTGTGAGATATTAAATTATCAATAAATTTTAAAAATCTAGAGTTAGTGAATATCAAGGATGATAATGATGATGAAGACGAAAATAAAATCCCCATAAACATAGACAAATATTAGTCTCATCCAAACTTTACGCTTATTGTACCATCGAAATATCAAGATAATTCAAACATGGTAAGCATTGATAAACTATGAGGTCTCCTTCATACTTAACCTAAACCCAATAAAAATAAAGGGAAGGCACCCCTTTAAGATAATAATAAGAGTATAAGTGATATCTGCAAGATAAAAAAGAGATAAAAAATACTCAATGATGCATCATCAAATAGATCATGATCCAAATTATAAGGAAAACATGAATATATATTTGGAGGTCTATTGCAATATCAATTCATGACATGAATCACTTGAAATATGTGACCCTTTAAGACAATAATGTGTTAGATCTAGAATGACTCGATTACAAGAAGAACAACAAAACATAATTTCTAGTTGATGGGTATCCAAAACATGTATAATATTTAGCCAATAATATCGAAACCTTTATGATGCAACTTCAACAACCAATTCAATATGTCTATAGATGTTAAAAAAATGATTTTCAACCACATATGCAAACAATGCAATTCCCTCAAAGATTATTTTACTTGCTAGCAATAGATTTATGGACTCCTCTTGAATTCATTAATCCATGACATCATATGGTAGTCTTACACCAAATTTATGAGCACATTACATAAATAACATTGATGCATTCTCCTAACATGAAACAGATTCCACAGGTTACTTTGATTAATAAAACTATGCAATATTCTAGATATTTTACTAGAGAATTTTTTTTAGACTCTGATAGTGATATATGTGCCACGCCTCAACATGTGATGTTTGTGCTGATTGATATAGGACATCCCCCGAGCATCCCATTGATGGGATCATATGTTATCTTTGACATAATTTATTGTACGTAGATTCTTATTATTTGATTGCGTGATCATCCTCTCTTGGGTTGACTCATTGATTTATTCATTCTTATATATGGATGTGTACATATAATTTTGTTTTGATCATTATTCTAGCCATAAATTTTCACTTAATTGTTAGATTTCACTAGCCCTTTCCTCTTGATTTCTTATCTTGATATAGATATTCATGCTAACTATCGTACGATGATATATGCATATACATCCTTTACAATACTCTAGTTTTAGTTTTCATTTTTTGAAGCATGTTACATCTCGATGCGACACACTACTTGCCAATTTATACATATTTACCATATATGATTTATTTTGTCATTGCACATATTAGGCTTACACAATCTCATTTATTATATGCCTACATAATTTACGCCATTTGACATTGACTCTTGCCTACTAGCAGCATGCAACTATTGTGAATTTTATTACATACTCCTTTGAAACATGACTTTACCATACAATATAAGTATATTTCATACCTTCTTCAAATTACTTTGCTACTACATTTGGTGCACACTATGTATTAACATGTGATTTTGACTATTTGGATCTTGTTTATTCTTCTATTTCCAGCATTACTCCTTGGCCTTGCTTCATTTAGTGAGTGCTTATTTATATCAATATTTTAAAAAGTGCAAAAAAATCACAATATTTCAAGAAACTTAAAAAACATTTAAATATTCAAATAAAAATAATAATAATACCTATATTCAACTTGATTTAAGGGTATTTGTAGTTTTTTAATGTCATTTTTTATATACATGGTGAGTTACATATTCATTTCTTTCACACATGCGTTTCACATAACAAATGAGTTATATGCAAGATATACATATTATGCATTAGACATGAATATACAGATGTGTGACATTGATCACACCCATTTTGGGCATGCCCATGATGGGTGCATCTTGGTATACTTTTCAATTTATTTCTTTTTACGCCATTACTTTGATCGTACTGAGCTACTTAGATTGTTTATACATGACTTGATTTTATTCATATCTTCTTATGAATATTGTGATTTTCTATATTGGATGATGACATTGACTGATTATACAAACTAACATTGCTTACTCTGTGTTTACTCGATGTTCATGATTGTGACATAGCTTAATCATTGTTGTGTTTTATCTTACTTGTTCTATTTTGTGTGGGTACATTGTGTGTGTCTTATTTCACTATGTTTTAGTTGTGTTAATGTATCCTCTATTCAATGTCATAGCCATGTTGTGTCCACATTGATCCATGTTTATTATGCTTGTGTGTTTCTTGATCATGATATATGTGCTTATGAGTTACTCACTATGATGTTGTGTGTGTATGCATGTTTACATACATTTTTTAGAACAAATTGACTATTAGTGTGTGCTTAGTGCTATGATTTCTATCACACACATTTATATTGTGTGTTATACATTGCTACTTAATGTTACCATGATTTATATTCTGCATCTACTAAGATTCTAATTATTTCATGCTTTATTAACATATGTGGCTACACCTAAAAACTATTTTCAAATGAATTTTCATGATTATATCTTATCTGAAATTAATAAACAAATTTATTTACCTTGGAATACATGTTTCATATGTGCATATAGTGTTCAAAATATTTATATGGGGACATATCTTATCAGGTTTGTACATATACATTACATGATTATACTTTTTATGTATCACACATGATGCACATAACTTTTTCTTTAGAAACGAGTGGTTCACAAATTTCATCCCTTATATCAAAAGGGGGGTATAAAATGGTCTTATTCTGGGGATTCAACCATGTTAGATAGAGCATTTCACATTTTGAGACATATTATATGTTTATATGGGTCAAATTGAGCATATTGAGACATATTCTACACGATTACGAGGAACAATCAAAACATTATATGATATTTTTGGCACAAATTTTGGCATTCTACACTACCTTGAGGAACACATGGATCATATGGGGCATCAAATTTGCTCATACAATTTTTTTTTCCATTTTCTTTATTGAGTATTGATGGCAAACAATTGTACTACATGAGCACTTTGGGTCTATACCCATATATAATAGTTGATCCTTTTAAATATGAACTTGATTTTGGGGTTCCACAAAAGAGTATTTAGTTAGTTGAAGCTGTATGGTTGAGGTTACCATGTCTTTCATATTCTAGCACCATCATTTTAATATGGGCAATTAGGGCATTTGTACTCCTCAACTCACACTTTAGTAATTACATCTCCTTGGGGCATGTTCACCCCATGGTTTTCTCTAGTCAAGTTTAACAAGTGATAGCTTGGTTTGCATACCGTAAAGTGTATTTTTCCTTAGCTTTTCAATTTCAAGTTTTTCAAAGATTTAGATTATTTATTATTTATTATTATGATTAGACATTTATCTATATGTGTTTCTTATAGGTTTCACATGAAGCACATAATACATTTTTGGATGTACATGTCAAAACTAAGCAAAATTATCACATACATTAATTTACTTCTTTTATCCTTTTAATTTAGAATTTTCAATAATAGATTAAAAGGGGAAATCTATAGACACTTAAATTTGGTCTTTGGCCGTTTGGAAAAATAAACTTTGACATACTTTAACACACTTGGATGATACACACTGATTTGATTGTGAAGCACACTTTACGTATATCGGTATGCTTGTCTACTATTGTATCTACCTCTATTTACTATATATATTTATTCAAGATCTATTGAGTCTATATAGGAACCCTTATGAATCATAAACAAACATTTTCCACATTGTAAATCCCTATTTTTCACTTCTAAGACAATACTGGAAAACCCAAACAATGTTGGTTAGTGCGAGTGTCTCCATTTGCCAACAATGTGTAGTAACCCTCAACAACTATTCTTAAAATTGGGAAATATCCATTAGGTAGGCTTAGACATGTTTCATGGGTCATAGCATGAATTAACAAGGAGTCATTCATAAATACAAATCACCCCTAAGTTGATCATTCACTTGGCAAGTCTTAACACCATTAAAAAATCACCTAACACTCTCTTTAAACATTATAAAAATTCATACACAATCTCAAATTTTTAAGGATCATCCATAAATAAGTCTATAGTGACATAACTGAAATCCAAAAATTCAAATTTGCATGGTGCTAAGTAACAAAATCAAAAGATAGCATTGTATTCTATATTATACAAGATGTTGCACACACACACACATAAGTGGGAGAACAATGTGTGGCTTTAACTCTCTTCAGAATATTAGATTATACACAATGCTAATCTATTTATCTGGGAGTGGTTGGGATCATTCCAATCCAAAACATTAACTCCTTTTGAGGGTATGTTACAGTCGATTAAGCACAGTTAGGTTTTGTATGAAAGAGACTAGAAAACAAGCATTTCAACATATGATCAGAGAGGTGAGAACACACAAAATCACATTGTAGGTGAAGGAATAGAACTCCCAAAAGTATCAAACTCCCACTATGTGTAGGGACACTACTAATATACCTTGACAATGTTGGTTACTATAGGTGTTTGACTTTGTCAGTAATGCCTAGATAAGATATCAATCATTGTTTATGATATGAACAGTTGACTACGTACATATAGAACATTCATATATTTAGTGACATCATTTGTTAGCCACTTACAAAAAAAATAACTAAGTATATTATCCCTCTCTTTATCTATCCTTTATAAATTAAGCATTCACAATATCTATCAATAAGGTTTAATTCAAATTAAGGTGTTTATCACCATATTTTTTTTATTGTAAACTAGTGCATAGTTTCCATTATTTTATATCTCTTAGGTGCAAAATTGTAAAATAGAACCATGATGTCACTCCTTGGAATATCAATTACTTACACTTGAAACTTTAAATTTGAAATCCTTGCATTGATGAATTCAAATGACACTTAGAGACCTCTATGGCTTTAGAGGAAGCCTTAATAATTTTAGTCTACTTTTTTATCAGGTAAGCGAATATTTGGTTAAGTCTTGGTACTTAAATGTAAAATCACATTCCATGCAAATATAATTTTGGGTAAAGAATATTTTGATGTGTGCCCCCCTATTGAGGTGAAGGATTAGTATACGTTCCCACAATAATTCATCTTAAAATAAAGAGTCATGTACATCATATGTTATCATAGAAAAATATTGTTGAAGATGTTATAATATTTTGTAAAAATATTAGTAAACACATATATGTAGCTATAAAATATCAATAATAATAGCCAGCCTAATGTGTCAATGAGATTGGTGAAGACTGATCTGATAGGTGGTCATATCCCTTCACATACACTTTTTTTGTTTTGTTGAGCTTTGTATATGGATGCATTTTTGGTAGTGCTTGACATCCAACTTTTGAGTGTCCATTATTCTCGTTGCTCTCAGTTATGAATGTATTTTTAGTCATAACCAATGTATAGATGTTTGAGTTTATTTTTCCCCATACCTTTTGATGTTTATTTATTATTTGAGATCCTTTTTAGGTAGATGTTTTTTTTGGAGCATGCATCTCTAATTTCATAAATGACATCTTTTATAATTTTACTATATTGTGGACTTTCTTGCATCACTTGGTGATGTTGTTGTATGAGACCTTTACTTGTAGTCACATTGGGAGTCATGGAGTTTTTTATTCATGTGTGTATGCTCCATGTTGAGTTCTTTATTTTTTAGTTGTTGAATATCCCATTCACCACCAGGGACATATTGTTGAGATATTTGTATATGTATATTTGATGTTGACATTCTCCTTTAGATTTTTTGTGGAGCTTGATATCCTTCTGAAGAGTAGTTAGTTTGGTGAATCCCAATGTCAACATTTAAGTGTTTGAGTAGTAGGAATGGACCACTCATACATATATATTTTTTGAGTCACTACACCCATTTCAACATTATGGGGGTGCATATATTACTTCAGGTGTCGTGCTCCTTGCTAGCCCTCAATGCACCCCATTTTCCTTTCCAAGCAATTGATTGAGTGTAATTTATTCGATGGGATTCATTCCATCAAATGCACTTACTACAACATTATGTTGAGATTTTGAGTCATGCTTCTTAGGACACCTTGAAACATATGTTCTCTTATCCACTCTTATTATTGTTCTATTGGTTTTTGGGTACCTTGCGATGACACATTTCATCCATGGTAACTCTTTTTCCCTAGTTTTATGATTAGTGTGTTTTACTGAGTGAGCCTCATATAGAGTATCATTTCCTATTTGACTTGGCAGTTATAATGACTTGACATCCATGTATTCCAGTAAGATAGATTGGTTACGATAGGGACACTTTTGTATTTCACCATGATTTTGTATATGGGTACCTGATCAGGCCTAGTTGTTAAAACCCATCAATCTCTTTGCTTTCCCTTTTCTCACTCCCTATTATGTGCTTAAGGGAGGGTGATGGAGTGGTCATGTTCACACTGGCTAGTGGTTTGAGTTATTTCCAAACCAATTTAATATTTATCCATGTTCACACCCACTCACAGAGTTAAACTTGAATTGGAATTTATTTTAGTTGTTGGATTGTTTATATGCATGCACTAACAATATTTTGTTGTGCACCTATATAGACAGTTCCTTATATTTGTGTTGATCACAACCATCAAGCAGTTGTTATGAAACCAACTAAATAGCCTATTTAGTAGGCACTCCTTGTGCTTGTACTAGTTATAAGAAGAGAGCTATGGATTATATATTGATTATTTTGAGACAATAATATGTATATTTTATTGTGTATAATTTTTGTATGAGCTTTTTTTTGTGTACAATGTTTGAGAACTTAAAATCATGGTAATAGTGTGCATGAGTGATCTTGTAGTTACATGAGTGTATATAACACTTCAAGAGAATGTATTATATATAACAATGACAAGACATCGATAGGAAAAATAAAAGCACATGCATGTAGACAATCAAATAATCATAGGTATGTAAGAGAACATGCAATGTATCCATCACTACTACATTTTATGGGAATGACACCACGATTTAGATTGTGTTAGTGTTGACCATTTTTTATTTTTTTAAACTTATTTTTTAGTCATTTACAACACAAACTCAACACAAAGGCAATATAACATAGAGCCACATAAACATTGAAATTTGCACCAAAAACCTCGAGTTGAAAAAAATAACAGTGGGAGGGCTTATGGGTCCTCCCACTTCATTTTATTTTCAATATTGAGAGAGACAAAGAGAAAAGGATAACATACTTGGAGAAATGGGTGGCATACCTTGAGATATAGAAGAGAGAGGGACAACATACTATGAAAGAGAGAGGATAAAGGGTCAACAAATAGGGATAAGAAAGGGACAACATACCGTGAAAGAGAGAGAAGAAAGGGTCATCAAAGAGGGAGAAGAAAGGACAAGAAGAAAAAGGAAGATATTTGCCTAACAACAGAGTTTTGGGGGAAAAGTAAGGGGGAGGGGAAGGAGTTAAAGGAAACAAAGAAGAGATCCAATTTCAAATGAATAAGCAGAAGAATTTTTCCACCCCTGAGAAACCAAAGATATAAGGTATGCATTTATTGAATTTTATAGGGGATTTTAATTTATGCCTATATAATTCCTACAAAATAATATAGTAAAAACTATAATGAAAACACATGGTGAAAACCTGCATAGAACCCTTGTGAAAAACTATACATTAAACTTGAAAAATTCTAGGAAGAAACCTTAAATAACCTCTAAAAACCCTACACACACCCTTGATAGTCACCTCACTCTCCCCTGTTTTTCAAATTTAGTTTTCCTCTATTTTATTTTGTAGGTTGCATGCAAATTGTTTGATAAGATTCCTGATTTGATTTCCTTTTTTTTTCTTTTATAGGTGGTATAAAGATTGATTGACAAAATTGCTAATTTAATTTCCTCTATTTTCTTTTCTAGATTGCATGTAAATTGTTTAACAAAATTCTCAATTGCATTTTGGTCTAATTTTAGTTTGTCTTCCTCATTTTCTCTAATATACTTAACAATTGAACTAAAAAAATATTATTTTGAAGAAAATAAAATGAAAATTCTACTATGTTAATAGAATATAAATTACACTTAATAGCTAGGATTAGTTTTTTTTATTATATCCAAGCTACTCTCTATTTTAAATATTAGGCAAGTGTAGTGGCTACTAGGCTATCACATGGAAATAAAATTAGGAGGATGTTACACGCTGTGGGTTTTAGTTGGTCCCATAATCATGCAACTCCGCAAAGATATATTGATAGGAATTAACAAACTACACAAGAAGCTTGATGGTTTTACCATTAGTACAACAATTTTCAATCTTTCATTTTTAATTAATTTTTTTTATATTTTTTATTTTAAATTCTATTATTTAGTTATTAACATAATTATTTAGTATTGATTTTAGGGAGGAGGATGAGAAGGAGGAGGGCGTCAAATGAGTCGTCATCCTTTCTATGCTATTAAGGACCCGATGCAAATATATAATTATTTGCTTTATTTTTTTAATTAAAACATTTCAATTAAATTTCAAAATATTTTCTTTTTTTGTTTTTTATAGTAGATCCACTAGTTATATGAACCAATGGGAAGATGAGGTTGGGACGAGTCAACTTCCTTCCTTTATATTATTAGGGACTTGATATAAAGGTATAATTTATAGCTTATTTTTTTAATTTTAAGCATTTTAATTAATTTTAATAATATTTTATATTTTGGGTTTTGACAATAAGTCTACTAGTTATATTAACAAACAAAAGGATGACACTAGGATGAGTTGATGTCCTTGTTCTATTATTAGGGACCCCATAAAAAATAATATGTTACCTAGGCTCTAATCACCACCCCTGTTCTCGATGCTCCATTCTCCATATGCACATCCTCTCCCCCTTACCAACAAAACAAAATAAAAAGTGAGCTAACAAGTAAATCAAGTGTCATGATATAACTTTAGTACATGTTATTAAGAAGAATATTTGGAGTGAAAGAGCTTTGACACATGCCACCATCCCAATGGCTCAGACTTGGGAATTTCTTCATGAAGGCCTTCAGGTGAGATCTTAGTGGCTAGGATCATCAGTTTATTAAAAATGATTGTGGAAAAGCCATCGAGCTTAGTCATAGTGGCTAAACTATTATTACTAAAACTATATATGATCGTATGATTTATACATTAGACTTAGTTGCGTGATATCATTTTGTGGCTTAGAGTTTCATTTTCTATTGTGACTATGGGAAGTTTGTGATGAGGCCACGTGATGCTCATCTTGATAGTATGACTATTGTGATTATTAGTGGCCATATGTATCACCTTGAAAACTGTGATGAGTTTTTTGAGAAGTTTATGACTTGACATATGTATGTAACATTAAGATAATACCAAAGTATTAATATTTGAGTCCATATAGATATAAATATTATTATCAACACTATAAATTAATACAATGCATTAACTTTATATAGTAGGAAGGCTCATGACCCTTCTGAGGTATAGTAAAATTTATCATCAACTTTTCAATAAATATATAACTTATATTAGTCTAGAATTATTATAAAAAAATGCATATAGTAATATGCTTTATGAAAAAAATTTAGTAAGCGGTTAAGAAATTTTTCATCATAGTAATTTATTTAGATTTTAAACAAAGTCATATTATGAGATAAAACCATAAAGATGACACATAATAATGCATACACATATAATATCAAGCATAATAGGTAAAAATGTTTTAAAATGAAATGATCAAACATATCATCACTTGTAGGTATTTAATTTTATATTTTAGTAAAATAGGGTTTTGTAAAGTGAAAGAGTGTAAATCAACAGTCGTACCTCACTTGAAACCTCGTGACTATTGACCCTGTATCACTTTTTATGCATGAAAGATTAAGAAATAATAATATTATATTTATGGTGGAGATGATGGTGGAAAATTAGTTTGTGTGTTTCTTCATACAATGTGACAATGCATTATATAAGAAGGTGACGTTATGTTTCATGGCGAGCTTGAGCAATAACAAGGTTGTGGGGAAGGGCAAGGCCATATATAGCATGCAAGTGGTGAAAGATTATAAAATGAGTTGGATGGTGATGGTCAAGGGCAATGATCGGGTATTTTAGTGATGGACCAAGAAAAACCCTGAGAAAGTACATGCACAAAGTTTAATGACATGTTACAGTTGTAAATGTAGTTGGTAGCTTTTGCCAAACCATTTCATTTACATGAATGGAACCTGTGTCATCTCAATGAAAATAGGCGTAACAAACCCGTTGGGTTAGACATAGAATTACATGAAATATTTTTTTTATTAAACATATATACCATAAATAGATTATAGTCGAGAATATAAATAGAGATCACATATATAATCAAGTGATAATAGTAAGTACACACATTACATCACAGATCTCTAATGTCATGAAGATACTACATAAAATAAATAAAGTAATACAACAACTCAGCCATAACTGATGCAACTCTTCAATCTCCATTGCCAATATATAATAATAAGTAATTATGATTCTTCATTACAATACTCAATAATAGTATTCAATTTAATACAATGTACATAATTTAGATACTTGGCTCCCTAGAGCATGAGTTCCCCAGACAATCTAGTATATGTAGCAATCTTAAGTGTCATCTCAATAGTAGTACTATTTTAGGGAGGGAGAGCATCATCCGAGTGCTTTACCACACCAACCACGAACCAACGATCCCCTACACTAATTCCATCAAGGAATGGCCCTCCCTTCACGGATGAATAAATAGTGATGGCACAGGAATCCAGAGAGACTAGTAAGTACCCGTGTGTTGTATGATTTTAAACTAAACATGTAGTGTATCATAGAAATCCATTCTATTGTAAGAAATCACACTAACATGTGAACCATACTCATGAGATGATAATCTCTCACTAAATATACTTTGGCCCAAAACTTTACAAATAATAAATGATAGTTATCTAGATCAATCAGTTCCATACACACCACTTGATCGGACTACTTTCATCTAACATTGCAATGTTAGTAAGATAATGAAGTCTATCTCACTCCTTACTCCACATTAGCAATGTAGATTGGTCAAATGCAATTTAACCACAAGATTCATCAACTTACATCCTACTAGCAAATGCATCACATGGCATGCTATACATAAGAATAATAATAACATATGCATGAATCTTCCATTATATTCTATCCCACACTAGAAATAATGATTAAAAATATACCACCTCGATAAACATACAATTTAACAATATAACTAGTTTCTAGTTATCAACACCCTATGACATCCCATACTACCATAGTCCAGTGTTTTAAGACTTAACTACCAAATTTCTACAATCAAACACATGAAGTAGTCTCAACTACATGAAAACACAAGTGTTACACAAGTAACTATATATATAATAAAATAAGTCATCATCCATACAATATAATAACGTACCAACACAACATTAGCTAAACTCCCAAGTTTACATGCACACATATAAAAGTCTTTCCAACTGTAATAACACACACTATCCATAGCAATATCCAACATGTATACAATAAAATAGTCAGATGTAAATTTGAGCTTGGGTATAATCACTACAGTAAGTACCACCTGAGTACAATATAATTTTCCACTGTACTACCTTAGGTTCCCAAAAACACATACTCCAAACTTACGATTTCAAGAACCAAGTGACCCATATACAAAATAATGATCATGTAAATACAAGATTTACCACCCAAGTATACCCTAACTTAAGCTGTATACTTTAGCATTTAAAAAAATATAACTTATAATCATGCATCACGATACACCAATATATGCTATGCACATTTAAAATTCTTTCTCAAATTAACACCCTCATAATAGGTATCACCCACAGGTGTTCAATGCTGATTTCATTTAAGCTAGTAGTTGATTAACCTCTCTAAAGAGTCAGATAACTCACAAGCAGGTTGCATGTTACATGAACATAATTCAATTATTAATTACTCCATTAGGAGACTATTTAATAATTATAATCTTGGTTCTATGAACATTTAAAGACCATTTATTCATTTATAACTATAATCTAGAAATATGAGTGGTACTTGTATTTGCACCATATGCAAGTACTAAAAGGTATGAAAATACCAAAACCCGTTGATACTTCCTAAACAAGAAATTGTTATGGTTCAAAAATCTTTATAAGTTTATAAGATCACAAAATATATGAATGTTTTCTTTAGGATAATGGGTTGATTAAAGCGATACTTTTGTATGATTTCAGTCCTTTTCTAAAGAGGATTTCTTCCCAGATATTCTCAAAACATACTCCATTCCATTCACAAGTATTAAATGTTTAACTATCAGTCATGGCCTTTCCATAGGGTTAGCTAACTCACAACCAAATTATACCTAGTATGAACATAACTCAACAATTTGCTACTCATCTAGGAAACTATAATTTTATATGCTTGCTTAAGTCCATGTATAATATATGTTTTCCATAAAACATTGATGATATACTACATCAATGGTCAATCCATCTCTAAATCAAAAACCCTAATGTTCCACTTTCTTGATCATATGCAGGTGCACAATTTATGGATTATTATAACCGTGGCCACAACATACCTACATAATAAAACTACATTTATAAAGAATTTAGACGAAATTATTACAGAAACCCCCAGTTAAAGTATGTTATCCTAAATTAGTGATAAAATAAATGTTCATTCATCCCTCGTCTGTTAGTTTTGCTTTTGTAGGTAATTTAGGACCACATAAATTCCCTAAAGACATATACGAGGTACACCTACCCTTGCTAAACAAAGAGTATGGAGGGTAATGGGAATTTTAAATTGTACAAAGACCGATTTATAAATACATGATGTCCTACTTACCATTGATCATCCGTAAATATATCGATCAGGTTTAATTACAAATTCTAAATAAATTATTCCATTTATCTATAGTATATTTATATCATCCAAGTGCATAAAAATATAACTATTCAATCCAGATTAAGTAATTACCACTATTTCAAACTATCTTCTTAACTCAACAGAACTGTTAATCTTGGGCCGCTATTTATGATGACAATATCATATTAATAAATCATGGTATTTATAAACTTAGGCCACTGTTTCAATATCAGGGGTGCCATTAAATACATAGTTCATCATAACCGAATACTTGGATCTGCCTACGAAATATAAATACATCCAATTATATGATAGTATAAAATCACTATGGTAGATTAGCCCAAATCAATTCACAATAACTTAAAATCAAATATCCACTAGCCAATGCATAATGAATCCCATGACAAAATGGAAAACTTAAGAAACAGACATGAAATGGCTCAGACCCCAAAAAGAAACATGACCACAGTACATATATATGTCATTTCTAGAAATAGAGATAGACGCATATTTGTAATCTGTTGAAAATGCAGATGGGCTTTCTGGTCCGTTAAAATCCTTGACTGAAATGAAATGCAATTCTGCTTGAATTTACATGGTTGAGATAAAAAGAATGGTGGAGGTGTTGCTCTTGGGTTGAGTTTAAAGAAAAGAAAAGAATATAACTTGATATGACAACAACGTTAATGTTATTGGATAAAAAGTCAGCTTTGAGAGGTTCGAACCATAGACATGGTGATAACAAAGATTATGTGAAGGTAATGAAGAAGGCGAAGATCAACTCAATTCAAATCAACGCCACGCCGGAATATACAAAATTATTCTTATTTGGCAATCTAGATTAGTTCATTTGTGCCTATTACAAAATTCTCATTTATAAATAACATGCAGATTTTAGAAGTTCAACGCACTTACCACTGGAAGCAGTTTTTGGCAAAAATAAATTCAACAGATTTTAGTTGTTTAATATAAGTCGACGCCTATATATTTCTGTAGGTTTTTTTTTTAATTAACTCAACGCCTATCAATGTTTAGCATAGAACTATATAAGTTCGACACCTTCATAAAATATACAAACTTTACCAAGTTCGATGCTTGACACATATTAAACAGATTTTAGTTATTTAATATCATTAATAAGGGTCGATGCCTTTTCTGCTAAACAAATCAACTGGCTAGAATTATTCAGTTCAATGTGGTGCCTAAATTTAGAATAACCAGTCTTTTAATGGCTCGACTCATTTGTAGATTCAAAAACATGTAACTAGAATCTTAGAAATTCCTCTCTACATATCTTTAACCCCATCTAGAATCGGTAATGGATGATAGAATCTTAGAAATTAGAATACCGTCTATCTGTTGAATCTGAATCTAGTTAACATTTTTTTTTCTTTGTCCGTTAACATAAAGTTGTTATTCGACTCTATATGTTAACAAACAGTTGTACTGTTACACTGCATTTGCCCTGGTAATAGTTAATCTGGAAATGTTGGTAACTGGCTTGACTCTAGGGTTAACAACTTTAGAATGCAAATTATTCGTTCTAATAAAATTTAACAGTTTCAGGATTCTAGAGTAATCTATAGTATCTTGTTTGTACATGTAACTGGTTTAAACTACAAAAAGTCAGGCATCTATTCGCTAATTATTCGTTGGTTATAAGCTCAAAATATTCTCAATGAATAATTGCACAGAGCTTTCTAAAAAGGATTGGGCATTTAGTAATTTGGCAGTATTCCTTATAATTTACTTGACCAAATCCGTTTTATAACAATTTATATGTTAATATCTATTCTCATGATTCCACAAATAATGAATTTTAAGTACACCATTTATCGTTAAATTCGCTATCTGATTCTCTGTACCTCTTCTTTCCACGTTCCGTTCTTCCTCTCCTTTTCAATGCTTAAGTTATTATAAATTTTTTTCATGCCATTTCTTAAATAGAGTAAAAGATACCAATTTTCTTTTCCATTCTTTTTCTTTTTCTTTTATTATTTTTTGGTTAATTTTAAGTTATTTTAATTCTTTTCTTGTTTTTCTATTTTTTATGTTTTTAAAGCAAAATAATTCTCTTTTATTTTAATTATGAAATTATATTTTCATATTTAGCCATTTTAAATCATATTTTAGCAATTTAAAAGAAAAATAATAATCCAAATTTAAATTTTACTTTACCTCTAAAATAATAATGACTTATTAGGTTAACCACACAAGGGACTCTTATACCTAAAACATGTATACTTTAGTAACCATAGAAATAAGTAATTTAAACAATCATTTTTAAATGCATTCTAACATGACTAATTATCGTGGTGTGTGCAAGGTTTTTCTAGCGCTCTGTCGACCAACGATGTTTCCATCTACACCACCCTCTCTGATGATACTGTCTTTTCAGCACATTCAAGAGAAAAATTCTACTGCATCCACCTCACAACACACAAGTAGTTAGGCTATATCACATGATAATCATAATCAATAATATGTAACTATAAAAATTCATTAATATATTTAAAAATGAAAGCACATACATAAACTAAATCATACTAAACAATCAAAAATTATCACCTAATTAAGCATCATACTAATATCCCTAAAATAACATAATCTCAAGCTTAATCAGAAAATATAGTTAATATCATGTGTATCTACTATAATCATTTATAAATAGTCAAATAGTTAGCTTAGTGAGGAATTGGGATGTGACAATAGGGGTCATATATCCAATGGCTCTTTTAACAGTGTAGAGAATACACCATGTGTCAAATTAGATGAGCTTAAAACTAATTAGATGAAGAATTATGACCACTTTAACTATATTAAACCTAATTAGATGACTCTAAAACCAATTATAATAAAAATGGAAAGGCTTCTTCGATGGAAGATGACTCCTATATAATCTAATTGGCCAATGTAGGATGTCATATGTGAAGAGATATGGATACATATTTATAAAATTTGTTTACATTCTAATTTACCCATGCAAGTTGCCATATGAAAATAAATATGGATATAGACATAACACCAATAATAACAATTGTATTCATATTAATTATGGTGCACATTTCTCTCTAAGCACAATGGTGGCATGATGTGTCTCAATTCAAGACCACCCTGATTATTATAACTTCCTCTACGAAGGCTACAAATACCATACTGAAGAATAAGTTATGTTGAAAGGAATGCAATTTCATGTTTTTCTAAAGTGTGGTTTTGTAAAGTGAAAGAGTATAAATTGACAATTGTACCTCGCTCAAAACCATGAATGTCGACCTCGTATCATATATATATATATATATATATATATATATATATATATATATATATATATATATATATATATATATGAGAGATCAATATGCTATATTATACTATATATTAATATCAAATAATATATTATAATATCTATTGATAATCAAAATAACTGACCAATGAGATGTGGGTGAGTTGGTAGAGTGACTTGATTATTTTAAGCACCACCTAGGATCAAATCTCAGTATGGTATCGAAGGTCAAATATGATCATTCATCAGTATTATTGGGTCGATTGTGGCTAATTATTGGTATTCTTGGGTCAATTATGATCGATTGTTAGTATTCTTAGGCTATTTATGACTGATCATTGATATTCTTAAGTTGATTGTGGCCAATCATTGGTATTCTCAAGCTATTTATGTTCGTTCATTAGTATTCTCATGTCATTTATGGCTTTTATTTGTATTTTTAGGCTGGTTGTGGCCGTTGTTGGTAAATCTAGTACATGTGATAGATGATCACTTGGGGATCTGGGCCCCCAATTGTTTCCTAAACCAGTTGGATCTCTAGTCAAAAGCAAATACCTATCTTTAAAAAAATTCAAAATAGTTGGACTTCGTTGGCCACTTAGGAGAAGACACATGGGGATTTTATTTTAAACCACATGTCTTACCAGAGGAGTCTAATGGAGCCATAAAGCTAATTGCAATAATCTTTTTGAGTATTGCCTTCATTGTAGGGTAAACGACCATATACCCTTAACTTGCTTCTTATATGTTCGTACGTACAATTAAACTTCACTTTGGGCCCTCTGTCATTAAGGATATTATTGGAATTCTTAAGGAATGAATTATTAAGCTTGAAATTGAGCTTGGTGTGTGGTAGAAGATAGAGGAGGACACACCAAGTTTCTATAGCAATTGGGACCTTTGGATCTCAAATTACCCCTGCCTCCAAGATTCAAAGCTATCTAGGTTACACACTCACCTTTGATGATCCCATATCTAACCAAAGAAAGGAGGTAATTGTTTAGTGGAAAGCACAATTTGAGGCCGCCCTTGATAGAATGATAATGTATGTTGATATATGGGAGTTCATGGAATTCAAGGTAAATGATAAAGAGTTGGTCGCTATAAGTGGTTGGCATGGCTTTATGGGATGTTGATGTTTCTTCATGCTTTGGTTGTGTTAGGGTGTGGAGCTAAAAGCTTCACCTTACTGCAAACATGGAGGTTTCTGAGCATGACAGTCGCTTGCGTTGGCAGGCCACAACCGACGTCGATCAGAGATCAGTGTACATAAAATTGACATCGACAGGGATCAGCCAGTGTCGGTCATCTCTAGGCAGACAGGGACCGACGTCGATCGCCTGTGGTGGTTCCAGAACTGCTGTTGACGAACAGTCAGTTAAGTGAACAAGTTGTTTGCATGATGAAGACTAGTTCGAGTCTTGAGCCGCAAGTCTAATCATTGTATGCATGAGATCTATATAATAGACTCATGGGCTGTATTGTTAAGTGTAGAACTCAAGTGTAGAACTTGGAGAGTTCTTCCCATGGTGGAATCAAGCAGGATTCTTCATGTATGTAAGATCAGGTTTGATATGCAGGGTGTTGCAGGATCATGGTGGAGATCTACATGTGATAAGTAAGATCGGGTTGGTCTGCAGGGGTGTGTGTATGCGAGGGTCAAAAGGAGATCGACGGGGGAGCAAGATCCAAGGTGACAGCAATACATCAAGGAGCAAGATCATGGTGAGATATACTTGGAGTACCGGTTCGTACTCGGTTGTAATGGATGTACAATGAGGTGAACAACAACTTGTGTTAGCTGTGTGTTGTGACCTATTGAGAGAAGATTACTCTGGAGGGAAGATTACTGGGAGCCCTTGAGGAGGAAGCCTCACAGAGGTGGAAGAAGAGTGTGATCTCTTTATTGTAATTTCCTTTGTAATGAGTTGAATACAATTGTGTGTTGCCTCTCATATTCTGTGTTATTTCTCATTGATAGTTATTTGTTCTTCTAGTTATTTTTGCATGTTTAAGTTGTTTATACAAAGGTAATCATGTGTGCTCTTAATTCTGACAAGTTATGTCAGAGCTTTGGGGAACCTAGGTCCTATCAAATGGTATTAGAGCAAGGTTGGACGTTCTCAGAGTGACTTTGACTAACAGATGGCCCAAATCTGTTAAGTGTTGTTGATTACAAGTTACTCTCAGGGGTTTCTAATTGAGTGGGAGTATAACAATGACAGAAGAAGGTAAGCTGAGAATGAATAAATTCAGGCACAAGATTAACACCACAAGGAGTGTGGTGGGTAGTCTTCAAGATTGAGCTTGAAGAGAAATACAAGCCAGGATGCAGATTAGACAAAGTACTGGTATAGGTACAGGTGCAGCTATTTATCTCCAAGTGGGAGATTATTAGTGTGTGGAGCTAAAAGCTTCACCTTACTAAAAATATGGAGGTTTCTGAGCATGACAGTCATCGATGTCGGCAGGCTACAATCGACGTCGGTCAGGGATCAGTGTACAGGAAATCGACATCGGCAGGGATCAGTCGGCATCAGTCATCTCCAAGCAGAGAGGGACCGACGTCAGTCGCCTGTGGCAGTTTCAGAACTGTTGTTGACGAACAGTCAGTTAAGTGAACGGGTTGTTTGCATGATGAAGACTAGTTCGAGTCTTGAGCCACAAGTCTAATCATTGTATGCATGAGATCTATACAATAGACTCATGGGTTGTATTGTTAAGTGTAGAACTCAAGTGTATAACTTGGAGAGTTCTTCCCATGGTGGAATCAAGTAAGATTCTTCATGTATGTAAGATCAGATTTGATATGCAGGGTGTTGCAGGATCATGGTGGAGATCTACATGTGATAAGTAAGATCGGGTTGGTCTGCAGGGGTGTGTGTATGCGAGGGTCAAAAGTAGATCAGCGGGGGAGCAAGATCCAAGGTGACAGCAATACATCAAGGAGCAAGATCATGGTGAGATCTACTTGGAGTACCGATTCGTACTCGATTGTACTGGATGTACAATGAGGTGAACAACAACTTGTGTTAGCTGTGTGTTGTGACCTATTGAGAGAAGATTACTCTGGAGGGAAGATTATTGGGAGCCCTTGAGGAGGAAGCCTCACAGAGGTGGAAGAAGAGTGTGATCTCTTTATTGTAATTTTCTTTGTAATGAGTTGAATACAATTGTGTGTTGCCTCTCATATTCTGTGTTATTTCTCATTGATAGTTATTTGTTCTTCTAGTTATTTCCACATGTTTAAGTTGCTTATACAAAGGTAATCATGTGTGCTCTTAATTCTGACAAGTTGTGTCAGAGCTTTGGTGAACCTAGGTCCTATCAGGTTGGTGTATTTCTTTGGCTCAGATGCCTTATTTTTTGTGTTAATGTAGGCTATTTTACTTGATAGTCACATGACATTGTATGTTGCCTATGCTCAAGTGAGCATATCTATCTTGTATATAACCATTTGCTTAGCTCGTAGAGTTTTGTGTTGGTAATTTTTACTTTCATGGCTTTTATTTGTTAGCCAATAATGACTAACCATTGACAATTCACATCTGGTAATGTGAAAATTCATTGTTACTATTGCCGCCATTGTGCATGATGTCACTACCATTATGTTGTGGAATTTATGATCATGTAGTAGGAAGTGTAAAGTTGTTATGCCAATCCCCAAAAACTTAAGGCTATCCTATATGCAATGGTGCAATGCTTCTTTTACCAAGAAAGATATTTCAAAAATTTCCTTATTAAATTTAAATATGATATCCAAATCAAACTTTGTTATAATAAAATGTATCATTAAATAATAGTGCTTTCCACGATAGAATAGATTATGTGGATTGTAAAAAGATGTTTGGTCTTGAAAATAAATTAAATTTTATTGTTTGGATTGATTCTTCTTTTAATTGCTTTGTTCCATTTTTATTAATAGATTCATTTATTGTAATCCATTCACAAAGTTTTCTAGGTTCTTAATATTCATTTTGAGTTGAATTGAAATTTGAATCAATCTGCCATTTGATATTGTTTGAATCATTCTTCGAATGACTTTTACAAATTATTGGTCCTGGGTTCTTTGAGATTATATCATTTTTATCATTCAAATTTGTGTTGGAACTTGAGAAAACCCAAACACGCTCTTATGAATTGAGCAAGCAACGTTGATATCTTATTTTGGTTTTTGGCAAAGACAAACATATGAGAAAATAGCAACACATTTTTAATTCCAAACCCAAAATGATGTATAAATATTTTCATTTGTATCAAATTTAATCTATTTCTTTGAACCAAAGAGTGACTGTTTAAATAATATATAAGTAATGGTAATGTAAATACCATTAAAGCTTTTAATGCTTGACCCTTTAAACTGAATATATGTAGATCACATATAAATAAAGTACTAAAAATCCGAATGTCAAAAAGCTTAATAACACTTTCTTGACCAAAAAATATTTGAATTATAAATCTCAACAAATTAGTTTCGATCCCAATAAATCCTTGTATTTATTCGTATTACCAATTTGATTCTCCTTATTAATGATTGATAGTTAGGAAAGGTAAGTGTCCTCTAGTGGATAATTCCAATGTAAATATTATTTTATATAATTTTTTTCTTTCATAGATAATCTCATGTATGTCTTCCAATTAATATCTAATCATTACCTCAAAGGGATTATGTGAAAATTCATATTTTGATGAATTTTGCCAAGTAAAGGTTTTTTAGTTTAACTGTTAGCTTGTCAACAAGCAACAAAGTAACATCCTACTTATATGGTCTCCATTTTTATGTGTAAACTTAATTTTTTAGTTTGTTGTGTATGTTATCAGGGCAAAAGTGTTTGAAAGTGTATGGTGTGGTTTTCAGAGATGTAGATGGAGCAGAGCATAGAGTTTTTTTGAATAAATATAAAAGAAAGGTTATAACATCTGTAAGGTCTTTGGGAATCCCATAGCTCTGTATACTAAGAAAAATTAGACTTGCATAAGAGTTGAAGTCTATGGGAATACAAGTTCTTATAGATCAACATATTGTAAGGAAGGACATGATTGAAAATCCCATGAATATAATCATGTGATGATCGCATGTTTCAGAGGTTTCATTTAAATCACTGTTGATTTGGTGGATGTAACATGTAGGGGTTGCACAAGTCAAACAAATATTTTTTACTATCATTATTAATAAAGTGAAAAAAACATTAGAAAAAAATATATATATATTTTTAATTTTTTAATTAAAAAATGTTTCGATTTTCTCAAATAATTGAGTTTATCAAAAACCTCCAACTAATCATATATAAAAAAATATTTTATTTCTTTTTTTTAACAACATTATATTCTTAAATTAATATTTAAATTTAAGAATTTCAAAAAAATTGTTATTTTTATTACCAACACCAATTTCACTACAAAATTAATTGAATGAGTTGATTACAATACTAAAATCCTTCCAATTTCAATACAAGTAGCAAAGTAAATATTTTGTTTCCAAAATATATACATAAAATATATACAAATATGATAAAGCAATGTATATTCAAATATATATTACTCATGAAAATGTGGAACTTATTTTTTAGGTAGTTTAGGAACTTTCCTTCCAAAACTAGCGAGAGATTGAAAAAAATATGAATATGAATCCCTGCAAACAAATAAATATTCTATCATACGATTGTGAAAATAATATTTATATAACTAAAAAAAATAGTTGATTCATAGTGGACCAAGTAAGAATATATAATATGATTTTATCTAAATGTAATGTCCACTGAATTAAAACATCCTATTTATTGTGTGTTTTAATTTTGGTTTTATTTAAGATAGGAATTAAACTAATTACAATTAAATATATTTAAGTATATATTTATGAAAATATATAATTTATATATATAATTAGTTCGTTTTAAGTAAACAATGACAAATGTTAAAAATAAACTTAAATTATGAAAAATAAGTTTTAAAGATTAAAGAATGATTATATTTGATTGTTATTATAAAAATATAAACATGTAAAATGATTGTAAAGTCTATTTGGATGATATGCTTAAAATATGATATTCATGAATTATTTTTAGGTAGACGCACAAGGTATGGGTTCATCCTAAGCAAAAATGATGTAGTCATAATTACACTCACTGCGCTGTCACTATGTTGTCAAGTTCATCTTGTGAAGGGTTCTATGAGGTTATTTTAATATCATTACTATTCTATGTATTTTTTGATGTTCTTGCACTTAAACTTCATTATTTTATTGCACAAAATGTGTACAGTTAATGTTCTTCTTATTTGACATAGCTTGACTCTCCAAAACAAATATATAGTTATAAAGTCAGACAACCACTGAAGTGATATTGGATGTTAAGAATGGTGAACAAGCATTCCAACCAAAGATTCAAAAGTGATAACACCAAAAAATATCACACAATAAATTTGTAGATAAATGATTGTAAAACAATGCAAATTAAGTGTTATTCAGAAAAATAAGATGCTACTACAAAGGAAAGCCCTTGCATAAGAAGGCAAGGTAAAACACATAACTAGCTTAAGTAACCAATGTGGGATAAATCTCCACATAAGACAAACTCACAAAAGGATAAAATATCTAGCTAAAACACTAGCTAACATGAGGAATACATGAAATCATACTCTGACACCTCCCCTCAAGTGAAGCTAGAGGCTAACAATAGCCAAAAAAGAAATAGTGGCATATCCATAGTATGAGTCCCAACAACTAGCCCTGATAAGGTACTCATGTACAATATGTATCCATGAAATGAAAAAGAAAGATGTCCTCACTATTAGGATCTAGGAAGCACAATTAATTACCGTGTACAAGCAACTAAATGCAAAATTTAACCAGAAGTAACAAGTAACTAGAATTCAGAAATAACACAGAATATGAGAGACAATACCCAATTGTATTAATACTCTTCCAGAAAGAAATTACAATGAAGAGATGCCACACTCTTCCACACCTTACAGGCTTCCCACACCAAGTGTACAGTAATTCACTTTCAAGAGTTCACTCTCTCAATTACGGTCCTAACACACAACTCAAACACAGAGTTGGTGTTCACCTCCAACCAGTCAGTATCACTACTGCCAGTACCACCAGTCAGTATCACTACTGCCAGTACACAAGTACTCCACATACTCCAAGTACACAACATACTTCAAGTAGATCTCCCCTGATCTTGCTACCTGTTGTGTTGCTGATCTCCTTGATCTTGCTGCCACTTGCAGATCAACTTGGTTTTACAACACCTACAAACCTAGACCATGCACACACACACACACACCTGCAAATCAATGATCTTACTTACAATGTAGATCTCTCTACACCCTGAAGAACCCTTGTCCTTGCCTCACCAAGTCCTTATGATTCTCCAAACCAGTACCCCGGTGGATCTTCTACCTGATCTTGCACACCTGCAGACCAACCTGATCATACACACTTGGTACCCTTGTGGAACTAGGAGGAACACACCTTGTTTTCTTCACTCTGAAGGAGCTAACCTTGCTCTTACTCAACTAGCACACTTTACAATACAGCCCATGAGTCTATTATATAGATCTCATGCAAACAATAATTAGACATCTAATTACAATAATTAGATCCGCAGCTCAAAACTAAAATTAGCCTTTAACATGCAAACAACCAGTTCATTAACAGACTATCCGTGAAAATCATAGTTACGAACCACACAAGCGACTGACGTCAGTCCCTGTCTGTCTGGAGGTGACCGACGTCGGTCGATACTGACCAAAGTCGGCAGCTATGCACACTGAATATGACCGGCATCGATTGGCCTGACCGACGTCGGTTGCACTGTAACTCAGCTACCTCCTCCTCCATGTTTGCATCAGTGAAGCTTTTAGCTCCACAACCTAACAATCTCCCACTTGGAGATAAATAGATGCACTGTACCTGTACATGTACACTGTCTAATTTGTTTCCTGGCTTGTATCCCTCTTTAAGCTCAATCTTGAAGACCAACCACCACACATCCTGTGGTGCACCTCCTATCATCCAAGTAACCTGCCATATCCGCATCTACAAATCCATGTAGAAAAGAACTTGACTCTGCATAGCATGTGCACCTGCTGTTGGTCCCTCTCAGATACCTGAGAATCCACTGAACTGCCCTCCAGTGCTTCTTTCCCGGATTGGCTCCAAACTTGCTGACAACTTCCACTGCATGGGCAACCTCAGGTCCAGTACACATGTACTTAACCTCATCATGTGAATCAGGACACTATTCATAGAACTGTCCAACCCATCGGCGTGCTAACCGATTTCACACAATCATCTGGAGACAAAATCAACCTGTGATCTTCCATGTCTCTAGAAACACACTTATGCCAAAGAATTTTGCTCCTCCAAATTCTTCATGACACACCTCTGAACTAACTTTACCTTTGGCTCAAAAAAAAACCCCTGTATGTGTAACCCTGCATCAAGAAAACACACAACATACAGTAATAGGATAATGTCGCGACCATCATCCACCTGGTAAAGAAATCACAGTAGTTACAATGACATTGACTAAAGCCATGCTTTGTCATCCACCTATCAAACCTGTATCACTGTCCTGGAGCTACCTCAAGACCATATAATCTGGCCTTCCATCTCATGTATCCATTCAATCTATTCTTTAACCAAGAAATCCATTCATCTTTCAGTGCTTTCATACCGGCTGGCAACCCTACCAAATCTCCCGTTTGGTTTTGCATCCTAGGAATCAAATTCTTCATTCATGCCATGCTCTCACTGTTTCCTGGATCCTTCCTACTCTACAGTGAGCAACAAGTATAAATAAAAGGAATAATGAATTTGAGGCTTACTTACCCTTTCAGTCCTCCATATGGGCATTTGAGACTCCTTGACAGCTTGTTGTCCACCCAAAATCCATTCTAGTGACCGACCTCGGTCACCACACAGTCTGCATCCGACTGACGTCAATTCCATGTGACTGTCCTGACTACCGATGCCGGTTTCCTGACCGACGTCGGTGTCTACCTGTCACTAATGTCAGTTACCTAACCAATGTCGGTCTTACCCTGCCCGACACCACCAGCTCTGGTTTGAACATGACCGATATTGGCACCTGTCTGTTCGATGCCAGTTCCTCCTGATCGATGCCAGTACCTGTGTTTTCTTGTGAGTGATGACTTTTTACCCATGATCTCTCTTTGGATCAAAACACTGTCCAAACTGCCCTGCTCAGAGTTACTCAATCCCATCCGCTGATCTCTGTCCATCATCTCCTCCATAAACACCAAGGCTTTCCAGTTCTTAAGTTTGTCAAACACATCTGACTTTTGCTTAAGAGCATGCATCTCCTTCTTGCTCTTGTGACCAAGCCTACAAAGCCACGTCTTTGCAATAGAAGAAGAATCAGTAATATAAGTAGATAGATAAAGGATACCTACTTTCTTACCACCAGCTAATTCAAGTGTATCTGCTGTGAGAGTTCCTGTGCATCTCTCATCACCCAACTTTTTTGAAGAAATTAGCCTCATCTTCAGAATTGGGACCTGCATAACATCCATCAACACCCATGTGTTGGCCATCTGCATTTTCAGCCACACTTCCCCTTTGCCAATACTTTGACAAGGCACACCAGCCCCTAAATAAATCTTTCCAAAGTCTCCAAGGACCTTAACATGGAAAAATACTCTATTTCGAGCTGCATGGAAAGAGGCAACAGAATTTATAAAACAAGATTCTACTTTATCCAAGGAACATCCCAGAGCATCCTGTGCAACAACACTTGCAACATCTGCTTCTTCAGTTCTTTCATGCTGATCTTCTACCAACCAACAATTTTTCTTTACCTGCTCTTTCTTTCCATAACACCATAATAGACCATTCGTGCCTTTGAATTCCTCCATTCTTAGTGTA
The DNA here is from genome assembly GCA_037957365.1 of Torreya grandis. Classification (NCBI taxonomy): domain Eukaryota; kingdom Viridiplantae; phylum Streptophyta; class Pinopsida; order Cupressales; family Taxaceae; genus Torreya; species Torreya grandis. Next base: position 4,199,978 of record JARHVA010000206.1, read on the forward strand.
CTTTCTTTTGCCATTGTTATACTCCCACTTAATCAGAAACCCCTGAGAGTGACCTGTAATCAAACACAAACCTGCTCCCTGCAACCTTAGCTCTGATACCACTTTGTTAGGATCTAGGAAGCACAATTGATTACCATGTACAAGCAATTAAATGTGGAATTTAACCAGAAGTAACAAGTAACTAAAATTCAAAAATAACATAGAATATGAGAGACAATACCCAATTGTATTAATACTCTTCCAGAAAGAAATTACAATGAAGAGACGCCACACTCTTCCACACCTTATAGGCTTCCCACACCAAGTGTATAGTAATTCACTTTCAAGAGTTCACTCTCTCAATTACGGTCCCAACACACAACTCAAACACAGAGTTGGTGTTCACCTCCAACTAGTCAGTATCACTACTGCCAATACCACCAGTCAGTATCACTACTGCCAGTACACAAGTACTCCACGTACTCCACAATAGAGTATACACTGTACTCCAAGTACACAATGTACTCCAAGAAGATCCCCCTTGATCTTGCTACCTGTTGTGTTGTTGATCTCCCTGATCTTGCTGCTACTTGCAGATCAACTTGGTTTTGCAACACCTGCAAACTTAGACCACGTACACACACACACACACACTCTTGCAAATCAATGATCTTACTTATCATGTAGATCTCTCTACACCCTGAAGAACCCTTGTCCTTGCCTCATCAAGTCCTTATGATTCTCCAAACCAGTACCCCGGTGGATCTTCTACCTAATCTTGCACACCTGCAGACCAACCTGATCATACACACTCGGCACCCCTGTGGAACTAGGAGGAACACACCTTGCTCTCTTCACTCTGAAGGAGCTAACCTTGCTCTTACTCAACTAACACACTTTACAATACAGTCCATTAGTCTATTATATAGATCTCATGCAAACAATAATTAGACATCCAATTACAATAATGAGATCCGTAGCTCAAGACTAAAATTAGCCTTTAACATGTAAACAATCAGTTCGTTAACAAACTGTCTGTGAAACTCGCAATTCTGAACCGCACAGGCGACTGACGTTGGTTCCTATCTGTCTGGAGGTGATCGACGTCGGCCGATACTGACCGAAGTCGACAGCTATGCACACTAGATATGACTGGCATCGGTTGGCCTGACCGACGTCGATTGCACTGCAACTCAGCTACCTCCTCCTCCATGTTTGCATCAGTGAAGCTTTTAGCTCCACCACCTAACACTCACGAACATCCTCAAGGACAAATTTTTAAACCCCAAGCATGCCACACAACTCAAATAAATGAGGTGATGCAAAAGGCTTCGTAAAGATGTATACAGCCTGCTACTGAGTCAGAATGTACTCCAAGCTAAAAACTCCATCCTAAATATGTTGATGAATGAAGTGCACATGTACTTCAATGTGCTTCATTAACGATGCTCAAATAGGTTATGAGATATGTGAATTATACTCTAGTTGTAACACCAAAGTACAGTGTGTTGTCCCCTAAAAATATCACTCATTTTTTGGACAACATTTAAACTATTTTGGTCTTACAGACCAAAATTGTCTCTTCCATTTCTGAAATTTATCCTGGGCATTCAAATTCCTCAGTTTTCAAGCTTCTCAAAAATCTACGGACTCTTCAGTGCCTTGGTTCAAACAAAAATCTCCATCGGCAAGCATCAACAACAGGTTCAACATTTGGTTCATCCTTTGGTTCAACGTCAAATGGTTCAAAGGCAGGTTCAATCAAGCAGTTCAATGCTTTATTTCACTCATTTGGTTCATTTGCTTTGTTTCAAATGCTTTGATTCATCATTTGGTTCAATCAAATGGTTCATTAATCAGTTCAAGGCTTTGTTTGAACCGTTGAACCAAAACTTGGTTCAACAGTTGGTTCAAGCGACAAAGTTTAAAGGAGTGCCCCAAGAGTCAAAGACACAAGTGCCCTTGTGAAGGGAATTCCCGTGGCAAAAAGTGACCAAGGCAAACAAACGGATCAAGACAAAATCCCAATAGAATCTTGCGGATGCTACCAAGTGTCGACGACCGAGCCCCACTAAACTTTGTTCCTGCAAATTGACAGATATTTCCACGTGTCCTTCTTGGAGCTTGTTGGGAGCCTCCAAGTGTCAATATCTACAGTCTCTTCCCTTAGCTTCACTGTTTTGAGCAAATACCATGGTGGGCTCGGGGATGAGTGATGAAATGAAGCGAAACGTGCCAAGTGTCTACATCTGTGCGACTAATAAATGTATTCAGACCGTGCCACGCGTCAATTGCTAAAGACTAGTAGAAACTGACTAAGGAACAGAGCATCAAATTGAATCTAGGACCCGATTCAAATAACCAAAAAAGGAGGAACGATGAAGAAGGATCAGATCGCCAGGTGTACATTGAAAGATGTACACTTTCAATAGCGTGACTTGTTTCTCTGCGTTGAGAAAAGCAAATGGGTAGATGCCCCTAAGTTCTAGCCTGCCTTCTTAACAGATTTCAATGCAACATGATGTGTTACTGTTCCCGAGTCCTTCTTGAAGAGGCTATATAAGGGACTCTCTTCTATTGTAAAAAGATCTCTTTTTTGACAATTAGAACGAAAATCTGCCCAAATTGTAAGGCATTACTGAGACTTTGAGCTCAGATTGCTGATCATATTTTGTTACTAGAATAAGAAAGCAAGTGACTTTTAGAACTTTGTGATATAATATCTTTGTGGTTGAGTAAACTGTTCTTATGTCTTTTTTTTCAATATATTTTATGTTCCTTTAATTCAACAAGTAGAATTAGTGACAGTATTCAGGAAGGTGTCCTAAAGAGTCAAGTGTGGAGAGACTTTGTGCCTCCATAATTGCCTTTAGTGTGTTTTCTTTTCATTTTTGTGTAAAGGACTTTGGGATGACTTTGTGCCCTCATTGTCCTTCGTATCTTACTCTTGAGCAATCCAATTGAAGACTTTGTGCTGCATCTCGATTTGCTAGTTATTACATCCTTTGTTACATTTTGTTGTTACTACCTGGAGTATTCTTTTGGTTTGCTAAATAGTACTTCTGAAAGAAGAGGAGTACTGCCTGTCATTTCCCTTGAGTTTTTCCTTTGATCCGCATGCATCATCTCTGAAAAAAGAGAGATGGATGGTTTGTCCTACCCTTGAGTATTATTTTTTGTTTATATATATATATATATATATATATATAGCCTATCTATAGGGAACCTCCCCTTGATGAGAGGAAAGATCATTCCCCTTCTGATGTGGTAAAACTACACATTTGGACAACTAATCTTCCTACTTTCGCTGATCAAACCTATTATGTTTATCAGTATGCTGATTGACAAAATATTTAACCAACAGTTTTTGGCAACTCCATTGGGGATATAACCCATTATCATTATAACCCTTATCCATTACAGAATCTGGCGAGTCCGTTTCTGTGTCTTACCCATTATCCATTTATATCCTTACCATTTTCATCCATCTCCATTATATTATCTGGTCTGCAAAACTAGAGCTATTGGGAAAGAAAGCGCATTTTGAAGCCTTAAGCTTTAAGCTGAAGCAAAGCCAATTTTTTTTCCATTTTTGTCCTATAATTTGGAAACTCCACTCAGATGTGTTATCCCTATTGTTCATAATCTGATCATGGCAGTTCGAGGCCCCTGGGATAACTCATTTGGCCCACTTAATCTAACTCCACCCCTGCATGAGCTACCACTCAGTTCAAGGAAGAATTTCCCCAAATTCTTTGGTGATGGAAGAGTCCACCCTGATGAACACATTGCAGCCTTCACCATAGCCTGTGGTTTGATAGGGGTGGAATTTGAAGACGTGGCAGTTAGGCTTTTCATGGAGACATTACAAGGTGCTACTGTAGACTGGTTTTACCATCTGTAAATTGGATTAGTGACTGGCTGGAACACTATCAAAGCCAAGTTTGAAGCAACTTTCAAACTTGTAGAAGATGCACATGCCTTGTTGGCCCAGCTCACTCAGATGAAGAATGAACCTCATGAGCCCATGAGGGATTTTATTGCAAAATTTGACAAGCTGAGAAACAAGATTCCCGTAGTTGCTCAGCCCACACTCGAGAACCTCAAATGCTTCTTCATAAACTCATAGCTACCTAAAGTAAGTTTTCTGCTAAGACGTGTCGGTCGCATAGATATTGAAGCTGCTTAAGACTTAGCCACTGAGTTAGAAGATGACCTTATCTTGGCTGGAAAGATAAAAAGGGATTAAAATGGAGGCGCATCTTCGTCATCTTCTGATAACTCACTTGCAACCACCACTGGTCCAATGGTGCAGAAGCTAGCAAATGAAGTGTTGGCCCTCAAAAGACAAATGGCACAAGGGATGTCATCTGCTCCTTCATACAGAGATGTACCAAGGAGGACATTCCCTAATCAGGCACATCAAGGGCAACCCAATTGTCTTCCTCCCCCACAGAGGAACCTTGCCATTGAAGCACCTCTAGCCAACTTAGCAGTTGGGTATTTAGAAACAGAGCATGATCTCTCTTTCCAACCTAAGTTTAATCAAGAAAATGACGCTGGTTTCTTCACAGAGGATCAAGAAGAGTCAGCTGGCGACTCCCACATCAGTTTCCTGGATTACCAGGATGAACCCAAAAGTAAAGGTGAAGCATCCGAGGGATCATACGCTGTGGTCACCCAGTCCCAGAATCAGTCAGCTCAATAAGCTGATAAAGGAGAAATAGAGGAGCGACCTCAACCTGCAATTTTGATTGCTAAGCATGGGGCCACTTTGCCTATCCAGCCAAAGGACTCAATGATTACTAAGAAAGTAAGTATCCCAAACATTTCTGCACCTTCTACTTCAAATTCGTAAGCCAGTCCTCCCACCCCTCCCATAAACCAAAAGGAAGAACTCGCATCCCCTGTGTCTAGTCTAATCCAGCCATTTGACATAATTGATTATGTCGAATGTGTCGAGACCCAAACGACGACCCCTGCAACCCAAATTTTGTTTGAGTCTTCAGGCAGGTATGAAATAACAAAAGAATTGGTGGAGGATGGCATAAGTGCAGAAGAACCCTCCCCTCTAAATGAAGAAGAATCTGAGATATCTGAGGGGGACAATCAAGACATGTGCTGGGCTGAGCTATCAGAACAACAAATTATGGTACTAGGCCGTGCTGTTGCCCATAAAAATTAGGAAAAGGAACTCTTTGCCAAGAGAGCAAAGATTCATGGTTTTTGGACCAAAATTCAAGTCTTGCTTTGGGGCAAGAAGAAAAGAAAACCAAGGGGAAGGCACATAAAATGTTATTCCTGGTGGAGAGTTCCATTCGCCCGTCACCGATTCTAGGGACAAAATGGTTTCCTACTGGTTTATATGGATAGGACAACGTTATCATTGTCTCAAAATGGGTAGCATCTGAATCGCTTCAAATCTTGAGGCATTAGATAAGTTCATTTGTAAATATGTATATTTATATAGTCTTTAGTTCTGTTTTGTGCCTTTCATCTTCATTTTTGTTGTCTTTCATTTCTGGGTGGCATGACTCTGTAACCCAATGGTACACATGAAGACACTGGAGATTCTAGATTCTACTCCTTTTAATTCTTTTTGCAATTGACAGAAGTTCCCCAACTGGAGCCAGCTGTTGTCCCCCAAAAATATCACTCATTTTCAGGACAACATTTGAACTATTTTGGTCTTACAGACCAAAATTGTCTCTTCCCTTTCTGAAATTTGTCCTGGGCATTCAAATTCCTTAGTTTTCAAGCTTCTCATAAATCTACAGACTCTTCAGTGCCTTAGTTCAAACAAAAATCTCTATCGGCAAGCATCAACAGTAGGTTCAACGTCTGGTTCATCCTTTGGTTCAACGTCAAATGGTTTAAAGGCAGGTTCAATCAAGTGGTTCAATGCTTTGTTTCGCTCATTTGGTTCATCCGCTTTATTTCAAACGCTTTGATTCATCCTTTGGTTCAATTAAACGGTTCATCAATTGATTCAAGGCTTTGTTTGAACTGTTGAACCAAAACTTGGTTCAACGATTGGTTGAAGCGACAAAGTTCAAAGGAGTGCCCCAAGAGTCAAAGACACAAGTGCCCTTGTGAAGGGAATTCCCGTGGCAAAAAGTGACCAAGGCAAACAAACGGACTGAGACAAAAGCCCAATAGAATCCTGCAAATGCTGCCAAGTGTTGACGGTCGAGCCCCACTAAACTTTGTTCCTGTGAATTGGCAGATATTGCCACGTGTCCTTCTTGAAGCTTGTTGGGAGCCTCCAAGTGTTAATATCCATAGTCTCTTCCCTTATCTTCATTTTTTCGATCAAAGACCATGGTGGGCCTGGGGAGGAGTGACTAAATGAAGCAGAATGTGCCAAATGTCTACATTTATGCGACTAACAAATGTATTCAGACTGTGCCACGTGTCAATTGCTAAAGACCATCAAAAAGTGACTAAGGAACAGAGCATCGAATTGAATCTAAGACCCGATTCAAATAACTAAAAAAGGAGGAACGATGAAGAAGGATCAGATCACCAAGTGTACATTGAAAGATGTAAACTTTCAATAGCATGACTTGTTTCTCTATGTTGAGAAAAGCAAATGGGTAGATGCCCCTAAGTTCCAGCCTGCCTTCTTAACAGATTTCAATGTAACATGATGTGTTACTGTTCTCGAGTCCTTCTTGAAGAGGCTATATAAGGGACTCTCTTCTATTGTAAAAAGATCTCTTTTTTGACAATTAGAACCAAACTCTGCCCAAATTGTAAGGCATTACTGAGACTTTGAGCTCAGATTGTTGATCATATTTTGTTACTAGAATAAAAAAGCAAGTGACTTTTCAGACTTTGTGCTGTAATATCTTTGTGGTTGAGGAAACTGTTGTTATGTCTTTTTCTTCAATATATTTTTTGTTCCTTTAATTCAACAAGCATAATTAGTGACAACAGTCAGGAAGGTGTCCTGAAGAGTCAAGTGCGGAGAGACTTTGTGCCCCCATAATTGCCTTTAGTGTGTTTTCTTTTCATTTCTCTATAAAGGACTTTGGGATGACTTTGTGCCCTCACTGTCCTTCGTATCTTACTCTTGAGCAATCCAGGTGAAGACTTTGTGCTGCATCTCAATTTGCTGGTTATTACATTCTTTGATACATTTTTTTGTTACTACCTGGAGTATTCTTGTGGTTCGCTGAATAGTACTTCTGAAAGAAGAGTACTGTCTATCATTTCCCTTGAGTTTTTCCTTTGATTCACACGCATCATCTCTAAAAAAAGAGAGATGGATGGTTTGTCCTACCCTTGAGTATTATTTTCTATTTATATTTATATATATATATATATATATATATATATATATATATATAGCCTATCTATAGGGAACCTCCCCTTGATGAGAGTAGAGATCAGTCCCCTTCTGATGTGGTAAAACTACACATTTGGACAACTAATCTTCCTACTTTGGCTGATCATACCTATATTGTTTATCAGTACACTGATCGACAAAATATTCAACCAACACAGTGGGTGAATCTTACGTAAAACCAAACTTAATCAATAACTGATGAAATTGAAGAACCTATTGACTCGTTGTAACTACTACCCTATACTCAACCTCTATAGATGAAAGTGCAACAACCTGCTACTTCTTACACAACAAAGTAATAAGTGAAAAACCAAAACAAAATATGCAACTAAAAGTGGAATGCCTATCATCAAGAGAACCTACACAATTTGAATCATTTTATCCAACCAACTGAGTAGAACCCTTGGTATAGTATAATCCAAAAGGATTAATGCCTCATAGATATCGTAAAATCCTCTTGGTAACTTTCTAATGACTATCATGAGGGTCATGTGAAAACCTAGATACAAGCCCAACTATAAATGAAATGTCGAGGGGAGTATGGGTCAGATACATAAGACTCCCAACCATCTGTCGATATAATGTAAGATCACAAAGTGGATTAGTACAAGTGGTAATAAGAGTCACTCTAGACTAAAAATGAGGACTTGACATGCAATCATCCATGCCAAAATATTAAATAAGATCAAGGGTATACTTCTACTAACTCAAATAAATCCCTGTATCTGACTATGAAATCTATAAATCAAAGAAGAAATGCAAAAGACCAAGATATGTCATGTTGAACTATACTAAAAGTGCCTACTAAATAGACTGAATCTAAGATAAAGAGTTACTTATGAGAAGTAGATGTCAACATATAAGACTTGTATAAAAATCTCCTCCCCAATATATTGAATATACATTATGGGATTAGAGTGGCAGTGAATAAAGCCAGTGGAGAGAAGAAATGAATCCATATTTTCATAACAAGCTCAAAGGGCCTGTTTGAGATCGTAAAGAGACTCTTAAGTAAAAAAAAAAGAGAAGAAATGTGAACAAAACCTACAAGTTGATCCATATAGATTTACTCATGCAAGTCTCCATGAAAGAAAGCACTCTTAACATCCATTTGATACACTAACAAACCTTGAGATGCAACAAGATAAAGTACAAGGTGAATTGAATCCATCTTGGTAATGAGCACAAATGTTTTAGGGTAGTCAATACCTTCAACCTACGAGAACCCCTTTGGAACAAAACGTGCCTTATACTTATCAATGTACCCATCAGTTGCATACTTGGTTCAATAAATTTGCTTGTACTTAACTAATTTTCTTCCCTTAGGAAGAGTGACCAAATCCCAAGCGTGATTCTTCATCAATGAAGAATAATCATCTGGCATCGCATCATCCACTCCTGTATCCCATGAGCCTATGAAAAATATCGTGGATCCCCAAAGAATTCCTAACACAAAAGTCCAATACCTATATAATGTGTATGATGATGTCGAGTAGGTGGAAGATCCTATATGAAAGGTGTTACCTTAGAAACTATAGTATGACGCCACCTAAGCATAGTGGAAACATCAATGTGAATAGGATCGTCATCCTCTATAACATCCTTATAAATCTCCTGAACTAGCTCCTCAAAGAATGAATCCTTGAGAGAAGGTGAATCATTGAAAGAAGATGAAGGCATGGAAGAAGATGAAGAGTCATGAGATGTGAAGTGCCCATCAAACTATACATGTTTTTGAAAATGAACATCATGAGTATCAGGATCTAAAAGATGATAAGCTCTCATGTCCTCGCAATATCGTAAAAAAATCAAAGGTTTTCTCTTCTTATCTATTGCTTTCCTTTTCTTCTTTGATACCAATGCCTAAGCAAGGCTCTCAAAGACTCTAAAAATGAGACACCAGGCTTGGTTCTAGACCATGTTTTCTCTAAAGTCATATGCTCAATTGCTTTATATGTATTTTAGTTTTGAATGTAGTTTGCATAATTAACTACTTTTGCCCAGTAGATAAGAGGTAAATCTCATGAATGCATCATGTAGTTAGCCATCTCCTTCAAATTTCAATTCTTTTGTTCTACTAAGCCATTCTTCTATAGATTATATGCAATAGAATGCTAGTAAATAATACCATGGGCTACTAAAAACTTAGAGAGCTCTTGACTGAAGTACTTCCATCCATTATCTGTATGAAGCTTCGTGATGCAACTAAAATACTGTTTCTCAACCAAATCCTTAAAGACTTTGACATGAAAAAAGACATCACTCTTGTACTTGAGAAAATAAACTTAAGTATGCCTCGATAAATTATCAATGAAAGTAAGTGCATACTTAATGTTGACCATTTTTGGTCCAGCAAGCCAAAATCGGTCTCCTTCTTCCCCTGCTATCTTGAGCCAGTTCAATTTTGGTTGCACAAGTCTTTCGGCAAAGAAGATGAACTAGTTCAAGGAATGCAAGGGGTTTTACAAAGCTTCTTTAGACTCTTGTTCGAAGAAATTTGAAAAGAAAGAGAGCTAAAATGATTCAAGACACTTTTCCTTAAGGTTGGAAAAGTGGTTCAACGACATGATCTTTCGAAGAGTTAGCAATTTTGAACCGTTGAACCATTGAACCGATTCAATCAGTTAGTTCATCGATTTGGTTCAACGCTTTGGTTCATCAGCTTGGTTTAATCAATTGGTTCAATGGCTTGGTTCAATCAGTTGGTTCAACAGCTTGGTTCATTCACTTTGAACTTAAGCTTTGAACCATCACGTGGTTCAATCGCTTGGTTCAAGCACTTTGAACTTAAGCTTTGAACCATCACTTGCATCAATCGCTTAGTTTAAGCGCTTGGTTCAAGTGGCTGGTTCAAGCAGTTGGTTCAAAGCGGTCGGTTCAAGTAGTCAAATGAATGAGCAGAGCACAATATTGAACCATTGAACCAATTGTTGGTTCAATCAGTCGGTTCAATCGAAAGGTTCAAGTGAGTCTCCCAAATCTTGAAGGACAAGTGCCCTAGCAGAGGGCAGAGAACACTTGCAAAGAGACCAAATAAAAAAGGCTGAAGGAATCGACCAAATGGCGATGGGCGCGTAGACGTCAACTTTGTAAAAATGAAATAACTGTTGATTTTTTCATGAAAGGCGCGAGCTCAAAAGAATTCAAAGGCTTAAGGCCAAAAAGAAGATATACCTTAGGGCCAAAGGAGCCAAAAAAGACAAAGCCATGAAGAGGCAAAGGAGCCAAGTGCAGACATGGAAAAAATAGTCCAAGTGGCAAAGGAATGTGTCGACTCAAGGAGTTACTCCAGCAGGTGGCACAATATCTGCCAAATGGTCATCAAGGGGCACAATCAATGAACGATGCGTCCCATTTTTCTTCACTTAGCATTGATGAGTAGACAAACCGCATGAATGCCTTGAAGGAGAGGTCTTGTTTGTGGATAGATGACACTACCCATGCTTTCACAATAATGTTTGAATGCCAAAATCAAGACTGGCAATTACACATAGCACGTTCTCTCAGCGACTTCCTCTTCCCAATGTTTTTTAACGCAACATGGGCCCTTTGTAAAAGGGTACCATTTCTTCTTCTCTCTCTCTATATATTGTAAACTGCTCATTTGAGAAGGGATCTCTTAGCCTGTAAGGCAAAGCTCAGCCAAAAAATCTCTTGGCTTGTAAGGCAGAGCTCTGCTAGATTTTTACCTTGAATCGAGACATAGCATTTTTACCTCCATTTTGAGTTTGCACTTTCGTATGTGTCTATGCCTTTGTTCTGTGTTAAGTCATTTTCCTTTATGATTTCACAAAATGATTCTAGCATGTCTAGTGCATTGTGAGTTTTCCTTTTGCAGGTTAGCTAGAAGTGTCCCTAGACGAGTATAGGTGCCTGTGAATAGGCTGCCAAAGTATGTCTTAGAACGCCTTTGGTAGTTCTTCCTCCCTGTATATCCACAGATCCCTAGCTCACTGATGCAAAAGAATTTCTCATGTCAAATGAAGTGTATGGGAGCTTGTTCTTGGTGGAAAGTGTATGTTCGAACTAAGTAGATCAAACTTTTTTGGTGTATCACCTTTTAGTTTAGGTTCTATTTTTAGCATCTTTCTCCCTTTTCACCCCCCCATTATTAGCAGTAGGAAACCCAGGACCTAAGAGATACATCAAAGGGAGCTAGCCCTTATCTACAGACTCTCTCCCTAGTTTTGCCAGACCCACAGGCAAGAGGGGAGTTTCCATTGTTGCACGCAGAAGGTAGAAGCTCAGCCTCCTGTCCAGGGTGCAATCCATCATGCCAATAGTTTTTGGCATGCTCGGTGGGACCAACTAGTTTTTATTCCAATTAAAGAATCTTGGTGTGTTTTTCAACCAACCAGCCTTTGGAGGCTTTTTCATCAACACCAATGGTGACTCTGAGTTGAATTGGCTGGTTAAGCAGTCCAGGTGCCATCAAGAAACCTTATTTTTTATATGTATAATCCCATCGCCCAGAATCATGGGCCTTGTATTCCTTCATATGGTTTTGATCAAGCTCAAAATGTTCATGGAATCACCTCAAGCAGCTCTCCTAGTTGCCCTTCAACAATAAGGGAAGTAGCTTTGGAATTTGAGAAGCAGGTGATGGAGATAGACAAATTGGATGAGCAATATAGATATGAGCAAGAGCTTATGTATAAAGAGGAGTGTTTGTTTAGGCAAGCCCAGGCCTTGCAATCCATGGAGGAGGAGGTAGCAAAATAGAAGAGTCCATTCATGCAAGGCAGTCAGCCTTGTGCACCCCCTCCTATTCTAAATAAAGCCCATTCTTATGCACCAAATCCTTTCTACTAGATAACGCTTGCTCATTCTAGCTCATCTGATGCATTAATCACTCCTGCTCTTAACCCCTTGTGCCTAGCTTTCTAGCATGCCTCTCTTTAGGAAGCTCTTCCTGTGCATGAGCAAAACCTTCCAAATCTTCCCCAACCTCCTCAAGTCTTTCAACATGATCTCCAGATTCCAAGTTGGAAGAGGGAAAATCATGAACCAACTCACGACCTTGAAAAAGATGAAGTTGTTGCTTCTTCCCGAGGGAAAAATTCCAATTTTAAGGTCATGAGTTGGAAGGAAACAATAGAATCATGGGGCAGGAAGGAGGAGGAGAAAGGTTTTGCTCAAAACCTTGAGGAAGATGAGGCTGCTCCTACTCATCATGATGATGATTATGACCTCCAAGAAAGGCTCTTCCAAGAAAATATAGTCAGGATAATTGTAGAGTTGGAGTCTAGAGTGAGATTCCTCAGCCAATGTGTGATGGATGGTTCAGACCAAACAATAGATCCTATATCTGAACACACCCCATCTACACACCTCCAAGAGAGATATCAGACCACATCTGATATAGATGAAGTGTTGGCCAAATGGAAAGAGAAGAATCATTCGATTCTAGCTCAAGGAGTGCCTCCTCTTTCACATGGTTTTAATCATTAGCCTTCCACTTCATCCCTTCTCAAGGAGGAACCTGTTTTGCAGGAGGTGAGTGAAGAGCAAAAGATCCAATTTGCAGCTGTCCAAGAGGCTATCATGAATGATAATGAAGATGAAATCATCATGGAGGCTCCTTTTGAAGACATCATCAACAATGGAGAAGATGCAGGTCATGCATACATGCAGATGTTCCAACAATATGCAGAGGAACGTAAGCATGGTGAGCTCTCTCCTCCCTTATTTGATGAGCTTCCTTATTGCTTCGATGAGGAGGATGACCATGCCATGGAGCCTGAGTTGGAAGAGGATCAGATGGATGTATTTGAACAACTAGAGACTCTGATCCTTGAGCAGAAGGAGAGGCTTGTCCATCTTGAGGAAAGCCTTGAAGAAGAGAGCTTTGAACAAAAAGGTGATGTTCTATGGGATGAGAAATCAGTCTGTGATTCCATTTTAGACATCACAACAGTCACCCTTTTTTAAGAAAGCCATGAGGGAACAAAGGATGAGTTTGATAGGGTCTTCAATGAAGTAGAAGGGAACAAGTCAAACCATGGTGCACTGCAAAGGGATTACGCATATCAAAGGGCTTATGGTGATGAACCAATAACCATCAATTTCTTGTTGAAATGCACCAGCATGAAGGACCAACATTTGGCAAGCTTCCAAGAACAAGAAGAGTACATATATGTTGGGAGCATGTTTGACTCTGATCCACTCAGATGCAAGCCAATTGAGGTGGCAGGCAAGAAGAGCAAGTCACCAAGTCTCCTTTCCATTCAGCCACTTGTCTGGCATCATAAGTTTTCTTTCCAGGAAGGATACTTAAGAAATTTTCCCTTTGATCCAAGAGGGAGGCAAATATACTTGGTTAGCTATATATAGTAGTTTTCTTTTAGTTTTCTTTTCTGTTTTCCCTAAGTGCTGTTTGCATAGGTAGCATTTTTAGCCTTGTGTGTGTTTTCCTTTGTGTTTGGGGTGAAAGCTTCATGATTGATTCTTGGAGATATCGGGGCCATTGCTGACTTTTTCAAGTTGCATTCTGACTCTGTGCCTAATGGATTTTAAGGCAACTGGTTTCTAAGCATAATAGGCATGCTTCCCCTGGGAATCACCAATTTGTTGACCATTTTTGGTCCATCAAGCCAAAATCAGTTTCCTTCTTCCCTTGCTGTCTCGAGCCAGTTCAATTTTGGTTGCACAAGTCTTTCGGCAAAGAAGATGAACCAGTTCAAGGAATGCAAGGGGTTTTACAAAGCTTCTTCAGACTCTTGTCCAAAGAAATTTGCAAGGAAAGAGAGCTAAAATGATTCAAGACACTTTTCCTTAAGGTTGTAAAAGTGGTTCAACATCGGGGTTCAATGACATGATCTTTCCAAGAGTTAGAAATTTTGAACCGTTGAACCATTGAACCGGTTCAATCAGTTGGTTCAATCAATTGGTTCATCGGCTTGGTTCAACGCTTTGGTTCATCGACTTAGTTCAAAGGCTTAGTTCAATCAACTTGGTTCAATCAGTTGGTTCAAAGGCTTGGTTCAATCAATTGGTTCAATTAGTTGGTTCAATCACTTGGTTCAATCACTTTGAACTTAAGCTTTGAACCACCGCTTGGTTCAATCACTTGGTTCAAGTGCTTGGTCGCTTGGTTCAATCGCTTTGAACTTAAGCTTTGAACTGTCACTTGGTTCAAGTGTTTGGTTCAAGCAGTTGGTTCAAGTGGCCAGTTCAAACGGTTGGTTCAAAGCGATCAGTTCAAGTAGTCAAATGAATGAGCAAAGCACAGTATTGAACCATTGAACTGTTGAACCAATTGTTGGTTCAATCGATCAATTCAATCGGAAGGTTCAAGGGCATCTCCCAAAGCCCAAAGGACAAGTGCCCTTGTAGAGGGCAGAGAACACTTGCAAAGAGACCAAAGAAAAGGCCAAAGGAATCGACTAAATGGTGATGGGCGCATAGACATCAACTTTGCATAAATGAAATAACCATTAGTTTTTTCATGAAAGGCACAAGCTTGAAGGAATTCAAAGGCTTAAGGCCAAAAAGAAGATAGTCCTGAGGGCCGAAGGAGCTAGAAAAGACAAAGCCAGGAAGAGGCAAAGGAGCCAAGTGTAGACATGGACAAAATAGTCATTAAGGGGCACAAATATTGAACGGTGCAACCCATTTTTATTCACTTAGAATTGATGAGAAAACAAAACACGTGAATGCCTTGAAGGAGCGATCTTGTTTGTAAATAGATGGTGCTGCTCGTGATTTAACAATAATGTTTGAACGCCAAAGTCAAGACTGGAAATTAACACAACACATTCTCTCAGCGACTTCCTCTTCCAAATGTTTTTTAATGCAGCATGGGCCACTTGTAAAAGGGTGCCATTTCTTCTTCTCTCTCTATATATATATTGTAAACTTGTCATTTGAGAAAGGATCTCTTAGCCTGTAGGGCAAAGCTCTGCCAAAAAATCTCTTGGCTTGTAAGGCGGAGCTCTATTGGATTTTTACCTTGAATCGAAACATATCATTTTTGCCTCCATTTTGAGTTTGCACTTTTGTATGTGTCTATGCCTTTGTTCTGTGTTAAGTCATTTTTATTTACGCTTTCATAGAATGATTCCAGCATGTCTAGTGTATTGTGAGTTTTCCTTTTGCAAGTTAGCCAGAAGTGTCCCTAGAGGAGTATAGGTGCCTGTGAATAGGCTGCCAAAGTGTGTCTTAGAATGCCTTTGGTAGTTCTTCCTCCTTGTATATCCATGGACCTCTAGCTCACTGATGTAGAAGAAATTCTCGTGTCAAATGAAGTGTATGGGAGCTTGTTCTTGGTGGAAAGTGTATGTTTGGGCTAAGTAGATCAAACTTTTTTGGTGTATCACCTTTTAGTTTAGGTTTTATTTTCAGCATCTTTCTCCCTTTTCACTCCCCCCATTGTTAGTAGTAGGAAACTGAGGACCTAAGAGATACTTCAAAGGGAGTTAGCCCTTATCTACAGACTCTCCCCCCAGTTTTTCCAGACCCACAGGCAAGAGGGGAGTTTCCATTGTTGTGTGTGGAAGGCAGGTGCTCGGCCTCCTATCTAGGGTACAATCTGCCGCGTCAACACTTAGCTTTGTTGAAAGGAGGAGGAAAGACCATCAAATCATTGTGTACAAGCTCAAGTGGTAAATAAGCTCTCATGGACATACCTTTATGAAATGAATCTTGGTGTTGTTTCCCTAATGCACAATCAGGGCAAACTCCATCAAGACATGAAACTATAGTTATACCCTATACCATACTATGAGTGCTCAACTCCTTCAAATATTTATAGTTTAGGTTTCCAAATCTCTCATGCCAAAGTCGATTCTCAAAATCTACATGAGAAACTAAACACATACCTATAATGGGAGTATCATCAAAACCCTCAAAATAATAGAGTTAAAAACTATGATCAACAACACTCTGTGTAATAAGTGTGTGTGGCTCTAACAAAGCTCAAACTTCAACACCTTGTGGTGTGAAAGTCACTATTTTGCCCTGATCAGAATTGCAAATATGATAAATTAAAATTAGATTAGTGGTGATGTCTGGAGCATATAATGTATCATTGATACATCCACCATCTATTTCTATGTCACCCTTCCCCTTAACAAAAATGAAGGAAGAATCTCCAACCTCAATGTTAAAAGTAGAACTTAAACCAAGAGATATAAAGGACTCCTTAGAAGTCATATGGTGTGATGCACCAAAATATAGAATCCAACTGTTTGAAACATGTAATTATGATCTCTCAAAAACATTAAGTGATTTCCCATGTTCATGAGATGGCGAAGGAGTGGAGATAGATTCCTAATGACATGCTCTAAGGATTGCATTCTCTTGAAACACCTAGACTCTTCATGACCAGTCCCCCCATAATAGGAGCAAGATAGGTTAGACTATTCTTGGATTTGGAAGAAGATTTGGGTTTATATGTGTTAGTGTTGGGCTTAGGTGCATTTTGAGATGGAAGAGGAGTGTTTTTATTCTTACTTTTAGTTTTTCCCTTGTTCTTAAGATGTGATACGACTGATGATTTTTGAGAGGTGGAAAACTCAAGGTGAGACAATTTGGATTCCTCCCTAGTAAGTCTCTTATAAAATAACTCTAAATCTGATATTTAGAATGTGACACCTAAAGCATCCATACTAGAGAAAAAGTTAGAAGCAAATATTTGGAATGGGTCACTCAACTTAGATAAAATCAAGTACACACACTATTCATCCTTCTTATCTCATCTACTCCCCTTCATCCGTGTCAACAAATGCTTAAACTTAGTGATATAGTCTATAATGGAGGCAAAGTCATCCAAATTGAGTGAAGTAAGCTCCATTTCAAGCTGCATGGCTCTCAAGTGATCTACTTTCTCAAATAAACCCTTTAGCTTAGCCCATATTTTGAATGAAAAACCACACCCATCCAAATGAAATAAAAGACTGCCACTCACATAAACCCCAATCAAACTCATACACTCTTCAAACTTATAACAATGCTGAAAATTTTCAAATTCAAGAGTAAATTATAGTCGAGTTTCATTCATTGGGAACCATAATCCTTTGAATTTTATGATTGTTTCCATTCAAGGTATCCATGTATGGTAATTATGTGTAGTTAAAGGCTCACAATGATCAATACCAGAAGTAAAATCCATGTTAATGAATCATCAAAGAGCAAAAAGAATACAAAAGGGTGCAAAAAATTGACACCGAGATAACCCCCCAAAAGATTGTATTAAGGACCACCCCCAATTTGACACTTTATAAAAGTAGTGTGCTTTTATAAAATTAATGACACCAATAGATAGAGAATCGAAAACCATGCACTTTTGAAAAAAATAAAACTCAAATCTGAATTACAGTTTAAAATTTAGAGGCCTTATGAATTCTCATAAAATGGGTCAAAACATTAAAAAAACACTAGAAATAGATTTTAGTGACCAAATCAAAAAATAATGTAGTCATCCAACCACTCGTTGGAACTAAAATTGAACCACATACTTAGAAATGCCAACCAAAGTAAAAATAAATCTGTCTGGTTACCTCAGTATGCATGCAAGTAATTTTGACTTTTTTTTTTGAAAAAAAATCAATCTAATGGAGAAAATAATTAATTACCAGTTGTGTTTGAAAGGGTAGGAGGAGAAATGATGGTTTTTGTCACTGTAGTAGAGGGAGGTGTTTTTTTGCTAGAAATAGACTCCACACATACTACCTCACACGCTATCCTTGTGCAGTCCTCTTTTCTAACATAAGAGTTATTATTTCACCTTCCACACAACATGAAAGACAAAAGATCCTAATGCTTTGCAAAAGAAAAGACTCCATAGAGATATGGTTTTCCAACACCACTCTCAGCGTAGTCTGATCTATAGAAGTTAAGAAAAAAATATGCAGACCTAGAAAAGTAAATGCAGGATTGATTTTTTCTTTGTGTCTAATGATGCATTTCTTTCACTGGTCAACACCTGCTCTCAAACTTCAACGTTGGCTAGATCTGAAACAAAATAACAAGTGCCTACTTCAGACAAGTGCCACTCTTTGCCTTTCTCCTTTAATGCAGGTTCAGAACTTCAGATTAATATGCCTCTCTCTCCAAACTAAAAATAATGCAGTCCAAATAAAAAAAATTCCAATGCCTAACTCAACACCTTTTCATGCTCTTGAGTGTTATGCAGAAAGGAAAAAACCATTGCTCCACCAAATAAAGATGCCTCCTTTGCTGATCTCCGTGCTAAACTGAAACATGATGGAAGTAGATCTAATGCAGAATGTTGGGATGCCTCTCCAAGAAGGACACCAACTAAAGATGTCCAACACAAAACTTCAGATAAAAAAGAATTCAATGCAAAACCTTTAAAAGTAAAAGCTTCAAAAAGTCTTGAAAAATGGTGCATCTCTACCAAACCCAATGCTTTTCCAATAGGGACACCTCTTTCTTCAAGGGAAATCAACACTCCACTTCCTCTTTCCCACGCTTCCTCTTTGCCTTCCATCCAAGAATAAAAACCATAAACTTTCTTCAAAGCTTCAATAAAAGTGTCAGATTGATAAGAGGGAAAAAAACGCTGAGGATATACGATAAGGGAAGAAGCAATAACGATAAGGGAAGTTTTTGAAACAAAATAAATAATGTAGATGGATGCAACACCTCGAAGCTGTTACATCCCATTTTCTTGTGCCAGGTTTTAGTCCAGTGAACTATTATTCCTTTGGCATGTGTCATTATGACGCGTTGGCTGTGGTACATGTTCTTACATTTGTTTATAGATCTAGTCTTGATATGCTTTTAATTATCATAATTCTCTTGAGTAAATCAAAGAAACAGATATTTGATTCTATGAATAACTATTGAAAAAAAAAATGTTGTTATCAATATCTTTGAACATTTAACCAATTCATTATTGATATTCATTATATCCATATTTTACGACATATATCGATAGAATCGATATATATATATATATATATATATATATATATATATATATATATATATTAGTTAAGCGCTTATATACATATATCTATTAAATAACTAACAATTGTTGCTTTAATGGCTTTCATGCAAATTAAAAAAAAGGAATATATTTATTAGATTGCTTAACTAGACTTATTGTTTAGTAAAGTGGCGTATCATTAAGTATTAAGCAAATTATATATATTTTTTATATAAATTAAAAAATTGTTAGGTGAGTTGACTATGGGATAAGAGGTTCATGAAAAGGAAATTAAGCAAAGATGCATATGACGAATGGGAGTAGGTAGAAGAAAAGTGGGGGATTACTGCCTCTTCTATGAGGGCCATTGATCATGCCTTCTTCATTGTCTACACACAATCCTTGCTATCACCATGTTTAGGAATCAAATTTTTGGAGAGTAGCCTTTTTATTTGACAAGATTCACATCATGCCATATCTAGTTCTGTTATTTTCTTTTCTTTAACAAAGCCCAAGAGCAATGTTACAGCTTTTTTTATTTTTATCTCAGCTATTTCAACCCAAGTGAAACCATAACCCATTCTAGTCAAGGATTTCAATGGATTTGAAAGGCCCCTCTACATCTCTAATAGACTACAAATATGCGTTAATCTCCATATCGGGACATAAGATATATAATGGACATGTACTATGGTCATGAATATATCTGTGAAGGGAAACATTTGGGGAGGCTTTTGAGGAATGCGTTGGGAGAAGGATGTAGAAGTATATGGAAGATTATAGAAGTGTTGATCTAAGGAAAAGGAGCAATACTTGAGAAGGGCATGGTAATTCTGTATGCTCTCTGCAACTCCTTTCATGAAGAATAGAAAAAGGAGCTACGTGGAGGAGAAAAGGAGAGCAATGATTGAAGGAGGGAAACTTCAAGCTTATGTTTGGTCTTTGATCTAACCTGTCCATTGGCTATTTCTAGTTAACAATAGTTCAAGGTTTATTCAATCATTTGGAGGGATGCTGTCTTTTTTCCCTTGCATGAGTAAGTTAATATTACTCTACTACATTTTATTTTTTATGGGTAGATAATTTTAGTTTTGAGTGGAATCAATCTGAGACAAATTTCTCACATATCTGTGTTATAAGTTAAATTATTCTCTACTATTTATTGTAAAAATAAAGATAGTTTCAGGTTATGCATGGCCAAGTCACTTGCATCGACACTCAACCTTATTCTGAAACGCTTAATATAATGGTTGAATTGTTTTAGTTTGAATTATTGAATGTCTATTTTAGATCAGCTGAGTTGTTATTATAAATTGTTGACTATCAACATGCTGAGTCATTTTTGTTAACCTATAAAATCACTGAGTAAATTAAATAAAAATTGTTTCACTTTAATGCAAGATCAAATGTTGGGTGGAACTTTGGTTTGACCTTGGATTTTTGTATTTCATTTTGAAACTGAGTTGCACTACTAGCCTATGTTGAGTTATTAGTGAGTTGAATTTGAAATAAACATATTTATTATATAATACTCTCTTCTACTATTCAAATTTATATATGTTATTTCATTGCATGTTTTAGAAATCTGACTGTGTATTTTCTCCAAAGTAAAATTTTCCTTAGTGGGAATTCAAGTATGGGATATACACAATCAATTTTGGAAAGTTAAATATATCTTGTTTTTGGTTGAAATTGACCTTTAAAGATTAATTATGAATTCATGGCTTACTTTAATATTATTTTATTCTGTTAAGTGTTGGTTGTAGCTTGTTATCCTGTGAAATATATATATTCTGATTTTTATTCTGCCTTGTACCTAGATAAACCCCTGATTAAATGACAACCTCTTATTTGGTTTATGGCACTAAGTTTGCCTAATAAATGTTAATACATGTGCATTATTCTTTTGATGGTTGCGTGGCTTTCAATCTAACATTATTATAGCTTATTAATTATATAGGACTAGGCATGTAGCTGAATTTGGTTATAAATTTTAATTTGTATCCCCTGATGGTGGAAAAGACAAGTTTCATTCCCTTTCCATGCCCCACTGAAGGCAAACCTTTATTCATTCATGTTGGATGTCGCACCCTTCTTGAGAGAACTATTAATTTAACTATGGATTGTCTTGGTGTGGACTTGCCTTTACAAGTTAATTGATCAAATGATTTAGCATTGGCTGCCACACCCTTTTTGGATTAATTCTTATTAAAATGAAGCTTGGCTCCCACGTCCCAATGGGATTTACATTTGAAAATAGTTGTAGGTTGGCTTATACACCCTTGTGGATCATATCATACATGAGATTTGTTGAGGTAAATCAAATGCCATGGAAACATACAATTTGATGCCGGTATTGGTTTATAATCTATGATTAAATCAATTAGGGGCAGGGGATTTTATTCCATTTCTTAATATTTGGAGTTTTTTCATTTGAAATGAAATATATTATTAGGATTTTGAAGAAATTAACAAAATACGATCGATTTGTGTGGTAATACATATTACAAAAAATGGTAATTAGATCCTTTCTAAAATTTGGTTTTTAGGGGAAACCAAACTTAGCCTTTCTGGAAAGTGTATGAAAGATATTTGTTTCTTCATGTACTTCCTTTGTATAAATGAGTTGGATTATGCTTGGAAATATCTGTATAATTAAGTTAAAAGTGGACTTTTGTAGTCATATTTGGTTGGCACAAATTTGCCAATGTATGCTTATGTATATCAGATATTACTTGTATTTGATTGTGATCATTAGATTAGTTTACCCAGATGGTGAACTTATGCTTTGGATTATTTATTTGTTATGTATATTATGGGGCCTGTATTGATGACACTACTCAAGCAACGAGATAATTTCTCAAGCTTGGTTAGTCTCATCAATGATGGGTATGGATAACCTAATCAAGTAACGTGTTATAAATTTTGTTGATTCAGATGAACTTTAGCCAAAGTAATGGTAGATTAACATTGTCAATTCATACATATGATTTGTATAATGTGTGATATCATATTTTAAAACATATTTTCTTTATGATACACTTTATGTAGTAGAATCTTATGACACATGGATGTACGAGCATGTCAAGTAGTATTTATTGATATTTGTTATTGCATGTATGATGTTAAAGTCCTTTGATACATATACCCAGATGGTATGGTTATATAAGGACTCTCGAATCAATAATAACATCATACTTACTCTACGGTTATGTAACTCATCTTTATGTAGATATTATACATGAGAGGATAATATTATGATC
This sequence comes from Torreya grandis, assembly GCA_037957365.1. Classification (NCBI taxonomy): domain Eukaryota; kingdom Viridiplantae; phylum Streptophyta; class Pinopsida; order Cupressales; family Taxaceae; genus Torreya; species Torreya grandis. The sequence goes on from JARHVA010000206.1 coordinate 4,222,464, forward strand.
TGGAATTGAATAGTGGTATTCAAACTAATTGGTACCATTTTTGTATGTAGTTAAAATTCAAAGTTTGGTAGTATAGGAGGACACGATAATGATGTTGGACATCAATAGTTATAGCTTATACATAGTGATATAAGTGAGAGAGTTGTAAGGACCTTTGAGTCTTCTCTCTGTAATCAAGGAATGTATTTATACCTTTTCCTTGTATGCATTCATATGAGGAACTATTGAGTAAACATTTATACCTTTAGTAGTTTGGTAGAACTACATCTAGCCTTGATTTTGTGCATATGGAAGACATAACAGATATGCATAGCAGCTCAGGGAGTGAGCGCCGACATAGGAAGTTAACCTTGATAGGTGTTCTTTAGTGTGACATCTACTATAGCTTTGCTAGAATGCTAGTGAAAGCAAATAGCCTTTTTGTAGCATTGTATTGTTATGAAAACTTGTCGAGAGGATCAAGTTCATCACATCTTAGCGGATGAACACTACATCTTAGAGGATGAACACTATATGTGATATTTTTCATGAGAAACTTGACTGTGCAAGTGATTAGACATTTCTAGAATAACATAGTGCTTCAAGAGGTGTGCCTTGAGATTATGTTCTCATTGGATTGTTGTTGAATGTATAATCAAATAGTATAATCCTAACTTGTTTTATTTATTATGGTTAGGCAAATATTGTTGTTGATGTTGAGTTGGATACTCAAACACAAATACCTATGACAATATGATATGTCATAGTGTTTTACAATATAAAATATACGTGGATGGTATAAACTGTAATTATTATGTTTTGACCCATAAATAAATATAGATGTTAAGGTTGATGTTGGGTAGAGTGATCATGAATTATGATAATATGGGATATCATAGGATACTTCAGCTTAGATTTATATACTCAGGTGGTACATACTATAGGTATATGTTTGGACTTTCACCTAAATTGATTATTTTAACGATTTATTGGTTGTTACTTGAGCAATATATTCATAGCAGTTAGTAGGATAACATGTATGCATGTGTAAAATCTTGTAAGTATAAACAAATGATAGGTGTGACTGTTATGTATTATATGACTTTCTTTGTTTTGTATACTTAGCTTACTTAGTTGTGTCCAGCATGTGATTTTTTATGGAACTAGGAATGTAGATTACTTCATCATTACTATTATCTAGGTTTTTATGTGAGAGTGCTTGGGTAAGCACACAAGACTAAATTAGTAGGATGTTATGCTAATAGTGTGTCTCTTAGCTATGATATTTTAGACCTAAGATTTAGAAGCTCACTTGTGTCATGATTAATTGTTCCTTGTTTGGCTTAGAGTGCTAATTCCTTCGGTGGTGATGTCTCATGGAGGAGACGATCACAATTGAAAGGAGAATTACATCGGACCTTGATTCTGAGAAGTGGATATGTAGGCTACCCAAGTTTTGGTGGGGCATGGGTCTAGATCCTTAGGCTAGGTTAGGGTAATCTTGATTGAATAGCAATCTGTGTGGCTAATTGAATTAGTACTAATACTTGGTATGGAAGTTCAGATTATGTTAATGTCCCTAGAAAGATATTAAACTTTCTATATCATACCTTTTTATTCTATTGCTGGTAGTATTCAAATGTTGAATCTTTTACTTCTTTAAGTTGTTGATTATTTGATTGACTAAAGTGTTTTAGCAACTGTGGTTGATTCAATGTTCAATATTTAGTTTTTTTTTTAAAATTACTACTATTTCTAAGTACAACTTTATGAGTTGTTACAAAAGCTCTGGTACCATGTTAGGAATAGTAAACAAGCATTCCAACCCAAGGTTCAGAAGTGATAACACCAAAAAACATCACACAATGAAACTATAGATAAATGATTGCAAAACAACGTAAGTTAAGTGTTATTAAGAAAAATAAGATGCTAGTACAAAGGAAAGGCCTTGCATAAGTAGGCAAGGTAAAACATAAAACTAACCTAACTAACCAATGTGGGATAAATACGCACATAGGATAAACTCATAAAAGAATGAAATAGATAGCTAATATACTAACAAACATGAGAAATTCATACTCTACCATTGGAAACTATGTATCATGCACTTTCAGGATTAGACCTCGTAGTTTTGTGAGCATGTGAATGGAAATAGATTGAGTGAGGGGTTTATACCTCCTATTCCTTAGAAGTGATAAATGGAACTATATGCAATCTAATACCCTCCTTTGACACATACAGAGTGATGATAGACCAAGAAGAACAACTTCATTTCAAGTATGTAAGATGCGACTCAATGAAGCTTAACTTGAAGGACGAAGAAAGATAGTTGATGCTTAGTTTTAGGTTTGACCTTTGATATGTAGCTTTTGATGTGTCTTTTATATGTTATAATTCCATCTCCTTTGGTTTGACTTGGCCTAAAACATATAAGTTGATATAGGACAAGTTATACACATTATCCAACTTTAGAAATGAAAAGAGGCATGGTTAAAAGCACACAATCGATACCAACAGGAAGATGGGCCCACAAGGCTAAAAGGGACATACATATATAGGGAATGTATCTGACTTAGATAGGCTGGTGTAAAGTATGAGCCTAACTTAGAGATGACATGGGCTCTATTTTTAGGGCATGGTTTAACAAATAGGTCATGTATAGTGCAATGGTGCTAACATATAGTTCTAATAAGTGTTAGATAATGTTTTTTAGGCTCAAAGAGTAAATAGAGACCTTAATGAGACATGGATGGACCAATAAACAAGCTAGTATGTACAAATCTATCAAATATGATAAATTGAGAGTAATTAATTGGGAATAAGGGTCTTGTGCCAAATTTATATGTCTACAATTGTAACTTAACCATCATTTATCATAAATTGACACACCTTGCATATTACATAAGGAATATGCATTGTTCAATTAAACTTAAAATGAAATATAACTACATTGGCCACAAATTTGTCTTTACAAACCCATAATGAAAACATTGCACTAGTGACAACAAAAAATAAAACCTTCAAAAATTAACATGATGTGCTCTGCATTTTATAGAGCATGATAAAATGAATAAATAAAAATAAGAGAGCACAAAATTAAAAGACACATAAGTAAAATGGTGGTGGCAATATCTCATTGAGGATGTTTAATGTAAAATAACAACATATATCTATAAATAAAAAATAAAAAATAATAATTATTAAACACATAATATATATATATATATATATATATATAATAATAATAATAATATACATTTTTAGCCAATTTTTAGTGCAAACTTGATGCTAATGTAATGGCAACTATCAATGTAATATCAATACAAACATGGCACAAACCTGACAATACTATGTCATAATAAAAAATGTTTGCTCATTCAACTATGCATATAATTTGTGCTGCCAAATTACAAGTGGTTTTCCAAAACTTTATGTGCAAAAAAACTCATCGATTTTTGGCATAACTTCGACCCAAATTATGGCACAAACTATACTAAATATAGTAGTGCATGTAACTCGCTAGATTTATGGAATATCACAATATGTGTAATCAATATAAGCAAAGATATTTGATAAATGGAAAGTATGAAGGTATAGGGACCTAAATTTGGTATTTGACACTTGACAACATCAAATTTGGCACACTTTGACATAATAGGACTATGTGTACACATTTGGTTCTTGTGCACACTTTACCCTATCCATCTACCCACATGCTAATCCAATTTACCATTACACATGTTCAAGATCACTGAGTTGTGCAAGAACCTTCTAAAATCCTAAATAAACTATCTTTATATCTTAGATCACTAATTTTCACTCCTAGGATAGTACTATCAAGAGTCAGATAATGATGATTTTGCTGCAAGTATTTGTCTCTGCCAATTATGTCCAGAAACAATCAATAGCTATGTTACAAATTGGGAAGTGTCGATTAGGTCATCTTAGATATGTTTCATGGGTTGGTCATAGATGAAAATATCAAAGAGTCAGTTGTAAATACAAATAAATCTTAAGGTTATACCTATCTTGGTAAGTCCTAACAAATTTGGTACAGTCTAAAATATTTCATCTTTAAACAAATGGGAAAAATTGAATAAGTCAACTACACTTGTCCCATTATTATGCATGTATAATAGTGTGGACCTACATTGTTGGGATGATAATTTTATCCATATTCAAAATACCCATGATAAAGCTCTTCACAATTCTACAAGGAATAGTCTTTTTCAAGCATATCTTAGAATTTAGCCAACAATACCTTTATACATATCCTAACATGTGCCATTTTACATAAATTCATGTACACAAGAGAAGGAAGTCAATAAATAATGCAAGTTATTGTAATGCATCTAACATGTTCACCAATAGGTTCAACATATACTCTCACATCAACAATAAAAATACAAAGAATGTCATGACACACACTGGACACGTTATAAGTTCAAGGTGGGTGATAATGTCTAGTTTCATATCTATAAATAATGCTTTAAGGGTATTCATATAAATATGAATCCCATAAACTATGGTCTTTACATGATATTATGCATAGTTAGATAGATCTTTAAACCATACTTTCTACCCTTTTTTGAGACAGTAATAACTTAACATCCTTTGAACTTGGATCTTAAACACTTGTTTTTAGTAGGGAAGATCAAATTATAATTCCCACACATTTTTTTAAGATAAATATGGTCTACAAGAGTAAGTACAAAAAAATTATTTTAGTGCTTCATAGTGCGAGTCTCAGATGTCGTTGCTTCTACTTGTACTTTCCCTATAGCTCCTTCTACACTGTGAATGTTTCCATTTCCTCTAAACTATGGTCTCATTAAGGATAAATTTTTTATCACTTTGTTTTTTATGAGTTATGATTTTAGGAACTTAGGATAATTTAATTCCCCCTCCAACCTTAATGTGCACAATATCTATTACACCCTTTGTTACATGCCTTGCACCTTTTATTGTCTACCAATACCCATGCATTATGCATTTGGTGAGGACACTAACTGGTGCATCTATGACCAAATTTATGGGCACTTCATGGGTTTTCCATGCACATCATTCAAAAAATTCTAAATGAATAAGAGGGTTCTTTATCTTGTCAGCCTACAAAGTGATGCAAAACATCACAAGGTGATATGATGTGTTAGTATGCTTAAGAGTTACATATGACCATTTTAGGTTTGATTTGGGTTTTAGAGGTATTTTAGGGAACCTTAGGTTATTTTGGATTCATTGAGAGTCTTATAAATGTGTGTTTCTTATCCACTTGAAGTTTCCTACCAAAATGCAAAATTTGAAAATTTAAATTCTAGAACTTGGCTAAGAGTGTTATTTTAAGAATTGTGTGATATGTAAATGTTGTTAAATGTTTGGAAAGGTTATAATAGGTCCTAAGGGTTAGTTTTAATGGTTTCTCAATTTAAAAGTCATAAATCAAACAACATATGCCAAAAAACAAGATTAAGTAATTGCCACCCTACGTGGGGTTGGTAAGAAAAGGGGGTTATTCTTGCATGTTTGAGATATATGAAAGGATAGAAATGCATGAAAGAGAGTAATGTGAGTATAATAGTATAAATATGGATAAGAGAGGTGGAGATTCTGAGAAAGGAGGAGAAAAAGATCAAAATTTGAAGAAATCTGCCTTTGTAATTTTTTTTATGTTTGAATGTTTTAAGAACAATGCCATCAATGAATAAAAGAATGTCTTAAGAATGTGTTTTGGGAGACTCCAGATGTTTCGGGTTATGCAATAAATCTCTCACTATTGTTTAATTTTGACTTGATTGGAATCTTGTCACTTAACTTCAGAATACAAATTGCTTTGTACAAGTTTCAAGAACCCTATTTTGTAGAGTCAAGTTGGTAAGGCATATTGAGACAATTTTAAGTGTTTTGATAAATGTTTATGATTTATTTGTTATGAGATAATTATTTAATTATTTTTTTCTTTCTTGATAAGGATTTTTGTGGTTAAATTATAGCTTGAGGTTACTCTATACCAGCTAGGGAAAACTCTGTCAACCAACACAGTCAAGAAAGGCACTCAAGATTTTGTATAATTATTTGTTAGAATTTTGAGGATTCATCATTAACTAATAATAATTGGAAAGGTTTTAATAATTTGGTAAAAACCTTAAAAAATATTCATTCCATTGAGGATTTCAATAGTCATCTCCAAACCTTCCATTTCATTAACACAGTCCTAGCAAAAGTAACCAAAAATCTGCATATTTGCTTGTTGGGAACATTTTGTGATTATTCATGAACATATAACTATTTGATAAGGTAAAGGAAACTTTATAAGACCTCACACAGGTCTTATAAAGTTTAAATTTTCTTAAAACTCAAATTATCCTATTTTACATGCTCTCGGCCTTGCATAGGCCTGTTAAAACCAAATCTATGGTTTGGAGTTATAAACTAGCATATATTTTGTTTCAACCCTTAAAATTTATTAAAAAATTGGATTTTGGTGTTATTTATCATGTTATAAATTATTTTTGTGTTTTTTGGATTGGTACTTGATCGCACAATATGGTATCCAGGTCTAGGTCTTTGGAATAGGTGTAAAAAGCCCTGATTGGCTAGAAGGGAGTGAGAGAAAAAGTAATTCCATGGAGAATGGCAATCTAAAACTTTTTATGAAGCTAAAATAGGATAATGGGTATTTGAAAATATCCTTAGTTTGTCTAATAACTTTGTATATTTTTAAAAACATCAAAATTTGTGCCTAAACAGGGCTACTAGAGAAGAGGCCTAATAAAAGAAAGTGTGAATTATTGGAGAGATCTTACTTGAAAATTGTGTTATTTTATTGGATGCCTATGGGAGTTGAAATAGGTAGGTTAAGGGATATACGAGTCTTTTCTATGAGAATACAATCATCTTAGAACCATGAATGAGTCTTTTAGGCCTATGAAGCTACATGAGAATGAACAAGCTCAAATGAAGAATAGAAAATGAAGACAATAGTGATAAAAAGTGTTAAGATTTAATCCAAGTACCTGCATGAATCAATAAAATCATAATATAGAGAAATTTTTAAGGCAGGAATTAGAGCCAAGATGATGGATGAGGTATGTGTAGGCATCAACTCTACATCATAAAGGCTTCATTCTCATTGGTAGTCATGCAATAGGTGCAATGGTGTTGGCATCAACACAAACTATTACATATTTGGACAAACGGATGGATCCCTCATTATATATAATTAATAGGGTCATCAATGATTCTTTTTGTTGGCCAAAAATAGGTAATATTATCACCCATTTGACATTTTACCCTCAAAGTCTATTAGGTAGTGCAAGCATTCCATATTGCAAAGTAGCTACTTGTTGTTGCAGAAACCATTCTCTATCTACTATGACAATGAATTAAAACAATCTGATGTCATTCCATTTTCCATGTCATAGGGTAAATTTGATGCCCATCTCTTCTTTTTGATACTCTAACAATGGCAAAAGATTATGATGTATAACCATTTTGTGTTCTAAAAAGTGTGTTATGATTGATTTTGAATAAATATTTCACAAATTTACAGAATTGTGATCACAATAGATTTGTTATTCACTTGAGTTTGTAAAGTATGATTTACATCATTATTCTACCTTTTATATAAATCCAACTCCAAAAATTTATCCTTGCATGCATCCATCCTCCGATCTACCTTTTGTACCTCCCTATGTTTGTATTAAATTCAAATAAACATTTTAATTTGACCCTTGGAATTTTGGTGGTTAGATGTAATTTTTTAATATTTGAATTTGATGATGTGACACATCATCATTTTATTTTTTCAATGTTTCCTATTTTGGACATCAACTACCTTTTAAAAGATCTATCCTTTTTGGGAATGTTGCAATATTCCTTTTGCTCTTTGTTCTGACATTAACTACCTTATACCTTTGGTAGTTATCCATGCTTTGTTGCTTTTTCTTTGTTTACTCCTCTAACACAAGAATAAATATTATCAATATGTTGGAAATCCAAGTAAAATGGAAAAATAAGTAAACCTATTCAAATGTACCTCAGATTGAGCAATAAAAGAAAGATGAAAATGAAATATAACTTCAACTTGATCTTTAACAAATGGATTGTGCTTAGAAGTGATTGTATTTACAATAGATTGATGAAGGGTGTGGACAAATTGGCAACACATCTCTTTTCAATGTTGATGTTTTTATTGATTGACTTGATGATTCTTGAAGCTTTGATATATGACTTTGGACAACATTTCATTATGCAATTTAAAATTTTTGGAAATGGAGGTGAATGACTCCAATTATAGATTTAGTTTGATCGATGAGAGCCATTAATCTTGGTTGGAGATCAGTAGTGGAAGATGATTGACTTAATGGGAGATTATTAAAAATTTAAGTGGGAATCTTGGAAGTGAGAAACAGGTGGGGACCTTGGGCCCATGGAGGATTAAATGAGAATATTTAATTTGATAGTGGAGGTTAGTGGGATTTGAGGTGGATTATTAAATTTGGAAAGATTAATCTTTAGATTATAAAATTTAGATGGCAGGGAACAGGGAAAACATCATTGAAATTTGGAAAGTGGAATGGGTTGGAAGATGATGCCATGATGTGGGGATTATTTCATTTTTTTATTTTGATATTTGTGGATATTCAAAATCCATAGAATTACAGAAGGATTAGTTAATGAATTTGGATTAATTAAATAATGGAATAGGATGTAAATTTTATGGGATTGGAGGTGGTTATAGAAGAAATGACTTAATTAGCTAAGGGGTGATCAATAGTGAAGGCTTTGGATGTTAGTGCAAATAAAAGATTAATTAGCTAAAATTGTTGTGAAGTGTCTAATTTTAAATGTCTATAATTCTCACCCTATTTCTAGACTCGAACTTTTTCAAACATGTTTGTCGTTGACCCAATTGTACTTCACTTCAACTAATTTGTATTGAAGCTTGCTTATATTGCATCATGGTATTTATTGCAATAGATATCGCATTCTAGTTTATAACTTATGCCTACCACTGTGATACCCAAGAAAGAAAAAATCATAAAATAAAAAAGTCTACTCTACTTCATGCCATATGGTACTTCTACTAAATGAATTTTATTTGGAGATCATTGGCAGTAGGATTTGAGCCTACAACCATTTAACTGCATGGAGTATTAGTTCCTTGGAGATACATGAGTATTATAGTGCCTAGTTGTGACACTTTATGAATGATGTAAGGACATTCCCATTTGATGCAAAACTTCCCTAGGTGTGTTTTGAATCTACTATCATATAAAAAAACCATTTGTTCTAGTTGAAGCTCTTTAGATCACATGTTATGATCATGCCATGCCTTCTAATTTTTCTTATAGAATTATTGAGTCTAATTTTCTAACTACCTTCTTTATTCTATGTGAGTCAACTCTAGCAATTATTCATGTAGTGACTCCTTATCTCCTAACCAAATTATCATTGTGATTCACAGGTTTATAATTATGTACTCAAAGGGCATCACAACTTCCATTCCATACACTAGTTGGAATGGTGTGTGCTTAGTGCACACTTATAATTTATTATGTATGCCCATAAGATCACCGGTATGAAATCTTCCCAATCGTCTCTCTGAACATTATGTATCTCGGTTAACATTTTCTCTAGAACCTTGTTAGATGCTTTTGATTGGCCATTTGCTTGAGGGTAGTATCCTCTACTTTTATGATGTGAAATCATAAACCTCTATGTTAATGTTTTGATATTATTATTTAAAAAGTGTGTGCCCCTACCACTTATTAAATTATAAGGACATACACACCTTGTTATGATGTTTTCAATAAAAAATTTGTATCATATTTTTTAGTAAAACTCATAGTCACAACTGCTTCGACCCATTTAATGAAGTAATCTATCACAATTATAATATATCTATCACTGGATTGCTTAGATGCATGATTGATAGGCCCCGTAAATTAAAAACCCCATTGTTCAAATGGTTTCATATCCAAAACTAGATTCAACAACATCTCATCCCTTTGGTTTGGTTTTACTACCGTCTGACAAACATCTCAGTGTTTGGCAACCCTATGTGCATGTTAAAATAAATTTGGCTATCCAAAGCCCACTTTGAAGTATTTTTATTATATATAATCCACTTGTAAAATGTTTTCCAACTCCTCCTTGATGTTATTCTTCTAAAACCAATAATATTTCATGTTTTAGGGCCACTCTATGCAAAACCTCATCTTTTCCTATCTTGTAGAGAAATCCATTAGTTATGCTAAATGGGAAAGCTTGTGTGACTAGTTATTTATTGTATTATTCTGCATAATGCATAAGGAACATACCATGCTAAAAAAAGTTTTCAATAAATTCTAATTGTTTTGGAATCACAAACAATTTGAAAAATATGTGCATGTAGAGATTCATCTTAAAAACTCTTCCGGTTCATTCCCTATTTGAATACAACTTAGGTGGTTGGGTCCCACAATTTTCATGCTAGATTTCACATTGATTTTGAATTAGAACTATTAAAAAATCATTATCCACATATGAATCCTTCCTCCCAACATAGATTTATTAACCAAGTATTATAAATGTTGGTGATTCATGAGGAACTCGAATGGGGTAGCCAATAAGTAGTGTCTGAATTTCTGCAGTGCAAAAACAATCGCTTGAACTTCTCACTCTCTGGTAGTATATTTTTTATTAACATCTAATAGTTTGGAACATACAAAGAGAATTGGATTATCTAGAGCTGCATCTCCTAGTTATGCTAACATAACAACTACTATTGCCAAAGCATCAACATGAACATGGAATGTTTTTTTCTAGTTGGGGAAGACCACAATGGGTGTTGTAACCAACTTTGATTACAATCTATAAAGGTTTTTTAACATTTATAATTCCATTAAAATTTTATGTCTTTATGCAACAACTTATCCAGCAGTGTCAAAATGGATACATACTTGCGAATGAACTTGCAATAATACCCAATGTGACCTAGGAATGATTTCATCTTTGTTGCGCTGACACATGGTTTAAGTCCCACAATGATTGTAATTTTTGCTTGGTCTACTAAGATTACATCACTAAAAACAACAAGAACCTACAATGTGCCAAATGGTGTGAAGAACAAGTGTTTTTAAGAGTTAGTGTGATTCACATAGCTTGACATTTTTCCAACATCAACCACAACTTTGATAGATATTCTTTGAATAAAGAAGAGATTACCCAATTTTCTTGATAGACTTCTAGAAAGTTGTGATTGAAATATCTGAATGTGATAAAAATTAATATAGATAACACTTTAGGTGTATTATGCAATCCAAATGGAATTACCTTATAAGCAAAAAATACCCATTTTATTTGTAAAGTTAATTTTGTTTGAACTTTAGTTGCAATAGGAATTTTATGGTACCCATTAAACCCATATGTAAATGAATAGACTTCATGGCTTGTAGCTGATTCAAGCACTTCATATATGAAAGGAATTGTAAATGGATCATTGACACAAACATCATTCAATACTTGGTAATCCCCATAAAATAATATCTCCCCTATTTTATTAGGTTTTACCACCATGGGACTAACCCAATATGATTTTTAGACTCCCAACTTTTTGTATTTTATCTATTTATACTTTGACCTTCATTTTCATATTGGGAATCAACTTATAAGGTCTATTTTTATTGGGTGTGTGCACTCCTTTAGCTTAATATGCATCTCACCTAGTGAAGGGTCTACACCCTTAACTTATAAGAATTTGGTGGGAAACACATATTCATAATCTCCCAATAACTAAACTACCTCTTATATTTGCTCTTGTGTCCAATAGTGATAAATAGTTGCTAATTTTGGTATTGATTATGTACCAATGTTCTCAGTTTTAATTCTAATTGGTTCTTGGTATATTTTGCTTATTTCCATTTGAATAGAGTCCATTACTTTCCTTTTCCTTGCTTGTTTTGTGATTTTCAAGTTTTATAGTTGATATATATATATATATATATATATATATATATATATATATATATATTTTCTATGTTCTTTATTTAAAGTTCCTTTGTGCCCCTTTTTGGTTCAAATAATCTTTTCAAATCCAAGTATTCTTCACTTTCATTGTGACTAAGGTCCTCTTTTTCATTCTAGATTCTATTACAATATTTCAACATAAATTCATCTTTCTCCTTCGTAGCACAATACTCCTTTATAGTTGTGTGAATACTTGTCCTTGTCTCAGCGCACGATTTTTATTTCTACATAGTAGAGGTGGAATCAAGCTCTATTTGAAGATGTCTTATAATTATTTATCTATCATAAGTTTGTCATTTTGGATAACATGGTCTTATACCTTAGTAATTATTCTAAAATAGTCTCATTAGATGCTTTCTTGAGTTTAGCAAGTTGAGCATATGCATCTTTTCACTGAAATTCATTGAGAAATGTGCAAGAAATAAATCTATCAAAGGATTGAATGCATGAACTAACTGATGTGGTAAATCATAAAACCATCTTACTGTGTATTATCTTAATTTTCTCTGAAATAACTTGGTTAAAAACCTATCTTTGGATACATACTCCAATCATGATGTGTGAAATTACTCTCAAATGTTGTTTCGGGTCACCTTTTCCATCATATAATGTAAGTTTAGATTCCAAAAAGTAATTGGTAAAGGATATGTTTCAATATGTTGAGCCAAGGGAGTATGCAATAAAGTTTGTGAGTCAAGTTATTAATTAGGTTTCGAAGCACATTGTTACAAATTTAACACCTTAGTTTCAATAACTTGAACCTCTTACATAAGGGATTGTACATTAGGATTAGATTGTGTGTTAGCCAAAGGTGGTGTCAAAAATGACAGAGTAATAATTGGTACATTGATTCGTTAGAACCCTTGGATTGCCCCATTGTAGATGGCAATAAAAAAGTTGTATCAAAGAAAGTAGAAAAAGGTAAGGAACCCATAACAGTTGAAGTATTAGATTTTTTTTTGGATTTTATCTCTAACAATATTTATAAACACATCTTGCATATCTTTATTTTTGGAAATAAACCTTTTTAACTGTCCTTTATCCATACCTTAAAATTGATTAAATAAGTTTTCCATTATGTTGTTAACAAGTAGATTTTGAAAATGCTCAACTTGAGTACCACTCAATATAACACTTCTAATATAGGTACAAACAACTTTCTTAGATTACATAAAATATGAAATAGAAACTTGGAAGATTGTTGTTATTAGAGAATTTGCCAAAACCCTAATACAAGAATTAGAAATAATATAAAGAAGGAAATAAACTCTAACAACATCCATGGTTAGGGCTTGCAATATTTAGTCAACAGATGGGTGCACCACTATGTTTTATCAAAGTTGGGATAAATAGAAACTAAATCCTAATTATGAAAAAATGCCGAGTAAATTTAGAGTGTTAGAAGATGTAATAAATTACACAATTTGATTTAGAACTTGATAAATATGGAAAGATGTTAAAAAGAGAAAGTGTAAAAGAAGAATGTCTCAATTAGAAATTTAGGAATGTAGGACTGTGTCTATAATTGTGTAACTAATTGTGTGATTGTATGAGGTTGTTATGAATAAAGAATAGGGATTCACATCTATTTGGGATAAGACATGCTATTCAAATAATGACGATCTATGCTAGTGTCCATAGGGTTTGCCAATGTGCTATTGGGTTTTAGCTCTCTGTGAAAGTTTGGACCTATGTGCCTTTTCCTACTAACTCTATGTGCATGATTAGATATGTGTGATTTTTTGTGGAAGTTTTTATGTGCCTTATTCTTCACTTAGAACCCTAGATTAATAGGTGAGAAAAAACATAATAAATGGGAAAATGGGTGATGGTTGAAGTTGTGATTGCCATCGACACCCCTAGTGTTGAGTGCTATCTACATACCAATACTCTTAAGAGGGACCAAACTACATGTCATTCTCCCATGCTATGATGGTGTGTGTCAAATAACAGTGCAATGTTATAGGTTGGTGCAATATTAGAGTGATTAAGTGCTTCAACAATGACTTGTGACCTTGAAGGTGTATGCAAATTTAGCTCAGGGATACTAAGATCTGTGTACTAAGAATTGTGAAGAATATGTGTTTTCCTCTCAATGTGTAGTTATATATTTTGGTGATTTTCAAACATATGAGCCTCTAGTGAGTAAATGGTTGGAAAATGTGGATTTAGAGTGATTATATTATAATTCATTTAGATGGGACTTGAAAAGCATACATGATGATGCGTTTGGTGAAATTAAATTTGAGAAAATAGTTGTTTTTTAATGGGAGGACATGATCGACAGATTCATACACTACTAGTGAGTGGGATATTCCTGAAAGAGTGGCCTTGTTTGAGAAGTAGAGATAGCTAAAATAGAAGTGTGGATCAGTCTAAAAATGAGTTAAGGGTACATAGAAGTGAAGGAATGGTGGTCAAGGACCATATGATAGAGCATGAACTAAATGTGTATAAGGAATGGTCACAAGTGCATTGTTTTAGCAATAAATGCTAATTTATGTGTTTATAGTTACCCTCTCTCCCACTTTACATGAGGACAAATACTCTCCCATTTACGTTGGAGTTGTTACCTTAATCTAATATAAATTGATGTAGTCAAGGATAGGGATCCAATGAAGGACAACCTATTCCTTATAGAATACCACTCAAAACATATATATATAGACAGGACACAAACAAACACTCACACTTTTATTGATAACGAGAAAGTTCAAAGATTGCACACACATGCACCCACTCACTCTCTCTCCATATGACCAAAACTCAAGGGTTAAATTTTACATAGTCCCTTCTTGGACTTAACACTAATATATTCTCTTCCAAGCTTCCTACTCTAGCCTCCTCATTCACTTGGAAGTTCTTCTCTACTTCAATCTACCTTCTCTAATTCCTTCTCCTCCTTTTGTTATTTGTACAATGACTCTTGGAATACTTATTGATCTCATAAACATTATAAATGGGTGTTTGAATAGTTATGGATCATTAATGGGTATAGGTAACTATCATGGATGAAACCACAACTTCCTGCATAGTGGTGATTGGTGGTTATGTAATTATATGTTAATGTAAATCTATGTTAATTAAGATTTCCAACATGAGACAAATGACACTCTCTTTCATGACTTATAACTAATCATTATTCCTTCTAGAAGCTTGTTGAAGTATGACTGAATCCATCTAGGTTGTCATCGACTGTTGGAAGTGCACCAACATAAAAGATTTTTTTTGGATGGTGCAGTATTTATTGTTTATTTGGATGCTCTTGCATCAATTTAACATATAGTTAAATTTAATATTGAATAAATATAGTTGATTTGAACAATAATTCTTAGTGTTAAGTGTTTTATATGTGTATTCGTTGAATTATGTGTATCCCCTTCTTTAATTTTAGTTAGATTTAATGGAATAAGTAGAGTAAGTTTATAACATTACTCTTTCATATGCATGCATCAGATTTAACTAAGGTTAAGGTCTCATAATTTAGTGTAAACTCATTTGAATTATTCCAATAACTATATATTTATAAATTTGAGGACTAACATACAAGTTTGGAAACATTTTTCCTTGCCTCTAAGTAATTATTGAATTAGAAAATTGACATAGTTATATTACAGAGGGGTGAAAAAATACCTAAAAAAGCTCAACCTTGTAGATATAATATGGAGGTATAAGGAATTACCTTCTTATCAAAATATCACAGAGCTTTATTATCTCTTAAAATTGTAGTTTTCAATCTAAAGCAATAAGAAAATGAAAAAATACTTATGTGATGCTCAGTCTAAATGGATGATAATTAATTGTGAAGAGATACATCACGAAACTTTGGCTTATATCTCTTAGATGAAGAATTTATAACTAACAAAGTAGTATACATAAAATATTTGGTGTAAACAACTAAATTGGAATATATCAAAAAGTACAAGCACATTTTATGGATAAGTTTTGAATCATCATATTAAAAAGCCAAGGCACATGATGATAAAGTTGGACTAATTGTACTTGTTAGACTATGAAGGAATATAAGCTTCACAATAATGATGGCCTTAGACACATGATGATAACGTTGGACTAATTGTACTTGTTAGACTATGAAGGAATATAAGCTTCACAATAATGATGGCCTTAGACACATAATGATAAAGTTGGACTAATTGTACTTGTTAGACTATGAAGGAATATAAGCTTCACAATATTTATGGCCTTAAAATCAAATAATTAGTCACATTAAATCGTTTGACCTTAAGTTGGGGGAGTTATTTATGCATAAATATTTCAAAAACTATTATTTACATTAAACTTTTAAAATAACACTTTAAAAAGTTAATATTTTTATTTTCATGTTTATGATAGTTAAATTTTTGTTTTTAAGTAATAAATGAGTAGTCTCATAAATTTTAGGAACTTTATATTTTTAAGATGGTTTTATGCTTTTTAAACATTTTCTCATGTTTTCTAATCTCTTTTATTGTAGAGGACAATACATATACTTTTTTTTTACATGGATAGTGTCTTAATTAAATCTTGTCATATAGAATAATTAATTGTACACAAAAAAGTTATGTCATGATTTTTAAATTTTATATCTAAGTAGATGTTTTATAAACTTTTAATTTATATGTTTAAATAGTTTATCTTTGAGAATTTATAAATAAAAATATTTTATATTTTATATTATCAAAGAATAATTTTTTTCTATTTTTAAAGATTTTTAATAAAAACTTTTTAAAATAATATATGCTTAATTATATATTGATGTAATCAATGAATATGATGTTATATCATATATAGAGAAATAATGACAAACTTATGTAATCATCATTAACAAGAGATTATATACTCATATTCTAAGCTAAAAATAGTTAAGGTAGTTATCCTTATTATTTTCTTTATGGTTTCCTTGACGTAAAGAGGCTAAGTGAAGGGAAGGGGTTCATTTCTCGGTTAGTATAATTCTCTTATTTTTATATTTGGATAGATCATTGAATAATAAAGTTAGTAACTTTTCTCCTATTGTAATTTCTAAGTGTTATTGACCTTCATGTTTTAAAGAAACTCTTATGAGTTTTTAGAACAAAGGACCACTTTCCAACACACATATATGACCATTAAATTCTTGGTTAGGTTTTATTTATTTTATGCATTATTTTCTTTATTGTTTATTATTTATTTAGTTTAAACTTTAAGCTTAATTTGTTGCTCCGAGTTATCTCATAATAATGTAATTTATTTTTCTAAATAATTTATTTTATGCATCTTGATGCATATAGGTTACATGTGTGTTTCTTATATTTTTTACCTGAATTTAATAGTTTAAGTGACCACCGATCAATAAGTTTCAACATGATTTTGTAATTTAGATTTAGGCATAAAGATCAAGCATGACTATCATAAAGTATCTAATAAGAGACTTCAAATAATAATTTATCTCCACAATATTTATGTTATATAAATATGAATATTCTTTATCATATGACATGAGAAATTCATGTTTCTCTCAATATAATGGATCAAGAGAAATCGGTGATGATGAATTTTAAAATGACTTTTTTTGTAATATTTATCTTATGTATCTAGTCTTAATGCCAATTTTTAAATTTACATCAAACTTTCAACATTCACATTATTATTCTTATAAAAGGCTATACATGTTCAATCACTTCATCAAATAAATGCAAATTTAAAAGCTTAAAAATTCTTGATAGAGGCTGATGAAAAAAGTTTCCTTTGGCATGAGGTCCAGGGCATCTAAATTTTAAAATATTCATATTTAAAATATATTATAAGATTGAGTTTTTAAACAATGTGTTCAAGGAAAACATCTCAAAAAACTATTTTAAATATAGAACCTAGAAAGAGTTAGGGAAGAGCTAGAAATTATTCACATTAATGTATGTAAAATATCTCATGTGCCACCTGTTGTCACTTCAAATTGCACCTAATGAGGAGATGGGACAAGCTTCTCCTCTTTCAAGTGAGATAATGGAACCACCTCAGGGCTGTGGGTATCCCTATTAGGAGGTGGATCT
Organism: Torreya grandis; assembly: GCA_037957365.1. Lineage (NCBI taxonomy): Eukaryota > Viridiplantae > Streptophyta > Pinopsida > Cupressales > Taxaceae > Torreya > Torreya grandis. Next base: position 4,240,481 of record JARHVA010000206.1, read on the forward strand.
CTAAATTAGGGGCTAGCTCTCCTTGATGCATCACTAAATCTTATATCCTATTACTGACACTTAGGGGGGTGAAAAGGGATAGGGATAACATGAAAGTAAACCTAGTCTATATGAGGTGATACAGCAAAAGATTTGATCCACTCATACCATTAGCATGCACTTGGAGCTAAGGACAAGTTGCACATACACTTCATCTAATGTCAATCTTCCCTCTCACATCAATGCTTCAACATGAGGTCTTGGGGATAGCATAGGCTAGGAGGAACTAGACAATAGGCATTCTAAGACACTCTATTGAGTATCCTACTCACTACACCTGCAATCTACTTTGACACTTTTTGCTGACCTACAAAATAGAGATTAAAAACACATAAGGTACTAAGGAGAGTAACATGTGAAGGTAAATGAAACTTACACTTGCACAAGACTAACAACCATCATGTACACTTAGTGAAATATTTGAATGAGGTAAAACACTTGTATTTATTATCTCAACAAAAATTTTGGTAGGGCTTTACTATACCCAGGTAGAAAGATTCCATACAATGCCAAAAGGCCATAACTTATAAAAGAAATGGGGAGAAAGAGAGAAGAGGAGTCTAAGAATCATTGAGACACATGTCACAACTGAAAACACCAATTACTTGTACATGTGAGAGAGATATGGGGTGATACATGCAATTTTAGGGGTTAAAAATGTCATTTGAAATCATCCAAGACTTGCAAAATGGTTTAGAAACTCCTTTCCATGCACATAAAACTGCCCCTCATGATATGCCTTCAAAAACTACCCTATCATTCCAACTGATCAAGTCTGATGATAGTTATGAGTAGGAGGGGTTACTATCAGGTCCTTACATGCATTGGAAGGACCTCTAATCACTCCTATCATTCTATCCATGCACCATCATCCAAGACAGTCCCAAAATGGGCTTCCTTTATACACCCCTCACACTTAGCACCTAAAACCTTCCCAAATATGCCATATGATATGTGAAAAAGAAGGGATGACATGTGTCAAAGGTTTCCATATTATAAATTTCAATAAATTGGCCCTAAAATCCTCCCAAATGGAGTTTCATTCTCTTTCACCAAGTGATCACTATCTGGTCACTAGACTTGCTAAAATGAATGAAGTAAAAGATAGGCTTACAAGATTATAAGCCTGATAAAATGAACATTAGTACTTATAAAAAGTCCTAAACTTCCTCCCAAATGTGATTAGGTCTCTTGAAAGTCTTCAGGACCTACAAAACATAATAAATTGTCAAATAAACCTATCTTTTACTTGATATGTATGGATTTCATACAATATGATTCCATGGATTTGATCCTCATGATTATTTCAACAAATTTTATTTTAAAATCATGGTCAAATTCATCCATTTGGAGGCACTTTTAGCCTCATCTCTTCCATCGAGTCCTAAAACAGGGTTTGAGAGGGTTTTAAAGTGACTTGCCCTCTTAGCCTTTTCATGTGGCTACTATTTGTCTTTGATCGTTCATGGATTTAGACCGTCTCATAACTGACTGGAGTCCTCATAATTATCAGTATGTGTGCAAATGGTGAGGAAGCATACTACAAATTTACTGTCACAAATTTGACCAAATCTGTTTTGTGCTCAATGTGTCAGTTATGTGAAAATATATCGAACAACAACAGTTCCACACATCATGTATCAAATTAGGCCTTTGATTTTTTTCTTAAAAGGATGCTTTACACACACTAGATCATCCAGTTTGGATTTGTATCTTCTCACAAATCTCAACACACAAAACATTCTAAATAGACTATTGAATCCCTATCGGGACTATACAAATAGCAATCACCACCTCGGGATAAACATGTATGAAAAAAATACCTGTCATGGTCTAATGAGGTTACACACAGGTGTCACTATAACTCAGATCTCCCTTGAATACCCAGTAGCTGCTGCTACTTCTCTTGTCTCAAACTATTATTCTTTTCATGTGTCTGTTGTTCAGCATTACTTTTCGACAGCTTCTCCAAGCTCTTCTCCAACAAAACTAGTGCTGTTGTTGCTGCTGCAACCTTCCAGGATCTGCACCATGGGCTACAACATACATGATTGAAACACAAGACTGCTAACCAGCTTCTAACTTGCGTGCTTGTTAGTCTGAGCCTGCTGTCTCTTCAACTGCCTCACCGTCATCTCCAAAACAACTCATTATTTCTAATCTCTTGTCTTTTGCAAACACTCAACTGGAAGCTCCATTTTGCCTTTCTTTGAATAGAAGATACCACACTTTGATCCACTGATTGATAATGCTACTCATGAGATAGGCCGTCCAGCTTCCCATGAGACCATAAAGCCTTCACATAGGCATAATCAATTCTGCAATAATACATATAATCTGCCCTTGAAAGATCGATAAGCTGGAAGGAGTTTCTCTGCAATAGATATGCACAACTCTTGGCATAACTGAGGATCTGGCATGAACCAAGCAGTCTGATTTTGATACACCTCCTCGAATGCAGAATTAAAACTTTTGAACCGTTCCTTAAAAGTATCCTTTGAAAATCTATTTGAAAAACTTTCAATAATACAAATTCCTTCGTCTCTCAGGTAAGACAATACCTTGTTCCATGCAGCTCTTTGATAATTTGTTGCATACTGACGAACTTGGCCACTGTGCTTTCTTATCCAATCACCATCAAAGCCTTTTGAGTGTCCTTATTCTCCTTACAAAGATGAAGCTGTAAAAACTTTCCCCTGTCTTCTGGCCATTCATCTGCTCCTCTGCTATCAAAATCCTGGTTGAAATCTCCTAATAAACTTCCATCATACTTCCCCCTCTTTGCATTCCTACCTTGCTTGTTTTGCCAGTTCTTTCATTTATACTCAACTTGCCTCTATAGACTCTGCATATTCCTCACTTGGCGGCTGCATCTCTGACTCAAGTCTGCATCCTCGACTCCTTTTTTTTTTCTTCTTCTTCTACGTCCCTCTCATCCTCTTCTATATTTAATTTTCTTGTTTTTAAAAACCTCCTCTCTCTAACTTCTATGCCAACTTGGGCTGAAGGTAACACAGAAACAATTTTCAATTTACTAAGGTTGAAACCATTTCAACCATTCCTCCATTATTCCCTCAACAGCCCAGCAATCATTTTTTTTTTAAGTTTGTCTTTTTACAATTACTCCTCAATTTCAACATTTTAGAGGAAAATACAATAAATTCAATTTTCAATTTCATCATGACCACGTCTTGCCAAGACGTATGTAGATGCTCCTGCATCATACTCTCCCTCTAAAAACAATTTGAATCTTAGTTCAAATGAAAAGCTACCTCCATGCATTGGTCTTTACTGTATGCCTGGATCCCAAGGTCTTGTTGTGAATGTCAATGCTTGAATTTGTCTTTGCTGGTCTTTGCCTTTCATCTTGCTTTTCTTCCTCTTTAGATATGTCCTTCTTCTCATCTCTTTTTCAGCTACCAACTCCTGCTTCCATGCTTCTTCATCTTCATACATGTTTTCAAAGTTTTCATCTTCCATACCTGCATTCAAAACATCAAAAGCAACCTTAGTAGAAAAACATTGAGGCCATGAAGCCTCTTGGCTGCCTCCATACTCTTGTTTTTTGGATCAAAACTGTCTTGGTCTCATTGCTTTGCACTTGTCTTGCTCCACTCTTCCTAATGCTGCCTTCACCATGGCTTGTACCTTCCTTCATCTCTCTTGAATTACCAAACAACTGCTCCAACATCTTCAACTCTACCTTTAATGAGATCTCATCTATCTCACAATCTTCATCAAACTTGGGCTTATCAACCTGAAGGATTGCTTGTTCCTTACTAGCCTTACTCTTCATCTCATCATTCAACACAAACTCATCCAAATCTTCATGTCCTATATCAAACTTAGGACCAGATTGTCTTTCATCCTCTATAATCACATTCATCCACTTTATGGTTTCTTCATACAAATCAGCTTCTTCACCAACATCAATATAATTATCAAAAACAATAGGAACACCATTACCTTGTGTCTCCTTACTATCTTCAATTGCTGCCTGAAGCCATCTTGTTTGTTCTGCTGCATATTCTTTCCTTTTCTCATCATCCATCCCTTTGGAAGTCTCTCCTTGCTGCATATTAGTCCTTACAGCCACTTTCCATTCCTCATTTTCCATAAAAATATCATTAAATGATTCAAACAAATCATTATCCCTTTCATTGCAAGCAATTGACTTACCTTTCCATGTACTTGTGTCATCCTTCACCTTTTTCCATTGATTTGTTGGTGTTGTTGCTTCAACACTCACATCTTCTTCACTCTTAGCCTTCTTAGGCACCCATACTTGTTTCTTCTTTTTATCAATTGACTTCTCAAGCCATTTAGGCATCCTATAACCATGCTCTTGTGATACTACTGAAAAACCAACTTTGTTTGTCCTTTTATTCTCTTGCACATTCATATGAGAAAAATCAATCTTATAAGATAAACTTGCCTGCTTGCTTACTTGTTGCTTGCTTGTGTGCTTCACCATCCACTTAGGCATTATGTAGCCATGATTGACTGCTTTGTGTGAGGACTTCATCTTCCTCTTGCCTTTTCTAACCTGCGTATTAATATCTTCATGCTCACAATAACAATCAAAATCAGCACTTAACACTTCATTTACCTCTTTGATAGCTTGTTCCACGGAGCAATCTTTCTCTTCCTTTGTTTGTATGGGTTCTTCAACACCTCCATTATGCATTAACCAATGCATCTCTTCTTCTTTATCAACAGCAGCAAACTCTCTTCTCATTCCTGCACATTCACTTGTGCAATTGGTGTCTTCTCTTGCACCAATCTCTTCATTCTCTAAGGCCCTTCTCTTGACCTTCATAAGGCTGCTCATACCTGCATTTACCCACTCAAAAACAACATTAAATACAAAAACAAGAGACCATAATGTCTCCATGAGTATCCTCTTAATGGACATTCTCATCTTTCCAAGTGCTCTTCCTGGCACTTCCTCTTTTCTTTCTTTTCTTCTCTTGTCCACCTCAACGAGAACCTTCTTCACAACTTCTTCCTCTTGCTGCTCACTTGGCAGCCTTCTTATCTTCTTCAAGCCTTTATGGGCTTCTCTCTTCATGGAAATCTTCCTTTGCCTTCTTTTCCTTTCCACTAGGAGATCTATTGGCCACTTCATCCTCTTCTTTATTGGTCATGCCCATGCTTGCCTATTCAGCTGCATCCAAGACTCATATTCATTTTTAATTTTAGCTAACTCTCTCTTCAAATTAGCAATCTCTTTATCAATTACAAAACTGTCCATACCTTTGATGCTTGCTTTCTTCTTGGTGCCCTCATGTGCCTTGCTACTTTGTAGTGCCTTCAACAATGCTTCCATCTCTGAGATCTTCACTCAAGTCTTTTCCACCTTGGTCTCTTGATCCCTTGTCTCACCCAAGCCTTTTCTCCTTGACTAGTCTTTTGACAATCCACGTGATCTCACCTAGGCCTTTTTCATCCTAGTCTTTTGATCCTCTTCTCTCAATTCCTACAGCAACTCTTATACAACACTTCATCAAATACAAATCATAAATCCAAGCTTACCTTGCTTTGGATCTTCTTCTTGAGCATTCACTTACTCCCTTACTTTTGAGCTTCTCTAAGCTTCTCTTCTCAATTCTTCAAACTCCGTCCTTTACCTCACCTAAGTCTATTTCACCTTAGTCTTTTGGCAAACTATCCAAGCTTCTTCTTGGAACTTCACTAAGCCTTCCTTGGCTTCTTTTCCTCTTAAGCCTTAATGGCTTGGCTGCCTTGAACCTGCAACTTCTTCACTTGATTGCTTCAACAAACTCAAATCAAATAGCAAAATTATTCATACCTTTCCTCAACAAATCCCAAGAGCTTCAAGCTCTGATACCAAAATGATGTGGCTACTATTTGTCTTTGATCGTTCATGGATTTAGACCATCTCATAACTGACTGGAGTCCTCATAACTATCATTATTGTGTGCAAATGGTGAGGAAGCATACTACAAATTTACTGTCACAAATTTGACCAAATCTGTTTTGTGCTCAATGTGTCAGTTATGTGAAAATATATCGAACAACAACAGTTCCACACATCATGTATCAAATTAAGCCTCTGATTTTTTTCTTAAAAGGATGCTTTACACACACTAGATCATCCAGTTTGGATTTGTATCTTCTCACAAAGCTCAACACACAAAACATTCTAAATAGACTATTGAATCCCTATCGGGACTATACAAATAGCAATCACCACCTCGGGATAAACCTGTATGAAAACAATACCTGTCATGGTCTAATGAGGTTACACACAGGCGTCACTATAACTCGGATCTCCCTTGAATACCCAGTAGCTGCTGCTACTTCTCTTGTCTCGAACTATTATTCTTTTCATGTGTCTATTGTTCAGCATTACTTTTCGACAGCTTCTCCAAGCTCTTCTCCAACAAAACTAGTGATGTTGTTGCTGCTGCAACCTTCCAGGATCTGCACCATGGGCTACAACATACAGGATTGAAACACAGAACTGCTAACCAGCTTCTAACTTGCGTGCTTGTTAGTCTGAGCCTGCTGTCTCTTCAACTGCCTCACCGTCATCTCCAAAACAACTCATTATTTCTAATCTCTTGTCTTCTGCGAACACTCAACTGGAAGCTCCATTTCACCTTTCTTCGAACAGAAGATACCACACTTTGATCCACTGATTGATAACGCTACTCACGAGATAGGCTGTCCAGCTTCCCATGAGACCATAAAGCCTTCACATAGGCATAATCAATTATGCAATAATACATATCATCTGCCCTTGAAAGATCGATAAGTTGGAAGGAGTTTCTCTGCAATAGATATGTGCAGCTCTTCGCATAACTGATGATCTGGCACGAACCAAGCAGTCTGACTCCAATACACCTCCTCAAATGCAGAATTAAAACTTTTGAACCATTCCTTAAGAGTATCCTTTGAAACTCTATTTGAAAAACTTTCGATAATACAAATTCCTTTGTCTCTCAGGTAAGACAATACCTTGTTCCATGCAGCTCTTTGATAATTTGTTGCATACTGACGAACCTGGCCACTGTGCTTTCTTATCCAATCACCATCAAAGCCTCTTGAGTGTCCTTATTCTCCTTACAAAGATGAAGCCGTAAAAACTTTCCCCTGTCTTCTGGCCATTCATCTGCTCCTATGCTATCAAAATCTTGGTTGAAATCTCCTAATAAACTTCCATCATACTTCCCCCTCTTTGCATTCCTATCTTGCTTGTTTTTCCAGTTCTTTTGTTTTGCCAATTCTTTCGTTTATACTCAACTCGCCTCTGTAGACTCTGCATATTCCTCACTTGGCGGCCGCATCTCCTCTGACTCAGGTCTGCATCCTCAACTCCTTTTTTTTTTTTTTCTTCTTCTTCTACATCCCTCTCATCCTCTTCTATATTTAATTTTCTTGTTTTTAAAAACCTCCTCTCTCTAACTTCTACGCCAACTTGGGCTGAAGGTAAAACAGAAACAGTTTTCAATTTACTAAGGTTGAAACCATTTCAACCATTCCTCCATTATTCCCTCAACAGCCTAGCAATCATTTTTTTTTTACATTTATCTTTTTACAATTACTCCTCAATTTCAACATTTTAGAGGAAAATACAATAAATTCAATTTTCAATTTCATGATGACCACGTCTTGCCAAGACGTATGTAGATGCTCCTGCATCACCTTTGTTCATAAAGGATACACATTATAATTATTTATAAATTCAACTAAGGGATCCTAAAGGACCTTCTCAAACTTCCCTAAATTCCTCAAGGTCCCATGCATAAGGTCATGAAAATTTCAAGCATTTCAACTTGGCCACTTGAGTCCTTCTTGTGTATTTTGTGAGGGTTTTAAACGTTTCCAAGCCCAAAATGGCTTATAAGTGGATTTAATTGAAAAAAATTGTTCATAAACCTCTTTATATGTTCCTAAAACATTCCTCAATCATTTTAATGGCTCCATTAGAGCTGGAAATGAAGAGTGACCCTGTTTTAAGACTAGGCCTAGACCTTGTCAATAGGTCTGTCTGCACCTTTGAGCCAAAATGAGGTTCAGGTAGCTTTATTTTCCTCTTAGGATGGTTTTAAAATTCATTAATAGTCTCATAAACATTATCAAATCACTTAGGAATTTTATCTAAGGTCCAAAATTAAAATGACCATCCTAAGTAAGCCATTTGCTTACCATTCCTTGCCATGGTGACTGCAACCTTTGTAGCTCATAGCACCCTATTTTATTTCAAAACTTATATAAAGGTTTTTTTAAGTCTATATGGATTTGTTACAGATTTTAAAATCATAATTTTATCTTTGATTTCCTTTTGGTTCGTCATTTCACCACTTTTCTCAAAACTGTCATCTTCATGCATGGTAAAAATACCCCTACTTTGAGAGAAAATAGAGAGGGTTTTAACCTTTAGTCTTGGAAAATTGATTATTTTAGGAAATTATTTGACTCCTAAGGGTAATATGTAACAAATTTGAGCTTCTAACTCCTCCATTTAGCCCTCCAACTCTTCAAATTTGCTAGGCAGACTTTATGAATAGGCAGACTGTGAGGGTAGGCACGGTATAGGCTAGGTTTGGAGGTTTTATGGATTTATTAGAGATTTATTGTGATATTTATGGATTATAAATTCCTCTCATGATTTATTCAAACCATTTTATATTCTATTTTACCCTTAAACACTTCTTATTCTTTTGGAAACCTAGACTAGGTATATGACTGCCTAGAAAGGGGATCACTGTTTAGGCCTAGCTGTAGGTTATATTAAGTTTGGTTTATGATTTAAGGACATAAAAAAAACCTATTATTATGTTTAAAATCTCATAAAAATTTTCATCCACCATTTTGCTAAGCTAAGCTCCATCCTTTACACCAATGCATCCCACATTCCTAAGACTAGGCCACTGCTTGTTAAGGACTAAGACATGCATGTATGTTGATTTAGCTTTGCCCACACTTGTATTAGGTGTGTTTAGGTTTTCTATGGGTTCCTTAATATCACCTTTAATTTATTGCACTTGTATCCACTTTGAAGGCTCTAAATGAGGTCTAAACTTCAAACTTCTTCCTCATTACCAATATACTCTTTGACTGTGTTTCATGAGTTCTAAGGCTGCCTATAGGTGTTCTTGAGCTCCCTTGTGTCATGTGGTTGACAAGAATCAATTTCACTTTAGGCCTAGTACCCTAAAAATATCCAATTCACCATAGGCCTCCAATTTGGTTACTATATGCCTAATTGAGATAAAATATTGTTAAAGCCTGTTGTAGGTTAGTATTCCTAGGCATGTGTATGGACAAGGGGTTTGCATTAGTGGTCAAAACCTCAAAATCCACCTTTTCTCTGTCATCTTGGCTCATGAGAGTCCTTTGGACCATTTGGGATGGTTTCAACTTGATGGCATAATCTAGGATTATCAAATTGAAGTACAAGATCACTCCTTTAACAATGTCCTGTAGATATCACTGTTCCTTTTCAGTGGTTTTTTGGCCATTTTTAGGCCTTTAAAACTTCATCTTTCATTTACCCTTTGCTCCTTAAAATTGGCATAGTTATTGCATGTGGATAGGGATACAAGGTGAACACGTGAGAATTCTTCAAAACCACCATTGTCTCATTGCATGAAAACCTCAAAAACACCTAGGAGCTCTATTTTGTCCATTTAGGGACTATGGGCCCAAAGTGGTCTAATCATCCTTTGAAGTGAAAAATTTAACGTGCATAGTATTCTCACCTTCATAACATGAACACTATGATATTTTGGGTATGCTAGAGTCTCAAAGTGAATTTCATCATGTTTTCACCATTAACACCTACATACAAACCTCTTAAACTCTTGTATAAGGTGACTGCAAGTGCATTTTGCAGACAAGGCAGTGAACAAGAGAAAATAGGCAATTAAATTTAGAGGATGTTGGTTTGATTTATCACAAGGACATCCAATGAAATCATCTTGTAAGCATGAATCCAAACACATTAAACATCTTCATGGAGCTCCTTCCACATTCAAAAACATAGGTTACCCATTCATGACTACAAACTTGAGAAACAAGCATAATTGGGAAATCTCCCTCAAGGACATTGAGAGAGGAAGTGTTGGATGATGAGAGCACCATGGAGGTGGCCTATTCCAACCTAAAAACACTCCATGCAAATCATATGGCTCTATAGATTCCTGAAAACAAGAAATATATGCAAACCTGTACCCCTCTTAAATGTAATTTCCTAAAAAGATGCCTAGAGTGTTAACAATTGTTCATAAAGGAGGAGCCACCAATTTGAGAGTTATTTTTATGGATGTGAAGTAAATTTAGAGTACTATCCACCCCCAATACCATTTTTCCTGACTTCACTTGTACGGCCCATAGCAAGTGCTTGAATTTGACCTTCTTTGGCTTGCCAAGAGAAAATGAAGGAAAATAAGTTAGAAATGAAAATTTTAATGAAATATTTTTAAAAAACATGGAAATGGCCTTTTGGGAGGTGAAGTGTCACACCACTCATGTTTTTAGCTACAAGTACACTCAAGGAGTCTGTACAAGTGCTCAAAAGCCCCTAAAATCAAGGAGAAACTACCATTTACTAAACATAACTGCTTATTGGCTGACATCTAATTGATCCTGACATGATCTTGACCTCTTCAACCTTGAAAATTACCTTGGTGACAAATTTTCTTGCATAAAAGTCCGTACAAGTCAATTAATGGGCTAGAAAAGTGGCCAAATGACCTTTTTTGCATATGAAACCTAACACATTATAAATTCATGACTTGAAAACACTTAAAAACATGTCAAAGACCATATTAGGATATATTAAGCACAATTTGGACCTTTGACCAAGTTTGACGTAGTTTGACAAACTTTGACTTTGGTTGACTGGGCCATTTCAAGGGAGATGAACTTAGATAAGGACGAGGACAAGGCTAAGTAAGATGTATAGAACATTATGAGACCCATATAGGACATGTAAAAACCTTCTTCAAAATTTTAAAAAATAGTAAAGATTTATCCCATTTGACTATAATTCAAATTTGGTCAACACCACTTAAATCCTCACCTTTATTGATGATATCTATAGATATGTTACGATTTATTTATTGAATAATAAAATTGTGGTAATAAATAAAATTATAGAATTCAAGATTGATGTAAAATGTGTTTTTGATTAAAATGTAATTTTATGTTATCTTGACTTGTTGAGTCTTTTAATATTTTAACTTTCTTACCACAAGCATCAAACTTTCATGGTGACTCTTGGATGACTTGTATATGGACCAATTTTAAGGTACACCTTTCTCAATGTACCCAAAGTTTGTTTAACTCGATTCTTACTCATAAGGATATTTTATAAATAGACATAGCTAATGATTTATCAATATTAAACAAGTACAAAACATTAAATTGATTTCAATGACATTATAATACTCATTGTACCTACACAATTTTGTATTTAATTCTCTTTATTTGTATTATTATAGATTCTTATAAATGAATTTTATGCAAATTAATGAATTAGAGTAGATGAAAATAATTTATTAATAATCATAGTTAGGGTTAACCAAATCATGCATATTATCTATTCTAATATGACACCATAACATTATTAATAACCTTGAGGTTTTGACAAGTGTGATTGATTTTTAAAAAGGAGTGCAAGGTTTTTGCATTTGAGATTTGAGATAAAATTATAAATTTTGGGAGTGTTGTTATGTAATAATATATACATTATTATATATTGGAAAGTTTAAGGTAATCTTTGATCTTGTTTGTCAGACCAAAACTTAAAAATAAAAATTCTAAATAATTTTAAGGTAAATGAAAGATGTGGGTTTTTATAACGAGGGTCTCACACACCAACCTTGTATCTCGTTTGGCGGTGACTTAAAATTCTACCTTTAGACTTACTTATTGTAATCTAACTTTATTAGGTCGAGCTTGCTCTAGGTTCCATGATTAATTAGCTCTAATTTATATTAATTTTATTAAGCTACCCACTTTGTGTAAACAAAAGGGCTGTAAAGGAACTTAAGGTTAGTTAAAATAGATGGGAGTAATAATATTGATACAATCTTTATTCCTAATTCTATTATAATAAATTTATTTTATGTGACTTGATAGGTATAGGTTGTGTGTGTCTTGCATAAGTATTTTTCCCTAGCTTGACAATTTAATTGGTCACTTATCAATAGATTTCAACATAATTTTTAAATTTAAATTTAAATATTAAAAACAAGTATGACTACCATAAAGAAAATTTATCTCCAAAATATATATGTTATGTAAATATGATAATTTTTTATCCAATAAGATAAATTCATGTTTCTCTCAATAGATCAAGAGGAATGGGTGATAATAATAATAATAATAATAATAATAATAATAATAATAATAATAATAATAATAATAATAATAATAATAATAAAATTTTGTGTTATGTATCTAGTCCTTAAAGTATATTTTTTATTTAAATCAAAATTTCAACACTAATAGGGGGCTTGAGATTGAAGTTAAAAAATTATGATAAGAAATATTTTATGATGATTTAAGGATGATTGTTTTAGGGAATTATTATTTTTGTAATAAGTTATACATGTTCTATTACTTGTGTCAAATAAATGTAAACTTAGAAGCTCAAGCATTCTTAACTGGGATTAATGAGAAAGTTTTCTTTGGCATAAAGTGTGAAGACATCTAAATTTCAAAGTATTCATATTTAAAATATAGAAACTAGAAAGAGCTAGGGAAGAGCTATAAATTATTTAGAATGAGTGATATATGTAAGATACCTCAAATATCTCTATCAAGTGCCCCTCGTATCCTCACTCTTATTGATGATTTATCTAGATATATTTTTATTTATCTATTGAATAATATAATTATGGTATTATATAAATTTATAGAAACCAAAGTTATGATAAAGAAATGTGTTGTTCCATGAAATATAATTTTAGATAATCTTAATTACTTATTTTTTTAAATATTTGAAATTTCTTACCACGAGGATAAAAATTCTATGATAACCCTTGAATGACTTGTATCTAGACCAAATTTAAGATACACTTTTCACAATGTACCCATGAGCCATTTAACTAGTCGTATTCATAAAGATAGGTTCTAAATATATAAATCAAGAGATTTATCTATCTTGTATAAGTACAAAACAATAAATTGATTTAAGTGATATTACTATTTATTTTAGTTACAAAATTTTGTATTTAATTATCTATATATGTATTATTGTGGATGCTTATTGATGAATGTTATGCAATGTTTATCAAATAAAGTAGATGAGACTAATTTATTAATAATCATGGTTAGGGTCAAATAAATCGTAGATATTATCTATTCTAACATGGTACCTGAACATTAAGGATAAACCTAAGGTTTTGACAAGTGCGATGGATTTGTAAAAAGGAGTGTAAAGGTCTTTCATTTAAGGGTTGAAACATTTTTTAAAAGTTGGCATATAATAATTATGGGTTGGAAAGTTTAAATTTATTATCATGGATTGGAAAGTTTAAATTTATAGATTGGAATGTTTAAATTTATTATAAAGCTTGGTCAAGAAACTAAAACTTAGGTGTGAAAATTTTAAATAATTTATTAGATAAATGGAAAACAATCTATTTGTGGGCTTTCACGGGTAGGGTTTCATACACCAACTTGGTGTCTTGCTTGACAGTGATAAAATTATACCTTTACCCTTACCTATTTTAATCTCAGCTTATTAGGTCGAGCCTACTCTAGGTCCTATAATTAATTAACTACATTTTATAGTACTTTTATTAAAGTGCCCATTTTGTGTAAATAAAGGGGTCAACACGAGATGAAGGAACATAAGGTTAGCTACAAATAAATGGTAAGGTTGTTTCATCTAAACATTCAATATTCATATTCTAAAGTGATATTAGTACACTTCTAGTACCAACCAACTTTTTATATTTCTCTATTTTCATGTAATCATTGCATGTTATTGTAGATGGTCATGTGGAGATTGTTATGTTGTGCATGGAGTAAAATAATTACTGATATTATTTCATTAGCTCAATAATAGCAGTTAGGTTTAGATAAATCTTGTGGAGATTGTTATTTATTCCAACGTAGTATTATAACTTAATGTTTGAACCACAAGGTTTTGAGAAGTAAACGAGTGATTTGTAGACCCAATTTTAGTGATAGGGTCTTCAAAGAAAATATGAAGAATTTTAAAAAAAGATTTTGACGATGAAGTCTCCAAATTTGTCCCAAGGAGATGTAGATCAAGTCATAAAGGGGATACGGTTTTAATGATGGAATCTATTTTTTCAGTATTTAGGTATAATTAAATGTAAGGTTTTTTAACAAAACCTTAATTCTAGGAATAACATGTAAAATATTTTCAACCTATTTATATATTTGGAAAATTCACAGAAAAAACTTATGGGTACAATTCTACACCATTTCTAATTTTATCACTAAAATATTTCCAACCCATTTAGATATTTGGAAAATTCATAGAAAAAACTTATGGGGTATAATTCTACACCATTTCTAATTTCGTCACTTTGCCCCTCAATTTCATTATTTCCATCCATTTTTTAAATTTTAGATTTAAATAGAAGAAATTTTCTCCGTACTAGAAGGGAGGGTTGATGCTTTTGAGTCACCATCATCCCTAAAGGATGTGAAAAACAAGTGAGCCTGATTATCTCACCCACCAATTGTAGAACATTTACCCAAAACAAGGTCATGGGTTCAATTGTTTCCCCTTCCTTGGTCCTTCACACAAGTGAATCAACACCTCACATGTAGGCATTACATGTGATGTAACATAATTTACATTATGTCAAATTTCAAAGATAAGGTTGACATGCGGTAGAATCTAATTTTCTAAAATAACCAATTTTTATATAAATGTATTGCCGACATTTGAGTGAACAAATAGGCAATACATTTTATTTGTTATATTTTCAAAAAATTACATGACAATTGGTGCTATCAAGTCAAAAGAGTTTTTGAAATATTTGAAGGTTTTAATATACATTCTTTTTATATTAAAGGTTTGAAGAAGAAAATTGTTGAGGCCATAACTTATTTATATGGTTGTTTATTTTCCAAATTATTCGAAGTGTTAGAAAGCTTTGAAAAAGCTCTACACAATGTTATAGAATTAGGAAATATCTGAGCAAATATTTTAGGTTCCATTGAGATCAAGATGGCATCTTGGTTTAATATTCCATACTAGAAGAATATAATTATGACATATTGGGGCAAAACATGGAATAGGAGCTCAAATGTCAAAATATGATGGCATTTATAAAATAAGATGAAGAACAAGAAGAGCTATGAGACATGAGAATGGAGACATAATATGGACATAATAAGAGCCCACTTGTCAAGTTTCCTATCTTTAAGAAATTATGAGGTTATGTAGAAAAAAATTATTATCTAAAACAAAAATTGGGAGATTCTCGAGAGACTATTTGGATAATTAAAAGAAGATAAACTAGGGATTAGAGAAGGAATCCATGAATAAATCACTTTCAAACAAAAATATTTCACTAGCATTCCCCATGCACTTTTAGCTTGCATGACCAAGGCATTGAATTTTTACAATGAAATTTCCTCGAGGGGTCGTGAAGAACAAGGAGATAATTATCTATATTAAAGGAATCACATAGAATATGTGTATTTAACCAATTCCAATGAATAATAGGTAGACCACGATATATCTCATGAAGGGATATCTTTACTTTTCACTCAATTAGAAGAAAAAGATCAAATGATTGATCACTTGAATAATTGTAGTCAAGATGAGTTGTGTTGAAGGAGTATCCCAAGAAAATTTGTAGTCTTGCATCACCCAAATAGAGATTTGGTTAGTCAATTAATAAATTCAACTTTATTAGTGCATAATTTCATGACACAACATTTTTCAGAGCTTTCAAGAATGTGTAAGAGTTCACTTACATGGGAGTAGGATAACTTGAAGTTGCATGAAGGTTGCTGGAATAACAACTTACATAATTTTGGACTAAGGCATGGAGTGCACATGGAAAAGGTAACCACACATAGAATAAGGGACGTGCTAAGGAATGAAGAGCAAGGTGAGACAAATTTGTGTGATAGCATGTAAAAGACAAAATACTTGATAAGACGTAGAAGTGCAAAGGAACTTGTTCATAGAGGTTGTGAACCGCAAAGAAAAGGAGGGTTATGACCAAAACCAAGTTTGGGATTGCATGAAAAAAGCATAAAATTCAAGCTTGTGAAAGAAGCACAACTAATTTATGATGTGCAACAATATCAGGAAACCTAGAGAAACTAATGAACCTACAAAGAGTCCAAGGTACCTGGAGCATAAGAAACATTGGAGGTTTGAGTGTGAGTACAAGGACATTACGATCACATGACAACGACAACCAAGTAATAACATGAAAGGAAATGAAGCACAAAACATTAATATAGAACCCAAGGATGCAAAAGCCAATGGAATAGCCAACCATGTGGACATACACTTAGTTGTTTGACTAGGTTGAGCTAGTTACATAAAAATTATAAATTTTAGGCGTGTTGTTTTATAATAATATATACATTATTACAAATTGGAAAGTTTAAGGTTATCTTTGATATTGTCTATTAGACTAAAACCTAAGAATGAAAATTTTAAATAATTTATAAGGTAAATGGATAATATGCATTTTTGCAAGGTGGGTCTCACACACCAACCTTGTGTCTCGCTTGGAGGTGACCTAAAATTCTACCTTTAGCCTTAAATATCTTAATCTAACCTTATTAGGTCGATCTTGCTCTAGGTCCTATGATTAATTATCTTTAACTTATATTAATTTTATTAAGTTGCCCACTTTGTGTAAACAAAAGCGCTATAACTTAAGGTTAGTTAAATATAGATGGGAGTAATGTTTCATTTAAAAAATCAAAGTTCATATTTTAAAGTGATATTGATACATTCCTTATTCCTAGTTTTGTTATAATAAATTTATTTTATGTGACTTGATGGGTATAGGTTGCATGTGTGTTACATTAATTTTTCCCTAGCTTAACAATTTAATTGGTCACCTATCAATAGGTTTCAACATTATTTTTTAAATTTAAATTGAAGTATTAAAAATAAGTACAACTATCATATAGTATTTAAGAAGAGACTTCAAAAAATAATTTATCTCCAAAATATATATGTTATGTAAATATGATAATTCCTTATCCAATGATAAGATAAATTCATGTTTCTCTCAATAGATCAAGAGGAATGGGTGATAACGAATTTAAATAAATAATAATAATAATTTTTTTGTGTTATGTATGTAGTCTTAAAGTATATTTTTTATATAAATCAAATTTTCAACATTAATTAGGGGCTTGAGATTGAAGTAAAAAAAAAATTATGTAAGAGATTTCGATGATGATTTAAGGGTGATTGTTTCAGGGAATTATTATTCTTGTAAAAGGTTATACATGTTCAATCACTTGTGTCAAAGAAATGCAAATTTAAAATCTCAAGCATTCTTAATTGGAACTAATGAAAAAAGTTTCCTTTGGCATGAAGTGTCAAGACATCTAAATTTCAAAGTATTCATATTTAAAATATAGAAACTATAAGAGTTAGGGAAGAGTTATACATTATTCAAAGTGATTGATGTGTGTAAGATACCTCATACATATCTATCAAGTGCCCCTTGTATCAGAGTGATTAATGTGTGTAATATACCTTATACATATCTATCAAGTGCCCCTTGTATCCTCGCTCTTATTGATGATTTATCTAGATATATTTTTATTTATCTATTGAATAATAAAATTGTGGTATTAAATAAATTCATAGAAACCAAGGTTATGATAAAGAAATGTGTTGTTGCATGAAATGGAATTTTATGTAATCTTAACTTCTTGGTTTTTTAAATATTTGAAATTTCTTACCAAGGACAAAAATTATATGGTGATCTTGAATGACTTGTATTTGGACCAACTTTAAGATACACCTTTCACAATGTACTCATGAGCCATTTAATTAGTCTTATTTATAAAGATAGGTTAGAAATATATAGGGCAAGATATTTATTTATCTTACATAAGTACAAAACAATAAATTAACTTAAGTGACATTACTATTTATTGTACTTACAAAATTTTGTATTTAATTATTTATATTTGTATTATTATGGATGCTTATTAATGAATGTTATGCAATGTTTATCAAACAAAGTAGATGAAACTAATTTCTTAATAATCATGGTTAGGGTTAAATAGCTCATATATGATTTATTCTAACATGGCACCTGAACATTAAGGATAAACCTAAGGTTTTGAAATGTGTGACAGATTTGTAAAAAGGAGTGCAAGGGTCTTTCATTTAGGGCTTGAAATAATTTTTTTAAGTTGGCGTATAATAATTATGGGTTGAAAAGTTTAAATGTATTATCATGTATAGGAAATTCTAAATTTATGGATTGTAAAGTTTAAATTTACTATTGAGCTTGGCTAGGAGACCAAAGCCTAAGAGTGAAATTTTTTAATAATTTATTAGGTAAATGGAGAACAATCTATTTGTGGGCTTCCACGGGGAGGGTTTCATACACCAACTTGGTGTCTTGCTTAGTAGTGACCTAAAATTATACCTTTACCCTTACCTATTATAATCTCACCTTGTTATGTCGAGCCTACTCTAGGTCCTATAATTAATTAACTACATTTTATTCTACTTTTATTAAACTATCCATTTTGTGTAAACAAAGGGGCCAACATGAGATGAAGGAACTTAAGGTTAGCTATGAATAAATGGTAGTAGTGTTTCATCTAAGCATTCAAAGTTTATATTCTAAAGTGATATTAGTACACTTCTAATACTGCCCAACTTTTTATCTTTCTCTATTTTCATGTAATCATTGCATGTAATTGTAGATGGTCATGTGGATATTGTTATGTTATGCATGGAGTAAAATAGTTATTAATATTATTTCATTGTCTCAATAATAGTGGTTAGGTTTAGATAGATTTTTTGGAGATTGTTATTTATTCCAACATAGTATTATAGCTTAATGTTTGACCTACAAGGTTTTGAGAAGTAAAAGTGTGATTTGTAGACCCAATTTTAATGATAGGGTCTTCTAAGAAATTTGAAGAATTTTTAAAAAGGAATTTGATGGTGAAGTCTCCAAATATGTCCCAAGGAGAGGTAGATCATGTTAAAAGGGTGATAGGGTTTTAATGATGGAATCTAATTTTTCACAATTTAGGTATAATTAAATATTAGGTTTTTCACAAAACCTTAATTCTAAGAATAACATGGAAAATATTTCTAACCTATTTATATAGTTGGAAAATTTATAGAAAATAAATTTGAGATATAATTCTACACTATTTATAATTTTGTTGCTTTGCCCCTTAATTTCATTATTTCTATCTATTTTTTAAATTTCAGATTTAAATAGAAGAAATTTTCTCCTTACTAGAAGGGAGGGGTGATTATTTTGAGTCAACATCACCCCTAAAGGATGTGAAAAACAAGTGACCCTAATTGTCTTACCCACCAATTGTAGAGCATTCACCCAAAACAAGGTCATGGGTTCAATTGTTTTCCCTTCCTTGATCCTTCACACAAGTGACATCAACACCATGAAGGTAGGCCTCACATATGATGTAACATAATTTAATTGAGTCAAATTTCAAAGATAAGGTTGACATGTGGTAGAATTTGATTTGCAAAAACAACCAATTTTTATATAAATGCATTGTCGACATTTGGGTGAACAAATAGGCGACACATTTTATTTGTTATATTTTTAACAAATTATATGACAATTGGCACTATCAACTCAAAAGAGTTTTTGAAATATTTGAGAGTTTTACTATGCATTCTTTTTATTTTAAAGGTTTAAATAAAAACCTCGTTGAGGCCAGAACTTCTTCATATGATCGTTTATTTTCCAAATTATTCAAAGTGTTAGAAAGCTTTGAAAAAGTTATAGAAAATGTTATAGAATTATGAAATATTTCAACAAATATTTTAGGTTCCATTGAGATCAAGATGCCATCTTGGTTTAGTATTCCATACTAGAAGAATACAAATATGACATATTAGGGCAAAAGATGGAATAGGATCTCAAATGTCAAAATGTGTGGGCATTTATAAAATGAGATGAAGAACAAGAAGAGCCATGAGACATGAGAATGGAGACATAACATGGATAAAATAAGAGCCCACTTGTATAGATTCCTATCTTTAAGAAATTATGAAGTTATTTAAAAAATATTTATTATTTGAAAAATATTTGGGAGACTCTCGAGAAACTGTTTGGATAATTAAAAGAAGATAAAATAGGGATTGAAGAAGGAATCCATGAATAAATCATTCTCAAACAAAAATATTTCACTAGCATTCCCCATGCACTTAAAGCTTGCATGACAAAGGCATTGAATTTTTGCAATGAAATTTCCTTGGGGGGTCATGAAGAATAAGGAGATAATTGTCTATATTAAAGGAGTCACATAGAATATGCATATTTAACCAATTCCAACAAATAATAGGCAGAGCATGATACATCTCATGAAGGGATATCTTTATTTTTCACTTAATTAGAAAAAAAAAGATCAAATGATTGATCATTTGAATAATTGTAGTCAAGATGAGTTGTGATGAAGGAACATCCCAAGTAAATTGACAATGTTACATCACCCAAAATGAGAGTTGGTCAGTCAATGAATAAATCCAACTTTGTCAGTGCATATTCTCATGACACAACATTTTTTAGGGCTTTCAGAATTGTGTAAGAGTTCACTTACAGGGGAGTAGGATAGATTAAAGTTGCATGAAGGTTGGTGGAATAACAAGTTACATAATTTTGGACTAAGGCATGGAGCACACATGGAAAAGGTAACCACACATAGAATAAGGAACGTGATAGGGAATGAAGAGCAAGGTGAGACGAATATTTGTGCAACAACAAGTAAAATACAAAAGACTTGATAAGATGTGAAGTGTAGTAATGCAAAAAATTGTTTACAGAGGTTGTGAAACACAAATAAAATGAGGGTTATGACCAAAACCAAGTTTGGGATTGCAGGAGCAAAGCAAAAAATTCAAGCTTGTGAAAGAAGCATAAATAGTCTACGATGTGCAAAACTATCAGGAAATCTAGAGAAACTAATGAACCTATGAAGAGTCCAAGGCACGTGGAGCATAAGAAACATATGAGGTTTGAATATGACCACACAGACATTAAGAGTGCATGACAATGACAACCAAGCAATAACATGAAAAGAAATGAGGTAGAAAACATTTAATGCAGAACCTAAGGAAGCAGAAACCAATGGAATAACTAACCATGTGGACCTATACTTAGCTATTTGATTAGGTTGAACTGGTTACATCAATGACATGATTGCATAACAAATAAAAGGTGACAAAATCTAAGGCATGTCGATTCATTCTGACAATGATTCGATTGTGTGGCTCAAGATTCATAAAATACTGCTACATTTGGAAAGGCCTATAGATTCACATAATACTGTGAAGATTTATGCAATACCTCATTAATTATAAATAGTAGCTGATGCTTGGAAAAATCGATAATGACCAGGATCAGGAAGCTATAAAAGATGATTGAAGGCTCAAAAATGGGTTGTTGGTTGTTGTTGTAAGCTATTAGCTATTAGAGGTTGTTAGAGAGCTTGGAAGCCTTAGGGAGGATTCTGTTAAGTTGCATAACATAACTAAAAGCCCATAGACTTGAGTACATGGAAGTCTAAGAATGCCATATAGAGGAACAAATCCAAGTCTGAGGACTGGATAGAGAGAGAGAGCCTAAGAACTCCTTGTAAAGATGAGAAGCTACAAATATTTTGTAACTCTGTGTTTATTAATAAAGACATGATTTTTTCATCCATTGTATAAGTGTTGAAGAGCAATTGGGTGAGAGTATCATTCAATTGTGTGGTGTAAGGTTTCCCTTTACTAGGATCCTTGACCACAATTGCACCATTTTGTATTAGAGTAAGGTTTTAGACCTTGTTAAATGTAGGGAAAAAGGGTTAAGCCTGAAAGTGAAATATGAGCCAATGGAAGGAAGGTCAACAGACTGCCAAATGTGAGGCAACTAGTAGAGTGTTTTTCTCCACCATGAGAATGTGGATAAATATCAAAGAGCGATGACATGGGAAGTAAAAAATGCTAGTATACCGTCGAACATGAGGCAACTAGCAGAGTATCTTTATCCACTGTGATAAGGTGGGTAGAGAATGAAGGAGTGGAAGGCAAAGTGAGGAGAAAACTTTATCAAGAGGGTAAGTTATGTTGAATCCAAGAAGGAGGTTTCATGGTAGTGGTTCAAAAGTCTAGAGCACTTACATAGGATTGTGATAGAGGAGTGTAATAGTAGGTGGTGTGTAGTGTGAGGTTAGGAACAACCTACAAACATTCGAGTTGGGAAAGCATTGATAGATCGCCCAAAGTGTGGCATTCAAGTGAATAAGAAGAGAGCATCTTCCAATCATAATATTGGGTAGAAGGTGAAAGAGATGAATTTTACTCTCCATTGGGCATAGATGGGTAGAGAATAAGAAGTAAAGAAGATGGCTCAACAAAAATCCAAGATGAGACATGACCTGAAATCAAAACTATTTAGGAAGATGTAGGAGATAACCTCCATGTTACAAGCACTACAAGAAAGGATGATGTAGGTGGAAAGAAGAGTTGTTAGGCCAAAGGATCCCACAAAGAAGTGGGGAGAGACTCTGTAATAACCCTCCTAGTTGTACTTAGAAAAAGCAGTAAGATTTTTTTTAAAGCTAAACATTGAAAATAAAATCAACCACTTGCTTGGATTTTTATGCAATCAAGATTGCCCTAACCTAGCCTAAGGATATAGACTTGATGCCCTCACCATAACTTAGGCAGCCTACGTATCTGCTCCTCAAAATCGGGATCTGATGTAGTTCTCCTTTCAATTGTGATGGTCTCCTCCATGAGACATCAGCACTAAAGGGATTAGCACTCTAAGCCAAACATGGAACAACTAATCGTGACATAAGTGAGCTTCTAAAGCTCACATATAAAATCTCACAACTAAGAGACACACTCTTAGCATAACATCCTACTAATCCAGGCTTATGTGCTTACCCAAGCACTCTCACATAAAACCTAGATAATGGCAATGATGAAGGAATCCACATTCTTGGTTCCATAGAGAATCACATGCTAGGCACATAAGTAAGCTAATTATACAAAACAAAGCAAGTCATACAGTACATAACAGTCAAACCTATCATTCCTTTATACTCATAAGATTGTACACACGCATACATGTCCTACTAACTGCTATGAATACTTTGCTCAAGTAACAACCAATAAATCGTTAGAACAATCAATTTAGGTGAGAGTCCAAACATACAGCTATAATATGTACCACCCAAGTATATATATCTAAGCCGAAGTATCCTATGATATCCCATATTATCATAGTTCATGATCACTCTACCCAAACATTTCCAACCATAACATATATATTTAATTAGGTATGGGTCAAGACGTAATGAATACAATATGTATCATCTGAATACTTTTCGTACTATAAAACTCTATGACATCCCATATTGTCATAAGTCTTTGTGCTTGAACATCCGACTCAACATCAACAACAATCTTACACCCAACCATAATAATAAAGCAAGTCAAGATTATATTATCCGAGTATATATTCAATAATAATCCAAAGAGAACACAATCTCTAAGCACACCTCATGATGTAATATGTTATTTTAGAAATGTCTAGTCACTTGCACAGTTAACTTTCTCATGAAATATATTGCATACGAGTTTTCATCCTTACAAGATGCGACAAACTTGATCATATCGACAAGTTTGCATAACAGTATTGTGTTACATAAAGGCTATTTGCTTTCACTAGCATTTATAACAAATATCATACTAAAAAATACCTATCAAGGTTAGTTCCTTATGCCTGCACTCACTCCTTGAACCCCATACATGTTTGTGATGTCATCTATATACACAAAATTAGGGCTAGATGTAGTTCTACCAAACTACTAAAGGTATACGTGATTATTGAAAAATTGCATACATAAGTAAGGATAACCATGTTCCTTAACTATAGTGAGTAGACTCAAAAGGCCTCCAAACAATATAACTTGCATCAAAACTCACCTAAGCTAGGATGCCAAATACGTACATTATAACATAACATATAGATAGTTGTACATAATAAATACATGTACTTGGGAACTTCTCGCGGTCTCTAGCATAATCAAGTTTGTCTCAGTCACAAAAATTATAAATTACCATGTCTAAATGCACATTAGACATACAAGTATTTAGTAACTACATAATGACATAGCTACGATTGGTTTCACAATACAATGACTGTTCATGTAAAATAATATTACATTTACAAATTCTATAGACATTTAGCCTTATATACAATATACAGATAACTAACTCTCTGGAGTTCGAGTTGCACCAACTCGTGTATCTCTGATAACCTCAAGTGTTATCTCCAGGAATGTACTATAGAGGGGGAAGGAGAGCATAATCCAAACTCTTTACCACTCCAACCACGAACCAACAATTCCCTGCAAATGGCCCTCCCTTCATGGATAGGTAGATAGAACGGCGCGGTAATCTAGAATGATACATGATAGTACCTCCTTGTGCTGTAAGATTCTACTACATGACATGTATCATAAATAAAAATATGTTTCTATTATGATATCACATAACATGCAATTCATACATACGAATTGACAATGTTAATCTAACATTACTTTGACCAAATTTTTTAAATAACATATGATCATTCGGATTAGTCAAATTCATAACACATCACTTGATTGGATTATCCATACCCATCATCGATGATGCTAGCCAGGCTTGAGAAACCATCTCATTGCTTGAGTAGTATCATCAATGCAGCTCCATAATATATATATATATATATATATATATATATATATATATATATATATATATATATATATATATATATATATATATAAACAATCAAAATCATAAGCTCACCTTTTGGGTATTTTAATCTAAGGATCATAATGCAATATCTGATATAAATAAATATAAATTAACAAAATCATACCAATCAAATATGACAACAAAAGTCTATATTAACTAAATTATAATAAATATTTTCAAAGCACAATCCAATTTATTTGCACAAAATAAATACATTAAGAAAAAAAAGGCCTTTCATACATTTCCCAAAATGATTGAATTTGGTTTTCAAAACACTAACAAAATTTGGAAAAGCTCTAACAAATAATTTCTCTTGGTTTTAAAATAACACAAAAGTATGTAATCACCAAATAATAAATCCCCAAAACATTTATTAGCTTTGTCTAGTTAATATCCACATAAGCCCAAATTTAGTTTTTTCAAAATATTGTTTGACTTAATTGAGTCTATGGCCATGCTGGATTTAACTTGATGACTAAGATGTAATCCATTATATAGTGTCATTTAAACTAACTTTCTCAACCGATTTTATTTGATTTCTCCTTTGAGAAAATAAAACATAATTGTAATTATATCAAAGTAACTCTTATACCGATGTTTTTCATAGAATCATTTTATAATATAATTCATACTATCTAATCACTCTAGAGTTTTTAAACCAAATCTTTTATTTCAATGATAACTGCTAGTCAACATTCTAAGCTGATTCTTTTTTTTTAATTTTTTTTTCTTAGTTGATTAGATATCTACAGCCATATTAACAATGCTTTTTATTATTCCATTTATGCATAGCCATAAAGAATATTAAGTCACCCTTTGGACTCCATGAAGGTGGAGTACGCGTAGAGATTGTTGTATGGTGATGCAACAAAGGGTTGGAGAGATTTCTGATAGAGAAAAAGATGGAAGGGCAAGAAGAGGGTGCATAGTTGGGAACATATGGTTTTCAAACTACTGAACCAAGTAGTGCATTGAATGTTAGCTCAAATGGAGAAGTCTCGAGAGCCACATGAAGGAACCTACAATGCCTTGTCATCAGAGTGAAGACGAAAAGGTTGCCATGAAGGGCAACATGCAAGAGGAGCTAACCTGTGAGTAGCACATAGGCCAAAAGGAGCCCTATGAAATGATGGAAGAGCATGTGCAAGTACTTACAGGAGAGATAACATCAATGAGAAGAGGCGGTGTTGAGCATGATATACAATGAAAATGCATAAGCAATAGACACCAATGAGATTGTTGTCTAGAAGCAACAACAAAGGTAAAATAAGGTGTAGAGCCCTAGTTGCAGTGATTGTCAATGGGTGAAGGCAAGGTGGATATCATTTCACAAGAGCTAACGAAAGCACAAGGTGTGCAAGGTGTAGGAGCAACTTGCACGGAGGGGAGTGTAGAAGAGAAACCTTGTTATATTATGTGCAAAGTAAAGGATACGTAGTGGGAGAAGGAAAAGACGGGAACCTTAGACTCCCATGAAGCGGAGGATTGTTGTACAACAACAAAAAACAAGAGGGACGATGGAACAAATGCCCATATGTAGTAGTGTATGATGGATAGAATGAGAGAAGAACATTTTTCCCCAATGGGAAAATAGGAGCTTGTGGATGAAACACCATAGAAGGCATCTGAGGATGCACTAGGAGCAGAGAGAAGTCAACTTGTAGTTGACAAGGACACAACGTTGTTTGTGCATGACATGGAGTTGTCATGAGGAAGCCAAAATCAACCTGAAGCTGATCAGGATTCTTTGAACAACTTGTTAGCTCTTGGATTGATAAACTTTTAGCCACTTATATTGATTTGAATATAGAAAAATGTATTTTGGGAGAGATGACTGATTCTTGTGCGATAACCCTTATTGGAGTTTATGTTATTTGGAGACCCATAACTATTTTGGAACTAACTACATCATTCAACTAAATTTTTGTTTATTTCATTGGGTGCACTAGGTGACCAAGTGACTTTATTATGGCTTCACATGTTATTACATAAACAATCAATTTCAAACATAGGCCTTACCTAAACATGTTATACTATTGACTTTATTACACGTGTATTATATTGCACATATTGTGGTGGTTTCCAAAAATAAACAAACTACAGGACCCATCGGATTGTATGGGTGAATACAGGGCACCAACCAACTATGGCTATCTATATAAGGGGTGAATCATTGGCCAACTAAACTCTATGTATAGGGGTGAATCACTCTACACTATTTCTGGGTGAATCACTAGCTATATATATAGTCTAGGGGGTGAATCATTATACAATTCCCTTGCCTCACCCTTGATATAGATCCCAATCCCTATCTCTCTAGGACCCTGGCCTCATGAGCCCTTGCTTGACTTAGAGTAGAGCCCTATCTATCCAGACCCAGGCCTAACCCCTCATCTATCTAGTCTATATGGGACAGAGAGTAGAGTATATGATAAATCATAAGTCCATTAGCTAGACTTCGTTATTTCTATTTTGAAATTGGAGCTCCAAAATACAAACTAATAATCTTCGAACAAAACATTACTATTAGGAAATGGTGTTTGACATGGCATTCCATGCTATAGGTCAAATGCCCTCTGCCCAAAACCAATGCCAGTAAATAAGGAATCATTTATTGTTGATTCTATCTAATAAATTTTCCACATGGACAAATTTGCATTATCATCTCCTAATCACCTTTTTACCTTTCAATGAGCACATATATTACATTTATCATTACAAAATCAAAGAAACGAGAGTTAGTTTTTCATCATCCATTCATGTGTCCAATAAAGATTGTTTGCATTAAATGTATATCCCCCAAGTATCAATGTGCCACTGACATGCACAACAATTTTATGCCCCAAAACAACACGCAAGTTCATGTTATTTATTTCATCATTACCAACCTCAATATGAATGATAAATAATATGTAAAAAACTACAACAACAAAAATCATGACTCGAAAACATGTTGAACGTAGGATTTCTTCAAGCCAAGAAGAATATTCATGTATCGATTGCTTGAACATTGTCACACTTTCATAAATATGCTATCCAAGAAAGATGCTCAATCATGTACCACATACACATCTTGAAAATTATTTTTCAAAAATATTCAAATGAATCCAAATCATAAGGTATGTTTGCTTGTGCCCTCCAACTTCACTTTTAGACTTGTGTGTAAATTTGGAGTTGCATGGGAAATCTCCATCTTCATTTTTTTTTTCACTTTAATTTTTTCAAAAGAAGTTTTCTAGAATTGTGAGTGCTCAATTTCTATAAAACAACATTGAATTTCTCTAGAATATTCAATTCTCCCTCCTTGGCATTAGATGAATCAAAGAGCTTAATTCCGCATTGTCAAGCAATGCTACACTTGCATTCAACTATGGTGTTATTCTCCTTAGTAGGATCCTTGTTTTTCAAGCCATCAATACAAATATGTTATTATTTCATCATTTTCATTTTCATCAGGTCTTATTTCTCAATTTATCTAACACATTTTGTTATAGGTAAAGTTTGACCAAATGGGATAATATTATTGTATATATCTAACTAAACTCACCATTTTTAGTGAATGAAAGGTGGGAATGGGATATTATTATTGTGCACATCTAACTAAGTTAAACCATTTCTAGTGAATGAAACATAGAAGCATTATTTGCCAAACTATTGCTAGGCTTACGAAGTTTGAAGAGGATATGCTTTCCTAAGAATTCCATGATCGCCCCATTGGTAGCATTTGTAGTCAGTTATCGCCTTTACCAACTTAGTGAAAATGTTAGTCCCCTTCAAATCCATTTGTGCTCCCTGCTGAATTTCTATTTGACCTCTCCAACAAAGTCATGTTCCCACTACATGAAAGGAGCTTCAATCTAAACTAGTTGAAAGGTCATTGAACTTTTTTCGACCAAACTTTTGTTTCCAAGGTATACATCTCTTGATGAATTCATGAAAGTCCTTGAATAAAGAGCCAATAATATCCAACCCTTGATATTTTATGGGTGATATCCTTGGGTACAAAGCACCCTCTACATGGCCCCTCATAAAACTCAACAAAGGGGCCACAATGTCAAAGCTCATTAACACATCAATGCATTAATCCAACTACTTCAATTATATTACAGCCATCCTTGCTCTTGATTTGATTCTCATTTTCCTTCTTTGGAGTAGGCATTTTGAACTTCCTTATCATATCAACATTGTCAACTTTGATGGCGTTTTGTTGATCATGGACCAACTTCTCTTGTGAAGGATAGCTCCTCCCTCTTTCCTAAGTCCAATCATATTGATGTGCTCCTTCCAATTTCAAAGGTCATGCACCGAGCTAAGTAGATACCATTAAGATCATAGTCTCTTGATGTATTTGCGGTAGGGTTAGCAAGAATGATGAGACCTCCAAAGGAGATTGGGCAAGTGAAGAGTTTCCCCTTTTTGTTCTTCACGAAATGTTGATTCACCGATGCAAATTGCCTTAAAAAAGTTGAGGGTGAACATTCTTTTATCGTGGATGCCAACAAGTCGATATGAATGAATGTTGGACCACTAATTCCTCATGTAAATATATTGGGCTTCCAAATACCAATTTCCCGAGCTTGGGTTGAGATCATTTATCTTTTTACTCATCCCCTTGTCTCTTTGTGTAATTTCATTTGCATTCTTCATTGAGTGGATGATTGATATGTTGGGTGATATTTTTGGGACAGGTTCATAATGCAAGATTTGGTAAAACTTTGGCAAGAACTTAAATTTGAGGTATTTCTATATGTTTGCATGTCACCTCGATACTTTAATCATTAGACTTCATTCTTGAGCAAGGGTTAAAATATACTCGTTGACACACAACACATTGAATACCTTTGAATAGATCAAGGCATAGAATAACATCAAGAGGTAGATAAAGGTCCTCAAATTTGAGTATGTTTTAAACTACCTCAAGCAAACCAATTGAACACTGCAACTCATAGATGACTAAAAATTCTCTTCAAATGAAATAAACGACTCAAATATTTTGACATGATAGAGTTTTGAGCCAAATTTTTGGGATCAATTTAGTACTAAACAAAAAAAAATTAAGAGAAATTTTTGTTCGTAGCAAGATAGGCTCTAAATTTCACTCAAATCTACAAGTTTAATATTTCACTTGAGAAGTCAACTAAAACCCAAACACAATCAAGGTCAATAACCTTGGATGCAATATTAGACGATGACTACAACACTGTATGGGACAAATATTAGGTACCAAGTCAAGAGAATAAAAAATACATCAATTAGCATTCATGACCTTGTATCACCAAATATAAACAAAAGCTAAGTCTCTAACGTAGTAGTTACGACACAATATAGAGTCTCAAAATAATTCAAAAAAATATACTCTTAAACTATAGTAATATAAGACCTACTCAATGGAGACATGCCTCTACACATGAAAATAAATTTGTATTAATAAACATCGATAGTGTTTTCCTTCTTTTGAAAGAAAAGCACATGTTCATTCCAAATAGCTTGAATTTGCAGAAAGAAAGTGAAGTTTGTTGAGTTGTGCACTTGAGAAAACACTTCTCTATGCAAATGTTGTCTTATTTAGTTTAAACTTATGAGAATGCTAGCACACTTTCTCAAACTGATCAAGAGTAATTATCAACCTTTTCCCATTTTCTAGTTTTGTAAGCATTCTACAACTAAGCCAAACCTAATAGTGTTGACAAAAGAAATACTTCCACAACAATCATGGTTTGTCACTAGACTACTTGCCCGTTGTGCAAAATGTGATCACTTAGGGGAAGAAAATCACAGGTGCAGTCGTTAAGCAAATCATTAACACAAACCTCGAGGCTTTGCATTAACAAAGGCAATAGCCAATCAAGCAAGAAGCCTATCCATCCAGCGAGTTATGGGAATGCCAATATACCAATAAAGTACTTGAGTAAACCAAGTTTTCCTTAAAAAACTCATTCAATTATCTATATACAATCAACTTAAAATAAACCTAAAATTGCAATGCTTAATAAATAACATCACCATTGAATTTTAATATTCACAATACCTTGTAAATAACATCATTGTTGAATTTTAATATTCCCATTAACTTGTAAAGCATGGGAAAATAATTAGTGGCCTAAATTTGTCAATGAGATATTTTTCCCCAAAAATATTTTTATTTATAATTTTAAAATATTTGAAAATTTTCCCAATGTTATGAATTGTGTTATGCAATGACACTGGTATGGGAAACCTAACTCAAAATAAACAGCATCCCATATATTTATTAAATTTTTCCCGATGTTAATTACACTACGTAATGACATTGTATGTGAAACCTAACTCAAAATATGCAAAACCCCATTTATTTTTTAAATTTTTTCCGGTGTTGTAAAGTGCATCATGCAATAACATTGATATGGGAACCCTCAATCAAAATATGCATCACCCCAAATATTTCTAAATTTTCAAGTGTTGTGAATTGTACATGCATCAATGTTGGTATGGGAAATATGACTCAAAATATGCAAAATCCCAAATTTTTCTTAAATTTTTCTCACTATTCTAAATTGCACCATGCAATGACATTGGTACTGGAAACTCAACTCAAAATATGCAACACCCAAATTTGTCCCAATGTTGTAAATTACATCACAAAATGACATTGGTATGGAAACCCTGGCTCAACTTGCAACATCCCAACTATTTCTAAAAATTTTCCCCGTATTGCAAATTGCAAACGCAGAATAACATTGGTATGGGAAACTTGAATCAAAATATGCAACACCCAAAATATTTTTAGAATTTATCTTAATGTTGTGAATTATGTTGCAAAATTACATTGGTTTGGAAACCCTGACTTTAAATATAAAACTCTTCAAATATTTATTAAATTCGTCATAATTGTAACAACCCTACTGGATTTTACCAAATTATAGTAATTTTTAAAAAATTAATTACACATATCCATCATATAGATTTCAATAGAGGAAACATAATTAGTGATATTTAACTAAATGTATTAATTTAATTAACTAATAGGTTTATAGCTAATCCACTTAGCTAAGGATCACTATGATCAGATATAACAATCTATAAACCAGCGTTTTTCTTTTGATCGTCAGCCAAATCTGAATATAGACCGTATAGAATCTCAAGTAAATAGAAAATTATTTCTAGATAAATATTAATTTCATAATTCAAAATAGAAAAAGATTCCCTACCATTTTTAATATTCAAAAAATACATATTTTTTAACATTACCCCTAATGATAAAGTTTTGATGTGTTTTGGGACAACTTTGTTCAACCACATGCACATAAACAGAATAAAAAGGATCAATCATCTAACTGATTCATGCAGAATTTCTCAACTGAAAATTTCCTAACTATATCTAACATCACCGTACAATGCCTTCATTTTTTGTTCAAGATATCTAATCATAAGATAATTAGTTTAATATTGCGGCATTTAAAAAATATATATATGAAATATCTTCATAGTTTCCAAGATTCCTATCACTTTTAGTTCCAATTAAAAAATTGGAATTACTGCACCATTGTTCACAATTACCAGGCATGCCATGTTTATATTTTAAAATAATCTATTTCTACTTTCGGTCTTGATGTTTTTATTAGAGAATGTATTATTCCCCATACTCTTAGTTTGCCCTGCCATCTAGGACTTCTTTATAATGCAATAATCCTAGAACCCATTACTACAAAATGCTAGCATACTAACAAATCATGAGATTGATTTGTCATGAAGGACTGACAATAACTGTAAATTCATAATTTGAGGACCCCTTCTTCACACTACACTCCCCCACAAAGAGGCCAATTAAAAGAAATTTTCAGAATACAGGGCTATGCATGGTGAATAGCACCCAATTTTATTCAACAAACAAATAGTTTCTAATAACAGTTCTGCGCTTAATGAGATCAACTGCAAGCAGAGAAGACAAGATTTATTTCATCTGCAGCATGTTTTAATTACTAGGATCGTAAAGTACACAGCTTGCATCCAGTTTACAAGAGAGCAGGAAAAACAACATATCCAGTTTCTAATGCTTTCTATATAGTACAGCCTTTTTAAATCATCCTGGCCTTCAATCAAAACCATTTCTTCCACCTCTTGCCTGAGAAAAATCTTGAAGGGCGCCTTCCCCAAACGATTCACCGTGTAAGAAATAGAAAACAAATAATACCACACTATAAGAGTGATATGAACTATGATGTTTTCTTCTAAATTTCCTACTCTCGACAGATGCAGCCGTTTAAAAAGATGCAAAACCTTACAAACTATAACAAAATCACATTACGAGAAATTGAGTAACATAAAAAATTCTTGGAACTTTTAATTGTTCATCATATTCTGATGACGTACGAATTAGCATGAGTCACATATCGCACCCAACGGTAAGGGTTGTAGGTTCTGGATCTTTTAACTATTTGCAAGTAACGCACCTGAAACAAAGTTACAGTTACATGAGTAGAAATTATCCCCATCGTAAAATGTGCATGAAGTCTTCACAAAACTAATATTCAAGAATTAGATAAAGATATTTGTCAGATTTGAATATGCACTAGATTTCCCCTGATAAACGTGTTCCACCTGCAACATTTCAGATTTTGTATGACATGTACCAACAGCATATGCAGTTTGGAGGCACTACAGAATCAATACCAACGCTCATTAAAGATGCAGGCAGCAATTTTCTTTAAACCAAGCTCGAAAAGGTCCTTTAGTATTGGTGGTTCATAGATAAAATAGTGACAGCAATCACTGATAATTCTTGTAGAAAAGTCCATCTTATGGCAAGCTCAAAAAGCCGCTTTATACGCTAGTTTCATTACAAAACAATACCCAGGCCAGCGCCAGATGCAGTGAGACTATGTAACTTGAGAAGAAGATTCTTACAATAATATAACTTTTAGACAAGGCACCGTACAGTACAGCCCCGAGTTGGAAAGTTGCAAACGAGGAAAATGGGAATGATTCTGTCTCTGTGTTTGCTCGCAGTGATTCACTGTGTGAAAGATTTTTGGGTAAAGAAAGTGGAATGATGTGGCAAAAATAACTACATATTATTGACCTTGTGATCCATCAAATCCTAAACTTCTTGACTCAAAGGATGAATTCCCGAATCACCTTTATCCTTCTTAGGAGGCATATTTCCATCTTGAGCCCTTGTGGTGACCACCTATGTAACCGCATTCGCCGAATTTTATTGCAGAAATTCAAAATTTGCCAAATTTCAACAAACACTATCAAATTCGTTCAAATTTGTGATTAAATTCGTACAAATTTAATCACGAAAAAAGGCATGATAAAATTCATTTAAGTTCGTTAAGATTCATGATTTTTAGGGTTGATTTTTTGTTTTGTTGCCCGTCGTCGTCCGTCGGTGAAGACTATGAAAATGAACCCTGCCGCCGTTTCTCTGTTGCGTGAAGGCAAAGCCCTAAACGTGTCCGCGACTACAGCGACTGCCCTAAGTTTCTCATGTTTCTCGTGACTGTAGTGACTGGTTCGCGTCCACGACTCCAAAGTCCACTAATGTCTGAGTGCCTGTGCGATCACGCGAACTGCGAACTTGGGCCGAGCCAAGAGGACTCCACACTCACACACTAACAGTCGAAGCGAAGACAATGGTCGGGCCGTCGGCGAACTGCGAAGTACAGAGACAAGTCCTGAATTTTAGGTTTTTATATTAGATTAATATATATATAAAGTTCTATATATTTTTGGGTGCGAAAAGAATTTCTCAATAAAACTTTATCGTAGGAGGAAAAAATTTCAGGGTTTTAATATTAGATTATTATATTAATATATATAAAGATTATATGCTCCTACAGTTCATACATGTACAGATAATCTATTTTTGGGATAAACTGTGTTAGATTTAGATGATTTAGGCATTTCGAATTCCAACTGTAATCTTTCATTTAAAAAAAAGGGAAAAAACATATGTTTTTTCTGAAGAAAGATCACAGTCAAGATCTGCTAAATCTAAGAGAGTTTCTTAAAAAATAGATTATCTATATAAGTATATATAAAATTATTAATTAATAACTTTATATAATAATGCATATTTTAGGTTTTAATTTTTTTAAATATTTAAATTAAAAATATTTATTTTGAATTTTGTTTATTTTTTAGTTAAAAAGTTTGTATGTAAATTTGCAATGTAAGCTCCTTGCAACAATAAATAATATACAAAAAATAATAATAGTAAATAGAAAAAAACATTAATAACTAGATTTAATATTTCTATAATCTATATCATACAAGTAATATAATCTTACCTAATCGAATAATGTTAGTCCTTACTTTTGTAATGAAAATTGTTTGTGTTTGCATTTGTATGTAATTTTGCAATGTATGTTTGATTTAATAATTTGAAATTGAAAATACAAAATTAATATTGTGTTGTTATTGCAATTTAATTTTGATCAACACTTTTGTTGCCTTTGTTTGCTAGCATTAATAGGATATATTGATGTGATATCGAGGCAATAATACTGATGAATTTCGAATAAAGTTTTAATATAAAATAAAATAAATATTTTTATAAATATATTATATCCTTAAATAATGGACAGCAATATATAGAACAAAGAGAAGATCCAATCAAATATTAAATAAATATAATATAAGAAACCATAAATTTTTAATGTAGTTTTTTATTGATGGAAAGCATTTAAAATATATCATTAGATGGAAACAAAATAGATTTTTTTTTAGCGTATTTGTTTGCTTGTCATAAACGATAGAACATCAGCATGCCTATTGTTTTCCAAATAAGTATTGCAATGATAATAAGTTGGTGTAACGTCAAAGACCGATTGATGCATTTAAACAATAAATGCGACGACCTTGGTTCCACTCCCACCATCAACCTTGACTGGTTTTTATGCCTTGTTTTATCTTCCTGTCATAAAAAGGCAACTGCATGGTTTTGTACGATGATCGCTGTCATATTTGTACTTTTTACTTTTGTCAAATCTTAAAGAATGTTCAAAACTATTGATAAACTCTTTCAACTCTTCAAATGAGTGGAGAAAACGGAAATGTGGAGGGTGGACGAGTGAGAAGTGTGGATGAGGGCTGAGGGCAGGGCGAAGTGAGACAATGGATCAGGTGGGTGAATTGGAGAAAACCGAGACGTGGAGGGTGGACGAGTGAGGAGCATGGATGAGTGGAGACAGCAAGGCAAGGTTAGACAATGGATTGGGTGCATGAATAATTGAATGTGACAGCTGCTAAAAAGCAGCAGAGACAGCAGTCAGGCAGAAAATCAGACTGGTGCATCATTGTTAATGCAACAGAGTGAGCATGGCGATTGCTTCTGCTACTCAGGGGGTTGGCATTCAACAATATTTGTGGGCTGTCATTTATTTTTCTTTAATTACTTCTCAAACTCTTCTTGTCGTATATGAACCAAACAATGTGATTTATTTTTCTTTAATTATTTCTCAAACTCTTATTCTTATTACTTCTTCTCAAACTCTTCTTGTTGTATTTGAACCGAACAATGATTGTTGTGGTTGCAGAGAATACCCCACCCCATAGATATATATTCTATTAACTATGATAGATAGAGATAGGGGGGTGGCACGGTCTAATCTAGATTCTATATCTGGGCGGTGCCCCCACCCTCTATCTAGGAGAAGGATAGAGAGTCTATAGAGAGTCGGCACCCCTATCTAACTCTATATATATGGCGATGGCTTCCCCCGCCCCCACTTGACCAGATAGATAGGGTAGAGGGGCCCCCATCACTCTATATGGGATGGAGTGTGGTTGCCCTATATAGATAACTGTGATTGGTCGATTTTATATGTGTCGGTCGCCCAGAGTTGAGTGGTCTTTCCCAATCACAGGGAATTCCAATCCCATATCAGGATTTCCTGTCTATCTATCCACGGCCCCTATATATAGATGGGAGTTGAGTTTAGATAGATAGGGGCATGGTATAGATTAGAGTTAGTTTAGGTTTAGTTTATATAGAGGGGCCCCCTCTAACTCTATCTAACTCCCCATATATATATCAAGATAGAGCTCCACCCCCTCCCCACTAGATAGATCTGATCTAACGCCCCCCCCCTGCCCCTTACCCTCTATATAGATATTGATATTGATATTGATATTGCTATGGGATAGATAGGGCTTGGCCAAATTAGATAGGCCCAGATAGGGCCCCATCCCCATCACTATCTAGGGTTAGGGGGCCCTCTCCCGACGAAGGTATGCGCTGAGGGGGGGGCTATCTATGATCTAGAATCTCTGACGGTACTATATAGATGTATGGCTTATGCTTGGCCTATAATCTCGAAATAGATAGAGAGGGGGGCCCCTAGACATAGTTGGCTTCCCGAGAGCCATCTCCATCTATATAGAGATTAGGATTCGATGCGTTACTACGAAAACTTTGGGCCAGGACCATGTAGGCTCTGATACCAATCATGGACCTCAACACAAAAGGGCAAAAGTGTAGAGAATAAACAAGACAAACGCTGACGTTGAGGGTGGGAACCATGGTTACTATGTTCTAGAAATTCGGTTCCTTTGGAAGGATTAAAAGTTTGGAAGATTGTATATTTGAGATAAGTTTGATTAGGTTTGGAATTTTTTTAAATAATATATAAATATTTGAAAAAAATATATATATATTTAAAATATATAAATATTAAAAAAACATAGAAAGTTCAGACTTATTATAAATAAATATAACATGCATGCAATCTTTGGGTTCTAATTTTCATTTCAATCTATAAAAAATCAACTTGGTTCAACTAACATACAAAAATGTTTGTCATAAAATTATACCGAAGGGGTCACTTAAGTGACACCAACACTAAAAAAAGTAACTCAACATGAAAACATAAGGTGCACAATTTAATAAAGCTCAAGTCCACTTAAAAACACCTAAAAATGTAACTTAGTTTAAAAAGGCTTTTCCTATGTTGTTTGGGTATAGGTATGGGGACGTCTCCGGAACGCAAATATGCCATTTTTTAAAAACCTTAATTTGGATACGTCGTGTGTACGTCTCTGTGTGTGTGTGTGTGTGTAATGCACTTGAAACTACATAGTATGAAAATATTTGTCTATAAAATATAAAACACCTAAAACTATTTAATATTCATTCATTCATTACTTCAAAGAAAAAATATACATTCAAATCTAGAACAAATCATTTCGATTGCCCTCAAAATCATGAAGGTCACTCCCATTATATTTCAACTTTATCATTTACTGACGCTTTCTCTCGTAGGGGCTCACTGGTTCATTGAATCTCCTAGTGTATGCCTTAAGGGGTGCATAGGGAATGGGGTGGGATCGGCTTGGGGCACTTTGTGAGAGATGTTCTCATACTATTCTATCATACCTACATCCCTTCATGCAGCCTTCATACCTCCTATGATGTCTCCTTGAAATCTTGAAACCCTAAAATATGGCTAAGTCTGAAACCATGAAACCCTAGATTTTGACTAACTCTGAAATATGATAAGATCTTCCAAAACCTAGAATTTGATTATAGCTCCTAAAGGTCCAAAACCACTCTCAAATAAAATATAACTTAAAGTATAAGAAACTAGCTGTCCCTATCTAAATGTAAACTTATATTTTATTTATATACTGTTTGGTTCAGACTGGGTTTGCAGGGTTTAAATTTTTTGTTGACTTCCACTGTTTTTCCCTGTCGGAAACACCTAGGCACACCTGGAAACACCCCGGAAATCCCTGGGTACCTCCCAAAAACATCCAGAAAGGCCCTGGAAACGTCACAGCCGTTTCCGGTACCTTTTTGGATGCCCCCGAGACATCTCCGATAAGAACCCGAGACGTACCAATACCCTAGGTGTATCGAGGTAGGAATCGTGGCGGGGGGCGATTCCTGCAACACAGGGCTTTTCCCTCCAACCACAGAGCAAGCAATCTCCACCCTTAAATTAGATTCTATCACAACCATTGGATTGGGAAAACCCTAAAAATTGTTGTAATCCATAAGGATGCTTCATAAAGGTCAACCTAAGCTTTGGAGGCTCATTTGTAACATGAGCAAGGTTGGGAGAAGGAGAATGGGAGAGCGGAAAGGCTTGTCCGTGTCATGTCCCTCCTCCCTCAAACTCCAGCGAAACCTCCATGGACCCTCAAACTAAAGCTTGCCATGGAGCTGAAGGCTTCATAGTTTTAGTGTAGAGTTAGTCACATTTGAAGAGTAAAGTTCATGAGGCTTCACCCCATGTGTAGGGGGTTTCCACTAGTTTTAGATCTATTTTCAAACTATGCATTAATTGTTTTGTTTGTCTTGTTATTTTTTTCAGGTTCATACACCACATATAGCGAGAAGAAACAATCTATAGCAGTAAGTCCAGCAGCAAGAGATTCATCAAATCATTTGTATAATGTTTTTTCTTTTATATAATATTTTGTAGGTTAACAAAATCAAGCATTGGCCTCCCCTCCCTACATCAAATCAATAGGATAGGGGTCCCCTCAATAGATCTTTCTATAGCCGGCCTACTCTGCTTTGGATACAAGGCCTGGCGCCTAGCCTAGCCTATTTATAGAGTAGCCCCTCCAAACTGAACTAGACATGTTCAGTTCGGTGGGTCCAGAAATTTCGGTCCAAACCGAACATTGCCCTGATTCAGCTAAACATGGTAACTACGGTGGGAGCACACTGCTACCCAAAGGAACTCCACAGAAAACACTTCTTCCAGGATAAAATGGGTAAAATAATAAATAAGTAGATAAGGATATGTGATATGATAGATGGTTAGGTTAGCTATACACTAAATGTATAAATACTAACTTAACCCATATAAAAATATATATTAGACGATTAGTCAGATCTCCAATCCAACCAATAAATGAAATGTGTAGGAGCACAACAGATACAAATTGGTCAAACAAAATATTTTTGAAAAATAAAGCTGGGAGAGAGAATATGCCACTTGTCAGAATAAAGCAAAAGGTCAAAGGAAGTGCTTGCAAACCATCTTCTTTATTGATCTATGGATCATACCTGTAGCCTTGAGGCACTGTACATTGGTATAGTGAAGGTCATGCTAACAGGACCCGACTCCTTTGTTATATTCACTGCATTACAGAGGAAAATAAAAACAATTTTATGTTTAAACTAAGCTTATTATCATAACAGAAGCGAAGCATCTCAAAACGCTTCCACAGTTCAGTGCAACAACTTTTAAACATCTTTAAAAAATAATCATGTCAGATAGGTTCTTTTAAAAAACAGTTTCCTTACTATTTGTATCCTGTGAAAATGTAAGCTTTGCCCGTAACGTATGCTCAGCACCACCAACAATCTGGCCAAAAACTCAATTAGCCAAAGGATAAATCAAACCCATAAGATATATTGTCCATATGAACATCAAATCCTTCACATGTTGAACAGAAAGGTAGAAGGGTATAACGACCTTTCTCAGCCCCCATTCTAGCATCTTGTTTCCTTCCTTGAAATCTGTAGTTTGCCCTACTGCTCCTGGCTCCAACTCAAAGCTAACCCTGTCAACATGATACCAATCAATCTTGTAGATTTAGACTCTATAACTCAAAGAATATTAAATATTTCAAGCAAGATAACAATCTAATGACAAGGAAGACTTCAGACCCAAAGCGACTAAAATTTACTCGTAATTGTCATCACATTCTAAGAGGAAAATGAACACGGTAAAACATGAATTACAGAATTTCATTCAAATAAGCACAAAGACAAGGGCATGTAAATATAATCGGCAATTCTGTCCTTGAAAACAATTCTTAGGCAGCATTTGTTCTATATTATAGCACAAACATTAGAAAATAATTTGGACCTAAATATACCAAAGCAGTGAGGCTGAAATACAATCCATAAGATTTCAAAAAAGTTTTCTTGGGACAAAAGATAATTTTCCTGTCAGCTTAGCCTCTGATTCTCCTAACTCTTCTTGGGACAAAAAATAGTTTTCCTGTCAGCTTAGCCTCTGATTCTCCTAACTCATCATTTGTTTCAGGTTCACCCGGTCTTCTTGGACTGACTCAGACAGTAGAATCAAACTCAAACAATGAGCCCAAAACACTCCTTATTCCGACATTAAATTATCTTCAAATATTCTATAAGTGCGAATGGCATGAAAAACTAAGGGAAATATCTTAATAAGTTCTTTTTCTGACAGCACCAACCCTTTAAATTCCAGTTTGGCATATATCACATAATATGCTTTTATTTTAATTAGTCTCTCTGAAAAGTAACGACTTGAAAATGGCAATATTTCTGGAAGCCAGTCTTGTAGCAGCCCTTATAATCCATCCACCAAAAGAACTTTCCAAGTCCATGCAAAACTACTCTATTTTTCTAATCTTACAATCACAGGGAGTGATCAAAAATTCAATTAGCACCGTTCAACAAAGATGAACTTGGCTTGTTATAATCCACTTGACGTTTTTCTATGGCATGGCTGCAATGGTTAGCCTTCTCTCAAATGATTTTCCGCACAAAAAAAGCAACTCCGGAAATTCTTACTGTGAGAAATAACGTTTCAGCTGTGGTGAATTACAGAGTAAAGGGTATGGATTTATAGGATACTTGGAGGAATCCTCATCATAGACAAATAATTCAAAGCAATCAAAAGACTTTTACTGTTCCCTTTCCAAAATGTTTTACATGTTCTACGTGCACATAAAACATGCTAGCAATATAACGTCCAACGGTAAACATTATATAGTCGTTAAAGAGCATGATTTAAGGATGTTTGTGTACTTGTCTCCAAATTAGGTGTTATTCAAGTGTTTTGTCAACTTTGATGGTCTCTAATCCTTCTCCTAGCCCCCTCCAGCTGTCATATTCTCTCTCCTCTGATTTCTCGCTATTCTGACCCCCTTTGTCCAAACCGTGCACCAACATTCCAGTAGGTGTTACAGGCATGTTTTGTTGACTTCCAATGGTCTTGGCCCCTTCTCCTAGCCCCTCCAGCTGTCATATTCTCTCTCCTCTAATTGCCTGCTACTCTAAGCCCTTTTAACTAGAATGTGCCCTAATGTTCAAGACAATGTGGAACATTACTGCACAGTTCCAGGAAATTTGTGTGGCCCATTGTGGCTAGAGTGCACTCACTTTCTTTGTCCTATCTTTTTCACCTTGTGATTGTTTGATGTTTGGTTTGAGCACCAATGGAGTCCTAATTTGAATTCAATGTCTATAAATACACAAGCATTGTAGTTCATTTATATATGGAGTACCTATTTCTGATTCATATGAATCTATAGGGAACTTGGAAGCATTCTAGAGGAAATCAAGTATTCATTGAAGCATGCAAGTTTATTTTAGACACACTTCACAAGACATATGTTTGCATACTATTAAAGTTTCTCCAAACATTGAGGTTTGTTGTTTTCAATATTGTTACTGTTTAAGGGCTTGATAAATATCAAGATAGTTTAACTATTCGTTGGTTTAATGCAGGCCCCAAAACATATGTTGTTTTCTTTAAGTTTTCAGATATCACTTCCCAATTAGAGCAAGAAGAAGAATTCTATTTTGTAGGTGATAATAGCAAAAGATTGGGAAACTGGGCAAAGTTTTTGGAGATCAGAACCATGCGAACATAGTCATCAAGTTGTTCCAGGCATGTTTGCACTTTGTGCAGAATGAGAAGACAGTGTGGATTGTCTGGAGCAGAAGCGTATGGCTTAGACAATCTTCCTTGGTCATTGTCAATTTTTGGGGTTAGCTGCCTGTCGACTGCCATCATTTAGAATATTTTATTGTACTCGTCTCAAGTTGGGTCAATACTACACACTGAAGTGATGTTTTCCCAACTAGAGGAATGAATACCAACAAAGTGGTAAGGCGGAATCTTGTGTATGTTAGCATTAACATTCTAATTTGTGTGTTTGCATGTTGTATCATTAAAAGCTTGAATAATTCTTGCAAATGGTTATACAATATATTTTCATGCCCATTGAATTTCCAATAAGTGCAAGGTATTTTATCACATTTTTTGACTTTAGAGTGAGTACAATCTTACAAATGTGCAATCTAATTTAAGCTAAGTTGCTATTTAAGTAAAGGTTTTAGGTTGTTATATACTCTAAAAATCAAGATGAAATCATTTTCAACATGAATTAATAAAGATCAGTGCTCACTGCAGAAAATAGCAAGTTTGCATATCAAGGATTAACTTACATAAACGGTTGGAATAACAAGGATAGTCAATCTAACCTACTCATAACAAAGCACATAAATGCCATGAAGTGAGTACTTAAACTAATAAATATAAACTATCATTCTAAGTTTGAGAAAGGGGAAAGGCAAAGACTCATTGAACATCCGTGATAATTTCTTAAGCATGCAGTCTTCCATATTTCCTTCCTAAATAAAATTGTCACAATAAAATGTAATAACAATACTCTAATGGGTCACCACCACATATTAAAAAAAAAGCTATATGTGAACATGCTTATTCAGGACTAGACTATTCTAAATTTATATGAATAGTCCCCTGACGACTGCCACCAAATTGTGAAATAAAATCAAATAAACCCAAACCATACGTGTTTGCGCTACTGCAACATT
Source organism: Torreya grandis (assembly GCA_037957365.1). Lineage (NCBI taxonomy): Eukaryota > Viridiplantae > Streptophyta > Pinopsida > Cupressales > Taxaceae > Torreya > Torreya grandis. The sequence goes on from JARHVA010000206.1 coordinate 4,284,043, forward strand.
TGGAATTAATTAATTAGGCTTGCTTTATTTTTTTGTGCATATTGTTTAGCTTAATTAATTGTAATTGGGTATTTGTTTTGCAATTTAACTGAAATAGATTTATCCATATTACATTTTGGTGAACTTGCATTGTCTTGCATGCAACCTTAGGGTTAAATCTTGATACATCTTAATGACAAATCTAAATTTACTTGATTTTTCTAGGGTTTATTCCACTAAATGCTCTTAGATACAATATTTGTAGCTTTCTTGTGCTTGATTCCGAACACTCGGTTAATTTTTTTTACCATGTGAATTTTTTTCAAACCCTAGGAGACTTGTATGATATACATGTTCCATGTTTGATTTATGCCATCAAATGTTTTTAGATCTAAAGATCCCACAAGGAAGAGCACTAGGATTAATTGAGCCCTATTAATATTATTGAAAATCTTTATGGTTAATTCTAGATCTTACCTTTAAAAAAAATGAACATGAAAAGATAGCTAGTGTTGCTTCCAAAATTTTAATGTTTGTTGCTAGATCATGATCGATAGGCTTTCTCAAATGAACAAGATAGGGCTGAAAACATTGCACATTTCATGAAACATGTAATGGAACATTCTCATGAAATACTTGGATTAATGAAAGTATTGGAAGAAGTTGCAAGTCAAAACATAGATTATGATCCAAGGGTTCAAGATAGGGTTAGAATTGAAGAAATACCCTATAACGTAGATAAAGGATATATGAATGTTTCTAATGATGATTATGCTTTGCACTTTAAAGACTTTCTTTCATAGCATCCAGATCAACTTAATGTTCTAAGTAATATCATTCTATGTCTTCTTATTTAATCATCTCTCAAATTTCTTCTAAACCTACCAATGCTCAACTTTCTCTTTCTTCTAATGTAGCTTCCATTACTCCGCATGCTTTTCTTACTACTAAATTTGCTATGGTTTCTCAACATGACACCATTGCTTCTCAAGTTCTTCAACATTCTCAACCTGTATCAATTGCAATTCAAGTTCTTCCAATGTCAACATGTCCTTAAGGTTCCTCTTGTTCAACCATCTATCGCTTATAAAGCTTCTCAAATCGTTTCACATGTTGTTAATCCTTCCAATGCTCATCCACATGATGGTTTTATTGGTGTGGTTGGTTCAATAAAGAGAAAGAAGGCACATGCTAAGATTGTGTTTGATGATAGTGAGATTCCATGTGATAGCTCATTTAATGTACCTTTATTCATAAAAGCTTTCTTAGGTGGGCATGAAAATGATGGAATAATAGTTGATAATGGTTCACACTTGAATATTTACATTGATGAATTTATCTACAGTCTTGGATTTACAAAGGATATTTTGGCATACACTACAACAATTATCATGTAATATATTGGTGTAGCTAGAGAGCCTCTTGATTATATTATCTTTCCTATTATAGTGGGTCCCAAGATAGTTCAAAGCTTATTTCATGCGGTACCCAATAATGGATCTTGTGATACTTTGCTTGGTATAACTTGAATACAAACCAAACCTCAGATGCTTTGCTTTGATGTCTAGGGGTTAAAACTATTCCTTGGTTTAGCGAAGACCCCAAAACATATGTTGTATTTTTAAAGTTTTTAGATGTCGTTGCACAATTAGGGCAAGAAGTTTTTTGTTATTTTATTTGGCAAGTGAATTAAACAAACGATTGGGAAACTGAGCAAGGATTTTGGAGATCAGAACCATGTGAACACACTGTTTGCAATTTGTCCAGAATGGCAAGACAGTGTGGACTGTCTGAAGTGAATTGTACGAACCAAACAAGCTTCTCCAGTCATCATCAATTTTCTGCATTAGCTTCATGCCACTTATGAGAGCACATTTGAACCATCATCTTCTGATAACAGCCACCAGATCACAAAATAAAATCACATAAACCTAAAACCTGTGTGTTTTCCCTAATTTTGGATTTGGGATTAAGTAATTAGGTTTGAATATTGTTTTGTGCATATTATTTGGCTTAATTAATTGTAATTGGGTATTTGTTTTACAACACCAACATAGCTGCCTTTGAGCTGAAAGCCTGATTTGAAATCTGTAAAATTCATCTCATGCCTCCAAATCGTTGCTTTCAAGAAAGTAAAAAAGAAAGAAATTATATTAATGTCTGCTGATTACCAAAAGTAGGTCAATGGGACTCGAGATGTAAACCTCAGTCAGGTTGGTGGAGATTAGACATGTTAATTGACAACATAATCATTACAGCATCATGTTAGTGGAGAAGAGACATAAAAATGGATAAGGCTATTTACAAAGAAGCCTTTTGCAGTGCCCAATAGATAGATATGGATTCAGCCTCCCCATGATGCACTAGACCATAACTTTTTTGAAATTGAAAAATCAGACACATATCTGGACACTGCTGATTCTTTAATCCCAACCATAAAATGGGAGATCAATGAACTCAAAGAATATATTACTCCCCTTGAACTTCTACCATTTGACAACAGCAAAGCGCAGAACCACGAGACATGCATATAGCCAGGTAAGAACAAACTTTTAGCATTAACAAGCTACTGGAGTTAATTGTTGGGCTTTCAAGACTGATAATAAACATGAAACGAATCCATTATAAGTTGCATTATTCACTTCTTTGTACTTTTCTTTACATAGGATTCAAGCTTTAAATGGTAGGAGACACTCGTCTTCCTTATAGTAAAGATCACTATACCCTTTGCCCAAGGTTCCAAAAGGTAACACCATAGCCACAAACTCTTCATTCAACAGCATTACGAGTCATGTGACTTGGGGGAGCTTATGACGATTGGTGAGGATGGCTAACAGTAATAAATGATGTTTTCGACAATTTGACAGAAATCATCTACCTAGTTGCTGTACAACATGACAATGCATTAGGCTTAATTCATTAAACTTTGTGATTCTTTCATTGGAGAGGGTCTGGCACTCCATTCAGACATTGTAGATGACATTTTAAAATGTTTTGTTCACTGCTTTATGACCACCCCTAGGCATTGATACTGGAGATCCTGAGAAACCATGTTACTAGAATAATCTTTTCCTGGTTTTCTAATTTTGTTCCCCTATTTCATTCAAAGACTGGAAGTTCCCCATATAGGCACAGCTCCACTAGATGTCAGGGCATATTTCTATTTCATTCTTACCAATGATCATGTATACTTGAGTCCTCTAATCTCAAACTTCTTGGTTTGCATACAGTCATGATCAAGTTACCCTGCAGGATAACCAAATTTCATGAATTCACCAACACGTATCTTTCAGCATACAACTTGCAACTAGTTATATTTCTTGTCAAGCACTTCTATCATTACAGAAATCTTAATTTTGTTGTTCAAATACAAAAAAGGTATAGAAGAAAACAATGAGTCTGCCATTCTATACTAGTACTTGTGTGGCACTATAATCAATGACATAATTTTTAGAACAAAATAATGGAATTGTAAAGCATACATGGAAAACCGTCTATTGAATCCAGCTTGCCTGTGCATGGAATGTGACTCCAGCTGCTGACTGAATTGGTCTCGTGGACTTAGGAATTTCCTCCACCAAATGAGGGTATCTCATCAGTTAGCGGTTCAGACAGACAACCACATTCCACGAAGAGATTGGATCTATCGTCTTTGCACCCTATAGGTTATGGAGATGGAGGTACACTTTTTTTTCAGTTGTCCAGTCTAATATGACATTTAGGGGAGATATCAATGTTTTACAGAGATTCAAGAGGAGTCCAGACCTAACGTTCTTCCATTATCCTGACCAAAGGTGCTTTGCCATTTACCTTTGAGAAGTGATCGCTTTCAAACATCAGATTTTTACATGGGAATCCCAAGACTACCACGTTGATTACCTTTTTCTTTTATCTTATTCTACCTATTGGAGATATCAAGCACCCTTTGGGTATTGCAGTTAACAACACACTTGGTGATAGATCAGTTGGGGGTTGAGACAAAAAACCACAATCCACAAGCAAATAGGATCTGTCATCTTTGCACTCTCCTAGATATGGATACAGAGGCATAGATTACTTTCAGTTGTTCTATCTATCATGAGATCTGGGGGTATATCATTGATTTATTGAGATTCAGGAAGCCCCATACCTAACTTATTCCTATCATCCTGACCAGGGCTGCTTGACCTTTTTCCTTTGAGAAGTGGTCACCTTCAAAATTCAGGTTTTACATGGGCCTCCCAGGCCTACCTATTGATTGCCTACTTCTTTCATCCTATTCTAGCCGTTGGAGGTATGTAGCACCCTTTGGGTATGTATTGCAGTTACCAACACACATGGTGATATATCAGTTGGACATCCCTCTTTGTTGGCACCCACTAGGGTGCCCCAATCCTTTTCAACTCACAGTAGGTGAGGTGGGTCATCTACTCTTCAAAGCAGATGGTGAACTATTGAACCTTGCTCACAATCAAACATTTTAGGATATACATGCATTACAATCCAGGCTCTTTGAAGTAGATCTTATAGATAAAGGGGTTTTAACCACTTTCAGTTTACCCTCTCCTTTCTTGTTTCTTTGCTTTAACTTTTATATTTTTGTGTTTAGTTACTTCCACAACTTAGGGATCTCTTACACTAGTTCTTCTCTATTGTAACTAGTGTTTTGAGAATCATTGATTCCAGGTGAGGAATCATGAATGTGAGTCCAGGGCAGGTTTTGCGAGGCTGGGGCCTCGATTTGCAGACTCGAAGAGTCAAGCCTCAGGATTCACCCATCCTTTTTCTTTAAAAAAACTAAAACCCATAAAAAAGGTCATCTAACTAAAAACAGCATAAGAAAATAAACACTAAAAGGCCCCTTGGGCCTTAAAACCCCCAAATGATGTTCAAAACACCCTTTTCACTTGCCCATTTCATTTTGTCACTCACACAAGCTGATTCTCCGTATTTTTCTAGAAAGGAGCTGATTGTTCATGTGCAAGGATTGGATAGGTTTGAATTGTGGTGATGTGTGAATAGGAGAAGCTTATAACCAAGAATTTCAAGCATCTAGAAGAAGTGAAAAAAACAAACCCTGAGCCCTTCCCTCTTCCTTTCTATAATTCCTTTTTCCCTGTCCATTTTTCCTGTTTATAGCTTAATTTAAAATTTAAAAGGGAACAAAGTTTTTAAAACCCTAGGGTTTTTATTATTTTAATCTTTTCCCTATCTGTGACTAAATTTTTCACTGCATTTTATTTACTCTTTTTTATTCTATATCTTAAGTTGTTAACCCTACTGCTATTTTTTTCCTCTCTACAATGTAAGCTTTAAAGTTTTAACATTTCAGAGCTGCAAAGAAAAGACTCTACCTGGAAGCATAGCAATCCGAGTACGAATAATGGCAGGTCTTTGGCAATTATTGTGGTGTCAAGTTTTTAGGAAAAGGCATTAGTCGTCTCAAATGCTACCTTTCCTGCATACCTAAATGTGGCATTGCATTCTACAAAAAAGTTGGGCCACAAGTTGTAAGGCAGGTGACAACTCAATTAGAGAGTTTTCAAAGAAAAGGAGCAGCAAAGGGTGAGATCAAACCAACAAATAGATCTCTTTCATTCTCCAACACCAGGTTCAAGTTCTAGTAGCGTTAGGCTTAGAGTTTGTAATTAAGGAAGTTGGTTAGTGCCACACCATGCTCAAGGTTCACAACTATCGCTGGAGAGCATTGGTTGGAACAAAGACAAACACATGGCAGCGAGGAGTGCGATGAGTAACTTTGATGCTTCTGCGGCCAAGTAACATTATGTTTTTTTAGTCAGGTTTTTTGTTCTTAATTCTGATTTTTTATGATTTTTTTAATTAAATTTTTATTCTCACAATTCTGATTTTTTAAATTCTAAATTTATTTATTTTTGTGTTTTAGATTCCATTATTGGCAAGCATTAGTGGATGTGATTGTCATGTTTGGTCAAATGTTCAAAGCACATTCTATTTATGATTTAAGGGGACCAATTTTGTCTAAAGAGGTGGCGGAAGTACAAACAATCATTGGATAATATCTACAAATACATCTTCAACCATGCTTGGGTTCTCAATTTAATGAGAGTTCACAAAGAAAAAGGAGTTGGTCCTACCTGATAAAACCCATTTTGCAACCTTTTTCATCACCTCACAGTATTTTCTACAATCAGACGAGTCTATGGAGTGAATGTTAGCGAGCAATGGGATGTATCTTCCTACAAAAGGACCAACGTTGGGGTTCATGTTATAGAGTGGGTACTTGATGAGGCATAGTTTTAGATTTCGGCGAAGGTGATTGTAGATGACTTTTTAAGCGTTTTCTTCTATTTTTTTTAATCCTTTCGTTTAATTCAATATTCTTCTTCATTTTTAATTGTAGATTTAATTTTTTAAATATTTAACATTTTATGAACCAAGTATCCATTGGTTTCTCTCCATGTACAAGGAAATAGTTCAATGCTATTTTATTCTTTCATATCGGCTTTGATGTTTCAAATTCAACTTTCGATATTGCATTATTATTTCTTGGTGTATACAAGTGTATGCTAGATGTAACTAACTAATTTTGAGTGTAATATTTTTTCTCATATTCCTTTTAACGATTTTAAAAATTTACTGAGTTATTTCACCTTGTTTGAATAAAAAGAAAAAATTGGCTTACGTAATTTTTTCCAAGTCCAATTCCCAGCACTATGATAGTAACTAGTTGCATTTTTATGTCCCATTGAACCACCTCGATCATTTGTGGAAACTGATATAATTTATTTGTCTCTAATTCTAGGGGATCATCGGTCATGTATTCAAGGAGAGTTTTTGGGAGCATAACTTGCGTCCTCTTAGGATTGTGCAGCCATGACCACTTCGCCGAGCCATTCTCCTATGGACAACATCAAATTTTGTTTTGGTCATTTCCAAGTGATTAATGAGAAAACCAAAAATAAAATCATGTTCAGTACTCGCATTTGTGTGTAACACTATATATATTATGTAAGAAAAATAAATGTGTATGAGTGAGTCGTAAGTTGTTTTGACAACTCACGTAGAGATTCTTAGAAAGAGATAATAGGGTAGTTGAGTGAAGATAGCATTTAGAGTCTGTTTGTAGGGATTGAGTGAGTTTGAAGTGATAAGGCTAAACTCCATATATATACTTAGCCTATAAATGTATTTCTCTTTGATCAGTAAAATAATGAAGTATTATTGTGTTGTTGTGTGTTAAAATCTGAACAAAACTTCTCATTTGGTATCAGAGAATCCCTGAGAGAATGACTTATTAATTGTTGTCAGCAGCAGCCATGTCATTCTTACTTGCCCCATCTAATGTTTAATCTTTGCTTCTAAGATTTATTTTCACAGTTTTTTTAAAGTAGTTTAGTAAAAATTAAGGTATTCTGCAGTACAGGCGTGGATCCATCCCATCATAATGTTGATCTTCATCAGCTCCGTGCATAGTTCTCTCAATGACCTACAAGATCTTGAGTGTGTATGCTTTGCCATTAATTGCTGCAGTCATATTGTGGGTATCACAACATTAAAAGTCTCAAGCTTGAGTGAAGACCTGTATGCAAATCTGCCAGCAATTTGATTGGTTGCCCTTCGTACAACTTTGTCAAGCATTAGACTCATGTATTTAAAGCTTATGGTTAGGGTCTAAGCTGAGGATTGATCCTCTTGCACAGCTTGTTGACACCATAGAAGCTCTGACAGTCACATCCAAACGCCACGCTGTTCTCTAGTTCGACATCGAATTACAGCGATACATGCTCAATGCACCATAGGCGCATGCACTATGCTACATCACCTTCTGACACACGGGCTCCTCTTTCTTTTAGATCGGCTTCATGTACAGCTATGTGTGAATTATGTTTTGTCACAAACATGCCTTTATCAATCCTGCTCATTTGGACAGTTGGATCCATCTTTTATTGTTACCGTGCTTTTCTCTAGCTTCTAAAATAACAATTCATAGGTAATTTGTTGTTCTAGTTTTATGTTTTATATGCAGATTTTTTATTTTTTTTAATCGTTTCATAAGAGTCATTATTTAGTCGTCTTTTATGGTAGACCAAGTTCCATTTATTTAAGTCTTTAGGTGTTATTTAGTTTATAGTTTATTTATGAGTCATTTTTAAAATAGTTTAAGTATGGTTTTATTAATAGCTTATTGTCATGCGGTTGTTATTATAAAATTTGAATTTTTTTCTTAGTTATTTTTTATATTGTTTAGTGCTTCGATTTAATGAGGTTGTTTAAAGTTAGGTTATAGGGTTTATTAATTTATTTTATTCATATACATCAATAATAGCCTGTCAAAGTCATATAAACTTATAAAGTGATCACTATAGAGTTAGTGCCGTCCTTTGTCCAATAAAGCATGTTCGTGTCAGACAAAAGTCAAAATCAGTAGTGTTGTAAGTGTAGTCAATAATCAGTATTGTGGTCTTGTGTATCGTCTTAAAAATGTCATAGAGTCAAATTCTTCCTCTCCTTGTAAATGATGTAATATTGGTTGAAACCCAATATTGAAACCGACATCCAAGATGTTTTGCATTATGGGGGGGCGCGGTGGGAAGAGATCTAATAAAATTGAACACAATGCTAAAACAGTTGAACCTCAAAGCCAAACTCGCTAAATAAGCAGCATCCTAATGGAGGGAGGAGGCCTATAGCACTTCTCGTCGGCTGCTAACAAAGGGGATGCAAATGCAATAGTGGCATCAATGTCTACACTAAACCAGCTAAAACTAAGGGCAATCTTCAGTGGCAGTGAAATTATTTGTTCACGATTGAGTGGCAGCCATCATGTGCAGTGGCTAAAAACGAGACAATGAGGACCTAGTCCTCAATTTTTTTCATTTCTATGTGTGTGGTGTGTTATATATTGTATCAGTGAGAAGCCCAATAAATGTATGTGGGTGAAACAATTCCAATTTCCCTTGTTGATGTACTTGACGAAGAACTAGTGTAAGTCTAGGTGAAATGGAGGATGATCAAATGTATGGGCCCTTGTTCATTTTTAAGTTCCCATTCATGGTCTACGGTTGACGTGTTCTCATGTGAGTGGTTGATGAGAGGTCGATGGGTTCCCTCTCTACCTTGATTCAGTGTGTAGCCATATGTTCCAATGTTAGTACTAAGAGTATATGGATCATGTGAGAAAAATAAATGTGTGAGAGTGAGTTGTGGGTTGTTTTGACAATTCACATGGAGATTCTTAGAAAGAGATAATAGAGTAGTTAAGTGAAGATGGGATTTAGAGAGTGTTTGTAGAGAATGAGTGACTCTTAAGTGATAAGTCTAAACTCCATAAATATAGAAGATCTTAACCTGTAAATGTATTCCTCTTTGCTCAGTAAACTAATGAAATATTATTGTGTTGTGTGCTGAAATCTGAACCAAACTTCTCACTCTGCAATCTAGTACATATTAGAGCCATCTTAGGCCTCCATCGGCCCACTTTTTGGTGAGGGATCTTCCCTCCACACAGTTATTTGTATTATATAGCTGTCTTTTCTGACTTGTCTAGTGATTACCCACTTTGGGATCGAACCCCCAAAATAGAATCTTTCGTTGTTTTAGATATTTTTTTCATCTGTTGGGGTCCCTATTAGCACTCCTACTTGCTATTGTAAATTCTTGTAATTTTGAGTTCCATTGACCTATTTTGGTCATTCATGGAGGCTAATATAATTTATTTCATTACTGACCTATTTTTAGACTGACGATGTGAAAAAAATTACTGATTGAGTCTAGGATGCTTATTAGCTAGTAGCTTGCATTCTGCCTTCCAATCGGCACTTCTAGACCTGTCATATACCTGTTTTTTCTGATAGCAACATTGCCTTTTGTTCTGGCAACCAGCACTCATATTAATGCACACCGTTTATTGTTCATTTTCAAAGGACCAATGGCACCATCCATTTATTATGTGTTCATTTTTTCTGCCATATGCAGCATTGGATATATTCCATGTCTCCTCGACTGAAATCCTTCATGTGTCTATCCTCACATTATCTGATCAAAACACTCCAAAATCATTCCACACAGTCTTCATATACATTTAAATTCAATAAGATTAGTCCTATTTGTCTATGATAGGAGGCACCTTTCTTCACTAAAGCCCTTCAAAACATAGTGCTGATAGTCATAGTCAGTGAAAACTTTTACTTGGACATGGACTCCATGAAATAACGTGGCCAAACATAGCAATTTTAATTAGATTATAATATATAGAAAATGTTTTTAATGTATTTTCTTTAAATTTTGAATTGATGTCCAGTTTTGTTGGAAGACTTGGCTGAGTCTAACAGTTGAGACTCACAAGTCTCAGTTGTCAAACCCAGCCAAGTCTGCAATTTGAAGCTGAAGACTCGCCAAGACTGGCTCAGACTGGGATATGGGAGTCCTCGCCACGACTCACCAAGTCTCAACACTCTGCTTCAAGCATTTCCCTGAATGTGGTATTTTTTTAAGAGCTATAAGGCCCAAGTCTATATTTATTTAAGGATCTATGATCTCTCCATACCAATAATGATCACTGCTCCCATTGTCACAAGCGCTTTATACAACATCCTCAGAGTGGCCTTATTTTTGTATTCAAGTTTGAAATTAGTCTTTGACTACTGCTGCAATTTGAGCATTATATGTACACTGGGAGAGACTCATTTTCTTTTGTGCCTTCTTGGGCTCTTCTGCATCATTATATTACTTTTTTCCTAAATGATCTTTAATTGTCTTGGGATTTCTACGTTTTATTCACATTTGTTTACTCTGACCTGAGTTTCATACAATTCCTTGGCATCAATCTAGCCAAAATATAATTTCTTATACTAATTTGTATACACATTGGAATTTTCAGTTTGAATATTGAAGAGCAGAAATATCAGTAAGGAAGCTTCTTCAGGATTTCTTCCTTGGCCAAAATCTTTGCAGCCTGTTACCTGAAACGCAAGTACCAAGTAACCTAGAGATGAGTTATTCAGTGAGGCAGTATAGCAACTAATGATTCTAACACTTATTTTATACAACTACCTTCCAATCTAAACACTGTTAAACTTAAATGTCATATGGTTTCAATCCCACCTCTGGAGCGTTATATATAGACTGGGAGAGACTAGTTTTCTCTTGTGCTTCTTGGGCTCTCAATCTACATCATTATGTTACTTTTTTCCTTAATGATCTTCACTTATCTTGGGATTTCTACGTTTTATTCACTTTTGTGTTACTCTGAACTGAAATTCATACAATTCCTTGGCATCAATCTAGACAAATATAATTTATTATACTAATTTGTGTACACATTGGAATTTTCTGTTTGAATACTGAAGAGCAGAAATATCAGTAAGGAAGCTTCTTCCTAATATCTTCCTTGGCCAAAATCTTTGCAGCCTGTTATCTGAAATGCAAGCGCCAAATAACCTAGAGATGAATTATTCAGTAAGGCAGTACAGCAACTAATGTTCCGAACACTTACATTCTAAAACTACCTTTCAATCGAAACACTGAAAAATTTAAATGTCATATGGTTTCACCTTTTAAGCATTATATGTAGACTGGGACAGACTAATTTTCTTTTGTGCTTCTTAGGATCTCAATCTGCATCATTATATTATGTTTTGCCTTAATGATCTTCACTTGTCTTGGAAAATCTATTTTTCATTCACTTTTGTTTACTATGACCTGAGTTTCATATAATTCCTTGGCATCAATCTAGCCAAATATAATTTATTATAATAATTTATATACACGTTGGAATTTTCTGTTTGCATACACAAGAGCAGAAATATCAGTAAGGAAGCTTTCCTTGGCCAAAATCTTTGCAGCCTGTTACCTGTGGGATTTCTGGGTTTTATTCACTTTTGATTACTCTGAGCTGAGTTTCATACAATTACTTGGCGTCTACCTAGCCAAATATAGTTTATTATACTAATTTGTATACACATTGAAAATTTCTGTTTGAATACTTGTGGGCAGAAATATCAGTAAGGAAGCTTCTTCGCAATTTCTTCCTTGGCCAAAATCTTTGCAGCCTGTTACATGAAACGCAAGTACAAGGCACCCTAGAGATTAATTAATCAGTAAGGCAGTACAGCAACTAATGTTTCTAAATTCTAACACTTATTTTCCAGAACTACGCTCCAATCAGAACACTGTTAAACTTAAATGTCATATGGTCTCAATCCCACCTTTGGAACCTTATGAATTCTCATTGAATAAAACCAATAACTTACTGAGGCTATCAAAATTGTACTAGATATTTTGTGTATTCGCATCATATCCATCATTTCTTACAAGTTACAACATTTTCATGTGCTTGTCAAATTATGGTCGACAATTCCTGCAGAGCATCTTTGATGCTATTGGCTTCAATATAATGAGCTGCGCTTCACATCAACTAGCATGTCACAGCTCAAAAGGCTGAAATTCGTTCTTCTAATTTACCTCCTCATGAAGAGATGTGTAAGAGACCCATAAAAATTTCGGTACCAATAGACCATTACTAAGAACCATCAAGGTGGTCTTTGCTTGTACTGAATGGAATAGTGTAAGAAAATCACTTGAATGGGGACTCCAAACAAAGATGTAGCAAGGCAACCCATATAGTTCAATTATGACAACTTAAGAAAAAATTCCTGAGAGGGATTCATTATATACTCATTTGTTGCCTTATGAATAGATGAAACAATGTCTGACACGGAATGGTTACTTAGAATTTTACCTATTCTAATAGAGCAACAACATGTCCCTTTAAAATATTGCCTCTTCAGATATATGAAAAACAGGTAAACTCCCCTATGCCCCCTAACTTGTGTTCAGAAAACAGGAATTTTGGACTGGTGAAAGTTTGAAGGTAACAGCAAGTGAAAAAAATAAAAATAAATAATGCTTAAGGGAAGGGTTGACAAGCTAGCAACCCTTTTTGAATCAGTATCTGTCAAGTATAGGTATTCAAGCAAAGAAACATAGCTTCAGTAAAGGAGAGAATCACCATACTGCCAACTACAGACTCGTCACACAGGCTGTCTAAGTAACTTGAGACCATAGAGAATGACTCTAAGCTATTGTGGCTCTCCATGCAATAGAATAAGTTTAAGAAAAAACTGAGACATGTCCTACAAGATCTCAAACGGCATCCAACTGGAGTACAAGAAAAAACCCTTTGATCTGAAGATGCAAAACTAGCAGACCAGTTTCAAATGTATATTTTTTTGTTCTATAATTATTTCAAGTTATTTTGGAATGAGCTGAGTATTCATGATGTGGATATACAGAGAATGTACCAACAGTAGCTATAATATTTTGCATTTTGACATATTCACCTTAAAAATACATGAAAAGATTTTTTAAATCAAATTCCCACATAACAATCGTGCCACAATGGGGATGTATGTATGATTCAGTAGAAAATTATTTAATACAGAAAAATTACCTTGTTGTGTACTTTGGAAGAGGCATATGCAATGCAACAGTGTTGGCAGTAATCGTATTGGAAAAGTCAGCACGCACTTTCAGCATAACCTCTGCCTAGAAATTGAAAGATACGAAAGGAGAAGAAAATCAATTTCAATATTCAAAAAAATCTTAACCATTGATGCGATAGTAGTAATCGATGAAACTGAAACAATCAATGATGTAATTTTAATTTATAATGAAACCCCCATAAATTCAGAGACAAAACGGCTATGTAAGCAATTTATGAAGACTGGTTTATGGATCCAAACCTTGAACGCACCAGCTTCTTCGATTAAAGAATTCACACGAAACGGAGGCTTAAACTCTTGAGTCATACGATAGTTCATAACTGGAAATTCTCCGTCTGGAGGCACCTATACATTAAGTGGTAAAACAAGCAACAAATTTACAAATAAACAAATGAGATGAAACTTAGCTGTTTATAAATTCTTGGCTTCCTAGCTGAAATCACTGCACCCATTAATTGCCATCATTTCCATGGCAAAACCTGGCATTACTTGCTCACCAGGGTTAGTGTCCGGTCCAAATCAAAGCTGTCTAGCCGAACCGATTCATGGAAATTACAGTCATCTAATACTACCATTCCTGCCCCAGCTGAGCTGCTATAATCTGACATACATATTTATGTCAGTAAACTAATTCCTTCTAAACAGCAAATATGCCTACAAAAAAATATAGCTGCACATAAAACTTAGAGATGGCTCATGAAACATTGATGGTAAGGTTAATAATAGGTCAAAATGGAAAACTTTAAATGTTTGCATGCAGACTAGTCTACCGTGGGGTTAGATTAGATTAAATTTAAAATATTATCAGAGTTCACCACCAATTTAAACAAATAAATTCAACCATCAAGAGAAAATCCAAACTGTTAAAGAGAGGAAATGACTACTGCTACTTGCAAAGATTCATAACTTTCACAACAACAAAAATGGTATGAAAATTGCAAAGGGATTCAAGAAAGTGAAGGCCACATATACCATAGCTGGAATGGCCACTTCTCCCAATGCTCAGGTCCTCATTTAGGGCCAGTCGAATTTCAGGGTTACCTGTCAAATAACTTTTCATTTGAATGGTCCCATCAATCTCAGATGTCAAGATGTACCCCTGTTTCATATCAGTTTTGCATTATGCATTATTGCTCTACAACAACAATAAATTCATGAACGGCATCTGCCATAAGGATTAAGGTGCAGAAAACACTCAGTATGCATGCATTTTGAAGTAATCAATCATTGGGCAATATCTTTGCACAACGTCGTCCTTTTTAAGAGCTTTTGTGGAAGTACTCACACTAGAGCTAAAAGTAACACTTATTTTTTCGATGATGTCAACAAAAACTTCCTCTCGTTTTCTGCCTCCAGGCTCATTGGCCACAACTGACTTTGTAACAGCTGTTCCTGGCATGCGTTTTGATCCTTGCTGTATAATCTCAAAGCTCAATGGTGAAAGCTACATTCATTTAACTTTTTTAACATAAATCAAACTGCATTTTCAAATGTCTTGACTACTATAAAGTTCAATCATAAAATCTGAAATTCAAACGAGAGTGTAATTAAAAAAAGGTTTCAACATACTATTACCATGAACATAGAAGCAGGACCAAGTGAGGGCAATCGTCCAGCATCTACCACAATTGGCTCATTGAAGATAAAGGACTTCAATACTTCAGTTGAAGTAGTCTGTGGATAGCCAAAATCCTGTCACACAATCAAGAATCATATACTGCACAAATATGGCTACGTTCACGGTGTAAATATGGTCTGTTAAAATTCTACATTAAAAGTTGCTTGTAAGGAGATAGGTCATTATTCTGGCTTTCCCATTACCTCCATAACAAGGAGTGACCATCATTGAACCTAGAAACTTGCTTAAATGTCATATCAATTTATTGAATTTTGAAATCAAATGACATACAAAGACATCGTGCCATAGTATTTTTTCTGGTCTTCTCTCTATCAACAAAAAACAGTATCATTATACTTTAAAAGATTTCAAAAATGAGTAATCATTTTCAAAGCAACTTCAAATTTTCATGTTATTTCTACGACATCTGCTAACAAAGGTTGCATGGCTACGACTCGCTTTGGAGATGTCAATGCTGTCCAGGGTGAATGAGAGAGAGACTTAGAAAGCATTTTGAGTTTGAAATGGACCTAACATTATAAAGTTAAGATCTCAATAGATCTGTTTGGTGAGTAGTCTTACAGATTTCTATTCTAGTGTTTGTCCTAAGATCTCAATCATAATGTCAGATTCAGCAACATCATGAATATGGCTATTTTCTTGGTGTAAAAATGGTCTGTTAAAATTGTATATAAAAAATTGCTTGTAAGGAGATAGGCCATTACTCTGGCTTTCCATTACCCCAGTGCATAGTCACAAGGTTCGGAAATCCGAATCTGTTCGGGAGGGCAAAAACATCCAAAATCCGTAATTCCTAAAAAAATTCGGAAAAATCCGACCCAGAATAAATACGTATATATACGTGAGCATAGTTTTATAAATATGTAAAACTTAAAAATACAATGGAAAACATTAACAAAATAATATAAATGTTAATATTATATGATATCAATGGCTTTTGGGGCTTTTTTTTTGTGCAGAAACCTAAACAATAAAGAAATTTTTTTTTTTTGAAAAAAAACAGGGCTGACCCAGACGAACTTATCCGGGTTGGCCAAAAAATCGGGATCTGACCGTATTTTGTGCAGATCTGGCCGAACCTTGTGACGATGCCCCAGTGACAAGGAGCTACCATCCTTAAATCTAGAAACTTGCTTACATGTCATAAATTTATATAATTTTGAAACCAAAGGACATAAAAAGATACTGTGTCGTAGTTGTTGTTTCTAATCTTCTCTGTATCAACAATGAAAGGTATCATTTTGCTCAAAAAATATTTCAAAAAATGAGAAACCATCTTCAAAACTTCAAATTTCCACTTTATTTTGAAGACAACTGATAACAAAGGTTGCATGGCTACAACTCCCTTGGGAGATATTGACGCTGTTCAGGGTGGGTGACGGACAGACTTGGAAAGAATTTTCAGTTTGAAACGGCACCTAAAATTATAGAGTTAATCTCTCAAGTAAGCTGTTTGGCGAGTCAGTCTTGCAGAGTTCTATTCTAGTATTTGCCATTAGTTCTCTCTCATAATTTCAAATTCAGCAAAACCAATCACTGAGGAGTTTACAGGATTATCTCAAGGTATACAAAAATTAAAAGACAGGAGATAGAAATAGAAAATCACATCTCTCAAACAAACATTATTGCGTGTAAATTTCCCCTTGCATGCACGCTTCAAACTACACTGCAAGCATTGAAAAACACACTTTATTACATCAGTGTATCCTTCTTTGTAGAAGAGATGTCATCCTTCAAAAGAAAAGGATGTCTTAGCTGAAGAGCGAAAGAGCCTGGGGGCAATCTAATAATGAGCAAATTCATGGGAGGATTTGGAGACTACTGTTCAGATGATGTTTTCAATTATTATAATATTCCTGAAACAAATCCTGCAGCCGGTAGCCACAGACTACATGCGTACTGATGAACTAAGTATGGTGCAGCACAAACTACAGACAAATCCACAAGATAAGTGGATACGATGCGCTACTTTTAAGCACATGCCTGACAGAACCACCTTCCATAGTGTAGCGCCAACACGCACAAAACTATGTCTTTTAACGGAAACACTGCTACCCAACACGTTAAAGCTAACTATTACACATAATACCACAGTATGTTCTACCTAAGTTACCGGTTCGATTTTTGTTCTGGTTCGGGCTCGAAGAACCAGGTTCACCAGTACAGCGATTTTTTCTTTCTTTCTTTGGGTTCATTTTGGGTTCGTCCGTACAAAAAATATAGAAATTCTAGCTTAATACATAGGAAATTGGTGACATTGACATTAAGCACATAGTATGCATATTGATATTAAAAACAAAATATGAAAATAATCACAAATTACTAATAGAATGCCAATTGTCATGATAAATTGATAATCATTAAACATAAATATCAATAATTATCCTGTAATTAATTACATCAAACTTAAATGTTAATTTCATAGTCACCTTGTCTTCATCGAGAGCATCAACATCATCATCATTTGTGGTTCATTATAACCACATGGACTAGCACGACCACCACTCCCGCTAGCTAAGTTGTGTGTCATCGAAGGAGTGTCAATGTCATCTAATGAGAAGCAAGAAATGGAAGCATCCAAGTCAACAACCTCTGGGTCTATATCCCAATGCTTTGACGTCCCCTCCTTGTACTCTAGGGTTATTGTGCAGTAAAAGACGCAAATTTGAGAGTATGTAGACCAATTCTTCAACCTTTTTTAGCTGCGAGCTTGTGGCGCTTTTGTGAGTGGATGAAGTTGTATGTGCTCCAATTTCACTCACAAGAAGATTAATTTGCAAACTATATTCAAATTTATAAAAAATTAAAAAGAAAAACTAAAAGTTACAGCTCAAGTCTTAAACATAGAGAGTAAAAAACTTAAAAAATAAAAAACTTACCTATGACAAGATCTTGATTGCAAGAGGTTGTCGGTTCAGTAATCCTTGGCAATGAAGGTACCACCACATAAGACCGTCAATCTTGTATTTGTCCCAAAGAGCACTAAGACTGACCTCGGGAGTTAATGAAAACCTCAAACTCATTCATAACCATGTCTTCTAATTTAGGATCAGGGAATATCCTAAAGAATGTCAATTTATACCCTTCAACCACTTCGACATCCCTATATGGTGGCACCCTCCTCTGCAAAGAAATAATCTCCATGCTATAGAACCGAGGAGTCAATGCAAAGACAAGGAGATGTAGTGGGGTGGTCATTTTGTTCCACCACTCAACAAGGATTGAATGCACTTGTTTGAAAAGCATCTCCTTGGGATCTTGCTCTCTTGCATTAATGATGGCCTTCATCTTTTTACGATGCCATCATATATTTCTCCCAAACATCGCTGATCCATGTTAGCGAAATGGATCATACTCATAATGGGCTTAGTGAAACTCAACAAATAATCTGAACGGGCCCACCAATCATCATCTTGGATCAATTTTTTCACTCTTTGGAGCCGCTCTTTGCTGGACTCTCTCCATACACTCCACAGGTTGTTGATGACCATGCCACTAAGTCCCTGTTGCACCTTCACAAGTCATCTCAAGACAAGTGCATAAGAGGCAAATCTAGTCTCAACAACCTATTAAAAAATTAAATTAAAAACTTATGAGAATATTTAAATATACAAGCACTAGATTATAAAAGTTAAAATTTTAAAACAAAAATAAAATTAATATTTAATAAAATAAAAATACCTTCAACAGCTCCAATGTCGAGAAGGATCTAAAAAAGGCTTGAGAGAGGTGATGGTTGGTGACAAACAATTTTCATACACTTGTTTGGTCCACTCAATTTGCCTTCCCATTTTTTGTAGCACAAGATTGAGCGTGTAGAAAGCACAAAGTGTCCAAAAAATGTGTCCATACCTCACCTTCACCAACATCCCCGCGGCCTTGCAATTTTTGGCATTACCCGTTACAACTTGGATAACAATTTGAGGTTCTACCACCTTAATGGATTCAATGAGGATGTTGGCAATGAACTTGGCATCCTTCATTTACCCCTCACAATCAACAGTCTTTAAAAACATTACCCCTTTAGGGCACACTACAACCACATTGATCAAAGGCTTGTTTTTTGCATCTTTCCATCCATTGGAAAATATGGAGACCCCCGTTTCAGGCCACGAATCTCTGGTTGGCTTCAAAGAATCTTCAACATGTTTTCTCTCCTTTGTCAATAAATTGGTGCATGGTTTATCAAACACTGGACCTTTGTAATCTTTTGGAGTCTTGTTGATCGCTCTTACCATTTCTTGCCAATATGGTGATCGAACCACATTGAAAGACAATCCATTTGCATACATTTATCATGCAATATGCTAATCTGCGATATACCTGCTCTCATTTGGAAAAGACCTTTCCAATGGTCCTTTTGTTCTTATTAAAAGAGGAGGAACCTCTTCATGCACGGAGGGTGCTGCCAAAAATGGATGTCTTCTAATAAGCACAAGTAGAGAACCGCCAAGAGTTGGGGAAACTAGTGGCTTCCTTGATCCTTTGCCTTTCTTTACTAGAGGGTGACCTAATCTCATGCCATAGGCGGCATCTATGGCTTCTTACTCCTTGATGTATTCAAGGATTTCCAATTTTGAAATTGAGTAGTTATCCTTCCCCATGCAACCTTTAATGTCGACACCAGGAATGTGACATAAATGGGCTTTCACTTGACTGTATGAACTTGTAAATTGACAATCACAAGTATTGCATTTCCAAATATAGGCTCCACCCCCTAAAACTTGCCCTACCAATGTCACATATTTCCAAAGCAATGAGTGTGCATCCATTTTGTCTTGGCTTTGGCCAACGAAGGAAGAACAACAAGACGTATACATAAATACAAGTTTAAAAACAGACACAAAATTACAATTTAAAAAAAAAATAGGGCAACAACTTGTAAAAAAAAAGATAAAACAATACAACCTAAAACAAAGAAGTTTAAAATCTTACCTTGGCAGCAAATGGGCTCCTCAATCAGCATAGGAAAATGATTAGAATGATGCTTAATGAAGTTTCAACCCTACACCAACAATGGAAGGCAAGTATGCAATGAGAAAAATGAGAGGCAAGTGGTTTTGCTTTTGTGTTTTGTGTTTATCATGTGTTCTTTTAGCTTTTAGTTTTGTCTTTCACTTGCCTTTAGGGCTTAGAAATGTGTTTGTTTTTTTTGTTAAGTCATTGGTTTTTGTGAAAAAATGATAAAAATTTAAAAAAATCCTGTCATTGACCGTTTTTGACTATTTAACCCTGCAAATTATGTTCCCCAATGCCCAAGGTTTGTCCCTAGGCACCCAAGTTTGCTTGGGTTCTTCTGGCAAAACAACTCGAGTCAACCCGAGTGCCCAGGGACGAACCCTAGGCATCGGGGTTGTGTTTCGACCCTGTGCCCTTGCCCGGTGCATTTCAGACTGCCCATTGCCTACAAAATAGGGCAAATTGGTAACGTAGCATTCTACATAACATAATTTCTAATTTACTGCAACATAACATTAACTGACTATGGAAACAAATTACACATCATATAACACATTAAGCTCCATTTCCATTAATCTCTGCAAATACATTACATTCATGGTGCCTCCCTTGCCCAAGCAAGCTGGACTACAAACTTTCTCCTCAAGCCACTAATCCCAAAAATATACCTTTCCCTCTACCCACTATCTACTATTACTAATATTCCTTTCTTACTCTTTCGTCTTCAAATGCTCCTCTCTACATCAAGTCTTCCATACATATAACTTCATATCTCAACTCGCAAATATCCTCATTGTGACACCTAGCACATGCAAATTGTCTTCTATCAATTCATGCATTTCCCATTGGTCCGCAAATTAACCCCTATCTCATGCTACTAGTTGGAAACCTCTCGTCTAGTCAACAATCAATCCTTCACCTATATCACTCGGTGGCAAGCATTGGTCGGTGCTCGTGCCCCAACACTCTCTTGGCCTCGTTCTTCGCCTCTCCCCATTCCTCTTAGCTCAATGCTTCGATCTACCTCTATTGCTTCTCCTCCCAGTATCTCCCTTCTCCAATGCCCTTAGTCTAGTGATGGTCAGCCTTTCTTCCCTTATTCCTCCTTCCACGTCCTCTTTATCTCCTACCTCTTTCCTATTTCTGCATTGAACTCTACTCGTACCTTGGCACTTGTCCCTCAGCTCTGTGTATCAAATTTCTTGCCAACAAACATTTTAGAATAAATGAAGCAAAGATTTAGTTGGTCTTACATAGAGCATTGAAGCAACACTCAACACCATTTTAATCAATGTGCACCTAGTTCATCAAAGAGTTAGGCATCAGAGACACAATTCATCCAATGATGTTTATAAACAAGCTAAGGTTTACTATTCACATTCGTTAGTTTTTTGTGTGTTTTATGTAGTGCAATGTATTACAAAGGCTTCTTATTGTCTCCTTTTGGAGTATAATGTGGTATGAAGCGAGTTTAAATATTTAACTATCCAAATTGTACCTATGCATGTTCGAAGACTATGTAAGTTCTACAATCTTTGTAATAAGACAATCATTCTTACTTTTAAAAAGTATGCATGGGTATGCCAAAAGGGGTACACATTATACAAGTATAGACAATGTGATACATGTCCCCGAAAATTGACAATGCTAGTAGTAGGAAGGGTTGATGCTATCAAAAATCAATATATCCCTCCATAAAGAAATTGGGAACTCAAAAAATATCAAAAGATCAAAAAGAATTCTACCAAATAGAACCTCAGCAATATTCAATTTTTTTATTATATTATAATTTATGGGCCAAAACAAAACTACATCATTTGGTATAGGTTGTATACAGTAACCATGTGGAGAAACCAATGTCCGTAAGTAGTCAAGTCTTGAAATTTGATAGGAAATACACCTCAAGGACTTTCTTAAGTGACAAGTTAAAACTTGATAAATTTGTATCGCTGTTATCATCCATTAAAACATCACACCCTGGCCCAACGACGGCTCCACTCACTATGGAACATTCAGCCACAATATGGGTTATGCAAGATTAAGCATATTAATTAAAATACATTGAAAACAATTCACTCCAAAAGGATGAATATGGAAATGTCCTATTAATTATCACTAAGAAAGGTTTCTCAACGTATTCTAGCAAGGAATTCACAATGTGCTTATACATTAATAACAAACTATAATGGAGAAAGAAAGAATGAAAAAAATTATAGTAACGTCCACAGATGGCAAATGACAGGGCAACGGGACCCAAAAAGTACATTCAATTACAATGAAGTGTAGGGTAAAAGGACCTTGAGTTACACGATAGGAATGAAAATATAACTAAAGGGGCAAACCTAAAGCAGTTAAAGCCCAAACCATAAGAACTAACAAAAAGTACAAATACATGTTGGGGGGAGAACTTCTCAATGAAGCATGGAGCTTATAAGGATAAAATACAAAGATTGGGACACGAGACTAGCCATGTCACATGTCCATATCAAAGCTTGGGCCACAAGAACCAACAACATTATCATCTATTACCACAACAAAAGGGCCAATGCGGCATTTGATAATGCTCATAATGGAATGTCCAGGACTAAGTCGCAGACTGTTAGTCAGTTACTCCCTGTAAAACCTCACCTAACATCCAGGGCTAATTGAATATGATATGATATTAAATATTGTGCGGTAAATGATTACACGCTCTCTCCTACCATTCTCACATTACATGATTGAAGCACACCACATATAGTTATGGTGTTTGAACCACCTAATCACTAACCATGACCTTAACAGTTAGCATGGTTGCATGAAAAACAATAATTATAACCTTATACCTATTTTTCCATTACACGTCCCCAAATTGCAGTTAAGATTTGTGCAGGATCTCACATCTTGATCTCCCACTCTTAGTCTAAATCTAAGCCTCAAAACATCCACAATTTTCAGCTCCAGCACAATATATGGGTTAGATTAGATGTTAGGTTTTTTAATATTTACTTTCCTTTCTTTTTTGCTTTTATGTTTCTTAATTTAAGTTTAGGATTTTACTTTTTTAATTACTATAACTCACATTCTCAATCTTGAAATATCCACGTTTTTCAGCTCTAGCACAACATAAAGATAGTTTAGATTGTCCGTATATTTTCTTTCTTTACTTTATTTTTGCTTTTGTGTCTTATTTAGGGTTTAAATTTTTTAATTATTTCAACATGTTCCATATTGGTAAGCTAATGCTATATTATATATTTATATAATATATTATATAGCATATCACGTTATATAACATAGTATGTTAAAAAGCATATTACGTAGAAACATATATAATATAATATTTATAATTATATACGAACATAGTATGTTAAAAAGCGTATTATGTACAAACCCTAGGCGTTGGGGAGTAGAATTTGCATGCTTAAACAGTAAAAAACGGTCACTAATGGCATTTTAAAAAAAAATTATCATCTTTTCATAGAAACCAATGACTTAAAATAATTAAAAACGCATTTTTAAACCCTAAAGGCAAGTGAAAGACAAAACTAAAAGCTAAAAGAATACAAATGATACAAACAAAACAAAAAAACAAAACCACTTGGCTCTCACTTTTCTCATTGTATACTTGCCTTCCATTCCTAGTGTAGGGTTGAAACTTCATCAAGCATTATTCTAATCATTTTCCTACGCTGATTGAGGAGCCCATTTGCTGCCAAGGTGAGATTTTAAACTTATAAGTTTTAGCTTGTATTGTTTCATCTTTTTTTTGTCACTTTTTTTACAAGTTGCTGCCCTATGGTTTGTTTTTGAATTTTTTTTGTGATTTTGTGTTTGTTTTTAAACTTGTAGTTATACATACTACAAC
Organism: Torreya grandis; assembly: GCA_037957365.1. NCBI lineage: Eukaryota > Viridiplantae > Streptophyta > Pinopsida > Cupressales > Taxaceae > Torreya > Torreya grandis. The sequence continues at coordinate 4,307,930 of JARHVA010000206.1, forward strand.
GTCTCGTAGTTCTTCCTTTGTTGGCCAAAGCCAACACAAAATGGATGCACACTCACCGCTTTGGAAATGTGTGACATTGGTAGAACAAGTTTTACGTGGTGGAACCTATATTTGAAAATGCAATACTTGTAATTGTCAATTGTCAACACAATCCTTGTTCAGGGTTTAGTTCGTAGAAAACACATTACCAACAAAAAGTTCCACCTTACTGAAGTGGCAGGGTGGGCTTCTATAAAAAAGTTTTCCTTTCACTCAAGATAATTTACTATTCAAATTTTCCTTAATATCCAGCAAACTTTATAGCATTTATTTCAGGTGACAAGTCCATTAGTATGTAGGAAAATAAACAATTGCATTACTGAAAAGATTGAATCTGCTACACCCTTAACCTATAACGCGTCCAAGGATATGTGTAACCAACTTTTAACTTACATACCTTTCATATTATTTTATTATATTTCTCTATGTTCTTACTATGGTCAGCCTATGGAATAACCATGGCTAAGTAGAGTATATATAGAAGGTAGTGGTTAGTCTTTTATCATCATATTGTGAATTCTGCTCTTATTGCATTGTTGTGGAAGTTGCCCCCTCGAAGCGGCCCAGTGATTATCATCAAGTATTCTGCTCTTTTGTCAATTATTGTTGTGGATTTAATTATTTTCCTCTTAATTCTTCGATGTATTCCCTTAATGCGAACATCTAAGTAATTTCATTGCAAAATCATACTTTTAACATTCAGTGATCTCTAGGATAAAGCTTCACACAATATTCTATTCATAAAACCACAAAATCCAGAAACAAATTATCATTAAAGTATGTAACACTTGCTATTGTAAATGATATTAGGTAAGAACTTAATTGCCATTTTCACATTTTACAAAGAAAGGGGGAAAACAGTAAAAATATAGGACTCACAATCACTTCATCGAGTAATTCATAAACAAGGACAAAATTTTTCCGGAGTGAATCTTCATTCAGAATTCCAAGATAGTCTTTTATGACGCGTGCTATCCGTTGCAGAAGCTCCAACACAAGTGCAGGTGACACGTTAACTCTTGTCGTTGCAACAAATAACAGTCCGGCAACTTTTACGTGTAAATAGTTCACACCATCTACATTCTGCACCAAAGAAATACACCCCAATCCAGAATGGTTTATTGAATTTCCACTTAGTCAAACGGGAAATAATTTCAGAACTACTTGTATCTGCTCAGCATTGAATTAAAATTGTGCAATACTATTTTACAGATATTCAAACCACAAAACAACCTTTTCAAGATACAGAATGCCTTTAACACAATAAAAAAAATGATAAACTGGGTCAAACTTGAAACAAAACGATGTTGTTTAAAATCATCTGCTCCCACACCAAGACTTTTTCCAGAACTGGTTCAGTTTTGGAGAATCCGTACAAATAAGGAAAATAGAAAGAAAACCTATTTTCAATTAATATCCAAAGTAACCAATAGAGCAGAAGAGGTCCAAAAACAAGAAAATACATACGCCATCTCCAACTTTAGCAGAAGCTAGAACCTAATAATAATGTCCAGGAAACGAACAATATAGGGAAGAGTAACAGGTAGCTCATTAGAGTGTAGTACAGCCGCCAAAATTCTTAGAACTAAGAAAAAGTATTAGATTGTCTCTGAATATGTAGCTAACCATTCCTATCATGCATTAGTGTTCTCACCTTGACTTGTAACTATTAATTCCTTTAGCATTTCCACTGTGAGAAAATAGAAGTTGATTGTAAAGTTCATAATTGTTACTATTTTTAATTTTTAATTTCCGCAATTCTAAGGTGCAACAGTTAGTTATGCAACAAAAAGAAAAATAATAATAATCATAATAGAAATATAAGACCACTGCCATTTTGTTCTTTATTGCTACAGCATTTAATGATATGTTTCATTTATATTCAGACAATAATGCAATTTTTCTTAATTCTAAATGTTGCTTTGTCAATTTCTGTATTGTCAATATCATTACAAATACCATTTAAATATTTGGCAATAAAATTCCCTTGATCTATTAGGCTAACCTTTGCTTTGTCTAGATAATCAGTAGGCCTCCTAGACAATAATTCCAACAAGTTGTTGCAAAAAAAATTCATCGCTTCGCAACCTTCTCAGTTTGTATCGTCATTGCCACTACTGCTTCTAAACTTGAGTTTCTCCCAAAAAAAAAGAATTGCCAAGTATGGAAATCCAGGTTCCAACAGGAGGGAGAAATGGCTCGGAATTTCAGAATTTATAAAAAAAAATCAACTGACTTGGAAAAAAATATATATATTCCAAGTCAGTTGATTTTTTTTTATAAATTCTGAAATTCCGAGCCATTTCTCATATCTATATATATATATATAATAAAAATATCCAAACTACACAAAAAATATTTGCAGGTATACATAATAAGTCCTGAGCAGATGATGGATGGTGTCATTCATCGATCTAACTATCTCCAGCACCAGTGGTCTCACGGCTAGGGGTTTCCCCTCAACCAATTGAGGGTGTGCTCCCACCAGTTTCAGTTTGAGAATGATCATCATATTCCAGATGGGGACCAGATATGTCGTCTTTGCTCCCTCTAGGAGTTAAGGACTGAGGAGCATTTCATTTTCACATGCGCCATTTATTATGAGATCAAGGGGGATATCATTGTCTTTACAAAGACTAGGGCGTCTCTCTATCCATTTTCTTTGGATACCTGTACTAACAATGCTTGGCCCTTTCTCTTCAAGAGCTTGTCACCCTTCGACGCAAGGTACCCCTAGAGCTCCTAGAATAATCAAATATTTCTTTCAGCCTGTTATGGAGGTTGGCAGCATTAAATGCCTTTAAATACACTATTGCTTCCCATACAAAGGGATAGGTCATTGAGACAATGCTCGTCCTTGCACACTACTACTACTAGGGTGCCCCAACACTCTCTCTAAGCATTGTGGATCTGCTCCATTCCTCTCTTGGCATCATGGATTGGCTCTTTCTTGATTCCGAGGGCCCATTAATCCCCCCTTGCCTGCTTCCCGAGCCAAGGGTGTAGGCACACATTAAGATTTTATTTGTTGCTATCGGATTTTCTTCAACCTTGGATGTTAGAAGAGATTCTAGGGGGAGTGCTTTGCTCCTTCCTAGGGTTACCCAACATGCCCAGGCCTTGACAAAGATGTATGATGGACTAGCATCCACTCTTTCCAACTTTCATCAGCCCACAAGGGGTCTTGCTCCCATGGTTATTTGTATTGGTACCTTGACCATATGGGTTGGGGCTTCCCTGCTTTGGGTTTACCTCCCCTCATTTATTTTTATTACTTCATTTCCTTATATTTAGTTAATTTTCAAGCCTAGGGTCCTTTTACCCTAGCACTTCCTATTGTAATTGGGATGTATTCTCGAGTTCCGTTGACCTACTTTTGGTCATTCGTGGACATCAACATATATTTTTTTTATTTTCTTTCTTTCTTTTCCTCCATTGGCTTCTTAATAGAATTTTGTATTTTAGATTGCAGACATGACTGTCAAATATTTTCTAACGAAGAAGAACTTCTGCAGCTGAAGCTTAGTCGAATATATCAGAATCCCTGCACAGAGACCCCTATCCAGCATTTTAGCTCACTTACTTCAGGTGCTACAGAGTTGCAAATTGATCTGTCCAAGATATGTCAACCTTTCTTTCATTACCTATGATAGCCATCACCACTCGTAATGATGAGTATTGAATTAAGGACAATGAACTGCAAGTAGTCTGGAGAAAGGGCTATTTGGTTTTGTTGCTACTCTTCCTATGGCAAACCAATAACTGGTCTTCAAATTTAAAATAAGTAGTTGCCCCAAATCTAGAAAAGTGTGGCCCGATTTGAGCACAGATTTTTATCTGTGGTGTCAAAAAATCAGACAGGCACAATGTTAAAAGGATCTGACCTTATTGGATATGTCTGAAATTAATGACAGGCATTGTATTGCATCTTCTTCAAAATGATCCTACCAGTCAGTGATCACAAGATGTAAGTCAGAAAAAAGCAAAGTTATCAAGTGACAGGTGCTGCATTCAAACGGATGGATTAGGAACCTTTCTATCTGGATGGAATATTTCTTTCAAATGCTTCGTGATCTATGTAGTAATTTTGTATATATGTGAATATGTATGATCAGACCCTGATGTAGTAGATCCGATCCTGATGTAGTAGATCCGCTAGTTTCAGGAGTGTTTAATCAGAAACAATATTTTACAGCTTCTGATTAAGTGGTTCTGAATCTGGTTTTACTTTTTCAATATCGGGTTGCCATCAAACATCTTGTTTTTTGGGTAACAATAGGAAAACATTTCTTAATGTTTGATCATTGTATGCCACCTGTGAGTTGTGTGAATGTATTTTTATCTATGGTCAGTACCATTGTCCCTTTTTTAAACTCACCTATCAACAAGAATCCAATAACAATAAAATATGAAAAAATAACAAAATTACACGTTTTATTTTTAATAATAATCTTATAGATCAGCCCTCCCTACTTCCCTCACATGTTAATAAGGTTGGAAGATTTATATAAATTGGTCGGCATAAGCTTTGCTGATAGGAGGGAGATTAAATTAAAACTAAAATGAAATAAAGATCCAGGCAGGTTTGGTCCATCTGAAAAATATAGGTCTTAAACAGATCCAGCAGCCAGGTTTTGCAATGTAAAAAAAAATTCAACCATATCCAAGAAAATAACAAAATCCTTCCAGCTATGCTATTATCTGCCAATGTAAATTCTCAATATCCAATCTTTTGAAGTAAGGTTTGGAGTGGAACTTTCCTCCAAAAGGAAATATTTGTAAATAATTTATAAAATGAAGTATAAAAGAAAAGATAAATCAGCACCATAGCATCATAGCAAATGAGTTATGATTCCAGCAACATCCTGCGTCCTGCGTCGTCTTAGTATTAGTGACAGTATAGTAATCAGGTATTCAAAGATGCAATTTCGTACTTATATTCCATGTTTCACTCAAATTTCTATTACAGTTTCAATGGTCAATGTTAAAATTTCATTGTTCATTGTTCTTTGTTCAATGTCACAGATGTTATTAGAATTTTAAATCTTTGGAATGTTTAATCATTAATGATGTCTAACAACAAAATAAAACATGTTCTTTTATTAAAATAAATTGTATCTCATATAAATATATATATATATATATATAGCCACCACAGAAAAATAGCAAATATCAAACATATAAAAGTGAAGTGAGATGAGGCTCTAATATAAGATGAATCAACTCATTTTCGCATTTTGAAAGAAATAATGATGCGTAAATATGTTAATATTTTCCATTAAATGATCCAGATTTCCCATAGAAAAGTGCACAACTTTAACAAAGACTCGTGATAGACTGCCATCTATACAGTACATTGAAAATTCTCGATCATAAAGTTGTAGCTGTCAGATACTTATATCTTGGGTAATGGAATACCTACGAAAATTGGTGGTGCCTCCTCTCCATCGTCGCCTTTCCAAAACTTCACTTTGCGAAAAAATATTTCAGCACTTCCCTTCGGTACCTCCCCACGATCTTCAACCTCAGAAACAACACAGTTGCATTGGCGTTCTATAAGTTCAATTAACTAAAAAACACCCGAGTCTTACTAAACTCATATCCAAATGACTACTTAGAGAGCTCACAGTTTTTTAAAAAGCCATATTGAAGCACAAAATGCTTTACACTTAAAAACCAAATTAAAGCAGGAAAATATAACAGAACAAGATAGCATAAGAGCTTTTTCTGCTCACAGTGTACTTCAGAAATTTCAATTAGTAACTCATAAGTAAAAGGCTAAAAGCATAGGAAACACAATAGCAAGAAAAGATGCAAAACTCAATAAACATTTTTGACCTTTCCTAAGGTTTAAATATTTTCAGACTTCACTGTTATTCATCACTTCAAACTGAGGAGGATCTTATCTTTGCCAAGTACAATTGAAGAAGGGCAAAATGCCTTTCTCTATATTATCTTCTCGTGTCACCATATCAATAATGTTATGGGAAGTTTGGAAGCAAATAAAGGCATGTCAGTTTGGCTGATTTTGGTTCTACCACTGTTTAGAGACAAACAAATAGTTCCAGTGTTGCATGGGTATAGCACACATCAGAAAGTTTTAAAACACATGATTATTTTCAGCTAGTCGAGCAGTTAAAAATGCCACTGCATGGCAGCGACTATCAGATGCAAAGGCTCAATCCCCTTAGGATTTGAAGACAAGTAACCAGCTATTAACCATGCTCCAGACTTTGTGTTTTCTCTAGGAAAACTACCAAAGTTTTGCATATGATGTTTTGGCCTTGATGAAGATATTTCTAGGTTAAATCTAGTAATTCATTAAAACTATTATTTAGAGTGACAAGTATATGAATTGCAGTAGTCTTCCTATTATTAAAACTCTCACCCTAAGCTGATACGATATTATAGTAACAAAAAGTTTTATGTTTTGATACTAAACAAACAGAAAAAAAAAATGAAGACTATGGACTTAATCCAGAATGCTTACAATAATATCTAAATGTTTCTTTAAAATTTATGTCTTTCGTAGAACGTAAATTTTTCCAGAAGGCATCTTGACATCATTGAGGCATGACAAGCATTCCAAGTGGTTTCATAAAATTGGCTACTTTGCAGTAAATTTAAAATGTCTGCAACATCAAGCCAACAGAGAAGCCATCATTAATCCATGCATAAAGAATCTTTTTGCTCATCAACATCATCTCCTAGAGTTCTGAGCTGCCACTTACAACTTTCCATATTTTACATATTCGTCATAATTTTCCACACTTTAAATATACTCTATTTTTCTACTATGTTCAAGCTACAGTTAAAAATGGACCTCACTTACTTGACTCTTTCAACTTGCACCCTTTATCCCACTACATAATTTATTAAATAAATGAAAGGCAGAAAGATAAGGAAACCAATGAAGGCTATGGAGGGCAAAATGCCTTCAGATTTCTAAAGCAAATAAGAAAGGATGACGGAAGCAAAGAATCTCAAAGAGTAGACAATGAGACAGAAAAAGAGGAAGGAGGAAGGGCAGTGCAAAGTGCAGACCATATCTTCAGATTAAAAATAAAAATCCAGCCTATAACAAAAACAATATTATTTTTATATAGTTTTTAATACAGTTTTTGTATATATAAGTATAAAGAAAATACAATAATTATATGGTGTTACCTATATTAAAAAAGAAATCAACCTCCACATAAACATGTTTGCTTTTATATATGTGCATGTGCGCATATGTGTGTGTGTGTGCGTGTGTTTGTGTGTCTCTTTCTAAAGCAAAAATACAGGAATTAACTACATTACAAACAATGGTTAGGGATTCAAATTTAGTCAAACAAATTATGTTTGTTATTGGAGACTTTTCTTATGATGATTTGAGGAGTTGCAACAGTGATAATGACAAAGTTTAAAAACACTAACTTGTAACCACGGTGGACATGATGATCATGAGAAGTCCCATTGTTTGATACACACTGCAGAGAACAGTCCGATTGTGATAGAAGGAAAGCCAATCTTAGATGGATAAATGAAACTAGTTGGGAAATTTACATACTCCATGAAGAAACAGTAACAAGATCCTATTCAGGTGATTCTAGTTCTAATATCAGTGATGATTGATAGTACAAGGTATATTTCCCATGTACTCTCAAATGAGGGAGGGGGGAAGATAGGACATAGCATGTATCAGATTTTCAGTACAATTTATTTAGATTACACACGATCCACAATTCAAAGTGCAGAGTTCATAGTTTTGAGTGCAGAACAATATGAGCACGGTCTTGATACATTTGATGTGATATGACCACACAATTTATCTATTGGTAAGTTGCAGTCAGATTCAGTTGCAGTTGACACAGCTTTCAGTTTGATCAACAGTTTCAGAGGTCTCAAGATTTGAGACCCAAAATTCCAGATAGTCTCTTATCCACGAACAATATCATGGCTGACCCAAGCATATCAGTCAATTTAAGACTCAACCAAAGGACCAAACAACACAAGTTGCAGTTTGTAGTTTGTACTCCATCACTTTCAGCATCAGCAGAAGTACAGTATCATCACCATCAGCAACAATATCCACCAGTCCCAATTCCAGATTTACACCCTCTATCCACAGCTTGTTTTGAGGGGTGCAGGGGGAGAGGGGGTGTGGGGGGTGATGAAGGAACAAATCAAGCTCCTAAGTCATCTATACCAATGATTAACCACTCACCAAGTACGGAGCATGTTGCCAAGTACTCACCGTTTTTTGGCCCAGGTGAGTTTTTGCTGCTTTAACTTGCAAGTCTGCCTGGGCGAGTTTTGGCAAGATTCAGTGTGGAACTCGTATTGAGTACTCAACGAGTCCGATTCTATAACTCGCCATATGCGGTTATGCAATTTCGACCTTTGCATTTACCTCTTCTTAAGCCCACGCCCACACATTTTCATCACACACCATTTGAGCATCCTTTGAATGAATTGGAGGGAGTTTATAGCGGGTTTGTAGAGCAGATTTGAGGAATTTCAATTTCCAAGTTAGTTTTTTTCTTTAGCATGTAAATTCTTTCTATAATGTTAATATTATGTTTTTAAACGTGATTTACAAATTTACATGCATTCAAATCAATTCCCATAATTATTATTCATGACTTACGTTAGTTTTCATAATTTGTGAATAAAATTACTGGTTGTTTTCATGTATATAGGGTTTATGATTCAGTTTGTTTTTTTTTTTAACCTTTTTTTTTGTATTTAAACATGTCGCAGGTTAGCATACAATGGCATCAGGCTCAGCATCAACGAGTGGAAGCCGTAATAGGGGAGTGTGATTTGCACATTCTACTCGAAGAATATTTTTGGAGGCATCAATCACCTCAAATACCATATTGAATGCATTCCTTGCCACGACATCACACCATGGAAGAGGCAAAACGAGAGATGCAAGCAATGCTTTCATTGTTGGATGAGAATAAACTAAAGGGAGCAAGGGTACAAGCAGTCATAGCAACAGTCATTAATCCTGACTTGGCAATAGAAAGAGAGATAGATATGGCAAAGATTGTGCGCTCCAGTTGTGAACCACACATATGAAGCACATCCACCTCATCCACTTCTAGTAAAATGAAACATACCTAGGACACAACCTACGTTGCAAGGTACAAGGTGAAAAGGAGGTGCACCAGGAAGCAGATAAAGCGTGTGCAAATTTCTATTCTTATAACAGTCTTCCCTTCAATGTGGTGAAGAGCCTCTATTGGGAGTATTTGGTAACATCATTGGCAATTACAGAGAAAGGGTACAAGGCACCTTCTCCAAAAGATTTAAGTGGGAGGTTGATCCAAAATATTGTTGTATATGTAAAGCCAATTCTAAGAAAAAAAAGAAGCAGTGGTGAAAGTTCAGATGCACCATTCTTTCAGATAGGTGGGATGGATGAAAGGAACCACATTCTCATCAAATTTTTAGCGACTTCAAATGGTGAGATGGTTTTCTTGAAGTCAATTGATGTCTCTAACAAAATAAAGAATGCAAATACTTTGGGCCCAATGGTAGAGGAGGTTGTATTAGAAGTGGGCATCAAGAATGTTGTGCATATTTTCACTAATAATGCAACAACATATGTGATGGTTGGGAGACTACCTAAGGAAAGGCATTCATCACTCTTTTGGACCCCTTTGCGTGGCCCATTGCCTTGACTCTTTTGGAGGACCTACGCAAAATTGATTAAGTGAGACCAATTGGAAAAAATACCAAAAACATCAAAAAATACATTTATAATCAACCTTGGGGTCTCAACTTGATGAGAGATCACACCGAAGGGAAAAAGCTTGAGCGAGTGGGTGTCACAAGGTTTGCAACTAACTTCCTAACATTGCAGAGTATTTGTAGTTTGTTTGCACTATTGAAGCGGATGTTTGTGAGTCAAACATGGCTAGACTCAACATATTCAAATAAAATTGATGAAAAGAAGACCACAAAGATTGTTTTTGATGATACCTTTGCAAAGAGAGTTGCACAAATCATCATGGTAACTTTCAATCTAAATTTCAAGCCGATTTTTTTTTTTTTTTAAGTATTTATTTTAATTGTAAGTTTGTAACTTTAATTTGTTTGTAAGTTAAATATTTTATGCTTTCAGAGTTCTCACAAATAAATTATAGCTTTTCAAAATAATTGTGTTACTCTTTTTTGCTCAACCTTTCAGATCACCACTCATGATCATTTTTGCTAATGAAGGATCACGGGTTGTGATCCGAAACATCGAACAAAAAAGAGGAACACAATTATTCCAAATAGCTATAATTTATTGTTTGTAAGTGTCGAGCCTTTGGTGAGGCTTTCGTTCTTAGTGGATGGGGAGCAAAACCCAATAAGATACATTTATGAGACCAATCATAGGGCCAAAGAGGCCATCCAAAACTCTCATGGGGGTAGAGACAGATTTGCTCATATTTGAGAGATAATTGATTAGAGGTGGAACAATCAACTCCACCAACCCATTCATGCAACGGGGTATTGCCTCAACCCCAAGTATTTCTTCTCCAATGGGGAGGTTATGGAAGGCCTCTAACCATGAATTGAGAGGATGACACCTGAGATTGAGGTGATGGACCTCATTATTTCAGAGTTGAAGAATTACAAGCGGATTAGGAGGAGGCGATTTTCTTCATCACTAGTAATCCGAGATAGATCCACCCAAACACCAGGGAACAAAAATTGGAGACTTTACTTATATCTTACAAATAGGGTTTAAATATTCCAGTTACTAGACAACTTGAAACAGACAATGATCTAAATTGACCATTTTTTTTAAATAGAGAACCCGAGTTTCCTATGTGAATTAACAACTATCTGATAAACTCAGATCTGTTCAGTAACGCCAAACCTAAATCTCAAATGAATCGAATGCCCCATATTAAATTTATTTGTCTGTGTTCTACTCCATTAGCAGCAGCAACCACATCTTATGATTGACCAGCTGAGATCTTTAAAAAATAAATAGATAAAAAGAAGGAAAGGCGTAATTTGAAATTTTGTGACAAAAAGAGTCATACAACTTACAGTCTCGGAAGACAATGTTGTCTCCCCTCTGTGAGAGCACGAAGAATTGTGAGATCATGTTGTCCTTGCCTGCAGCTAAGCTGAAACGCAGGATTTGAAGGGAGCCGAACCCACTTGAGATTGCCTAATGTGGGAGGGCACGGACCTGAGATAAATTAAGTACCCTTGTCCACACAAAAAAACAAGTATCTACCCTTTGTGGTGTTTGGCAAAGATACTCTGCGACTCCTCCTGCACGCCCTTCTCCTCAAACAGCTCTTGCCTCGTCGCTATTTTCGCCAAAATGAAGAAGGAAACTACTATAATAAGATTCTTTTTTATTATTATTATTATTAGTTATTAGGAATGGTCTCATTTAAAAGGCCCTATGGGTACATCGAAGGGTAAGTTGATTAGCGTCGTAGGTGTTGGAAATATGTAATATTGTGTACAGAGTTGTTTTTAAAATGTAGTGTTTATATTGAGGGTTGCAGTTTGACTAGTAAGGATGATGGGTATTTATATTCATCCACCAAGATATAAATCCGTTTAGATACGTGACACCACTAGGTGATTTTGATGGCGTGGATGCCCTTTATTCATGGTAATTTAGTCAAAGGAGCTCACTGATTTAGATGTATGCTTACTCGATATTTTAAAATTTGTTATATGTGTATTTGTAAAATATGAGTAGAGATGTTCATATTATATGCAATTCAATGTTTCCATGTAATGTCTCCTGTATATCAAAAAAATAAAAAATGTAGTGTTTATAAAGCGTTTTTATAATAAGTTTAATCTTACATTGGTAAGAAATGTAGTGTTTGTAAAGCATTGTTATAATTAGGTTAATTTTGTATTGGTAAGAATTGTGAAACAAGGGTGATTTACAAGGCATTACACATACTAAAAACATTGCTAATAGAAAAAGAGGCTAGAGGGTGAGAAGCCAAAATAATTGATTGAATTCATAGTTCATCTCCCTTACTAACAAATACTAACACAAAATATGTGTCGTACATTAAAAAATCATCCTAAGATGACTTAAACATGCAAATTGAAATATGACATAAATGTTGGCCATTTTTGGCCCACATACCAAGCTGAGCAGAGTTCATGTGGAATGAGCAGACCAAAGGTTTGAAACAAGTATAAGATTGTAAAATGAAGAGGATCCAAGCAGATTTTTCGTGATGCCCAAGCATTCAAAAGCATGGACCAGGTTGCACAAATCTTAAAGATCCATCAAACCTCCGAAGGAATTATCAAAGGGTGAATTATGCAAGCTTTTGACCATACCATCACCAAGACATCATGTAGGAGCAAATGGACCAGCCAACTTGTGCATTTAAGATCTTCACTCAAAAGCCTCATGCGACCAATAGATCGAGTGCAATTGTAGTTCTACATGCCATGATCATCCTCAAAAATATTAATGCCCGCACGAGCTTTCTAACTCAAGTTATAAGCTTATAAAATTAGACTTGTGTAGTAAGATGTTCATGTTAACATCAAGTTTAAGCTCAAGCAAAACAAATCCTATTGAGCTTAAAATTGATGGTCATTCGAATGTCAATGATAGTTATGCGAATGTTATTTGATGGGAGCGCAGATGTCAATTTTAAACTCATGAACTAGCCACTGACTTTCAAATAATAGATCCTGACAAGCTCAATGGTCATCACTCGATCTTACATCTTGATACAACAGTGCGAGATGGGTCAAATAGTCAAGGAGCTCAAGAGATTGACACATGGCATAAGCACGTGTTGCTAGCAAACTAACAGTGAATCCTGAGGATTAGCGCCCATTTGACACGTGACATAATCTTAGACAGAGTTGACAAGTTAAGGGGCAAAATCAATGGCTGACACTTGATCATACATATCAAGATTGACGGTGTGAACGAAGGTTAAGGAGTCAATGCAGCCAAATTGGGTTGCTGAAAACTAATGGGAAAAAGATCGAGCTTGGGACATTTTTGATAGAGATTGGTGAGCCAATTTTTGACCTCGGGCAAACAAATATAAGGAACCAAGTTTAAGTTTGACTCGAGCTAGTGGAAATACATGGAACTAACTTTGATGCAAATCCCAATACAACTAGAACGAAGACTCTGAGACTAGGCTCCACCATTAAGGCTCTATAGAGATAGATTAGGTCTTTTAGACCTAATATAGATCAAAGGTCGATAATTTGGTGGCTAAATGGGACCAGGCATTGAGTAGAGTATAGACAACTATAGGAAAACCAATGGTCTTAGTTTGGTTTTCCATCTATAGATGAATCTATGATCTAAATATAAACAATAGAGTAGATGTGTGTTTAATGCAAAGGGGCCCATTTGTCGATGTGGCTTCATCATCGATAAAGTAGGTACTAATTGTTGTCCATGGCATGGCACTGTCAATATCATGATTCGAGGATTTGATCCTCATGAACATGTCAAGTGGACTTAGGGTCCCAAGGTGGTGAACAGGTAGTTGGAGAAATAGTTAAGGGCATTATTTCTATTCAAATAGACCTTGTCATCATGCCAAACAAACTCTTGTCCTTTAGTGAATCTCTCAGCAAATAAGAGGAGCCTACAGATTATGGAAGCAAAGGAAGTTAAGCTTGTTGATAAGGATCAACTCTGATTAGAGGAAGACATGCATGCAGGAAGGATTCAATGAGCTACCACCTCACTTCTTGATCTTGAACGAATGTTCCCATCTCTTTTTCTCTCTTCTGCTATATATAGAAGCTTTTGAGCCAAAAAATGGATCCCCGTTGTATCACTCTACTCCCTCTCTTGGGTATGGCTAAACCCTGTCAAGATGGGACTTGTAACCTCTTGAGATGAATACAAGACTATTTTTTAGATTTCATTATTCTGGGATAGTGTGTACATGTCAAATTTACATATGTGGTAGAAATCTCTCCCTTGTCAAGTCATGATCTCACCTAGTTACTAGTTCATCTTGTTATACAGGTCATGTTTAGTGTTTTACATTTCTTAATTGAATCCTGCATGCGGATGTTGTGATTGGTTAGTGTCTTGAATTAGGCCTCCCCATCATCTCCCTCAACTTTAGATCATTTGGTGAACCTCTTCATAAAACACTGATGTATGACAGATATTTGGAATCCTGGATCTAGTCTTTTACTTATTTCATCAGTGTTCTAAGAGTCAAGCAGGGTGGATCAACCATAATTTAGGTGCATCACTATCTTTAGCTTAGGTTTCCCTTTCATGTTATCTCTTTCTCCCTTTTTGCTAGTCATTAGTAGGTTTTAGTAGTGTGGAAATGAGCTAAATGATGCACTAGAGGAGCTAGCCTCATTAAAAATCCTAGAGGTCTGACCCCATTATAGGATAACCTAAGCCTAGGGTCAATCCCATGTTGAGCTAGATTTGGAAGTAGGACCTAAACACTTCTGCTTCCAGCTAGGGCGCAATCTAGATCTCCAACATTTTTGGCATGCTCGATGGGACTAAGGTCTAAAAGAGTAGGAAGATCTTTGTGTGTCTTTCCTCTGATCAGCTTTTGAGAGCAAGCAAATTACCACCAATTGTGACTCTAAATCAAACTTTTGGTTATGAGCAAACTAGGTATGTCTTGATAAAGTTTTTAATTAGTTTTTTGCATCTCATTTGACATGAAGTTAATACGAATAGTTATGGTGAATATTCCTATTATCCACCTCCTTATTAGCGGCTCAAATATGACCCTCATAATCCATATGAGCCTAATTAGCCCTACCAAGATTTCTATCAAAGTTATGAGGAGCCTTGGCAAGTTTTTCATGATCCTTATTATTAAGGGAATAGCTCTTACCTTCCTCATGATCCTCACCAGCAATATGAGGACCTGTTTTAGTCATATATATAAGAATATTGCCCTGTTCCTCCATATGAACAACAAGCCCATCATAATATTGTTCCTCATCAACCCTATCATGAGCCATCTATATCAGCACTTAAGCAGTCTTTAATAAGCCTTGACAAGCATGCACTAGAATTGTTCTCACATAAATGTTATGGCCAAGATGTCCCTACTCACCTGATTCATCATGTGAGAGAGTCATTACAGTGAATAAAAGAAGAATGGAAACTTGTTGAGAGAGCAAATTGGAATAATCTCACAGGTGAGATAATGGATGTAGGTGGTTACATTCAGAGCATTGAGGATAAGCTAAAAGGCCTTGAAGAGCAGTAGGTCCAACATCACCAATCTCATGTGCCTACATATACACCACCTCAGCCTTCTTATGTGGCATCCATTCCTCCTCAAGAGACCATTCCAAGTGCCCCTTTAAGTATGCCAAGTTCCTCATGTGTTCCTCAGACCTTTCCTTCTTGGAGATCTATCCAAGAAAGCTATCAAAGAAAGGAGATTATTGTGGAACAACCTATTGCTGAAGTTCAAAAATCCATCCTTTTTCAAGAACCCCATATGAAGTCCTTCAAGGTTCCAAGTTGGAATCAAGTGGTGAAGTCATGGGGTAAGCAAAGTGAGGCAAATCTAGATTTGAGGACCCAAGTTAAAGGAGGATCTAAACCTATGCAAACCTCTCTCATCCCTCCTCAGGATCCTTCTTCTATCCCTTTTCTTCATGAAGCCACTAGCCACCTTAAAGAGAAGATATTCCAAGAGAATATTGATAAGTTGATCAGGGAGTTAGAGTTGAAGACAAGGAAAGAGGAAGAGAACCAGAATCACAAAGTTGAAGGGTAACCTCTATATTTTCCATCTTGGAACCAAATCATGCAATCAAGCAAATCCAAGGTCACTCAATCCCCTCCCTCCCCTCTTCAAGAATCTAGGTCATTTCCCTCTTGGAAATCCATTCAAAGCAATATGTAGAAGAAAGAGAAAGTGGTGATTATGGAAGTCAAACAAGAGACCATGTAGCCTCCACTCCTTTCCCCTCAAAATCCCAAAGCTTTTCCTTCGTGGAGAGCCATTCGAGAGGCAAAGAAATAGGAAGAGGAGGTGAAGGTGATCCAAGAAGAGTAAAATCAGGTACCTATTGTAACTTCTTTGGACCTCTCTCGTCTTGTTGAATATTTTCAAGGATCTGTTATGCCACTCTTTGAGAAAGAGCCTCTCCTCTATGAGGCAACCCAAGAAAATGCAACTAAATAAGCAGGGAATGAAGGTGACTTGAGTGATGAGGAAGAAGAAATCATGATTAGGACACCTCTTGGAAAGGACAAACATGCTTCAGTTTTCCATGATGATGCAAATATGGAACAAGTGCAAGAGAAAGTTGAGGTAGAGGCTGAGATACAAGTACACGAGAAAGAATATACAAGAGAAAGATGTCCTAGTTGGATAAGTTGGTGATGTTTTCCACAAGTTATTTGATAACACAAAAGTTACCATTTATCATGAAGGACAAGAGCTTGCAGGTGAAGAACAAGCTGAAATTGAGAGCATGCTTGATCATCAATTTGATATTGAAAATGAAGCAATGTTGATTGACCAATCTGTGATGTCAAAAATATGATTGCTTCTAAAATTTAGTTTGAAAAGGCTCCAATTGAACTACAGCTTCATGAGAACAAATCTTCTAACTCTTTGATATCTTTCATTCAAGTTTTTCTGTACTTGAATGCGGTTCATTACAGGATAAGAGGAGTGCTATCATCAAACAAGAGACAATTGTTCTCTCAGGAGATGACATGTTTGAAATTTTCAAACATGGTTATCAACTTTTATCTCCAAATTCAAACATCTCTCTACTCTTGGAAGCTGAGAATGAGTTAAAATGGCCTCAAGAAGTCACAAGATCAAGTCCATCTCCCTTAGAGGTCAACCTTATAGATATGTCAAAGGAGACACATCAATCTGGTCTATATGTTCATGATCAGCAGTTCATAAATGAGGAAGAACTGGAGTTGTTCCTATAAAGTCCATAAATTTGGAAGGAGTATGATTGGGTCTTGGACTCATGTCTACAATCCATGCACTTGAAATTGGTAGTAAAGGAATCAGTTACTTCCCCAGGAAGACATGAGAATCCAATTGCTCATAGCTGCAAAAGAGAGTTGTCAAGAAAAGGCAATTATGTTTCAAAGTTCCAAGGTGTACAAAATAGTTTCCCATTTGACCCAGGTGGAGAATACTTGTAGATTGTAGCCATGTACATATTAGAATAATTTACATGCATTCCTCTAAGTGCAATTTCTGGCACCTTTGTTTGTTATCCTCAATTTGTTCTAGGTTAGTTTCCCTTTCAATAAGTGCCTTGGGCACTCTGTCTTATTTTGTTCTTTCTTGGTTTTTTGTATTTGTTTCAAGAGAGGTTAAAGCAAGATTGGTAGCCAGGATTGACACCAAGTCAATATGTTAGACCCAAGTAGAAATTCCATGTCCAATGGATTGGACAAGGCAACATGGTTTGCGTGTTCTTGCATAGATAGGCACGTAACCCCTAAGAGTTGCCAAAGATGTTGGCCTTTTTTGGCCCACATACCAAGCTGACCAGAGTTCGTGTGGAATGAGTAGACCAAAGGTTTAAACAGATCTAAGATTACAAAATGAATAAGATCCAAGCAAATTTTTCATGGTGCCCAAACTTTTTAAAACATGGACCAGGTTGCACAAATCTTAAATATCCATCAAACCCCTGAAAGAATGATCAAAGGGTGAATTATGCAAGTTTTTGACCAGACCATCACCAAGATATCACGCAAGAGAAAATGGACTAGCCAACTTGTGCATTTAATATCTTCACTCAAAACCCTTGCATGACCAACGGATCAAGCACAATTGTAGTTTTACATGCTAGGATAATGTCAAATTTAAGCTCGAACAAAACAAATCCTATTGAGCTTAAAATTGATGGGAACATGAACATCATTTGATGAGAGTGTAGACATCAATTTTAAACTTGTGAACTAGGCATTGGATTTCAAACAGTGGGTCTCAACAAGATTAATGGTCCTTGCTCGATCATCATCTTGATCCAATGGTGCAAGATGGGTCAAACAATCAAAGAGCTTGAGAGATTAACATGTGGTGTAAGCATGTGAGGCTGGCAGACTGATAGTGAATCATGAGGATCAACATGCATTTGACACGTGGCATAAGCTTGGATAAAGTTGATAAGTCAAGGGGCTAGATCGATGGTTGGCATTTGATCGTATAAATCAAGATTGATGATGCAAATGAAGGTTAAGTTGTCAATGGAGCTGAGTTGGGTTTTCGATAACCAATGGGAAAATGATCAAGTCTGGGACATTTTTGATGGATATTGGTGAGCTAGTTTTCAACCTCAGGCAAACAAATATAAGAAACCAAGCTTGATTTCAATTTAAACTAGTGGAAATACATCGAATTGAGCTCGATGCGGATCCTGACATAACCAAAATGAAGATTTTGAGACCAAGCTCTACCATTAAGGCTCTATAGAGATAGATCAAGTCTTTTAGACCTAATATAGATTAAAAGTCGGCAAGTTGGTGGCTAAATAGGACCAAGCATCAAGTAGAGTATAGACAACTATAAGAAAAGCAATGGTCTTATATTGGTTTTCCATCTATAGATAAACCTGTGATCCAAATATGAAAAATAGAGTAGATGTGTGTTCAATGCAAAGGGGTACATCTATCGACATGGCTCCATCATCGACAAAACAAGTACTAACCTCCGTCCATGGAATGACACTATCAGTATCATGATTTGAGGATTTGATCCTCATAAACACATCAAGTGGACTTAGAGTCCCAAGGTGGTGAACAGGTAGTTGGAGAGGCAATGAAGGGTATTGTTTTCATTCAAACAGACCTTATCATCATGCCAAACAAACTCTTGTCCTCTAGTGAATCTCTCAGCAAATGAGAGGAACCCATAGATTATGGAAGCAAAGGAAGTTAAGCTTGTTGATAAGGATCAACTATGATTGGAGGAAGACACACATGCAAAAAGTAATCAATGAGATGCCACCTTACTTATTGATCTTCAATGCATGTTCCCATCTCTTCTTCTCTTCTACTATAAATAGAGGCTTTTGAGCCAAAAAATGGATCCCCACTGTATCACTCTACCCCCTCTCTTGGGCACGACTAAATTCTGCCAAGATGGAGCTTGTAACCTCTTAAGATGAATAGAAGACTATTTTTTATATTTCATTATTTTGGTATAGTGTGTACATGTCAGATTTGCATATGTGGTAGAAATCTCTCCCTTGTCAAGTCATGATCTCACCTAGTTACTAGTTAATTTTGTTATGCAGGTCGTGTTTAGTGTTCTTCATTTCTTGATCGAAGCCCACATGTGGATATTGTGTCTGATTAGTGTCTTGCATTAGACCTCCCCATCATTTCCCTTAGCTTTGGATCATTTGGTGAACCTCTTCAAGAAACACTGATGTATGACAGATATTTTAAATCCTGTATCTAGTCTTTTACTCCTTTCATTAGTGTTCTAATAGTCAAGCAGGGTGGATCAACCATAATTTAGGTGTATCACCATCTTTAGCTTATGTTTTCCTTTCATGTCATCTCTCTCTCTCTCTTTTCCCTAGTCATTAGTAGGTTTTAGTAGTGTGGAAATGAGCTAAATGATGCATCAGAGGAGCTAGCCTCATTAAAAATCCTAGAGGTCTGATCCCATTATAGGATACCCACAGCCTAGGGTTAGTCCCATGTTGAGCTATATTTGGAAGTAGGACCTGAACACTTCTAGTTCTAGCTAGGGTGCAATCTAGATCTCCAACAATAAATCAACAATAAAATATTTTTAACTCTTTCACATGAAACCAAGTATTCATCTCATGATTTATTAGAGGAGTTGGGCGATTTATTTATTGAGATGGGAACAATAATTTATACAAGGCTCTTTAATGCAACTATGTAAATATGTTGAGAGGCATTTTACAATTGCAGTTGGAGGGTTGGGAGCATTGTGGCAGTAGGCTAGAATGTTCATCAATGTGTTCACTTTTAACTCATATCTTAAATTTGGTGTCCATTTGACCGTCGCTTATAAGATTTTCCTTTTTTCTTGGACAAATCAACTAAATTTGTAATATATTGGCCATACTATGGAATTTGGAGTTCCCCTTTTTTTCCTTTTTTTTTTTGAGCTTCATACATTGATGTAACTAGATTGACATAATTTGTCATCAATTAATTGGAAATCTATGAAGAAGATTGATACGATATAACATCAATTAGTGAGAAATTTATGAAGAAGCTAATGAATTTATTAATAATTGTGCTAAGTGAGAATTCCAAGATAAGGACCTTGAAATGGACATCTCTCAACATTTTTCAAATAGATGTATTTAAGATATTGTACTAGTTATATCTCACCCTCATTTGTTATTAATATAGGAGACAAACACAAGAATATTATGTAATGTTTTTTTGTATGATGCCTAAATTTAATCTTGACAAAAACACCTAAAGACTCCTTAGATAACAATTATTGGGTAGATATTAATCACACATGCCTGAACGAACCATGGAGTGGTACAAACATAGTATAAACAAGGGCATGGAATGCCAAGTCCCTACGAGGATGAGAGGTTCAATTTGATGGTTGTACAAATGTATTTGATTTTTTTCACTATAAATTATTTTAGTAGATTGTGTCAGATTTAAAGTGAAATTAACCCATCTAAAATTGTACAAGATTAAAATATTGGCACTTTATATGTAGTTTTTTGGAACACTTGTAGTTATTAGCAGTCTAAACTAATAACATTTAGTGCCTCATTCCCATGTAAATAGTGTAGTGGCCCCTCACTGTGAACTTTTCCCCTTCATTTACAAGTGTTTACCACATGGTAAATGACATTTTTTGTATTGATTAAAAAGGGTTCTATTGGGGCCCTCACTCGTTTAGGAAAGATTACATAACTTGTTGATAGAAAAGTTATCAACAAGTTATGTAATCTTTCCTAAACGAGTGAGGGCCCCAATAGAACCCTTTTTAATCAATACAAAAAATGTCATTTACCATGTGGTAAACACTTGTAATTGCAAAGGAAGATAGAAAAGGATAATAGAAGAAATTTATAAGGGAAAGAGGAAGAGTTTTGATTTAATATAGTAACATACAAAATGATAAGTGTTGGTTTTTTACTTATTTTTATCCATGTATTTGGCTATGAAGTCTTTCATCCTTTGGTAAAATTCAGTCGCAAAGTCACGACCTACCATGAACCAGTTGACTTCTTACACAAGGGAGGCTCTCATATTATATTTGGAGGTGAATTGATTCGGGGATAAAACATGGTTTGAAATTATACATTCAATTAAGGGCATTCCAAGTGGTTTACCAGAATGTTTGTTCATCTAATATTTTTCATCAAACTGGCCCATTAACTTCTTTCTTCTACATTTGGTGCATGTGTTGTGTATTATATTTGAAGGTAGAGTAAATGTTGGTTATTTGGGTTATCTTTCCATCCTCTTGATTGTGTTTTCAGGATGTAATGCACCTATCCATTTATGCAGGATTGCCTCTATAACTTTGAATCTAACCAAGATGTGTTGGGTGGGCTAGTCAGTCTACTAAGTTTTGAAAGTATGCTTTGGTTTGACACAGTGACTAAGGTTGCATTCAAGGTCCTCTTTCAACCATTTTGTTGCACTTGAGATGAAGTTATGCTCTTTTTTTGGGGGATAATATAGGATCCAAATCTCCTTGAGGACCTCAATTTCAAAGACCTTCTATAGAGAAAGGTTGGCTAGCAGTTATGCCCAAGAGTGACAGCATGTCAGATTACCTAGTTGAGGGGATTCTCATAATTGAAGTAGGTGTGAATGTCTTCGAGTGAGATTATGATGTGAGAGAAGGAAGGGTGGTTGAATTCCATCACAAGGATGCAAAGCTGTGAGAAAGAGGTGTGGAGAATAGTATAGGAGTTCAAATGGTGGTGGTAAAGAAGTGTGAGATAAGATATGATTAAATGGAGGTGAAAGGGAAGAGAATAAAAGCATGCAAACAATGAATTTAAAAGGAGGCAAGGACAATTGTAGTTGATGAGACTTGGATAGTGTGAGGAGAAATGATGGGAGATTAAATGCCTTCTCAAGCAATGATTTTCGTGAGTCCTTCATAATCTAGAATATTATCACTTTGGATCAAATTAAATATTTTCAAGTTCACTCCAAGATTGGCTAAAATGTTTGCAATGTTATCATCCTCTTTAAATCAGTCAATGAATTTGATGTATGAGAAAATTTTAAATATGGAGAATGCAAGACATAAAATAAGTTCCATCTTATAGTTCAAAATCTAACCTTTGTTTAGAGTTGAAAATGACAAGTTGGGAATCACCTTCGATAACAAGTTTGGTGACTCCTTTGGAGTAGGCCAATTATATTTCATTGTTTAATGTTAATAATTTTGCTTGATTATAGGTGGAATCAAGGAGTTGTGTGCCAAGGATGTTGTTATAAATTCACCTTTTTAGTTTTAAAGAATACAACCAACCCCTACTCGCATGTGGTTGTATTGGTAGCACCATTGAAATTGAGTTTAACCCAATTCAGGCTTGGGGGATTTTAGTTGGCATCAAGATGGGAGTTATTATTTAATCTTGTCCCATGAATGGGAGGGTGAGTGATGAGGGGATACTTCTAAAACAGAAGTGTTACACTCGTTTTAAAGACTTTCTTTGGATTGATCATTTTGAAAGTAACCCATTCATATATATTTTCTTCAAGATGGGGCATGAAGTGTTGCTAGGAAAGAGTTGTGTTTTGAAATATATTGCATTTATTTTCAAGCTAGAGGTTTCAAATTATCATGACCGGTGTTACTAACCAAAATGGTAGCATATTTGAGGATGAGGGGGGCGGCCACATTACAAGAAGTTGTAGGGAGGGGGGAAAAGACCCACTTGAGTGAGAATTTCTTAAGAAGCCAACACCACACCCTTTTACTCTAAGGGCAGTTTAATAGAATATGTTCAGTGGATTCAAGTGTTGGTTTACAGAGAATACATCCACTTGGACCATGAAAACCTATTTTTTCTAATTCATTGTGGGTGAGGATTTTGTTTTACATGACCAACTAAGATAATGCATTGGCTTCGAGAAGGATCTAATTAGACTAGATATTATGACTAGGCTAATTCCAATCCAAATTAGAGTCCTTATTGATAAGATGTGTGTATCCTTCTTTGACTAAATAAGATTCATTGGTGGAAAGAGCCCATATGAGATCATCAAATTGATTGAAAGGGTAAATTTAAATACCTTTAGCTATGTTGTTCATTATCCTTTCTTGCTCAATGGGGCCTCCTATAGAGGATCAATCCTTTTAAGACAATATTGAGAGAGAGTGGGTGTTTTTTTGCCATAGGTAGTCAAAAAGACATTTGCCCCATCAATGCTTAGCTACTTGTTATCACTCGAACCATGCACTCACTGACTTGGAAGGATTAGTTTAGTGGAACAATGAGATCACCCCCCAACGTGTGGGATACTTGCGCTCCTTGGGATGAACCTCCATAGAAGGTCAAATTCCTTATAATATAAATGCATATGATTTAGGATCAACATGCAGACCTAAAAGAGCTAAATAGAAATCTACAGCTAATCTTAAGTCTAAAATCTTTTGAGGGGAAGAGAGAGAGGGGGTTTATGAAAGGGAAATAAAGGTGATGCACCAAGACTAGAAAGATCACCTATATAGGCTTTAAAAAACACACTATAACTGCAAAAAGAAAAAGAAAACATTACATAATCTCCAACATAGACATTGCACTTGCATAACTGATTCGTATGAAGGCACAAGACACAACACAACACTAAAAGGGATAACAAACATCCACAGGTAGTGTTTGTATAGACTTGGACACACAGATCATGCAACCTACTAGGGAGAGAGCCAAGTTCTGCATAGAGGTGCAAAGGGATGGACAACAATGAGAGAGATGAGAATTACCCATATGCGAAGATCAACAAACCAAAAATACACAAAGAATGTAAGAATCGTGAAGAAAGACAAACTCAATTCTCATTAGTTGTAAGGTTCAAGTGGTAAAGGGGCACACAGAAGGCAAATTTTGGCAACATTATTGTGCCTAGAAATGTTGACCATTTTACAATGAAAGACCTAAGCTTTTGTAGGCAATGAGAAGCCCATGGGTCATTAATTACAATCAAAATATAGTTGATAGAAATAAAGGAAGATCATAAATCAAGACACATAATATATCTACAAATCAGATAGGGGATGGCCAAAGGTAATTGGGAATTTGATTGCGTCCTCGAGGCATGGTGATGATTGCCTCAAACTTAAGCTTGTTAGTTCAACACTCTCTCTCATTGGTTGTGAAATAACCAACCTTTATTACTCAATAACCACTACTTGATTTGAAAGCTTTCATGTGCAGGAATGTGGCTATAGATCTTTTAAAATTATGTGCCCTGGAAGATTTGAGCCTAATTCCACTATTTCTACTTTTAATGTTGCTCCTTGCGGACTTCCATACCATGTTTGTCATTAAGATGCTTCTTTGTCATGTATGCTCTGATGATGATCTTGTCCTACTAGTCTCGTTCATGCTTTAATGTTATTAGCTATATTAGCATTAAACTATATAAATTCAAGCTTAATCTAATATGTTGTGCCAACTACAATGTCCTCCTGAGTCATTCATATCACAATCCTACGATCCTCAAACTATCACATTTTGATTATGTAAATATTACTTATGATGGTCTTGATGGTCAGATGAACCATCAATTTTAGGCTTGGTAATTGATGATGTGTCATTATTCCATTCACCACCTCCTTTGTTACTTGACTGCATCATCCTTTTAATCTATTAAGTTATGGCCAGAGTCTATCACCTCCATGTGTCATCTCCCTATCTACTTCAGGCTCTACATTATAGATATATCAGCTGGGCCTCATGGATGATTTTTATTTACCTTCTATTTCATGGGGCTCTATCGGTTAGGCTCTATTGAGTGTCAACTAGTGATTTACTATTCATTGGGTGCTCTTAGCATAGTGTGCACATGGCATACCATCTCCATGTGGCTCCTTCTTACTCTTTCATTGCTCATCATACTATTGGGCTACACAAACCACCCTGGGGCTATGGAGTAATAGGATTGTGCCACATGGTGCCATCCCTCTCCCCTGCTTATCTAGGGCTCTAACATATAATTTGGGCTATATAAAAATCTTTGGGAGAGTGAGGCAGTGGGATTGTGCCACATGGCATCATCCCACTAGCCTAGAGGGTTTTGAAGTGCATAAATGGTTCTGGGACCCTAGGTCATTAGGATTGTGACACGTGGTAGCAACTCACTTGCTCACTACCCTCTACTTTGCTAATGTCATTCCCTCACCGAGTAACTTCTTAAAAATTAACTAAGTATTTAAAAGACTTTTGAACAGGCCCAAGACTGCCAAGTGATTGACATGTGGCACTGGGTGAAGATAAAAAACCTTTGCAACTTTTCCTCTAACTTATCCAATGACTATTTTTCTTCTTCACAAGATTTATATTTGTGAAACAATCTTGACTAGTCTTCCTCTTCAAAACTTTTGTTCAGAACAAAAGTTCTAACTTTTCTCAACAATTTTTTTGAAGGAAAAAACATAGTCAATTCTTTGTAAGGTGGTCAGAACTTTATATCGAAACAAAAGTTTTGAAGTCCTCTGCAACACTCTCTCTAACTACTTTTCTTTAAAAGATGTGAAGACCAAATATTTTACAAAACTTGTAAACCAAAACCTATGAAGTATTGATTTTTTCTTTTGAGACTTAGCCATTTCCATGAACTTAGATTGAACCTTGAAACCTTCACAGCTATTGAATTTTTGAACTGAAAATGGATGTTGCCCTTCATGGTGACTAAAAATAGTCAACATTCTGGAAACCTCTATGGTGTGCTTGACTATTAAGTAGGAATCTAGTAGCCTTTATATAATCAATTGGGCATGGAGTTATAGAAACATCTGAATCTCTTGATTCTAAAAACACAACCTTGTTGTAACTTGCTCAGCCTGATGTTGAAAGAATTGAACTAAGAATTGCCTATAAATCATTTGAAAAGATTCTCAAAGTTTGTCTTTGATAGACCCCCTAAAATTCTCGAAGCTTCATGATCTCCTTCAGATAGCATTTTATTTGTGTTGAAGCTCCAATTCTGCCCTACTTTCAAACTTGTTCTCTATGCCAATTATGAAACCAAAAATGCCTTCAATAAAAGAGAGAAGGAAACACACAAATTATGCCAAAGGCACTTAGAGGAATATAAAAACAACTAAAACTATTTGAAATGTGCACGTAGACACTTATGGAAAATAAATCATCTTAACTAATGTGTTGCAACACTTGGAGGAAAGAAAATATAACTAACCTACCCTCAACTAACTAAATAAAAGGCCACCTAAATGAAACCATTGACTAGTTCTATAAAATAGATGCCTTTTCCTACCAATTTAAAATGCTTTCCATATTTGAGGGCAACCAACCAGAGGTGGAAGAGGATTGGATGCTTGATGAACTGGTGATATACTTCTCTAATGCCAAAAACAAACACAAACTCAATAGCCCAGTTAAGTTGACTAAAAAATAGTCATCTTATAACATATAGGTGGGTTGATTCTGGCCTTTTTAATGCTCAATGTTGTGTTCTAGATTAAACACAACTTAGAATGGCTTCTCCTTATCAGCCTCCAACCTATCCAGGTTCTTGATAGGGCATCCTCTTGAAAAAATTTAGTAATCAAAGTTGCCCTCGCACCTACGTTTTGGTGCCCCATCATTCTGCTAATTGGGATGCGTTTGTCTTAATGATTGTCTTGGAAACACATCTATTTCCACTTATTGTGCATGTTGTTCATGGGCCTCTTTGTGAGGAGATGTTGGTCTGGTGTCCAACCTTGAGTATAAGTTCTCTAGCTCATGCCAAAAAAAGTCTTCTTCCAACTCCTTTATGCTCCTTATTATTGGGATGCGTTTGTCCTAATGATTGTCTTGGAAACACATCTATTTCCACTTATTGTGCATGTTTTTCATGGGCCTCTTTTTGAGGAGATGTTGGTCTGGGGTCCAGCCTTGAGTATAAGTTCTCTAGCTCATGCCAAAAAAAGTCTTCTTCCAACTCTTTTATGCTCCTTTCAAAGCTAACTACTTGCCTCCAATCAAAATTAGAGAGCAAGTCTCCCTCATGAGGCTAAATTGATTTGTCTTGGAAGTGGTTTTGCATTGTATCTTCCTTAGAAAGGATCAAAACATATCCCTCAACCCAAATTCTGACCTCTTGGATTGATTCAAGACATTTCTCCAACTCTTCATGGCCATGAGGAGTGATGTCCTTGACTGTGAGCTCTATTTCTTCTTTATTTTGATCAAACTCATGCCAACCAAACTAATCTTCTTCCTCCATGCTAAATAGAATCTCATTTGTCCAAGAGAGAACCTCATCATCTCACCCCTGAATGTAGCCTTCACTAGAGAAACCTAGCTTCTCCTTATCAAGACTATCTTCTACTCTCCATCCTTATCCATCTACTCACTGTTTTGTTGCTCTAGTTGATCATATCCATCCTCTTCTAGAAACAAGTTTGATTTTTATGGTTTAGTGGCACAAAGAGGGTAGTCAATAAATATTTCCTCATCATCTTCACTTGAAATCTCCTCATCTTCATCTAAATGGTCTTTATTTTCTCTCCGTACAATAGGTCCTCCTTTGAAAAGGGATACAGTGGGAGGGCAAGAGGGTTCAACTGATAAAGTAGGAGTGGCCTTAATAAGGTTGGGCATCTCAAAATCAAGATGCTTGGTCTAAAAAGGCTGCAATGGTTAAGTAGTTTGAGGCTCTTGAGGAAGAATTGGATTTTGAGGGGGTTCATCCTAAGGGATTATAGGCCAAGTTTGCATAAGAATGGGCTCTTTCAAATGATGGGGACTTCTAAAACTTAGGATTTTAAAACAAGGAGACTTACTTGATAATTCATAAAGTTTCCACTACTTGAAGCTTGGGATCATGATTGTGGGAGCCTCGTTTTGAGTGGATTGAGCCTGAGCTATGGTGGGAGAAGCTTGTTTGAAACTGGGAATGGAGGAGGTTGACCGTGTAATACCCCGCATGAGGGATCATCTTCTCATCCCAATTGAGATACTTGTTAATGCTTTTATGTGTTTAATAAGGTTTTGAATTATAGTTCTCTCTTGATTTATTAATGAATAAAGATTAATTATAAGTTAAAAATGATTAATTAGAGTTAAGCCTCTCATAAATATTAGATGAATTTACAAATTTATAAAATGGCTTTTATTATTTTGAGGAGAGTCATAGAGATCCTAAGAAGCCTATGAGCTCTACCCTCCCATAGGTTTTTTAAAAAGCCTACTTAGTCCCTAGCCTAGTGTAGGTACTCATCCCACTTGGTTGAGTGTTGTGGGAGTAGGGCAATTTTAAAATTAATTTAGTTGTAAGAGCCCATGTGAGCTTGTAAAAGAAGGTACTCTCTTTGACCAAGGAAAGTTATGGGTCATTTGAGGGTGTTGGGAAGCAAAAAAAAAAATTAAAAAAAAAAAAAAATTCAGGTTTTGAATTTTGAATGTGTAAGATGGAGAAGGAAAGAGAGCTTGGAGAGGCTGGCTTGGAAAGCTTGGTAGAGCCAAAAGAACATCCATGGAGCTTTAAATAGGCAAGTAAACTCTCCCTCATAGATCTATTTACCCCTTTTCTCAGTTTTGTAAACGGGTCAACAATGTATGTTAGCTTCTCTTAGATTAATGAATTAGGTCTTTTGTTTGATGGGTTGTTTGAATTCTATATTTATAAAAAAAAAACCCTTTATTTTGGTACTTAGGTACTATGGTATATATTTATTGTATATATTCTCCTTCTTGTATGATCAGGTTATTGAAATAAATATGAATATATACGTAAATAGTTACCTGCACATTTAAAAGATTTTACTCATTTACACACATTTTTGAATATTTTCTCAGTTGATTTATATTTATTATACAGTTGATTTATATATATTATACTATTTGTTTCCCAACTGGAGTATACAGAGCATTTCAACATTGATTGCGGATGAAGGGGGAATATAATGTTTCCTTTTTTCTCACTTATTTTCCAGCATAATTCAAAAGAGCACCCTTCCCCACCCCCTAAATTAGTTTAAGTTTACTATACATGTAAATTTTATATTTTATGTTATAAATAAAAAAGGGTGCTTCAATTCTTATTTGTTCTAATATACTTTATAATTCATATTTAGTTAATTTGTATATTTTAATATTTTATATTATGTGTTTTTATTTATAATGAGCTAGCTTAATATTTGGATTTATTTTGATGTAGTCATATATATAATTGTACATTGTCATGTGTATATACATACATATATGCAAATATGTGTAGTTCTATAAGTTTAGAGTGAGCCTTTTATGATGAAGACACAATCATGAGTATGACAATTGGTAGAGACAGTGATTGAAGTGAGATGTTTTTGAAACATTAAGATGCTTACGTCCCCTATTTGCTAAAACTAATGCTAATGACTAAATAAAAATATCTTAATATATCTTCCCTGATTTGGTTGAGTGGATGATAACAAATTATGTTAAAATTAATATTATGATGAAGTTAGTTTCATTTTATTGTTAGGTGGAAATTTTTCTATTACTCTGTTAATGTAATTTGTATAGAAAGAACTATATGTCTATATTTACATTACCATGCTTAAGAGGAATGTTGATCTCATTGTTATCTTGTTTATGACTCTAAAAAAAAAATCTTTGTGAGGAAGTGTTTACTTGCCTAGTGTAAGTTGACTTATTGTTGTCTATGTCTTAGTACAGGGGGAAGATTGACCAGTGATAGACACAATTTAAAGATATTATATTTGTTATGATTGACATTTGTAGCATTTAAATGCTAATTGTTTTGTGTGTTGTAATTGATGTTGATTATATGGTATTGTTAATCTAGAACATTTGAAAGGTTGTTCATTAGGATTGTCTCTAGTTTTGAGTTAGCTTGCTGTTGAAAGAATCATATTGTGACTTATGTTCTTGATTACTATAAAAAAATTTATAGGGATCTAGTTTATCTTGTGATAAGAAAGTAGTTTGTCCTCGTTTTCGTAGGGAGGATGTAAACCTTGGATTGTATTATAATTATTGGTTCTTCTTTTGAAGTTGTGTATATAATTTTGTAAGTGAATAGATAAATTGTATAACCTTGGGATACCATTGTTCTACCATTGGAATAAATAAGGGTCTATTGTATTAAAACATAAAAAATCTTTGTTTAATGTTTAATCCATTTTGATGGTTTAATGAATATCACAATTTTTGATCTTATATTGTAATTTGTAAGATGAGAATTCAAACACTCAAAATTATTTGAATGAGCCTTATAAATGCAACCAAATAATAATTTTAATCCAAGCCTTTGTAACCCAAACAAACATAATTTTGATAAGTGAAATTGATTTAGTATTGCTATAGATCTACAGTGAATTTATATTTGACAAGATAAACCTTGTATCCAAGAATGCAACTTTGATAAATGAAACTAGGTTAATTCATAACTTATAAAACCAAATCCATCTTGAACATAGATCAAGTGATGAGTCAATATTGGCCTAAAACATTGATACAAAATTAGCCTTGTGCACTAAAACATTTATTGGCTTCATTGATATGAGAAATTATAATTAATAAACTAAGCTAATTAAATATAGAAACTGACTTAAGTCAATTGGGTTTTGAGTCAAATAAACAATTGTGCTTGCTAAGTTGCTTAAACAGAGTCTTTAAATCTCTTTCCCTATATTAAATTAATTTAACCCTTGGGCTTGAATCATCTTGTCTCACCCGATTTATTTTTAGTGAAACCATTTCTAGAGGCATTTATCGAAATCCACCACTCGATGGCTTCTTCTAGTTTTCAAAGTGCATTCGGAATCACTCTTCCTAAAGAAGTTAGGGTGACATAATCTCAGTTTTGGAGGTGGATAGAGAGTTATTTTATATTAAAATTGTCATTGGTAATTTTAAATATCCAATAAAAGATCATTTGGTATTTTTAATAACTAAATTTTGAATGTGATTTACCCAAAAAAAAATTGTTGATTCGGTTTTCTGTCTGTACGGTCATTCAGGAAAGAGTTTAATTTATAATCCAATATAGAGTTTTGAGAAACCGAAGGTTGTACCATGTAATATTGAGTTTTATATTTGTGTGTCAACATTCATATTTGATTTAAAGCATCATTTTATATTTTTGACAAGGACATCTTGAACCTTGTTCGATGATATTATTTTTCAATTTTCTAAATTAGGTTTTACGAAGTCATTCTAGAAATGGTGTTGTATAAATTATCAAGTTTGATATACATAGAAGCTAAAAGATTTAATCTATATATTTGAGTTTCATATCAATATAGAAACCTTCTTATTTCATATATATTTTTTCATTTAGTATTTTTGGTGAGCCTTCTTCCAAGGGCAATTAATGTTTTCTATACCAAGTTTTGTTGTCCAGCTTGCAAGGTCGTTTCAAAATTGCAATTTTAAAAATAGCAAATGAAGTCGCTCCCCAAAACCAAAAGTTAATAGTGATTTGTTTTGGATTTAAATTTTATACATAATTTTTATTAATCTATTTTGGAAATTTTCATTATTTTTAGTAGCTCGATTTTGAAACTACTTTATTGTGAAATCTACTAGGCAAAATAGTTTTATGTGCTAAAATCACTTTGGAATAGTGAGATATTTTAGTGATTGTCTTATAGTGTTTGGTTCTATGTGTTCATAAGGGTATCCTATAGCTAATAGATTTGGGAAGTGGTGTCAGAATTAATTATCTCTTACTATAGATATTTTACCCATCGTCATTTGATAGATAAATGAACGAAAGTGTGACTTGGTTTGAGGCGAATGAGTCGACCCAAGTTGCCCGTGCATTGGGAAATTATACCTCAACATGAGTATTTTACCTCATTTAACATGTTCATGGGCAGTGCAGAGTTGGAATTGAGGTGGAATGAATTAAGGGTTTAGTTGTTCCTTCGAGTTGCTTGCTTGTGGACATGAATTCTTAAATGTGTGTAAACCTAACTAAACCTAACACACATTGGTTCAGTCATGTTAATTTGATGAAGTGTTTAGTTGAGTGTGTTTGAAGTTGTGTAGAGTTAGCATCACATAAGATTTTAAACAAACAACAAAAATTAGTAGTGTTTTTATGGGTTTTATTTAGGTGAAATTTTTGAGCATCACATTTGGTATTAGAGCCTAGGTTCGACACCAGGAGCTCTAGAGAATTACATTTGGTATTTGTGATGATAAGTTTATATATTTATGTCATTTTTACTCAAAACGAATTAAGATCATAAATTGAACCGTGTGACCATGTTGTTGTGGTTGGATGAAGTTTGCTTGAATTTTGAATTGATTACTTCGTTGGCATGTCTATATTTCAAATTAACGTTTTGTATAATATTTATTGTGTGATATATATTTATTTATATGTGATTGAGTTTTAATGATGTATATAAATTATGTATTTATTATATATGTACTTAAGTGGTATTTTATCTTAATACACTTCTTTAGTATCCTAGTATTTTTGACTGGCACCGTTATAGAGGTGGTTTGGAAAATTTATTTTCTATAATCTCTTGCTAGGGTTTGAATACATTTTTATAATAAATTGTGTTCATATATACTATGATTTGAATATAAGTAATAATGTACAACCTAACTTGATGTGTCTTACTTTGGTTTTCAACATCCAAACACCTTGTTTACCTTCGGTTAAGAATTAATTGTGTGCATGCTAGCTTAGACTTATTAACTCCCCTGGATGTTAAGGTTAGAGTTGTTACATTTACCTTTCATTGACTTGATTTTAAGTAGAATAATAATATGATACGTTGTTGATTTGTAGGTATAAAACTATGATATTGCCCAAGTGGTTTGGTGACAATAATGTCATTTAGTGGTGAAAAAATATTATATACCTTTAATAAGTATAGTGATTGATTGTATGTAGAAGTAAACTAATAAGATTTACAATATTTTTATTGCATGTGTATTACATAGATGAATCTTGAAGTTATAAAAATTGTGTTGAAATGATTATTTCTTAGATTTATACAACTTAACCAATTTTGAAATCGTAAATAGCCTTATGGTGTTAAAATAAAGGTGGTAATGATAGGACTATTACACATTTTTTTTATAGACGAAGGAATACTTCTTTAAGAGTAGTCTAATCCTTTAATAGTGATAGATGGCCTATGAGTGTCAATAACATTAACATAAGAGAATTTATTTCAGAACTTTAGGTAATAGTAACCCTAAATGGCTGCTCATCTCCTTTGTTCAACAAGATTGTGCTATAGGTACACCTTGATTTGGTAGTATATATGCTAGTTGCCTACAGGATATGGTTAGCATTGGTTGTGGGTTCTAAACTTTGGTGAAGGATGACCCTTTTAGGTGACCCTTATTTTTTGAATTGACCATTGCATCCTTTTAATAGTTTATTTTATGCTAACACATGCAAAATCTAATAGCATGTGATACCATATTTGATGCATGTGTCAGGACCTGTAGAACCTTGTCTTCTTCATCTTATCACGAAAACTTGGTCATTTAGATTATGGCTTGATGATTAGTATAGTTTATGCATTACTTATGTCGATGATTATTGCTTATACATATTGATATTTCTTGTATTTTCAATGGATAGTAGTTTCCAGTGGTCAGCACTCAAACATATATACAATTTTCACTCAATAGAACTTTAATGAACTATGTTTGAGAATGATATATCTTTTGAGATATGTTATTTGGGAGCAACTACAATTAGATATATGAGATAGTATGTCTGTACTGGTATTTATGTGGCATTGGGATGCCATGTGTGAGAGTTGATAGTTGTCAATCTTCTTTATATGTATCAGTTGGTTGACATGGTGGACAGTTATGGTCAAATGTCATTAGATACTTTATTTTTAATAGCACTTTGTTATGATATGGGTTGTTATTCAGTATCGTCAGTGATGGATAACAAATAAAATTTCCACATGTTATCTTGGGACATTGTATTATTATAGAGAATCAGATATTCCTCATGAGATTTTAACTGAAGTTATACATATATATTGAAAATGTCATCCAAGATGACATTGTGGCATTGATTGGACCGATGCGATTTCTTTTTGGACATGTTCAACATGGTTACTCTAAATATCTAATGTTATTTGACTAATGGTACGGATGTGAGATAATATGATTACCTTGGTACTTTTATAGCATTAGGATGTTGTGTTTGGGAGTTATTGTTTATATCAATTACTTGTTATGATGGATCACACCCTAGCTGATGACATAGTTTGATTCTTCAGATGGTTAGTGGACTATTTTTCTTATTGGTAATGGCAAGTGGACCAATCTACTCTGCCTGATGACGTAGTTCAATTTTCCATTAAGGCTAGTGAACAACTCGATGCCCTCTTACCTTATCCATTCTCCCCTTAAGTGACATTCAATGCTTTGCAGAAGTCACATAGTGTTCATGATGTGATCTATTTTCGCTTATGTTTTGCCAAAATTATATATATTTGATTGAATTTTATTTTTATGTTGACTGGAAACCAACATTTTATTTTATTGTCTTTGAATTTTCTTTTTTTGTCAAATGGCCGATCATGGACATTGTTGTTGAAATTTATTTTGGATTTTTGGGTTTATCTTTTTCCTTTGAGACTACTTAGTATCATTTTTATTGGTTTTGCCCTTACATGATCGGTTGATTCTCTTATATATTTCTTTTGATGATTGTTGATGTTGGTTTTATATGTGTTTGTATGTGCATAACTGGTATGCATATGGTGTTGTATGGGGGAGAAGTACCTTGGAATACAGCTAGTGGGTAGTGATGAGAATCGATCACGTCGGTTCATGATACCACCCTTCCCACCCCACTAGACATGGTGGTTATATATGTATATACATATGTAGTTCTTACATGGGGTTATGACTGTTTTGGGATGTCTAAAGAGTTTATATGAGAGCACATTATTTCTCAATCATTTCAATAGTGGTATCATTCTATATTGATGATGGGAGTCCTAAGCAGATGATTTAGTATGTAGTGACTACTTGTTATTTGGCATATACCTTGATTGGTTATTTCAGCATGGTCTAATATGGTTCAGTGTTATTCAGTTAGCTCCAGATAACATTGCCATGGATGGATACCTATCCTAGTAGTGTACCCTCACCATGATTGACACTCATTATTCTTTTCTTAGTATGATTTAGGCATTGGATGGATACTTGAGATTTCATGATTGTGTGTTTTAGTTGGTTAGTGATAGATGCAAATAACAACATGACTTATATTAGGATGAAATTTGTTCTCACTTGTTCATTTTAGAGGCTATTTGTGTTTTAGTTGGCACCTTATGATATTGATCAGTATAACACAGTTTGGCAGTATCACTCAGTATGGGACTTTGGTTCAGCATGGTCTAGCATTCAAGGTGTTGTAGTGTATGGTTTCCTAATTGGCATTAATCTTAGCGTAGTGCACTTTTTTTCACCTGGCATGTTTACCTTGGGAGGACACTAAGTACTTTATATGAGTATAAAAGAGAGTGACACATGGTGTACATGTATTTTCAAAATTTTGCTAGACATATTTTTGTGATATTAGTTGGGTTATGGTAGTTAGTTGTTATCAATATTGGTTAGTATTGTTTAGTGTTGTTCAATTATGTTCAGTATTGTTGGCCTTAGATTGACACTTATATTCATATGAGTGTATCAATCATTACTTGGGTTTAATTGTTTTATAGTGAAACTTTGAGTATCGATGGTTGTGGTAGTATTTTAGAGTTGTTGAGAGCAAATAATTAATGTTTTGTCATTCTTTATGATTTTTGCATCGAGCACAATGCTTTTATAAGAAGGAGAGTATGTAATACCCCATATGAGGGATCATCTTCCCATCCCAATTGAGATACTTTGTAATGCTTTTACGTGTTTATTAAGGTTTTGAATTATAATTCTCTCTTGATTTATTAACGAGTTAAGATTAAATAAAAGTTAAAAATGATTAATTATAGTTAAGCCTCTCATATTTATTAGATGAATTTATAAATTTATAAAACGACTTTTATTATTTTGAGGAGAGTCATAGGGCTCCTAGGGAGCCTATAAGCTCTACTCTCCCATAGGTTTTCTAGAAAGCCTACTTAGACCCTGGCCTAATGTAGGTACTCAACCCACTTGGTTGAGTGTCTTGGAAGTAGGGTAATTTTAAAATTAATTTAGTTGTACGAGCCCATATGGGCTTGTAAGAGAAGGTACTCTCTTTGACCAAGGAAAGTGATGTGTCATTTGAGGGTGTTGGGAAGCAAAATAACAACAATAAAAAAATTAAAAATTAAGGTTTTGAATTTTGAATGTGCAACTTGGTCAAAACCTAGTTAGGGCTTTGAAGTTGTGTTGTTTATGCATCTTGGTTTTGGTGGTAGTTACTCTCTCTTAGAAGGAGCTTGTTAAAAGTAAGAAAAAAGAAGATGAAGATGGAGGAGGAAGGAGAGCTTGGAAAGGATGGCTTGGAAAGCTTGGTAGAACCTAAACAACATCCATGGAGTTTCAAACAAGCAAGTAAACTCTCGCTCACAAATTTAACTGCCTTTTTTCTCAGTTTTGTAAATAGGTCAACAATGTGTGTTAGCTTCTCTTAGATTATTGAATCAGGGGTTTTGTTTAATGGGTTGTTTGAATTATAG
This sequence comes from Torreya grandis, assembly GCA_037957365.1. Taxonomy (NCBI): domain Eukaryota; kingdom Viridiplantae; phylum Streptophyta; class Pinopsida; order Cupressales; family Taxaceae; genus Torreya; species Torreya grandis. The sequence goes on from JARHVA010000206.1 coordinate 4,344,745, forward strand.
ATTTATAAAAAAAACCCTTTATTTTGAGTTATTGATTGGGTAGGACTTTAGTACTATGGTATATACTTATTGTACATATTCTTCTTCTTGTATAATTAGGTTATTGAAATAAATATGAATATATACATAAATAGTTACCTGCACATTTAAAATATTTTACTCATTTACACACATTTTTGAATATTTTCTCAGTTGATTTATATATATTATACAAATGATTTATATATATTATATGCATACATTTTATACCATTTATTTTGATTATATATATACATATCTATACCTGTAAAAATATTTGTATACTTAAATAAAAATAAATATAAAAAATAAAAATAAAAATAAAATGACTATTCGAGCCATTGTGTTCATTTATAGGATTGTGTAGTTTTATTTGTTTTAAATAATATATACATATAAATAAACTTTATATATATATATATATATATATATTAAAAATAAATTTAAAAAAATAATAATAATTTTCTTTTTTATCAAATGTAACTTAGGCTAGCAATGCAACTTGGATTCAAAGTGCAACTGAGTTCTAACCGTAATACAAAAATCTGAGGCAAAAATAATATTCCACACAATATTTAACCTTGCATTAAAGAGAGGAAATATAGTTTCTTTCGTGCATTTACTGTTTCTTTCCCAACTAGAATATACAAAGCATTTCAACATTGATTGCGGATGAAGGGGGGAATATAATGTTTCCTTTGTTCTCATTTGTTTTCCAGCATAATTCAAAAGAACACCCTTCCCCACCTCCTAAATTAGTTTAATTTTTTTTAGATATATCCATAGCTTTTGACTAGAGTAACTGAACCAGTTACATCAATGACCACAACCAACTGATACCAGAATACCAATATTCCCACCACAACCAACATTTTACATTTTATTTACCACACTATTCCTGTCACAACTAGAGTTTACGATCCTGTCACAATTGATGTTAATACCAATACAACCACAATTAGTATTTTCCATACCTCTGAGATTTGAACCTGGGTGGTGCATATAACAACCAAGTTGCTTTACCAATGCACCCATATCTCTTCGATAAATTAGTTTAATTTTATTATACATGTAAATTTGATATTTTATGTTATAAATAAAAAAGGGTGTTTCAATTCTTATTTGTTATAATATACTTTATAATTCATATTTAGTTAATTTGTCTATTTTATATTTTTGTGTTTTTATTTATAATGAGCTAGCGTAATATTTGGATTTATTCTAAGATTGTCATATATATATATATATATATATATATATATATATATATATATATATATATATATATATATATGCAAACGTGTGTAATTCTATAAGTTTTGAGTGAGACTCTTTTGATGAATACACAAACACAAGTACAATAATTGGTATAGTCAGTGATTGAAGTGAAATGTTTTGAAACATTGAGATGTTTACATCCCCTATTTGCTAAAACCAATGCCAATGACTAAACAAGAATATCTTGATATATCTTGTTTGATTTGGTTGAGCGGATGATAACAAATTATGTTAAAATTAATATTGTGATGAAGCTAGTTTCATTTTATTGTTAGGTGGATTTTTTTCTATTACCCTCTTAATGTGATTTCTATATAAATAACTATATGTCTATATTTACATTACCATGTTAAATAAGAAATTTGATCTCACTGTTATCTTGTTTATGATTTTTAAAAAAAAATCTTTGTGAGGACGTGTTTACTTGCTCAGTGTAAGTTGACATATTGTTGCCTATGTCTTAGTGCAGGAGGAAGATTTACCAGTGATAGACACAGCTTAGAGATATGATACTTGTTATGATTGACATTTGTAGCATTTAAATGCTAATTGTTTTGTGTGTTGTAATTGATGTTGATTATATGGTATTGTCAATCTGGAACATTTGAAAGGTTGCTGATAAGGATTATCTCTAGTCTTTAGTTAGCTTGTCATTGAAAGAACCATATTGTGATTTATGTTCTTGATTACTATAAAAGTTGTTGTAGGGCTCTAGTTTATCTTGAGATAAGCAAGTAGTTTGTCCTCATTTTTGTATGGAGGATGTAAACTTTGGATTGTATTGTAATTATTGGTTCTTATTTTGAAGTTGTGTATATAATTTTGTAAGTGAATAGATAAATTGTATAGCCTTGGAATACCATTGTTCTACCATTGAAATAAAGAAGGGTCTATTGTATTAAAGCATAAAAAGTCTTTGTTTAATGTCTATTATATCTTACTGGTTTAATGAATACCATAATTTTTTATTTTATATTAGAATTTGTAAGATGAGAATTTAAACACTCAAAATGATTTAAATGAGCGTTATAAATGCAACGAAATAATAATTTTAAGCCAAGCCTTTGTAACCCAAAGGAACATAATTTTGATGAGTAAAATTGATTTAGTATTGCTATAGATCTATAGTGAATTTATATTTGACAAGATAAACTTTGTATCCAAGAATGCAACTTTGATAAATGAAACTAGGTTAATTCATAACTTATAAAACCAAGTCCATCTTAAACATAGATCAAGTGATGAGTCAATATTAACCTCAAACATTGATACAAAATTAGTCTTGTGCATTAAAACATTTATTGGCTTCATTGATATGAGAAATTATAATTAATAAATTAAGATAATAAAATTAAGAAGTTGAGTTAAGTCAATTGAGTTTTGACTCGAATAAACAATTGTGTTTGCTAAGTTGCTTAAACAAAGTCTTTAAATCTCTTTCCCTATATTAAATTAATTTAACCCTTGGGCTTGAATCATCTTGTCTCACCCAATTTATTTTTAGTGAAACCATTTCTACAGGCATTGGTCGAAATCCACCACTCCATGGCTTCTTCTAGTTTTCAAAGTGCCTTTGGAATCACTCTTCCTAAAGAAGTTAGGGTGACATGATCTCAGTTTTGGAGGTGGATAGAGTGTTATTTTATATTAAAAATGTCATTGGTGACTCTAATTATCTAATAAAATATCATTTTATATTTTTAATAACTAAATTTTGAATGCAATTTATTCAAAAAATTTCTATTGATTTGGTTTTCTGTCTGCACGATCGCTTAGGAAAGAGTATTTAATTTATAATTCAGTCTAGCATTTTGAGAAATCGAAGGTTGTGCCATGCAATATTAAGTTTTATATTTGTGTATCAATATTCATATCTGATTTAAAGCATCACTTTATATTTTTTACAAGGACATCTTGAACCTTGTTCGATTCTGTTCTTTTTCAATTTTTTGAATTAGGTTCTACAAAGTCATTCTAGAAATGGGGTTGTATAAATTACCAAGTTTGATATACATAGAAGCTGAAAGATTTAACCTATATATTTGAGTTTCATATCAATATATAAACCTTCTTATTTCATCTATATTATCATTTAGTATTTTTGGTGAGCCCTCTTCCAGGGGTAGTTAACATTTTTTGTACCGAGTTTTTTAATCCAGCTTGCAAGGTCGTTTCAAAATCAAAATGTTAAAAATAGTAAATGGAGTCACTCCCCAAAATCAAAAGTTAATAGTGATTTATTTTGGCTTTAATTTTTCTACATAACTTTTATTAATCTATTTTGGATGTTTTTATTATTTTTAGTAGCTGGATTCCAAAACTACTTTATTTTGAAATCTACTAGGCAGAATAGTTTTATGTGCTAAAATCACTTTGAAACACAGATATTTTAGTGATTATCTTCTAGAGTTTAGTTATATTTGTTCATAAGGGTATCATATAACTAATGGATTTGGAAAGTGGTGTTAGAATTAATTATCTCTTAGTATGGATATTTTATTCATCACCATTTGATAGGCAAATTAATGAAAGTGTGACTTGGTTTGAGGTGAGCGAGTCGACCCTGGTTGCCCATGCATTTAGAAATTCTACCTCAACATGAGTATTTTACCTCATTTAGCATGTTCATGGGTAGTGAAGAGTTGGAATTAAGGTGAAATTAATTAAGGGTTTAGTTGTTCCTTCAAGTTTCTTGCTTGTGGACATGAATTCTTAAATATGTGTAAACGTAACACATATTGGTTTAGTCATGTTAATTTGATGAAGTGTTTAGTTGAGTGTGTTTGGAGTTGTGTGGAGTTATCATCACATGGTATTTTAAACAAAAAAATAGTAGTGTTTTTATGAGTTTTATTTGCATGAAATTTTTGGGCATCATAGACCGAGGTTTGATTTCTTGCATTTGAGCAAGCACTTGACATATCTGCTCCTCTTTGGCTATGATTTGCCTAGTCAAACATTCCTCTTCATACCGTATTTGAATCTCCCTCTCCTACTAGTGAAGATAAGCTTATTGAGCAATCTCCTTTTGCTATAATTCATACTCCTCTCTTTCATTTGTTGGTTGAACTCCATCAAGATGTCTTTGATGCTTTGTCAGGACTAGTTAGGAGCAACGTTGCTATCACAAGAAAGACTAAAAGCATGATCAGGTAGCCAAAAGGGTTGAGCAAGGGTGGGAGGAAGTCAAACACTATGAAGAGGTTGGTATCTTGCTGGTCTAGTTCAATTTTAGGTGAAACTAGGAGTGCTGTCAACCTGATATGGGAAATAGGAAGACACAATAATAACATTTTCATGAAATGGGGGTGAGAAGACATTTTTAGGAACTCCAATTGATTAAAAAAGTAGATTTGACACTTGTAATCTACATGGTGTTGAATAAAGTAACCTTAAAGGCAAGATGTACTACAGAACACACCAAAATTCTTCAATGGATGATGTGAAGATCATCAAACTAGGTCCCACTAGGTATGCCAAAAAATATTATCACTCGAACCATACACCTACTGGCTTAGAAGGATTAGTTCAGTAGAATAATGGGATCATCCCCCTAGGTGTGGGACACTTCATCTCCTTGGGATAAACCTTTGAAGAAGGCCAACTTCCTTCTAATCTAAATGCATCTGATTTAGGATGAACATGCAAGCCTAAAAGCATTGAATGGAAATATACAACTAATCCCAAGTCTAAAATATTTTGAGCAAAAAAAAGAGAGGGTGTTGTTGAAAGGGAAATAACGGTGATGCACCAAGACTATAGAGAGCTCCTCTACAAGATATGAATAATGCACTACAACTCTAGAAAATAAAAAAAACATTACACAATCTCCAACATAGACACTGCACTTACATAAGTGTTTTATATGAAGGTGCGGGACATAATACAATAATAAGAGGGATAATAAATGGTCCACAAGTAGTGGCTGTATAGACTTGGACACACATAACATACAACCTACAAGAGATAGCCAAGTTTTACACATATGTGCAAAGGGATGGAAAACAATGAGAGGGGTGAGAATTACCCACAGATAAAGATCAACAAACCAAAAATACATGCAAAATGCAAGAATCATGAAAAAAGGCAAAATCAATTATCATTAGTTGCAAGGTTCAAATGGTAAAGGGGCTCATGGCAAGAAAATTTTGGTACATTACTATGCCTAGAAATCTCAACCATTGTACAATGAAAGACCTAGGCTTTTATAGGTAATGAGAAGCCCATGGGTCGTTGATTACAATTAGAATATAACTGAGAGAAATAAATGAAGATAAAAAACTAAGACACATAATGTATCTACAAATCAGATAAGGGACGACCAAAGGTAATTAGGATTCTAATTATATTCTCAAGGCATGGTGATGATTGCCTCAAATTTAATATTATCAGCTCAACACACTCTCTCATTGGCTGTGCAATAACCAATATTTAATCATTTAATGACCACAAATTGATTTGCAAGCTTTCATGTGCAGGAATGCAGTTATATATATTTTGAAACTACTTGCCTTGGAATATTTGGGCCTGATTCTATTTTTTATCTTTTAATGCTACTCCCTACAGACTTCCATGTCATGCTTGTCATTAAGACACTTCTTTATCGTGTATGCTTTGATGATGATCTTGTCCTGCTAGTCTCAATCATGCCTTAATGTTATTAACTATATTATCAATAAATTATGTGTGCTTAGGTTTAATCTAATTTGATGTGCCAACTACAACATTTTCTTGAGTCATTCATCTTGTAATCCTGTGATCCTCAAACTACCACATTTTGATTCTATAAATCTTGTTTATAATGGTCTTGACAACTAGACGGGTCATTAATTTTAGGCTTAGTGATTAATGACATGATGTTATTCCATTTGCCACCTCCTTTATTACTTGACCACATCACCCTTTTAATCCATTAAGCTCTGGATGCAGTCTATAGCCTCCACGTGTCATCTCCCTATCTACTTCAGGCTCTGCACTATAGATATGTTAGTTGGGCTTTGTGGCCACTTTTTATTTATCTCCCTTTCTTGGGCCTCTATCAATTGCCAATTGGTGCTCTATTATTTGCCAGGCATTCCTACCACAGTGTGCTTAGAGCTTGATAACTCCACGTGTCTCCTTTTCACTCTTCTATTATTCTTTATACTATTGGGTTGCACGGACCACCCTAGGGATGCAAAATAGTGAGATTGCACCATGCGGTCCCATCCTGATCACCTAATTGCTTTGGGCTCTAACATATTGTTTGGGCTATATAGAAATCTGTAAGAGAATAGCGCAATGAGATTGTGCCATGGCATCATCTCGCTAACCTATTAGCTTGGAGGGTTTTGAATTGTATAGATAATTTTAGGATCTCGGGTCATTGAGATTGTGACATGTGGAAGCATCCCACTTGCCCATGACCTAATACTTTGTTGATGTTATTGCCTTACTGGACAATTTCTTAAAAATCAAGAAAGTCTTTTGAATAAACTCAAGATTGCCAAGAGATTGACACATGGCACCAGGTGAAGATAGAAAACCTTTGCAACTTTTCCTCTAACTCATCCAACTTCTATTTTTATTCTTCACAAGATTTATCTTCGTGAAACTCATCCTAACTAATCTTCCTCTTTGGAACTTTTGTTGGGAACAATAGTTCTGACTTTTCTCAAGAATATTTTTAAAGGAAAAGATTTAGCCAATTCTTTGCAAATGGTCAGAACTTTTATTTAAAACAAAAGTTATGAATTCTTCTGCAACACTCTCTTTGACTACTTCACTACAAAATATATAAACACCCAATCTTTCACAAAAAATGGGAATCGAAAGTTGCAAAGTATTGATTTCTCCTTTTGAGACTTAGCCATTTCCATGAACTTAGATCAAACCTTGAAACCTTCACAACCACTAAAGATTTGAACTGAAAATGGATGACACCCTTCATGGTGGCTAAAAATAGTCAACACTACTATTATATTTCTTGTAGGTCTTGTCTTGATTTGAGCATTGGGTTCCCCCTTTAGGAGTCATCTTAGAATTAGACTGAGTCACCATATTTGAGGTTATATATGAGACCCATCCCAATAAGATGTGATGATATTCTAAATATGGGACCCTTTATGAAGGACTTCAATATTTAGGAGCTTGTTTAACTCCATGGAATCACAATATTTATTTCACAAAATATTGCTCTCGAGTTGATCATGGTAATAAAAATCTCACTAGAATAGTTTGGCTATGAGGGCTAAATTATGATGATGATGATGGTTAATGAGACATACTTTGTGTGCCTTCTTGGGATTGAAAACCTTATTCCAAATTAAAATAGGAATTTGATATTCGTACGAGGCTCCTTGCCAGATAATTTTCCTCATGTTCTTATGCATGGATTCATAAACATTCACCAACGTCTTGAAAAGGGACATAACATATGTCAAGAGATCTTCGTACTGATTACAACAATGTGATTATGTTGGTTAAAGACAACCACCTTCCTTTATAAGATGAGATTATACTATTTATCGTGGTTATAACTTCCTTCCATGGATCCTTATTTCTAGTTACTTGGAAGAAGGGGATACCTAGGTACTAACTATGAAGGCTACAAACTGAGAAGCCTCATTTGGCTAATAGAATCATTTGAAGCCTCATAGAAGTGTAAAGAAGGAATAATTGTGATTTAGGTTCATTCACATGTTGACCTGATGAGAGAGAGTATGCGTTGATAATATTCTTGTAGGATCAGACTTCCTTAGAGCAGGCATGTCCCATGAATTATCGTCTACAAATAATTAATGAGAAATTAGGTTGACTCCTGATATTTTAACCCAATTATTTTTCTTGGCTAGAACTTTGTTTTAATAGTTCTGCTAAGGTTTTTTGTGAGAATAATGAAGAGAAAGGGGGAAAGCGGGTCACCTTTTCCCATCCTTTTGGTGGAATAGAAGAATCCACAAGGTGAGCCATTGGCTATTATTTAAAATTATTCTAAAGAGATAGAATTATGGATGATAGTGCACCATTCCTCAAAAAACCCAAAGTGTCAAAGGAATTTGAGGAGAAATTCCCACTTGACATTATCAAAGGATTTTTTGATGTCGAGATTTACTATCATGCCTTTCACCTTTGATAACTGAAGAGAGTGAACAACTTCATGGGTCAAAATGGTGACATTAGGAGTTCCCCCCTTCAATAAATCTAAAATGTTCTAGTGATATCAAAAGAGGGAGGAGATTCTTTAGTCTTTTAGAGATGTTTTCCTAACAATTTTATATGAGGTGTTGCATAAGGAAATTTGATAGTCCACAAAATAGGAGATATTTTACAAATTTTGAAGGAGAGCTAAGTAGGTGCACTATATTTCTTTGAGTATTTTATGGGAGTCTTACACTTCATTGACAATAGTAGTTACTAATTTTCTAATGTGATCCTTAAAAACCTGGTAGAATATTTTTAGAAACCCATCTGGTCCAAACACTTTGTCCCCTATCATGTCGAATACTATAGCAAAACTTCATTTTTAGAGAAAGAAGCAATAAGATCCTTATTTTAATCAGGAATGGCAATAGTTGGAATGGATTCAATTAAATCATCATGGGTTGGTATGTGTACTCCTAAATACCACAAAGGATATGTTGAAAGTTATGTTCTACTTCTTGACAAATCTTTGTAGGAGATTATAAGAGAAAGTTACCCTAATTATGGATGTTAATGCATGTTTACATAACATCTGTAGACAATGAATATGTGGAAGAATTAGTATTCTTATCACCATCAAATACCTTGGTTTCCCATGATTTTTTCCACCAAAATATTTGTTCTTTGGAATAGATGTCATTAAGCTTGAGAAGGATTTATTTTCTTAGTCAAACAATTAATCTGTGCAATTCCCATATTGGATGGCACCACCAATGTCTATTAAATCCTCCTCCAACTATTTCTTAAGGATAAAAATATTTTGAAAAGAAGTATGGTTTCAGTCTCTCGAGTAAATTTTTAGGTATTTAAGTTCAAAAATAAAAATAAAAGAATTAGTATTGTAGATTATTATATAGTCAATCCACCATTGCTTTACCAACTCTGGGAAGTTTTTAAATTTTAACCACATCATTTCAAATTTAAATGGACTTCTAAGAGGAATGGAGTTGAAAGAAATGTCCAAACTTTCCAACAAGTGATTAAAGCATGCATCTTCTAGGATGTGAATTTCAAATATCCAAGACTCATCTAACCATTCTCTTATAGCTGAAAATTAGTTGAGATGATCCACGATAATGCAAAACCATGCTTGATGGTTAGTCCAAGAGTAGAGGCCCTCTTTTTGATTGATGTCTAGTAGTGCATTTCTAGTCATAAATCACGTAAGATCCAATTGTGATTGAGTAACATGTTTTTTTCCACCTTGTTTGTCACTTTCAGAGAGGATAACATTAAAATCTCACGTGTGTAGAATTTTGAAAGGAGTTGCTAATTAAAATCAATGAAGGATTGTATCTCTGTCCAAGTTCTCTTTTTTAGGATAATTTGATTAGGTACATAGACATTTAAATTATAGAAGTGGATTGATTTAGAATAAGATTTGATGTCACTGGAAATATAGTTTCAACCAACATTATTACATGAGACAAGTAGTTTCCTTGTGTTCGAAGCTATCTTGATACCTCAAGAATCCCCTTCTGTATTTGGGCCAATGGCATCCCAAAGTGGCTATTGTCTTTTAACTAATGATGTGAAATCATTTTCAAACATTTTGGTTTCTTGTAGAAAGATGATGTGGGAGTGGAGAAGTAGAAGATGTTTTTTAACCAACTTTTGTTTGTTAGGGTCATTAAGGCACCTAACATTCCAAGTGATGCACTTCATTGAGACCGAGGAGGGATCTCCCCCTTCGTTGTAATAAATAAGTGTTGATGGTTCTTTGATCCTCCTTAACAATTTCTTCATGGGGCTCTTTGTATAGATTAAGTTGGGATTTCCTTTCTTTAGAGTTGTGACATTTGACATTGGGGTTACGTAAGGAGTTGGGTTATCGAGAGACACCAAGATTGACTTATGTATTAGGGATGCCATCTAACTCATATTCTAAGGGAGATGATAAGTAGTAAAAGAGTGGATAACTCATGAAATATTCCAAATCGAAATATTATGGAAGAATTTGGATTCCTTGGAAATCCTTTTAAAAAGAATTATTGATTTTAAACTTGAAATAAAAATTTATATAATAAAATTAATTTAATTAAAAAAAATTGAATAATAAAGTATTTAATCCACAAGGGGTTTCATCCTTGGGCTATTTGATAACAAGGGTTTTCATCCTTGAGATCAAGTTTGCGATTAAGGGGTTACATCCTTAAGAGCTTTTATTGATGTTTGTACAAAGTTACATGTTTTAATGTATTTTATTCAATGCCTTCTTCCAAAATAAAGTTGGAGTATTTATGGCATCAATCCTTCCATTAAAAAGATGTCTCCTTCCAAAAATTGTGACTCTCCCAAATGTGGTAATTTTTCCACTGACTATCATTAAGTAATGAAATATACTAATGCTCCCTTAATGACAACGATTTCCTCCCTTGAGTGTGCCATTTCTCTTTAAGTGCAGTGATTTAATGGAAATAATTAAACATATTGTATCAATTTCCTTAAGGGTGATGTAATTACAACAAGTTTCTCATTTGATTCTAATGATATCCTTATTGGGGATATTACAGACCTTCCTTCCTGAAATTACTTGTCATCAAACAACTGTAAATTGTTATGTTCAAGAATTATTGTTCCTTCCCACATGTCATATTTGATTGACACCAATGAACTAAATACTCTTTGATACTTCTATTTGTAAAACTCTTTCCATAGACCTCAAATATTGCTTTGAGTATTAAATCCAACTTGACAGTAAAATCAAACAGTCCAGACAAATCCTTTAGCATAACTCCTTTATAGTAGTGTACAAATAGTGCAATTAACTCATAAAGATCATGCAACGCAGTCATTTTTACGTCTTCAATGCTACTCTATAGTGCATAATCAAACACATCACATAATATTCTCTCTAGTAGATCTTAAGTATGCCTCTTGTAAAACAAATTTTGATGAATTTCACTTCTAGTAATGCTTGTGATTAATAGTCTAAAATTTTCTTGAAAGGAGTCTAATTCTAGGGTGTTGGGTCTAATAAGTCTCGAAAGATTGAAGAACTCTTTGATATTGTTTTGATAAAGTGTACTTGACAATAAAATCCATCTCCTAGTATGTATTTGGGTGAGCACATTTAGTATGTCAATGTCTTTATTTTGAGGGAAATGACCCTCATCTAAAAGTAACAATCTTGGACCTTCCAGAAGAATTTTCTTGCTAGATGTTGCCATTTTATTCTCAACATTCTCACAAACTATACTTGAGAATTGTGAGTAACTCACAAGGGGAATACTTTTTTTTTATATTTCCACTCTTTAAGTGTCTGAAATTGCTTGAGTCTCAATATCTCCAACTTATTGGTTACTTCATAAATGTTGAACATGGGGATCTCCTCTACTTGCAATTTTTTAAATTTTGTTATCCAAGAACATAAAATGTGTTTGGGTGCAACAATTAGTGATCCTTCATCTGAATAATTGGTCAAAAAGCTTTGCCTAAAAATAATAACAAGGAATGTTTTCCCTGTATCTGGTGCATGTACCAAAATACAACTATTGGGTTCTTATGTTCTATGGTTCTTTTGTAAGAAGTTGAACCCATCAATCTGGTATGATTTTGTAAGGAAATTACTTAGATGATTCATAATAGTAGAATGATATATGGTAGAATTAAGAGTAGAATAAGTAGATTCATAACAACAATTAGTGAAAGAGCAGAATACTTCAATATTATGACTTAGCCACTTGGAGGTGCAATTTCCACAATAATGCAATAAGAACATAATTCAAAATATGATAATAAAAGACTAACCACTACCTCCTATATATACTCTATTTAGCCATGGTTATTCCATAGGCTGACCATAGTAAGAGCATCGAGAAATGCAACAAGCTAATATGAAGATGTGTAACCCATAAGTTAGCCACACATATCCCTAGACATACTATAGGTTAAGGGCATAACATGCCCCTCCCCTTCAAAATAACATTTTCTTCAACATTGAATCAAACCAAGATATTTATGTAGGAATGCTTCATCCTCCTATGTTGCATCTTTAGAATACAGGTTCTTCTATTTGATCAAATATTGCTTAATGGCTCTAGTCCACAATTACTTAGTGCAAATGTTAAGTATCTCCTCAGGCTATAGAATGACTCTGTCTTTTTCATCTAGTGCAGGTAACTCAGTCTAATTGGAAAGTTTGTGTCCACTTACTTTCTTTAGAAAAGTTACATGGAATAACAAATGTATGTGAGTGGTTGGGGGTAATTCTAACCTGTAAGCCACACCACCAATTTTATGCAAGATCTGGTAAGGGCCATAATACTTATTAGGTGATATCTTGTTATCTTTTTTCTATTGCTTCAGAGATATATGCTTATATGGCTATAAATGCACAAAAACCTAATCACCTATGTCAAAATGTTGTTCATTATGATGTTGATATGTTTGTTTCTTCATTCAATTTTATGCCATTGTTAAATTCTCTTGCAAACTGATTAACACCTCCTGTTGATGGTGAATGTGTTCCCCAACAACTCAAACTTTAGGATGCACTATCAAACTGAAGTGATGGATGGGGGTTGATACCCATACAATGCCACAAAGGGAGACATATTGGAAGAAGTGTGAAAAGAAGTGTTATACCACCATTCAACAAGTGGTAGCCAATGAACCCATTTATCCTGTTTGTCAAAAATAAAACAATGAAGATACCCTTTGAGATGTTTGTTGACTACCTCTATTTATCCATTAGATCGAAGATGATAGGATGAGCTATGAGCCAACTGGGTACCCAAACATGCAAATAATTTAGTCCAAAAATTACTAGTAAATATGATATCTCTGTCACTTACAATGATCTTTGGAGTGCTATGCAATTTTTGAACTCTATTGAAAAAGGTAAAAGCTAATGTACTAGAAACAAATGGTTGTGATAAGAAGTAAAAATGGGCATACTTAGTGAGTCTATCCACAACTACCATGATAAAAATTTTACCATCAGGCCTTGGTAACCTCGTAATAAAATCCATGAAAACCTCTTCCTAACGTTGGCTTGGGATGGATAAAAGCTGCAAAAGCCCTGGGGTCTTAATGGTTTCACCTTTATTTTGTTGGCATACCATGTATTTAGCCATATATTTATAAACATCCCCTTTGAGCCTTTACAAAAGAAATCTTGCTTTATTCTATGATATGTTTTCAAAAATCCTAAGTGTCCTCCAAGTGGAGAGACATGAAGTTCCTGAAGAATTTTATGTTTGAGGAGAGAATGCTTACAAAGGTATTTTTTATCTTTATACCATAATGTGTTCTCCTTCCATGTAAGATTTTCAAATTTGTTAGAACCCTATTGAATATTGTGAATCAAATCCTTTGTAGTATTGTCATTCTCTCAATCTGATATTGCTTCCTCTAGCCAATCTGCTTGCCACATGGTCATGGCACATAATAATGCCTCAACTAATTCATCCCACCGAGAGAGGGAATCTACCACCACATTCTCTTTTCCTTTCTCATACACTATTTCAAAATCATAGCCTAACATTTTAGTCACCCATTTTTTTTGTTCTTCAAATGACAATCACTGCTCCAAAAAATATTTGAGGCTATCATGATCAATCTTTACTTGAAAGTGATGACCCATCAGATACGGTCTCCATTGCTTCACTACATGTAGAATAGCCATCACTCTTTCTCATATATTGGTTTGAGCCTATTTCCCCCCTTAATTTGGCAACTTTCAAATGCCAGTGGTCTGCCTTCTTACATGAGTACAACCCCTATGCCATATCCTGATGCATCACACTCTACAACAATTTTTTTTGAAAAATTAGGAGTAGCCAAAACTAGAGTTGTGCACATAACCATTTTCAATTATTCAAATGCCTTGGTAGCTGAATTAGTCCACTAGAAGGAGTCTTTATTTAGAAAAGAGGCGAGTGGGGTTGCAATGCTATCTTAATTTTTGACAAACCTATGATAGTAAACAATTAGCCCTAGAAATCCATAGAGGTTCTTGAGGGTCTTAGGAACTTGCCACTCCATAATTGCTTGTATTTTTTTAGGATCAACTTTCAATCCTTCATGTGAAACATTATGACCCAAGTACTCCACCTCTTGGACACCAAAAGCACATTTAGAAGGTTTGCCATAAAGTTGATGTTGTTCCAAAATTGAAAGCACCTGTTTCACATACTTCAAATGGTCTTCCTAATTTTTTTTGTAGATGAGGATGTCATCAAAAAACACTAATACAAACTTTCTCAAAAATGGCCTAAAAACAATATTCATCAAACTCTAAAATGTAGATGGTGCATTTGTGAGGCCAAAAGGCATGACCAAAAATTCCTTATGGACTTCATGAGTTCTAAAAGATGTTTTAGGTATGTCCTCATTGTGGATGTAAATCTGATGATATCTAGAGCAAAGATCTAACTTAGTAAAATAAATATCACCATGCGATTCATCTAGCAAATCATCAATTACTAGAATAGGAAACTTATCTTTGATGGTGTATTTGTTGAGTTCTCTATAGTCTTGGTATATCCTCCAACTGTCATCCTTCTTCTACACTATGACCATCAGAGAGGAATATTCACTTTGACTATGTTAAATGATTCCTACCTCCAACATCTCTTGTGCCATATTTTAAATTTCACTATTTTGGGCATAGAAATACTTATAGGGTTTGATATTGGCTAGTGTACTTTCTAAAATGAGTTTAATGGCATTATCATGTGCATGACTTAGAGGAAGTCCTTTTGGCATGTCACCAAAAACAAAAAAATGGTCATCCAACACCTTTTGCAAATCAAGATGTGTAGAATCCTTGGTTGGTTGAACCTCCATGGAAAATAAGTGTGTCACAAAACCTTATACACCTTTTCTAAGAATCTTCATCATCTGGTGGGAACTAACCATTTGTGGATATTTAGCCCATAATCTATGTAGTTCAAAAGTCCTTCCTTCTGAATGGAACCTCATGAATAATTCTTGGAAATTCATCTCAATAGTGCCCAAAGTTGTGAGCCATTGCACTCCCAAAATAATGTCAGCTTCTCCCATAAGAATGGAAAACATAAGGGAATCTAACAAATAGTCTCCCATAATAAGCTTAATACTATAACATTTTCTAAAATAGTTGATTGTACCACCATCTAAAATCATTACCTAAAAATCTGGAGCTTAGTAAATGAAATAATTCAAATGAGGAAACAACTTATTATTGATGAAGTAATGTGTATCCCCAAAATCAATTAACATAGTCACCTTTTATTTCTTCAAGAACCCCACTACCTTAAGAGTTTGACGTGTACCAATGCCTGAAAGTGCATGAAAGGAAACAATAGGTTAAGAATCTTCAAATTCATCCTCAGGGTCTTCTAACCCTTCTCTTGAAACCTCTTCATCTTCTTCCTCATCATTTATACGATTAATGTAAAACAACTTATTTTCAACACATTGATGCCCTTTGCTCCATTTTCTATCACAACCAAAACACAAACCTTTTGCATGCTTTTCTTCCACTTGTTGAGGTGTCAATCTAATAGGCTGATGAAATGATGGTGTTGGAAAGGTGCATTCACGAACATTGGTGAAAAGTCTTTGTTTGATCAACTCTTTTTCCTCAACCATGTGTGCCTTTGGTATGGCCTCAGATACAATACTAGGATGAAACATGTGAACCTCTAATTGAATGTTATATTTGAGGCCACCCAAAAATAGGTCAGTCATATTTTCCTCAGTGATGTCTGCCACACGTAAGGAGAGATTCTAAAATTGATGAATGTAGTCCCTGAAAGTCTTAATTTGGTATAACTTGGCTAGTTGACTGAAGTAATTTTTAGAGACGTTACGATAGTGGAGCTACAACTCCTAAGAAAATATCGACAATGAAACTGGGACACCCTTCTTTTTCTTTTGAGCACATAACCAACAATACCAAATGAATGGCTTAAGTTCTAGATAGAGAGAGGCCACAACCACTTTTTACGAACGTGGAATTTGATGTAGATCAAATAAATTTTCAATTCGAGTGAGCCAAGTGAGTGGATCATTACCTTCAATCTTGTGTAGGTCCACTTTTGGCAACATTGTCTTAGGGCCAGAATTGGTATTGGTATTGTTTGGAGTAGGAGAACCAAACTTAAGTGGTGGAGGAGTATTTTACAGTGACTGATCTGACAAGTTGGCCAATTACCCAAATATTTATTGTAATTGATCCTTCACTCTATCCATGTCCCCTCTCAAACCTATAATGTCCTCTTAAACTGTACCAAAATAATCTTTTTTCATCATGCCCTAAAACTCTAACTTAAGTTGTTGAACTACCTTTGAAATAGATGGATCAAAAGTTTCAGATTTCATGTCATCTTTGTGAAGAGTTTTTGGAATTTCTTGCCCTTTCTCATGGCCATGAGTGTTTAGACCAACCATGCACAACTCTAGGAGGGTTTTAGCCCTAAAAAAATATCAATGGAATACACCATTATGATCATCTCATCAAGATGCAGCTAACGACTATTATTATGCACAAGGGTGAAATTTTTTAACCTGGATCAGCTCAAAGAGATGAATCCAATGACTACTAAATTGCACAAGGTAAAAAAATTCTAGATTTTTTTTTTCTTTTTTTGTAAAAAAACCTCATGAACAAAATTGTGGTGATGAAAAAAATCAAATCCTCTTGGATCACAAGTTATGTTTTTTCAGCCCTCAAGTGCTCAGGACACTAGATCCAAAAAAAATATGTCGTGAAAACTTGCCCAAATCGATGCTTTGATACCACTTTTAAGGAAATTACCTAGATGATTCACAAAGTAGAATAATATATGGTAGAATTAAGAGCAAAATAAATAGATCCATAACAATAATTGGTAAAAGAGCAAAATACTTCAATATTATGATTGATACACTTTGAGGGGGCAACATCCACAATAATGTAATAAGAACAGAACTCACAATATGATATAAAAGACTAACCACTACCTCTAATATATACTTTACTTAGCCATGGTTATTCAATAGGCTGGCCATACTAAGAACATCGAGAAATGTAAAAAGCTAATATGAAGATGTGTAAGCCATAAGTCGGCCACACATATTCCTAGATGCACTATAGATTAAGGACATAACAAATTTCATATGATTTCAAAGTTAAGGATGAACCACAAGTTTCAACATAGGGCTTTTATTCATTGACCTCTTGGAAAGTGTATGATTATCAATACCTAAAATAGTCTCCAGGTCTTTGCTAGGGCCATGCCTTGAATATTTTATACCCTTTCGAGCCTTTGGCCACTGGATGTCAAAGACTGTTTCAATAGTCTACCCAATAAAGCCACACAATGCAAACTTTGCCAATATCATCTTCTAAAATGAAGCTATAAAGGCAATCTTCTATATCATCCTTGTCATAAGTAGAATACATGCCTTGATTTATCATACTTTGGGAACATTTGAAAGATAATGACATTTGTTTCCACATTAATGAGATTTTTCCATTGTTTTCTTCATCACTTTCATTTTGCATCTTTCTTTCCCATGGAAATTCTATTTCTACATAATTTATAACATCAACCTCCATAGCTTTTTCAACTGTAATCTTTTTAGGTTCTTTAGTTTTCTCCTCATGCAACTTTTTGATGTTTTATAGGTCACAATGCCTAATGTTCTTTGAAAGATATTTTAAACCTTTTACAGTATCTATCAATATATTGAACCCACCTTTCCCATCTGCTTTAGCTCCTATTTCCACATGTTGCTATGATAACTAAGAATCATGACTAAAATTAAGATTCTTATTAACATCTTCTATAAACGTTTTTGCTCTAGTATTTTGTGACTCCAACTCCTTATTTTCCAATATTCCATGAATAATTTTGGTTGGGTCTCCATCTTGTTTATTTTTAAGGTCATATCCCATGATATCTTATTGGTAGTGTGCATTAATTTGGAAATCAACTGATTTATCAAACTTAAAACTTGTGTTCATAGAACAATCCTCAAGATATTTCTCTTGCACACATTGAAGTTTATCTTCACTCTGATGCAGACAACACATATCATCATCATCATCATCAGTGATTTCAATAAATAACTTGTGTTATCTCTAATATCCATGTTTTTTTATGTCATTCTTCCCAATAAAAAAGTCTCCACAAATATCAACTCGCTCTTGGATAAGCATGTTTGGACATTCTTTTAATTCAACATTAGTTTTATTCATCTTTATAAAATTAGAGCCTAACATCTATAAAGAACCCACAGAGCTCAACATGCCTTCCTCAATGCTTGAATAATTGAAGTCACTTAGATAAAAAAATCTTCTACAAGAATTTTTATCCTCATTGAACTTGGTAAATGCGAGATCTAAAGATTTCGATAGAAAATACAACGAGCATGTTCTCCAAGTTGAACTCATAGAATTGGCTGTTACCTGAATAAGCTGGTCATAAATGCCATCATGATAAAATAATGACTGAGCATTAGAGACAAATCCTTCTATTTCTATTTCTTCTAATTCATATTTTGTTGTGGATTATTGTGTATAATTTGTCTCTAATTCATAACCTTCATTGAATTTTGTATTTTTAAAACATACCTCTAAAAGCTCTCCATATTCAACATGTGAACTTCTTATTTTTCTAGGATAGCCAGATGATTCTATAATCAAAGGTGCACATATAATGTCTTGTTGTTTATCCATAATACCATTGAATGTCCCTTTAGTATCCTTCAATAGGTGAGGTACATTTAATGACTTTCTAACTTTTAGGGCATCAAAGGTATCTTCCTTGTAGTGCCCTATTCTATTCCATGACTCACTCAACTCCATATAGTCTAAAAAGGAGATTTCTTTTTAAATTTATTTTGAAAGAGTTTTGTATTGGTCAAAATTGGACACAATATGCTTGGGTAGTGACCCCATGGTTCACAATCTGGTAAGAAAACAACTTTAATACCATTTTAATATCCCTAATAGGATGAAAATACTTAAATTTAGATTTTACCTTAATCCTATCTATACTAGAAACTATATCATTGATATTTTCACCAAATTTTTATGAACTTATAAAACATAAATAAAATATGACAAATATCTGATTTGAAATATTGAATTCTTGATTTCTATCTTAGACAAATATTTTGAATAAGAATAGTCAAATATTCAAAGTGAAGCACAAGTGTAACTCCTAAATGAAGTTACCCACTAGGCCTCAAGGGTTTTCATCCTTGGGTATAATTGTAAATGAGGGTTTTCATCCTAAAGTCCATTTTTAGAGCTGCTACTCAACTTGGTGTATTTATTGAATAAAATCTCATTTTTCTAATCTGCCCTTCCTCCACCATCTTTCTTTTATTAATACCCTTTTAATGTCTTTTCCCAATAGAGTTTATGTCCCAAAGGGTGGCGTCCCTTGGTATTTAGGTGGGTCAACCTGCTTATGTAAGTTTTAGTTTTTATTAATTATGGTGTTCCCCTCAAGAGAGTTGATTCTAATTGTTGCAACCACTTTAATGGTTGTTCCCTTATATAATGCTTGGAAAGTGATATTACAGTCATTCCTTCCCAAAATTGCTTGCCCTCAAGTTATTGTAAGCTCTCATGCCCACATACCATGTCCAAGAGATAAAACAAGATGTAGTGTTCCCAAAGCCTTGACCTGATCCTTGTCAAATGAGAGATCTCTTGCCAATACAAGCTCAAGCTTTTGATGTACTTTGGTTGATCCAAAATTCCTACATCTATCTTCATGTAATAGAATTTCAAGGGTCCACTCTTGATATCCCAATCATTTGTATTATTATACCTTTATCTTTCCTTCTCGACTTTATCTATCTGATACATGCACGAAACCCTTTCATCCTCTACTTGCTTCATGTAGTTGGTTATTTTGAAATTTCCATCATGCTGACCATCAATAAAATCATATGGAAATTTGGCTTGCACCACCAAATTCTATTTACAATCTTGCACCTGAGATTTTTCTTAATTCTTTGGTTCATTCTCCATGATTTTTTTTTCTTTGGAGATTTTGCTACATCTAATACTTTTCATGGTTCTTAATCTAGCAACATATCTTTGTGCCCCTCAATTATCACAAATAGTTTTAGTTTCTCTAAACATTGAGCAACATTACTTTTAACTAGTATATGTACCATTGGTGATGATTCATGTTCAATACTAGCCATTAGTATGGATAATAAATGTTTTGAAATATCATAACTTTTATTTAGGACCAAAGTCATAATGGACTACATTAACTCTATTACATTCTCTATATGATTTTTATGGAAGTAGCAAAGAAATATTCAAACAGGTGAAGAATTAGATCATCACATCCTAGATCTAACATAAGCACACAAGATCTGGTTTTTGCCATAATGTCAAGGAT
Organism: Torreya grandis; assembly: GCA_037957365.1. Classification (NCBI taxonomy): domain Eukaryota; kingdom Viridiplantae; phylum Streptophyta; class Pinopsida; order Cupressales; family Taxaceae; genus Torreya; species Torreya grandis. The sequence goes on from JARHVA010000206.1 coordinate 4,365,564, forward strand.
TGTGACCCTTTTATCAAAATAATAACTTATGATGTCATATAGACCCTCAAAACATTCCATCATTAGCTAAAATATTTCTTTCATGGTGTTGTCACTATATGGCAATTCCAATGTTGTTATCCTTGTAATTTCACTAATACGAGTGATAAACATGAGTCTCACATATGGATCTAGATATCTTACCAGCTTAGAATCAGCCAGATGATTTACCAAAGGATTCATTGCCTAAAACATAAACTTAGAATCTGATTGCCTTATTAAGGACAAACAGTTAGCCACTTCCTCCAAAACATTGAGCAAAACATTTTTTGAATGATGTGGATGCTCAAGTTCCTTTCCCAATATGCAATGCTTTATTTTCAAATCATATTTTCTTATTAAATCCATGATTCATAGATTATGCATCGAATCTAAAATCCATTTTCACAAGATGGCAAGAACAATTGCTCTGATACCACTGTAATATTCCAAATCGGAATATTATGGAAGAATGTGGATTCTTTGGAAATCCTTATTAAAATAAGTATTGATTTTAAACTTGAAATACAAATTTATATAATAAAATGAATTTAATTCATAATTTTTTAATAATAAAGTATTTAATCCATAAGGGGTTTCATCCTTGGGCTATTCGATAACAAGGGTTTTCATCCTTGAGATTAAGTTTGCAATTAAGGGGTTACATCCTTAAGAGATTTTATTTATGCTTGTACAAATTTACATGTTTTAATGTATTTTATTCTATGCCTTCTTCCAAAATAAAGTTGGAGTATTTATAGCGTCAATCCTTCCATTAAAAAATATGTCACATCCCAAAAGTTATGACTCTCCCAAATGTGGTGACTTTTCCAATGGCTATCATTAAGTAATGAAATATACTAATACTCCCTTAATGACAACAATTTCCTCCCTTGAGTGTGGTACTTTTTTTGAGTGCAATGATTTAATGGTGGTGATTTAATGGCAACGATTTAATAATAATGATTGAACATATTGCAATGATTTCCTTAAGGGTGATTTAATGACAACAAGTTTCTCATTTGATTCCAACGATCTCCTTATTGGGGATATTACAACTCAAGAGGGAGATGGCACCTCAATAGAGAGGGGAGTATGGGGAAAAGGAGGACAAGGCATGAAGGAGACTAAGGGAAAATAGGGACAAGGGAGAGGAGGGGAAGAAAGGAATGACAAGGCAAGGGAGAGGAGGAGCCAGATGTATAAGGGGAAAATAGGGGAGTGGGCTAGGCAAAGAAGATAGGGGTAGGAGAGAGAGGGGGAGGTGAGGGGGCATGGAAGGAAGAGGTGGAGGAGGAGGGACCAAAGGAGAAGAGGGTGTGACATGAGAAAATGAGGGAGGCCTAGAAAATATCTATGAAGGTGCCCAATAGTGTGGCATTAATAACAAAAAAGGTAATCCTTTAAAATTAAGAGGTTGACACCCACATACCTAGGGAATAACATAGGAGAATGTGATTTAGGAGAGTGTAGTAAATGTTGACCCAAATGCATATCTAGGTATATGTTGCTACCAAAGGGTCCCCCTTGTTTAAAGAGAAAAAGGATCCTATTTTTGATGTGATGCCTTATAGAATAATTAGTTTCCACTATATTAAAGGAAGTTCATATTATATGATCCATATGAGAGAAACTAAGTTCTCTTTCTTGTTGGGTCAAAGTGCACTTCCCAAGGTCTAAAACATAGACATGAGTTTTTAAAGAACCATTGTTTGTCCTTTAAGACTTATGAACATGAGAGTTTGCTTTTGAAAGAGACTTAGAAAAATCCTTTAGGGATAATTTTAATGGATATTAGACCATAATTATCCCAATAAGAAAAGACTCATTCTTTTAACTCTAGCACCAATGGTCAAAGGCCAATGAATGTACAAAAAATGGAAGATTTTTCCAACACTGTAGCATCAAGAAAGAGCATAAAGTCCTTAATGTGTAACAAAATGGTAGAGGAAGAAACTAACAGGTTGAAGCAGGGATGAGGAAGGCAAGATAAGGGGATGGGACATGTTGGGTAGGTGGTTGAGCAAAAGATGTCATGAGGATCCAAATTGGAGGTCAAGTGGTAAAGAGTTAGGGAAGGAAAGGGGAGGAGGTGAAAGTATGGGGGGGACAACAAGGAGGAGAATGGGGGGTCAATGACAAGGGTAGAGGTGAGAAGGATGTCGATGGTAGGGATAGAGGGATGATCTCCAATGGGAGTGGTTGCACGAACTCTGAATGATCTTAAATTTGATGATTTTATTACCTTGAAAGCAATGGGGATAAGGCTAATATGCAAATGAGGGATCATTTGAATATTTGATAATGTTGAGTCAAGTAGATTTTTCAACCGAGTAAGGAGCTTCATAACTGAAGGATCTTTTGAAGCCAATGTTGCTAAAAATCCTAGCTCTAGATGTCCTAGGCTACCATGGCTACTTGAATTTGAGTTTCTACCTACCATCCCCTTTGGCTCCCCATACTTATATCAAATGACATCTTATTATGTATTTGTTAATGGGATTATTATTATTTAAATATATCTAAATGATAGTGGGGCAAGAACTTGGTATGTATATAAATTTTATTAATATCAGCATGATTTCATTGTGAACTTGCATTAGTTGCCTTATTCACTTCAAAGTATAATTTATGTTTTGAAAAATTGTGTGATTGCATGATCCCATGATATGTTCCTTTCAAGAGTTATGTATGTTTCATTAGATTTTTAAATCAATATTACTCAACAACAAGCATGATTTCAAAACCAATTCACTATGCAATCATAGAGAGTAACCATACATGTTATATCTACCCATATAATTCATCATGCACAAGCATACTAATGGCAAAAAGTCTTTTCATAGTAAAAATACACATCTAGGAGTAGGATATTTTCACCCATAAATGAAATGCTATAAACATTTATAGTCTACACAGAAATCATGGGGCCAATACCATAGTTGTAAAACTTAATCTAGGCTGGGAAGGCCTTTCATGAGTAACATTAGTTATAATGTGATTTTAACAAGCTGGGATTGTAAATAACATTATGATTGGGACATGATGTCGGCACTACTATTTAAACTAGTTCACATATTTACGACCATATTTCAAAATTTTGTGTGAAGATGGCCAAAATCCAAGTATTAGCCTGAAGAGGATTTGAGTATTTATGCATCCCTTTTGAAATATGGCCACCCATACCTTTATTTCCCATTCACAATGATCTCAAAGATAAATGATTCATTTCTGTCAAGTTGATGTTGTTTTAAACTTCTCGCTCCTTCATTGTAATATTTTGTGGTTTTTATTTTACACTCCCAAGTAAACAAATCTATTTTTCAAGAGTCTAGGATCATGCCACATGGCATAAATCCTAATACTCAAAGTCATGTATGGAAAATCTCTAAGTTTATACATGTTCCCACTTCATGAATTGTGTGGGATCCATGAGTCTACAAATGTGTTGATACATGTACTTTGTTTAACATATAATTTCTCTAAATAACAATGATTTGTTGACTCTAAGACCCAAAGACTCAATGTGAGTTAGTTAACATGGGTTCCATGACCACTGTATACATAGATAATGCTTAAGATTTTTACATGGAGTTTGTTCATAGGCTAGTCTTAATAGTGACATGTATTGCATATACCAATGCCATGTACTTGGATTGCCCCATAAAATTTTGGAGGAAGTTTCCCTTAACAAGTTTGTGGATATATCAGTATATTAAATTTATTTAAATGTATGAATACCAACATGGTTTTAGTCATCCTGGTAGCATTGACCTTTAATTGAGGGTCACATGAATATTATGAAGGATCTTACATATTTAAGTGCATTATACCACATGGATGTTATGAAAATCTATGCATACTTATTATAAGTAACCTAATCTTTATTATGGAGAACTAAAACGTTATTATAATTTGACCATAGTGAGAGCTCTTCCACGATCATGAAACATTTCGTAATCATGGAGCCTTTAGCTTAGAATTCCCTTGTAAATACTCTACAAATGCATTAGAATATAGACCATAAATTAGTGTGGCTTACATCACTATCAACATCAACTTTTATTGTGGGGGGCCACGTGAGCACAATGAATCTCTTCTATGTTATAAATATGACTAACAAGACTTGACATTATTCACTTAGGTCATAAATAGTCTTTGACTATGACATGTGGTACTCATCTTGATGACATGCTCACAAGCTTCCTTCACTAAGGTTATGTGTGAGCATCACTTGCATGAAGGTGCAAAATAATAACATATTAGATAATGATTTTATATATGTTTGAGATTTGCAAAGGATTATTGGCCTTGGTCACATATTTATGCAATACAACTTGTTTTTCAGAGCTCTTGTGGACCACAAGGAGACTCTACTAGGTGTGGATAAAGTGAATTGTGACTTTTGGTGACTATGTGGTCCACGTGTATACTGCAGACACACTATGCATTTATGTTGTGTGGAAGTTTTGTAAGTGGCCTATTGAATTTTATATTAAATTATAACTTGCATTAAGTGTTATGATGTGATTGGTGTCCACTCTATTGGATATTTAGTTCGTCACATGGCTTGAGACCTTTTTTGTTCCTATGGAAATTGTTTGGTCAGGATGACACTATACACAATTTCAACACATGGATATGATAGATATATAAGGAAAATCCATGTGAACTTGAGAAAATATAGAAGAAATTTAAAGAACTAACATGTATGTGAAGAAGAAAGTGAATACTAAAAGTGAACGAGGCACTCCATGACCTCTGTGACCTTGGGACTGTGAGATGATGACACATAAATGACTAGGATTATTGGATGTGAACAAGGCCATAAACTCATGAATCATTAAAATTATAAAATCTAAATTTAAGAGGGTGATTAATATGCATATTCTATGTCATCTAATTTTTATTGACTACGTTAATGGGCGAACTAAATGTAACACACAGTGAGTGAACATAACAAGCACAATTTACATGTGAAGATCAAAAATTTCATCAAAAACCACCAAAATTGTAGAAAATATATAGATTAAATGGTGAATTGATAATTATTTATGAATTTGTAGTGATCCTAAATAATTTCACAGTTACGTTTAAAGGAAAGTGGCTATCGAGAATAAGTAGAAGATTGGGGTTTTTATCATATATGCAGTGAAAATAATTGAGAAGGCCAATGTAGTCACAATATTTTGAAAGGCCACTAAGATTGAATTTCATGGAAAAATAAGGATTACCAACTTTTCATACAGGTTTACAAAGGAAAGCAATTGACTAGTTGAAGCTCTAGTTAACACCTCATAATGTCCCAAAATAACCAATTTCATACAAGTGATAAATATTTAAATATACATATTTTTTGTGGTATAAGATCTCAATATGTTTATGGATTTATTAATATAAGAACAATTTCATTGTGAACTTGCATTAATGGCTATTGTAAGTCTACATCAAACAACTTGAAGGTCGGCATAAGAAGTAAAACTTTTCAGCGAATCAACGATGAACAAGTTTGTATTTTTTTATTAGACATAAAAAAACACATTCATAGTGGAAAAGTTTGAAATGTTCAAAGAATAAATAAATAATTCTCATTTTGATTGGAAATGAAGATAAAAAATTAATCACAATTTGAAATAAATCAAAACATATATTATCCCTTCAAGCCTAATAAGCTGATATTCAATCGCCAATTATAAATTTAATTATTCTTAAATGTTTGTAGCTTGACTATTCACCAAATTAATCATATATTTTACACCTGAGGTTGAATTTGTATTTAAAAGTATCTACAGTGGAACAAAATTGATGTCAGACTAAGACATCTTATTTAAATCAGAAATGGCAAAGATGCACCTATTACCTTCTTTAAAAATCTATCTATAATGCCATTGACAATGGTGATTTAGCATTAAAAAATAAAAATATAAGTTAGAAGATGTAAATTATTTTAATAATAATAATAATATAGTTTTTAAGGTCCACAATGCTAAATAACACCTTGGTTATGGTCTACAAGGAAACTTATAGTATATGGGACCACCTCATACTCCCATCATGGGGAGGCACCTTAATGTGCTACAAATATGAGGCATATAATCCTTACCCCCTACAGGATTTGAACCTATGACCTTCCTTCTAGGAGAACATGTTCTTCACCATTAGGCAAACTCAGGTGCACTAATATGTTTAAAGGGGAAATGCTTGGTTTCTAGGTATACTAATATGCTTATTTTCATATTTTGTTGTAGTTTATCTTGTCTATTTTCACTATGTCATTCCTAGAGCATTTTTTATATTTTTTTGGAATGGGTGTGGTGAAAATAATTTCCATAAATTACCCTTATATTTGCTATTTTTTATATTGGTCAGTAATCACCCAAGGGTTTCACCAGCCACTAAATAATTTCCAATCCACATTATACAAATGATAAAAGGTTAGCCCACAATAGGATGCCTTCGATGTATTTATAACAATTAGTTTTGTAAGTAATAATTTTATTTTTAACCAATTATTATTAATTATTTTCATTTTATGTTATTTGCAATATAATTTTTATAAAAATATTTTAATAAATTTATTTATAAATATGATTTATCAATAAATTGATTGGTTGTGAGCTTTTACTCTCTTATTTTAGCCTTTAACAAAATAAAAAAGATCATTGATGTTATCTTTACATAAATGGTAAAGTAACTATTACGTATATCTTAAATACATCTATATGAAATATGCAAGGAGATATCAATCTCAAGGTTTTTATCTTGGATTTTTTTACAAACCACATTGATTAACAAGTCCATTACATTTTTCGCCAATTTCCCATTAACTAGTAACAAATGGAATAAATCTAGCTACACCATTGTGTCAGGGTCAAAAATTTATTTCCAAGAAAAACAATCAGCCTCCAAACTCCACCATTGTATCAGGGTCAAAAATTTATTTTCAAAGAAAAAAAATCAGCCTCCAAACTCCACCATATGGCCAAGATATTACGGTTTTTAGATTAACTTCTCTAAGATAAATAAGAAAATTCTACATGATGGTCAAATAGATATCAACTTTAATGTTGAACTTTCCCACTAACTGGTGACAAACAACATCAATCTAGGTACACCACTATGTATATCTAAAAAAAAAATTGGTAAAAAAAGGCCTCCAAACTCTACCATATGGACAAGATATTATAAGTTTTTTATTGACTTCTCTAAGCAAAAATAAATAAAAATTAAGTGATAGTCAAATAGATGTCAAATTCAAGGTTGAAATTTCTTACTGATTAGTGACAATTGGCATCAATTTAGCTACACCACTATGTCAAGATCAAAAACTTTAGATGTCTAAGATGTTAATATTTTTTGATTGAATTCTCTAATCAAAAAGACAAAACTCCTAAGTGATTGAATTCTCTAAGCAAAAAAGACAAATTTAAGGTTGAAATTTCTCTTTGAACATGCTCATGCCATTATATCCCATAATTTTGAAACATAATTTTGACATATGCATAACATGTTGTCCTACCTATAGACAACCAAATTTTGGCACAAAACCTTTATTCCCATGGTTAATTATTGATTTAGCTTATTTGGAAAACTTGTACATTTTATCCCATTTCTAAGATGGCCCCAACCCCACATGAGTCTTTATTTGGTCTATTGAGCCTTTAAACACATCAATACTTATCTAGAAGGTATTTGTTAGTGTATTCAAACTATTTACTACATGTGTTATCCACCTTGCCTCAAAATTTGAGCTCTACTTATCTTTTGGATTAGCCTATGGTTTTATAAACCTAACCTTGACAAGCCCATAACCCTACAAGTTTGTGTCCCTTAACTTACACCTTATCTCTCCCCAATTGCATTTTAAAAATTCAGCCAACATACATGAGTCATCATAGATCATCTTATAAATTCAAGGTCTTTCCAAGCCATTAAGAGAGATGGGATAATCTAGGAATCGAGAGAGATTAATTAGAATGCAAGGGTCAATCCTAGATCCAAGGTTCTCCATTCAATTTATGCTTCATAATAATATTACTTGTGACACTTATGCATCTTGGTCTCTCTACACATTTCCTTGTGCCAAAAGAGGGTAATTAGAATGCAGTAGTTGAATTGATCACTTAAAGGAAAGAGGAAGTTGAAAAACTTACTCAAGTTATTCCATCCATACACCACATAACTATATGGAGTTATAATTCCAAGTGTGTGGAATGCATAGTTTGTAACATTGCTTAGGTAGTTTCTTGACTCCATTATTATGTTTTGTTTTAGAGTGGGCAAGTTAAGTTAAAGTGAAAATATATTAATATAGAAGATTATTCCATACACATATATGAAGTGAAGATATAGCTATAATCAATAAGATACAAGAAATAAGGAAAAAAAATTATGCTACAAAACCCTACATAGATAGGCCAGGCAATATAGATACAAGATCGACGCACTGGACTTGTTATGGTCAAGCATGTAAATGGCATGCTTGTGTAACTATGGGCTCATTTTAAAGACAATGCAGGTCCATAAAATTTAGGAGTAGGTCAAAAAGTTTAATACATTTAAAAGACAATCTCATATTTATAAAACAATCAAGGTACATTTGTATCTTAACCTTTTTATCAAATCATTGCATTGTATTGGCCTATGCTTGTGATAATTGGGCTTGTTTTTATTATTTAGCCTCTTAAAATTAGACATGAATTTTATATTTCAGATATGTATGTTTAGTCTACTTAATTTCAATTTTTTTATTCTGATTTTGTGTAAAAACTAGAATTGAGGTAAACATATATTATGAACCCTGACTCTTTTAAATGTTCAACCTATGGTTTTTTGTAAATCCTCTTTTATTACACTTTCATGGCTTACTTTAGGTTTTATTTTCAGATCTAAATTCTTTCCATGCATTCTCATATAAAACCCTGATTTTTTTTTAGGTGCTTACAATATCCCAGTCTCACTTAAGGTTTGATATCTTACTTGCAATTCAATCTAGGGTTTTAAAAATCCTTGTCCACTTAGGGTTTTCTTAGTTATTTTTAATATTATTTTCAGATTTTTCCTCTATGTTTTATCATCCCTTTTATTCATAACAGTCATATACCTTTTTGTGTGCATTACTTATTTGTTATTTCAGTTTAAATTAACAAAATGATTCATAACATACTTATTGATTGCATTGTTGGGAATTTCAAAACAATTATTTTTTCAACTTCTAATCATATTTATGAGATGATACATGAAGTAAAAAAGATCATAAATACAACACCTTCTTACCTAGACTCTCATAGGGTATGTACATTTCCTATACTACTTTGCACAATGTGTGTTTGAATCCTATGCCTATGCAAAATAGTGAAACTATCTCCATTAGCAACAATGAGATCCAACTTTTAAGCAAACCTATCAAAAGTATAAAAATTTATACACATGACCTAATAGCTATAATGCATTCTATAAATATATAGCAAAATAAAATACAAAACATATCTTTAACATAAAACAAAATCAAATTCAATAAATTACAAACATTGGCAAAAAATAAAAGAACATTGGCAAAATTAAAAAATTTAAAAACATTGGAAAAATAAAAAAATTCAAAAACACTAAAAACATTTAAAAAAATAAAAAACATTGGAAAAAGTTTTAAAAAATATAAAAATTTGCTTTATACATGTTATATATTTACCTATTCTAGAGGTTTTCATTATTTATGGTTTACGTGTATGTTTTTGGTGACATTTTTGTAGAGTTGGTGTTATGTAGATTTAAGGGTTGCATAATTTCATGTGGTGTTCTTGCATCTTGGTTGGGCTCATTTCATAGACAACATGTCTTAGATTGGGGACATTATTATTTCAAATGATTCTTGAATAGCGATATCTATCCTTGCTTACCCTTTATCATTTTGAGCTAGATTACTACATTTTCTACCAGTATCTTAGACTTCTAATATCACATGGAATTTTTACATTGTAATTTTTATGTTGTTATATTGATTATTTGTACATGAATGTTTGATTATGTGTGCATGTGTTAGATTGTTTATGCATATTTGATCTTAGATGATCCTCTTGTCATCTTGCTTTGTGAGTTATGTCATGAGTCAAGTCACTAACTTGGGTCTAGTCACTAACATTGTGTGGTCTTTATTTTGTTGCTATGGTAATTACCATGTATCTATGGGGACAAATTATTTGATTATGTTTTCATTGTTTTATCTGGGCCCATCTTTGCGTCATGTTTGATGTATGGGTATACTAATTGTTCCCATTGGAAAATTGGAACTTTTCATGATCTATTGTAGCATGATTAGATGTTAATTCAAAATTCAAAAAAAAAGCAAAAATTCAAAATTCAATTTTCATATATGAACAAAATAACATGCTATATTCTTTTCTAGAATATGAATTAATTTTTTCAATTATATATGTATTAGATAATAACACGTGAGATCAATATTTATTTTCCTTGCTTATTTTTATTTTAATGTGTTATTTTGATATGGGTGATTGAAAAAATGGGGTCTTCATCCCTCACCTCAAAAAGGGGGCTATTATAAAAGTGTTTTTTTAGATTCAAGGTGTGTTTGTTATGATCAATGATAATCTAATTATCTACTTCCTTGAATAATAAGTGGATGGGCAGTGACTCCTTAAAAAAGTGTCTTGGCTATCTTTCAATCATTTTTTGAAAGTTTAGGATGTGTGCATTGAGCATTGTTGACTCCCGTGAGAAAGTGTTGGGCTATGTTTTCAACACTATCAAAACTTTAGTGATGGAGCAATTAGGGTGGCATTTGGGGGCAATACCAATCAAGTGTATTCTTTCATATACTTCCTTTTAATTTCAATTTCAAAAGCTAATTTTATTATTTTTTAAATAATTTCATGTATATCATGAGAAATTTAACTAACTGTAGCAATGGGAACTTGTTTCATGTAAGTCAGTTAATCAAGTATTGATGGAAACTTGGTGAGAGCAAGATCAAACTCTTCATTCTTCTCCAGGTAATCAAAAATGGGTGTTTCAAATTATTTACATGTATACTTTTACGTACACATGTGTTTCACTCACATACCCACATCAAAGTGGGGGCATTATTTAGACACCAAAAATTGAGACTAAAAACTTATTCCTAATTTAACTTATTTGATGAACTTGTTATTTTAACCTATTCTAAGAAGGACTCAATACCACATGAGTCTCTATTTGGTCCACTAAGCTTAAAAATCACCTCAATAGTTATCTAAGAGGTGTTTGTTGGATTTGAACTACTTATCACCTATTATCTAGCTTGCCTAAAAAACTATGCCCTACTTATTTACTGGATAAACCCATGGATGTAAAAACTTGCCCTACACAAACTTGTAGCCCTATAGGATTTATTTTATTTTTTTGGGTTCTTTTGCCCATTGTACTTTAACTTATGCCTCACCCCTTCCGATTTGAATTTTCAAAATTCCTTTGTCACACATGAGTCATCCTAGATCATCATATATATACAAGGTCTTGCTAAGCCTTTAAGAGAGGTGGAAGAATCTAGGAATCAAGAGAGAGGGAGAACATTCATTAACACTTTCACCAAGGGAAGATCAGAGCCAAACTTCTCCATTGAAGTTTGCTTTATAATACTACACACTTGCGACAATTATCCATCTTGTTCTCTCTACACATAGTGTTTAGAGTCCCAAACTTAGGATACTCGAGTTTTATTCCTTACATATTAATGTTCACCTACAACATTTCTCATAAAGTGCCACTTGAACTAAGGTGGAAATTGATTTGCTAACAATTCAACCAAGGTAAGTATCCATATCCCTAAAATCTATTTTTTATTTACTCTGGTAGACATATATGCATATGCTATAATAGAATGTTGTTATCTTCCATGCTTAGACAAGCTTGTGTTCACTAGTGCATATTAATTTTATATTTTTTTACAATCTTAGTTATATACTTCTTTGTTATAATGAATAGTTTAGATGCCTCTTGGGTACCATGTAATGGAATTTATATCTCTTTAGCTTAACATTTTTACATCTTGGATATATTTAATTATATATACTTTAGTTCCTTGCATAGGATGCCTAATTTTATCATTGATATCCCTCTTACAAATAACTCTTGCTTATAATCTGACCCCGCTTTATGCCTTGGCATATTGTATGTATGTTAGATCTAGTATGGTCTTCCCCATTTTATTATATATTAGAGTATATTTATATTTTTAACCATATTCATCCTATAAACAAGATGGATGTTATGATTTTATATAAGAGGAGAAGGTAACTCTAGTTTACACATATCCAGTACTTTTATATAATGTTTACCTAGATATTCCCAAACACTTTTGGATGTAAACATAGTCACTTACTAAACTTATGTTTTTTTTTTCTATTTTTTTAATCCACCTAATCCACTATGCCTAATCCTACATTTCAATGCAGTGTTATCACACACATATAATCTCTTTTCACCCACCCTATAAATATGCATATACCATGAATATCAATTATATATTCGTTGTCATCTAAGTGTCAAGACTATCACGACTTGTGATTCTTAAATTACAATAAAAAACAACTGGCGGTTTAGATTTTTTTTTGTGGGATTCTACATATGTATGTTTAAGTCATTTAAGATGACCTCCATGAGCAATCATTATCTTAACTATATTTTTGGTAATAATCACAACGTAGATAAACCCACTTAATGCACCTTAAGAATTTGTTAGTGAAGGGGAACTTGACTTTCGTTATTGTGAAAATAAAATAAACAATCATGCAAAAAACAAATAAATAAAAAAGTTTATAAAATGAAAGAGTGTTTTTCCCTTTGATAAAAATGTTTTCAAATGTATTTCTCTAGTGCCTAGGTATAAAATTCTTAACCTCATATTCTACGGGTGTATCTTTCCTGTTGCTATTTATACAAACAAGCCATTCCACTTGTGGGCCTTACAATTCTTTCATAATTTCTTGTTCTCTAACAACCCCATGACATTTTTGTGACACTGATTGACATATTCCCGATTTGAGAACTTTCCACTCAAAAACATAAAATAAACTTGGAAACCATTATTACATATAATCAAGAAAAAAAAAATGAAATAACCTCTATGCATATTGACATGATTAACCTAACTTACATACACATGCAAAAATAATAATGCCATTTTAGAGTTTTTCCAGTACATTACTAATAATATTATGTCATTAGTGTGGACCTAATAGATGAGACTAGTTAACCACGTAGACACATCACTTAGCTATGACTTGATCACTTAATAGAGGCAACAAGAGTGAATATTGGGGCACATTATGTTATTTTATAAAGATATATACGACATTGAAACCATTAAATAAAATGGAAAGTATGAGCTTGCATGTAACTAATAACAACATTAATTAAAATCCATGAAATAAATAACTAGATACCCATAATAACTTATGGTTAATCATAATATTGTGTATACATTAGCATGTAAACATTATCATCATATTATAGCTCTCACAATGGTAGCTTACTCTAAACAACCTAAGAGAATGCATCAATACATAATAACATAGAAAATAATTGACTTAACCCTAATACAAGAGGTAAGGTAACCTTTTTTAGATACAAAACCTGCCTTGTTGTACATGTCAACTCATATGTTAAAATAACTTAACAACTTCCTCATAATAGTTGTGATTTGTACCAATTGTAACTTATATCCATCACTAGTTGTGCCTTCATTTTAGCATCATGTGTTTTGTGCAACTTGACTATTATTTGCATTGCATCTAGGCTTCGTGCTAACTTCCTTTCATGTTTGGATACTTTTGTGTCTTATATATCCTTATCCTTTTGTTACATGTGTATCAAGATTATTAATGGTCATCACTTCACCTTTTACACTCCATGGATATATGGAGTCCATGCTTTGATTTATTTGTGCTTATTTCCTTTATAAGTCATGATATTAGACTTGGCACAAGACCCTTAAAGTCCTCCTCTAAAAACTCATATATGTACCAATATATATGTGCACACCTTTCCACATATATTTTTACACGCACTAATTATCCACTTATTTACCATCACATGTTATTATATTTGGCCAAGATGTGTCCCTTATATTGATGTTTTTTTCCTACCATGATTCCAACACACTAGTATACTTATCCAAAATTATGGATCAACATCCATAGAAAATTGCAATGCTCCGACATGAAGTAGTCATTTCACAACTTTCAATTATGTTCGATGCAAATACTTAGGTAGAAATGGATCGACGGTCATATGCCCATATCTTTATGATTATTTATGTTATAAATCCATTACATAATTAGGGAAGTGTATATTATCACATTTTCAATCAAAATTTTATGACTTGTAAGTGTAAACACCTAAGAATAACCTTGTGGCATTTATTAGTTGTTAAAATTCATGATTTTGGTGTGTTTGTCTATTTGTCAATAATTGGTATAAATTAGGTTGTATTGGCACATTTGTCTTGTTATTTTGTCTCCCTCTCTTCTTCTCCCCTTCTCTTTCCTCTTTATCTTTGTTCGATTTTTTTGAATTTTTTTTCCAAAGTGCCCTAAATGCTCTTTGGTCTTTCTGGAGCACTGCTCTCACCCTTGGGCCCTTTTGTTGGTTTTATATAAGTCATGGTGCCTGTGTCCCCTTTCTATTGATTTTTTTTATTTTAGTTATTTTAATGTTGGTTTGGCATCAATATGGTCTAACTTTGAATTCAAGTTTTTATATTAATATATATATCTTTTATACATAAATTTAACCTTTATACTCCTTTTGAATGACATTGAATTTGGAAATAATAAGGCATATTTGCTCAATGTGCAATAGTGTGAAAGTGTTTGATAGATAGTGCCAAGATATAAATAATGAATTACCTTTGATGTGTATTATAGGTGAACCTTTTCATAATTCCCTTTAACTAACCTTGTGAAAATGTACCGAAAGACCAAAAATAATAATTTGAAAATTGGGAATTAGTCATTATTTGGCATGGGACATGGTCGATCCAGGTGGATAATATATACACATAATATTTTCAAACTTTATCAATTATTTATGCTCTTTATCTTGTAGGAACCCATCGAGTCTCAATCTCTCTGAGTGCACACCTTAAGGGATGCACCAGGAAAGGGGTGGGTAGACTTTCAGTGCTTCGTAGGGTTGTTGTTCCTTTTGCCACTTGTAATTTATACACTTATCTTCTTAAAACCATTCCCCTAAGCTTTTCCTCCTATTTTACACACTCCTTTAGTATTTTATCACCTTCATAATCCCTTTTCCTAAACTAAATGGGTTTTTGATAGTTTACATGACTATGTCAGCCATATCGACCTTGTGTTCTTATAAACAAAACTTATTAGGGACTAGGACGACCCCTGGCCAACCTAGTTCATAACCTAGTAGGTTTTTATTAATTACGATACTAGGTGAATAGGGTCGACCTTATTGGATGAAACTTTTGAAAAGGTTTAGGGTTAGATTCACCTATATAAACATAATCATTTTGCCATTTTTAAAAGAAGAGAAGAAGAAGTAAGATATATTACGCATCTGCTTATCCACCTTTCTACTTGAGGAGAAATTTTAGGGTTTCATACTTTCTTTGGAGATACAAATATTATCTTATGGATAAGTCTTTTGGATGCATTTATAGGTTGTTTAGCCTACTTAAAATTTATACTTATCATCCTAACATGCCACAACAACCTCTTGTGAAACACCTTAGCCAAGGGAGAGATTGAGGCTCAACAGGATCATCTTTAAAGGTAAGTATTCATAACTTTGTTCCTCCTTTGTAAGAGTAGATAGATATGCATTTGCACTTCTCTTCCATGCATTAAGATTTCATATACATTGACATGAATATATGTCTTTTATGCATGTTTACTTTTAGTGTTTATTACCCCCCCCCCCCCCACCTCACTTTGTGCTACAAACTTTGGTAAGCACTAGATTAGATTTTTACTTTACTTGTTATTAGTTTATTGAATATGAAAACATAGGATCTAGTTAGGGTTATTGCATAGTTTTTCTTGACTAGAGACTTTGAAACCCTCCCTAGTGATATTATTATGGTAAGAAATCCCTTGATTAGGTCTAACAGATCCATATTGGTCATGACCCCAATTATTTAATATATCCCCAATCAAAAGTGTAAGTATGATCTATCTTCTTCGAGCTAGGATTGATTTGTAGATTTGATGCATTTCCCATTGCATATATTCTGGTGAACCCGACGTGAATTTAATCCTCGTAGGTTTTCTTTCATGCTTTTCATTTATATCATTATATTATTTTTCTATATTTGTGATACTTGTTCGACTAGGCCAATATAGTTCTAACTTCTGTGTGTAGGTTTAACACACAATCACATCAAAATTACTCTATTCTTTGTATGTAGGTCTTCATCAGATACAAGTTACATGATCGAGCAGGTCGACACAATACTTTTATTCAATCCTAGAATAATAGACTATGTTGAATAGGTCAACTTAGTCTTACAATTAGCATCCAAATAACAAACTATGTTGATCAGGTTGACTTATTCATCTTAATAAGCTTCAACAAACATGGTTTCACATAACTAAGTCGACCTAGTTGATTTAGTTGGTAGAACTAGTAAGCAGCATTCAAATCACTTCAATAGAAAATTTACAATCCTCAACATCTTCTAATTCACCAAGGTTCTTTTTTTCTATCTATTTCAGTTAAATACTACATTATAGTTCTATTTTGTGTAAGTTTGTAGTCTTCAAAACTGTAATCCTACATCAAACTAAGTCGACTTAGTTCTGCAGCCTGCCTTTTGTTTGAAATACTAAGTTGACCTAGTTGACTTAGTTCTTAAGGACTCTTGATTCTATAGAATAGTAGTGACCCTATCGACTCTATTCTATAATGTTTACATATAGTGTCATCTGAATAGACTCTGTACCATTCTTAATTTGAGAATTAACAACTATATGCTAGTAATTAATTCACACTTTCATTTTTAGCTATTTGCATGCTTAGAGTAGCTCACATAGTCTAATTAGGTGTTTTTTCAGAATATCATTTAGTTTCACTATTTTTATCTTTTTCACACACTGCCAAATCACAAATTTTAAAATGCATTTAACATTTGTCTTCCCAAAGCCTACCTACTTGAATTTCATCACCAAGGGGGAAGCAGACTTGGTTTTCTAGCCAAGTATAAACATGTGGTTAATAGTATAATTAGTTAAGCACCTGACACCATTATCATTATGGGATTGTGAAGTGAGGGGGTAGTCCCTAATACCAAGCCAATACCATTTCCAACACATATCCCTTTCAACCTAAATGTCCTAAAACCATCCATAGATTGCTTTCTAGTTCCTTATTTTCAGCCAACTTCCCTATCACACTTAAAATAACACTTTATAATAATCTAATAACACTTAGGATTACCACTTAGATAGAATTTTCTTTTTAGTTAACTGCTTTCTCTCTGCTCATTATGTTTTGTATTTCAAAAACTTGCATTGGCCAATGTTGGTGCAAGGTTTTGTGTTGTGTGCCAATTGAATCATTCTCATTGATCCATTTGTTTGTGTGTTTGATTTAACTTCATGATTAAATTACATTCTAAATTTTCTCCCTATTTTTATCACACTATTGTTATGTTCAACACAACTTCTTAGATTGTCTTTTTCCCTATTTGTAGTACTAATTCAACTTGGTCAACCCAATACTCCTTTCTACCAACTAGGTTATAGTACTAAGTCGACATGGTCAACTTTGTAACTTTATCAAACTATCTTTTTCTTTGTCCAATAGTACTAGGTCAACCTGGTCGAATCTGTACTCTTTTGCCTCTAATTTATATTATTTAGTCAACCTTGTCGACTCTGTACTCTTATCTATCTTTTTATCTCTTTTGATTTTGGATTGACTTTACCTTCCTTAATCTCTCTCCTTCATCATGAAATTCCTATTTGAAGATAACACTAAGTTGAATTTAATAGATATGATGAGTCTTACTGACCCCAACAAGTTCTCCCATAGTCAACTTGTGACTCCAACCCTAAATGAAAGTAATATGCATGTACCCACTCGCACTACCAACTATGGGACCCCTCCTCATTCCTCTTCACTTCACAATCCTCTCTTCTCATTTCAAGATCAACCTAAATTAGAGTATATATTATAAATGCTCTTCTTCATCAATGAGTTTCCTCAACATCAAGGAAATGACGCTTTTACTATTTACCATCTCATGATAATTGGTCAAGTTAAGGAACCCCATTCACCTTCTCTTATATTCTCACAAGGATTTGGAGACACTAGCTTCTTTGATTCCTAGCCTCTTCCCCCTATTTTAACCCTTTCTCATACCCTGACATATTCATCTTTTATTTCCTCCACCTCCATGCTTAGTATCTCTACTAACATGGCATGTTCTACATCTAGTGGGCCTCTTTTTAAACCCACCCTTCTCAATTCTTCCACTAATGCATCATTTGCTATCAATGGCAATCATGCCTGTAGTGATACTTCTTCTCATCCCTATACTAGTACATTCTTTTCCACACAAGAAAATTATGCCACTAGTGTCTCACCAATAGTTCTTCTCAAGCTACTAGTAACACCTATAGTGGTACCCAAGCCACTACTACCAATTCCAATGCTTCACACAATTCCAATAATACCACTCAAATTCAACTCCTATTACAAAATATTAATCAAACAAATGTTATCCAAGCTAACAATGCAAATAAAATGATGTAAATTAAAAATCACCTTATCCATCTTCAAACCCACCCTCAAGAGATGCCATGGGGCATGCATAACCAAAATGTTCCCCCACCCCCTCTTTGGGATTCCCACGGTAATCTTATCCCTCAACCTCTCCTTGTTAACAAAATAATTAAGCATATTCAAAATGAGCCTCTTATGTCTCAATTTGATAATTTTGATATAGGAGGTATCACCCCTACCATTACTTATAATGGGTCAGTCGATCCTGCTTTTCACTTAAAAACATTTGGAAATCTATATAAAGACTAGGTCAAGTTAAATACTTTTACCGCTACCAATCTAAGAGCAAAGACTCTCACGAGTGATGATTTATATTGGTACAACCAACTCAAATCTCATTTCATCAATAATTTGGAACATTTTAGTTAATGCTCTAGTCCAAGAGTTCCAAATTAGTGATCTCCCTGAGAATACCTTGGCCCATTTTATCAATTATAAGCAACTTGAGACTGAAACCGCACAAGCTTTCATCAAATGATGGAAGACCTTGTCTAACAAATGTGATCATAATATGGCAAATGACAACCTCTTTCATCTATTTACCAATGCTCTTTTTCCCAAGTTGCAATATCAAGTCTAGACTCTCTCTCCACATACTTTAAAAGAGGGCATTGACCAAGCCAAGCATCAAGATTTCCTCATGCATCAATTCAAGCGATCCCAATGTTTTATGGTTACTCACATGTTAATTAAGAATAAGAATCATCATGCTACAAATAATGGTGTCACTGAGTCTTATGATACCATTCATACTATTCAAGCTATTATTCCCAACTAGATTCTGGAATAAGTTTTTCCTCCCAACCACATCACTAATCCTCATTTATCTTCAACAAATAACATCAATGTTCATAAACCTTTATCCTTATTATAATTTTAAAAAACATCTACCAAGGCCTCTTTCATGAGAACTTGATCTGACTTGTCCCATAAAACCTTGGTATGATCTCAATAAATTTTGTTGGTTTCATGCTAGTTGGGGTCATTCTCATGAGACATGTAGGCAACTTTGTAATTTGGATTTGGATTTCCTTCTTGGTCATAATTTTGATCATGATTATATCATTCGTAAATGTCAACAAGCCTATGACATTGCCTTCAAAGCCCGTGAAAGACAAAATAAATCTCAAACTTTGAATCAGGCTAATACTCATTTGGCCATCTATATTGATCCTCTTCCAAATCACCAAGATAACCATGACAAGCCTACCCCTTCTACCAATAATGTTGATAGTCTTCTTGATCCAACTCCTAAAGAGAATTTGGTTAATATGACTAATATACGAAGGGTGGTTAGCTTCATTGATCCTCATCCAATCCACAGTCCTTAATTACCTTGCATATTTCATGTTATCCAAGACTCTTCTCCAACTCACTTAATAGAGTTGGGGCAAGAAGAACTTATATATTTTGATGAACCGATTCTAACACCTCCCTTAGATAACACTTTTCATACCCTTTCTACCATTCCTCCAACCTTTTCACCTATCACCAGTGATACTCAAACTTCTATCAACACTTGTCCTAATCTATCTCAAATTAAACCTTTATCAAACACCCCATCTTCTCAAGACAATCAACAAACTTGTCCTCCAATTAAACCTCCCACATCTTATCAACATAAATTCACATGCACTTAGGCTCCTCTTTCTGAAGACCTCCTTTAACACTATGCACCTCTTTCCAACAATCCCCTTATGGGTTATGATGAGTGGGATCCTATCACATAGCTTAATAATCTCCCATCTCAAATCCCATTTCTCAAACTTATATGAACCTATTCACATCATTGTAATTGTCTTATGCAACTTTTGTTTGAAATGAACATCCCTCATCCTCTCCTAGTAGGATAAAAATCCACCTTATATAGATTAGAATATAACATTTTAAAATAATGAGAAGATATGTCCATACATGTTGATGAAATAATGGACACTTCTCTTTCCCTTAAATTCCCCATTACTTATATGATCCTCGATGAGATTTCGCTTCGTATGGATGATCCTCCTCTATTTATTAGTGTCTAAATTAGTGATATCTAAGTGAAACATGCTTTGATTGATGAGGGTTATGGTACTTGTGTTGCCTCTCTTGATTTTATCAAATCCCTTAAATATTTTGAATGTAATCTTAAATCCACATGCAACACATGTTAAGGCTATGACCAAAGGCAAATACCTCCTTTAGGTTGTGTGTGGCTCCCCATTACTATCCCACTTGTCACTTTTCCCATGAAGGTGATGATCTTCAAATTTCTTATATCCTATAACATTTTGCTTGGTAGGCCATGGACTCATCGCATGAGAGCAGTTGCTTCATTCACTTTTTAATGTGTCAAATTTCCTCACAAAGGAGCCATCTATAGGATTCAAGGTGAAACTAATCCTTGGAATTTCAAACTATTCTAAGACCATGGTGTATTCAAGATTCCTACACTTGCCAAGCATTCTATTTCATGAATCTAAATGGTTTAACTTTCCTATCAATTCCACATAAGGTTATAATTGTCACCTCAAACTCATCGAGAATATACCTCATAACCTCCTAGATTTTGATGATGATTAGCTTGATGAGATCAACCTCAAGATTAAAACCTCAAATCTCTCACCTCATCTCATTTCTTAGCTTCTCCCTTCTTTGCAACCTCGTTCCTGTCAACCACTTAGTGATGACATACCTGTTGTCTTAACAAAGAATTAACATTCTATTCATCATGCCACATTGGATGACCAAGTTATCCTTATCTATGTCATTGATCTTCACACCTCTAATTATGATGATGGTTATACCTTAGATGATCCATTCTCAGGAGGTCTATTTTAGGCTCAAGATGCTAAAATTATTCGTTATCATTCCTATTTGATTCAATTTTTAGTATATCTTCTAGTATCCCATATTATATCATTATTAATTTTAGCATTTTTCATCTTGATTGTAGGGTAAAAATAGTGCACACACCTATAGTTTCTGAATAACCTCATAGGAGTATGCTTATGGATCATGTTATGATTGGTCCCTATAATTTTGCTAGATACCAAGACCCCTCTACCTAACTTATCCCTAAGATGCTTACAACTATCCTTTAGACTTCTATGCATCCCACCCCTCCCTCAATAGAGCCCAATTTAGATCCTATTACCATTCCCTCTCTAGTTGAATCCCTTCCTATTTCTGATCTTATTTCTCATTCAGTTGAGCCTTGTCCAGTCTCTCCACCAGCCCCACCTTCTCTTGGTGATGGTTTGCTCCCTTTACCACAACTTGCTCCTTTGCATACTGAATGGGATGATCAACTATATTTTGATATTCATAAAGTTGTCAATCATTGGACTAAAGACTGTTCATTATACCAATCTTCCTTAGCTTTAATTTTCACTACTCCTATAAGTACACTTACCAAGAGTATTCACAGGTGTATTTGTTGTTTCCACAATATAGATAATTATTCATCTACACATTGTCATAAGTTGTGGTAATGTATTGACACCTTGCATCCCACCACTCCTCAACCCATAAATAAGGCTATACCTCCCCCAAAAGTGTTACCTAAATATATTCCCTAATATGGAGAGGTATATTATCTCTAGCACCAATGTGGTACTCATCATACTGATCATTGCTACATCCTTTAGTGGCATCTCAAAGATTACCTCATGACTATTCCTATACCCACTACCATTCCTTGCATAGGTCATCCTCACAATAAGGATCCCCCTTCTTTCCCCATGGCTCCACCACCTGTGGTCCCTTCTCTAACTATTATTTCTCCAATCGTGAGTCCCTCAACCATGAATCCTCCTTCCCTGATGGCACATTCTCCACTGATGACCCCTTTATCTCCCATAGAATCCATTCCCACATCTTCTCCTAAGCATCCCCTACATGATAGCCCTCATTAGCATGATCCTTCGGACATTCCTACATTTTCTATCAAGGAGATTTGATGCGAAGTATTCTTTCAACTTTCCTTAAAGATCGATGAGACTATAGTCCAAGTTTAGCTTCATAGAGACTTATCAGATGTTATGAATAATGTGTGTGGATAAATATATCAATACTTATGAGAAAAAGCATGATGTTCTTACACTTATTTCTTCATTTGGATTGGATGTGTGCTCCAACTTTATATTTATATATTTTATATCATTTGACATTGTGTCAAACTCTTATCTATCTTACATGGTGATTTTTGTTTTGCACTATATATTGCTAATGATATTATTATTTTTCTTATATTCTCTCATTATTTCCTTTTCATAATTACATAGTTATTCTTCTTGAGTTCATTTTCTTTGGTTCACTTGTTCTTTTTCATGATTGTTTGCTATCTTATCTATATAAACATGGATAATTGTTATTGTGACTTGGTTATACAAACCTTGCTCCCTTTAATCATTCCTCATTTACCATGTGATCAGTTAGCAAACAATTCATCTCACTACAATCTCCTTTTACTGATCCACTTTGGATCTCCCCTTATTTCCCTTTATTCCCTTTTGTAAACTAAGCATACACATGGTTGATACTTGAGATAACATGTTGGTTCATAGTTAAGCCTAAGTGTTCTAGTCAGTTATATATTTGTATACTTAGATTCCTTTATCCTAAGCCTAAAAATCATTTGTGTGTATCACTTTGTCTCTCATGATTAGTCATTCCAAGTCCATATGGAGGAGGAATCTTAAAAGCCATAAAATATTCAAAATCCAAATCATTTAATAAAAAACAATGATCTAAAAGGCAACACTCAAAAATTTTAAAAGTCAAATCACACTAAAAGATGTGATTCTAAGCACAATTCCTTTCTCTAATCAAATATCAAACTCCATAGTTAGCCTCATGATAGAGCTAAGGTCCATTGGGATGCGGTAGGCTAGTAGATTAGAAAAGGAGAATAAAAATAAAAATAAAAAATAAAAAAATATTTTAGTGCTACCTACTTTCTCATGCAAGTACCCAATTCTCACATTAGACCGATGACTCTATAAGGGGTCTTAAGGAATGGGGAACATGTTATGAGAAGGTAGGTCCATTTTATTTTTTTTGTTTAGAATGTCGAGCATGAGTTGATATTAGTACCACACTTATTTTCCTACATAGCTTTATGCCTATAGTGAATAGGTATCCTTTGTATATTGATGGTCACTAGTCACTTAGTGTCTTCTCATGTCCTTAATGCACCTCATGTCTCCTAAGGTCTTCTCATAAGATGCCTATGCTATGCTTCTTGCATTCCATTTTACACTCCCTACAATCCTAAATATTTCCCCTTGATAACTATTGTTTTATTCACTGATCACCCCCCTTAGGGATTCCATTTATGAGTTGCAGTGTAAGACCTTGGAAAGGACCATGCCTTCCTCATAAATTTCCATATTTTCACATTATTTTTCACCTCATTGGTGTTCTCTTTGTGAGTTTTAGTGTAAGACCATGGATAGGACATGGCCTTCCTCACAAAAATTTCTAATATCCAAGTCACAACAAAATTACATGTGTCAAATATGAGATAAGATGTGCTTGATTATGAGTTACATGTCATTGACATGTTTCTCATCTTGATTTAGTATGTTTTATGCTTACTTAATTTAAATTTCACTTTTTTCTTCTTATTTTCTAATTACATGTAAGAATCCAACCATTTTTCTTAAAAACTTTCATACTTCCTAATTTGAATTAGTGTGATTAATTTAAGACCATTTTACCAATTTTGTTTATTTTTTATACTTCCCAACGTGATTTAGTATGATTGATTGACTTAATTGATTTTTTCTTATAACATTAGTCTTTCATGTGCTTTTCATTTTGTTACATTATTTTCATACTTCCCAACATGATTTAGTGTGATTTTACTTGTTTTAATTTGGTTCCAATCTTTTTCATGGTTTAAAAACATTTACCCTCTTGTTTACCAATTTTTGGTTTATTATACTTAGTCATCTTTTGTTATTACACATTTTCCAATGTGAAATAGTGTGCAGTACAATTTATTTTAGATTAATTATACTTTTCCAAATCTTTTTGCATATTTTGATTTAATCATACATGTGTACTACATAATGCTAGAAAAGAAAACACCACATATATATTTCCAATAGAATATAAAACAAAAGCAAAATACATGTGTTAGAAAGAAATATATCCATGCATCCACAACCACAACCAAAATATAACTCATGAGATCACATCCAACTGTCAAAATAGAATATCTCTATATATATCATGTGTTTTAAATACAAATAATACAAAAATACAACGCTCCAGCTCTATGGCTAGACCCCATCATGTCTATATTGTGGCCTAACCATGCTACCCATAGATGTCTTGAATTGTCCCCTTTGAATATTGCATTGTAATGAGGCTATTTGAGACCTCAAACTTGTTACCTATCCCTATAGGTTGGCTACCTAGGCTTATACCTATCCCAACTAGATAGTGGTAGCCATATGCATGGCTCTCTCTTAAGCCAAGGCCAACCACACCTGTGTCTCTCCTTCTCTCACCCTTGCTAGTGGATGCAATCCATTTTTGCATGCCTATAGTTTCCTTATGACCTCCCCCACTAGTCTAAACCAACTCATCTCAGCTGGGACAAATGGTACCACAAGATCATCCAGTATGGTGGGGTTGTAGGGTGCCAACACTCCATCTAGAATATCATGGTGCACTTTCATAACTAGGGATCCTAATTTGACCTACTCATATATAGGATCTACAAAATTTAAACCAAATAGATTTAAAATCACATATATATCTCAAAATATATCTATCTATAATCATATGCAACTAGTATTCTATCACAAAAATTAAAAATTATAACATTTATTACCTGTCCCAGTGTCACCAATCATTGTCTCCCTATCTACTCATCCATTGAACAGTCTCTCTATCAACCTATCCCCCAAGAATCTCATCCATAAGACACCTCCTGATCAAATCAAAACTTGGAGTCACCACCCATGCACATCTCAAGCCTCTCCTCAAGGATGCCTCTATAGACTAGCTCTGCCTTGGGCTAATTGATAAGTCATCCTAAATCACCACCCTCTATGCTCAATATTGTTGTTGACATCTTCATCAGTAGTATGATTGAGTTAATCATTGCTCCTCATGTTGTGGTTTCAGCTATGGTACCTATTGCCCCTACATTCACATCTCTACCATCTCTTCCTCTAGCTACCAACTATCATGATTGACCAATCCATGATCTCACATACCACGATCTGATCTTTAGTCTCTCAACTAGAATTTCTCCTCCTCCTCTCCCTCTCGACTCTCTTGCATGTACTACACATAATGTGGGTACCATTATAGGAGATTTTAGTGCAGAAATCCAAACTATCCTGACAAGCATGCCACCGGATGCGGCTCTACCCACCAAGAGTAATGGCTCATGACCCACTTTTGAGCTAAACTTGGCACCATAATCACCCAACTTGACCAAATAGTCACAATGTATGTATAAAGATGCCACACATCTCTCTTTGTGTTATTATCTATAGTGTTGACATGACTTGCACCACATGATCCTATCTCCACCTCACAACTTGAGGTAACCAATCATCAAACTACATGGGGTAACCCAATTGGATGACACATCAAGAAACTCTCAAATATCTAGGCACTTAGTAAAACCATTGGTTTCATGGTCTTTTACCCTCTGGATAACATCCCATACATATCATGTATGAGCTGAACCCAGATGATAGACCCCAAGTCATAGAGTGTTCCCTGATCCAATATGGACCGACACAAGGCTATCACATAGTGGTACCTTGTCATCTGACTTGTGACACAACACTATTTCTATCACAAGTCCTATAACAACCTTATAAATTACCAAAATCTATGTAATATAGATATTAAATAGGCTCATCTTTAGTCCTGGGTAAATCCTATCTGAGCATGTTGCCCATCGGGCTAGTGTTCATCTCTCCTCCTAGTCATTTGATATTCCTATGATCATCAATGTCCCCCTATATGTAGTCCAAGATATACATGGATGTCCTCTAATGTGATAACAACCTCTATGGTATCCCCATCCACCACCCATCTAAATGTGTTGGTCAAATGCTCCCATGTTCCAAGGAACATGACCACGAGATCAACATTCAATGGGATCTTCTTGCATGCCCAACGCAACTAATCTAGCTCTATCTACATCCATCGATCACTCTAGTAAATCAAATAGCCATGAAACATCAACCAATCACCAAAATCTCTGACGTCTCTATAAAATATCAAATAATAAAGGATGTATTAGACCTCTATGTCACTCATAATCAAAATACATTCTTTTAATTTTCAAAAAAATAAACTAATTTGATTTAATTTATTCATTTTTTACTTAATTCATATATTTTCAAACTTCATCATCCTTTTTAGTACTAAATCAGCCACCCTATGGCTTAATAGTACTATATCGGCCCCTTTTTTCATTATAGAACTATATCGGCCATTTAGAAAACAACTAAATTAGTCATATAATATTAGGTCAGCCTTGTTTTTACCTTGTAGTACTATATCGACCATTTAGGTAATAACTAAGTCAACCATAAAGTACTATGTCACCCCCTTCTAAAACCTACTAAGTCGACCATATAGTACTATGCCACCCCCTTCTAAAACCAACTAAGTCAGCCATGCACTGCTAAGTCAGCCCACTAATTTTTTTGTTTTCTAGAGACTAAGTCAACTCGGTCGACCTTGTTCTTCCATTGTGATGATTTTTTGACCAATTGTCATAAATGCCTTAGGCATTTATTGCTTTGACTCCTTCCTACCTAATACCTTGTTTGACCCCTAATGTCCCTAGAATTTTCTTAGGGTTCATTTCATTCTCTATATTTTGCCTAATTGTCAAATTTGTATAAAACACTCAATTTAAAATAAAAATGCTTAAAATTTTGAAAATTTCAATTAATTACTTATGCCACACTTATTATAGTTGCTATGCATCCTCCCCATCTCAACTATTGTCTCCTTACCATCCTAACTCTCTAGGCTCTCACTAGGTCTCTCAGAACTCTATTTTTCTCAGAATAACAAATAATAGCAAATGAAATCTTTTTCACCCTATTTATATTTAATATTCAAAATTATTTACCCTTCAAAAATTTATCGTCAGATTTCATGTTTTGATCATATCTTTGTTTCTACTAACTCTTTTTTAAAATCATAAAATGTTATGAAATCCTAATGTTATAGAGAATCTTTCTAACTATTATAAGCCTATGTTGTAAAAACTTCAATTTTTTACTCTTTTTTGCTAATCTCTACAGGTTCACCTAATATTCTTCACATTGGACACCTTCACATTTTCCACATCTCCTTATTTATCTACAACACTAAGATAAGTAAATGTATGTGTTTTCTCAATTATGTCCTTTCATTTATTTTATTTTCTCCTTACCACAATTTATTTAGCATCAACATTATGTGTCATCGTGTTCTTTTCTTTAAGCACCATCCCCTGTTGCACCTATGTGACATACGATGAGCTTCAAGTAGGACATATGTATACACACTATATTTTCAAACTTTATCAATTATTGATGCTCTTTATCTTGTGGGAACCCATCGAGTCTCAATCTCTCTGAGTGCATACCTTAAGGGTGCACCGAAAAAGGGGTGGGCAGACCATTGGTACTTCATAGGATTGTTATCCCTTTTACCACTTGTTATCTACACACTTGTCTCCTAAAAACCATTCCCCTAAGCTTTGCCTCCTATTTTACACACTCCTCTAGTCTTTTACAACCTTCATTATCCCTTTTACTAAAATAAACCCTCTTTTGATAGTTTACATGACTATGTTAGCCATATTGACCTTGTATTCTTATGGATAAAATTTATTAGGGACTAGGTCAACCCCTGGTTGACCTATTTCATGACCTAGTATGTTTTTATCAATTACGAGACTAGGTCAACTAGGTCAACCTTGTCGGTTGAAACTTTTGGAAGGGTTTAGGGTTAGATCTACCTATATAAACATGATCATTTTGCCTTTTTTATAAGAAGAGAAGAATAAGTAAGATATGTTACACGTATGTTTATCCACCATTCTACTTGAGGAGTAAGCTTAGGGTTTCAACTTTCTTTAGAGATACGGATCTTATCTTGTGGAAACGTGTTTTAGATGCATTGATAGGTTGTGTATCTTTGTTATCCTTACATACCACAATAATATCTTATAAATCACCTTGGCCAAGGGAGAGATTGAGGCTCGGCGGGTTCATTTTAAAGGTAAGTATTCCTAACTTTGTTCCTCCTTTGTAAGAGTAGATAGATATGCATTTGCACTTCTCTTCCATGCATTAGTATTCCGTATACATTGACATGAGTATATGTCTTCTATGCATGTTTAATTTTAGTGTTTATTACCCCCCAACTTTAATGCATAAGCTTTGGTGAGCACTTAGATTAGAATTTTACTTTACTTGTTATTGTAGAGAAGATTACAAAGCAAGTTAGTCAAACATTAGTCTATAAATCATGAAAAATGCATAAAGAACTAACTAACTAAGCCTATCTATTCCTATGGGAATTACAAAAGATAATAAGAAACAAATGAAAGAAAGCAACATCATATTACTTTCCCAGATGGATTCACCATACCCATGTGGCTCAAAAGCATGTTCTTCCTTGACCAAACATCCTTGTCTTTATAAACAAAGGTGGCAAACTCCTTCAATGTCTCAAGAACACTCCATAAAACCTAGGCTCATGATTCAAAATCACTAAAATAGCCTATCAATGAAGCTTGTAACTAATTTTAATGGTCTATTGCAAAGGATTGTGGAGACAATTCTCAATAATGACTTTGCTTAAATCAAGCTTAAAATTCATGTCCATGGCCCCTCTATTTATAGATTTTTGAGATTGGTCAGGATCAACCATGACTGTCCATCTCAAGATTGAGATGTGTGGCCATGTATAATCCTAATATTTGGATTTAAACTCATAAATATCCTCAAAATAAATAAGCATTAAAGAGGCACAAGAGGCATTAATTAGGCATGGGTGACCCATAATCCTGATATTTTATACACTTATGGCTTGATGGATGCCACCCCATAGATGATGTCATTAGGTGATGCAAATATTCAAAATCAATTTTTAATAATGAGATATTCAAAAGGATATATGGAATTCTTACTTAAGCTCTTGAATCAGATTAATTAACTTAAGTGAGTTTAATCAAGTTTAGTGCAATTCTTTAGAAATTGGTGCACAATTAATCAAAATGGTCAGAAAGTCATATTATTGGATTGTAATTTGATTGAAGAGGAACTGGAAGGTGATGTTAGATGTGTTGGAGCTGTATTCTCATTTAGGATGTTTCCAACACCAAATAACAAATGTACGTGATGTGTACCAATGAATTAGAAGAAAAGAGTGATGTAGAACACTAAATGGCAAATTTATCATTTTAACTTGAAATGATCTAATCAAATTTAGTTGGCCCATAAAATGCATTACCCTATTTATGGATACTTTGACCGAAATTAGCACTTGTAAGTGACAAGTTTGAACCATTTAGGGCATTTTATGGATTTTGACCTAAAATGTGTATTTGAGTGCAATTCGAGTAAGATTATAATTTCAACACAAATGGTGTTAGGAATTGGATGTCTACATTTTCCCCCTATTTGAGAAGGCATAGTGAGACATTTAGGTGAAGTAACATCTTTTCAAAGAAAAGATTTGTCAATAGAAAATTTGAATAGACCCATGATTCCCCCTCGAGAGGACATGCTAGGATGGAATAAAAGAATAGACTCTGAAAAAGAGAGAGAAAGTGAGAGATTAACCCATGGAATAGATCACATCCAGATGAGCTAATGCTTGCACATATGATTACCATCAATGAAAAAATATAATGAGAGGTATAATAAGCCCCAGAGATGGGGGGAATGGGAAAGACACAATCTATAAACATAAGGGACACACTTTAAACGTACTTAATTTAAGAGTACAAGCTACGTTCTTGTGACATTGATCAATCCTAAAATAATTTACACACTAAATATTTCCATCATGGGCATTAGTGTGGAGAGCTTGGAATTAGAGGAAAAGGGAGAACGTTCTACTTCAAGAAGGGAAGCACCACTATAATGGGGTTTCCAAAGAGAAGATAATCAAAAGTGCCCCAGTACAGCAAATGTGGTAATGATAAAATAATTTGGCTACAATAGGGTGAATCTTGATCATTGATAAAGAATAAATAATGATTTGCCCCTATAGATCTTATTTGATTCAAATGTTGCCCAGATGTTGTGCCCTAACATGGGCAATTGGCAAGCAAAATAGCTAAAAGATATAACCAAAAAGATAGGTTAAAGACAACAGGTGTAAATGTATGTGCGATGGTGTAATGGCTTAGAAATCCATAGAAAACCAAGCATATGAGAATGTACAGAGTGATGAGAGAGATGAAAATAAGAATGGAGATAGCTAAATTGACCTCAATAGAAATTAAGCACTGCCTACATAGTTCCATGGACTCATGTTCCAACATGAACTTTAGGCCAATGTAGTTCACCCAAGTTTGGATGAGAACATAATGAGGAATGATGAAAAATGATGAAGAATTGATTAGACTCACAATGTATGCAAAGAGATGCATATCTAATCATACACAAAGAAGCCTGAAATGCATGTTACCTAGAAGCCTTAATTCCATATCATGAGCCTAGGTTTTGCAAAGTTTTCTTGAGAATCATTCATCAAAGTTGATGTTGACGTTAAGACTTTGAGACTTGAGCACAAAGTGTTTGCTATAGCAAAAGAAATTAGGCATCATAAGTATAAATAACTTAGAATGACATAAGATTCCAATTGCGTTGAGCTAGTTCAAATGTGAATATCTATAACTAAGGATAATGGTAAAACAATGACCAAAACAAGAGTTATGACAATTTACATTTAAATAAAAAAGCAAAGACAAAGAAAAAGATAAAAATAAATGATCATAGCTTTAAATCAATATATGATCTTAAGTAGGAACAAAATGTTTAAAAACAAAAAGCAAGAATGTCTTAATGACATTAGACTAAGATATGAATAATCAAGATCCATGTGGACCATCAAGGCATTCTTGAACACAAAAGAGAAAAAGCAAAATCAAACAGAAAAACAAGACACCAACAACAATCAAATAAACAAAAAGGTCTAAGAACAACATAATAACATAGGATCAAGATATAAACAATTGAGATCCATGTGAATCATCAAGATGTTCTGAAACACAAAAGAGATAAGAAAAAAACAATCAAGGAAACATAAGACCAAGATGAGACAAAAAGTAATATAAAGAGAGAAGGAGAAGAAATAAAAGGAGAGGTGTGAAATCACAATCAAAACACCAAGAAAACATAATAAAACACCAAGAGAACTCAAATAAACACACACAAATAAAAACCAAGTTAGTGCAGTTTAAAGACAAATGTTCATGAATCTGTGATAGAGGTGTTACTTTCTACCATATCATAACAAAGAACAATGACATGATAATTGTTCCCTAATTAAAGAGGAACAAAGATAGAAGAAATGGGGAAGAGAAGAAAAGAATGGGGTTGGCCGAGCTGAATCTAGATGTATAAGACAAGTGGACGCTACCTACATAGTTCCATGGATGCATGTTCCAATATGAACTTTAGGCCAAATGTAGTTCTCCTAAGAAATGGGATAGAAGAAAAATGATGATAAAACCAACTTGATTAATGTTATAGAAGAAATGGAAGATACGACAAACAAACAAGAATGGTCTAGAAAACAAGAAGCTGATGAGTCGAGAAAGAATGACCTTGCAAAATGGCAAGTGCATGGGATAAGATGAAATGAATTGGTGTTTTTGTGCTTGCAAAATGGCAAGAGTGTAACATGGTGGACCCAGAATGTATAAATGTATAGAAGCATGAGATAATGTTTTTGTTTTGTTATGGATCATTTTTTGATGTTTTTGGTATTTTCAAAGTATTTATAATGTTTTTAGTGTTTTTGGGATAAAATGTGCACAAGGTGCGACCATCTAGTCGAGGAGATGCACATCTTGAGAGTAGAGGTTCTAATAAGATAGCTAATCTAGTTGTAATGGCCCATGCTCACAAATCAATGAGAGCAAGGATCTTGATAAAATAATGAAGAGTAGCAAATGTGATATAGAAAAATGTGTAACTTGAAGTAAAAAAGAAGTATCTACATTTGCCTATCTATAATAGTGTAGCAATGATCTAGAACTGAGAAGATGTTTCTGTTCACTTATCTGAAGCTGCACAATACTATCCTTGCTGAACTACTTTATAGAACTACTGCTGAGGATGTTCGTAATGTTCATGAGACATAATTAAGATCATAATTGGTCAAGGGATAAAAAGTGTTCAAACTTAAAACATGCTTTGGACACAACAAAAAATATGTTTCTCGAAAAGAGAAATATAAAATGGGATGAAGAATGTGTTCAATGTGCCAAGGATTCAAAGCCTTTACTATCTAGAATCATGGAAAGTGGACCAGGGTAGTATAAAATGCATTTAAGGTAAGATAAAAGGGTGGGATAAAATTATGTCAGCACAAGTGGCCCCCAAGTCAAGGGTTTTGTAGACAATAGTTCAAATTTGTTCATGCGTAAAACCTCTTAAGGTATATGATGTTCATGGGTTCTAAAATTTTCTCACCATTAGGTTTAGCCAGTCGATATGCTCTTGACAATATTATTTAAGACAGATAGAATGGTTTTATTTGATGCCTCAGCTTATCCATTGCCTTGCAAGTTATATGGAGTGGATTTCTTGAGCTTGATCTTGAATTTTGCACAAAGAGATTTCACATCTTGGTTCACAAAGGATCTGCCATTATTGGATATAATACGGGCAAGGATGCCATATCGATAAATGATATGGTAATGAATGAATTTGGCTATTTATTTCTCGATAACATAAGCGAGATGAATGGCCTCAATTAACTTGGTAAAGTACTCAATTGCAATCAAAATGTGCTTATGGCCATCTGAAGATGTCAGGTTAATTTTCCCAATGAGATTGAGACCCCATGTTGAGAATGGTCATGGTGTTGTGATCAGCTACAATGGTAAGGAAGGTGCATGTATTAAGTTGCCATGCTGCTGACAAAGAACACACTTCTTTACATAATTACAAGCATCTGTCTCCATTTTGGGCCAAAAATAGCTTATTCTAAGGAGTTTCTTTGCTAGGACTACACCATTGGTATGGGCCCCACACATTCCTTCATGAACCTCCTTTAGTTCCAGCTTGGATTGTCCCAAAGATAAACAATGAAGAAGCGTTCCATCATAGCCTTTACGATAAAGCATGTTTCCAAGGAGGATATAACATGTTAAGTGATGAAGGAATAATTTTTGGTGGTTGTTGGAAAGGTCGATGAGAAATACATGACTATGGAAATAGTTATAAAAATCTTGGTACCATGGTAGCTCAGGTGAGGGATTAAGATCAACAATGGTGCATATCCTCTCTGAATATGATAGAATATGTGCAGGTTGAAGAATATTTTCAATCAGGAATTGATTCTCTTTAGCACTATCATGCATTTGAATCATGGAACCAATTGTTTCCATGGCATTGGTAGATCTATTGTTGACTCATGGAACTTGCTCAAATTGTAGATATTTAAAATATGTTTTGAGGTTATCAATAATTTGCTTGTAAGGAACAAGCTTATCATCCTTTATTTGATACTAGTCAATTGTATGATTTATGATTAGCTATGAATCTCCATAGACCTTTAAGCTTTGAATATCCCACACTATAGCAAGACAAAGCCCTACAACCAATGCCTCATATTAGGCCATATTGTTTGTACAATGAAATTGTATATGGAATGCTTTGGGGATCAAATCCCCCTAGGCATGATCAACAATATGCCAGCTCCAGACCCTTAGGATGTGAAGGGTCCATCAAAATAGAGCATCCACTATTTAGGTTCTTGTGATGCTTGTTCTATCATCATGATAAAATCATCTGGATAGTCAAAGTTGAGAGGTTAAGTGGCCTTAATAGGAGCTTCTGTAAGTTGGTCAACAAGAACTTGCCCTTTGATTGGCTTTTGATTCTAGTACTCAATATCAAACTCACTGAGGAGCATAATCCATTTAGCCATGCATCCTTGAAGAGCTAATTTAGATAAGAGGAACTTGAGAGGATCTACCTTGGTGATAACAATAGTTTTGTCATTTAGCATATAATGTCACAATTTTTGAGTGGCAAACACCATAGCTAAACATGCCTTCTCAATAGGCATATAATTATGTTCATAGGCTACCGATGTGTTGCTTAAATAATAAATAACATGTTCCTTACCATGATCACCATGTTGAGCCAAAAGTGCCCCCAGTGCATGTTTTGTGGTTGATATATAAAGAAATAGTGGCTTTCCTTGTGTTGGAGGTCATAAGACTAGTGCATTGGCCAAGTATGTTTTAAGCTTTACAAATGCTATCTGACAATCTTCATCCATCTGAAATATTGCCCCTTTCTTTAAGAGATGGGTAAATGGGTGGCACTTATCTACCAATTGAGAAATAAACCTACATAGAGACTGGATATTTCCTTGTAAACCTCATAGCTATTTAAGATTATTTGGTGGAGGCATTTACATAATAGCGTTGACCTTTGCAAGGTCTACTTCAATCCCTCGTTATGATACAATGAACCTTAATAATTTTCTTGATGTGACTCCAAAGACACATTTCTTAGGATTCAAGTAGACTTTATATTCATGAAGCCTCTCAAATATTCTTCATAGAATGTCAGGATGTCTAGCTCTTGTTCTTGATTTTGCTAGTATATCATCAACATAGTCCTCGACAATGTCATGCATCATATCATGGAAAATGACAGTCATTACATGCTAATATGTAGCTCTAGCATTCTTCAAACCAAATGGCATGACTTGGTAGCATAATGTCCCCCACAAAGTGATGAATGCGGTCTTATGTTGATCTTCAGGGGCTATCTTGATCTGATTGTAACCTAAAAATCCATCCATTAAGGCTAACATCTCGTACCCAATAGTTGAGTCGATGATCATGTCGATGTTGGGTAGAGGAAAACCATCTTTGGGGCATGCTTTATTGATATCATGAAAATCAGTATAAATACGTATACGTGGGGTCTTTTTACTCACTGGTACTATGTTGGAAACCCATTTAGAGTAGTCTAGTGGTCTGATAAATTTAGCTCCTAACAACTTTTCCAACTCAGCCTTAACGAAAAGGGTGATGCGTGGATGCATCTTTCTTAATTTTTGCTTGACTGGTTTAGCACCAGGGTGAAAAACAAGATGATGCACAACTAAATCTAGGTCCAAGATTGTCATGTCAGAGCATGTCATGCAAAAGTGTCTATATAATACTTAAGAATGGATATAATATGTTCATGTCCTGCTTTAGTAAGGAAAACTCCAAGATAAACAATTTTGGGATCCTCATGGTTTCCCAAATTCACTTTTTTTGTGTTCTCTATAAAGAGTGTGGATCAATCCTCCAATATATGGTCATGATCATTTTCCTCTGCTATATCTTCTTGTTGTTCCTCCCAAAGATTTAGATAATATGAAGAATCAAAATTTGCCTTCTCAATTAAAGGCCAATTGGTAGAAACCTCTAGAAACTCAAGAGCAAGGTGCTCCAATATTTGATGTTGTTTTGAAGAGATGCTTGTACTAGCTATGGAACTTGGGTTAGATGGAATTTTATGCCCTGAGGGGATGAGCAAACTTTCCAACCTGGGAGCACCTAAAATAGGTTTTCACTCAAAGGCTTATCTTTTTCTTTACTTTTTCCCTAATCGACAAGTGGTTCAAAGAGGTTTTCACTTGAATATATCGATCTTTTTTATTTATTATGACCAAGAAAGATTGCCTAGGTAGAAGGATCTAATGAAAAATCAAAACCCTGCTTATGATCACCAATAGGGAATGTGTCTCATAGGTCCATGTATTCTACAATCGATTCTTTATTTTGAAACTCATCGAGGCATATGACCAAATTTTGTTGATCCCAATCTATGAGTTTAAGATAGCAAAGGCACAGGTTATAGTGAGGGTTTACTTTAGGATGGGAAGTGTCGATGGTAAAGATATAATGTCTTGCTTTAGGAAGGGAAGCACCACTAGGATGGGTTTTTGCTTCAGGACAGGAAGCTCTAATAGGCATTATGGTTAATATGGAATTTGAATCAAACAAATCTAAGTCAACAAGCTCATCAAAAAGGCTATAATGGGATGTTGTATCACTGCTAAGAGTCTTGTTACTAGTCACTTTGAAAGAGTCACTATCAAATGTCATGAGGTCATCT
This sequence comes from Torreya grandis, assembly GCA_037957365.1. Taxonomy (NCBI): domain Eukaryota; kingdom Viridiplantae; phylum Streptophyta; class Pinopsida; order Cupressales; family Taxaceae; genus Torreya; species Torreya grandis. The sequence goes on from JARHVA010000206.1 coordinate 4,402,727, forward strand.
TTTGGTGGTTTAAATCTGAGACCATGATTCTAATTGACAACTCCAGCTGATAAGGGTTCTAAAATTCCTTGCACCTGTGGGCCAAGGCCTTTCCCTATATAGTCAAGATGATCCATTAACCTGTTAGGGATAGGATACTTTAGATTTTGAAAACAATCAGCAAGGCCTTCATAACATAACCAATCTCCCCTAGTAAAAGCCTCTCGATATTTCTTTGGTGTGATTGTAGGTACAAAAACCACAAGAGGTTTTGGTTGTTTCTTCTTTGGTTACCAAATTTGATTGGGTTTGTTATGAGTTTGAGAAGTTTTAGGCTTACAAATATTTTAAGAGATTTTGGTAATTTTACAATATAGAGGATGTCTTTTAGATGGTACGTGGAAATCCCTACATCTTTAATAATAACTTGCTTGGCTAGAGCTATAGGAAATGGATTGATCGAAGTGGAGGCTAGATCACTAGGGTCTATATAATTAGATGGAGATGGATAAGAAATGATGGCTTTGTTATTCTTTATAATGAATTCATAACTTGGGCATAGTTATAATTACAAAACTCTGCTTCAAGATATTTGCAGTATTGATATGGCTACTGATCAATGGGAATAGTAACCTCGATCCCATCATGGGGAAACTTAAGGCATTTGTTAAGAGTAGATGGAACTACTTGTATTTCATGGATCCAAGCATGACCAAGAAGTATATTATAAGGAAGCTCAATATCCACAATATGGAATAATGTGTGATAAATAGACCCAACCATAACTGGTAACCAAATTATACTAGATGACTCCCTCTCAATGTTATCATAAGCCTTGATTGTAATAGTTTCTAGCTAAATGTCTTTGTCCATGTAGCCCAATCATCATACCAATTTAAGAGATATGATATTCATCCTTGAACCACTATCTATAAGAACCTGCTTGATCTTATGATCTACAATGATTATCTCAATGTATAGTGGGTTATTGTGGTTTGGGCCAAGGGTGGACATGTCTTTTTGATCAAATGTGAATTATCAAAATGAAGACAAGTATCCAACTAGGTTCTGGAACTGATCAAGGTTTATATCATTAGGCACAATAAACTCTTGCAAAAGTTTGTTGAAGATGGTTCGATGGACATCAAATGTCTATAAGAGTTATAATATGGAAATTTGTGTAGGGGTTTTATCTAATTGATCCGTTAGACTATAAGGCCTTTGAATTGTGGATTGAACTATTTTAGTCTTTGTTGGGATAGTATTTAGCTTTGGAAATGTTGGCACAATGTTATTACTGGCTTTTATGGAAGAAGTGGATGAAGGGCCCTAGATGCTAATTCACAGGCATCTAGTTGTGACTACACAACTTAGAGGTGGTAAGGAGTTATTATAATTAGAAGAGGAAGGTAAAGGGCCTTGGGCAATGACTCATAGGAGACTAATTGTATTGTTATAACTTTGTGTCAATGAGAAGCCTTTGTAATTAGAAGAAAGGTGATATTGTTCAGAATTAGTAACCCATGTAAATGGAGTCACAACATGATTATGTGAACTTGACATGATATTACTAGGGTGAGAGGGTGTTGACCCTATTATGATGGGTCCTGTGTTACGAGGAACATGAGATTGGCCACGTGGTTTCATAGTAATAGTGGCAATGTGGGCTGCAAAAATGCATCCCATAGTATTATTATAGTCATAAGGTACGTTGCTATAAGCCACATTATTAGTATGGGCATTATGATCTCAATTATGCCCATTATGATTCTGACCTTGTTGTTGGTTCTGATTTTGCCTCTATCCTTGATTGTGACCATTTTGATTATTTCTTGGTGTTGGTGGATCATGTCAAGAAAAAGGGTCTTTATAGATTCCTATATCTTGATTTGTGTCCTGATTAGGGGCCAACTTAATTTCTAGTTCACCACTTTCAATAAAGTCCTCAATAATATGTCATAATTAAATGCAATGATATGCACTATGACCAACAACACGATGAAAGTTACACCATTCATTTTCTTTTTATCAATCTATTTTTGGTTGATCTTGAGGAAATGGTCTTGATACTAGCCATATAATTAAATTAGCTACAATGAGCTTTTGTAACACTATTTTAGTTGATTCTCTTAACTTGATAAAGACTCTAAAATTGTTATGAAATGTCCTTCATGGAGGTTGTCTCTGCAAAGTAGGTAGTGGATTTGGGGGAGTTAATTGTACATTTGGATGAGGCATAGCCTGTACCATTTGTACATGTCTTGTTTCAGTCACCCCATTTTCAACCATGTTCATATTTTTGTTAAAGCCTTTAGGCTTATCCTACATAACTATTTGAATTGGTGATTTAGTTTGATTAGATGCTTGAACTTGCACAAAAATATTAACAAGGCCCTTAGCAATAAGAGCCTAATCAATCTGTACTCCTTTGTTAATAATTTCTTCCAATGAGTTAGCACAAGCTAACTGTAGATTATGTACAACTTCAAGATGCAAGTTCTATGCAAAGATATCAACCAACTATTTGTCTGACAAGTTATGTTGAAAGCAATTTACCAATGCTCTCCACCTTTGAAGATATGTGGTGAAACTTTTACCATCATGCTGCTTGGATTTGCATAAGTCAACAATGATTAATTCATGTTCTATGTTATATGAAAAATGGTTAACAATTTTTTTTGGTAAGTCATTCCAATCCACAATTGATCCCTTGGGTAGTTTAAGTAGCCAATCAAGAGCTTGTCCCACTAAACTTCATGGAAATAGTCATATTAAGTACTCGCTACTATAAGCAACCTCTTGACATAAGACAAAGAATGCTTGTATATGCTCACATGGATCTCTTTTTCCTTTGTACTTGTCAAATTTGGGCACCTCATAATGAGGTGGAAAGGGGTTTTTAGGAATAGATAAATCAAATGGATATGGGCATATCTAATCAAATTTGTACTCTTTGACTCTATTATTCATCTCCAATATTTAAACAATTTCTTTTATAGAATTCAATTCTTGCATGTTTGGTGCATTTATGGATTGAATAAGATGTTATTGGGGTGGAATGTTCCCCTAGTTTTGTTGTTGTTGGGGTTGAATGTGCCCCTAGTTTTATTATTGTTGGGGTGGAATGTGCCCCTAGTTTTGTTGTTATTGGGGTGGAATGTGCCCCTGGTTTTGTGTGGATCTATAGGGAGTGTATACCTTTCAATCCATGACTTAATTCTGATTTACTCCTTGAGTTGAGAATATAGGCCATTGATTCTTGGATTATAAAACATTCCCTGAATTTGGCTACTTTGTATTTTGTTGATTTTGTAAATTTCTATGCTTATTTACTAATTTTTGTGTTGGTTGAAAAGAACTATCCAAATTGTCTTGAGGGATTTCCTTAATTCGAATTGAATGTTTGGGTTTTTAAATTTGTAAAGTAACAAGAGGTTCTTGATGATTGAAGAATGTATGTTCTGTGTCAAATGGAACACTTTGTAAGGTCTCTTGTGAATTTAACTATTCATTTAAATTACCTTTATCCACTATGGTAATGTCCTCATCCAATATTTGTTGCATACTTTCAACCATATTTCCTTGTTATTTTGAAGCATCATTGTGAATTGAAGTGGTAACTAGGGACTCAGTTAAGTCTACGACAAGTTGATCTACATATCATTGACTTATTATCTTGATCTTAGTTAGAAGATCTGGATTTGTGGGTTTTAACTATGTCTGTATTTCTTTTCCTTTATTAGAGGAAGAAGGTGTGTCTAGTTGTGCAAAATCTTGCTCTTGTCATCGTTGTTTTCCTTCTTTAACTAAGGTATGCAATTGTTCTATAGGAAAGTCAGAAGGTAGTCTAACACCTGATTCTATCAATCTAAGAGGGGCTTCATCTTGATCTTCTTGGGGTTGATATTCATTGTAATCATCTTCAGATCCTACTATTGCGGGGATGTCATAAAAAATAACAAGGTTATCTTGACCATCATAAAATTGCTCATCTTCATAACTAAGGCCATAAGAGGCCCCACTACGAGTGAACCTTTGAGTCATGTATAAAAGAGTTGTTCTGTGTGTTTGACTAACTTTGGACCAATGCTTGGCAACCAAACAAAGTATGCTTTGGCTCTCTTTTAAATAAATAACCAAGGTACCAATGAGAATATAATGGAGGGTGGTTTGAAACCACACACAATTTAGAATATTTGGTTCATGATTTTACTCAACCTTTGGTAAATTTAAAATTATATAGATCAGAAGAGGGTAAGGTAACTCAAAGAGCCAAGGTGAAAACTAGTACACCAAAGCATAGATCTTTTTGATACGCCCGTACTATAAAATCTAGTTTTAAATTCAATAAGTTGACCCTTAGAAGTTTAGAGAAAAGCTCTTTAGATTATGAAGAAGACAAAATAGACTAAGCAACTCAAGATGTAAAAACATACGTGAATCACTAAGTATAAATCTAGGACCAAATAGGCAGCACAATGTCGCCACATGGTTCTAGTAGGATAAAATATGTTCTAGGACTCAAAGCATGAGCGATACGCAAGATGACTTAAGTACACCAAGATGATAATGTGATTTTTGAGTCTTAATAAATGACCTTCAATCCAAATGGAAAATTGAACCCAAGTTAGAACAAGCTTAGTGCACAAATGGTGAACCCACTTTGACACACCAACCCTTAGAAATCTAAAAGGTTCAATTTTGAATGTGGATTATAAATGAAGGATTTAAAAAAATTGGGTAAAATATCTAGACTCAATTGGGCAACATGACTGTGCCAAAGTGGATGACATGACACAAAGCTTTTGATAACAATTTGAACAAGGAAGAGATGAATTTTCCAATTGGATAGCGTAATGCCTCCCTTGCTCAAAAAAATTGAGGACAATGTGTTTTGGTTAAGTTCATTGAGTTAACAAGTAGTTTTAGACACAAATCAAGACCAAGTAAGCTAATGACAAAAAATAAACGTCTTAAGCCTAAATTGACAAGGTATGGCAAAGTGGGGTCTACTAAACTAGTAAGGTTTCAATCGTTCTAGGGGAATCAATTACATAATGACTTTCATGTCAAATGATGCAAAACACAAGTACACAAATTGGGTGACTACGGCATTGGATAGTTATAAAAAAATCTAGTCTTTTTAAAAACCACTACATCTTGTTGTTCACTCAGTGTAGTGCGATGTCCAAATGTAGATACATCCCATGTGTAACTTTAATTAAGATCCAAATGAGGTCAATGCCAGAAGGTGAAACACCATGTCAAAACTTCTTTAAAGAACTCCTGGGAGGTGATGAAGTCCCCCTTTCAAGCCAAGTTTGCATAAAAATAAAGAAAGCATGAAATAAAAAGACTTTAGGGTTATTTTCAAGGTCACCCAAACTTTGACAAGTTTTTGGGTGTGCTTTATATGACATTCTTTCTAAGCCTTGAACTAGGCTTTTTGCAATAGGAATGGCGCTTTTGATTCCAAGGGTTCCCTAAAGGGGTCAAATGGAAGAGCATACATGCGACATCCCTCTTTTTGCCAAACATAATCTAACTTAAACAACTATTGAAGATTAAAAAAAACTTTTAGAAAGATGAGTTCATTTTTTAAGCACTAAATTTGAAAGATTGGGTGGTGTTCATTTGACCCCTTGGTCTTTGTTGTAACTTTGAAAACTAATGCTAAAAACACTTATTTAAGCACCTTAAATTTTACTTCAACCACCTTAAATGTTACTTTAAGCACCAAAATAATGTTCTAATTCATTTTTAAGCATACAAAAGTTGATCTAAACATGTTTTTAGCAAATGTCAAGCTTGGTCTTGCAATAAAAATGTTAGCATGTCCTTTAACCTTGAAGCTATTTTGGGTTTGAAATAATGAACTTCAAAAAAAGAGCTCTTGGGTTTGTGTTTCAAGAAAAACATAGTGATTGACATCGGTTATATAACCAATGATGGTTACACTTACTAACCAATGATGGTTATCTAACCGATATCGATTATACTAATAGTGACTGATGACAACTATCCAACCGATGATGGTTTTACTAATTGACGTTGGTTACTGTGTAAACCTGTGACAAATAAAAATGACAAAACAAAGTTATAAAATCAGATTGAAAGAGTTTAATGATCCAAATGAAGATTTTAAAGTTGCAGAATGATCTTCTTCATGTGTGGGATGCATCTTATCCCACCGGGCATGCCAAGATGTAGAGATGATTACAAAGCAAGTTAGTCAAACATTAGTCCATAAATCATGAAAAATACATAAAGAACTAACTAACTAAGCCTATCTATTCCTATGGGAATTATAAAGGATAGAAAGAAACAAATGAAAGAAATCAACATCATATTACCTTCCCAAATGGATTCACCATACCCATGTGGCTCAAAAGCATGTTCTCCCTTGATCAAGCATCCTTGTCTTTATCAACAAAGATGGCAAACTCCTCCAATGTCTCAAGAAAACTCCATAAAACCTAGGCTCATGATTCCAAATCACTAAACTAGCCTATCAATGAAGTTTGTAACTAATTTTAATGGTCTATTGCAAAGGATTGTGGAGACAATTTTGCATAAATCAAGCTTAAAATTCAAATTCATGGCCTCTCTATTTATAGACTTTTGATATTGGTCAGGATCAACCACGACCATCCATCTCAAGATTGAGATGTGTGGTCATGGATAATCCTAATATTTGGAATTAAATTCATAAATATCCTCAAGATAAATAAGTATTAAAGAGGTATGGGAGGCATTAATTAGGCATGGGTGACCCATAATCCTGATATTTTATGCACTTATGGCTTGATGGATGCCACCCCATAGATGATGTCATTAGGTGATGCAGATATTCAAAATCAATTTCCAATAATGAGATATTCAAAAATATCTATGGAATTCTTACTTAAGCTCTTAAATTAGATTAATTAGCTTAAGTAAGTTTAATCAAGTTTAGTGCAATTATTTGGAAATTGGTGCACAATCAATCAAAATGGTCAAAAAATCATATTATGGGATCATAATTTGATTGGAGAGGAATTGGAAGGTGATGTTAAATGCATTGGAGCTGTATTCCCATTTAGGATGTTACTAACACCAAATAACAAAGGTACGTGATGTGTACCAATGAATTAGAAGAAAAGAGTGATCCAGAACACTAAATGGCAAATTTGTCATTTTGCCTCAAAATGATCTAATTAAAGTTAGCTGGCCCATAAAATGCATTACCCTATTTAGGGATACTTTGACCTAAATTGGAACTTGTAAGTGACAAGTTTGAACCATTTAGGGTGTTTTATGGATTTTGACCTAATATGTGCGTTTGAGTGCAATTCGAGTAAGATTGACAATTTCAACACAAGTGGTGTTAGGAATTGGATGTCTATTGTTATTAGTTTAGTGAATATGAAAACATAGGACCTAGTTAGGGTTATTACATAGTTTTTCTTGATTGGAGTCTTTTGAACCCTCCCTAGTTGTATTATTGTGGTAAGAGATCCCTTGATTAGGTCTAATGGATCCATACTGGTCATGACCTTGATTATCTAATGTATCCCTAATAAAAAGTGTAAGTAAGATCTATCTTCTCTGAGATAGGATTAATTTATAGATCTAATGAATTTTCCATTTCATACAAATAGGAGTGTGATAACATTGTAATCTACCTAATGTCAACCTATCTCAAAAGATCAGGGATAAATATCCTGAGTTGGAGACAATTTGAGGGTGATTTTAAGTATTTTGATCATTTACCTTTAGAATTTTTATGTATTAGTGATGGAAAAAAAAGGGTTGAGCTTGCATATACATAAAATTCTTAGAGTAATGATGAATGAGAGTCATGTATTTTGGCGTAAGACATGTAGTTTATGATGTGTCAAGAATTAATATCATCAAGTACTTGTGACCAGATTTATGTGTTTACATTCCCCCCCCATTTATTCTAGTAATGAAATTGCTAGATTAAAACATAAAAATATGAACCTAAGTTGTATAATACAGTTTGCCTTTAAGATGATACTCCAATTGTGTAGGGCACTCAAATTTAGTAAACCTTAAAGACTAGTCATGGTGATTCAGACCTCCAACACCTATATGGACATATTAAATGACTTTTGATGCATGCAGATGATCTTATGATATAATTATATCATTATTAGATAGTAATATAATATAGTCGAATGGAAATTATTGGTCTTGTAGACCAATCTCATGACCTTATATCTCACTATCTCATCTGAACCAGACAAGTCAACTTGTGAGTAGCTTTTTCATTATATTCACTGACCTCCAAAAATCCTACCAAACATGAATAAGTATTAAAAGTCATAGAAAACATATTTATGTACTTGGTTTCAACACTATATCATGATAACACATTTCTAATCATCTTCTCACTGTTACCTAGGTTTTTCATTATTTCCATCATTAACCCTGTTAGCGATTGGCTAGCTTGGATGACTAGTTTAGCACACTTGAGGGATATAACATATACAAAAAAATTAATGGACATGAAACATGTGTCTCAAGCTTCATCCTCCATTAATTTTCATACTTTTACTTGGTCAACTCTGACTACTACAACAAATCTCTTAGAAATTAACACTTTCCTGTAGGATCTACTCACTCACCTGACAACTCAATCACACCTAGAGGTGCTTGGGAAAGTTTAATACAACCTCTAATATCTTAGGTAATCATACCAATCCATTTTTGGCACTTTTGATCAACATCTTCAACATAGGGTCCTTATTAGGGTTTTAAGAGGGTTTAAACCTATTTCCATTCTTAACAATCATTCATAAAACATAACCCCTCAATCTAAAATAAAATGCATGGAATTTTGAGATATGAACCTTAAAAATATACCATGAATATATTAGGTTTCCATGTAAAGGTTTGATGAGCTACTGAGAACAAGAAAATCCTTCTCGGGTTGAGAACCCTTCATTTTGTGCACTCGAGAGACCTTAAAACACTTTTTATTGCTTTAACCTTCAAAATTTAACCTAAAAATTCATGAATAAACCTATAAAAACATATCATACATCTAAAAGATCTCACTTATGTATATTTTCCTTGGAAAATGAACCCCATGCCTCATTAGGCCATGCTCTCACCACCTTGCTTTCTATACTTGAGTCTTCACACCTCATTAAGCCTTGAACTAACCTTCAAACCTCTTTTCAAGCTCTCAATACTTCACTCACATGATCACACAATGTCAAACATCCTTATAAAACCTTATCTCATCATGCCTTTTCATGCACAAAACTAGGCATCTGATGTACATACCTTCTGAAGACACTACTAGGCTCAATCATTTGACAACTTTGACAACAAAGACCTTCTATTATGACCTTCACATCACTCATGTAGACATAAAAACATATATAAATCATATCTTACACTCTGAGAATCACTACAAATACACTCTTAAAAGACCTCATGAAGGCCCATGCTAACTGACCTTCAACACTTTAGCTTGTTACAACACAACACCCACTAGAGCACCACTTCTCAAGAACCTTTAGCATCAATGACAAGATCAATGCCAAACCTCAACAAATGGAATAATGATCAACAATCTCCCCCTTTGTCATTGATGGCAAAACATACTATAAACTAATAATTATCATTTCCCCCAATCTGGTCTTTCTCCCCCTTTGACATAAATGACAAAGTGATGTCTACAACTCCTTGGATCACACTCCTTGCAACCAAAACACTCAACACATAGGACTATGAGTTTATGAGTCATAATACAAACATGATCCCCCTATCTTCATGCATAATTTAATGAAATAAATCACCTGATATTGGAGCTAATGACCCACTTGATTAGCTCCCCCTAATTACTTGGATTATTTAATGACTGCTAGGGGTAAGAATTATACCTAATTCTTGTCTTAGGTGTTCAAATGTTACCTTTGTAAGTGGTTTGATCAAAATGTCTACAATCTGATCCTGTGTGGAAACATATTCAAGTCTAAAACTTTATTCACTTACCTATTCTCTTATAAAATGATACCTGATGGGAATGTGTTTAGTCCTTGAGTGCATGACAAGGTTATTTAGGACGCTTATAACACTTGCATTAAGGTTTGTCTCATCCATAGGACCCTAGTGCAATATGAAATTAATGCAATGTACTTAGCCTTACATGTGGATAATGGTACTGATGGTTGCTTCTTGCTTATCCATGAAACTAGGCACCCACCTAAGAAGAAATCTCCTCCACAGATACTCTTTATATTATCTAGACTTCCTACCCAATCTGCATCTATATAGACTATCAAATTTAACTCCTTTCTCTTTGGATATCACAACCCATACTCCATAGTCCCCTTGAGATACCCAAGTATCCTTTTGATTTCTTGTAGATGATTTTCCTTTTTATCTACTTTAAACCTTCTCACAAGACCTATTGCTTGCATGATGTCAGGTTTAAAGGTAGTGGTGTAAAGCAAAATTTTAATCATTGACTTGCATGATGTCTAATTAACCTTTGGAAACTCATCTTCCTTGCTCAACTTACACCCTATGATCATAGGTGTACTAACTACCTTACAATATTCCATCTCAAACTTCTTCAACATCTCTCTTATGTACTTGGATTATGAAATGAATATACCTTTTTTAGATTTGGTGATTTTCAACCCAAGAAAGAATGAAAGTTCTCCCAGCATGGACATATCAAACTCTTTCTTCATCACCTCTGCAAAGCCTTTGGTCATGTTATCATTGTTTCCACCAAAGATGATGTCATCCACATAGATAAATACTATCAAACGATGGTCATCTTCTGACTTTGTGTTTAGATTACTATCTGTAACTCCTATTTTGAATCCTTGATCTAATAGATACCTATCCAACTGGTATACCAAACTCTAAGAGATTGATTTAGACCATAAAGAGCCTTTTTAAACCTACAAATGTAGTCCTTGTCACCTGATAGTGAGAACCCTTTAGGTTGCTCTATATACACCTCCTCTTCCAAATTCCCATTCAAAAAGGTAGATTTGACATCCATCTGGTATACCTTGAAACCTTTGAATCTTGCATATGCTAAAAACAATCTAATGGCCTCCAGTCTTGATACTGGTGCAAAGATATCTTCAAAGTCTATCCCTTCAACTTGTACATATCCCTTGTATACCAATCTAGCCTTGTTCCTAGTGACTTATCCATATTCATTCAACTTATTTCTAAACACCCATTTTGTCCCAATGACATTCTTATCTTTAGGCCTAGGAACTATTTCCCAAGTCTCATTCTTCTCTATTTAGTCTAACTCCTCATTCATAACACCTATCCAAAATTTGTCTTTGTTTTCTTTTATAAGATTCTTAGGTTAAATCTTAGATAAACGAGAAACATTTTATTGAATTAGATTACTTACCAGTATCCTCCTTGTTTGCATACCTATATTCTTGTTGCTAATGATTTGAGATTCAAGATGATCTCTTTGAATCTATCTTGAGGGGAATTTTGAGTCTTATATCTCCTCAATTTATTCTTCCTTGTCAACCTCTATAGTTTCCTCTTCATTCTTGAAGTCCAGATTCTCTAAAGTATCCTTTGATTTTGAGTGTGATTTCCTTGTCTCATCAATCTTCACATTGGTGTTTTCCACTATCTTCTATAACCTCTTGTTATAACATATATAGGTTGAGCTCATTGATGAGTATCCTAAAAATATACCTTCATTAGATATGGAATCAAACTTTCTTAAGTCTTCATCATCTCTTTTGATGAAACATTTGCTCCCAAACACTCTAAAGTGTTTCACATTAGCAGGTCTGCCTTTCTATAGTTCATAAAGTGTCTTATTGCCATTAATCCTTATCTATTATCTATTTAAAATGGAGATTGAGATGCGTAATTCCTCTCTCCAATAGACATTAGATAATATAGACTCATTTAACATAGTTTTAGCCATCTCTTGAACTGTCTTATTCTTTCTTTCCACTACCCCATTCTGTTGAGGTGTCCTAGATGTTGAGAACTATCTCCTTATTCCACGAATCTCACATAAATCATCAAACTCATTGGAACAAGACTCTCCCCCTCTATCATATCTTAGACACTTGATATTTCCATTCTTTTCATTCTCAATAAGAACCTTGAATGCCTTGAGCTTGTCAAGAGTTTCTCACTTTTCTTTCAAGAATGCTACCCAAGTCATTCTTATGTATTCATCTATGAGCAACATGAAGTAGTTATCTCCTTGAATGCTTTTACATCTTGTAGTCCCACAGATATTAGTATGTATTGACTACAAGGGTATTGTAGTAGATTAATCCTTAGACTTGAAACTTCTTATAGTCTGCTTACCATGTTAACATGCCTTGTAAAGTATGTTTGTAGGTTTGGTGATCTTAGGCATGTTATTCACAAACTTCTTAGTAATTATCTTGACTAGATTGTTAAAGTTTAAGTGAACTAAACTTTTGTTCCATAACTAACTTTCATCCATCTTGATTATAAAGCATCTCTCTTTCTTGATCTTATTCAAGACATATAAATTGTTCTCAGCCCTCTTAGCATTGGCAATTAGCCTTCCTAATTTAGATCTCCTTATCTCACATCCACTATCATGAAATATTAGTGTGTGTCCTTGATTGCACATTTAAATTCCACTGAGTAGGTTATGTTTCAAACCTTCCACATACAACACATTTTGTGTCTTGGTATTCCCATTGTCCAGACTCAAGATACCCTTGCCAACTATATTGGCAGTTATGTTATCTCTAAACCTCATTATTCCTATAACATTCTTGTTTAATGAGATGAAATTATATTTGTCTCCTATCATGTGGATTGAGAAAACAATATATATATATACCATTTCATGCCTTCATATTGAATGTGAAAGGCAGTTTGAGCTAGCATAGAATCCACTTTAGTCTGTTGTTCCTCCTTAACAAATAGTCCATATTGACTCTTGGTCTCAATATGATCATTCCTAACTTGCTTTGGCTTCCATACCAATGTTTAAAACTTCTCATGCATTCTAGGAGCTTCATATATCTTGTTTAATCTTGAGGGACTTTTGATTATATTAGGACAAAATCTTGCAATGTGTCCCATATTATGACAATTATAGCAAACAACATTTATTTACTTACCTCTTGACTGATCACTCTTTTTCCCATGGTTCCATGATAAATTTTCCTTTATTACATTACGCTGCCTAATTGGTCTTTTCATGTTGGTACTCTTGGCCTGTTATGAATTCTCACATTCTTTCTCAACATTTATCATCTTGTCTATGAGGTGCTCATGCTCAACCTTCAAGGAATCTAGCTTTATCTTCAACTTGTCATACTCAACTTCTTTTGACCTAAACCTTGTGTTGAGACTTTTTAATTAATTCTTGAGATCCTTGATAGTCTTATTTTGATTCTTCAAATCATCAAGGGCACTTATGAGCTCAAATTCAAGGTCTAATTGAACTTCTCCTTCTTTATTGTCAAATTAGACTTCTTCATCATGTACATTATCTTCTTTTTGATAACTAGACATCTTGTGCTTCTTAGGATCACCTTCAAGATGTTAGACTTAACTAAAAATATTAGGATTTGATACCAATTATTGGAATAATAATCACTGAAAGGGGGGGTGAATCATTATCTTCAAAACATTCATTCAATTCCACTTAAGCATACATGAACCATTCATACAAACATGAACATCTAGCAAAGCATATACAACCATACAAGATCAAGAAACACATTACATATGTGGGATACCCTAAGGGAGAATAAAACCCACTAATATATATAAATTTAATATGTGCATATAATACAAAAACCAATCTTTAGTGAAGCACCAACTCCACATGGTGAACTAACCCCAACTAGTCAAACACCCACTCAACTAGGCTTTAACAAGCAGCAACTTGCAAGAAGGCACCAATCCCCTAGATGACTCAACACCAACTCAGCCACATAAAAAAATTTATTACCTTAAAAAAAACTTGTTTCTCACACAATAGATGATGATCACCTTTTTTATCTCTTATCTCTCTTTTATCCCTCTCAAACTACCTTTTAAGCTTCTTCGCTCAACTAGGTCTCTTCAAGACATATTAGGCTATATGACCTTGATATTCGTATATAGTATCCATGTTATATTTTCATAAATAATCCTATATAATGATATTATGGTTTTCAAGACCTCCTTCAACTCTTCAATGTACTGTTTCCTTCACTTTTCTCTCTCTCCTCCTCTAACTCACCAATTAGGCCTATTAGGCTTTGTTCTTATATAATCCTCTATCTCCCACACCTCTTGGTAACAAATTCAAAATTGAACACATGTATTACCATTAAAATATGTCTTATAATACATTTAATATATGAATTAATCATTACAATAGGTCGGTCACAACATAAAATACCAAAACCTTTTTTAGGCCTTAAGGAGACCTAATTCAATTAGGCCTTCATTAGTGCACGCTACCCTTTGATCTCATTGGAACAATTTAAAAATGTATACATGAAAATAAAATTTAATATGCCACTAAAATAGACCCATAATAATCTCATCTTAGGTCCATGACACTTTTTAGATCCAACCACCACTTTAAGCACACCATTAGTATTGTTTGCATTAGGCCTTCACACACATAGAAAGGTCTATCTTGAACAACTGAAGATAACACAACATTTAGACATAAAAACATGAAAATAAGTCATATACACAAAACCTAAAATACCTCAAAAAATTCATCAAGTGCATTAGACTTCATCACATAGGGCATAGATCCTCAAAAACACCTCTGCAACTCACTCACTCAGAATTGTCAGTTTTCCTAAAAGACCAGTCATGGTGACTCAGACCTCCAACACCTCTATGGAAATATTAAATGACTTATAATTCATGTAAATGATATTATTAAATCATTATATCATTATAATATAGTAATATAATATAGCCAAATGGCAAATTTTGGTCTTGCAGACCAATCTCATGACCTTATATCTCACTATCTCATTTGAACCAAATAGGTCAGCTTGTGAGTAACTTTTTCACTATATTCACTGACCTTTAAAAATTATAACAAACATTAAAATGTATTAATATTATTTTAAAACATTTTATGTATTGGTTTCATCACTATATCATGATAACACATTCCTAATCATCTTTTCACTACTACCTGGATTTTTCATTATTTCCATCATTAGGCCTGTTAGTGACTGGCTAACTTGGATGAATAGTTTATCACACTTGAGGGATATAACCTATCCATAAAACTTCATGTAAATGAAACATGAGTCTCAATATTTATCCTCCATCCATTTTCATACTTTGACTTGGTCAACTCTGACTGCTACAACAAATCTCTAAGAAATTAACACTTTCTTGTAGGATCTACTCACTCACCTAATAAATCAATCACACTTGGAGGTGCCTAGGAGATTTTAATACAACCTCAAATATCTTACCTAAGCATACCAATTAATTTTGGGAACTTTTTATCAACATATTTAACATAGGGTCCTTATTACGGTTCTAAGGGGGTCTAAACTTGTTTCCATTCTTAACAATCGTTCATAAAGAATAGCCCCTCAATGTAAAAACAAATGCATATAATTTTGAGATAAGAACCTTTCCCATATACCATGAATATCTTAGGTTCCCATGTAAAGGTTTGATGAGCTAATGAGCATAAAAAAATCTTTCTTGGGTTGAGAACCCTTCATTCTGTGCACTTGAAAGACCTAAAAACACTTTTTCATGCCTTAACCTTCAAAATTTAACCTAAAAATTCATGAATAAACCTGGGACAACCTATCATACATTTGAAAAGGCTCACTTGTGCATAATTTCCTTGTAAAATGAACCTCATGCCTCATTAGGCCACGCTCTCACCACCTTACTTTCTATACCTGAGTCTTCACACCTCATTAGGCATTGAACTTACCTTCAAACCTCTTTTCAAGATATATATGCTTCACTCACATTATCACACAATGTCAAACATATTTATACATCCTTATATCATCATTCCATCATGCCTTTTCATACACAAGACTAGGCATCCTATGTACATACCTTCTCAAGACACTACTAGGCTCAAGCATTTGACAACTTTAACAACAAGGACCTTCCATGTTGACCTTCACATCACTCATTCAAACATAAGAACATATATCAATCATATATTACACTCGAAGATTCACTGCAACATTGATCAATATTTTCTTCTCATAGCAACACTCTTCAATGACCTCATGAAGGCCTATGACCATGCCAACTTCACTTCAACACTTTATCTTGTTACAACACAACACTCACTAGAGAACCACTTCTAAAGAAACTTTGACACCAATGAAAACATCAATGCCAAACCTCAAAAACATGAACAATGCTCCACACCACCTTTGAGCTAATAAAGTGCTATCAAATTGTCAAGTGAATCAATGCCATCAAAATCCTCTTGCATACCAAAATGCTACCTAATTATTTTTGATTTGGAAAGGAGTTGAGAAACAAAATTAAAATCCAAGATAAATCCACCATTGATCACACAATGGAGAAGGTGACAAATGTGCATCTTATTTTGTAAGTTTTCTTTTAATTTTTCTCTTATTTTTATTACTCTATCTTTTGAAGTTAAATTTAGTTTAGTTTAGATTAAAATTCATTTATAGATGTTTTCTTAGCTAGTTTTCACTCTATATTTTACGCTTTTACACCTATCATATTAAGAGAAGGACTACATGAGAAATAATGACTCATAGCACATTGTGTGCAACCATGTCTAGCTTGTAAGCTTTAAAGCAGATGTTAGGGATGTAAAAGAGAAGGGTGATGAGGCATTGAATAAAACATTCTTTTCTCTCCTTTTTTATTTTGATAGATTAAGTCGAAAATTTGGGCATGATAAATGAATAATTTAAAATTCCACATGAAATTAATATTTCAAATGTCAATGTAACACAAAGGAAAACCAATTTGCTTCACCCATTTTCATGACATTTACATCATAATTTGGACGAAACAAAAAAATAAATAAAAAATTATGTAAATGATGTAAAATTGACCTAATTTAAGGTGATGGTTGAATTCACTTCATGTAGTAGTGTTAATATTATTATCCTAGACTTTGAAAGGTGGTTTGCTTCGAAACTTGGCATTAGAAGATGTGGGAAGATTGTTCGCATACTTCAACTTGTTCATGGTGATTAGCTTAACCTCATAGTATTTAATTGTATAGCACATGCCATCAAAATATTGGAAGCATTTGAACATAACATATTCAAGGATGGTTGGAAATAGGCTTTGATTTAATATGTCTTGTAATTATTTTTCACCCATAGGATTCATCATTTTTGAAAGCATAGTCTTATAACAAAGCACATAACCACTAATGGGTTCATTAGGTCTTTGTTTGAGTTTTTCAATTTTAGCATAGGATACCTTTTCACTAATGTTGATATAGATGTGAGTTAAGAACTAGCCAACCAAAAGATTGAAAACATGAATCGATTTGAGACAAAGGTCACAAAACCATGACAAAGCATAGTCCTTAAGACTCCTAGGTAAAATCTTTATTAGTAATTTATCATTAGACACATAAGCTAAACATGCTACATGGAAGGCTCTAAGATATTATTGTAGACCAAATTTAGCATCAAATGATGTAATATTAGGTGTGATAAAACCCATAGTCAAAGAATTATTGGAATCTCTAGGGCCATAAGGTTGTGTAATAATGCTTGAGTGTTTATTGAATGACCTATTCTATGAGAATGTTGTTCCATTTGAGAAACCTTCACTTGAAGATCAAAAAAATATTATACAAGTGATTGTTTGGTAAACATATTAGATTTATTAGAAATAGGTGGTATCAAATGAGTTTCAAGCCTAGGAAGCACAACAGTATATTGCATAGGGATAGCCACAAAAATTCAAGGAATAATTCCCCCCCCCCCCCATATTAGGTATACTAGGTGTATCGTAGTTATTAAAAATATTTCCAATTGTAATATATCTCCTGTGCACCATTACCATGACATTTCCATTTTTACACACATAAAAAAATTAGTCTCATTATTGCCTCGATAATTTGTACAATTTATTTCATAGATTACAAAAGGAGTGCCTCTTAAATAAGCTTGAGAGTTTGTTTCGTGCAATAATAAATTGTTGTAAGAAATGAATAGTATTGGAATAGAATATTTTTACTTTCTTTAAAATATTAATTACAACTTCTAACAAACAAATAAAATCTCAAAACAATATTACCTTCTTAAATGACTGTGAACATGCCTCAAACCTAGCTAGTTAGGAAATAGTCTAAATACCTATCTAGTGTGAACACAAATACTCCAACACCCTCCCTTAAGTGATGAATTGGGAGTGAGAAAAGAGGAAGAAAACAGATTGATGGGTCTTGGAAACTAGTCCTTATTAGGTACCCTACATATGCACAAACTACATGTCTCTATGGTAACCAATCTATCTTACTTGAATACATGGATGTTGAGTCACTAAAACTACCAAGTCATATAGGAAAAAGTACTCTATACGAGGCTCACTTAGTAAAAACACTAATCAAGGAACTATGAAAAAAGAGTTACCAAGGATTAAATGTGTCAATGTAAGGTACCCAAAAAACTAATAAAATCACAACAAAGTGGAACACAACTCAAATATCATAGAAAATGCTAAGGTAGGTACACTAAATGGAATGAATCATATCAAACACAAGTGCACTCAAAGGAATCAAAAGTCATAAAATATTTTTTAATAACAAGTGGTCTGAAGCTACTACTGAAGAGCTGACAGGTGTTGGGAATGGCATACAATAGAACACTGTCAATTCTGAATCCATAACTCATAAAAGTTATACAAACTAGAATCATCTACTTGAAATAGATGTAG
Organism: Torreya grandis; assembly: GCA_037957365.1. Classification (NCBI taxonomy): domain Eukaryota; kingdom Viridiplantae; phylum Streptophyta; class Pinopsida; order Cupressales; family Taxaceae; genus Torreya; species Torreya grandis. The sequence continues at coordinate 4,421,606 of JARHVA010000206.1, forward strand.
TGCACCAAGGGTTAACAAAGAACATGACACCTTAAGCAATTTGTGCAAACACCCCAAAATAATGTTTAAATGGGTGTCACGACTAAAAAAAAAATGTATGAGTCATAAAATATCACTACTCGACCATTGACAATCTAACACTGGGCTTCACCAAACTAACTACTCTTCAAAAGGAGAATGAGTTCCACTATAAAGTTTAAGGAGACTATCAACATGTTTAAAGTGATAAGAATATAGATAAAATAAACCTCTCAACAAGAAAGCAAAAGAGTTTCTCTATAATTTCCAAAAATAAATCCCAATCACTAAGGGAGCTACAAAGAGTAGGAGGAGTGAAGTGCAGACAAAGAAGCTAAAAAGTGGAGAAGGCATGTCTATAGTTCCATCTCAATAAACACTTGTAAAGTATCAAAAAAATATTTGGAGTCAATCCCATACGAATACAAATTGAATAACATGATACAATCAATGCAATGTGTATAAAGCATGCATCAAAACACCTAGTAGTGTGTTAGAAGAAACATGTCTGATAGGAATAATCTCAGTATTTTGAGGGTACTAAAAATTGAGTGAAGTTTCAACAGAGCTCATTTGTAGATCAATGTCTTCACAAAGAGAAGAGATAACAAAAAATAAAGCTAAGTTATCATCAAGTGATCCCAGGAAGATGCAACACCTGTATTATAACCAATGCCATGGCACAAATTCCATTGAATAGGATGGATGGGAGTAATGATGCCTTATGAATGTATACCAATACCTCTGTTAAGGTAACCCATGGAATGACGCATACAAGATCTAAAGGTTTTAGTGTGATTCTCAAAGGATATAGACAGATAAGTAGGTGTATCCATAGAGGGATGTGCAGAAGGTACAATAACAAAAGTAACATTAACAAATGTAAATACTAAAAAATTAGGGTCAGTAGGTATAGGAGTAGTGATTATAGGTGAAACTGGTAGGTTACAATCTAAAATTGCATCAAGAGAATGTATACTAGATTTAAGAATAATAAATGATGGACTAGGCTCAGGGGTGTGGATGTCCAATATATCCATATTATGCTACAAATGGGTAATTTTGTTCTATAAGGAGTGAATTAGGTTATCCTTATGGAGAATGAGTGAGTGCAAAAAGGGATTTGCTTCATCAGTTTCTTGGTCTCCTTTTGAAGTGTTGGTGAAAAAGCTATGACAAAAGAAAAAAAACACTCATTAAAAATGAAAAACACCCTTGAAATTGGATGTCAACCTCTGTAAAAAATGCATCCAATCATACATTGAAGTGGCACAAAATTATAATGCACACTCAAAAAAGAAATGGTGAACTCCATTGAAATTGTGTTTGTGAGTTGAAAGGTGTGATGGAAAGTATAATAGCTTGGGCCAAGTGGGTACAAGTGCAATGTGAGGCCCAAATTGGGGTGAAAGAGAAGCAAGAAGTAGGAACTAGAGAGCGCAAGAGAGTTGAAAAAAGTCCACTTAGAACAAATATGTGACTATAAAATTGCCTTCAATTTATAAATAGGCCCCTTCTAAATTTTTTTGCACCCCTCACATAATATTTATCACGCTGCTTATACAAAAAAATTTATCTCCCTTCAAGATAAAATTTCCCACCATACAAAAAAAATTCTCCTCTTGTTAGCTCCCCACTTTTAAAAATTAGCACCACTTATTTTATTTTTACACTTAATATATATAAATAAAATTACCCTATTCAAAAAGTTTTACCACCATTTGTGCTAAGTGGCTTAAAATCTTGATCACCATGTTTGAAAGGTTCTACTAAAATTTGGATTACCAAATGCTCTATGTGTAATTTCAAATGTTTATATCCAATTTTTTCTATTTGAATGTGGATAATCATGGCTTAGTTTTAAAAAAACATAATAATATAACTTTTTTGTAAAATACCATAGGGTTTTATAAAATCACATTCTTTTAGAAAATATATATCATGTAGTTTTGAGGGAGCTCCAATGGTTGAGGCAACTGATCCATTGGGTTGATTACTACCTTTTATTGATGTGGATGACAACCATTGGATCAATTATAGTTGTGATGTTTTGAAGCACCATGTATATGAGATGTATCTCAATGGATGTTTAGAATGAGAAGGATTAGTCTCATAATGAGAATAAGAGTCAATGCAATGTTGGAGGATAGAGTGGTGCATGACGTAGCGCAATGGGAAAATTCATATCTCGTTCAGGAAAAATCCATCTTGTATACTCCACAAAAAAATAATGTAGTCTTGCCAATAAAATAAAATCCAATAACTACAGAGACAATAGTTCACACCAAAGAAACTTTCCAATGTCAAATCTATTGGAAAAGTTAATCCAGATCAATCCAACTTATGTAGGTTGAAATAATATAATGCAAGTGAGCTCTCATATGCCAGCATTACAAAGATAATGAGATCTGATGTAAATCAAATCAAGAAATTATCCTCTACAACTCAAGTTCTATGTATTTTTAAAAATCTAATCTAATCAATAGATGAATCCATGCTCAGTGATGACTTCAAGAGTCATCTCTAATACCATATCATTATTAAAACTCTTTCAAGTTGTTGGATCTATCATGCACACCATTACCACAACATTTCCATCATTGCACATACATCACTCTCATTAATGCCTTAATTTGTACAATCTACCTCATATATTACAATAAGAGTGCATATTAAATAGGCCCAAGAGTTTTTTCTATTTAACACTTTTTGTAAATTAGGATTAAAATAAATAGTATCCTAATTAAAAAATGCCTAAGCTACTCTAAAAATCAAGCCAATTAAATGAATTTAGCTTCTATTGATATTTTGATAAGATATACTGAATCTAAGATAGAAAGTATAACATTCAATGTTTTAATAATAACAATGCGAAAGAAAAATTGTGTTTAGATTATACATTGATGTACATGTAGGTCTGAGGAGTGTAGGTGCAAGAGTGGATTATCCAAATATTTGGATATCATCAGATTTTAAATATTTACTTTATGCCAGTCTGGACACTTCTGTCACCCTATCGATGCTAACATCAATGCTAGTATCATGTATGAAATATTGACAATTTTATGAAAATTCCACATGTGCCTATTAGAGTTCACTATCGCCTTTTAGATTCTATGTTTGAATCATACACACTATTCTTGATATTAGTCTTTTGTTCAAAACTCTAGATCTTCCAATTAGGGCATGCCACCTCGTAAATAGGGGTTAGTGGGCTCAAGTGAAGTCAAGATGACATCAAAGACCCCTTTACTAGTAAGTGTTGCCTACAAAGCCAATACTCCAAAGAAGGCCTTAGACATATGTAGTTCTCGCCTATGTGTGGGTTTGTGTGTGCCCAATGGTGTAATATGTTATATACAAGTGCATGTAGTGATATATCTTGCAACTTTATAAATATTGCTCATGGGATGTTTTTTGTATGCTTTAGACCTATAAGAAGACTGCTTCTATGACTAATATTGAAATAGGGATGATTAGGGTAGTTTTGTAAGCTTGAGAGGTGCCTTTGGTAAGTGTTATATATGTTCTTGAAAATTACTTCTTGATAATAAATGGTCTTTGATTTATATCTATACAACACCTTATGGAAATAATCTCATGGAGGGTTAATTAAGAAAAATAGGCCAACCCGTAGATATCAAAAGATTTACAAATTTGAGTGTTTGTGAGGTATAAACACTAGATTTAGAATTGATATACTAGCGTCGATGTTAGTGTCTAGCTTTGAATGTTAGTGTCCTAGAGAATAGATAATTATTGAAGCTCTATAACTGATAGTGAAGGATATATATCATGTTTTAAGCATATTATAGGCTATAGGCAATTTGGGTAATCAGAATATCAAGGTTATACCATAAGATAAGAATTTAGACACAGTGAGATGGTGAATACGAGCCTTTCAATAATAAAAAAGTCAAGAACTAAAGGGTAGATCCTTGAGTGATATTTATGATGTGTGCAAGACTAGTTTATCATGTAAAATCCAGATTTAAGTATCTACAATTTCATGCAACAATAAATTATTGCATGAAATAAATATTGTTGGAATATAATATTTTTACTTACGTGAAAATATTAATAACTTATAACAAACATACAAACTCTCAATAGAAGCTTACCTCTTTAAGTGAGTGTGAACATGCCTCAAACTTAACTAGTTATAAAATAACTTGAACACCTATGTAGTGTGAATACAAACACTCCAACAAGGTGTATGCATCACTTGTGTAGCCATAGGTGCAGAAACATGAATGGAATCAATCAAAATAGTGGCCTAAGAACTATTTTAGGATCTAATCTTCTAAAAAGTCAATTAGTATCATCTAAAAGTTCATCATATTTTTTCTCATAAATGGTTTCCTTAACAAGCATGTTTTTCATCTCTAGTTACATACAATAATACTTCAATTATATGTCGATTCATCTCAAGATATTGTTGAATTTTAGGGTGATCTACGCCATTGAAATGATCATCAAAATCATTGTAATTATTTTCTCTATGTATATTATAAGAATGAGCATTCATGCCATTAGTATCTTCCATTGTAATTATTTTAGGGTTTTTCTTATGAAAATAAGGGCAAATTAGATCTTAAAGTTAAACCCTAATAAAAGATAAATTTGAAACACTAAGAAAAATTGAAACTCTAATTCAGGAGGAAACCTAGGATTTTCCATGCTCAATTCAATGGTTTAGTTCACCAAAATGTTTTACTTATTTCATGTTTAAGTGATCTAAAATAGTGAAAACTTTGTGCTCATCAAATTATGTAAAATATAACAATAATGTAATAATCTGAATTGGAATTGATATTCTAGATATTGTAGTGTTTTGATTTAGAATTGACAAAGAAATGAGATAAATGCATTTATTTGATTTTTATTATTCATCACTCATAAAAAGAGCATATGTATGTGAAAATGATCTATAACTACTTCATCAGTTATTCAAACCTGAAACAAATATTGAAGACCTCTTTGGATGTTACCAGTAGTGTACATGTGAACTATGCAAGTTTGTAACTTTTGGGACACTTGTGCATGTACCTAGAAACTCTTCTTGTATGTGTGCATGATTTCAGTCCTGTGTATTGATATATATTTTCCTTCTCTTCCATCCAAAACCCTAATTTTATTGTCAACCATAAGATGCCATTTCAAAAAGGGTTAGTATTATGATTTGGACAACCCCAATCAATCTCCTTTCAATGCAAAATATATTCCTACAATCTAGTGCTTTGAAGAGGGCTCAAACCACATGTAGTTCTCCCACTTGTGTGTGTGTGAAACATTGTGAATAGTATAAAATGCATGCAATGTTTTGATCTTCAACACTTGGCTCCATACAATTTTGAATTTTGTGAATTCAGATTTAGATTTAGGGTTAATCCTTTGAGGTTTTTTTAGATGTATATGGCTTTTAGATATTGTATCAAGATAGTGTTAATTGATTCCTCGAGTTTCTAAGTGATTTTTAAGGTGTGACCAAGATGTACAAGTCATACTTAGTAATTCAAAGTGAGTATAACCTTAGGAATGATTTATATTTATAGTCAAATCTTCATTATTTATTGTTATAACAGACCTATGAAATGTGTCTAGGACGACCTTATGGAGACATGCTAGTTTGAAAAATAGTTATTGATTGTGCCTAGACATTGTCGATGGAGGAAAATCCTCATAGTAACCAACACTATCTAGGGATTATTCGTAGTGTCCTAGAAGTGTATATCAATGATCTAAGATATGAAGAAGGTATGTATAAGATTTTAGGATGTTCTTGTATAGACTAAACTAATCCTGATTATGAATATCTAGTGAATAGAGTTAGCTAAAACAATAGGTGGGTAGATGGATAGAAGGAACGTGTGCTCAAAAGCCAAATGTACATGAAACATCTAAGTATGTCAAAGTTGACATTGATAAAGTGTCTAATACTAAAATAAGGTGTCTACAGTTACAAGTGTCACAATGTGTAGATTGTACCGAGGAAATATGAGAGTTATAGACCACTCAAACATAATCATTAATTCATTTATCGACTTATTTATTAGTTGTCTAAAATTCCCCCAATGTTTTAAACATATTTCAATTGTCCATAATGCTTTGAACTTGTTTAGGGTGGCTATTAGTTTCAAATTTTGGGAAAGTACTATCACTTTTGGATGTACATTTCCACATTATTTTTCAATCTATTGTCACTATATCCTGTATTATTATATGCTCAGTATTGAAATATTTTATGAATGCCCTAATTTTAGACTTGGAATTATTAATTATGTCATGTAATCGATATCCATTGTTTTGCATGCATTTTTTAGTGTAGTTAATGTAAGTGAATGATTACATGTATCATTTAGTGGTAATATTTTTATCCATATTACATTTCGGTGAACCTACACTATTTTCTATGTGAGTTACACCTCTTAGGGTTAGATATTTTCCATATTGTGTTTGTGTAGACATTTAATTTTGGTACAAGACTAGAAATTTCCTATGGTATTAATGTGTTTATTTGCATATGGATCAATGGTTCATATTATTTGTGTTGGGCCTTTTATTTCCCTCTCATGACTTGTGTTGTTCTTATAACTTTACTTTAAGTTCAATTTCAATCAATGATAATACTAAAATTCATTTTTGAACACTCGAAGACCTACAAATTGACTACTTGCTTTCCCCAATACAACCCCAAATGCTCCTATAATGTCTAGAACACCACTTTAGGGTCTCTTGGTTTCATTGACCAAGGGTGATTTTAGGAATTATGTGGCTATTAAAGATTGACACTTATGACTTGGTGTTTTAACTAGCGTCTATTTGAATTCATTATCCCCAGATCAATAAGGTCTCAAAATTCATTCTTCAAAGCAAAATGAAATAACCATTAATTCTATGACACTTTCAATACAAATTTACATCACGTGTTTTTATGGGTAGCAAAGTAATCATGTTTTAGTCAAGTATATTATAAAAAATTATGTGTGAACCATAAATTTTTTTAGTAAATCGCTTGTATTATTTGGGAAAAGGCACGGTTATTTTAAGTTTTCTCTATGTTATTGACCAATTTTGAAATATCATTTATATATAATAGGTGGTCATTGTTTTGAACATTAAGACTTCAATTATTTTGGATGGGAGAACTTTTTAAAACACATGCTTCATATGTAAACACAAGGGTATTTAAGATCTCAACCTTAAGTGTCTTAATTTTATGAAAAAGGTTATTAAAGGATGGTTATTCATTTAAAATCACTTTGTCTTTGAGGGGGGTAGAAGACTTTTACTAAATATATATTGTGTTTCTAAATTTTGTGGTTGGTAAAGCAACCAATGTATACTAGCTTTGAACTGAAGAACATAATCATGAATGTTATCACATGGATCTTGTTGGATAAATGATACATGCTCAAAAGTTACTTGTGGGCCTTCATTAGTAATCATTTTAAAGAAGAGATGTTTTACATTAAAATGCAATATATCTAACCATAAACATTCAAATAAGTTTAATCATGCATATAATAATAAAATAAACCCAATTACGTAATTCCATTTCCAAATAAATAAATAACAAAGAGGTTTAGAGATTCACATTTTTGGGTGGTTGATCCCCATGTGAACTTGATGCTTTAGTTCTAAGTTTGTAGCTCCGTGATCTTAGCTAGATCTTATAAAATGGTAAAAAAAGAAGGTTTAGATTTAGGAACATACCTTAATTAAACCCCCTTTGGGAGATAGTATTGAAAACAACATGCATAAGATAATCTAGAAAGTAGTCTAGTACAATGTCCTGATACTTACAAATTCATGTGAACAAAGAATATATTCTCTCTAGATGTTTTCTTGCATTTTCTTTTCTCATAAATCATATACCATACACCTTGATGTATAAGATATATTTGAAATTAAATTAAATGCTTTGCATACCTAAGCGGATTTCCATTAGGTAAGGACTAAAATAGGGGAAAGAGGATGGAAAATGCACTTGACTTAGATGGGGCTAAAGCATAGGATACGATAAGGATAAGAGTGGACTTTTAAAATAAGATGATGTAAGTTGGAGGATGCATAATAGAATAAGTGTTTCACCTAAATGAGGTCAACAAGAGGGCCCATAATGCCCAATTTAAACCAAAAAATGCAATATGATCCAAACATGTTAAATTAATATAATTCAACATTAAATAATGTCATAATACCATTTTAATTTTCTACATTATGTCCCACTTTGATGTGGGTGCATGTGTACATATCAGAGTAAACTAGACATGTGTACCTGGAAGGTTTGAATAAGATGTTGTAACCAAAACTTGTAAGAGTTCCCAAAGTCAATATCTGATATGATAATTAATTGAATGTCAAAATGAGGAGAGGTGTTACCTTATCATAAAATATATCTCCTGTGACTTGAAAAACAAAGAAATATTGTCACCTCAAAATATTGCATGAGCATCATGACTGCCTCTGTAATTTACCATTTTGAAATATGAAGTCATAGAGTAAGCATCCATGATAGATTATGAAGTCTTGAAGTACCTAAAAATATAAGTAAAATTTTAACAAGTAGATCAATGTCTGATTAAATTGATATTAAAGAAACTACCAAAATCATTGAGTAAAAATAATAAGTAGGAATAAATACACCTAGTGGTATGTGAACTTCATTGTAGTCTCAATAAAATATGAATTGTCTACTAATGGTGAATGGCTTTGCATAGGAATAAGTAATTGTAGCGTGTCCTACTCAACTCCTGTAGGGAAAATAACTATAATGTTCTTTTGACCACCTATCGGGTAAATAACTTTAGTGTGTCTATTGACCACCTATAATTATGTGGGGGTAAGTGTATGTAGTGTATATGGTTATTTGGATAAAAGTGAATTAATTTAACACAATCATATAAAACAATTTCACAACATAAACATGATTTTAAATAGTAAATAAAGTCATGCATACATATATGAATATTCTAAAAATAGATAATAAATTTTTTGAAACATAGAAAAACCTAAATTACAGATTACTATTATATTTTAAAGTTGTTTTAATGTTGAAAATCGATCCAAATACTAAGACTGACCAAACCCATAAATATGAAGCCCCAAGATAAGATCGATATTGAGGACAAGATTGGCGTGTTAGAATTAGTACCTAAAATTTTAAGGGTAGGTGTGTTGGCTGATGCAGATTAAGATTGCACATGTATTTTTTGATTTTATGGACATAATATTTGGTTTTTACTCTTCTTATTCTTTACCTAGATTATCATTAGCTCACAACAAAACAAAAGTTACGGGTCAGACAATCTCAAATGAAAGACAAGTGCATATCCCATAAGCTAGAATCAAACCTCAAAATGGTTGTATGTAGTGTGAATATAATCTAGAGCAAGGGATTTGACCTCCTCTTCCATAGATATGAAGATGCAACTACATGAAATTTTTCCTAAATTCTCTTTTGATACAAGCTGATTGATGACATAAGACATGAAAAAGACATAGAAACAATGTTGGCTTAATGTGCAAGATCCATGACAAGTAATGGTGACATAGAAACAATGTTGGCTAAATGCACAAGATCCATGAAAAGCAATGGTGATGTCCTCATTATAAAGCTTGATAAAATAGGCTTGTGATACTCAAATTATAAGAGTATTTAATGTGAATGGTAGATTTATTAATGACTAAGGGTACCTTTGCATATATAGACTCATCTAATGCACACTTACACATGGGTTGACCCTAAACTATATGATAAATGTGACACTCTAGGTATAAAAATCCATAATAAGTTTGCACAAGCTGACTAGGACATATAAAATACACTAAAATAGTGTTTTAGTCAATTTGAAAGCATCTAGGGTTGTATAAAGGCAATTAAATAGTAAACAGTGAGTTCTAAAACATTCTACATCAAATGGATAGGTCATCATTGGCTAAAAGTGAAAACAAAGTAAATATGTGAGCAAGACCTATGTTAGGAGATAATGATATTGAAACCAACACAAAGTGAAGAGTGTAGACACCTAAATTTGGCACAAGATCCTTATAATCAGTGTTTTATTCTCAATTTATTGTGTTTGGCAAACTTGTACATATTGACATGTTTTTGCCTATTTTGGCCCCACTTAGGTCCCTATATATTCCTTGAGCCTAAGAAGCACAATCAAAAAATTATCAAAAAGTATCCATTAGTATTTTTAGAATATACATCACTTGTTATCATTTTTTGACATAAAAACAAAGCATGCATCATCTCCAGGTTATATTTGTGCCTATATTTGACACCTAACTTACACACATGTATGTCCCTTTTAGCCTTGTGTTCCCTTTTTCCCATTCTCGTTGATTTTGTGCCTTTAACCTCACCCTTTATAATTATAAAGGTCAAATAAAACACATAACTTCCCTAGATCAACTTATATATACAAGGTCATGTCAATCCATTTCAATATTTAAGAAGAATATATAATAAACACATGAAAATTTGAATATCAAAGGTCAATCCTAGATCCAAGCATCAAACTTCATTCCTCCTACTTCAAGTTGAGCTTTATTGAGTTATATATTACACATTTATGATAGTTTTATTCTTCTTGGTCTCTCATCATTCCCCTTATGCCAAAGGATGGAATTGGTTTGCATATAGTTGTATTACTTATTCGAGATATACCATCCACACACTCAAAAACTATGTGAATGTTTGATTTTGAGCATGTGGGATACACAATTTTCAACATAACTTTGGTGGTTTCATAACTCCATAACTCATTTTTTTGGAGTGCTAAACTGGGTCAAATAGGATTAACATCGATTTTGTACACTCTGCTTGGAAAAACAATGAAGCGAAGGTAGAAAAACATCATAAAAGAGATAACACACTAGTGATAGAAAATAAAGTTTTAAAATCTTATGTAGGAAAAAATTGGTGACGTAGAGGCAAACCCACACAAAGTGCATATCTGCTTAGGAGAGGTTGTTGAGTCTTATATTTTAGAAGCAAAATCCAAATAGTTTGCATAATCAATCTACAGGTCTATAATTTTAAAATAGTAATCAGGTGTGATCATTCCTTAACCTTTTTTATTTACCTTGCATAACCTACTTTCATTTGTTGTACTTAAACATGTTGTTGAACATAACCTCTTATATAGATATGAATTATGTACTTTCATGGATATAAAACTGATCTGAACATCCCTTGGATCTTATGTACACTTGGGAGGTATAAGACAAAAGTCATTATTTGATGAATAGTATCTCAAGTGGAATAAGGCACCATTTTGGATCCATATGAATGTGGATGAGATATTATGTAAAGTGTTTATCCACTTGTGACTCTTCCACATAAAGACAACATGTCTTTGTTTCCCACTTGTGAAGGCATGATGAGGTTCATGCATTTTACCTCTTTTGGATTTTTCTCTCATATTCTCTCACATGTAAATGTTATATATATAACATGCTTCTTATTTATATTTGGTAATCTATTTTTTAATCCATGTGGATTACCCTTGAGGATAAATGCAAGCTTGGGTTTGCATGTTTGAAGGTTGAAGCTTTGGAGCTCACCTTGAATGCTTTGGTTGTAAGCATTGTATGCTTTGGTTGTAAACATGGTAATCCCTTGGTGTTGAATCCTTGAGGCTTGTGATCTAGGATTTTTTGATGATTTGTATGTAAGCATTGGATGATTTAGTTGTAAGCATTATGAAGGAGGAATTGAAGACTTGTGAAGTCTTTATTTCAAGCTTGGTTGAGATCTTGGGTTGCAGGTTTGGTGTAAGCTTGCATTGGTGCATTGAAGAAAAGAATCTGAGAGGATTTGGAGAGAGGTGTGATAAAGTATTGTTGATGTGTATTCTCCTTGTTGTTGCTGAAAATATAAGGTTGACAAATTCTATGTGGATGTATCCCATTAGGTGAACCATGTTATATTGGTGTTTTCTTTCTTGTGCATGTTTTGCTTGTATTTTTGCAAGTGTTTTATTTATATTTTACATAGTTTCTCTCATTGTAATTTTTAGGATTGATTTACACATTTATTTATCCTAACACATTCTACAGGTCCATAATTTCAAAATAGTAATCAGGTGTGATCATTCCTTAATCTTTTTATTTACCTTGCATAGCCTACTTTCATTTGTTTCACTTAAACATTTTGTTGAACATAAAATCTTATATAGATATTAATTATCTACTTTCATGGATATATACTTGGATATATTTAATTACAATTACTTTATTCTTTATTTTGAATAAAACCAGAACTAGGGTAAACATAAATGTTGAACCCCGACTGTTTCAAACTTTCAACCTAAGATTTTTCAAACCCTCATTCACTCGGGGCTTATTGATCTCACTAATTTTTAGATTATGATCCATAGGGTTTGCATACCTTTATCTATTCATTACTTGATTATAATCATGGTTTAAATTATCAAGACTGATGAAGGTACTATATCCTTCTTAGATGCTAAATTGTAAAAATGTCAAAATTTCACAAGCACAAAACTTTAACAAATGCATTACTAAATATTTTAAATAAAAAGTTATTACGAACCCTAAATTCATTTATGAGATGATACATAAAGCTAAAGAGGTCATGAATACATGTGTTTATCATGTAGACACTAATAGGGTTTGTAATATTATTCCTACCTCTTATATGCTTTGTAATTAGTATTTGACTTCTACTCCAATGCAAATTAGTGTACCTACTTCCATTATCAATGGTAAGACTCAAAAATTAAACACCTATCAAGAGTAAAACCATTCATACACATGAAAAGTCACTATGATGCATACTATATGTAATTTGTAAATGCAATTGCGTATTTTATCTTTGGAACATGAAAGCTTTAAGTTTAGCATGAACAACAACCCAATGAATCATATCCCTATCCACAAAGATATATTAGCCATGCCTTTTTCACATTACTAGATCATTCCAAAATTAAAATTATTTTATGGTCATGGTAATCCTCGAGTACATCTCCATTCAACATTAAATTCTATAGGCAATTATGAAGGTTGTCCTTTGATGGTGCTTAAGTTGTTTCCTATAAATTTGGTTAGCGATGCCTTAACTTGGTTCTATTTTCTATTGAATGGTCCATTAGATTTGATGGTGTGTTTACTAAGAGTCTTTCTAAATAAATACATTACTAATAATGGGCATACAATTACATTTAGAATTATTCAACATCTTAAATAAAGTCTCTATGAGCAAATACAATATTGCATCTTTAGATTTCATTGTAATATGAGCTCATTGAGAACATATATTTATCAATGGTCTCATAACATCATTTAAAGACAAGTTACTTAACACAACTTACAAATCATTCACTTGTCTTAGACATAGAACCATTGGAGTAATTAATCAAACTTAAATTCCAAACATTAGTTACTAAGGAATCAATCAAAATTAGTATTCATAAGTCAACCAAGACTTCATCTAATAATATAGTGAAAGAATCAACAACATAAAACATGGACATCATGACAACCAAGTCCACATATTTTTTCAAGAATCAATACATTATATTAAATAAATTCATGCATAAAAACTTGATCAAATTACCTTTTTATGCGCAATAAATTTTCAAACAATAGGCCAACATCTTACAAAGACTAATATTTTCTTTATATCATACAAAAAGAGGCATTCAATGAATAAATTCACTGCTTTAAGAGATGAAATTCAAAAACTAATTGACCTAGACCAATCATGTTTTCTTATCAAACTTCCCTAAGAAAGAGCACCATTTACAAAGAAAATCAATCTCCTAAAGATCCTTCAAAATCAGCAAACTTCAAAGCTAATGACCAATATTAATGCAACCAAAACTTTGATAATGATGATCTATTTTATGATGAGACATATTGGAGGAATACTAGCCACCCCCACTACGTGGATTGATGTCTTTCAAGATATATCATGAGCTTCAATGCATAAGTCTTTCAACATTTTTTTCTTGTACTATATTATTGTTTGCTTTGTATTTCTTTAAAATAGTTTTAATGGACCTCATCATCTATTTGAAATTTTTACCATTATCTTTTGGGTTCCACAATATATGACATATTTGGACTTTCAACTCTCACTTATTTGAAGTAAGCATCGGCTTTATGCCTCAATATTTGTGATGACCTTCTTATTCATAATCTAGGGTTTCTTCACTTATTGCATGTCACTTTTGACACATATATATTTACACTAGTCATAAAAACATTTGGTGCTTCATTGATACATCGTTATACATAACTTCCTATTTGCACGCAATTTCAAAATACAAAATTTGAGAATATAATAACATTCATAAAAAGACAAAAATAAAAAAAAATCTTGGCCTTTACCCTAGTTATTTTGTTCCTATCATACTTATTGTACCTATCTTAGAGGTTTTTCTCCATTCATGTTTTCCACAAGTGCATCTCATGATATACTTTATTAGGTAAGATGTAGGGTAATCAATTTATATATGGTCATGGGTTCATTCCACACCTCACCTACAAGGAGGGGGCATTTATATACACCAATGATTATTACACAATGACATTCTTACTATACATATATTTTTAGATACCATATTGAGCTACTTTACATGGATCATGTATCTCACATTTTATTTCACAGAGTATACATATTTTAATTGTGTACATGGATATCTACATGCATTTATTTACATATCACTATTACATGGATGAGTACATTTTAAATCACTTATCTTGGGATTGATATTTATTTATACACTACACCTTGGTATCATACCATCCATATTTTGAATGACTGAGATTTGGGCCTCATTAATACATCATTATTGTACTATAGTCTTGTACATACCTTTCTTATTCCATATATTGTCCCTTACATGTGGTTTCCTCATAGTGATTGATTGCATTCTTCTATCTTCTTGATTTCACATTGGAGATTACTTATTGTTTTCATTGATATTCTTCTAAGACACTTTTTCATGTTTCTTGTTGTGTTTCACTCACCTTGACCCTTTGATTCATTGATCCTATTCTTAGTACTTGCAATCATTTCCTGATGATGATAACATACTTATCGGGACCTTGAATCATAACATGTATTGATTTCTAACAAAAGCCATGGGTTGCTTAAAATCCACTTCATCTTATTCTTCTAGTTTGCAAGCCTTTCTCTTCTCGCCCCATGCCTTATTGTGTTACTTTTATATTCTACTATGTATATTACTAAAAAATAAAAAACATGGATTCATACAAGATTATAACTTTGCTTATGGGGGCATTATAATGACATTTGTACCTTATTTATTATATATTTTCCTATAGGGGCATCATACCCACACTTGTTTCTTATTGATCACATACATATTCACCTAATGGGGGTATGGTGCCCATTGTGTCTTCTATCGCATATCTTCACTCAATGGGGCCATAGTACCTATGATTTCTATCTTATGATTTATATCTTATATCATATTTTCCTAGGGGACATCATACCCATGCATGTTTCTTATTGACATATCTTGCATATAGAGTATATTATACCCCTTTCACTTATGGGTATACAATGTTTATTCATATTATAGATCTTGTTCATGCCATGAAACATGGTAGGTCATCACAAATGGTAAATTTATTTCCATACCCTTATATTATCGAGCATACATTGGGGGGCATGTGGTCTTCCCCATGTACATCAACATCCATATCCTATGACCTATTCACTTTTAGGCTTTCACACATATCCATATATATCATGTGATCATGGCACTTTGCTTCTATCATATGATTAGGGGTTATTCTACATATGTGCCTTGCATTATTACATCGATCAACTCTTATGTCCTACACATCATTTTACATCTTGAAACATTATGTTCATCATAAATTGGTATATACATGATTCATAAAATTTACCCATCAAAGAGGTAGGATCTCCAGTTATAAAATTAAAAAACATTCATTTATACATTATTACATATTCACCTATACTATAGGTTTTCACATCTATGATTTACAAAACTATGTTTCATGGTATTTCTTGATTGGGTGCTATGCATATTCACAAGTTATATTATACTAGATTTCACACTATTTGCCTACATGTTGAGAAGGCATTTTCATAAGCAACATGTCCTATCCTAGGGGCATTGCCATTCAACGAAATTTACACAATGATATCTTTCTCTACTTGTCCTTATTAGTTTCAGTGAGATTACATTGATTACTACATCTCATGCTAGTACTTGGATCTTATACATCACATGGATATCTTCATTGTGATGGTTACAAGGTTACCTCAATTTTTGTACATAAATGTTTGGTTGCATGTGCATGTGTTTGCTTGTTTGTGAATCCTTGATGAAGAGGATCATCTTGTCATCATGTTTTGTGGGTCTTGTCCTTGTAGGGTCTTACTAATTTATCTAATCGCTAACATGGGTATGGTCACTAACTTGTGTGGTTCGTTGCTTTACTCATTGCTTGTAGCCATGTTGTTTATCATGCATTTTCTATACTATGATTGTAGACATGATGTTCATCATGTATTTTTTATACCATTATTATAACCATGATGTCTATTATATGTATTACTACACTTACTTGGTGCCTATGTTTTTATGGCCTCTACCATGCATCTATGGGGGCATGCTACTTATGTGTGTTCTCATTGCTATATTTAGCCCAATTGGGGGCATATTATATCACTTTTGGGATATTATAATTGTTCCCATCTTAATTTACATGCAGGGGCATCATACCTTTTGTGTTCTACTTGATCTATCTTTCCTACACTATATTGGCTCTTATATATGATACATCTATTAAAAAATAATTCATTGATATAGGTTATATTTAATTTCAGTGGCACATGCTTAAGGAAATTGATGCTTCAGCTATATTATTTTCCTAAAATATGGGGTATTTAACATTATCTTTCGAGATGAGTGATTGTAGCACAGGTCTTCATCCATCACTTAAAAAAGGGGGCATATATATAGGTATATTTTCAAAAAAAATGTTAAAAATGAAGTGAACTTGATCTAACTTGAACAAATTTATCTACTTGATCAAGAAATGGATTAGGCATCGGTAATGCTTAGAGAGGTGTTGGCTATGTTTCAAAAATTATTGAACGTCTAGTTATAGAAGTGGTTGTTATGGTATTTAAAGAAAATATTAACTCGGTGTATTGGTTGCTATGCTCTATATGCAAAATATGTATCGCACATGCTTGGAATTAGACATTCACATGCAAAATATGTGGTCTATGGATATAATAGTTTGAGTAAGGGTTTCACTCTCCTCTTCTCTAGAAATGATTAACGCAACTACAAAATTCTAACTACCTTCCTTTGTCACAATGAAATGTGTAGAGAGACTAAGATGGACAAGTGTCACAAGTGTGTAATATTATGAAGCACAACTTGAATAGAGAAGCTTAGCTCTAGGCATGCCCTTGGTGAAAGTACTAATAAATGTTCTCCTCTCTCTTTGATTCCTAGGTTCTCTCACCTATCTTAATGGCTAGCAAGACCTTGTATTTATAGGATGATCTCGGATGACTCATGTGTGCTTGTTGAATTTTGAAAATGTAAATGGTAAGGTTTAAGGCGTAAGTTAAGAGACAATAGGCATAAGGACCCAAAAATCTAAAATGGACAAGCGCATATGACTACAGGTTTGTCTAGGGCATACCCATACAACCACAATCTTGTCTAGGTCAAGCTCATACAACTATAAGCTTGTCCAAGAGACAAGTAGGGCTCAATTTTCGAGGTAGGGATAGAGAAAATGTGATAGTAGTTCGAATGTACTAACAGATACCTTCTGGATAAGTATTGAAGTGTTTTTTAGGCTTAGTGGAGCAAATAGAGACTCATGTGAGGTTGGGGCCATCCTATAAAGGGGTTAAAATATACAGGTTTTCTAAATAAGTTAAATTAGGAATAAAACATGAGAATAAGGGTTTTGTGCCAGATTATGATGTCTACACAATGCCCCACTTTGATGTGGTATGTAAGTGAAATCTATGGGTACATCAAAGTATATATGTAAATAATTTGAAACATGTACCTTTGCATACCTAGGGAAGAATGAAGGGTTTGACCTTGCTCTCACCAAAATTCCATCCACACTTGATTAGTCGACTTACCTAAAACAAGTGCCAATTGTTGTAGGTTGTTAAATTGCTCATGATGTACATGTGATTATTTTTGAAAATTTGAAATTAGCTCTTGAAATTGAAATTGAAATGTAGCATAGGAAATAATACCCATGTTTAGTATTTCCTCTAAATGCCACCATAATTACTCCATCACTAGACTTTCATTAGGTGTTGATAACATAGTTTGACACTCTCACGGAAGTCACCAAAGTCTGATGTATACATCCTAAACTTTCAAAAAATATTTGAAACATAGCTAAGACACTTTTCAAGGAGTCATCAACTCTTCATCCACTTATTGATCAAAGAAGTACATAATTACTCTTGTTTGTCAAGGCGAAGAGGCCAAAGACCCAATAGCTCGGAGATTGGTCGAAAGATATGTAATTGACAAATATAGTGGTTTATCATATTTATCTTTTATACCTAATTAAACTCATAAATAAACTAGGCCCTTAAATTTAACCTCATGACCAAAGCATATACAAAGTAATGTTGAATAAATAAATGTTATAATTTTTTCACTTGACAAATAGAATGATTTCTTAAATTTAACCCTACTTATAACCAAGCTCATGAGTATACCAAGTCCTTGAGTTCAACCTAATGACCAGTAAAGTGAGCTTTGCCAATCTACTTATACCAGGGAAAAAAACATTTCTTCCCATAATTGCAAACAAGTATGTTGACTAGATTGAAATCTAAGAGAATACGGTTTATCTTAGATTCACTAAAATCACCCCTACCACATAACCAACCTTATAATTAAACCATATTCCCATGGGTTTGATTGGGGTTGTGCAAGTCCAACCAAACCATGGGAAAATTGACTTGCTCCTACAATTTGGTTTCATAACCTAAAGAGACATATCAATTAAGGTAAGATGATAATAATGATGATAATTTTTGAAGGGATAAAATTGGTTTATGAGAATAAAATATAAAGTATTGAAAAAAAGAGTATAATAAAACTAGAAAAAATATATATATATATATATATATATCATTTCTAGTTTTATTATACTCTTTTTTTCAATACTTTATATATATAAAATTAAGAAAATATGTAAAAATAAATTATATTTTATGATATTTTATCAATCTTGTTATATTTATAATGTTAGGTAGTTACTTTCTATTTAATTTTGAAGAAGGTAAATAAAAAATGTAATTTTTCGGATGTAAATCATTGTAAAAATAATGATCAGTGAAATGTTGACGAAGATTAAACAATTTTCGAAAAAAAAAGAGTCGAACATCTCTGATCTTCAAAAATTATAATTTTTTAAAAATAATTATATAAATCTTTGAAAAGGCAAAAGAATTACCCTCTGATCTTCTTATGAATTTAAAGTATTTGATTTATAGCCATAATAAAAAAACATTGACCTAATAAAATAGAGCGTACCTTAAATTTCTTAATAGATTTATTAGATTTCCACCCTTCGTGAAAATAAAAATAAAGAATTAAGAAAAATATATATATTTAAAATATAAAAAACGAAAAAATGCAAAAATAATAATAAATAAATTAGAAAACCTTCCCAATGATAGAGTGGTATTTATTGATTATTTATAATCTAAAAAGCTCTTTTGCACAAGACCCTTACTAGTATCTTTCGTGAACATAGGTACTATTGTTAATACTTACTATAGGCATATGTATTATTGTTTTCGCCTTGACAAATTAATTTGTTTGGAAATTCATTACCAACCAATACAAATTATTTCGCAAGTAAAAATTAAAACAATTTCGTAAGTGTCAATGAAATCTATGAAGTTTAAATTGTTTTTCTGGTTATGTATAAATTACGATTAATATGTATACACTGCATCGAATCAAATCT
Source organism: Torreya grandis (assembly GCA_037957365.1). Classification (NCBI taxonomy): domain Eukaryota; kingdom Viridiplantae; phylum Streptophyta; class Pinopsida; order Cupressales; family Taxaceae; genus Torreya; species Torreya grandis. The sequence goes on from JARHVA010000206.1 coordinate 4,441,640, forward strand.
TTTTAATGTTTTATTAATTCAAATTTTTCAATGTTTGTCGTATTAAAATTATGCATTTTATAAAGATAATGAATTAATTAAAATTTCTATGAACAACCAAAATGACAATGTGTTAATGCATTAATTGTGATTGTTTACTACTCAGTTCAGGGTAGCAATTGTGGGTTTGTTCTTTTTATGCACTTTTGGTTGCATATGTCAAATAAATCTGTAGTTTTCTTTCTTGGTGCATATGGCGGTCATCTAAAGCAAGTCCAAATCATCACTAGAGGATAGGTCAACATAACACATTTGATCTCAATGAACGCTAAACATAATACTCCCTGAGATATCTTAAATACGCATATTTAAAATGTCAATATATATTAATTTTAAGGTAAGTTTATTTAGGCTTGTTATATAGTTTCTTTGGTGAAAAGTTTTGTATTGATTGATGATTGAATCACTTTTTTCATAAATACTCTGTTGATTAAGGATGGATGGCCTTGATCTCACTGCACCAGTACATCGGGCTAAAAAAAAATCATTCCAAATAAATAAAAGGGTTCCAAACTCCACTATTGCCTCAAATCTAGCATTTTTCCAATCACCTTCTATATGTAAGAAGAAAAACTGCCCTATGACGATCAAATAAACATCAAATTACGCTATCATAAAATCCATATAGAAAAGCCAATAATTATGTCAATAGATGTTAATAAAAATTGTTGACCTTATATATGACGTCCATTTGACTGTCATACGAGAGCTTTTCTTCTTCCTTAAATAAGGTGATAAAAAAATCATGATATCTTGGGCATGCGATGGAGTTTGGACCCCCGTCCCGCCCCCCAAGTCTTTTTTTCTCAAAAATATTTTTTTGAGCCCGACACATTGGTGTAGTGAGATTGACACCACCTATCCTCTATCAACGGGAAATTCACAGATAAGTTAATGGAGTTGTTAATCAATGTGGTATATAACAAATCCAAGATATGTGCCTCGAGGTTGATACATCTCAATGCTTTTCAACTAAAAATATATTTAAGATATTTGTATTAGTTATGTTGAGAGGTGTAGCATACTTTGATGGACTGATATCTCTCGATGTCTTTTACATAAATTTATCTAAGATATGTGTACTATCACTCAGTGTCTTTTACATAGATTTATCTAAGATATATATGTTATCACTCGACGTCTTTTATATAGATTTATTTAAGATATGCATGTTATCTTTGAAGTATGCTACACCTCTCAACATAACTAATACAAATATATTAAATATATATTTTAGCTAAACAACATCGAGTGTATCGACCTCAAGGCACATATATTGGATTTGTCACATACCACATTGATTTATGACTCCATTACCTTATATGTGAATTTCCCGTTGATAGGGGATGGATGATGTCAATCTAATTGCACCATTGTGTCGGGCTCAAAAAAATATTTCGGAGAAAAAAAGGGTGGGTGGTCTCCAAACTCCACCGCATGCCCATGATATTACAATTTTTCAAAGGAAGGAAAAAAACCTCTCGTATCACAATCAAATGGACATCAAATATAAGGTCGGCAATTTTTATTTACATCTATCAACATAATTATGGTTTTTCCATATGGATTCCATGTTTGTCATTAAATTAAACTAGTACAAATATATTTAAGATATCTTTCTAAAAACACCAAGAGATAATCATTCTCGATGCACCTATCTTAGATTTGTCACACACCACACAGCGTAATGACTATGTTTTCTTCTTCACAAATTTACTATTCATTTATCATCGGGCTCAAAAATAACTTTACGAAAAAAAGTGGGCTCCAAACTCTACTATATGCCCAATATATCATAATTTTTTGACCTCCTCCTCCAAAGAAGAAGAGAAACTTCCACATGATGGCCAAATGGACATGAAATATAAAGTCATAATAGGCAAATGGATGTCAAACAAAATATCAGTCATTTATATTGACATCTCACATTATTACACTTGCACCACCCAACCCACCTAGTCTATCAACGTAGTTAGACTTCTCTCACAGTTTCTATCATTATAATTACATCTTGTATACACCTATATTTTTCAGTTACATATGATATCTTTTGCAAAACTCGTCGGTGCATCACTCTCATATAGTGTATGTTTTAAGGAGTGCATCGAGATAGGGGTGGGGTTGGTTCGTAGTGCTTTATGAGAGGTGTCCATATTATTCCTTTATACCTACATATCATCACCATCATGCCTTCAACTACATTTAGCCTCATTAGGTTTCTTTTCCTTTCATTCCTTTTATTCTACTTAGCTTCTTGACTTTTCCCAACAAAATCGATCCTATGCAATCTAGTTATGTACATCATTCCCTATATTTCCTACTAAATTGACATGGCCAATCTAGCTTATTGCCCATTTGTGTCCTTTTCTTACCAAATTGACCCTGTCAATTTAGTTGTTTCCCTACCCCTGAGTAAATCGATCCTAATCGATTCAGTTGTCTTCCTATTTGTACTAAATCATCATGGCAAACCCAAGGCTATGTCATTCTCGATTCACTATACTAAATCGATTTGGATTGAATCTGTCGACATTTGAGGAGGGTCATTTTTAAAACTTTGATGGATATTTATAAATTTCCTAAATGTTATTTTTAAAGGAGAACAACACTCATCTACCATGCTTACACACGAAAAGTCTACTCGAAGTATATAGGAGGAATTGAGAGATAAAAGTTTATCTTTATGAAGGTCTACTTTTGTTCAAAGTCTTTGAAGTTCTCAGTAGAAGTAAATTGAACCAAAGAGGTGCCCCTTAGTCTTTGGAGTCACTAATTAAAAACACTTAAGTCTTTATTCTTGCCATTTGAGGTCTTCACCTACAACATACCTTACAAAATGCCACCAAAAATAAAGGAAAATTGACACATCGACAAGTCGACTCAAAATAAGTATTTATCTCCAATCTTATTTTTTTGCTTACTTTAGCAAATAGATACATTCTCAATGTTGTTAGAATAGTATATTTGTTGTTACTTCTCTCCTCCCTTGAATTATCCTTGGGATTATATTAGTGTAAATTATCTAGCCCTATGAAGACAACTATAATAAGATTTCTTTTATACATGCTTAGGATGGTTTTGACTACCTTTGTATTTAGCTACAACCCTTATAGTCGTTTGGCATTTATATCTTATTAATTTAGATTCTTAACATTTGGGATTTAAGTTGCCCTTATTCATCAATTCCTTACATGTTTTATTATTATATCCTTGATACCCCTTTATAAACAACACTTGCTTATTGTCTCCACCCTACTTTGTGGCACGACTTATTGTATCTAGTTAGGCCTAATATGATCTTTTCTCTTTCTTGTATTATAAGATATTTATGTTGTCAACCATGTTTACCCAGCGTACACTTCTCTCTGCCCACCACACCTTGTCTATCAATGTAGTTACACCTTTCTGCATAATTGTAATTTTTAAATACATTTTAAATTTCCACTAAATGCAATTATTTGTATGGTTTTATTTTTGGCCTTGCATGTAACCCTCAAACTAGATTTCAAGTATCCCCTATTAAACTCAAAACATTGAAATGCCTTTTCCATATAATCCTATCCAATGACATAATTTAATTTTATTTAATTTAGATATTTATGTCCACTTGGGGCCATGAATGGCCTATGGCACTGAAGAACATATTACTTGAATCCAATACAATAAAAGAATGCCAAAAGTATCTTCAAAAGATACAAGACAAGACAAAATTAATGAGAAACAACGATTCTACTATTTGAAGGGCCTAGATATTCAACCCAATAGAATATGCATTGTCTTACAGATCTGTACCAAGTTGCTTGGACATGAGGTCTCTTGAGATTCTTTAAGTGTATTACTTAGAAGTAAAAATTGATGTCCTTGAAATCGTCTGTGTAAACAACAATTCGAATGTGCTTTGTTGAACTTGAAGTGTTTCACGAATAAACAAGTCTAAACATTTCTAGTCTTCATATTGAATGAAGCTCCTCACAGAGCCATTTGAATCTCTAAAGACATTGGTATCTTCCATGAATCTCATAGTAGATAGGGCACTTGAATACAAAAAGCTCTTCACTTTCAAGTTTTAGAAAACATAATTGACATATATGTTCCCCTAGTGGGAGGTTATGATCAAATTCCAATTCGGAGTTGATGAGAGCAAATGTGAAACTGAGCTAAATGGATCCATAAACATAATGGGAATGTCCTCATCATGTATCCCAAAGTTTAAATTCAATCCTCATGAAAGCATGAATAAAATTAGAAATAATAGAAAGATTTTAGTTTCAAAGGGTCTTCGAGATCAAACCATGAAACTTTCAAATAAGATTTGTTGATCTCTTCGCGAATACCTCTGTTGACTTCATGTTTAGTGAGTTGAGAAGCAGCAGTAATGGAAAACCTAAGAGGAGATGGTCTTTCTATATCAATTTCCAGTTTTTGGAAGAGAGCCATAATTCTTGCATACCAACAAGATTTACATCCTTGTTTGGTGAGTTGCATAAAAGATAGAAATGTTAAGAATAGGTACCTATTATGACTAGAGAAAGAATCTACCATGCATCGAAACCTATGCAATATAACATGGATAATTAAAGAGATAAAAGAGTGGACATACCCCAAACTCCACAAAAATAATTGAGTGAAGAACCATTTTTTTAATTCAAATGTTATTTGATAACATGGAGATGAAAACTCTTTCAAAATTATTTGGTCAAGTATAGACCCCAAACTTAACGACCATACAACAATGTGGGAGCAACTACTGTATATACAAGTCAAATCTTTATCCGGATATACTGAAATTGGAGCTAAAAACATTGTCCTTTCACGAATGTCAAAGCTACATATCCTTTTGCCGAATCTTGCTTCTATTGTGGGTGCAAAGCTAAAACGCGATCAAGAGAAAACCACACCTAGGTAGGTATATTAGCACACCACCTTAACCCGTTTTCCTTTGTATGTCAAAATGACTGTAGATGTTATTTTCTTGGTTACGTTGAATGCCATGCTTGTCGAATGTTATGTAGACTTACTGCATTTCCAAGAGCAAAAACCAGACTTGTTTTTTAAAAACCTTATGAGCCTGAACTCCATTCCACATGCTACGAAAATAAATTTAATTTCAAACCATTTGATAAAGTTTCTCTTAGCTTTCTCTTCCCATCAGTCACTGTTAGGTTGTTACGGTTGAAGCTAAACGAGTTGTGCATTTGTAACGTATTATACTATATAATGAAATGAAAATAATCACCGTTTGTTTCCAGTTTTAAAAAGCTGTAAATTGTACCCAATGTTTGGCTCTCCCAAAGTGACTATTGATTGTTTTACAGCACAGGATAACAAAATCTTGCCACACAGAATCGTTCTTTTTATAACTTTATTTTATTCTAAAAAATCAGATAACTCCCCAATCGAATGACAAAGTATCAGTCATAACATAGAAAAGTGAATCCACAAGATGCCCAGAAATTGAAATCACAATTGTTTAGAGAGATGATTTTGTATCAGAAAAGAAATTGGTTTTATAGATACAGATTAGGCCGATGACCCAGAGGCCAAGTGACTATCAAAAAGAGAACAAAAAATGTTCAAAGTCTGCAGGTGCCTTTTGTAAGTGCACTTGCTGTAATGCAAAACAATGAGGACTTGCACAGAGAACCACTTTACAAAGATGTCAGGGTAAAGGACCTGAAACCTAAATGCCCACAAAAATGCCACCAACCTGCTGTAAGAATAAAGACGTTCCAAGACAAATGATAGAACAACAGTGCGGGGAAGGGGCCATCAATGTCCTTCCCAAATCAATCTTGGCAGCATGGGGGGGAAGAACCCACAGCATTTGGGAAATTATGAGACGCACTATTGTGGCTCCACTATAGTCAAGCAGCATTTGCTAAGATATAAACTTTAAATGGAAATGCAAATTAAACTAACGTTGTCAAATTTCTGGCACAGGTTAATGTGTTGTTTTAAGAAAATGAGGGTAGTTTACAAGCTGTTCAAAGGAACGGAGCATCTTTTTACCCCACCACACAAACCCTGCAAAACTGCCCATAAATTATATAAAATTTATTACGACAAATGAGAAGCGGTTATGAGATGGTGCATAGCTTATGTAAAACTTATTGTTGACAAATGAGAAATGGTTCTGCGATAGTGATCATAGTGATAAAACATACTTTAGCCCCAAGAAACCCAGCGATTACAGTTCATTATAAACAAACTGGAAACAGATAAATGATAACAATTCATACTTTATTCTCGAAAACAAATATATAAGCCAAGATGGCAGACTGGGAAATACTTCGAAAGCAAGGCAGCAGATTCTTAATATATCCAACATAATCTGTACAAACCTGGAACGAGGAAAAAAAGTTCATCATATGAGACTCAATACAGCCTTAAAGTCAAATCAATACAAATGACCAAATCCCTTAACATTTCAGTAGTTATATTTTATTTTATTAGAGTTGCCTATATAGACTGCTTTCCAATAGCAAATAGAAAGGACACAAGCTAATCAGACAAATGATTCCCTATCATAACACGGAAAACTTACATGTTTATCCTTCTTAAAGAGTAATCCTTTGAATAATTGGACTCAACTTTAATTAACAACACATATGACTACCATTCAATTGAGTGGACTGCGCACATATGGGGCTTCTGAGCGTTTTCTCAATTTGAACCAACTATAATGAATGGCATTTACTCACTTATAGGTTCTAACAAATGCTTTGGCAAGACTTGGTGCCTGGATCTTAAATATCTCTCGGCCTAGAGTATCTGATTTTATGTAGCTAGAAATGCCTATTTCAAACAAATGGCTTATCCCTCTCTGATGAGTCCTATATTAGAACAAAAAGGCTATCCGGTGTGAGTAGTCACCGTGCATTCTAAACAAATCTCCTGTTCATAGATACATTTCCAGGTGAACTTCTACCAATGGATATCATCTTAGCTCATTTCAAAGAGAGCAGACTCCTCATGATGCAGAATTAGCTACACAGATTGAATATGATCTCTACAAATATTTGCAAGTATGTTTCAGTGAAAGGCAACCAAATCAAAATAATATTAATGAAAAATAAAAAGCAATGTAGCCACACAAGCAACACACATCGTGTTAGATTGTTATTATCAATTTAACTCTCTTAATTTAATAAAACTATTTATAACTAGAGAATTTTGGCATCCCTCCCATCGTTCACACCTATGTTTGAGAATCTCGCTCCTCTCACAGCATAACTTGTAATAATCGCACAAGCAGGCAAAACAAAATTAAGCATTAACCTCTAACTAACACATGCTGTGTTGCTCATTATTATTAATTGATCTCTTAATAAATAAAGCTAATTATAGCTACAGAATTTTGGCATCCCTCCCATTAGTCACACCTACTGGTTGAAAATCTCACTCTCTCATAGCATTACCTTGGAAGAATCACAGAAGCAGGCAAAACAAAATGAAAATTTAACCTCTAAAACAATACACGTGTGTAAACGTTCCATATCTGCATCAGAAGGAACTCCAGGAGCTTCTACCATGAATCAATATTCCAAGGGTGTCACGGAAAAGTTACACTTAGGCCTTTTCTATTTATCTACTTTTGTTGATGTGCTATCTTTTATGCATCTACTGCATAGCATTAAGATGACCCAGTCCATCTGTTTTGAAGAGTCCTGAGAATTGGTATAATTCCAATCAAAACTAGCTGAAGGTGTTCTGAACTACTTGTACGAATACTGATTTGCCCTGCACCCCGATTATTCAAATTTGCACGTGCAGTCATGGTTGTATTCCGTCCAACTGGGAATTGAGATTGCAGATTGCACCCAATAGCAAGATCCCCGTGCCAGTCCATGATAGAAAGCCCGAGGGTAGAAAGTGATCGGCCTATTGGGTAGTCTTTGTCTCTCAAAGTAGCTTCTACACTTCCTCCGTACGCTACATCTCCCCGGCCCGTAATGGCACCCCCATTTAGAACCACCTTAAACCTCTTGCCAATCATCAGTATGTCCTCAAGCTTTATACCAGCTGCTACAGCATTCCCCAATAATGTAATGGCAAGTCCTGCTGTGGTTTTATTGTGTTTAAAATTACTAAACCTAGTTTCACTACGCAAGGTATAGGAGAGTTCCTTGCCAACACTCTGAACTTCCAGTCCAGCCAAAGTCGATTTACCCTCTCCGAGCTTCAAAGAAGTTGCACATTCCATTTGTAAATTAGCCTCTTTTTTGTCTTTTGTAGCTTGGCCTGAAACTGACAGAGGAATTTTGCTGCCAATCACAAACATCTTTTCCACATTCACCCCCTCATATCCAATGTCATGGTCCCAACCATGAGTTTCCAGAACAGGTCGAACAAGCCACTGATTATATGAATCACTGTCAAGATAGCGATACCTATGAGTAGGATTATCAGCGTCAAAGGAAGGTGGCAAAGTCATATCTGGCATTGGTACAGGGACAGACTCTGGACCAACATCCTCCTCTTCCAAGTTACGAGCATTCCCAATTTGCTCCTTTGCAGCTGCTTTCATCTTCCTCATAAGCCTCCGACGCCGCCTCTCTTCTTTCAACTGTTTCTTCATAAATAATTTTTCCCTGTGCTCCACTTCTTTATAATAAGCTTCCTTCTGCTCTTTACTTAACTCATTTAGCTCAGATTTTTTTAACGGTTTAAATGTGGGTAGCTTATCATACTCAGATTCATCTTCTGCATCAGAAGCCTCTTCCAGTTCCTCCTCAGAAACGTCATCCTCTCCAACCTGCTCTTCTGGCATCTTCAGTTGAGCTCTTGACTGCAGCAGAGAAGAAAGGAGGTAAGGCAAAGGTGGAACCCTTGGACGAGTGCCAAATGCCTTCCCTGATGGGCTGTCTTGTAACTTCAAGAGTGCATTTGCTTCAGCCAGGATCTTAGAGGCAAAACAAAGTAGCAGCAGTTGTGGCTTCCAAATCTGCCCATTTGGCAAAACTCTCTGCCCTGCCCTGTTGGTCCTGCAGGCAGAGTGATTCTCCACCAAAGATACAGGATTCATAAGTCGCATATCACCGGCAGCTTGGCGAATAGCCTGTTGCACCACATGGGATCGCTGGGCTACAAACATCTCATAACTCAGAGGAGTCCCATTTGGCCCATCAGGTGGTGCTGATGCAGCATGGGTGAGGACTACAATCGCATTAAACCAGACAGCTGCAGCAAAAGTTTCTGTGATGGTATGCAATAATGGCAAATCTCCATAGTCTCTACTCTGCATATCTAGCCGATCAAAATACAAAACAATATCAGGGGGGGTCTTCTTGATGAAATGTTTGACTGATCGTAGAACCTTCTCATTGTGATGTTGGTCAGCAGAGGAAGCTAGAAGCCCAGGTGTATCAATGACCCTAATTTTAATTCCCTGAACTGTTCCTACAATCTCCCGAACCTTCTTTGTTCCTAACTGAAATGCATCTGTACCAGACTTCGCCTCATCAAAAATTGAATTGATGGTTGCGCTCTTACCCACTCCTGTCTTCCCAAGAACCATGATGGTACAGGTAAAATCAAGGCCTTCCTGCCCAGCTGCTTCTTGCTGCTCTGCGATTGCACTAGCTCTGTCAAAGCTGAAAGCTCCAGTTCTATTGGGATTCCTGCTTCCCCTAAGCTGCTCGGCTAGCCCAAGCCTGTACAAGACCTGTGCAACCACAACATTGTGTGGAGTTTGACCTAACCTATGGGCAAGCCGCAAAAACTTCACTCTAATCATCTGAAGCTTCTCACGGGTCTCATTATTCTCATCTGACTCTCCACTGGTCTGATCCTCCACAACTTGAGATGCACGAGATGCAGAATTGCCATTTGCTCTAGAGTGCTGCACCACACGAGAAACAGGCTCCAACAATGGTACAGATGATCCTAGACCTGCAGGGCGGGCTGGAAGAGACAATCCGGAACTGCTCGAGGATGTGCCATTGGAACCTGCTGTGGCAGCTAGTTTTGCAGCCAAGGAAGACATTGTGTCATTCATTTCTTCATCTTCCTCACTGTCGTCTGCTGCCAACTCAACATCTGATTGGTATTTCTCAGCTACAGTGGACCTTAAGTTGTCATTAGATGGTTCAATTGTCACATCCCTGTTTGACTCAACTGCCAACACTGCATCTGGCACGGGCTTCTTTTCTCTTCCGTTGGTATTATTGAATGCTTCGTGAATCTCTGTCATATAAGCATCATCTTGAAGTTGAATTAGATCATTCTGCTTGCCATCTTCATCTGGGATTACCTTTTCCTCAATCTCCACAGGAATTGCTTCAACCACTACCTGTTTCTCATCATTCGTCAGAGAGGGTTCTGAGATTGTGTCAATCTGCACAGGCATTTCATCCAGGCCTTGGGCTTTGTCAGTCTTATCATGGAGTGCTGTGTTTTCTTCATCATCTCTAATTTGTACTTCTTCAGCCGCTGCTGTCTTGCTGGCATCTTTAATTTCCTGATTTGTTGAGCACTTATCCAATATCTGTGTTCTTTGATCATTGTCTGTGATCTCCTTATCCTTATCGGGCAACCTGGCAAACTCGTCTTCCTGCTGGCAATCATCTAGAAATCTCTCTCCTGTATTGGGCAATTTCTCTTCATCCGACTCTTTGCCCTCAGAATTTGCCTCCTCACCATTTTCATTTTCTCTTAAATCCAAATTTTCTAAATGCTTCTTACCAGATTCTGTGACTACCTTGTTTCCTCCTTCAACATCAAGCTCATCATTGAATGCAGTTTCTTCTATCTCACTTGGCCTTACTGTCATTTGTCCTTCTTTATTTATATCTGTTGCCGTTTTCTCTGCCTCCACTCCCTCAGTATATAGAAACTGATCAGTTGGTACAGGTGTCCCAGGGGTGTTAGATGGATGAGACAATGGCATCTCTGTAGCACATTCGGCAATAATGTCTGATTGAGCTAATGTTGTCAAACTTGTCTGATCATGTTTCTCGGCAGCTTCAGATGGCCCCTTGCTTCCCTCTGATTGTGTTTCCTTTTCTTCTTCAGAGTCCATAGTTTCTTGTGCTTCATTCTCACTTGCCTCATGCATTTTTTTATACATATGCTCAGAGTTTAATTGATGAGGCTTTGGCAAAAAACTCTCACTGTCACCATCAATACCTTCAGATGTTCCTTGTAGGTGCAGTTCAGAATTCTCTTCTTGGCATTTGCCATCTCGTGGTGCTTGATTATCTGCATCTGATAGCTTTTCTTTTACTTGAATATCTTCTACTGTATCATGATTTATCTTTTCACTAACATCCTGCTCCCTCGCCAATGGATGTTTATCTTCCGGAAATGCTTCTTCCTTGGTTTCTTTAAATTTCTCCTCCGTGTCCTCACCCTCATCTGATTTAGATGATCCTTGCTCTCCTTCAAAATATTTTACCTTCTCTTCTCCATCTTCCACTTCATTATGACTCGTTTCTTGCTGATTCTCCACTAGGAACTCAGGGGCTTCTTCATATTTCTCCTCCATCTCTTGCAAGCCCTGCATGTTCTCCTTTTCCTCATCATTCACTGCCACCGGTTGCATCTTCTGCTCAACCTCCACATCATTCTGATCAGGATTAATCCCCACTTTATCTGGATTAAACCCCACTTTATCCTCGACCACAGACATGGCTATAAATCCGTCCTCTTTAGGCAACTTTAAGATTGCTAGAACTACAGAAGCAATAGATCTATCCCTCTGTGCAGTTCATTTCAAACATACAGAACACTCAAGGATGATTACCTATGTAATAAAATAACTGAAACCCCACAAAAGCAGGGACTTCTCTCTGACTAAGCCCAATGAACCTGCAAACAAACAATTCTTTTCTTAAGGAAAAGGTTATAATAAGGGATCCAAAACCTTTTTCATGGGAGACATTTAGGGTCAATTAGCAATAACACAGAAACATTAACCAGTTTAGAGCATAATCAGAGCTATAAAAGATGATTTTAATTCTAATTTCAATGCACTGCAGGACATAATCATATTTAACAGGAAATAAAATGCCCTTGCCAATTGACTAAAAGCACGCACTCGAATCACTGAAGCGTTGACGAATTTCATAAGGCATCTAGGAAAATTAACAGTGTCCGTGGATATTTCACTAACATCTAGCAAAGCAAATTTGGGAGAAAGTGCAGCAAACAAGAGAGGGACAAAAGAGTTCAGAAGACTTAAACCCACCTAGTAAACAAAGGTACTCAAAGCAGCTTATGTGGCATCTGAAGCACGTTTATCTTAGCCAACAAAACCTTACAAAATACACAAGGCAAAACTCAAAGCCACGTTCATAAGACCTCAAAATGTAAAATACTTCTTATATGACTGCTACCATTCAAAAGCTGCACACACTGAACAGATTGTCTCAAAATCTAAAACTCTGGGAGCAGAGAGAGGCCTTTCAGTTACCAGTTGGAACTTTTGATAAAATAGGTGCCCATTTGTAGAGAAAATAGACTAAAACATCAATTTAAAAGGGCACCAAACCAGTACTTTTCTTCAATCCGCCAATTAAAACTCAATTTTTTTGTTTGAAGAAAACAGCATTACCGAACATATAAATTCGAACCCTAGCGCATTGAAATGAAAAGAAACTGCGTTTCATAAAATTAACAAATCTAAAATCCCAAAATATAATAAGCAAATCCAAAACCCAATAAATAATTAACAAATCCGACAAAGCACCAATAAATACTCCACAGAGCAAAATCATTTACGATCAAGCAGAGACATAGGCTTTCATCGGTTCAAACAGGGTCAAAAACCCATAATTTATTTAGGGTTTTCAACTTAAATATCAGAGCATATTATTCAGTCAAGGGCTATGCATTTTGTTTGAAAATGCCAACGACAATCTTCCAACACGACTGTTTTCCAGTAAATTCAAAGGATCTGACCCAAAAAATCTCTACCCATTGAAAACCCAAACATAAAAATGAACATTTTAAGCCGCCCAGCTGAAACAGATGCCCTAAAATTGAATTTTTTGTTCTATATTTCGGATAATATTACAACCTGTTTAAGCACAAAAATTGGGCAAACCAAAAACAGCAAATCGAAGAAGAAAGAGAGAGAGAAATCGTACCCGATAAATCTGTAAATGGCGAAAAGCATGGCAGGGCTATGAAAGCAAACGAGGCTAATAACCTCTCCTGCTCAAGTATTGAATTTAACAAAAATCTTTTACTGTATTTTATGGCTTTGCGTTCCACAAGCCCAGCAGATAAGGACTCCACAACCGTTGATTTGAATAGCCCTGATCGGACGGCCGACGGGATTTGTTTGGCTTGGTATCTCAAGTCAAGTGTTGGTGGTGCCCTGGAATATTATGATCAGTAGCTAGCCAAGTTATTTGCAATATAAAGATAAAAGACGTCATCTCCATGGTTGAATGGCTTATGACCAAAGGTAATCACAAAGACAACTAACTATTCCAAATCTGCCAAGTACTCCAAATCAGCTTATATTTGATTTGGACAACTTCTTTTTACTATGTTTTAAGAGTATCCGGCTATTATTATTTTAAAAAAATTAGCCTTGTTTTGTGTTGTGCATACAGATTATTTGTTCAAATTAAGGTTTTATTGACTTTTTTTCTTATACTTATGTTCTTCATTTTCTTTTGTGCGTGTTCGTGTGCTCTTTAATTTATTTATTTTCTTTCTTTTTATCTATTTTCTTTGTGCATGTAAGTTCCATGTCTTTCTTTTTTGTTCATTCTCAGCATTTTCTTCTTCTGGATTAGAATCGATGGTTTGTCGATTGTGTCCCTTTTGGATTTGTGGGCCCTTTTACCCTCTTCCGCTTCTTTTTGGTGTTTGGATCTGTGACTATCAATTATTTGGTTGGCTTGCATGCCATTGGGTTCTTAATTGATAAGTTTATCTATACAAAGCCTCTTAAAGGCATTTCAATTACAAGTAACACAATAATCTAAGGATTCAAGTTTATGTATGCATTAAACTCCTATATTTACGCTGTCAAGGATTTTTAAAAGGTTTTAGTTACATCATATAGCAAAATAAGGATATATGAATGTTCATGTACTTACACTTTCCCTGGTGAGAGAAGGTCAAGCTCTTTCCTTCAATTCCACTCATATGCACAAGAGAACTGCATTGACTATGACTCCAAGCATTCATGATATGTCACTGTAACTTATTGATGAGGTTGCCCGAGTTAACTAACCTTGCACTTTTTTTATTCCTCTTGCATTTATTTGTGGTGAATTGAGTCAAAGACAAATATGATATTTTGGCCACAAATTCAATGAAGCGAGCACACAACCATACTCTATATCTAATTACACCTATCCAAAAAATTACATTAGTTAAAAATCAGTGAATTACACATTTGGCGACATGGTACACATTTAACAGTTACACAAGTACACATTCGATGGCCTCTAATTCTTCGCAGTACAAAATCAACGACCTCTCAATTTTATTCCCCTTCATTGTGTAGGGCCAAATCACAAAGCTCTGATTCAAACAACTTATAGACCTTGTTTTCCATATATCTTGTTTCCAACCCCAGATTTACAAAACAGTGACTAGGTATCCGTTTTCATCACTCTTTGCTTCTCTTTCAATTCCATCGCTTGTTCAAGTGTTTGCTTTACTTTAAATTGTTATTTCTATTGTTATATCATAACATTAAATTGGCCTCATTGTTTGGTGAGTTTTACATGGGGTATATAGTCTCTAAACCATAATTCATCAAAACATTATGGTGAACCCCTCCATTTTTTGAATGATTACATCTTTGAAGGTTCCTTTTAGGTTTTGATTTTATAATTTTACATTTTGAGATCTGATTTTTAGATATGTGTCTTCTTCGGGGATAATTTTAAGAATGGAACCCTAAATTTTTCTCTAATACATTGGTGAATCTCGAACGAGGTGTATAATTTCATTTCCTAGTATTTGGTAAAATCATGTACCAAAGGTAAATCGAATGGCTATTTCATTGGTTCTTTCAAAATAACTAGTAATTATTTGGTAAATTACATGTAATATTTAAAACATGATATAATGACATACTATCCCTTTTAAACTATTTCTTATCAAATAAAATATTTTCTCTCGCTCGTTGTTTGAAACTTCATTGTTAACTCATTTTTTGTAAAAGCAAAAGTCATCTACAAATAATAAAAATAACATAAAATATATATATATACATTCATTCAAGAGGCCACACAAAAAAAAATTAAATTTTTTGAATAACAAATATGTATTCTATCATATTAGTCCAACATAAACTAAAAAAGGCATTGAATGTTAAGTCTGAGTGTGATAGAGGCTAGATTTGATAGCTTTATAATTGTACTTGATTTTTTTTGGTTAACATGTAATCAAAATATTTCAATAATTGATTTTTTAAAAGTGATTTTGACAAGTTATAAATGGAATAAAATAATAAAATACAAAATATATTTGTTGTACTAATAATATTTTTCTATCACGTAATTTTAATTTTTAGTATATATCTTATTCTTTATCATCTTATCTTATGTAAGTTGGTAAAATATTGAATTTATAAAATTAAAAATTTAGACTTAATTTAATTTTATATTTTATATAATTTAAATAAAAACTCATTTTTTTTAATATTGAAATTATGAAGAAAAAAACTCATTAGTGGAGTGTTTGAGATGTAAATTGAAAAAGTTGTTTAACCCTAAATTGAGATATGTCCATATAGTATATAGTTAATAATATAGAAATAAAAAAGCATAAGAGTGATAAATAGATCTAAAACAAGACAATTAATTTATAAACTTAAATAAATAATATTATGTATCTATAATACTGAGATATTGTTAAAATTAGAAAGTACAACTATTGATTGATATTGTAATAAATTAAAAACAATAGTACTTAGTTGGTTTACTATGCATATGTAGATCTGAGCTAAAATAGATTGAAAGTGGATTGCATCATGATCCTAGAACAGTTGTTAGATTCTATAAATTTATATTTTGGAGCCTCATATGCACATCGGATCTAGATAGTTGTGTCGATGTTATCGTCTAATTTAGACGAAGGTGTTTGGTATGGAATAGCAACTGGATATGGGTACAACCACTTGGATTCTTTTAGGTTTTATGTTGCCTTTATTCTAGTGTGTTTAAATCATGCACATAGATTGTTGTTCTTTGTCAAATGATCAAACTGTAACTTCTTTGCCTTTAGAATAACTGTGAAAAAAATAAGTTAGTGGACACAAGGTGTTGAACTGGCCCAAGAACTCTTATGTCAATGGGCACTTCCTACATAGCTAATACTTTGAATAGGGCCGTAGACTCGTGTAGTTCTTACCTACATGTTGGTTTGTGTGTGTATCAAGATGCAATGTGTGATAAGCAAGTGCATTGAGTGACCTGGCTTGTAATTTGGTATGTATGGCTCATGGAGTGCTCTTTCAGGACTTCAAACCTATAGATAGGTTGTCCCTACAACTGATATTGAAATAGGAGAGAATAGGGAAGCTTTGCTCACTTGAATGTTTGATTGGGTATCTTTGATAAGTTGCCTTGTGAGTTGTTAGGTATGTGTTAGGTGAGGAATGAATGAGGGTTGATCTTGTATACATACCAATCCCTTTTGGAAACATATTGCATAAATGTACTTAGGCCAAAAAAAGAGATACATTTCATTTACAAATTTGATGACTTTAGGTCACTAAAAACATTTAGTTTGGCACATAACACTAGCATTGACATAGGTATCCAACTGGGACGCAAGTGTCTAGGAAGTTGAAAAATAGGTATAGGTCCAAAACTTGTAGAGGATGATAATAAGCAAGTTTATAGTATTTTGAGTAATACATAAGACCTGATCATAAAAATAACACATTGTCATACTAAGAGATAAGTAATAGGCACAAGAGATAGTGAATGCGAGCCTTTCGATAGTAGGAAGTGTTAGGGTGTGGAGCTAAAAGCTTCACCAAGGAGCAAACTCAAACAGGTTCGGGTCTACACAGACACCGGCGTCGATCAGAAGCGACCGACGTCGGTCAGTTGCAGTTACAGAGGCGCCGACGTCGGCAGTAGGGTCGGTCGGTGACGGTCACAGGCGAACAGGCAGGAACCGACGTCGGTTACCTGTGTGTCCAGAAAGCGATTTTCGAGGATAGAAGCGAGTGTTTGCATGATGAGTTTGAGTTGTAGACTTAAGCTCGCGTCTCTATTGTTAGCAATATTATTTTTAGAGCCCTTGTTCAAGAGGCTTAACTGTTTGTTGTAAGAGCATGCTCAAGTTTCCTAATTCTATATGTAGGAAAGATCTTCTTAGCTTATTGTGTGGAATAGTATGAGTAGAACATTGTGAATGTTTGAAGGACAGTACTGAGTTGCATCAATCTAGGTTGTTGGATTTGATTGTACTTGAGAGAGAGCTCTTGAGGAATAGAGATCTAGTGAGAGATCTTGTGTGCATCTGAGAGAGGTGTGGAAGAACGAAGTTTCTTCAATTGTATTCCTATTGTAAAGAGTTTTAATACAAGTTTTCAGGGTGTTTTCTTGTATCTCTTGTTCTGTGCTATTTATCATTTCAGTTACTTATCTATCTGATTTATTTTCGCATTTATTGCTTTCACAAGTGTAATCCATTGTTGGTTGATCCCCAACAAGTGGTATCAGAGCTCAGGTTCACTAACAGGTGGTTCAGATCTGTGTAGTGTGTTTGGATTACAGGTTGCTCACAGGGGTTTCTGCAGGGATTTCTGTTTGAGTGGGAGAAGCAATGGCAGAAGAAAGTAAGTTGAGAATGAAAAGTTTAATGGCAAGAACTATCAACACTGGAGAATGCAGATAGAGGACTATCTGTATCAGAAGGATCTTTACTTACCGTTAGGTGGGATAGCAAAGAAGCCCAAGGACATGGAGGATGAAGAATGGGAAGTTCTTGACAGAAAGGCTCTGGGGTCTATAAGACTGAGTCTGGCCTCCACTGTGATATCTAATTTGTCACAGGCAAAAAATACGGTAGAGTTAATGACTACGTTAGCAAATCTGTATGAAAAACCCTCAGCTTCAAATAAGGTATATTTAATGAAGCAGTTATTTAATTTGCATATGCAAGAAGGTGGATATGTTTCTAATCACCTGAATGATTTCCATGGTATTGTTAACCAATTAAGTTCAGTCAATATTGTATTTGAAGATGAAATAAAAGCTCTTTTAATATTATGTTCTTTGCCCGAAAGCTGGCATGGCTTGGTAATGGCAGTTTCTAATACTGCTTCTGCTTCGAATATTTTAAAAGTAGAGGATGTGGTTAGTGTTATCTTGAATGAGGAAATTCATAGGAAAAGCACAGAAGAGACATCTGGGAACGCTTTAAATCTCGAGAGCAGGGGAAGGCAAAAAGAAAAGAGCAAGAGGAGATCAAGATCTAAGTCTAAGGGAAGAGGCAGATCCAAATCCAGGAATGGCAGAAGGCCACAATGCTGAAACTGTGGAAAGTTGGGACACATAAGCAGAGATTGCTGGTCAAAGCCAAATGAGGAGAATCAGCACGAAGGAAAGGAAGAGGCAAAGGTTGCAGGTATTGCACAGGATGCTCTTATTTTCTCTTTGCATAATAATATAGAATCTTGGGTATTAGATTCTGGTGCATCTTTCCATGCTACCCCTAACAGAGAATATTTCAGTGACTATATCCATGGAGATTTTGGAATAGTGTACTTAGGGGATGATGAGCCTTGTAAGATTATTGGCAAAGGTAAAGTGCAGCTGAAGATGCAGAATGGCAACACATGGGTGTTGAGAGATGTGATGCATGTTCCTAGTTTGAAGAGAAATTTGATTTCTGCAGGTAAGCTAGGTGATGAGGGTTGTACAGTAACTCTCACAGCAGATTCTTGGAAGGTGACCAAGGGTGCACTTGTTATGGCCAGAGGTAAGAGAGAAGGTACTCTCTATTTGTGTAATTATGTTACTAAAAAATCTCCTTCAGTTTTATCTACTTCAGATGTGGATGCTAAATTGTGGCACTCAAGGCTTGGCCACATGAGTGAGAAGGGGATGTCAATTCTTAAGTCTAAAGGTATGCTTTCAGATTTGAAAAGTATGGATCTAGAATTTTGTGAGCATTGTGTATTTGGAAAACAGAAAAGGGTTAGTTTTCTCAAGACTGAGTCTACTAAGAAAAGGCAGAAGTTGCAGCTTGTTCACACAGACGTGTGGGGACCGGCTCAGGTAGCCTCTATTGGCGGATCATGGTACTATGTTACATTCATAGATGACGCCACAAGAAAGGTATGGATCTACTGTATTAAAAAGAAATCTGATGTTTTTGAGACTTTTAAGATTTGGAAAGCCATGGTTGAGAATGAAACAGGCAAAAGATTAAAGTGCTTGAGATCTAATAATGGCGGTGAGTTCTGCAGTCTTAAGTTTAACTGGTATTGTTACACTCATGGAATCCGAAGGCAAAGGATGGTTCCAAGGACACCTCAGCAGAATGGTATTGCTGAAAGGATGAACAGAACTATCATGGAGCGTGCAAGATGTATGAGATTGCATGTAGGGTTGCCCTTAGAGTTTTGGGCAGAAGCAATTGACACCGCAGTGTACCTGATTAACAGAGGACCCTCTACAGCTCTGGATGGTGGAATTCCAGAAGAGGCATGGACAGGTAAAAAGGTAGATCTCTCATATCTCAAAGTTTTTGGTTGTGAAGCCTTTGTGCACATAGATAAGGAAAATAGAAAGAAGCTTGATGCTAAGTCTATGAGGTGCACGTTTATTGGCTATGGCTCAGATTATTTTGGTTTCAGATTTTGGAATCTAGGAACTAATAAGGTAATTAGGAGCCGTGATGTTGTTTTCAATGAAAGAGTGATGTACAGTGATCAGATAAGGAAGCTGGATCAATCTGGGCAGAGCAATGGTGAATTGGACGAAGTAATGGTCCAAAATGAGCTCGCGGGAAAAAGAAATAATCACTTACAGGAAAACACAGAGATCGACGTCGGCAGGTTAGGAACCGGCGTCGGTAGTACAGAAACCAATGTCGGTCATACAGAGACCGACGTCGGCAGACCAGGCACCGACGTCGGCCAGGAAGAACCGGCGTCGGCCAGTAACAGGTCTACAGGTGGCCGAGGTCGGTCACTGTCAGAAAATTTGGGTGGACAGATTGTTGAGAATGAGTCCAAGACACCCATTAGGAGGTCTGAAAGGGTAAGTAAGCCTCCAATTAGATATTCTCCTTCTTTATATTATTTATTGCTAACCGATGGTGGAGAACCAGAGAGTTTTGAAGAAGCATTACAGGTGGAGTCCAGGAGTAAGTGGGAGCGTGACATGGTTGAGGAGATGGAGTCCTTAAGAGAGAACCAAACATGGGATTTGGTTGAATTACCAGCTGGTAAGAGAACACTGAAGAAAAGATGGACCTACAGGTTGAAGGAAGGTGAGGATGGACAGATGAGATATAAGGCCAGATTGGTTGTAAAAGGATTTGCACAAAAGCCAGGTATTGACTTTGGTGAGATTTTTTCTCCTGTTGTTAAGATGACTTCTATAAGGGTTGTATTGTCTTTGGTTGCTTTTGAGGATTTGCATCTTGAGCAGCTAGATGTTAAGACAGCGTTTCTTCATGGAGATTTGGATGAGGAAATATACATGGAACAGCCAGAAGGATTTGAGGTCAAGGGTAAGGAGAAGTTAGTGTGCAGGTTGAAGAAAAGCTTGTATGGCCTCAAGCAAGCTCCTAGGCAATGGTATTTGAAATTTGACAGGTTTATGACTGAGCATGGCTACAGTAGGTGTCAATCCGACCATTGTGTATATTTTAAGAGATTTGATAATGGTAGATATATTATTCTATTGTTGTATGTAGATGATATGCTGGTTGCAGGATCTCACATGCAGGATATCTCTGAGCTTAAGGTGAAATTAGCTCAAACGTTTGCTATGAAGGATTTGGGAGCAGCAAAGAAAATCCTTGGCATGAGCATTAAGAGGGACAGAAAAAATCACAGGTTGATATTGTCTCAAGAAGATTATGTGAACAAGGTGTTGAAACGGTTCAATATGCAGGATGCTAAACCGGTAAGCACACCTTTGGCTAGACATTTTAAGTTGAGTAAAGAACAATGTCCTAATTCACATGATGAGATAGAGTACATGAGTAAGGTTCCATATTCTTCCGCAGTAGGAAGTTTGATGTATGCAATGGTGTGTACTAGACCGGATATTGCCCAAGTAGTGGGAGTAGTAAGTAAGTATATGGCCAATCCAGGAAAGGAACATTGGAAAGCAGTTCAATGGATCCTTAGATATCTGAGAGGAACCAGCAGTAGACACTTGTGCTATGGAGGTTCAGATACTTCTCTACATGGTTATGTAGATTCAGATATGGCAGGTGATTTGGATGGCAGGAGGAGCACCACAGGTTATGTTTTTACTATAGGTGGAACGGCGGTTAGTTGGATATCTAAGTTGCAGAAGGTTGTTGCCTTGTCAACTACAGAAGCAGAGTACATTGCAGCTACAGAAGCTAGCAAGGAGATGATATGGATGACACGGTTCATGGAAGAGCTTGGAAGGGAGCATGGGAGTTGCAGATTGTATAGTGACAGTCAGAGTGCAATCCATTTGGCTAAGAACTCAGCTTTTCATTCTAGAACCAAGCACATACAGCTAAGGTACCATTTCATACGACAGGTGTTGGAAGATGGTGAGTTGAAGCTGGAGAAGATCCATACAGACAAGAATCCTGTTGATATGCTAACAAAGCCGGTTACTAAGGAGAAGTTGAATCTTCATTCAACTTATATTGGTCTTCATGATTGAGTTGAAGATGGAGGAGCTAGAAGATGTTGCTGTACAGGTACTGGTGCAGTTGGTTTATCTCCCAGTGGGAGATTGTTAGGGTGTGGAGCTAAAAGCTTCACCAAGGAGCAAACTCAAACAGGTTCGGGTCTACACAGACACCGGCATCGGTCAGAAGCGATCGACGTCGGTCAGTTGCAGTTACAGAGGCGCCGATGTCGGCAGTAGGGTCGGCCGACGACGGTCACAGGCGAACAGGCAGGAACCGACGTCGGTTACCTGTGTGTCCAGAAAGCGATTTCCGAGGACAGAAGCGAGTGTTTGCATGATGAGTTTGAGTTGTAGACTTAAGCTCGCGTCTCTATTGTTAGCAATATTATTTTTATAGCCCTTGTTCAAGAGGCTTAACTGTTTGTTGTAAGAGCATGCTCAAGTTTCCTAATTCTATATGTAGGAAAGATCTTCTTAGCTTATTGTGTGGAATAGTATGAGTAGAACATTGTGAATGTTTGAAGGACATTACTGAGTTGCATCAATCTAGGTTGTTGGATTTGATTGTACTTGAGAGAGAGCTCTTGAGGAATAGAGATCTAGTGAGAGATCTTGTGTGCATCTGAGAGAGGTGTGGAAGAACGAAGTTTCTTCAATTGTATTCCTATTGTAAAGAGTTTTAATACAAGTTTTCAGGGTGTTTTCTTGTATCTCTTGTTCTGTGCTATTTATCATTTCAGTTACTTATCTATCTGATTTATTTCCGCGTTTATTGCTTTCACAAGTGTAATCCATTGTTGGTTGATCCCCAACAGGAAGGTCCTAAGAACTGAAGGGTACATCCATGAGAAGTACTTACCAAGTATACAAGACTAGAGTGCTATATAATTCAAATTTAGTGTCTACATTTCCCCCCCTTTAATTTAGTAATGAAATTGCTAGTTTAAAGGAAACATAATGCACACCCAGGTGTGTATAACACACCTTGTATTTATGTGAATCCCACTTGAGTGCTTTGTTGGTGACTAACCTAAAAGCAAGATCATGTTATAGTATATCATCAGTTCATATAATATGAAATTGAAAGAATTTAAAATGCTTGAAAGTAAAGAGAGCAAGGTTAAGAGTACACCTGTGTATCGATGAAACCTTCTTGCCTTTTAGCAGTTTGATTTGAAGTCATGATTTATTATGAAGCTTTGGAGCTGAGATTATGACAATAATAAAACTTGCAAGTGAAAATATTAGAGGAAACTTGCCCCCAACCTTGGAGAAAAGGTGAGTTGCCACTTGATAGTTGAGATTAGCTCAATTATGCAACCTAATCATACATATAACCTAGTGAGCATGAGTGGTCCCAGTCAATTCACACTATAAAATTGGTGCAAGTGGATGATTTGATGACTCCATCCCATAAACTTGGTAATATTGAGTGATGTAATCACCTCAATCTTGCTAAAAGTGAACTAATTACTATATTAGACTGGCTCAATAACAATCCATAAAAGTTCATCTTGGTGTAGGCTAAAGTTTGTAAAAGTATTTGAAATCTAAAATTTGATTTGATTTTATAATTTAAGGTGTTGTTTTTCATGGCATATGCACCTCATATATGTCTCAAGCTAAAACTTGGGTATAATAATTGTACCAATGTATATAATGCTATAGCAAATGTGTATTTGAATCATATAACTATGTAATTTAGTCAATTTTAAAAAATTTAAAGTGTGGAAGACATGTTCCCATGACATGCCCCCACTGCAATCTGAAACTAAGAATTGGTATAGATATGGAGATTCTGTTTCCATAATATGCCTCCATTGTAACCTAAAAATACTGAGTACTTAATAAGTGTGGAAGCCATGCCTTTTTGGCATACCCCCACTAAAACCTAAAAATGTGAAGAAGTGAAAACCATACCTCTATCACATGCCCCCACTGATATGCCCCCCATTTGAGGTGAGGGGAAGTATAAGCTTATAGTCACTTACCTCAAAAGGATAAGACAATTGTATAATTTGTCGATGTAACATGTAATATATAGGATTAGCATGTTTAGGAAGATATAGAAATGAGGTACGTAGTATGTGATCACATTAAATCCTAAGATGCATGATGTGAATCATGACATCATATAAATATCAACAATACAAACTCAATGGGCAATCAAGAACACATACAAGAGCACTCAAAATCAAATCAAAAGATAATGGTCCAAGGAGACCTCACCCAAGGGGCATTTTCAAATGTCATATAATCGAAGAAACAAGACCTAGTCAAATATCCATAAAGCAAGAGATGACATATTTAAATTTCAACATACAAACAACTATGACATGCAAATGTCACAATAGGAAAACATAGGCATAGGGGCCACAAACAATGGAACATATTCAAATGCTCAAACAAGTATTACAAGACAAGACAAGACACTCAAGGAAGTACATAAATGATAAGCATGGAACATAAGCAACCATATAAACATGTCATACTAGCTCCTGGATATACAGTTTAGCAAAAAATGTAAAGTACACAACATATCAAGTACATTGTAAAAGATATAAGCATGGATAAAGGCATGCATAAGTATATAAGCTCAAACATGCTAATGAAAAATGATCATAGAAGAACATAAACTTGATGTATCATGATCAAAGAAGTGGATTCCTTGAATGTCCAAATGACATGAATGGAGGGAAGGCCCAACATCCAAAATTGTATAGATCATGTGCCTGGGTATGCCTATATCACACTCAAAAGATGCGTGAAACATCTGTGTATATAAAAATAATTTGTATGCTATATACCAACATGGAACTAAAAATATAGATTCTAAGGAACTAATAAAACATGTAAAAGATAAAAATATTATTGGTTTTTTTAATTTTATTTTTTTGGTATTTTTGGAATATTGACAAGAAAAAACTATTCTTCGAACTCATCCAAAAGATGGTCATAGGTATCTCCCCAGTGTGAACCTGGTGTAATAAATTGATGATATTGCCAAGGAGCATGCATGGGTGTAATTTTTAGCATTGTAAAATCTGTAATGCTTTACGTATGTATAATAAGAGATTATGGTTGTGAAGATACAATAGAAGGAGTAGGTGTTTATGGAACCCCTCGTTGAATGCTCAGTGGTTTCTTTGAAGCAGCGATAAGGACATGTTTAGGTGCTCAGGATATATGAATGTGGTGCATAGTATATAAGAACTCCATGGAATCCACTATGTGTATATGATCCAAAGGTCTCTCAAGTACTGGCCACCTAGGAAAGGAGGTTTTTTGTTGTTTACCTTTTTACAGAGTATTTACCTTAGTAGGTTTTATAATTAACTGCCTTGGTATAAACTTCTTTGGTTCAAGTGGACATTTGTATGAATTTTTTAAAAATGTAATTACCATGTTGGCATGAATGTATTTAACACACCCATGCACTATAGAAGGTAATGTGTGTAATGTACGTATTCAAGGTTGTTTCAATAATATATAAAAAAATACCAGTGTAAGGGATAACAGAGAATGTAATAACCATATGTGTTGGACCCACCTATAAAGGTAAGTCAATCTCATAGAGAACCTTCTATGAGGTCCCATCAAATGCTCAAAGTAATTTACTCGAAGGATTTAAATCATTATGTATAACCCAAATATGTATGTAATGACATGGTGCAAATGTTCTCGCTTACACCATTATCAATCATAACACTATGTATAGGCTGGCGATCAAGGTATGCTCGAATGAATAAGGAATGAAGATTTGGGTCATCATTCACAATCTCATTGTCATCAAAAGTAATAGAAGGTCTTTGAACCATAGGAGGTGTATGTTGCATATAAGTTACCAATAACCCCATCTAATGGGTGCCCATAATGTGATGGAGGAGAATGTGCATTGTATTCCATTTTCACTTTTGGTTCCTTCTTAAAATGGTCTTGCAAAGGATTGTTAACTATCTTATGTTTGTGGTGATCACTAGGTTGTGAACCTGATTCCTTTGGAGGATCATCAAATGTAATTTTTTAGTCATCAACGAGGTCATGAATCTTATGCTTCAAGGTAAAACATTAGTTTGTAGAATGCCCAAGGCCTTGGTGATATTCAGAATAATCATTTCAATCATATCCTTTGGGTAGACGCTGACTCATATCAACCTCTATAGGATGAGGGAGAGATATGAGGTGACACTCCAAAAGCTTCAGAAGTAATAAAGTTGGAGACTCGAATAAGCATGTAATTTAACTCCTTAGTGCATTAGATAAGATGAGTCGATTAGGTTGTTGTGACACCAAATTAACCATGGTAATTGTTTGCTATTTAGGATATGTTTGATTTACTTTATAACTTGGTTTGATAGTAAACTTCATATTTGATGTAGTTGGTGTGTTTGCTACATACTTAAGTTTGTTCAACGATATAAGTTTAATTTCATGATCGCGAATAATATGACATAAGTCATCAAAAGATTTAAACTTTTTAAAAATAATGGACTCATGTAACGGGGCAAGCAAACTTTGCTTGAAGATGTCTTGAAGCTCTTTATGTGTCATTGGATTGGTCATTTCAACTAACATTGGCTTGTACCTTAAAACATATTCATTGTTAGGTTCACTGGTTCCTTGTTTGATTTTTGTAATTTGGGCATAGAAAACCTTTTTGGTAATATTGATAAAGAAGTGTGCCAAAAACTAACATGAAATAGGTGACTGAATTTACTGATTAGATTGGTAGATCATAGAACCACCTTAAAGCATAGTCTTTGAGGCTCCTTAGAAATAGTTTAGTCAAAAGTTTATTATTGGAGGCATAATCAAGTCATGCCATGTATAAATATCAAAGATGTTGTTCAAAATCACCTTTTCCATCATAAAATGTGAACTTAGGTGCAACAAAATCAATTGGCAAGGGGTGAAAATATATCTCAAGTGTAAGAGGGTTATGCAACACCTCTTATGAATTAGTAGCATAAGGTGATTTTGTGGATTTTTTTTCAATATTAGTAACCTTATCTTGCAATAATTTTATAGTTTGGACAAGATATTTCACCTCTTGGTATTTAAGGTTGGAAATTTGGGCAGTTACCAAAAGAGGTGTACCCATAGTTTGAGTAGATGTAGGCATTGAAACTGGTAATTGGGTTGAATTATTAATGTTTCCCATGTAAATGTAGCACTAGTAGTTTCAAGGAATAAAGGTGTGAACACATATCCCATGCCCCCATTAGAAGTATGAAGCGATGATGTGCCCAAGGGGAGGGTTGTTGGTATATGGGGATGGCCCATATGTCTAATAACATGATCAATAGATGGTATGGTTGTTCATCCAATGCATTTTGGTTTTTTATTTTATAATATGGTTCTTAAGATCACATCAAGATATTTAGGGTTTTATTGTATATGGTGTTGAAACATAGTAAGAGCTTATACTTGCTCTTGATCTATTTGTTCATGTTCATCATTTTCATGATCAGAAACATCTTCTATGATAACCTCTTTAGTATGTGGTTTAGTTTCATGAGTGGTATATTCATTAGATATATGATTGACTACTTTATTGGTTTGAGAAATCTTAGGTGCACAATGAGGAAGTTCTAGGTGTTTGAAAAAAACACCAACTAATTTAGGGTTACACCTAGGTTGCATACAAACAATAGAATAAATATGAAAGAAAACAACAATAAAAAACCTCATAAGGTTGAATACCCTAGGGTAAGCTAGGGTTTACATAAAAATATGGTTTCACCAAATGTTTAACCCTAAATTGAGATGGGTCAATATAGTACAGGGTCAATAATATATAAATGAAAAAGCACAAGGGTGATAAACAGATCTATAGCAGGCTAATTAATTTGCAAACTCGAATAAATAATATTCTAAATTTATAATACTGAGATATTATTGAAAATAAAAAGTAAAATTATTGATTGATATTGAAATAAATTAGAAACAAGAGTACTTAGTTGGTTTACTATGTGCATGTAGATTTGGCCTAAAACATGTTAGAATTGTATTGGGTCAGGATCTTGGAACAATCATTTGATTCTACAAATTTACATTTTGGAGCCTTAGACACTTGCACGTCAACACTATTGTCTGATTTGAATAAAAATGTTTGGCATGAAATATCAACTAGATTTAGGTGCGACCACCTAAAATATTTTGGTTTTTTGTCTCCTTTACTCTGGTGTGTTCAGATCGTGTACATAGTTGTTGCTCTTTATCGAATGATCAAACACTAGCTTCCTCAACTTTCAAATGACTGTGGGAAAAATGGGTTAGTGGGCACATGATGTCAAGATACCCCAAAGACCCCTCTATCAATGGGCACTACTTACATAGTCAATAATTTGAAGAGGGCTTCATACTTATTTAATTTTCCCTTATGTGTTAGATTATGTGTATCAAGATGAAACATCTAATAATCAAGTACATAAAGTGACCTAACTTTTAACTTGGCAAGTATGACTCATGGAGTGTTCCTTCAACACTCCAAACCTATATATGGGTTTTCCCTATGATTGATATTGAAATATGAGAGAATAGGGAAGATTTTCTCACTTGAATGCTTGATTGGGTACCTTAAATAAGTTGTTTATGAGATGTTAAGTATGTGATAGGTGAGTAAAGAATGAGGGTTGATCTTATGTATATACCAACCCCTTTTATAAATGTGTCACATAAAATCACTTAGGTTGACCATAGGGATATGTTTTAATTTTATGACTTTAGGGCGCTTGACACTTAATTTGGCACAAGACACTAGCATCAACGTAGGCGTCTAGTTGGGATGCAAGTGTCCAAGAAGCTAGAAAATAAGTATAGGTCTAAAACTTATAGAGGATGATAATAAATAGATTTATAAAATTTTGAGCATTATATAAGGCTTGGTCATCATAATAACACATTTTTGAACTAAGAGATAAGCAATAGGCATGAGAGATAGTGGATGCAAACCATTCGACAACGGGAAGGTCTTAGTAACTAAAGGGTACAACCATGAGAAGTACTTGCCAAGTATACAAGACTGGGGTGTTGTATAATTCCAATTTAATGTCTACGAAAGTGAGGAATAATAATGTTTACTAATCATGGGTTACAATAAAATTGTAGTTTGTTGTATAAACTAGCATACTAATAAATACTCTCCATGAAAAAACAATACTTGAATAGTTAATATGAGAATAAAATATGTGGTGACTTTGATGGATATAAACCAACTTTGAGGTGTTTAAGAAAATTTATTAAAATAATAACTGTGAAAAAAAAAGCACTAAATATTTGTATTGCGAATCATAATTTTCATGTCAAAATGACTCTAATACAACTTAGACAAAATTTAATGCTTCAACATATGTAAAAGATGTTTCTATCTCCTTTGAGTCCATGTTTAGAGTAGCATTGTCATTGAATCCTCAATATATCCTTTAAATTCCCCAAGCCATTGAACACCAATTTCACTTGATAAAAGAAAGTAATGGTCAAACTAATTAAGATATCTTTGTCTAACTTGTTCACTATTTCCTATTTATTTCCCACATGAAATGTGCAATTAAAAAAATTATTAGGTAATAATATCAAGAAAATTAAATAGAGCATTTTTTAAAGTTATCAGTAGTTACGAATACAATCAACATTGAAAAATCTATAATTTTATAAGGTTTTTAATTTTCAAAATTCAATAAACCTTCATTCAATGGTTATACCTATGAACTTTTGTTTATTTATATCAAAAACATCTTCATTCTCTATGTAGTGTAACACAATCTTAACTATTTCAAAGAGATAACTACTAACAAAGAGTTTAAGTATTTGGCTTGAACCCACAAAAAAACATGTTATTGACAATCATTCCAAGTAGGGGTGCAATCTAGATGAAGGAATAAAATAGATTTTGACTAATAATAACACTATCCTAGTGAAATAAAAGTTACAATAAGGAAAAAACGTTCGTTAAAATCAGTTTTTTAAGAAAATCAAGTATTGTCTGTGCTTTTAATTGGGAAAAATGTTGAACACATTATGGTTCTAAGTGACACGTATTGACAAATAAAACTTCATCATTTGAAAAATATGAGTAAAATATATTTCATAAATGATCATTTCACATTAGCAAACAATAAAAAAGGAATCTTTAGTTTTCTAACTAATTTTTTAATCTTTACAAGAATATAATAAAAGTTACACCTCACCATTTTAAAGTTTTTATACATAATCAAATAAAGTTTGAAGAATAGTGTAAATCATTTCTCATTCATTATGGCACAAAATGAACAAGAACCTCTCAAGTTTGATGCAAATTTCACAATAAGAAAAACTAATCTAGGTTTGAATTTGGTAAAGGATATAAAATGAGGCTCACACCAAGTTAAGGTCTGTATGAGAGAATGGTAGTGATGCTAGATATAAGTTCAATGACACCTCATGTGAATATTGGGTCATACTAAGATTTGTGTAAATAAAGTAGAAATAATAAGAAGACTTTAAATAATTTCACACTTATCCTCCACTCATGAGAATGTGTTATGAATAATTTAAGAAGCATTCATGGAAAAGAGAAAAAGATTGCCAAAAAATATAATAGAATTGAGTGGATCATATTTTTAGTCTCATGATATCCAAGAATTAATGAAAATACCTAAGCATGTGATTTAGTTATTAATCCCACTTATAACCCTTCACCAACATAAAATCTCTAACACACCCATACATGGAAGCTAAAGAAAATTACCCTCCACAAGTTTAGAAACACAACTAGTTGAAAGAAGCTTCATTATTTTTGAGATTCAATTGCCACCGTGTGTATTACTATGAAAATTTAAAATATAATGAACTCACAATGAATAAGTTTAATTTATACTTCATCTAAAATTAACATGATTATGTAATGAAAATTAATATTGTAGTGTCCACCCAAAAACCCAACAACTTTATTTATTTAGTGAGAACTTTCACTTGGATTTGACTAATTGATCCTAATAGCTGATAATTCCACCCTTTTAAGTAAACTATTGACTTCATCTAATTCACCAAAGGCTTTCAAGTCAGGCCATGCTTCTAAGTGAAGATAAGTTACTTTATCTTTAAACAATATTTTCCTTGTTAGACATTCACTAACGACTGGGTCATTATTCTTCCTAGAAAACAAAAGAATATGCACAAGATCGAGTAATCAAGAAGTATCTACTTATTTGACACATAGAGCCTTTATGGACACTACATGAAAACTATCATAGGAAACCTTTATTATAAAATCTAAAACATGTGGGATGAGCTCAGCTATTACGACACTAAGGTAAGATCCAAAACATAGTTCCCAACATCTTATAAAATCTAAGGTAGGCATATTTAATTATCACAAGTTTTTTATTATTTAAAATCCAAAATATCATATGACTCCCTCATTTTGTCACCTAAAGTCTTTTCTTTAAACATAGGATAACATTCAATGCA
Organism: Torreya grandis; assembly: GCA_037957365.1. NCBI lineage: Eukaryota > Viridiplantae > Streptophyta > Pinopsida > Cupressales > Taxaceae > Torreya > Torreya grandis. Next base: position 4,472,911 of record JARHVA010000206.1, read on the forward strand.
TGCATAACAAAATTGACTTACCAAGTGATGAGGTTTTGGGATTTTTTATGCATTTTAGTAGTTTACTAAGTATTATTTCAAGAAAACAACAATGGTAATGTGCTAAAATTCATATATCTTAATTCTTTTGTCAAACATGCTATCAAATCCATCTGCATAGTGCGACATTTGTAACCTATAGAAGATGAAGAGGCATGTTCTTGAGGACTGAAACGTAAATCCCCATTCCTTAACAAATGTAAACTATGGTGGTGTTGAGCACACTTATTTGCTCCCATCCATAAATGGGAAGTCTATAATGGTGTTGTTAGATATATGACGAGACAACTTATTAAAAAAAATGCATGCATATTATTACATACACGAGGATGAATTTGAAAGCTCTAATTTTCATCTTGTAGGTACTTCAAATATTGTGTTCAAAGATATTTTTGGGACTTCAAGGTTTTATTTTATTACATTCAAAGAAATTGAAATTGTATGTCAATGATGTGGTAAGGATCAAATGAATATGAGGTTTAATGTCATAATTATTTCCCAAACTTGAGTTCCATCACTGTAAGAGTTGATTATAAAAGTTTATTTATAATTTAATATCAATCAATTGATGTTGTCAAGATATTTTAGAGTCTACCCAAAGGATTATAAGATTTAATAAGGGTAAACATAAACCTGAATGAGATATAATGCATGACCTCCTCATAGTTTTTAATTATGATATAAGTTCATTTTATTCATAAAAATAATATAACTATCACTTACAAGCATTATTTGTAACAAGGTTTTTCAACTAAAGGGAATAAATCCCCATATCCTAAGGATAAAATTCTATTATAATCTTATCTTATTACTATCAGGTTTAGGGATTTCCCCATTCCTACAAACAAAGTGTAATATTTCTTAAGGAGATCAAATCAAACTGACATATGGGGAATTTCATATTTCTTTTCTAATGTGAATAAGGGCAATGGATTTGGATAAATATACAAGGACAAGCATGAAACTAAAAATAGAAACTTATAATAACATATTTTAGCCATAGTACTACCCTTTCAAATTCCACCACTCACCAACAAGAAAGATCACATAATGATCATTGATATAACTAGGACAAATCATAAAAAGAGACGTCTTTTACTCACTAAACTTATCATGGCTTTCTTAGATTTTGACAATCACGAGAAGTTAAAAATATCATGGATCCATATAGATCAAGCAATAGTTAATTTTGCACTTAATTTTGATACCAAATGTAAGGTAATAAAGATGATTCTAATTCTTTGTATGATATATAAGAAAACTCTAACTATCTCATTAATATTTTACAACTAAAGTTTGAGCTATCATGAATATGAATAGTGAGTTTTTTCTTTATCTCAAGTGTTTCAAGTATAAAATTAATAAGAACGATGAATGCATAAAATATTTGTTAAAACCTAGTTTAATAAATTTTATGGGAAGAAATCAGTCATGTGCATCTAATGACTCTCTTTGATGCCTCAAATGTTTTCATTTTCAACCAAAGTACTTGTGGTTGTACATACACATTTAATGACTCTCTTGACACAATTAATGTTGTAATTTCCACCAAGAATGTGTGGTTGTACCTATGCATATATTGACTCTATTCGATGCTAGAAATAAAAAAGACATCAATGATATGGTAAATGTATAAAATATATTTATATATATATTCCATTATTTAGAATATCACAAGAACTACGATGCTTAATAAGAAGTTGGTCACAAAAATGTCATAGCAAGGTGTTGAAACAATTCCAAATAAAGGATTACTTTCATATTGATTGCCTATATAAGGTTGAAGGAAACCCAAATAAGATACATGCTCCAACAATTAATCTCAATCCTATTAATACTTGTTCCAAGGTAACAATAATACAATTATTAACTCTATTATTAAGTCATAAATATATTTAAATAATTTTGCTACAAGAATTTGCTATTGTTATTTAACTTGACATTTTCAATTATTTTTTTATAATAGGCATAAAACAAGATAGTCTTAGAGAAATTCTAGATCCATATATTGCCAAAGAACTTTATAAGAACTTTTCATCAGATATAAAAAAACTTTTATTCTTTTTGATTGATCTAGATGTCATCAAATATACATTATGTTTAACCCTTTTTGGAAATAAGGATTAACAATAATAAAGTAACCTAAAAAACTATGGAGTAAGCTACTCTAAAAATCAAGCTAATTAAATGAATTTAGATTATATTTATATTTTGATGAGATATAATAAATGAAAGCATATGTCAAATATGGAAAGTATAACATTCAAAATTATGATAAAAGTAATACAAAGGAGAAATTTTACTTAGTTTATATAATGATGCACAAGCAGATCTAAGTAGTGCAGGTATAAAAGTGGATTTTTGTAAGATCTAGATCCCATCACCAGATTATGGATATTTACTTTCTATCACCCTAAATACTTGTGTTACCCTGTGGACACTAGCATTAAAACTAGTGTCTTGATTCTACCACTAGTATCTAGTACACAATATTGACTATGTTATAAAAATCTCACCTATGTTTGTTAGATGTGATTTTCACCTTATCGATTGTCTATTTGGTTCTCATGCACATGTCTTCAATATCAGTGTGTAACTCAAAACCCTAGGTCCCTAATTAGGGCATGTGATCTAGATAAACAAGGGTTAATGGGCCCAAGTGAAGTTGAACTAACCTCAAAACCCCTTGGTCAATGAAAATTGCCTATATAGTGATACTTTGAAGAGGGCCTTAGATCATTTTAGTTATCCCCTTATGTGAGCTTATGTACAAACAATTATGTAATATGTTATATGCAAGTGCATGTAGTGATATAGCTTGTAACTTAGAAAATACAACTCATGGGTTGTTGTTTTGACACTTTAGACTTGTAATAAGACTAATCCTATGACTAATTTTGAAATAGGAAATAATTGGGTAGAATAACTATTGTGTAATTGATGTAAGCTTGATAGGTGTTTGTTAGATTAATAATGAGTGGGATTTAACTTGTATTTATACCACACCTTTTTAAATGTTTCTCATGAAAAGGTTAAAGAAAATAAATAAGTCAACCCATACATATCAAATTTTTATAAAATTGAATGTTTGTAAGGTACAAACACTTGCATTGGATTAAGGACACTAACATCGATGCTAGTGTCTAAGTCTTAACACAAGTGTCCAAGAAGATATAAAGTTTTTGACATTTTATAACTAAAAATTAAGGATATATATTAGGTTTTAAATATATTTCGGACTACATGTGATATGGGTAATCATCATATTATGGTCAGAGTATAAGATAAGCATTTAGGCATAATGAGATGGTGAACACAAGTCTTTCAACTGTAAAGTAGTCAAGAATTAAAGGGTAGAGCCATGACTGATATTTTCCAATTGTACAAAACTATGTTAATATATAAATCAAGATTTGAATATCTTTGTTTATCCCCCCTCCTTTAATCTAGTAATGCATAAGGATGAAATTACTAGGTTTAAAGGAAATAAATGCATACCATGGTGTGTATAACACACATTGCTTTGACTTGATCCTTGTTTGAATTTGACATATGTGTATTGCCTGTAACCAAGAGCATGTTATAGATTAATTAGTATATGAAATCTAAAAAATTGAAATGATTAAAACTCGTGAAATCAAAGAGGGCAAGGAAGGAGTACACATGCGCATCGATGAAACCATGTTTCCCCTTTGTATTTTTCTTTGGTTATGATGCTTCCTAGTTAAAGCATTGGAGAAGGGTTCATAATTGAACCTTGGAGAAGTGAAGGGGATAATTTTAGGGTGGTCATACCCCAAATTCAGTACAAGGGTGAATTATGCTCGAGGCCATCAAGAACACTAAATATCAATTGCACAACCTAAATAATCTAGCTAATCTCACCCAAATCAAATGGTATAACCATATCAACCTGAAAAAGGGGAGTACTACCAACTCCATTAAGGGCATTGAATATCGATCAAACTACTCAAAGAATCCAACTTTTTTAGACATATAAAGTCTCAAATGGTATTTCTTGCTAAGGTTGGTACATGAATGGTGTATTTGTTTGGTGCATATGCACCTCAAATATGTCTCAAATTGAAGAATCTATCAAAATGTAACCTCTGCTATGTAAATTGTGTATAATATGTGTCACAAATCTAAAAAACTATGTCCCAAACCTATGCTAAATATATAGGATTTTATCACAAATGTAGATCTGATTCATGTAAATTGTATCAAATTCTACCAATTTTATCAACTATATGTATTTGGACTCATGTCTCTATGACATAACCCCATTGATATTCCCCTCTTTTTGAGTGGAGTGAATGAAAAGTGATAGTCACCTTATCTCAAAAGGATAGGACAACTATGTTTTATCTATGTCAATCAGGTGGTAAAGAATATATATTGTTATCATGCCAAAGTAAATGTATCAATGAAGTTCATAATATGCATACATAATAAGCCATAAAATGCAGGATATGGATCATGGCAATATCTAGAAGTAAAAATCTCAGCAAACAATCATGCACATACACAAGAGTACTCAATGTCACATAAATAGGGGTCTAAAGAGACCATAATTAAAGGACATGTTTAAATGTCACACACTTAAGGAGAGGATATATTTATATGTCCACACACCAAAGAAACAAGTAACACTTACGTCATTGTGGCCAACAAGCAAGGAACCTGTTCAAATGTTCCAAAATCAAGATAATGAATCAAACAATAAGTACACTCAAGTAATCCATATGAAGAGATGAATCAAGTTAAATATAAACAACTAGCATAAGCATGTCATATTAGTCGCTACATACATATGTTAGCAAAATGTCATGTAGAATAACATATCAAATAGATTATGTAAGATAGTGTCATGAGTAAGGGCATGTGAAAATTTAGTATATAAGCTCAATGAAATAATGGAAAATGATCATAAAATAATAGAACTTATGTCAATCATGATCAAATAGAATCAAGATGCCCCCAAAGTAGTGTGTCACATGAAAACATGAAAGGTACAATATTTGCATGTTCATGTCTCATGAATCTAATGTATGCATTATCACACTCAATTACCCATGAAACATATGTGTGTATAGAAATGATATGATATATACTAACATAAAGTAAATAACACATGAAAAAGTTATTAAACATGTGAAATGCTAAATATTTTTGTATTTTTGATTTATTTGAATGCTTTTTGTCTAGAATATTTAAATTTCTTGAATTTTTGAAAGTTTTGATATGATTATGTGTAATATTTACACAAATACATAATATTTATTGGGATATTCAAGGGCTTGCCTTCACGTGTAGCCAAGTGGTACACATCTTTTTTCCAAATTTTGGTAACTACAAATGGGCCCAACCAATATGGTTTGAATTTCCATTTTTATCTTTTTCTACACTGGTATTCTTGATTTTATTTTAGTACCAGATCACCCACATTAAACTCACATGGCTAATATTTCTTTCTGTATGCCCACTTAACATGATCTTGATAAACTTGTAAATGCTCAATAACATGTGTGCATTTTTCACTTAACTAATCCAACTAATATAGTCACTTACGATACTCAGTCTTGAATAATATCCTTGAGAGAAACCCATAAAGATGGGATTTCAATTTCAATTAATATAACTACTTCTGTACCATAAACTAAATGATAAGGTGTTACTTAGGTAGTGTATGGAAATTAGTGTGGTATTCCCATAAGGTGTAAACCATTTGTTGATGCCAATCTGCACTATATTTTTCATCTGTTTTTACTAGTATCTTAACAATAGTCTTGTTTGTCCCTTCTACTTGACCATTACCATATGGATAGCATAATGTAAAAAAAGTATGTTTGATTTTGTATTTTTTGTAAAAATGCTTCACCATTTTATTCTTAAATGATGACCCATTATCTGTAATAATAGCTAAAGGTAAACCAAACCTAAAAATAATATTTGTCATCAAGAATTTGCATATATTATCTCTAGTGGTAAACTTTAGGGGAATTGCCTCTACTCATTTTGTAAAATATTCCATAATTGTAATTATGAATTTATGGCCTCCCATCGATATTGGTTTTGTTTTTACAATTATTAAAATCCCCAAAGGGAGAATGGCCATGGTGAGACAATCGACTATAACTCATGAGATGGAACATGATTTGAATTATTGCATTTATGATGGTGGACACATAATTTAGCATGTTAAATATATTCATGTTCCTTCATGGGCCAATAATAATCTTGTTATATTCATTTGTGGGACATTGATTTTCCACTGAAGTGTCCCCCACACTCACTACAATGCATCTCTAGAAGATCAGTTCTCACTTTATCTTTGTTAGACATCTGAGTAACTGTCCATCGAAACCTATTTCGAATAAGGCATCCCCAATAATAAAAAAATGGAGTGTTTCTTGCTATATCTTACTCTTATCATTTCAAGTAAAATGATATGGTATAAAAATTTGGTATAGGAAATTATATATATCACTATACCATTTTGTATTTATTGCATTGCACGTTATTGTAAGAACTACTAAAACATCCATTTAATATATCATAATTGAAGGCTGGAGTGACTATTGTATCATAAAATTTATGTTATTATCATTAATATTTAGTGGCATTAGTGATGTTATGTTGGCCATTGCATCAACATGACAATTTCCTTATGGGGGATACTTTTGGTAACAAATATGTCAAATGTTTCTTTCAACATGTCTACCATTTCTTTGCATGGAATCAAATTCTCTTATTTTGTTTGATAATGATTTGTAACTTGATTAACAACTAACTGAGAGTCACCATAAACCTGAATATGTTTGACATGAATATTTTATGCTATATACAAACCAATGATCAAGTCTTCGTATTTTACTATATTGTTGGTACATGAAAAGGCAAGTCAATAAGAAAATGGCATATATTCTTCCTCAGGATTATAGAAAATGATACCTACACTAACACCTATTATACATCAAGATATGTCAAAAAACATAGTCCATGTATTATGTAATACATGATAGGTTGTTACCTCATCATGGAAACCCTCAGTCATTGGAAAATTATCAGTTAATGGAGCTATGGCTAATTGATCAACAATAAATTGGCCTTTTATTGATTTTTGAGATATGAATTTAAGATCAAACTCCATGAGTTGCATCACCCATATATCTATCCTTCATGCTAGATGTGTTTTTTCATGGGAAACTAAAATGGGTCTTCTTGATTATAACATGAATCTCATTATTAAGCATGTGGTGTCATAATTTATGCGTAAAAAATACTAATGTCAAACATAGTTTTTCCATTACACTATACTTGTATTCATAACCAACCAATCAATGACTAATGTAATAAATTACTTGTTCCCTATGATAATCATCACATTGTGATAATTCAGCCTCTAAGGCCTCATGAGTTGATAACATATAAAGAAACAATGGTTTATCTGGTAATGGTAGCATAAGTACTGGTGGATTTGCTGAATATTCTTTGATTGCATCAAAACTCTTTTTCCACTTGCCATCCCAAGAAAATTTGGTATCTTTATTTAATAGATGTGTGAAAGGTATGGTTTTATTAGCTAGTTGAGCAATAAAACATAAAATTGCTTGAATTATGCCTTGTAAACATTGAAACTGATTTAAATTAGTTGGTGGTGGCATCTCAAAAATTTCCTCTACTTTTATTGGATCAACCTCAATACCACGTTGAGAAATAATAAAAACAATTTTTTTATAGAAGATACACAAAAACACACTTTTTTGGATTTAACCGCACATTAAACTTTCTCAAACATTCAAATATTTGTTTTAAATATATAACATGATCTTGTTGGTGCTTGGATTCTAGTAATAAATCATCAACATAATATTCAACAATTTTATGAGTAAAATCATGAAAAATGTGTGTCATTTCCATTTGATATGTAGCTCCAACATTCTTAAGTCCAAAAGACATAACAATATATCACAATGTTCCCTATGGTGTGGTAAATGTCATCTTTTCTTGATCTATGGGGTTAAGTTTTATTTGATTATAACCAACAAAACCATCTATGAATGAAAATGTCTCATACTCGATATGTTCTAGGTAATGGAAAGTCATATTGGAGAAGCTTTATTTAGACTGCAACACCGAATGTCATAATTAGCTTGGTTATAGAAAATATATTAGAAGCCCAATGAGAAGGTGTAATTTATCTAATGAAGCATACATATATAAGTCTTTGAGTCTCATATTTTACAAGTAGGGATACCTTGGGATGTATCTTACAAATCTTTTTCTTGATGGGATTTACATCTGGATATAACAATATGTTGTGGATTACCACAAATGGGTTAATATTAGGCATATTAGATAAACCCAAACAAATAACTCTAGGTAATCATATAGAAATTATCAATAAATTTTGCCTTCATCCTCTTGCATCATTACAAGTAATAATATTGGTTGAGGATATCAATATGTTCGATAATTATATTGTCTTATTTCTTCATTAAGTAAGATGGTTTTTTATGCTATAAATGGTGCAATAGGAATGGTGTTATGTCTATAATGTGGATTATTAGAATCATTATTATCATCAAAGTAATCATGAGCATAAGTGGTATGAGAAAAATTGTTCTTATGATAGAAGGAAGGGAGGTCCTCATATGCCCCCAAGTACTCTAATAATGACTTGTCATTGGATAACTCATCCAATGTCTAAATTTGTGACAAAGCTATCTAATCAATAAAATTAGGGTTGACAAGTTGTAGGTTAGAATGAGCAATAGGTATATGCATGTATTTAGAAGTGGATTCTACAAAATGTAGGTGGTTATGATTAATTTATTTGGTAGCCACAAATTTTGTTGAAAACCCTAAGCCTTGTCGATTTGTATTATTTAATAACAAAGAGGTTGGGTTATACCTGTTGGGAGATAAACCGGAAGCACACAATTTGATTACCAAACCAAACAACTTAATATGCGGAAATTAACCAGATTCACCAAGTAACTAGAATTCAGAATAACACATGATATGAGAGACAATACCAAATTGTATTAACACTTTATACAGAAAAGAATACAATAAAGAAGATGCCACTTCTTCTCCACCACCTTACAGAGGTTTCCCACACCTCAAGTGAACAGTAATTCTTCTCCCCAAAGCTCTCCCTCTCACAGGTCCCAACACCCAACTCAAATACAGAGTTGGTGTTCACCTCCCGTGCTCCACGCACACCACAAGTGCTCCACGCACTCCACAAGCACTCCACGTGCTCCACAAGTACTCAAGGTACTTCAAGTAGATCTCCCATGAATTTGCAACAACCTGCAATTCAACAGACCATACTTATGGAAGGAACTCCCTTGCCTTCCTCTTGCTCTATCCGAGTACACACCTGTACTCCAAGTAGATCCTGCCTGATACTGCTCCCTGTTGTGTTGCTGTCTGTATGACCTTGCACACCTGCAAATCAAGCAATGGTTCTATTCACCTGTGAACCTCGACCTTGCACACACATACACCTGCAGATCAACGATCTTACTTACCATGTAGATCTCCTATATGGGCCATGCAACTGTGACCAAGATCCTACACTCTTGAAGAACCCAGCTGGCTCTCCAATCCAGCACCAACACACCTGGTACTGTGGCACTAGGAGGAACGCACCATAGCTCTACCTCACACACAGAAGGAGCTTATAATTATGCTCTCTTACTCCCTGGCACACTTTTACAATACAACCATGAGTCTATTATATAGATCTCATCCAAACAATGATTAGACATCTAATTACAATAATTAGATCCGCAGCTATGAGTCTAAAATTAGCACTCATCATGCAAACTCTTGGTTCGTTAGCTAACTGCCCGTAAATAGCTCGCAGTCGAACCACACAGGCGACCGACGCCGGTCCCTGTCCGCCTGGAGGTGACCGACGTCGGCCGATATATGACCGACATCGGTTGCTTCTCTGTGCTATCCCGCCGACGTCGGCTGATCATACCGACCCCAACTTCTTCTGCAACTCAGCAACCTTCAGCAACCTCCTCTCCTGTTTGCATCAGTGAAGCTTTTAGCTCCACAATCCTAACAATCTCCCACTTGGAGATAAACAGCTGCACTGTACCTGTACCTGTACTCCGTCTAATCTGTTTCCTGGTTTGTATCCCTCTTCAAGCTCCCACCTGAAGACAACCCACCACACAACCTGTGGTGTACCACCTGTCATCCGAGTAACCTGCCACATCTGAACCTACAAATACATGTAGTGAAGTCCTGACCCTGCATAGCAACACCTGCTGCCGGTCCCTCTCAGAAAACCTGAGAATCCACTTCCACGAATTGGCTCCTAACTCTCTGACAGCTCCCACTGCATGGGAATACTCAGGTCTATACCAGACCTCATGTGATTTCAGACACTGTACCTGTCCAGCCCTTAGTGTGCTCCGGCTCTGCATCCCGAACCTCGCCAACACCTGATTCACATCAGCTCCCACTCGAGACAAAATCACCCTGTGATCTCCATGCCTCCCATGTCAAAGAATTCCGCTGCTCCAAACTCCTCATGACATGCCACTGAACTAATCTTACCCTTAGCTCAGCAAAACCCTGTATGTACACCCCTGCTAGCTAGCATACTATCCACATACAGCTACAGAATGATGTCGCGACTCATCATCCCCCTGGTAAGACAAAACCACAGTAGTTACCCTGACATTGACTGAAGCCATGCTTCGTCCTCCACCTGTCAAAACCTGTACCACTGTCCTGCAGCTCCACAAGACCATATACCTGATCTTCCGTCTCACGTATCCATTCTCTCCATTCTTCTACTAAGGTATCCATTCGTTTCTGTGCTTTCATACCTGCTGGCATCCCTACCAAAACACACCTGTCTGGTTCTCCTCCAAGGAATCACATCCTCATCCATGCCAAGCTCACACCTGTTTCCTGGATCCTTCCTGCTATAAAATTAGCAACAAGTATGAAGAAGAGGAACAACGAATTTGAGGGCCTACTTACGCCTTCAGTCCTCCGTATGGGTGTTTGAGACTCCTTGACAGCTTGCTGTCCACCCAAAATTCATTACAGTGACCGACCTCGGTCACTCCACAGTCTGCATCCGACTGACGTCGGTTCCATGCGTCTGTACCTGACTACCAACCTGCCTGCACTGGTGTCCCTTCTGCCGACGTCGGTTCTCATAACCGACATCGGTCTTCCATACTGCCGACGTCGGTCCTATGACCGACATCGGTCTTACCCTGCCCGACATCGCCGGCTTCGGTCTGCACATGACCGACATCGGCACCTGTCTGTTCGACGCCGGTTCCTCCTGACCGACATCGGTACCTGTGTTCGCCTGTGAGTGATGACTTTTTACCCGCGAGCTTCTTTGAATCAAAATCCATGTCCAAACTGCCCTGCTCAGAAGTATCCAGCCACATCCACTGGGTTCTGTCCGCCATCTCCTCCATAAACACCAAGGCTTTCCAGTTCTTAAGCCTGTCAAATATATCTGTCTTCCGCTTAAGAACATGCATCTCCTTCCTGCTCATGTGACCAAGCCTACGAAGCCATGTCTCCACAACAAAAGAAGAATCAGTAATATAAACAAGTAGATAAAGGATACCTGTTTTCTTACCACCAGCTAATTCAAGTGCATCCGCTGTGAGAGTTCTTGTGCATCTCTCATCACCCAATCTTTCTGAAGAAATTAGCCATATCTCCAAACCTGGGACCTGCATGACATTCATCAACACCTGTGTGTTGGCCGCCTGCAATTTCAGCTTCACTTCCCCTTTGCCAATTCTTTGGCAAGGCTCACCAGCTCCTCTACCTGGAACTGCATGGAAAGAGGCAACCGAATCTTTTATCCAAGATTCAACTTTATCCAAGAAACCTGCAAACACATCCTGTGCAACAACACCTGCTACATCTGTATCTTCAGTTTCTTCATGCTGATCTGTTACCAACCAACAATAATCTTTTACCTGCTCTTTCTTTCCATAGGACCGTGAGTGACCATCTGTGCTTTTCAACTCCTCCATTCTTAGCTTACTTTGATCTGCTGTTGCTCTACTCCCACTCGATCAGAAACCCCTGAGAGTGACCTATAACCAAACACAAAACCTGCTTCCTCCAACCTCAGCTCAGATACCACTTGTTGGTATCAAGCTCAAGAACCTACAACCAAGGCTCTGATACCACTTGTTGGGAGATAAACCGGAAGCACACAATTTGATTACCAAACCAAACAACTTAATATGCGGAAATTAACCAGATTCACCAAGTAACTAGAATTCAGAATAACACATGATATGAGAGACAATACCAAATTGTATTAACACTTTATACAGAAAAGAATACAATAAAGAAGATGCCACTTCTTCTCCACCACCTTACAGAGGTTTCCCACACCTCAAGTGAACAGTAATTCTTCTCCCCAAAGCTCTCCCTCTCACAGGTCCCAACACCCAACTCAAATACAGAGTTGGTGTTCACCTCCCGTGCTCCACGCACACCACAAGTGCTCCACGCACTCCACAAGCACTCCACGTGCTCCACAAGTACTCAAGGTACTTCAAGTAGATCTCCCATGAATCTGCAACAACCTGCAATTCAACAGACCATACTTATGGAAGGAACTCCCTTGCCTTCCTCTTGCTCTATCCGAGTACACACCTGTACTCCAAGTAGATCCTGCCTGATACTGTTCCCTGTTGTGTTGCTGTCTGTATGACCTTGCACACCTGCAAATCAAGCAATGGTTCTATTCACCTGTGAACCTCGACCTTGCACACACATACACCTGCAGATCAACGATCTTACTTACCATGTAGATCTCCTATATGGGCCATGCAACTGTGACCAAGATCCTACACTCTTGAAGAACCCAGCTGGCTCTCCAATCCAGCACCAACACACCTGGTACTGTGGCACTAGGAGGAACGCACCATAGCTCTACCTCACACACAGAAGGAGCTTATAATTATGCTCTCTTACTCCCTGGCACACTTTTACAATACAACCATGAGTCTATTATATAGATCTCATCCAAACAATGATTAGACATCTAATTACAATAATTAGATCCGCAGCTATGAGTCTAAAATTAGCACTCATCATGCAAACTCTTGGTTCGTTAGCTAACTGCCCGTAAATAGCTCGCAGTCGAACCACACAGGCGACCGACGCCGGTCCCTATCCGCCTGGAGGTGACCGACGTCGGCCGATATATGACCGACGTCGGTTGCTTCTCTGTGCTATCCCGCCGACGTCGGCTGATCATACCGACCCCAACTTCTTCTGCAACTCAGCAACCTTCAGCAACCTCCTCTCCTGTTTGCATCAGTGAAGCTTTTAGCTCCACAATCCTAACAATACCTTGCTCATGTTTGCCTAATCCTTGACCTTTGTATGTAGGTTCTAGCAAATATTTAGAGCCAAAATTATAATTGTGCAAGTGTGGTGTGTAAATATTTGTTGGATGGATCATCACACAATGTTTGAAGTGATCTATATCCATTGGGCATGTATAAATGAACCCTTGGTGGATAAATTTTAAACATGCATGAAAAGTAGATGGAACATCATACATGTCATGCATCCAAAGGCATCCCAAAAGTATGTTATAATTTAAATCATTTGGCATAACTTGACATAAAGTAGGCAAGGTCTGGGGTTCCACAGTGATATGCAATGTTATTTGTCCTAATACCTTACGTGAAATGTTATCAAATCCATTGATGCTCATACTGGAGTATTCCAAATATTTGGCCTTGATGCCAAGAAATGAAAGGAAATATATATTGCGAATATTAATCCCTGAACCATCATCCACACGTACCCTTTTGACTATCTTATTTAGGACATAAACTTGAATATATAAGTGCAAATAATAATCAATGATATTTTGGGCAGGTAAATATTTCGTTTCATAGGAAATATTATGTTTTATCCATTTGATAGAATTTAACATAAAAGCCACATATGGTGGATCCACATTACTTGGCAAGATTATCATGTGTAATGCTTCAAATAGATTATATTTGTATTAGAGAGACTTATGTAATAAATTTAAGAGTGATATCTTATCAATGACCTCATTAGAGTGGTTTGTGGTATTATATATAGATGATACTTGTTTCATGCACTCCCTTTGACACTTACTAGTAATAGGTAGTAGCTCATGATACTAAGGGGTATGCATAAATACACTTTTTGAGTTTTATTATGTTTTTAATCCCATTTGATTATGGTTTTGATTGATGTAGAAATGTATGAAATACAACAAATAATGACTATCATTATATAGTGTACAAATGAATAAGTACTAGATATATTCATTATTAGACATGACTAATTCCTTTTGAACTTGAAATAAATCTGATTTTTAACAATTTTAACAATTCATAGACTAGAAAAAAAATTAGAAAACTCTAGGGCAAGCTAGAATTTTACATAATAAGAATCAGAGATTGGGTTCACCAACTATTTAACCCTTTTTGGAAATAAGGATTAACAACAAGAGGGTAGCCTAAACAACCACATAGTAAACTACTCTAAAAAGTGGGTTAATTAAATGAATTTAGATTCTACTAATATTTTGATGAGAAATACTATTGGGTTTTTATTCTTTTAATCACATTTTCAATCACTAAAGTGTAGCCCCAACAGGCTTATGCACTGGCCATTCATGCAAGACTAAGGTCTTGCATGCTCACCCGAAGCATGTAGCAAGAAATTGGTTCCTGTGGGTTATGTTGCATAGTAATTACTAGTCATATACTTGAGTTTGAACCTATATCTAATTAGAAGTTAGATAAAAAAATAAATCCACTACTTTGGTCCTTGTCTTATTAAGCACAACAACCATAATCATGAGAAAAAATGCCATGGATTTCAAAAATTGTTTACACAAAATTGTAAAGTGCCTAGTTGTATAAATCTCATAATAAGTTATAGCCACAAGTTACTTAATGAAAATCCTTTGTTAGATGTGTTGTCCCCAAAAAATGTCACCCATTTTTGGGACAACATATGAACTATTTTGGTCCTGCAAGACCAAAATTGTCTCTTCCCTTTTCAAAAATTGTTATGAGCCTTCAAATTCTCTATTTTTCAAACTTTTTCAGCTAAGGGACCCTATAGGTAGGAATCTATGGACTCTACAGGGTTGAATCTATGGACTCTGCAGGCTAAGTTCTATGGACTCATTTCTACGGACTCAGATCTACAGACTCTACAGGCTTAAATCTACAGACTTCACATGATGGAATCTACGGACTCAGTTTTACGGACTTTGCAGGAAGGAATCTACGAACTCATTTCTACGGACTCTGTAGGTTCATTTGTACGGACTCTACAGGAATGAAACAAGCTCTCAACACTTAGGCAATTTCAAGGTTAGTTCAACGCCATTGTTCAACCAAAAGGTTCATCGGCAAGCTTCAATCAAAGGATTGAACCATTGAACCCCACTTCCAAAAGGTTCAACGAGTTCAAAGGTTCAAAAGTGCTTCAAAAAAAGTTCAAAGTTCAACCGCTTCAGCAAGTTTAATGGCTTCAAAAGACTTAGCGAAAAGAAGAAGGCTTGAACCATTGACCCTGTTGAACTGTTGAACGTTGAACCAAAATGGTTCAAAGGTTCAAAGGTTCAACGTGGTTGGTTCAACGTGGTTGGTTCAATGTGGTTGGTTCAAGTGGTTAAGTGAATGAACGAAACACAAGAAAGTGCTTGAACCGTTGAACCTTAAACCAAAATGGTTCAAAGGTTTAATCGATCGATTCAAAGGAGTGCCCCAAAGCCCACAGGCTGAAGTACCCTTGTGGAGGGCAGGTGATGAGCAAAATGGACCTTTATCAAAGCTCGAAAGATGAACCAATGAACTGATTGAACCTTGAACCAAAATAGTTCAAAGGTTCATAGGTTCAATGGTTCAAAGGAAGCTCTAGATAGAGCAAAAAAGTGATTGAACTGTTGAACCATTAAACCAAAATGGTTCAACGATTCAAAGGTTCAACGTGGATGGTTCAAAGGAGTGTCCCAAAGCTGAAAGAACAAGTGCCCTTGTGGAGGGCAGTGAACTAAGGGAAAGCACCCTTGCGGAGGGAAGAGAACATTGGTTCAAAGATCAAAAGAAGCACTAGACAAAGGGATGGTTCGATCAAAGACCAAGAAAGTGATTGAACCAAGAAAGCGATTGACCCAGGGAAGTGATTGAACTATTGAAATCCCCGTGGATGTCAAATTTAAGATAATGAAATATTCATCAATTTTCAAATATGGCACAAAAATTGTGAACAAATTTAGCAACCAACCAAAGATATAGCCCAAGCTCTCAAATCGCACAGATAAGGACAAAATATAGCAAGGAAAAGGGAACGATGGATAAAGATCAAAAATATCCATGCATGGGATATGTTTCTAGAAGGTGAAGCAGTCCACCAGGTGGACATCGAAAAGCATGAACATTTAATGGCATGGCCTATTTTTTTGCATTGAGTAAAGCAAGCAGCTGCGCACACATCAAGAAACACATCAGGTGGCCCATATTAAAGACTGACGCTCGATTCCAGCATAGCTCATGGACAAATTTAAAATGCATTAAAGGCATTGAATGCATCGTAGGCCATTTTTGTGAAACAAAGCACCCAAGTCTTTCTTAGAGCACTATATATTATACTCTCTCTTATTGTTTTAGGGATCTCTCTCTCTGTTATCAAAAGCAAAACTCTGCCCAAATTGAAAGGCATTACTGAGACTTTGAGCTCAGATTGTTGATCATATTTCGTTATTTGAATAAGAAAACAAGTGACTTTTCAAACTTTGTGCTGGAATAGCTTGGTTGTTGGGGAAATTGTTCTTATGTCTGTTTCCTTAATACATTTTTTTTTCCATTTAATTAAATAAGTAGAATTAGTGAAAATAATCAAGAAGGTGTCCTAAAGCCAACTGTGGAGAGACTTTGTGCCCTCATTATCCTTCGTATTCTATTTCTGTGTAAAGGACCTTAGGATGTCTTTGTGCCCTCATTGTCCTTCGTATCTCACTCTTGGGCAGTCAAGGTGGAGACTTTGTGCTACAACTCAGTCTACTGGTTACTACGCCTTTGGTTACCAGCTACTTGTGACTACCTAAAAGAACTCCTGCTGTTTCCTGCAAGATCACTTCTGAAAGAAGAGAAGTGCCTTCAACATTTTCACCAGGATTTTCTCCTCTGTTTGTTAACATCATCTCTAAAAAAAGAGAGATGGATGGTTTATCCTACCCCTGAGTATTATTTTCTGCTTATATATATAGTATATAGCTCCTGCATATTTACAGGGAACCTCCCCTTGATGAGAGGAGAGATTTGTCCCCTTTTGATGTAGTAAACCTGCACATCTGGCCGATCAATCTCCCTATGATGTGGTTGAAGAGACCTATTTTGCTCATCAGTTAGCTGGTGACAAAATATTCACCCAACAAGATGCATACCTATCAATTATCTAAAACATTAACATCATAACTGATTATAATATCTATAATTATATATTATGAGTCACTATATAATATCGAGTATCAGTCACCTTACATGATTCCACACAGGGGTATTTATACTTATTTTTCCTTGACCAAGTAGTTACATAATAAATGACAACATGGGTGATTGGCCAACGAACTCTTAGTAGACTAAGAGTTGTGGCATCTTTTTAATTGTTCATTCATAAGGACCCAAGCTTCTCTACCCCCTATATTCTTGTTTGATGTTATATCCTTGTTACCATGTGTCTTCCTTTTTGTGGGTTGGTGTGAAACTCATGATGGTTAAAGTCTGGTGGCCCTTGATAATTTCTCCTCAACCGTCTCTCGCTTCCCATGCACTCCCCAAGTCTTTCACTACCATTTTGATTCTTAAGCTCTCAAGTTCCTTATAGTTATATTAGATCTTTAACTAGGTCTTCTTATGATGATACTTTCGTGCCCTTATCCTTTCACACCTTGTTAGTTCTATGCCATGGCCTTCCTGCATCTTGTGCCATGCTCATCTTGTACTGTGCCAGTTTTATGCCAAAATACCAAAATACTTAGCTAAAATTTGGGGTCCAACATCACCCCACACTATGTTCTTAGTCCATCCCAGACTAAGTCTCAATTTTGGCCTCAGCCAAAAAACTTAGGCCCAGTTGGTTCAATCTACTTCCTAACACTGTCCCAATGTGACAAAGTGTTGAGCAAATTTGACGTTATCTCTTCAATGGTTGCCTTTGATTTCTTCTTCTCCTTAGGTTGGTTAGGACATTCATTAGCCTTTTTGACCAATTGGTCAAAGGATGCACTGACATCCTTCTGAACTTCTTCTAATGTTGAGACCTTAATGATAACCTATCCTCAAAGAGATGCAAAACTGGCAATGAATTGCTATCGACATGTGTTTATTATCTCCTCCATAAATTTGATATCTTTGAATGCCTTCATGTGCTCGATGTGATCCTTTATTAGGAGGGAAACATCCACTAACTACTACCTTCGAGACTCCTCTATGTTGATCTGAGCCTCTAGAACTTTATTAGATCATGCCAATTTTTCAAAAATCCTATCCAATATGGGGATTACTTCCCCAACTCTTTTGAGGGTGTACTTACAAATTTATACTACCTTAATAGATTTTTCCACCATCAATAATATTTCATTCCTTAGTGCAAGTTATTCCTTGCAATGTTTTAATAGAAGATTCACTAGGGTCTCCAATTTATCCACAGCTTCTCCATCTAGAGGCACTCCATCCACTAATGCCAGTTCTTGGCCCAAAATTGATTAACATAAATTCAAAATTTTTACCTTCACCTTTGTGGCTTCCTTCATTTGTTGTCTTAACATGGCTATTTATTATTTGAGTACCTTCCAAGAAGTAACCTCTTAAGATGAATTTGTTTAATTAATTTAATTTAATTTCTCATTCATTGCCACTACCTGGCCATGTTTCTTCTCTATGTTGCACACATCAGAATCAAAAAGTATATTTTGGCATGTGACTTCAAAAGCCATTTTCAAAAATGCAATGTTGGTTTGTAGAGGGGAGATATTATAAGGATTAACCCATAGTGGATTTGGTAGTAATGGTGCTTGAGATTCTAATAGGAGGTTATTTGAAGGGAGCTCAAAATGGCACTCTTCATTGTAGATGTCTAAAAGGAAGGACATTTGTCACCTTGTGTCAATAGTTACATCCTGGGGAAGGAAATGCAGCCATAAGTAACACATCCTATCTGAGATGTTTGTTTGATATTGAGTGTGTAAATTGGTGGATGCATCAATCAAAGGTGGTTGTCCTTTAGAAATGGTTGGCTTCTTACCTTTATTTGGGTCACACTCAAGGATTTCAACCTTTGTGTTGGTAACTAATGAAATGTTATCGATGGTCATCTTGCTCATCTGTTAAGTATCATAAATATCCCCCTCTTCACCAAATGGACCCCTAATGCCCATTTTCACATCATCAAAGGTGGTTTCCTCCTCTCATGTTGGCGAAGGTGTCTTTTTAGAGTTAAAATCCTTTGTTTCTTCTTTGTGGCTTTAAGGTTATTCTTATACTCATTTTAGAGGGGGTAATGGTGATGATCCCTTAGGTTCTTTCTCTAGTGTAATTTTTAGAGCATCCCCTTATGGTTGAAGCCTTGGTAGTGATGAATTTGGTGAAGAAGTTATTAGAAGTAAAGTTGGTGGTAGAGAAGCCTGTGGAGGTGAAGCTCTATGTGGGGAAGCCTGTGGTGGTGAAGGTCTCAATGGAGAAGCCCATGATGGTGAAGGTCTAGGTGGAGAATCTCATGGTGGTGAAGGTCTAGATGGTGGAACCTAGGTAGTCCTCTATGATTTTGGAGGATCTTGTTATGAACTTGTGTTGGTGTCATGTCCAACCTACTTTTTATTCACAAGTTGTGGTATTGGTGGAAGTTTTTCTCTTATATGCTTTGCACCTTTTGAAGACTTCTTCTTGGGATGTACCATGTAAAATAGATTATGTGTTTTTTATCCCACCATAGTTTGCTTGACCTTAATTTCAGTCTGATCAATCTCCTACTTCTCTTTGCAAGTCTTCTTACTAGGATAGACGTACATCTTCTAGAGAGTGTGAATATCCAAGTTGATTTGGTCTAATTCTAAGGTAAGAGACTGTGCATAAAAATGTGGTTTGTTGAATTATCAAAGTACTATGCTAAAAAGGCATAAGGTAACTTTAACCACACTAACAGTTCTACAGAATGGACCATTTTGATGCACACCAAAGATAAATTTTGCTTTACGATAAACTGGGCATGCTCACCAACCTGGATGAGCAAGTCTTTAAGAATGCACCATTCATTCCCAAAGGCCTCCTTCATACCATCATACCATGATTTCATTTTATTTTTTTAATTGGGGGTGATGTGTTTGTGGAATGTGAATGCCTTATAACACTTTGTGAGGGACTTGTGTTCAGGCATATATGCCCACTTTAGCTCTCATGAGGTGTAGTCTAGTACACCAATCTCATCAAATACCATTAACAATAAAATACCCCCCATAGAAACCTATGCCCTGGTATCTTATGTGTCTTCTCTACAACCTTTACAATCTTATGGGAAAAATACATTTCCCAATTATATTTTAGGCCCTCAGTTACCTTATGAGTGATGTAGAGGTGAGCCATATCTACCTCTTTCCATAAATTAGTGCTATCAATCTTGGTCATGACTATGCACACAGTTACCTAGATGACAAGATCATGTAAGTTCTTGATGTGCATGACATGGACCTATTTTTGGTACATGAGTGTCATTGTTATTTTTCCTATTTCCTTTGAGTCCTCTAAGTCAAAATTCATGTCCATACTGGAGCACTACAATCTTGATACTTTACTTATTCTCTCGGGTGTAATCTTCATGCTACACCCCATAAAATAGAGGCAATCCTCATTGATGCACGAGAGTAGAAACTTAATTTCTTCCATAGGTTTTCCAAAGTAAGGAAGTTTGAACAATTGAAATAACCCTACAGTGTCCAAGGCAATGAAAATTTTGAGGTCATACACTGATTGATTTTTGGTGTTCTAGTGCTCAACCTGGTAGTCATTTTACAACTCAACTTCATTCCCTAGTTAACGATGGTTGTAGTTGAATATGGTGCAAGATGGTACTTTTGAGACCTAATTTTCTACGTGCAACACTGTCTCTAGGTATTTCATTCACTATCATTAATAATGGGGGTGGAAGTATTTGTGCCTTCTTTGCTTGGCATGTCATCCCAAATTCTTCACCTTCTATGCACTGTGCTTGTTCTTCATATGTCTCTTCTTTTATTAAATCTACTTACCCCCTAAGTGATACTTCCTCTTCTGGTATGGTTGCAAATAGGTCATTTATCAAGGCCTTATTCTTAGGCTGCATCACCCTCTATGGAGCCTAAAGGTTGAGGTGTGGTTGTCCAACATTTCCAAAAGAATATGTGATTGTGGTGTAGATGTCTCAACTTTTTCTACTTCATTTCCCTCTAATGGTGGACATCTACCTCTACAACCTGTAACTACCATTTCTCTCTATCATAAGTCATGTTTCAAGTTTAGCTTTGTACTTGATTACTTAGTTTAATGTTGCTCTTAATAGTTGTTTACATGATTTCAATGCTCTGACTTGCACTTGCTCTAGAATCAGTTGGGCTTAGTTCGCTCTTCAACTCTGTAGAACTCAAATGAAAGCAAAGGTAAAAATTAAAATGAGCTCTCATGTCCTTTTATAGGTTTGAAGGGGTAACCTACATTAATTACCCCCCATCTTTTTGACTATCACCTTTCATTATTAATCCATTTGTGATGACCATCATTTCTCACCATTAATGCATTTAACATTATTATCTTATCATGATGTGGGCACATCTATCATAACTACCATTCCTTTCTCATTAATAACACATCTTGTCATGTGCTTTTCTTTGAGGTGGAAGACAATTATGTCTCACATTTTTCTCAGAGTGGAAGACAATTGTTCAACTTTTTAAAATTTCAAACTATTGGCATGAATCTCTTATCCTATGGATTTTTATCTTCTGTTTAACTTACACACCTTAAGTTGTGTGCATATCCTCAATCATGAATACATGTATTACCTCTTACCCCACACTAAAAGTATGTCATGGTCCTCCATGAAATTACAAATATAAAAATAAACAAACATGTTACAAATAGAAATGTGGCATGTGACTAAGGTAGTGATTTTATTGATTACAAGAAATCCTAAATTAATGGCATAAGCCTTATTTAAAAAAATATATATACTATTAAGTAGAGAAATGTTACCGTAGATGGCTACCATTGTAATGTCTAAGAATAAAGTGGCCATCTAATCATTGTAATTAGCAAGCACTGGTAGGGTGAATCCTATGAACAATAAAAGGTCCATACTAATGAATATGAAGTTTCCTAGAATGGCATGCAAACTTGGAGTCATAGAGAAAAAATTTCATTATAGGGGTAAATATCTTATGTTTGATGTGTCGATCAAGCCATGCCTTTTGTTTGCATTTCTACACATCTTGACTCTAATAAGCAAGGAAATAGGTTTCATCCATCTATAATAAAGTATCCAATCATGCTTTCAAGGATGAATCCTCATCCAATTGTCTAATGTGTGCAATATGAAGAGATGGTACTAAGAATTTAACTGGTAGAATTGCTTCTTTTCCATATACCAAATTAAATTCTTGTTCAAGTACTTATAAGCTGTTCGATAAGCCCAAATTACTATAGATATTCTATCATCCTAGTTAGTTCAACCAATATTACAAATTTTCATAAGTGTTGTGCCTAATATTTTATTGAATGCCTTGGTAGTGACATTGGCCTGGGGATAATACGGTGTTGTTTTGTGATGGTCAATCATGAACTTAGCAAGTAGGATACATATAGTTTCATTGGGTAAATGTGTACTATGATCACTAGTGAAGCTTAATGGGCAGCCAAAATTGGTTATAATATGTTCCCATATGAAGTGCATAATAGTAGTAACAATACAATCCCTTATTGGCATGGCTTTAGCCTAGCGCATGAGATAATTAGTCGATGTAATGATATAACAGGAACCTGTACATCATTTAGCTAGATTGATGGGGCTAACAAAATCAATGGCCCACTTTTCAAATGGTTCTTAGGATTGAATAGGACATAATAACATAACATCCCAATGATTAGGCTTTTTTACATGTTGATAAATATCACACTTCCTAACATATAATTTAGCATCTTGAAAAAGGGTAGGATATCATAATCTGGCAAGTAATACCTTGCATGTAGTAGCCTCCCCAACATAGTGTCTACCTATAATTCCTTCATGAAATTCTTGGAGTAATTCAAATCTCTCATGTTTGATGACACAACACTGAATAATTTCATCTCGATCAAGATTGTAGAGGTCCCCTCTAATGAGTTGAAAAGGTGTAGTGCAAACCATGAGTTATTTCTTGGCCTGTGGAGTTAGACAATCAAGCACTGAGTTAGTAGTTAAGAAAGCTATAATATCTTCCAACTCCTCAGGAACATGAGAAACATGAAACAATTGAACATTCGATAGGTTATATTCAATAGTGTGTAATGGTTATCCAAAATCAATTCGAGAAAGATGGTTAGGGCCATAATTAGTTTTTCCTAGTTTGACCATAACAAATAATTGAAATTCTTGAAACAACACTATTTAGAGACAAATGTAGCCATACAACATAGGTTTATTTATTATATATTTTAAAGCTTCATAATCTATATAGAATACAGATGGAGTTGCCAATAAGTATTGTCAAAATTTCTACAGAGCATGAACCATTGATAGTGCTTCATGCTCCATTATGGTGTAATTCTTTTCAGTTGGAGTAAGTTTTCTATTGGAAAAATAGATAGGATGATCAAGGTGACCTTCACCTGATTGTGTAAGGACTGCACTGACTACCATTCAAAAATCAATAACATGGACATGGAATGGTTTTGTCCAATCAAGAAACTATAAAATTAGCATAGTGACCAGTTTGTATTTTAAGGCCTCAAAGGCTTCTTGGCATGAACAAGTCTAGATGAAATTTTCGTTATGTTTTAAGAGTTCCTAAAAAGGTGTAGTAATCTTTGCATATCCTTTGATGAATTTCCTATAATACCCAATATGTCCTAAAAAGGTGCAAACTTTACATTGATGCTTTGGTGTTGGGAGGTGGAGAATGATATCTACCTTTACTGGGTCCACCAAAAGTCCATCATTGTAGATAATACGGCCTATAATAACACCAAAGGGTGTAGCAAAAATACACTTCTTTAGATTCAGTGATATCTATAGAGCTCAACAATGCTCATGCATGAGCCATAGATTTGAACAATGGTCCTTTACCAAACCATAAACTATCTAGTCATCCAAGTAAACTTGAATAAATTTATGGATTAAGTCTTTAAAGGCCTCAATGGCTATACATGAAAATATAGCAGGTGCATTATTCAACCCAATAGGCATGATGGTATATGTAAAGGATCCCCATTCAGTGGCAAACATCATCTTAGGTCAATCCTCTTTAATGATCTAGACCTGATGATACCCATCTATTTGTGAAAGTATAAATTTCACACCCAATGATGCCTTCAAGGATTTCTTCTGTGAATGGTGTTGGGAATGGATCAGTAACACAAGATGTGTTAAGTATACGATAATCAACATAAATTCTTATGCATCCATAATTTTTTATACTTATGACCATGGGACTGACCCACTCGAATTCATCAATTAGGGTGATCACTCCAATGTGCAACATACTATCAATTTCTTCTTTTATACACACCCATAAATTTGGATTCATCTTATATGGCCATTTCCTAATTGGTTGAGCAACATTAACCAATTTGATATGCATTTTGCTTAGAGATAGATGAACACCTTTCATCTTACTATAGCTTCTTGGGGAGACATCCTGGTATTCTTTAAATAACTCAAATATTTTTGAAACTTCTATGTTAGTCTAGTAATTACCTATGGTAGCTCTTTTTGGCTCTTCCTCTGTACTGATGTTGTGCTGGATAATTTGAATTGGTTTTGAGTAAGGGTGGTTTGCATTAGGACCAGTATCATGAACAGTGCATGTGCCATAGTCTATAAGGACATCTAAATTATTTGCCAATGGGTCAGGTGGGTCAGACCCTTCTCCTCATCTACTTGAAGTACTAGTTTCTATTTACCTAAGTTTATCTCTTTACATCATTCTTGATCATAGATCAGGTCTGGCAATGTGATAGGTTGTGTAGATGGTTCACTAAAAATAACTAGACCTTATTTTAGGACTTCATGGATATATCTCAGGTTATCTTCAATGGGACTAGGGTCACCAACAACTGCTTCACACATGTTTTAGAGAGTGAGGCATAAATCCATTATTGGAGATGAATAAGATAATGTAAAGTTCATGCTCTCTTTCAACAAATGCCAAAAATGGGTACCCATATGTCATTCTTCATAAGCATACCATACTCTAGCCTAGGTTCATAAGGTTTCATAGAAAGCACGTACCCATAGGTACTCTAGCAAGGACTCTTCAGCCTTCCACATGGATTCACAAGCTTCTATATGGGGTTTAGGTCTTTGTACTCCACTATAGCTAATTATACCCCATTTTCAGTTGCCATGATGAAATAGGTGATGCAAATTAGAACATACTTGATCCTAATGGAGAAGTTTCTCATTATGGGTTTGCCACCACCTTGTTGTTATATCATCAAAAAGATGAACCAATGGTCATATACAATCATTGTTAGAGTTATAGAAGTCTTCAAGGTGGTAGACAAAGTCACAGACTTTCATTTTTCCATGAAACTGAGGAACTTCATCAAGTATTTCTAATGGTGCATCCATAATTAGTCATCTCATAACTTGTTCGATAACAATGCAAATAAACTTGTGCCATTTATAATACTGGTGTGAAATGTCATAGTCATAGTCACCATGAGCCCAACAATTACAAGCATTAATTTTAGTATTAGAAAGGGTGTTTGAGTATTTATCCATCAAAGGATGAAATTAGGAGTAGGATCATGTTGCTCACCATCTTTGGTTGTGATGTTATAGATGTGGTTAATATCTTCTTCCACATTAATAAGTTTTACCTATGGATGCCTATGTGTTTGATCTAATGGATACAAACTTGTTAATTAGTATTCTCAGAGTTGATGTAGCCCTTTTTGAAACTTAAGTCTGCATTGTTTTCATAACACCAAGGTCACCCCAATAGAGTTAGAAAATCATTTGCCTCAGCTAACTTGAGAACTTAAAATCAGCTTTGAAAGGTACCCCAAGTATATCAACCATTGCATTCTTCAGGATGTTAATTGGTAGAGTATGAGTCTTATTAACCATAAATAATACATGCAATGATGGTTGCAATACTGGACTAACCATTTTGAACCATGTATCCTTTGTGAGGATGTTAACCTCAACACTAGTGTCAACCAAGATGTCTTGAATCACCCAATCATTGATGGCAACATTCACCAATATTTATTTTCCCTCTTAAGGGCTAGGAGGAATAGGGGTATCTTGTCACTGAGCATGATTCAATAGATGATCCTTAGTTTGCTAAATTAATTGAGATTGAGTGTCATTTGGTATTTGTACCTAGTTTTTAAGGTAATTAATTAGTTGTGGAATAATGTTTTCATCCAACATATGTTTTCAAAGCTCTTGAAAATTATCTCGCACCATGTTTTAAGGTTTTTGTTTCCTTTTGCATATCATCTCGTTGTGTTGCTCATTGGTCCTTAAGAAATTGATTTTCTCCTTATAGTTCATGTACTAATTTCATAGTATCTTGGAGTACATCCTTCTATTTCTAGGCATCAAGATACTTCCTTACCCAAGGCTCTTCACATTGTACCTTCTCAATAGGAGTAGATGTAGACTAAGATTGTCCACCACTACATGTAGTGATATTCGTTTATTGAGTTGTTAGGGTGCTTGAGCATGGTCACTAGTGAGGTTTCTCAATGCGAATCATGCATGCACCTTTTTCATTTCTTTCCTTAGTGATGGTCATGTATAGGTCAGTATATTCTTCCAATCGATGCTCCTTTTTATAGAAAGCACATGTTGGATAAAATGGATAATCCTGTTGATAGTTGTCTAGGGATCCACACTTATAACATGTTCTTTGTGGCAAATGACCACCTCCTCATCCTCACCCTCAGCCTCATCCATGATAGCCACCATTATCTTGATTGTTGGACATAGAGGTTTAGCATGTACCATATGTGCATGCCTCATGTATATCACTAATTAGCCGATAATCATTTGTATCAGGGGTGTAGGCATCACATATTTTATAATATTCAAACACCTTAGAATGTGTAGCACATGATTACTGTTAGGAACCCCTTATCCAATGGAAGCACAATTGATTACTTTCTTATAAGCAATTAAACAAGGAATTATACCAGAATGATTAAGTAACTAGAAACTTGAGACAACAAAGAATTTGAGAGACAATACACACTCTTGTATTAAATATTACTAGAAGAAAATACAATAAGAAAGATGCCACTTCTTCCTCCACCTCAAAGGCTTGCCACACCTCAAGACCTTCTTCCCTCTCTCTCTTGCTCAACCCAACTCAACAACCTGAGTTGTAATCCCCTCCTTAAATGCTTTAGCTGATCTCCTTGACCTTACACCTATAGATCTCCTTGACCTTGCTTCAATGCTTCAATGCTTTACTTGCCTTCTTGGTAATTACAATACATGCCTCATGGGTCTTTAAATAGGATCCCATGCATACAAAAATATAACTCTAACTACAATAATTAGACATGTAGCTCGAGACTATAATTAGCCCCTTAACATGCAAACACTTAGTTCAACTAACTAACTGTTCATGCAACGAATAGTTTTGGAACACACAGGTGACCGACATCGGTCCCTGCTTGCCTGGTTTTGCTGACATCGGCCGACTCCTTGCCGTCGCTGATTGCCTTCTGCACTGTCTGTGACCGACATCGGTTATACTGCCGATGTTGGCACTTATGGAACTCAACAACCTCTCCATGTCTGCAATAGTTGAAGCTTTTAGCTCCACAACCTAACAATTACTTTAGTACAATGCATATGTTTTTATGTGGCAATTTATTTGGTTATGACATTCAGACTCATAATCAATATACTAAAGACCATTATGAGTATCGTATGTATTATTTCTTGGAAGCTATTTGGGCTTCTTTGAAAGGATTGATTCTAGTGTCAATACTACCAATAACTTTAACATAGAGGATGGCTTCCAGGGCTTTGTGTGGGATAGTAAAGGTCTTTTGGGATAATGTTCATTTAAAGGGAAGCAAAAAACCTCACATGAACCATTGTGAATGCTAGGTAGCATTGTTTTCAAATGAAATCTTTGATAAAAGTATCTTGAATCATGTATCATATTCTCATACACTTTCATTGAGCTCTTACTTTATATCTTTTAGCACAACAATACTTTGTTGCTCAAATTCAAGAATGTCAAATTCCTAAAAGAATGTTGTTTTGAGATGATCATAGTCAATTATTGCTTGTTAAGGATCAAACTTCCTATATCACTTGTGCACTATCTCCAGAATTGTTGTCATGAATTATGTGGCCTTTCACTCAAAATAAGTTATGCCTCTTGCCCTCTAAATGATTTCGCACTTATGGACATGCTCTATGACA
Organism: Torreya grandis; assembly: GCA_037957365.1. Taxonomy (NCBI): domain Eukaryota; kingdom Viridiplantae; phylum Streptophyta; class Pinopsida; order Cupressales; family Taxaceae; genus Torreya; species Torreya grandis. The sequence continues at coordinate 4,501,660 of JARHVA010000206.1, forward strand.
TTCTCCATGCCTTGATACTCAAGGAGGTGAAGCATCATTTCATAATATACTATTGACAGTTGAGGTGCTTGCACTAGTGGCTATTGAGAACCCCTAGATCTTATTCTTTGAGGGGGAATTCCACCACCTCCAAATATGCCTCCAACACCAATACCCATGACATAGGGAATGGTAGCTGGTTGATTAATAATATTTAGGCCTGTACTCTATCTGCTATAAATGCCAGGTCTACCAAGCATCCCAAGTTGGGCCATGAAGCTCCCTTGAAGAAGAAAATAAAGTGTTAACTTAGTATAAGTTAAAACTGTCTAAGTTACACTTTCCCTCATAGGATCAATTTCTGATTCTACACTATCTATATCCCAATTATGTATAAGTAATTCATCTGATGCAAAATAATGAGCACACATTATGGTTGGGGAACTTGGTTGGTTCAAACTTGGTTCTTCAGTCTCTTCTGTCTGGCTAGTTTCTCCTTCATATGATAAAATTGGCATAAGGTGTGGTTCAAAAGTGATGGAGTCCTCCTTGTGCATTCTCAATTCCCTATAGATCCTAACAACACTTCCTGAGTTCTCCCATTCCCTTCCTATGTCGCTTCCTCCTATAATTCACTATTGAGCTTCATCATATTTTCACTTTCACGATGCCTATTGATTGGCTACCATTCTAAACCTAAAATTCTTACCAACACCTCTATATTCCCCTTCTAATTATGTGAATCATGCAAGGATGGAATTAACCCTCCATTAGTATAGTTTCAAGTCCATAATCAATGAAAAACTTCTTGACTTCTAGTGGGAAATGCTTAATATACCACCCATGTAGTTCTCTAAGAAACTAGAACTTAACATCTTCAAGATAAGAGTAAGTGGTTATAACATATTAAAAAATGTAGCTATTTAACACTCCTCTCCACTAGATATTAATAGCTCATGTCTATGGTGTCCCTACTCATGCCAAATCCCTTAGATGTTCTAATGTCCAGGCTTGTCTTCTCCCAAAATTTTGTGATCGACCTTGAGCATAAGCATAAAAACAAGCATGAAAATGAATAGGGACTTCAATAAAGAAGGTTTCATATAATGTGTTGTAAATATGTTGAGCCACCCAATGAATTGAAAAAACTCATGGTTCAAGATAAGGAATTTCAAAATTATCCTTGACCTCTATAATCCATTGTTTAATACTTTCAAGGGCGATACATTCAAGCATATTCCATTACTATGCAATAAGTGTTATGGGTCCTAGATATAGAACCAAAATTCTAGGTTTTTATTATTTTAATCATATTTTTCAAGCATTGAAGTGTAGCCCCAACAGGCGTACGTGCTGGCCTTTCATACAAGACTAAGGTCTTGCATACTTACTTGAAGCACACAATAAAAAACCAGTTCTCGTGGGTAATGTTACATAGTAACATACTAGTCATATACTTGAGTTTGAAGCTATATCTAATTAGAAGTTACATAGAAAAATAAATACACTAATTTGGTCCTTGTCTTATTAAGCACAATAACCATAATCATGAGGATAAATGCCATAGAGTTCAAAGATTGTTTACACAAATTTGTAAAGTGCCTAGTTGTACAAATCTCATAATGAGTTATAACCATAAGTTACTCAATGAAAACCCTTTGTCAGATGCATAAATATCAATTATCTAGAACATTAACATCAAAACTAATTGTAATATCTATAATTCTATATTATAAGTCACTATATGATATATAGTATCAGTCACCATACATGATTCCACACAGGGGTATTTACACTTGTTTTTCCCTGACCAAGTAGTTACATAATAAATAACAACATGGGTGATTGGTAAACAAACTCTTAGTAGAGTGAGAGTTGTGGAGGTATTTTAATCATTTTCTCCTAAGGACTTGGGCCTCTGTGCCATCTATATTCTTATTCGATGGTAGATCCTTGCAACCATGTGTCTTCTTTTTTATAGGTCGGTGTGACACTCATTATGGTTAAAGTATGGATGGCCCTTAAGAATATCTCCTCAATCGAGTCTTGCTTCCCATGCACTCCCCAAGTCTTTCACTATTGTTCTGAGTCCTAAGCTCTCAATTTCCTTATATTTATATTTCATCTTTGACTAGTTCTTCTCACACTGGTACTTTCATGACCTTGTCTTTTCATGTTGGTTATATGTCATGGTCTTCCTACATTTTATGCCTTGTTCCTCTTGCACCATGCTGGTTGCATGCCAAAATACCAAAATCCTTAGACAAATTTTGGGGTTCAACATATACTAATTCTAAGCATATGCCAAATATGTAAAGTATAACATTCAAATATTATGATAATAATAATATGAAGGAGATATTTTACTTAGGTTATACAATGATATGAATGCATATTTGAGTAGTGCAGGGGTAGAAGTGAAATGTTTAAAGATCTGTATCTTATTGTCATATTTTGGATATTTATTTTTTATGAGCTTGGACACTTGCATTACTTTGTGGACACTAACATCGATGCTAGTGTCATGATTCTACCACTAGTGTCTAGTATGTAATATTGACTCTTTTCTATAAATTCCACCTGCACCTATTATATGTGACTATCACCTTATCAATTGTTTTTATGGATATTGCATACAGGTCTTTGATATTAACATGTAACTCAAATCCCTAGGTCCTCTAATTAGGGCATGTGATATATCAAAATAAGGGTTAGTGGGCTTAAGTGAAGTTGAGCTAGCCTCAAAGACCCTATATCAATGACTATTGCCTACATATCCATATACTTTGAAGAGGGCCTTAGAATGATGTAATTATCCCCCTTATGTGAGTTTGTGTGTAAATAATTATGTAATATGTTATATGCAAGTGCATGTAGTGATATAGCTTGTAAATTGGAAAATACTGCTCATGGGATGTTATTTTGATGCTTCAGATTTGTAATAAGATTGTTGATATGACTGATTTGGAAATAGGAAAGAATAAAGAAGAATAAGTTAGTTGTGCAATTGATTTTTAATAGTGTAATGTAAACTTAAGAGGTGCTTTTTAGATGAATAATTTGTGGGGTTCAATTGTATTTATACCACACCTTTTGAAATGTTTCTCATGGAAGGGTTAAAGGAAACAAATAGGCCATCTCATACATATCAAAAGATTTGTAAATTTGAGTGTTTGTAAGGTACAAACACTTACATTGGAGTATGTACATCATCATTATTTATAAGGTACAAATATCTACATTAGAGCAGGGACACTAGTATCGATTCTAGTGTCCAAGTCTTAAAGTAGGTGTCCAAGAAAATATAGAGTTGTTGAAGTTCTATAACAAACAATGAAGGATATATATCAGGTTTTAATCATATTATGGGCCACAAGTGATTTGGGTAATTAGAATATCAAGGTCAAACTATAATATAAATAATTAAGCACAATGAGATGGTGAATTTAAGCCTTTTCACTGAAAAGTAGGTCAAAAATTGAAGGGTAGATCCATGACTGATATTTTCCAAGTGTACAAGACTAGTTTAACATAGAAATCTAGATTTGAATATCTACACATTAATACCAAAAAAATAAATATGTACATATAATAAATGTATGTTGACACAAAAATTCCAATAGAAAAGATTCATTCATCGCAAAATCTCATAATGAAAACCACTAGAGATAAGGTTAAAGATGTAGATGTTCGAAACTAGCTCATAATACGAGCAATGATAGACACCCAAGAAATACTTTTATAATAAATTCATCTCAAAATTTTCTAAAGCACAATGTCAACTAGTGTAATCTAAAGCCAATATATTTACAACAAACGATCATATCCAACATACTAATGAAGAAAAAAACTATAAAAGGTAGAAAAAATCAAACTTTTTAGCTCATGAAACCACATTAGGGTTGTTTAGAGTCAACAAAAATATCATACAAAAATAATGAGCATACATAGCCTTATGCATATATATTTTTGATTGATGATGACTTTTGACCAGAGTGTAGATCAGTCTAGGACATAATTAGTGACCCAAATCCCCATGTAATTTATTAACCACCAGAATACCACCTGTAAACTAGATACTACCATATGTATACCAACTATTACCAATAATGGCAACCACCGACCTCGAGGATAACCAACGGCCATTCACGACCCTGAGAATACAACCAATAGCCATAATTAGCTTCACATGCCTTTTTAGAGATTTAAATCTAAGTGGGGCTTGAAACAACCAAGACACTTAACCAACTCACCCAGATCTCATTGGCAACCCTTATGCATATTTGGTGTACATGTATAGGGATGTATACAATAGTGTAAAAACCAATAATACCTTCATACAACATTCACATTCATCATTGTTTTTTGCATACAAGACCATCATAAGTTTCAAGGAAATATTTTCAACTAGAATGGTGACTACCATGTTTTATACAAGTAATAAAACCTTAAACTATAATACTCATAAAGTATAAAGTTATATCACAAAAAGGGAATCTTCCATTGAACTAATCTATCCACATCAAGGAGTGTTCAAAGTCCAAAATACATTCCATACAACATATACATGTATTTTTAAATCAAGTTAACATCAAACAAAACTCATACCCTTTCTGTTCTTCCATAGTAAATTTTTATAGAGAGGGATAAAAGCAAAAATCAATGCCCAAGCAAGTCTTAGATCCAAGGAAAGGTAAGGACATGCCTAGAAATATAAACTCAATATCAAAATAAATGCAGGTACCATCCATTCAAGGCACCTTTGTAAGCAAGGCATGCCTTAGCTCTTCCCTACATACCCTTTTTAATTTGTAGAAGACTAAGGTTTCCCACGCCAGCCAAAATAACCCAAACAAAAGCATAATTTAATTCCAACTACCAAGCCCATAAAATGAGTGCCATACTCTTGTATCCCATGCTAAACATCCATGGAGGCCATAAATCAACTAAAGGGATACCAAAAATGTAAGCTTCCAAGTCAAATATTGGCATCAAGATTCAATAGTGTAAATAAAAAAGAGACCCAACAAATTTCATTCCAAAATCCATGCAGAGGGCCAAATTTTTCCATGGCTTCATCATCCAAGTTTCTCACTCTAAACCATCATACAAAAGTAAAAAATAAAACCTTATATTTTATCACAAATAAATGAACTTTAAAACATTTTATATTTATTTTAATGTTTATATGGGTCCAATCTAAATTTAAATAAAGCAATAGTCACTATTTCATTAAAATAAATCTTAATTAAAATTTCGTTAGGTCCATGACCCTTCACAAAATACACAGGGTCACTATTTCATATGACATACATTGATAGGTATTTCATATATATATATATATAATTATATACATACATAAACTATAATTAGTGATTCAAAATAACTAATACATGTCTCCTAAAATTTCATGGCGAACGAGACACAAACATGTGTAGTAATTATGATGATATTATGTCCTAAAATAGGTTATAATACATTTTATAGGGCAATTAGAAGCAAAAATATATAAAATTTGGGTTAATTATAATTAATTATTTTCAAGAAGACTAAAATCTAACTTTTGTTGAATAGAAAATATTATCCACTAAAATTAATGCTAAGATTATTCTTTTGCCTAGGTCACTATATTTAACCCTAGCTTATTGTTTTCATTCACATTTCATATTTAATTTTAAAATTTACATTCGATTCTCATATTTATGTGAGCCTAATCTTAACTATAATTTTATTTATGGTTTCATATCCTCTTTCCCCCCAGGTTTGGTTGTCTTGTTTATTCCAATTTTGATTATTAGTGCTTTCATTGTTAAAGATTGTGTTTGTTTATTCCATATTTGTGCTCTTGCCTAGCTTACTTCATGGCTTATGATCATAATATGGACTTATGCAGCAAATGTTTTTTTTTAGAATGATGCCAATCTTTATGCTACATGTGATAATAATATTAGTGAGGATATACTTGCACAACTTAGACAAAATATTATACAAGATCCTCTTTTCCTAAAATCGTGCAAATGTTAAATTAAGTAGTTGTGATAATTTTTATTTCTCATATGAATAGTGATGCACATGTAATTGTTAATGATTGTTCACCTATTATGCCTATCTCCTCTAGCATGCTCATGTTTGAAATGCATAATTAATTACCTCATTTAAGTGAACATCTTAAGTTTTCTATTGTCTCTACTCATGAGATGGTGACCATGCTGCATTTCATATGTGAATTACAAAGATAAGTATGTGATTTATCCCTTCATCTAGAGTGTTTTAATGCTATGATTGCTTCTAATTTTATACCTTCAAACCCTATTCCTAGAGATATACTTGACATTCCTCTCCCACATGGATTGGTTATACCAAAATACCAACTATTTCATGGTCATGGAGATCCTTGTGCACACCTTCAAACCTTGTTTGCTTCTAATGAAAAACTATGATAATTATCGTTTGATATTTCTCAAGTTATTTCCTATAAGTTTGATTGGCAATGCCATATAATGATTTAATTATTGACCTAGTGGGTCTTTACATTCTTTTCAATTGTTACAGGAAGCTTTATTAGATGAATTTATCACTAAAAATATCCCTTGTCCTACCTTTGAGATTATTCCATATCTTCAAAAAAATCCCAAAAAGACTATTTAAGACTCAAATCTTATATTTTGATGTTACAAGCACTCCTTAGTCTACCAAACATCAATCTCAAAAACAATATATCTTTACCAAAAGTCTTTTGTCACTTCTCAAAGATAAGTTTTTTTACATGTCTTATCAATCATTCAATTATATTTTTTATACGGCTATCACACTTGTAGAGGTTACATCAACCCAATCAAAATCTCCTAATCTTATCCATAATCCTAATGCAAATACATGTACAATTCTGGCTAAGAACAGAAAGACACATCCAACAAGTTTTATGCCTTCCTTAAATGGATGACAATGATCTTTGAGAAAATTCAAAGATCAAGATAGTATATTAAGGAAATTATTAGATATGAACTTGATTATAATACAATCCATTTAACTTCCTAATCTAAAACATGTATTAAAATGTTAAAATGATAATGCATTTTGTTATTACCATACAATCAAAAGACATACAACGAACAAATGTATTACTTTACAAAATAAAATCCAAGCATTTATTGATTGTGTTATAGTTGAACTTGACACATATATTCAAAATCCACATGTTGAACACTCAAATCATAAAGCAAAAAAGAAACACCGCCTCCTTAGGAAGTATCACTTACATGTGATAATGCACCATGGTTGCCAACTATTTTTTAGAGACACATTCTTCACATATGATGGCTTTGGTCATTAACGTTTCTATGGAAGAAAAACAAAGATATTGTTTTATGACAGATAACACATCTCAATTCAACATGTGCAGACTTCCTTTCCTTAATACACTTGGATATGACATTATAAATCTAACACAAGTATCACTTTTTTAGACAATATTGAAAATTATTAGGTTACTGACATCCATGGGTCCTCATTCATGTATAACATTGTAATATGACATGTCATACTTGTGTCATTAAAATGTTATATTTGCAACTTCATGGTTAGAAATCATTAATGCAACATTTAATTTAGTACCAATAATCACATATTTTCTATTTGGCAAATTTAGTAGAACCTTCACAACCATTAAAAATCAATGAGCAATATCAATGCATTTAGAACTTTAATTATGACAACGATGATCTAATGAAATATTCTCCTAATTATCTTCAAGAGTCAATGAATAAGTTCCCACATTATATCTATGATGATATTTTGAGAAACTATAACATTATTTGTTAGTGCTTAATCTTTTGGGCTTTAATGTATACATCTTTCATTACTTAGACATCATACATTATAAAACATATTTATATTTACATATCACAACTCACATTATAGTTATTAAATTTATGGATCTTTGAGTTTTAGTTGAATTAAAACTCCTACAATTACATTAATACAACAAAGAGTACCTAATCATCCACATCCAAAAATTAATTTCCTCATGCAATGATTCTTACTAAAGTGCCAACTAGGATTTAAATGATACAATGATGATCTAAACTAATACACATGCTTTTCAAGATGTTCAAAGGATGTATGATCTCACCATGGAAATATATATATATTTGGGATGATGATTCAATTTGCTACACAACTAACAACCACCTCTTTGATACACCTAGTTATGCATGCGACTCCCCTAGTTCAGACTATGACATTATAGATGAGATCATCGGTTAGCCATGTTATCCTATCTCATGCTTCATCGATATATCATTATTTTAATATAGGATATTTTTTCAATATATTATTCTATATATTGTGCCTTTCATTTGTTTTCATCCCTTGAGATTATTTCATGCCTCATCTAATTCTAGATTTGACATCTTGACCCTTGCCTTCTATTTTCATTGATATTATTCTAGCCCATTGGTTTATGTTGCAATGGATCTTTCCCATTGATTGTTGATCCCATTCCAAAAAATTGTGCAAAATTATCGAAGATGACATTGTATATATCAAAATTTTCCATCCTATCATGCATTTAGTTTTAAGGTAAGTTGTAGGTTGTTCATAATCCTCCTCTTCTTATTTATTCTAGATTTTCACCCTTTAGCTTGATTATTTATAGTTTGACCTTGTTTTTCACCTCTTATCTTATCTATTCAAATTCCTCTCTTGATTTTCCCCTTTGCTTCATCTCTATTATACCACCTAGCTTTTAATCTTACTTGATTGAGTTACCTTACTTCTTCATGTGTGTGCTGCTTGGCTTTCTATTTGTGTGATCTAATTATTTATTATAAATTAAAAAAATAAAAAACTAATAAAAAAGTCAAAATCAAAATTTATTTTTGTCAATTAATACATATAATGCTTATCTGCATATGCTAGAGATTTATATATTTATATTTTACCTGTGTTTCTCATGGTATTCTTTGAGTCGGTGAGATACATGATATACAAATTACATGTGATCATGGACTTACATATCATATGAATTTTCAACATGCTTATCTTGGAGACATTGTCACATTGGTGGTATGCCTCATATCTGGGTCATATCTTTACAATAGATTCTATAACACTATCTCTCATAACTTTTCATTTATCATATAAAGCTACTTACATTGATTACAAATATATTGTTATTTATTTAGATATTGGGTATATACATTGTGTTTTACATATGAATATTACATGAAGACATTGAACATTATATTTCATACCTTATGATCATTTATTTATTTTATTTACTATGGCCTAGTGTCATCTCATCCATGTTACTATTATTTTGTGTGAGTGTTATTGTTAAATTTTTCCTTCCTAAGGGCACATGCCTATATTGGGACAAGTTTATTATACCTATCATATATTTAAATTGAGAGCATCATACCCTAGATTATCTCCTTCAGATTATTATTATATTTATCTTTTGCATACAGATCTTACATCAGGGTATTTTTTTGTCTCTACATGAATTTACCATAAATAAATTTCTCACTACCTTTAGGAGTAGCATACCCACACACATCATGTGAGCCTCACTGATTAAATATATACATTTACTTTGGGCGTATTATTCCCATATATTCTTTATGAACATTACCAATACATATTTTATATTTTTGGAGCCTATTACACCCATGTGACTATATATATTATTGATTTACCATTTTTAAAGGTAAAATGCTATAAAAAATAAGGTAAATTTATTTTACTAGGAATATCTAACATTCAATAATGTAAAACACTACTCTCAGATCTGCCCTAGGGATAAAAATAATAAACATGTCAAATTGGAATTTTGAAAAGAAGCAATAGACAATATGAAAATTCTATGTACCTAGGGATATGATATATTAGTGTATATGGGTTGATGGATATGTTGAAATGTGGAACACATCCCCCTTATTTATATGTATGGGTCATCATATGGATTAGATGAGTAACTTGTGGAATTAGTATATTGGGTAATGAGTTGGCCTACATTGGGATTAGGAGGTTACCCATCCATTGTTAGTTATATAGAGGTATATATAAAGGATGTGAAGATAATTTCTAACTGATATGAATCAATCAAGTATGTGTTGAGTCTTTTATTTTTTAGAAGGATATTGGAGGTTGTCCCCCTCAAAGTGGCATTATGGAGTTATTCCTTCCCAAAGGAGTATTGTATGGTGTTTCCCTCCCATAAGGGTATTCATCTATTTGTGCATAAATTGAATATTTATACATCTTAGCCCACCAATATATATTGTTGTGTTGATTTATATTATATTTTTCATATTTCAAATATTATAAGTGTGGATCATAACAAGTGGCATCAGAGTCTCTACTCAGGTTCAAGTCAAATAGTGAATGGATACGCTAGTATTGTGGTGTTCATTTGGGATTCATACATGCATGGAATATTGATGTATGAGCATAAATCTAGCCCAAAATATTGAATTTATAAATGTGGTGGGATGTTATGATCCTGATGTGTATATTTCACTAATGTCTCTAATAAGGGCATTATCCTATTTTTGCATATATTGAATATTTGGGCATTTTGGCCCATCAATATCTATTGTTGTGTTGATCTACATTATATTCTACATATTTCAAATATTATAAGTGTGAATCATAACAAGTGGTATCAGAGCATTGATTTGGATAAATATTATGGGTGTAACCCTAATTGTGGAGAATTGCTTATATCTTAAAATTTGTTGTGAATTTTGTAATTTTTTTAATTGGAGCAGAAAACTATCTCAAGGAAGTCAAAGTAAAAAAATCAAGGTTTTATGATCAATTTAGAGGGAGATGTTTTATTTTATTTTTGTAATAAATTCATCATATTTATCAAAATTGAAGGCATTTTTTGTGTGAAATTTCTACTAACATAATATCATCACATATGCAAGCTATAATCAAAATTTGGGAATTTTTTGATAAATTTTAAGTGAGTTATTTTGATTTTATGATTTTTTTTATAGATTTGATCTAACCACAAAAATTATCAAATTTTTTTGATAAAGTTTTCACTGAAGTTACACTATCATACAGGGAATATACATTCAAAATTTTGGACTATTTTGATCAGTTTTGCATGAGTTATTAAAATTTTAGGGTTTTTTTATTAACCCCAATTTATATGTGGAACATGGAGTTAAATTTTTTTTATGGAGAAGAGGAGATTGATGTTAAATAATGGTGGATCATTTTTAAGAATCATTGTTATGAAATAATAACATGGAAAAATACTTTGTCACATCATTTCAGGGGTTTGACACAACTCTGGTTGGTTCAACTAGGAGTCAAAAGATGGAAGTTTTCATGGGAAATAATGGAACAAATTTTCATAGATGATGGGGTATAAAAGAAAAATAAAATACATAAGAGGAATAAAATGATGATGATGGTGATGAATATGATAATTGAGATAATGAATAAGAAAAATCAATGGAAGAAAATAATGACAATGAAGAAGAACATGCAAGTAATGAAGAAGAAGAAGAAATCAAGCATAATGGTGATGAGGAGTATACAAATAGTGCATAAGGAGAGGTATAGGATCTCAAAGAGGAAGAATAAGGATTTTATGATAAAGGTTCAAGTAATTTGGCTCTAAAATAAGAGTCAATTTCTAATTTCTTGGATGCATTCAATAGAAAAGGTCATTGTGTCCATAAACCCTAGAAACAAGTATAAATCCATCAATATTGATGTTTCTCAAAATCTACATGTTCAAGAAAATAATATCAAGTAAGTTAAAGTAGATGGAATGAATATTCATGTTATTAAAGATTTGAAGATCAATATAGATAAATATGCTTTGCATTCAGACTTTTATGATTTGGATATGGATGGTATGGATATGGTTCTTGGATATCCTTGGTTAGAGACATTGGTAGCAATAAATATTAATGTACAAAAACATTTAATGAAATTTTCGTAAAAAAAATAGAAGGTTACTTTACATGATATCATATTAGGAAAGGCATAAAAAATAATCAAGGTGGAGCATGGGGAGGATATTGAAAGGGTGAAGAAGAGCATGAGTAAGATTCATATGAAGACATCAATGAATAAATAATACAAGCAATAAAAAACACTTTATCTATTTAGGAGACAAAGGAACCACCAAAGGAAAAGGTGTAAGAGGTATAAAAAAGGTTAATAAGGTCAAAGTATTAAAAAAAGTCAAGTTATATAGACATCCAAATCATCATGAGAGGCAACAATCATGGAGCCATGTGAGCGAGTGTCATAACAACAATCACTTTGGCTATACATGAAATCATAGTGCCAATCACTATGGTTGCAAAATAAATCAATGGACAAATCACTATGGCTATACATGTAATCCAAATAAGAATCACTATGGTCAGGTGTGGAATTAGAGTAATGCAATAATATATGGAATGTGGAATCAATGGGGAAATCAATATGACTATGCATGGAAGAATAACTACTATGGTCCATGGAATCAAAGTAGTGTAGTGGAATATGGTACATGGAATCAAAGGAGGAATCATTATGCATAGACACCAAGGTGGTACAATTATGATCATGAATGGAATCAAAGTAACATAATGGAATTTGGATATAAGGTTGGAGAGCTATCACCTGCTAAGATCACATACAGGTGGTTGGATTATTGAGCTTAGAGATAAGTGTGAAATGATTTGAATCCCACTCATTATTTGGTTTCTTCTTATGTTTCAGGGACAAAATATGTTCAGGAGGGAAGGAATGCTATGTACCTAGGGATATGATATATTAATGTATATGGGTTTATGGAGATTTTGATATGTGGCATACGTCCACCTTAGTTAGTTAGATGGGTCCAATATATTAGGATAAACGAGTAACTTATGGAATTAGTGCATTAGGTAATGGTCGGTCTACATTGAGACTATGAGGTTACCATCCATTATTAGTTAGATAGAGATCTATATAAAGGAGATAAATATCATTGTAAAATATATCAATCAATTAAGTGTTGAGTCTTCTATTTGGTATAAGGATATTGGAAGTTGTCCCCATCGAAGTGGAATTATAGAGTTATTCTTTCCTAAAGGAGTATTGTATGGTGTTGCCCTCCCATAAGGGTATTATTCTATTTATGCACATAGTGAATATTTGGGCATCTTGGCCCACACATACCTATTGTTGTGTTAATCTATATTATATTCTGGATATTTAAAATATTGTAAGTGTGGATCATAATAAGTGGTACCATAGCATAGATTTTGGCAAACATTAGGGGTGAAACCTTAAGTTTGAAGAATCACTTATATATTGAAATCTGTTGTGAATTTATGTACATTTTTTTACTGGAGTTGAGACTATTTCAAGGATGTCACAGTAAAACATTAAGGTTTTATGATTAATTTATAGGGAGATATTATTATTTTAGGGTTTGTAATAAATTTTGTCATATCTACAAAAATTTCAAGATTTGTTTTCTGAAATTTTTATTGATTTATTATCAGTATACAATAAATTTACTATCAAAATTTTGGAATTTTTAGACACATTTTGTGTGAGTTATCATGATTTTATGATTTTTCATAGATTCACTCTCTAATCTAAAAATTTAGGAATTTTTTCACAAGAGTTTCACTAAATTTGCAATATCATACATGAAAGATATAATAAAAAGTTTGGATTATTTAGATCAGTTTCACATGAGTTATTTAAATATTAGGGTTTTTTCATCAACCCTAGTTTTTTTCTCTTTTAAATCATGGGTCAAATTGATGATGAACAATGGGAACATGTGATGGAAAGTGTTACAAAAATAAAAATTATTTTGGATAAGTATACTTTTGAAAAGAGGGTCATGTGGTGGAATATAATGATGATGATAAATAAAATGAGAGTGCGAATGAAGAATAAAAAAAGAGGATGAACATAATGATTACGAGGAGGGAGCTAAAAATGATTCAGGAGGAGAGGTTGAGGATCATGATGTGTAAAAAGAGGAAGAAAATAATTTTGATGATGGAGATGAGGAAGAACATGTAGGTTATTATGACAAAGAAGAAACATAACATAACAATGATGATGAAGAGGCTACATATGGTGCAAAAGGAAAGGTATTTGATCTTAAAGAGGAGGCAAAAGGATTGGATGATAAGGGTTCAAATAATTTGAATCCAAAGAAATCAGAGTCAATTTTTTAGTTTCATGGATGCATTCAAAATAATAAGGTTATTGTGTCCATAAAACCTAGCAACAGGTATAAATTCATCAACATGTATGTGTCCCAAAATCTACAGGTTCAAGCAAAGAATATCAAGGAGGATCAAGTATATGGTAAAAATATTCAAGTTTTTGAAGATTTGAAGCTCATTATGAACAAATATGCTTTTCATTAAAAATTTTGTGCTTTTTATATGTATGGTATGGATATGGTTCTTAGATATCCATGGTTAGAGACCTTAGGAACAATAAATATTAATGTGAAAAAGAGTTTTTGAAGTTTTGGTATAGGAAAAAGGACACTTTACATGATATCATAGTTGGACAAACACAAATAATATTCAAGGTAGATCATGAGGATGATATTTAAGAGGGTGAAGAAGAGCATCATGAATATTCAAATGAATTCATAGATAATGAAACAATATGAGTTACGAAGAACATTTCATCTACTTAAGAGACAAGGGCACTACCACATGAAAAAGTGGAAGAAGAAGAAGAAAATGTTGCTAAGGTCACAAAATCATAACATGATACTAAGGTTTGGGAATATGTACACCCACATCATCATGAGATGAATAAAACATGGAGGTATTGCAAGGACCATTATATCAACAATCAATTTTGCTATATAGGGAATCAGAGGAAAAATACATATGACTATACTTGGAAGCCAAAAGGATAAGTATTATGAGTATGTATGGAATTAAAATAGTGAAACATGATATGGAATCACTAGGGAAATCACTATGACTATGCATGGAAACCAAACCATAATTACTATGATCATACATGGAATCAAAGTAGTGCAATGAAATATGGAACATGGAATCATAGGAGGAATCATTTTGCATGGACACCAAGTAGGTACAATTATGATCATAATGAAATTAGAGTAGCACAATGGAATTTGGGAGCAAGGTTAGTGAGCTATCACCTTCCAAGATCAAAAACGTGTGGTTGGATTATCACTATTGAACATAAGTGTGCAATGATTTGAATCACACCTATTATTTGGTTTCTTCTTATTTTTCAAAGATGAAACATGCCAAGGAGGGAAGGAAAGTTATGTACCCAGGGATATGATATATTAATGTATATATGTTGATGGACATTCCAAGATGTGGCACACATCCTCCTTAGCTAGTTGTATGGGTCATTATATTGGTTAGATGAGTAACTTATGGAATTAGTATATTGGGTAATGACTCAGCCTACATTGAGATTCAGAGGTTACCCATTAATTATTAGTTATATAGAGATCTATCTAAAGGATGTGAAGATCATTTTTAAATGATATCAATCAATTAATCAAGTGTTGAGTCATCTATTTTGTAAAATGATATTGGAGGTTTTCCCCCTCAAAGTGGCATTATGGAATTATTCCTTCCTAAAGGAGTTTGCATGGTGTTGCCCTCCCATAAGGGTATTATTCTATTCCTACATAGATTTAATATTTTGGCATCTTTACCTATCAATATTTATTTTTGTGTTAGTATACATTATATTTTGTATATTTCAAATATTATAAGTGTGGATCATAACAGAAAATTAAAAAAATTGGAATAGTCACACCTTGATGATTTATATATTTCTAATTGTGGATCTAGACTATGCAAACCTATAACTAATTTTGTACAAAAATTGAATGTCTGACTTTACAGGGACAAGATCAACACTTGCATCATTCATGTTCTAGGTGGGATCGATGATGACCTATTTTGACTGGCATTCTTGTCTTGGAGTGTCATTTGTGTCATATGCTTACTTTTATAATATAGATTTTTTTGTGTCACTTTGCCATTAGATGTCATACCTTCATATACCTTCACTTTTATAATTGATAGACATAAATATATAATTTTAATTCTTTAATGTGTTCAATCTAGCTTACAACAATATGTTAGAAAAAGAGAAGGGGATAGGTAGTTGGGTCAGGTAACCATGAATGTGTTGTGACTACATATCCCACATGCTATAATAAGACCCATTGTAGTTTATGTGTAATATGAATGAAGGATTCAAGAAAAAACTTTGCCTTCTCTCTTTAAGTGTGAGATGAAACTATATGCACATTCACTTAGGCACATTTTATTACATGATGCGATTTAAGTCTTAGAGTAGAGAGAAATTGATGTAAAGTGTGCCTAGATTTGAAAATGAATGATTAATGATATATTGTAAACTTGTATGGAGCCTTTGAAACCTTAATAATACTTATTTTGGATGATTTATAATTATTAAAATTCTCATAGATGATTTGTATATATAGGATTCTCATGGTTTGAATTAAAATAACTATTGGCATGCAAACACTGACAAAGAAAAAGGAAAACAACCAACAAACCTATCCAAAAATTGAAAGGATATGACCATTGGTAGATTTTCCCACATGAACAAAGAGGATGTGATTGACTAGCTTAGTGTAGGATTAGTGGACCATCATTTCGATCCTTGAAGAATAAATAAACATAGATAGAGAGAGGAGAGGGAAAGTAGGCTCATGAGTATGAAATTAATGCTACAAACCAATAAACAAAAGATCATGAGATCAAACAAAAAAGAATAATAGAGAAAAACAATCACCAATAAGTCCCTAATTCAAGGTGATAATCCATATGCACTCTAGAATAGTGCAATATGAAGGCTTGTACAAAAAAATAGTGTTTACTTAATGCCCCTACTTTGATGTACACATGTGAGTGATGCACGTGTGTGTCAAATTAAAATGATATATAATTTGAAGTAGTAGAAAAGAGGAGGAATTTTTTTTTAATGATCCATCCACACATTTTTTACATTGTAAACTTTAACATATATGCTAGCAATGACTATCTGACATGTAATCAATGACATATATGTTCCTTGCTATAAATTAGAAATTAGAAATTATAAAAAGCATATGAATGAATGAACTCTCTTTGTTTCAAACAAAATATTAATATATGTGAAAAATAATTCCCCTATTATGATATTCATATTGAAAATTTTTCTGACAAGTGCTAGACATAGATACACCTTCTATAAGTGTTAATACTCCTACTACTTTTTGATTAAGGAAGTAGACAATGTTTTTGATCCAATTATAACTTCTTTAATTTCACTTGAAATTACTATGAAAAGTGCCCATGCCTGATTTTCATTTAAAATTACTCTAAAAAATGCTCATGTGTGACTTTAACTTGAAATTACTTTGAAATTGCTTTGATATATGCTCCCTTTTGAGGTGAGGGATTGATTACCCTATAATTTTAATCATGCATCTCAAAATAAATAGAGTTACAAGCACCATGTATAATATTATTATATATAAATAATACCATTTTGAAATTTAAATAAAACACATGTATTTATCATAAAATATTACATGCAAATTTGCATAGTAGGTTTGATGTAAGCAACTAATATGCCCCAAGTATCATGTGGCATAAAATAGATAAAATCATGTATATATCAATGCCCAATATGCTAATCTAACGAGTATTAGTGTCGTATTGCATAAGAATGATAACATCAATTAATGCTCAATGCACATTATGCTACTCTAATGAGTATCAATGTCATATTGCATAGGAATGATAACATAAAGTAAGGCTCAATGCACAATATACTACATAAGTGAGTACAATTACTAGAAAGATGTCCTCATGTAAGGCTCAATATTGGTGATGCATAATTTAATGAGGATGATGGTATATAAGGGCATCAACATGACAAATAGTAGGTACAATAGGATAGATAGACCAGTGTCCATATGAGAATCATGTAAAATAGATAACTATGTGGTAACATCCATAGGTGGATGTCTCCTCAATAATTATGATAGTGTGTTGGATAGAAAAAATGCCTTGATGCAACTAAGTAGATGGGGTCTAAGTGATGTACCCAAACATAGATAAATACTTAAGGTAGCTAAATATATCATGTGCAAACACCAAATATGATGTAAAAGCATTCAAGGGTTCAGGCAATCTTGCATCAACCTAAAACAAAGTGCGGTGTGTTTGTTTGAGCTTTTGGGTTGTGGTATTATTGGTGTGATCTTATTTGCCTATTAGGTTGATGTTGCTAAGTGGTTCCTTTGCATGAGAAAAATTTGGAGATATTTCATATATTCTTTCAATATGTGTGGACTTTTAAGTCAAAAAAACTTGTAATATATAGTTATTCAATTACGGTTAGAATCAAATGATGAAATTTTTTGAGGTCATAACACCTAACACTTACAACATATATACCAAGTTTCAAACCATTTAGAGTTACCATGGAAATGTATGATTTTTTATTTTAGGATATGATTGCAACACTTGGCATGAGGTTTATTTACTTGCAGTAATACTATGATAATAATTTTATGATGAAACTTGGTGAGATCATATAACCCGACACTTACAACCTCTGTGTAAAATTTTAGATAATTTGGAATCATGATGGAGGTGTACTGCATGATTTTGTCAAAATAAATGAGAGGTTTTTTATCCTTGTGTATTAATAGTTGGATGATGAAATTTGGTGGAGTTATATTACATGACATGTAAAACCTACATAATAAATTTAAAATAATTTTGAGCTACATTAGAAATTTACCATTTATTTTTGTTAGACTATCAACTACCTAGTTTGTAGATGGTTATTTACCTTGTAGTAAAGTTATGGTAAGAATTGGGTTACCACATTTAGAAAAGTGATATAAAATGTAGTCTACAATAATTTTTTAAAATTGCATCTCCATTAGATAAATATATGTAAAGTTGTGATAGTTTTTGTAACTGTCATTCAACCTAAAAATGTCATATGCCTAGTTTATAGATGGTTATTTACCTTGAAGTAAAGATGAATTAATAACCGGGATACCAAATTTGTTGGGATTATATAAAATTTATTTATAATTCTATGTTTCAAATTTTATATCAAGTGGATAAATTATGGTAAAGTTATGTTAATTTAGGTAACTTTCATTCAACTTGAAAACGTCATCTATGTAGTCTAACACTTGGCGAGATTTTTTTTTACTTGTGGTAAATAATGGTAATAATTGGGATATAAAATTTAGAGAGGTTATATAAATTTTAGTTTAAAATAAATTTTGAAAATTTCATATATATTTAATTAATGACAATGAAGTTATGATAGTTTTGGTAACTATCGTTTGGCTTGAAATTGCCACCTATGTACTTGGGAGTCATTACTAATAATTTAACATTTAATGGAAAAAAATGAAAGATGCCAAATATTTTACATTATGTGAAGGTTATGTAATTTTAAGAGACACCCATGAATCTGGTATGCCAAGAGGAATACAATATTTTTAGGGAATGAGGAAGTTTGAGAGAAGTATGAGTTGGGAAGGAGCAAAACAAAGAGTTGAATCAATTCAAAAGGAACTGTATGAGAGTCAAGTACTCTTTCATGTGATGTATTAATCCTATAAAGGCATGTGTTAGTGTATTTTTTTTTTCAGAGTGTGAACTTATTCCATTCTAATATTTTTAATGTTAATACAATAAAAATTTGTTAAGTGTGTCAAGTTTGAGTAAGTGATGAAAGTGTGACCATGAGTGAATGTCTGACCCTGACAACATAGAGATAAATGTAAACATTAATTGGTCCCCCTCTCTTGTAATTGCACTAAAATGTGTCTATATAAAGTAACACCATATATGTATGAATAAGTAATGTAAGCATGCTAGATACAAGTGTGTGATAGGAAAAGATATGTCTTTATAAGGCTCATAAAGAGTAGATGTGGGCATCATGCCCCGTAGACAAATATAGGTATAGATGTGATTAATGAAACTCATAGGTGAGGTGAATATAATGATGACATGGATGTCCTTGTATGCATAGGATATTTCAAATGAATAACTCATAAGGACCATGTAGGTATATGCCGATGTTGGCAATTTATAAGTTATGTACACCAATGTGGAAGATATAATCATGTATATAGAAGTATGACAATCACAATGCACCTAGATGTAAATGGTACCTAGGTCATATTTGGCCATTAGTGTATTAATGTAAGGCATATAGGTAATTTTATACATCCAATTTTTGTACAAGTCTATTTTCAATACATTTTCATACAACTTTGTATGTATACACACTATTAACGATGAATGAAGTAACTATTGATGCATTTGTTTGGGTATTTCATCTTTATGTCATAAATTTGCATGGTTGCTTATTCACTTTTTAAAATCCTTTCAATATTATCAACAGGATCCCTATTTCTTTTTCTTTATCTATTTTTGTGTTTTCTAGACAATTCTATAATTTTTGGATAGACCCAAGCTTGTAGACTTGTCTGTGAAATGAGGACATGTCTAGGCATAACTTGTGGAGTTATTTTGCGTCACCTTCTATTTGGGTCATTGTTTTTTCCCATTTGGGTCTTTTTGGGTTGTATTTTATGTGCCAATAGGTTTTCTAATTCAAAATTAAGATCTCTATAAATACAAAGCCACTATAATGCATTTAGGATGGTGCTCCACAATATCAAGAGCAAAAAAATTTACATATTTCATTCATAGAATTTATAAAGATAGAGTTACAAAGGGTAAATATATATTTTCATACTTGTGCCAAGGGAAAAATAGGAGAAAAATCATCTTGGCTTGCATTCATAATTTCACACATACACATCAGTAGGAGAACTATATTCAAGTTTGAGTAGTATTTAGAGTATTGGAAACATAGTATAATGCTTGGTTAGTCAACATCGATTGATCAAGGTCAGTTCAACTCAATCCTTTTCACCCTATCCCCCCTCCCCATTTGATATAAAATTACTTTATCTATGAACTAGTGTTTCATATTGCATGTATCTTCACATAATATGTTTGGTGTGTCAGTGTCTCACCACTCTCAATGAACATAGGTGCATATGCTAGGACAATCACAGTTTCATAATTTTCACAATGAACAAGTTTGCAGTAAATGGATAAGGTCAGCCTATGCTATTATCTAGGGAGTGCGAACCTGTCTAGACATGGGCAGTGACTCTACTCCTAAACCTACATGATTATAGACATGTTGTTGCATTTCAAGTGAGTGTACACGATCTTAGACTAGCATAATCTCATAATCTAAGCTAAGTTGTCTTCTTTCTAGTGTTTTCCAAAAATAAAATATTAATATATTTACCAATTTGTAATCAAAATAGTTGGTAAATTATATATATTTAGTATTTTGATTTATTCAACAATTTTATGCTTATTGGGTCATATTATTCTAAAAATAGGTAAAATATATTGGTGAATCCACACATTTTCAAGCATTGATTTTATATTTTTTCATAGGGTTTTAGATTAATTTTTTATTTCCATACATAATTTTTTTTTCTTCTATTGGTTTTTAATTTCCTTTCTTGGTTTTTGAAATTGTGTTCTAGTAGTTGTAAAACTCATGGTTGTTGTCATGCTATGAAAAATAGTTTTTAATTTTACTTGAGCCATGGTGTGAGGGGTAATAATAAATTAATCAAGCCATTATACAATGATCTATATGGATTTTAGTTTCCATGCACCTCATGGTATATCAAAAACACATAGACTTTTTATTTTTCAGTCATAAGAAGCCTTTCAGCCATTTGGTGTTGTAACACACTAGTAATCTGTTAGCCATAGGAAATTACTCTCAAAATACCTCACATAAGATATTTTAGCTAAGGGACAATGGTATCCTCTGTAGTTAGTGCCCCTTTGGGCCTTTTTCACTATTTACGACTAGGTCTAATACATCTGAGAACCTACAAGTCAAATACAACCTACCTAGTCACACCTATTGATATATTTCCTTTTTATGATGATTGTTTGTTTATTGTATTCACTTTATTTGGGTTTTTAAAGTACAATTATGGATACTAAATGTGAAAACCTTAATGGTGATCACCCTATGGATTTTATCCTCTCTAATAAGTATGTACATTATGCTTATAATAATGAATGGATTAATGATCACATTTATACTATTATTGATGCTACTTTTATTGATGAGGATTATGACCATGATAGAGAGAATTATGATTAAAAGTATGATTATAATTATGAAAATCAAGGAAATTATTATGATAGCAATAGTATAGCGAAGAGGAAAATGAGCACACTAATTCTGAAATTGAAGAGCCAAATTCCCCTATTTCTCTCTTGCATTCCTCTTTTCATCATAAATTAGAATAAAAGTACATACTAATAATGAATATATTTTCCCCCTTAATATGTCACATGGATCCAAATGTGAATAATCTACCATTTTTTCACCTTATTTATCTCTCAAATTTTCCACTACACTGCACTTCATTAATCAATATCGACTACAAATGCATAGGCCTTGCTTAGAAATGACAAATAAAATGAATAAGTGTGTCATTCCCTCTCTTTCTCTATAAAATGTAGATGATGAAATCATATGATATTACCCATTCTCCTTTAGATATGGCTAATGATATACAAGATTACGATAATCCTTCTTTTCCCTTGGAAATGAAAAATAATGTTGTAACGTCCCATGATACTTCTTCCCTTTCTCTTGAAACACAAAAGGATGCAAATGAATGTGATGTACTATCTTCAATACTTTTAAATTTAAATTTTTATGACAATTTAATATTATGCAAAGATTCTCAAGTAAGACATACTATATCCATAGATTGTGACTCTCATGATAATATCACTTGCGATGTCTCTCACTCCTCTCTTGAGACAATAGGCTCCAATGAGACACAATGTATTGTCCTTACTTATATACAAACTCAATGTGATAAAAATACCACGATATGCAATTATTCTAAAGTATGAACTGATTTTATCTTAGAATGTAATCCTAAGCCATGCAATGCTATTAGTTATGACTATGTCATACAATTTTTAAAGTAGATGGTCAATTACAACCCATAAGTGAGCCTTTCCAAACCACTAATATCCCTACTAGTCATATTATGTCCATGATGCATGTAATTGGTGACCTCCAAAGATAAGTAATCAATCTCATTTTAAAAACAAGACCATGTTATTATAATATTAAAGATAATTTTATTTGAGGGCAACTCCTTACACGAGCTATAGTGAATATTTGTATCTGAAGGATTTTGTTATGCATATACTCCCATTATTCAATGGTCATGGCTATCCTTATTTGCATTCAAATTAATTTACACTTTATTTTGGAGAATGGGGTAATGATGGACACATATTACTAAAACAATTTCATAGAAGCCTAACAAGAGATGCCTTTGACATGATTTATAGTTTATCTAGTGGTTCCTTGTCTACTTATAAGAGATTAAAAGATGTGTTATTATCATATTATTATAAACACATGGTGTTTAAATTTACATTGGAATGTCTACAAGGTTTTAAATAGGGACATGGTGAGCTTAAAAAAGATTGTATTTTACAAATTTAAGACTACTTTACATTCTTTGACATATCAACCCTTGGATCTATAAAAGCAATTCATCTTTAATAGGGGTATTCTCTCTCCACTCAAAGAAATAACCATGCATAATATTTATAATTATTTTGATAATTTATACATGTATGTGTTCAAATATGCATGTGATATTAATTTTTTTAAAACATAAGGCTTCTAATACAAACAATTCAAGGCTATCTTCATCAATAAAAAAACTACCAATAAGAGATTAAAATCAGATTTAGCCTATACTAGAGAAAATATACCAATTAGAGTCTCTTATAACAAGGATGAATCATTGAATATAATTATAATCAATGAAGATCAAGTTAAAGTACTCAAAAAAGGAAAATAATCATTTTACAAAGCACCCCCTAATGTGAATAAATATACATTCGATAAGAGGCAACTACTTAAGTTTGACCATTTTAGAGATTGACCACATGATATTATATAGGCATTGTTGGATAACAAGTTATTTACTCTCCCTCCTAACTACTACCATCATCCTCATCTTCTTGAGAAAGTAAAACAATCAAACCATTTTTCACTTGTCATGGTGTTAATGGACATTGAAACAATGAATGTTATGCATTGTAATAAAAGATTACACAACTGGAAGATAAATTCATTATCAAATTCAGGAAAATGGACAACAATACAAAAAAATCCACTTATTCATCTTCTCCTACATCTCACTCTACAAACACCAAGATATCCTAGAACATTCACGAATGGTAATTTGAGCTTTTGTTAACAACAAATATAGAGAAGATATTGTTGTAGATAATATGCAATAACATAATATATGCATAATAAAATTTCTTAAGAGTATGGGATACATTGAGAAAGATTTGTAGTATACACATGAGCATGATATGGGACATATTAATTTACCAACAACTTTGGGACTCAAGATAGTAAATACACTATTGATTATACATCACACTATTCCATGAGGAAATGCAATTTTGAGAGAGCCATGGTTAAAAAAAATGAATACAACAATGAATAAGGATAATAAAAGTTTATATTTTAATTTAGAGGGTGATTTATTAACATTATAAAGCAATATAAAAATCATGAATGACACTATGGTCCAAGATAAAGTTACATCTTGCCTTACACAGACATGGGTACCAAATAAAAATTTATCAAGCTTCAGATTAGAGATATGGACATGTAATGCATACTTCAAATTAAAAAAATCACATCAATGATATCAACCACAACTATCACATGTTACCGATACATGTGTGACTATATTTAAGAGTACAATGCCAAAAATTCTATATAAAAAATCAATTATAAATGACAATCAACATGATAAAAAAATATTTTTTTTGTTAGGCTAGTCAAATCATTTTATGATTCTTAGTTAGTTCACTTATACACTATCATAAATTAAATAGTATATCATTAATACATTATTTCATATAAAAAATCATAACTTAATGTATCAAAGAACTAGGTAATAATGCAATCACATGATTGCAACTACTAAAAATCTTAAAACACATGCAATATTCATTCCACACAAGCCTAATATATTAAAAACACTAAAATTCCATATATAAAACAAATTTTTAGCATGATAATGAAAGTAAAAAATATATAAAGTCACGTAATGTTTAACCCTTGGTCATCAATATTCACATCTCTATCAACATCCATATCAGTCAACATGGGGGATCGTGATGCAGAGGCCCCATTATCATCTCATGAGACCTTAATCAGGAACAAATCCTCCTCTCTCATCTCATAGATATCCACATGTGCCTACAAAGTTTTATGCTCATGCTGAAATCAAATCTACTCAGTGAGTAAACTTTGACCCAAATTTATAGTTAAAACTAAAGGGGGAGTCTATTGCCTCATCAACTTTGCTCTAAGCTAGTGACACTCAAATATGCTTGCATCACACTTAACTCTGATGAAAATTAGCATGTGTAACAATGGATATAAAAACTCAATCAAATAATGGGGCATGATTACTAGCTATATTTGTAGCACACTTAACTAAACCCTAGAGAGTTACCTCCCCTGTCCTATGTCTAATCAAAACTAGAAGGGCCACTTCTAAGATTGTTATGCAATAATTGTCACTTCCTATAAAACTAAAATACATGATAATAATGACAAAGTTATGAAATTAAATAATAACAATGAAAATATTTTCAAAACATATATACATACTCACATCCACATAAGGAACATTAGGATCAATAGTTGTCACCTCACCCATAACTTTAGACAGGTTCATGTAAGGTTTCGATAAGATTGTAGTCAAAGGGATAACTTTGATAGATGGTGATAACAATATTAAAATGCCTTAAAATCATTAAAAAAATATAATTTATTAAACATGTCAAAATTATGGGTTTTTCCAACATACTAATGGTAGAGTGTCCTTAGACTGTATGGCAACATCCACTTGCTCGAATCAAGTCAGTTCAAAATCTCATTTTTACAACATTTTTCTCAACCAGAGCCTTAAAAATCACAAATTAACACTATGCAAATGAATTTCAACAATATATTAAACCAACCCATTTATATGTGTTGACTTTTATATTTCAAACTTTGCAATTAATCCCTCTAAATTTATGTTTGTGATATCTTGAGCAATCCTTATTAAAATTACTCCCCATTGGATGCATTGGAATACATGCAATTTGTTATTCAACATGATAATATTTCCATCACTTGTTCCAACCATTTCAAAAATGATAAAGTTAGTGATTATTTTATTATAAATGGATTATGACACATGTTTCTTAATACCTATAGATTATTTCTCTATATACTATTACCTTTGACAATCATTCTATGATAACCATCAAGCATATCTATCAAATTACACTAAGACACTTAGAAAATTTAAAGTGGTAAAATTTCAATGTTTCAAAAATGGTCAAATTCAAAAGCTACTTAATCCAAAAAATTACAATTACTTGAACTTATTTAAACTTACTCTCATCTTTCACATTGAAAGGGGGACATACATCGGTCTTGTTACAAAAGTTAAGCTTGCACAAAAAATATTTATGGGATATATTCCATTGATTCCCATAAAATCAATATATCCCATCATGACTAGAGGCATTTTTCAAATTTAAAAGGCATGATACTAGTTCATGTGCATATAAAATACAATATAATTTATAGACTCAATGGAAAATGGTTATGATTTATCTTTGAATTTATTAGTATTGTGGT
This sequence comes from Torreya grandis, assembly GCA_037957365.1. NCBI lineage: Eukaryota > Viridiplantae > Streptophyta > Pinopsida > Cupressales > Taxaceae > Torreya > Torreya grandis. The sequence goes on from JARHVA010000206.1 coordinate 4,528,492, forward strand.
CATGATGGGGGCATGAGTATTCTTCATTCTCTTTTGATCATGCAATTAGAATCTAGATCAATTTGTAGTAGTGTGATTCATTTTGTTACAGGTAATGTATGTTTGAGTCTAGAGACACTCAACGACCTTGACATTACTTCTATAAAATCCATTGTGTGATTCCACATTATGTGATGAGTAATAAACATTTAAATTTAGTGACACTAAACGACCTTGGCATTACTCCTAGTGAATCCATTGTGGGTTCTAACCTTTTATCTTAGGGTACAATATTATAGCTAGATCAGTTACTCTAACTAGTGCAATTATGGTTTAGTGATACCCAATGACCTACTACTTTATCATTACCACTTGAGGTATTGTACATTTCCCTAGCTAGGAAATAAACAAGATTGAAATCATCATTTATTTACTTGGTTGGGTCAACTAGGGACCTGTGACATCTCCACTCTTCATAACACAAGCATTTTCCATAGACAACATAATACCACATGTATATAGGTGTACTCCTTCCTTACTCTTTAAATTTCAATCTTAATTTTATACTTTTAGATTTCATATACAGACATTGACTAATACATGTGTTATTATAGGTTTTGATATTGAGTGTAATGCACAATTAGAGTTTCAAGCCAAAGACAAAGTGTGTTGTACACGATCATGTATACATTTATCCTTTACTCTAAAAAAATTATTTATAGAATAAAATGGGGGGATGGGATGTAGTCACCCAAATTTGGTACAAGTATATTTTCAATATCTTTTCATAAAACTTTGTACGTATCGACTATTAATGGTAAATAAAGTATCTATTGATGCATTTGTTTGGATTTTTCTTCTTTATGTCATAGGTTTGTGTGGTCAATTATTCATTATTTTTCATCCTTTAAATATTGTCATATGATTCCCATTTCCTTCTCTTTATTTTTTTATGTGATTTTTAGATAAGTCCATAGTTTTTAGATAAATCCAAGCTCGTATGCCTATCCTTTAAATAGAAACTCATCCATGCATAACTTGTGGAGTTATTTTGGGTCACGTTCCATTTGGGTTATTTTTTTTTAATCTTTTTGGGTCTTGATGTGTAGTTTTTATGTGGCAATAGGTTTTATAACTTGAAATTAAGATCTCTATAAATACAAAACCACTATTAGGAATTTAGGACGACATTCCACACTATCAAGAGCTAAAAAACATTGCATATTTTATTCATAAAATTGTTGAATCTAAATCTAGAAGTTATAAAGGCTGAATATATATTTGCATGATTTTGCAAAGGGTAAAATAGGAGAAAGAACATCTAGGTTTGCATTCAAAATTTTACACACACACATTAACAGGAAAACTACATTCAATTTTGATCCCTATTTAGAGTATCGAAAATATAGTTTAGTGTTTTTTAGTCAACCAGGATTGGCCAAGGTCAGTCCAAGTCAATCCCTTTCACCCAACACCCCCTATTTGATATCAAAATAATTTTAATAGGAAATAGGGTTTAATAATGTAGGTATCTCTATGTGTTATTTCAGATGTGTTAATGTCTTAACACTCTTAGTGAACATAGGCACAAGTGGTAGGATTGTCATAGTTTCATCATTTTCACAAAGGATAAGTTTGCAGTTAATGGAGAAGGTTTACCTAAGATAATATCAAAGGAGGACAGACTTGTCTAGACATAGGCACATACTTTGATCTTGAACTTGAATGATCATAAACATGTTCTGATGAATTTTAAATGACTTTACGTGATCTTAGACCAATAAAATCTTAGAATCTAATCTAGTTGTCTTCTTCCTAGTGTTTTTCAAAAATAACCTATTAATATATTTAACAATGTAATCATAATTATTGGTAAATTGGATATCTTTAGTATTATGATTTATTCAAAAAAATTATGCTTATTGGGTCACATTAATCCAAAAATATGTAAAATAATAATAGAACTCCAAAAAATGATATAGGGTCAGTGATGCTCAAGAATAGGCAATGTGAAGCATGCCCCATGGGCATGAAGATATGTGTATAAATGTATGCTCATGTAATTGTTGACTAATTCGATCACTAGTCCAATTAGGTCAACCCCTTATATACTTGAAAATTTTTATAGGGTCTACTAGGGTGTAAAATTTGTCCCATGGTCTTTAATGAAGTTAAACATTATGCTTTAGCTTTGTTATCTTTGTATAGTTTATCCTATTTCATTCTAAGGTCACTTTTAGGGTCATTTATTGAAATTGTATGGGTTAACCATAGAGGAAAAGTGTGTCCAAGTGTACTCTAACATCCTAGCTGACATAATATGTTAGAAAAACCATTTTGAGACTGACATCCTATATGTTCAACATCTAAACAAGAAGATCAGTCAATTTCAAAGGAGTTTCAAGTAGTTTTAAAACCTATACAACACATTTGGTACATGAGAAAAATTGAAGAGTGTCTCTTGAGACCCCCTCAGTTTATTTCCATGCTTGGGTAGTTTTTAAAAGATAAAAAATGGTGAAAATCATTTTATCTTTCCTATCACTCTCTTAAATAAGGTCAAATGGTCATATGATTTTAGCTTGGTATGGCCAGGGGGATGTGAGCCAAAGAAAATGATTTTTATGGGTGATAATATCTTTGTTTACTCCAAATTCATGGTAATAATCAGAGGATTGGTGATCTATGCTCTATGAACCATTGCTAAGAGTGTTAGCTCCTCTTTTCTACCTGCACATCCATATGGCCTTCAATTTTCTCCTCTGTTTGGATTGGCATTTACAAACCAAGTGTTATAAATGATCTTCAAGGGCATGACCATCTTTTCACAAGGTTTTAGTTTAGTTATAATGTGTGGTGTGAAGAATATGGGCATAAACATCTCATTTTGATACTAGAGGACTTCATTATAGTATGCAAATAATGTTTTTACTCTTGCAAAGCTTACCTTCCTATAGTGGCTTCAAAATAAGGGTATAATGTTTGGTTTCCACATCTGAGAGCATGTTTGATCACAGTTCTCCATGAAGGTTTTGGCCTCAAGAGTGTTCCATATGAAATGCAAGGTTTAATAATTACACACAGTCAAGAAACCCTATAACTGTCACCTACAGTCAAGTGTAAAGGAGCCTTGGTTAGTCATGTTGATGTAACAAAGAGATTTCAAAGAGTGTGAGAAGAATCTCAAGGTGAAACAATAAGACTAAGCCTTTTAGATAGTTATAAATTAGTTGTGAGGACCAATTCACCACACATAGTCATATATCATGCAGACCTGTAGGCAGCCTCAATAGTGGTACGAGAGTCAATACAATGAAATAGAGCAGTGTTGAGATGAAGGCATCTGAACTCATTTGAAACCTTCATATCAGGTCTAAAAACATTAAAAATATCACTTATGATAATGGTGAAGTTAGAACATGGTAGACAGACTTGAGTCCATGATAACAATTTGAGAAGGTTTTATTTGAGAAGTTTTACCTTAACTTATCTGAATAAGGTTTTGTTCATACAATAGGTCATCCCATGGTGAAGTGTCTTGAGGTTTGGGTAGTCTAAGTGGTTTCATTCATGTAGTCCAAGGCTATAGAAAATGTCTAGAAATAAGAGAGTCATTTTTTGGTCAAGAGAGGGTGATGTAAGTAGGCTTCCAATTCAATCAAGTTTTTACTATAGATTTTTAGTAAGCTATAGTATTTTTGAAACCCAAATGGTCTTACAATGCAATAGTGACATAATGGAAGCATGAATTCAAGACAAAGTGACTCCATTTGCATGAAATATGACACTATGACCTCAATAGAAATCATAGAAATTGATGTACAATGCTTTGACATAGGTCATCACATATAGGGGACCTTATTTCTCCTAAGTTGTCACCTACAGCCTGATTGTAGAACCATAATGCATTGATGGTGAGAAACAAGAAGCATGATCTACAAGTCTAGATGTTCAATTAAGTTGGAAATGATCAAATTATATTATAAGGATCAAGATGATATAATTTATTAATTTAAAACTAATGATCACCTATAGGGGTCTCATAAATTTTCCCTGATCGTCACCTACAGGTGACACAATCCACACAGTCCTTCGACTAGCTGAGGAAAAAGAGGGAGGCAGTTTGTAAAGTTAGTAGAGGTGTATGGTATATAGATGATACTAAAATAATTAAAAAAGTGGTAAGTTCAAATTATAAATTGCTATAAGAAATAAAATATCCCAACCTATAGTCATAGCTTAAGGTTCTTAGGTCTAAATAGAAGTCTGTGCATAGTTATTAGACCTAAAAGCCAGTCTAGAACATTTGAAGTGTTGATGAATATAGAGGAGTAATATATATATGATATTTGGTATATAATGTCATCAAGACCTATTATATCCCTCCATGACTTCATTTTGACAAGGAAAATAGGGGATATGCTCTCTATATTATCTCAGTTAGAGGGCACTCCCAGTCAAGTCGAAGACTGCAGGTTTACTATGTGAATGTTGGAAGGATGAAATGCAGAGTCTTAGAACACTATGAAATTATGTAAAGAGTTGAATTATATGTGAAAAAATGTGAATATTCATCTATAGTACTAAGAGGCACTCATAGGTGGTCAAAGGCTCAAGGAGTGCAGTCAAGCCTATTAGGCCTAGAACTAGGCCTATACCCTAATGGCCTCTAACTTGATTCAAATGATAACATAACATTAATAAACTACTTTAAATCTTTCAATTGGATATATAAGGTCTATTATAACCATTGAGTTATAGAGGAACAACATAGAGTGGTCAACTTGACCTAAAACCATGATAAAGGTACCCAAAATGCATGAGAAATCTTGATAAGCCAACTTCAAGTGCTCATATCTATAAAAACACCAAGCATGAGACCTAAAGAAACTAAGGGTAGTTTAGAAGGGTCTTATACTCAAGATTTATGGAATTGGTTTAGGGTTTAGACATCAATTTTTTATGAACTATTATTAAGAATCATAACCTTCTAAAACCCTCCTAAAACCCTAGTTTTGAACTGATGGAGAAAGTATGCAAAGAGATGAAATTAAAGGGGGTAATTTGGCCTAGAAATTGTTTAGAACTTATATAAGACTCTATTAGGCTCCTAGGCATCCATTTGGTCCATACTGTCACTTGTACATACAAGGTAAAATATGTGTTTTTTACAAGTTTTTGAAGGTTCTACAGGTGTAGAAGGGAACTTAAGAATGAGAATCATTGGGGGAGAAATATAGAGAATTATTCCCACTTACTATGATCATTTATAACCTCATTTTTGCATAAAATTCCCTTTTATACACCATTCATCGTAGGCAGTCTTAAACAAATAGTGAATATGAGAAGTGACTGCTTAGTGAGAAGATGAGAAGTTTGTTTTTGGATATTTTTAAGGTATAAATCATGGAGTAAAGGAAAAGGGATATTCAAAAAGTGTCCTAACACATATTCCATGGAATTTTTTGAGAAACTAAGGGTCACCTTGATGATATATGTGATGAATGAGGCCTAAAATATCAATGAATGACTACAAATAATGAATATAAGTGTCATGAGGAAGTCTACTAGTTAGGAGGCATATAATGATTGTCACATATTTTTTCCAACCTGCCTAAGACAATGCATATGTGTCAAGTCTTTCTAGTTCAGTTTCAAGTGGTCAAGAGATGCTTCATCATGATGGCAATTTCAAGAAGACAGTCAAAGGTCTCTACACTAATTTTAAAGAGTTTGTCATGATTTAGATAGACACTTGTCCAAGAAGACCTTCATGGTATGTTATCTACTCTATTATCCTACAATGTAACTATATCTCATAGCTTGACACTTTTTTTTGTGACCTTTCCACTTCCCTTCTTCTCTCTCTTCTCACATGCTCTATAAATGCAAGCCATTTTGGCTTTTGTAAACGAATTGACACCTGGTATGGAAAAGTCTTATTGGTTTAAATATTGCATTTTGCTTTGAAATAAATATTTAAAATTTAATTTTTATTTCATAAACTTCTTGTCTAAGTGTGTGAAGTGGTGTGGAGTGAAATGTCAAGTGATTAGTATCTATCCTTGCTTTCTTTTTGCTCTTTTATGTTTGATGCAAGTAGTTCTCCCTCTAACATGTCATATGAAGTATAGATATTGTGTTTTTTATATCTTCAAATTTAATGATTTGCCTTAGTGTCTACAATCTTACCTCTGGTTCACTCACCTTGTTTAGTATAATACATATCACCTCTATGTTTGAAATACTGATGTTAGAGCACTCTAGGATGTTGAGACTAGTGTTATGAGTCATGTTTCATAGTGCAATGGCATTGTAGTCTAGTAGAGATATTTTTGGTGTATCACCTCATTAGATTATTTTAATTTCATGTTTCCTTCTATCCCTTTTCATCTATGTAATCAAGTAGTGTATGTGATAAGCAAGAAAAGAGAAATCTAGGGAGCTAGCCCTTCAACCTAGAGGTTTACCTCTGCTATAGGCAACCCATAGCCTAAAGGTAATCCAATGTTTAAATTAATATAGAATAGGATTGAATAACCATATCTAGGTTTTAATATTGAGTGATAATATTAGTATCATATGAAAAATTGTTATGCTTCCCCCAAGTGGAAAGTTATAGATGATAGGCTCAAAAGTGAGAGGGGAAAATAATATGTCCCAATAAATGATTTGTATGTGTAGTATGTATAAATTAAGCATTATGAATCATGGGGGTATGTTACCCCTAGTAATAAGGCAAAACAAGTATCATTTAAGTGATGTGCATCTAAGTAGGTGTTTTACCCTCATATGGATTGAGGTGATGAACTTAATCTAATTTCGATAGAAATAATGTAATTAATAATTAAGATATGACATTTAAGCATACATATGAATGTAAAAGACTAAGAATTATTGATTATATTTAACAAGTGGCATATTATAAATATATTAATTACAAAAAATGGATGAGTACTTAGTTTTTTTTGGTGACTATCTCACTGTGACTACATTCTAGCATTGAAAATCAAGATAAAGCAGTGATGTGATTTATTTGATTTAGAGATTAATTCTTTATCTACATAGGGTTGGTTCCATTAGATTGGGTCAATATCACCCAAATATTTTTACTAGTTGGTATTGAATTGTGAATAAATAATGAACAATGACTACATAATCACCCACACCTGTCTGTGTTTGTTATGTATTTAATGCTTTCAAACCTTGATGATATGCAAAGCTGTAAAAGTCAGTCTCCTTTACCTTGGAACCATGGTTGTTATTATCAAGGAATGAAACCTATAAAAATGGGATTAGTTAACTCCAATAACCCTCATTTTATGATTTACCTTACCTACATATCTGATACTTTGAGGAGGGAAATCGAACCACATGTAATTCTTCCACTTAGTGTCATTATGTAATTGTAATCTTTCACTATATTTATGTAAGTAATGATTTAGATTTGATACTTAGAAATGCTTGATTTTCCATGGATTTAGTGTGCTTTAGATTTGTATTATGACTAATCCTAGTGATAGATTATCAATTTTAGAAGATCATGGATATTTACTCAATGTGCAATAGTGTATAAATGTGTCCCAGATAAGTGCAAAGTCCCTTTAGAATGAGACCTTTATTTATTTATATATGGATCTAATTTAATAATTTTTCAAACCATTTACATGATAGGTTGATAGGCCAACCCTAAGGTGAGATTTTATTTTAAAAAATAATTATTTTTTGGATCGGGTTGATATCGACTAGATTAGGTTAGTATTGATTAGCGATACTGCCCAAATCTGATGAAACTAACTTGTGTACATGCAGGCTGAACTAAGAGTTTAGAGATGTCTATGCATGATATTTAATAGGTTTTAAATAGACAGTGAATTTATTTTAGGTGTAATGGTGGACTCATAAGATGACATGCAACTATGAGAGAATGGTGGATTAGGACCTTATTTGAGTGCTTAAGTCATGCATGGTAAATTTGTGTCAAGCTTGTCATTGCCAAGTACCAAATATGATATTTTAGTATCTAAAAATGCCTCCCATTTATTACAATAATGAAAATTATAAATTAAAAGAATATAATGTACCTAAGTGTGTATACCACAATTTGTCTTTGGTATATAGCTCTAATTTTGTAGGTCACTCACTAGAAAAACCTACAATCTCTATAGTCAATGTCCATAGATTGAATATTTAAATTTTAATATTAAATTTTAAAATTTTGAAATAAAAAAGATTATATTACACCTATATGCTGGTGAAAACCATGTTTCCCTTGTAATTTGTTGGAGATGATGGTTCCTTTTTAAAGCATTAGAGAAACTTGTGCTTCCTTGCTGAAGTACATGGAGGTGATTATGGCCCAAATTTGTGTAACTATATAGGATATTTAGTTAAGAAGGAAACACGACCTAAAACTCATGAATATTAATAAAATTATGCAATTTACTAACCCAAATAACTATGCTAGTGTAAGATAGAACCAACATACCAAGTTCTCTCAAAGAAAAATAATCAATAACTACATATGGCTTATATATTCAATTGTATAGTTTCATGTAAGTTATGTCCATTTAAATAAAAATAATGATCTAAAGGGAATGAATTATATTCATTCCCCCACCATGAATGTAGGTTCGATTATATATTTTCAATCAATGTAAAATATAAAATGAATGATCGAAAGAGAATGAACAATGTTCATGACTCCATGATGACTACAACTCTGATAAATGTGAAGTGAAACGACAACAATTTTCCATTCAATTGTAAAATGTATTATTTTTTATGTGTGTATGAACTAATATCATGGCACATGAATTTTTACCATTGATATTGAATGATATACATCTACATGTTAAATTTGAGAATTTATATCTCAAATGTATGTGTATGTAGAAACATGTAATTCATGATCCTGTAAATCACGCTCATATGCACCTAAGTGTGTATGAATATGTGCTCAAGTGTATATATAATGAGTGAATATACATGGAATACACCCTAATAATCTATATTTATGTGCCAATGTTTTTAATGTAACTGAACCATCTGATATCTAAACCATTCTGAATCTCTAAAAATATATACTCTAATATGATTTTTGTTCATATAAGCTTATGTATATATGACAAGCCCACTATAATGCCCCAATTTTGAGATGAGGGATGTGTCATGTACATCACTGATATCAAAATAAGATTCAAATATATCATTTCATGTATAAATATAACAACATGAATATCATAGGATCATATGGAAAATATGCCATCATAGTAATGTACATATTGATTAAGGCATGCATGTAACATATGTATTGTCGGGCATGCAAGTGTTATGTCTAGATAAATGTATTAATAGAGCATACAATGGTAGGATAATTGAATAATACTAAGTGTTAACAATATATAATGAGAAAAATTAACTCACCAATTAAACTTGATGCAACTAACACATGCATACAACTTGATAGATATGATCCATAGGGGCAACCACTTGGTTATTGGGAGTGATAGCTTAATTAATGTTCAGCCTAGAGACATAATTTTTTCAAGGTGTTGGGAATTTATATGAAGCAATAGTCACTTTTTATGGATGGGGTAGTAAACATTACATATATAAAAGACACTTTGCTAGAATTGAATTAACACATTTCCAAGAAAGTTTAAATGTTGGGAAGTGAATGCTTGAAAAAATGAATTAGAAAAAAGGAACTAAGTTATTGTATTATATTTGGAAGCTTCCCACACCAAAATTAAATTACGTATGTGAGATTAAAATGCACACACACATATGAAAATATATTACTTATGCTTATAAATTTAAGATGTATACACAAAACTGAAATGGAAATACTCACACAACAAAAATAAATGAACTAATTAACAGATGATATTTTTACCACAATGCCTTATGAGTGGGAACTCCTTAGTTGGAATCACATTCCAATCACCTCCTTGGATACAATAGTTATAATCCAAATCATCTTGATTATATTTATTGGATCTGTAGCAATGAAATGATTGTTACAATAGGGTATAAATAAATCATATTAGTTCTAAGATTAATATTTCTCTCTAGCTTCTACTACTAGCCTAATACTTGAAAATATACACTTTATATAGGGTAGATAGGGATTATTAACTCTCTCTATATATCTAAGAGCTTACATCCATAATGCCTAAAAAATCATAACATATAGAGAAGAATGCAAGTGGTTAAAATTGAACTGTTATGCAAATAAAAAAATAACCACATAGGCCAATGAACTATAAATGCAGTTACAATAACATCTTATCATGTTGCATGATTCCTTGATTTTTTAAGATGAGCTAGAAATGGTTTGGAGATGACAACTGATAAATTTTGTATCATTTAAAAAAAAATCCACCTACAATAATTGATGCGGGTGATCCCAACTAGTTGTTGTGAATGGTTCCTAGTTGATATAAGTAGTTTATCCCTAATGTCAAATACATTAATTGTTGTAGGTAGTTATGTATTTAATGTATAAATAACTATTGGTTGCAGATGATATGTGTTCTCATTGTCTAACCAATTAATAGATGTAGGTGCATCTACTAGATGGTTGTGATTGTATAACATAACATCTTTTCCATTCATTTTTAGTCATCAAAATATTAAACCATAAAATCATTAAACTATATTATAAAACTTATAAATAACAAATGAATCCTAAGATTAGTATGCATGTGTGGTATGCGGGTGGGGGGGGGGCAGGGAGGGGAGAGGGGGGTAGGTGCATACGTGTGCACAATATGACCATAATATGAATATAGGAAAAGGAAAACATGGCAAAAAAGGAATAGTTTTATAAGAAACTAGATATTAGATAATGCCATTTTTAGGTCTCATCACACCCCCCTAACTTAAATTATTGCACATCTTTGTGCAATCATAAGTGTTTCAAGAAGTTATATATTGGGACAAGAAATGAACACAAAGAATCCTCATATTCCAGTGTGTGGTATCTCTTATTACATTCTCTAGTAAATATTATTTGTCTTGTTCTAGTTTTTCCCACTTGTTCATATCCTCTTGATCCTCAATCATCAATGTACTTGTAAATGCAGTAATGGGAGACAAAAGAGAAAACATCTTAAATTTTAACCTAATCAATCCAAAATGATCTTCCCTTAAGTAAATCATATACCTATTAAGTATTTTGTTACCAACCCTGAAGTTATATGCAGAGTAAGGTTCTCTCTACTACATATGAGAAGTAAGGTCTATCCATATTTCCCTATAGGTATCATGGGATTCATTACAAATTTGATTGGATAGAGTTATGGCTTAGTTCAGAATTTCCCTCCTAGAATTTTGAACAACTTACTTGACCTCTAAAATCATGGTTAGATCATTCTATTCTTTGATAACCAACTTAGGCAATCGATTTTCTATTTGAAGGTTTTAAAAAATAGATTATTCAGATTTAAAATATGTTTCCATTTATTGTTTATTTTTGAGCTCATGTCTTAATTAATAATAATAAGCCCTTAGCTATACATACCCAAAAATAACATTAGGGTTCCACATGTCATCCAAGATGACTACCAAACCATGTGATAATAATTCACATAACAAATCTTGGGTCTCAATTGGGCCATAAAATTAGGCTTCACAAAAGAACAAGTGAATTCTTGTGTAGTCTTTCTCTCTTGAGATTATATTATCTAATTTAAATTGGATGAATTGTTCCTCTACATAAAATACATAATAAGGTGGAATACATTTCAAAATTTTCATGGACATTTCACAAATCCTAAGAATCAATGATTCAAAGCAAAAAATAACCATCTCTTTCTTCCTTGGTTCCTCATCCTTTTCATCTAATTGTCTTTTATGGACATTTTCATATTTTATTAAAGTTGGTAGATTATTTCCCATTGGCCCTTATGGATTTCATACCACTTCATTTTTAATGCATCAATGATGCCCTGATATTATTTATTATATATATAATCGATAGGAGTCCTAGTGTATATATTAGACATAGTGTATGTGTCATAGAGGCCACTTACTCCTTAAGAATAAACACTATAAGCCCCTCATGTATGATAGAGAATACAAGCTTCTAAGTAATGGAGGCTATATGTGATGGAATTTATGCTGTGGTCCTTTATTCCTCATGTATCCTTTCTTCTTCCCCTACCACTCGTGCCATTTTATCCAACCCACTACTTGATTCCAATTCCTAAAATTATTGCCTTTAGAGACTCTGTTTCTTCATATGCAAGTAAACATTTTCCATAGTTAAATTTTAATTGTAAGAGACATGGGTTTGTTCTCTTCCTTATTCTACTACAAATTATTCTTCTTCCTTTTATTGGACCCCATGATTAGTTTTAGACTCTTCCTCATTTGTATTCTTAGATTCTAAATTTTTACTAGTTTCATCTTCATTAACATCCTCCTCCGATTCCTCCTCTTCTTCATCTGAATATTATTCACTACCACTATACTCTTCCTTTTTATAACTATCTTCCTCTTATGATATTTAAATCATCATAGTTTTGGAAGAGGATTGGCCAAACATTACTCCTTTTTCTCTTTTCCCTTTTAAACCTATGAGAATGATGTTTAGGTCTATTGGAGGAGGATTATGAGGTCTTTTGTATCTTAGCAGGGTGAGATAAAAATATTGGTATGACATTTATAGGTATTCTAGACTAAGCAACAACTTGTGGAAGATGGGGTAGTGAGATAAATTTTTCCCATGGAATGTTTGGTTTGCTAATGGTCAATACCCTTTTGACTATTACTATTTTAAAATAGTGGTGGGATAGGGCTGCAGGTTTCTTTTTTTAATATTCTTCAGCAATAGTTATTAAAAAATGTAATAAATAATTAGGCACCTTCACAATGATTCCATGTCCAAGATGGATTAAGAGATTCAATTAAGGAGTATACACAAGGGATAATATGCCTTTACATGTGAAGTATTTAATAATGAACACAAATACTAGGTGTCATGGAGGAGGTAGTGATAGTATTTTTATACCTTGTGCATCATACGCAAACACTTCCCATGGTCTACTAAATCTAGCTCTAGCATCTACAGTTATATGAAAATCTATCCATCTCTCCCCATTTACGGGTAGGTTGATAACCTCTAAAATTAACTCCTTAATTAATACTATATCCAAACTTTTGTTATTAGCCCTATCATCCTATAATGTGTGAGTAAAAGCATGAACAATCTCCAAATTATACCCTGTGAATTTATATATGAAAACCATCCATCCTACATTCTAAAAAATGGTCACCACTTTTGGATTGTTTATTAAAATTGTGTGGTCACTTGATTCCATCCTTTGTGTGTCTCCATCTAAATTCATCATATGTATTCTAATTAGAAACTACTTATCCTGTCCATGTAGTTTCTTGTTATATCTATGATGTTTCGAAATAAATTTTAATCTATAAAAAAGGATGAAATGCCAAATATGGGAGGAGATGAGAGTGATTGGTTATAGTTTTTAACATTTGGTAGTGCAATTATAACATACAATCATGTTTTATCACTTATCTATTTGTTATGTGTGGGATATATAACTCCTTATTCTCTTAGCTCAATGGATTACATATGCCAACATTCCATTAATTATCCTCCCCTCAACTTTATGCTTCCATTTTTCCTCAAATAGAATGGATATAACTTATGGAGTCACACACAACCAATGGGATAAGAGGGAATAAAATTTATAATGGTGATGGGAGTTAATGAGTAATGATTGGAGTCTATGATGTTGATTAGGGTGAAAAGACATAGAAGTAATATGTCTTGGGGATCAAAAAGGTATAATGGTGAGTTATTACGTGAAGGTATGATGGAGGGATGTCTCATAAATTTTTATGACACATAATGATTAATAAACATAGTGAAATTAATCATGAGAAAACATAGCTATCCTAAATAACTAATATAGTTTTTTGATTTAAGGCATTGGTTTACCAATTATATTGTTTTTATAGGTTGATCAAGGTGGCACCTTAGAGTATTTGACATGAGACATTGACTTATGTATTTGTATAATGAAGAAGCTATTTCGATGATGATTAAGAAATATCTTATTTGTCACCAGAACATCTAAGAAAGGAAATAAACTCTTGTGAGAATGACTAGTTTAAATCAAGTTTATGGTTATGAGCTTTATTAATGATTTATATCCTTAGACAAGCATGAAATTTTAGAATGTCCATAGGGAAAAAAATGAATACATGTGATCTGGAGACAAGGAAATGGGAGTAAGAGCTCTAGATTTTTTTAGAGATGATTATTTTGTAAAAGGAAATAAGCAGTAGTGGCTGCAGGTTTCTTTTGGGTATCTACAAAAACCATGATTATGTATATGTAGAGAATTTAAAAAAAATAGTAATAAAATATATAGTCATAATTATCCATGAGACAATATGAGATAGGAAGGGTGATCAGAAAGCATCAAATCTATTGAAAAAATGCTCATGTGATGCCAAATCTTATTGTGGTAGATATTATAGGTCGATGCAAAGTTACTTGAAACTATAAGAGATAGGCTTGTAATGCCTAAGATATTGTAAGTGACCTTGCTTATTGTTAGGAAAATCAGTGTTCACATATAATTAGTGAGTTTACTGTATGGTAAAAATATACATACTGTTATATTATTATTTAGGTTAGTTGTTATATTATTGTGCTTATAAAAATAAAATATTATGTAGATAGTTCCGTTGTTAGTGTAATATATTAAAATCTATATATTTGTAATATATTTGGTTTGTAATGGGTCCAAAAACCACATGATTCTTGGAGAGAATCATGGGATGTTAACTCCCTAATTATAGGCTATCTCTTGCCTATATATTTGGCTCTATACCTAGAATAGAGTACAATATAATATTATATTATGTGTTTGAATATTATTCTATGTTCAGCTCTCTCTTTGCACAAAGCTTGTCCATTTTATATTAGTGGTATCAGAGTGGTAATATTAATGGTCCATTAAATAGAAAAGGGGCAATTTTACAATTCCATTGCTTGCCCCAAGCCATGAGATACTGCGTAGAGATAATCCTTGTAGTTGTAAGATAGATAGGTGTCTGTAGATTTACACCTGCTCATTTTGTTTAAAATGTGGTTTATTATTTAAGTGTAGCTCTCTAGGAGCATCTGGTATAAAAAAATAAAAATGTCTTATTTGAATATCCCTTTTGATAATCTACATTCTGAGTTCATGATTATTAAAAGCATTCACTATGCATCATTTGAAGGAGTTTGCAACAAGTATTTTCTCTCAAGATTAGAAATGTAGTGATTAAATACACAATTATTATATCCAATTATGATTAGATATACTTAATTATTACCATTACTTGTGCATCCTTACACTCATCATTAATGCTATGTGGAGTTTATCTATTTGGCATTCATTTACACTAGTCTAGGCATTCTATTCTACCATTTTCTTGTGATTGAATATTACATACCTATGCACATCAATCAATTATAAATACATATAAGATCAAATTTGATTCTAATTTGAGATTCTATTCCACCTATATACCTATGAAATAAATCATTTACATTAAATTAATAACATTATAGGTTAGCATCTGTGACTTAGGATCGACTGCATAATCTTGTACTTGATAAACATTGATTGCATTGACTATTTCTATGCTCACAACTAAATTTAGATCACCTCAAACTTACATTGGTTTCCACTCTCATTGAACCACTCAACTAGTTCATCCTCATCTATATTGGCTTACATGCATGCATCCAAATGAAAATGGTTGCTGATAGTCTATCGCTCTTGCATTGGAATACGTATTGAATTGAAGTGTTTAATATTCAATTCAACCTCTTAAAACATGTCACCAAGCCCACAATTTGGGGTATATGATTAGGTATTTAGATTCATTTTATAGTTTGTGAATTTATGTTTAATATTGAGTTCTTAGTTCGGTAATGTTATTATATGACATTAGGTTTTACGTTTTAGGTGTTAAAATCAAGTGTTTAGAATAATAAGTATATATTTTTATTAAGTCATATTGTCAAGTTGTTTTGTATAATGAAGTTAAATTCACCTTAGGTCTTTTGTCCCTAATCTTAATAAATTTACTTAGTGGTTTATATTATCTATAAATCTTAGTTTATGTCCTTAGTTAAATTTGTAATTATAGATTTTAGCTATATTTAAGTTTAATTCTTTATAGTTTTAAATTATCTCTTTTTTTAATTAAAAGTCAAAATCAAAAGAATAATGAGTTATTATCAAAAAAATTCATTGTATGTCAATATTATCTCATCAATGTTAGCAATAGAGTCATCAATATCAAATTTTGTTATTGTAATGGATGCATTTTTGATGAAAACTGACATCCAAGTAGTTTCACATTGTGGTGGGGAAGTTATAATAAACCTAATGTGGAAAATGTTGAGCCTAAAAGCCAAAATTACTGAATAAGCAATAATATTGAAGGAGGTCAGAGGCCATGGAGGAAGGAAGACTTTTTAGCATCATTTCATTGGTCACAAGCAACGTAGTTGCATAAAATGTTGTTGTGGTATTTTGTTTTAGTTGTGTGGTGTGGTAGATATATTTATTTTTCTAGTGTGTTTTGTAATAAGAACAGAGGTTCATTCCTATTCACTTGTATATGTAATTTTTCCTAATGTAATCCCCTAATATAAACATATAGTGGAAAAAGGAAAGCACAAAATAAAATCAACATCATGATACTTGTAGAGGTTGAACAGTTAGATGTGTTCCTATTAATACCTAGGTTTGTGGTAAACCTTTGTAAAACCATTAAAGGGTATGTAGATGGTTATTTCTTAAGTTGCCACACTGAGTAGGTTAGATATGTTCCCTACAGTGGATGGTTGATAAGCAGATGGTTCTTGTATATGTTCCTGCACTAGTTTGGTCAGATATGTTCCCAACAGTGCATGGTTGATAAGAAGTTGATGTGTTCCTTATTATACATTCATTTCAAGTTGTGTGCCAAAATCATGAGCAAGTAGAGGTGAACAAACTGCATAAAGAGTGGGAATTTTTTTTCTACCATATAAACACTAAGGGTGGGAATGTTAAGAAAAATTAGTGTTCACATGTGATTTATCGTATGGTAAATAATGTTTACTATTGTGTAATTTTTTATTATTTATTGTATGGTTAATATAGTAAGGTTATTGTTAGTTAGTTGGATATATTGTTATTATAACAAGATATCACATATTACTAATAACTTATAGTTAGTCGGTGAGATATTTAAGGGGATTGAGTAGTTAGTGGGATTCCTAGAATATAGGAAATACTTTCTTATATATTTGTGTAATGTTTCAAATGAATACATATGAACTAAAATATTATTGTGTAATGATATAAATCTCTCTATGTGTTCGATTATCTCTTTGCATAAAGTTTGTCCATTCTTTATCAAGTGATAGAAAGGATGAGGATAATGATCAATCTCCCCTCTAAACTCTATTTACCATTGAATAGAGCTCATTTTTGCCAATACAAGATGAAGACATGATCACTTGTAACATGGCGTAAAATATATACAAAGCTAACTTGCATGTTGAAAATATTCTCATGCATACATTGTCCCCTTACCAATATATTTCCAATAGAATAATCATTGGACCATGGGGAAGATATCAGAAATTTCCATCAACTATTACCACACCATTTCTACCTTGGCACTCTTCTAAGTAACATTGAGTCTATGATATTCTTATCCAAAAAAGTGTACATGTTATTGGGTCATCCTCTCAACATCAACAAAAAATAAGATCCCCAATAATAAACCTAGTTGGTAACCATGCTACAAAGATAGAAAATTGCTTTCACATGGGATTACCATGACATGAGAGACCTCCACCCAAACTTGTGTACTCACCACATCTATATCAAGGGAGAATGTAAACCCATCCAATAACTAAAAAGATGGGTAAATCTTGTTGTTTGCGATATTATGAAAATTAAACTATAAAAACTCTTAGATACATGTTTTATTTAGCCAATCTATGATAGCCATTGGGCATTACCACTTGTTAATGTACCAAAGAAGAATGGTAAACAGACCATTTGTATAGATTATCAAGAGCTTAATAATGCCACAAGGAAAGATCACTTGCCCCTTCCATTCATTGATCAATTCATTGACACTCTTTCAGGAAAGAAATATTTCTCTGGATACAACTAGATTAGGATTACACCTAAATACCAAGATAAGACCACATCCGCATGCCCTTGGGGAAATTATGTTTACTCAATCCTTTTATTCAGGTTATACAATGCTCCTTCCACCATTCAAATTGTTGTCTTGAGAATTTTTGATGATCTATCTCATGCCTATGTGGAAATATATATGGATGACTTAACAGTCTATGAAAATTCCTATGATGAATCCATTAACAACCTAAAATTTTTTATCCAACATTGTCAAGACAATAATCTATCATTAAGTCATGAGAAATATTATATTCTTATGTAGGAAGGTATTTCATTAGGACATCATCTTTTAGTTTCAAGGATAGAGGTAGACCCTACTAAAATAGAAGTAACAAAGAACCTACCAACACCTAAAAAATAAAGAGATGTTAGAAGCTTCCTAGGACATGTTAGTTATTACCATATATTCATCAAATATTTTAACAAGATAGTTGCTCCACTATTTGTTTTATTAGGAAAAAATGTTGAATTTATGTGGAATAATGCATGCCATGAAGCATTTCAAACTTGTAAAGATTTACTTATGACAACACTAGTACTAAGAGGTCTAAATTTGAAGCTACCCTTCCATATTCACATTGATGCCTCTAACACAACACTTAGGGTATTAAAAAAAATATGGGTCACTCAATTATGTTATATACTTCAACAATAACAATCTTCAAGCACTAAACTACGTAGTCATGAAAAAATAATTTCTTGTGGCAATGTATGTTATAATAAATCCAACATTACATTATTGGTTATCCTATTTTTGTTCATATTGATCATTCTAAAATTAAGTATTTAAAGTAAAAACTAAAAAAGGTCATAGAATAATCAGATGGCTATTATTATTATATGAATTTGATATTAATATCATGTATAGGCCTGTCAAAGATAATGTAGTTGCATATTTCCTATCCAGATTAACATCTGATGAAAATAGCCCATTAGCAGATGATTTGTTTCATGATGAACAACTATCTACTTTGGCTATTAAATCTCATTAGTTATTTATAACTATTTGGCTAAAATACAAAATCCTCCATAATATTCACCTAGGGAGAAACACCATTTGGTGGACAAAATCATCCCTTACTCATAGATCTCTAGTTATTTATTTTACACTAGGTCTGACTTAATCATGTGTAGGTGTGTCAGAAAGGATGAAGTATTTGATATCCTTTCTATTATGTAATGTAATGCCTAGGATAATTCAAGTGACCCCGCTTATTGTTTTGTTTTTCTTGCCTAGGTGGTTAACAAGCTGATTTTCCACCTATGATTGATTTTTAAATTTTTTGACTTTAAATCTTGAGTGGCCAATAAGATAATTTTACACTCAAGCCCATTTTATTCAATTTTGGATAGTTAGAAAGATATTTTTTTACCAAAAATATAATGTGTGGTGTTCATATCCTACCCCAGAGAGATGGGGTTGAAGTGGTTCATCCATATCTAAGTAATCTCCTTATAAATTGAGCCATAATGCTCATCCAATATGTGAGATATATCCAATTCATTTGAGCTTTTTATTCTGTTATGATCTTTCAAACTCCTCTTCCTTGGAGAGTGGTTTCTTATACAACTTAAGATGCTGACCATTAACCATCAAGGATAAACCTATAAGATAAATTGTGCATAATTTATTGTTTCATTATCACATGCTTATTATATTTAATATGATCCTTGTCACTTGGTATAAAGTTTCCTTTTATGATCCTTATAATTTGAGTCATAAAATAAGACCCAATCACTAGGCTAAAACTTTCATGTTTTGATGAACAAATCATACCATTTTATCCTTTGTTGTTGAACTACCTCTATCTGTTGCAAAACTTCTCTTCAAATATCATCTAAGGAGTTTAGTTGCATGATCCTTTCTCTTTACGCTTAAAATAAATCCATACCAAGTTCTAGGGCCCTCCTTATAGTTTCGAGTTCAAACTCTACGTGGAGAGCAACACTCTTACCATATACCAACACATAGGTTATAAACCTCATGGTTGTCTTCCATTTAGTTTTATAAGCCCATACAACATCTAGAAGGCATTCCACCTAATCATAATGGTGTATAACTATTATCTTGGTAATATTATTCTCTAACTCACTATTTGTAACTTTAACTTAGATATTGGATTGCGGATGATATGGAGTAGATTTCTTGTGATTTAACTCACACTATTTTACAAAGGATGTAATCAAACCAGATAAGAATTGTGGTCCTTGATTTGAGACTATATCTCTTGAAACTCCATATTGAGTGAATATTTCCTCATATAGGAAATTTTCTACTTTTTCATCTTGCACATTTGTTAAAACTCTGACCTCTACCCATAAAGTAAGGTAGTCTGTGTATACCAAGATATACTCTTTGGTTTGAGAATTTTGATCTATATGGCCAACAAAATCAATCCCCCATTTTTATAAAGGCTCCAAAGATAGATGTGGTTAGAGAGGCATCTCATATGAATGTGTGGACTTCCCCATATGTTGACATCTGTCACATTGGTGGGTGTATATAATAACATCTCGGTGTATTGTAGGCTAAAAGTAACCTATCACAATGATCTTTTATGATGTCCTCTTTTCTAAAATGCCACAAGGTTAATTGTGACATGCTCGAAGGATATCAAACACTTCATCCTTTTTGACACACTTACACATGATTAAGTCATACCTAGTGTAAAATAAATAACCAAATATCTATGAGTAAGGGATGATTTTGTCCACCAAATGGCATTTATCCCTAGTGAAGAATGTGGAGGAGTTTATCTTGCATCCAAATAGTTGTAAATAATTAAGGAGTGTTGATTGATAAAGAAAATAGTTATTCATTAGGACACAAATCATCTGCTAATGGGCTATTTTCATCAGATGTTAATCTGGATAAGAAATATGAAACTACATTATCTTTTCTAGGCCTATACACAATATTAATATCAAATTTCTGTAATAATAATACCATCTGATTATTCTACGATTTTTTTTTAGTTTTTCATTAAATAGTTAATTGTAGAATGATCAATATGAACAAAAATAGGATAACTAATAATGTAATGTTGGATTTATTTATAACATATGTAGTTTAGTACTTAAATATTTTTATTGTTGAAGTATATAACATAGTTGAGTGACCCATATTTTGTCCAAGTATTACCTTAAGTGTTGTGTTAGAGGCATCAATGTGAATATGGAAGGGTAGCTTCAAATTTGGACTCTTAGTACTAGTTTTATCATAAATATATACTTACAAATTTGAAATGCTTACTAACATGCATTATTCCACACAAAGTCAACATTTTTTCCTAATAAAACAAATATTGGAGAAAATATCTTGATAAAATATTTGATGAACCTACAGTAATAACTAGCATGTCCTAGGAAGCTTCTAACATCTCTTTGTTTTTTAGGTGTTGGCAGGTTCTTTATTACTTCTATTTTAGTAGGGTTTATCTCCATCCTTGTAGTTAAAAGATGATGTCCTAATGCAATATCTTACATTTATCATAACTTAATGATAGATTATTATCTTGACAATGTTGGGTAATTATTTTTAGGTTGTTAATGGATTCATCATAGGAATTTTCGTAGATTGTTAAGTCATCCATATATATTGCCACATAGGAATGAGATAGATCATCAAAAATTATGAAGACAACACTTTGAATGGTGGCAAGAGCATTGTATAACCTGAATGGAAGCATTGAGTAAACATAACTACCCCAAGGGCATGCAAATGTGGTCTTATCTTGGTCTTTAGGTGTAATCCTAATCTAGTTGTATATGAAGAAGTATTTATTTCTTGAAAGAGTGTCAAGGACTTGATCAATGAATGGAATGTGGAAGTGGTCTTTCATTGTGGCATTATTAAGATCTTGATAATCTACATAAATGTGTTATTTACCATTATTATTTGGTACAATGACATGTGTTGATGACCACTGTCTATCATAGATTGGGTAAATAAAACCTATTTCCAAGAGCTTTTGTAGTTCAATTTTCACAATATATCAAACAATAATATTTACCCATCTTTGTAGTTTTTGGATGGGTTTACATTCTTACTTGATATGGATGTGGCGAGTACACAAGTTCGGTTGGAGGCCTCTCATATCATGATAATCCCATGTGAACACAATTTTTTTCTTTCTAGCATGGTTACCAATTGGGTTTCTTATTAGGGATCTTATTTTTTGTTGACGTTGAGAGGATGTCCCAATAACATGTCCACTTTATTGGATAAGAATGTCATAGACTCAATGTAGTTAGAAGGGTGCTAAGGTATAAATGGTGTGATAAGAGTTGATGGAAATATTTGATATCTTCCCTAGGGCCAAGGATTCTTCTGTTAGAAATATATTTTCAAGGGGACAATATATGGATTGGAGAAGATTTTCAACATGTAGTTCAGCTTTATAAATGTTTTACACCATATTATAAGCAATCTGTCTTCATCTTGTGTTGGAAAAAATGAGCTTCACTTAATGACAAATGAGTTTATAGGGGAACTTCGTCATCATCCTGATCCTATACCCAAGGGGATTATTCTATTTATGATGAAATTTGGGCCAGTGGATATGAGACTAGTTTTTTCATGGTATTTTCATTGGAAATCAACATGTTCCTTGACCTCCAACCAATTAATGCATCAGGTGTATCTAAACAAGGCCTACCTAAGATGAGATGGTATCCTCATAGATTATTCTTTGGTTGTGATCTCATGAAATATGCCTAATACTCCCATGAATCTGTTGAGATGATAAGGTATTTAATTACTCTTTCAAGTTTGACAATTGATTTGCTTATCATTTGTAAAATAGTGGGGGTTTGATGAAGGCTTGTAAATATTTATTTTTGTATGGTTTCCTTGGTCATGAAATTAGTGTAAGCCCCTATATCTATTACAGTGTTTTGAATGAGTATACCATTAATGTGAACATCAATAACTGATTGCTTGGGTTGGAATATTTGGGTAGAACCATGTTTCCTAACATAATGTTTGCAAGTTGTCCAACTACTTGGAAGATTTTGGGGTCCTTTCTTCTCTTGCCAAGTTTATCAAGGCATAAATATCAGATAACCTTGGTATATATGGGGACATAGTTTAGAGCTTGAAATAATGGAATTTTGACACAAATTTGTTTTAGTTGACCAATAAAGTCAAATTCAGGTTCTAGTTCTTTTTATAATTGCATTTTTTAGGAAAATAGGGTTATTAAGTGTTTTTTAGGCATTGGAATTGCTTGGTTTAGGGACGTGGATTATATTTTTTGGTTTTGGGTTAAATTTGGTAACAAAACCCTCTTCTATAGGTTTTTTTATTATGGGTAGGACCAGATTTAGGAATAAAACTCCCACCAAATAGGTTATATATGTCACTACTTCATTATTATATGTCAGTTGAAATAACTTATTATTGGGGTTAGGTAAAAGTTGGGAAGATAATTATGGGGATTTAGGTGGTGGAGTGGGATTGTTAGCATTATTATTATTATTATTTTGTAGGCATGATTATGGTGGTTGTTTAAATCTAACATTAGGTTTAGGACATGGTTGATTTCCCTTCTATGGGTGCTGCCATTAGTTGGAAGGATGATACCATTGTTGATTTTGATTTGGGGGTTACCATGGCTGATTTTAGGACTGTGACCAATTGGTCTAGGGTTGAGAGCTTTGAGGTAACCAATTTTGGATTTGAAATTACTACCACTTAGCATATGGTTGAGAGATTTGTTGGAGCCATATTAGGTTTTGGGATGACATTTAATTCTAGGGATTTTATGCATACCAATTATAAGTAGTAGTAAAATTAAAAAATGTAGAATTTAATGGCATACATATATTTTGTGGTCTTTGATACCATGGATTACTTTGATCTACATAAGAATTATGGTCTCTATCTCTTCCAATTATGTGTATCTCCATTGTATCAAGATCTTCCTTTTTAATGCTTTCCAATTTTAATCAAGTAGCATGGCATTTGCAATAAATTTTATTTATGTGATAGTTTAGGCAATATATGGTTAAACTTTCTCTATCTCCTCTTGTTTTCTTCACATATATGACATGTATAACTACGTATCTAAGTGAATAATAATGTCTTATTTGATATCTTATAGTAGGTTACTTACCTCCATCCACAAGAGTTCATTTGTAGATTTGGAATAAAATATAGGCAATGTTTTGTTACTATGATTATTTTTCATCATCGACCTCAAATAATTATACATAGGAGAAAAATCTTATAAAATGATAGTCTTGACACATCTCTACTGTTCATAAGGTTTAATGCTTCCAAACATTTGTCATTAAGTCCTTTTAATAATATTATCTTGATGGATTCTGGGTCTATCAAATTTTGTTTAGAATTTTTTAGATTAAACATACACCTCTCCATATAATTATTGAATGGTTCATCTTCTTTCTATGCTATCACGAAGATATCATCTCTCATGAAGTCTCGTTCACTGCAAAAATATTGATATTTAGAAATAAATTTATCCTTCATCTCTCTCCAAGTAAATATTTAATCCTTTCACAACCCCATGAACCATTTGAGGGTTGCATCTTTAAGATTAGTTGGGAATGGCATCAAATTTTTAGTATCTTGGTTGTAGTCATATCTACGACATATAACATCAAATTTGAAGAGGATTTTATCAATATCCTCACTTATCATCCCTTTAAATTAGACAAGGTTGAAGGAGGGATTTTTTCATGGGTGCAACACTCACAAGGGTATGGATGGAAAATTTAAATATTATAGCTTCATTGATGGAATTCTCTCCTTGGAGGTCCCCCATGATATTTTAGACTACTCATAGATAAGAAAATTTCATAACCCACTCTTTAAATTCCAAGGTGAGTAATGGATGGTAATCTTAGGATTTTGTAATAAAATGAATAATCTCCTAGCTGGAGGTGATGGAGTGGGGTTTTTGGGAATTCTTCTAAGAATTCAATAAGTACCTCTTCTTTCTTTGTTTGTTGAGAAAGTATTGTAATTTTGAAACTCCTCTTTGAGGGTAGGAGGAATTTGAACTCTATTTTGGTAATGAGTTTGGGTGAGGTCAGAGAGAGCTAATTACCATATTTATTAGAATATGGCATCCCATTGGGCACTCTTTAAAATTATGGAAAGATATTTTTCTCATAGGTATGAGTGTCTTCCTATTATCTATTTCATATTGCTTTACGAACTCAACCAATGACTCCTCTACTATTGCCTCTTCTAGTGTAACTTCCTGTAACTATTGTAAAATGTCTAAGGGTTTTTTTCTATAATTTATAGTTATTATAAGTAGTATCTTTGCTCTTGAAACAAAGTCCAACTATTTAGAAATAAATATTTCTAGATGGTTTATCTCCCTCTACATACATTCAACCACACCTTTTTTTAAATTATACCTACTCTACCCTACACAAGGTTAGTTTGAAATGAAACTATCTTATTTTTGCTTAATCTAATATTTTAGATTTTTTATATTTATAGCTAGAAAGAAGTAAATTTCACTCTTTAAAGTGGGAAATTGTATTTATAAAGTACTAATTTTAGTCTATAAAAATAAAATTTTACTCTATGCAAACATGAAATCTGATTTATGAAAGCAAAAACTTTGATTTATGAAAACAAGAAACATGATTTATAAAATCAAGAAATATAATTTATGAAAACAATAAATTTGATCTATAAAGTAATAAACCTAACACAATCTTCCATGATCCTAATGTTTGACACCTCCCCAACAACGATGCCAAAATGATGATTAAAACCAACTCACCAATTAAGCTAGATCCAACCAATGCTTATTTATAATTTGACATAAATGATCCAAATGGGAAACCAATTCATTACTAAGAATGATACCTTCGTTAAGTATCAACACAAAGATGGAATTTTTTCAAGGTGTTGACACCATATGTGAAACACTAATAACTTATGATATCTGGGGTATAAATGTTGCTTATAGAAAACACACTTTACTATAATTATATTAGCACACTTGTAAAAAAGGTTAAATGTTGGGAAGTGAATGGTTACATAAATGAATTGTAGGAAAGGAACTACGTTATTGTCTTATATTTGGAAGCTTCCCACACTATAATGAAAGTACTCATGTGAAATTGAAACACACACACATACATGAAAACAAATTACTTATGCTTATAAATTCAAGATGCATACACAAAATCAAAATGGAAATACTCACACAACATAAATAAACAAAGTAATTAGTGGATGGGATGTTCACCACAATTCTTTAGAAGTGGCCCTCCTTGGTTGGACTTGCGTTCTAATCCCATATTTGGATATAATTTTTCTACTTCAAATCACCTTAATTGCATTAATTGGACATGTAGTAATGAAAGGATTGCTACAATAGGGTTAAAATAAATCACAATAGTTCTAAGATTAATCTTACTTTATCTCTTTCTCTTTAGCTTATACTACTAGGATAATACCTACAAATCTACTCCTTATATAGGGTATATAGGAATTTATTAGCTATCTCTCTAAATCTGAGAGGTTAAAACCATAATGCCTAATAAATCAAAACATATAGAGAAGAGTGCAAGTGGTTGAAATTGAATTGTTATGTAAATAGAAGAAATAACCATAAGGTTCAATGGAGTGCCTCTGTGGTTACAACAACATCTCATCACATTATATGATTCCTTATGTTTTTTAGATAAGCTATAAATAATTTGGGGATGACAATTAGTGACTTAAATAGCGTTCTGGAAAGTGTTCACCTACAATAGTTGTTGTAGGTGGTTACAATAGTCATTACATGATCCTAACTATTTACTACAAATGAATCGTAATTGTTGCATTAGTTTATCTCCAACATCTAACCAACTAATGATTATGAGTAATTATGTCTTTAATGTCCATCCAAGTAGTGCCTACAATTGATATGTGTTCTCACCATCTAGCTAGCTAATGGTTGTGGGTAAATCTGTTGGAGTTATTATGGGTGCATATCATAGAAAATAAAACATATTTCCCATTCATTTTTAGCCATCAAAATATTAAACCTTAAAATCATTAAACTATATTATAAAACTTAAAAATATCACATGAATCTTAAGAATAGTTTACACGCTCGTGCGTGCACACACACACACACACACACACACACACACACACACACACACATGCAATATGAGCATAATGCATGTCTAGGAAAAGGAAAAAATGGAAAAAAAAAATAGTTTTAGAATAAACTAGATATTTTATGAGGCCATTTTTAGGCCTCATCAGTGCATGATATAGATCATGGCACCACTCAATGTCGATAAGCTCAATAAGCATAACAAGCTCAAGTGTTAGTGTCACACATAAGAAGGGCCACATATAAGGTACATAGAGATGTCACAAAAAATAATTCCAAGGGTCATATGTGATGAGACATTAAAATGTCACAAACAAGGGACATCAAAGTTGTTGTTATAAACAAATCCAAGGGAGACACACAATAGTTAAACACAAAGTAGCCTATCATGTAAAAGAGTAACAAAATTCATGGATCATAGACAAAGAGAACTGGTCTACACCATCCTTACGTATCAATGCCACATTGTATTAAAGTATCATAACCATGTAGCACTATGTAAGGTATAAGTAACTAGCAAGGCATGTGTAATTAATATAGGTAGTTCAACATGGTAAAAAGGTTATAGAAAGATATAATCTATAACGATGAAACTTGTGGAACAAGATTACCCCATTATTAGCATGGATACTAGGTAGAGGAAGGTCCAACATCTATATGTCTATATGTAACTTGCATGTCCTATGTCACACTCATATACTGTGAAATGCATGTGTGTATGAAAAGAATATGCCATTGACCAAACATGTGATAAATTAGATATGTAAATAATGTAATCTAACAATCATGTCATGCTTAGGGATTAATTATGGGTTTTCTAAATATTTTAATGTTTTTATCATTTTTGATTATTTGTATTTTTCTAATATTTAGAAATTGGAAGAATATAACCAGTGATCCATCAATGTGTAGATCATGGTAAGTACATGTATTAGATAGTGGAAGGGTCCTTTATCAAGGTTGGGAGGTACCAATTTTGGGTGGGTTGGGATATGATAAGAATTCATGTGGTATACTATATTTTTCATCACTTATTATAGACATGGTGGGAAAATGGTAGCTCTATATGGTTGAGGACTCTGTGGGGTTTGCTGCACAATAAAAGGATATCTTGTTGCTTGAGTTTGTTATGGAACACATTGAATTGTTTATGGTGATAACTGTTATTATATTGTAGGAGATGGTGGCTTATGTGGGTTGTGAGTAACTCTCTTATGTGATCGATGCTTAATAGTTAGTTATCTAGTGTGCCTAGCCATGTTCTTAAATTATCATTAACTATATCACTATCATCGAATATGATCAAAGGCCACAATTACAAAGTATACATAAGTGTATCAATAATAACTTCTATTAAATGATCACATGTCATAGGTGTGGGATCCATGTTATATGCATGACCTACCTCTGAAGTATCCTTAGGCTATGTTATTTTATGTTTAGGAAATGGATCAATAAAGATCTTCAACTTTTGATATCATTGTACTATAGTATATATTTATATGTATGGATGTCAAAATTATTAATGATGCCACCTATAAGATTATGTATCTTATGCCTTATTTTGAAACATATGTTTTTTGAATGCCACATTATCTGATGGTAATAACTATATGTATTATTGTCATAGCTCCTTGGTCTAGGCCTACTTGGATCGAGCTCTTGTGGAGTAATAAGTGTGATAAGGTTATACTCAAGCAACTTAATTAGTAGCAATGAGGAGGTGATGGTAATATTGAAAACTTCCTCTTTGGTGGAGATGCCAATTGTAATTGATTTGTAAGATGTGACACTGCTGTTAGGATCCACTCCTAAGAGCACACTTGATTACCTTTGTATAAGTAACTAAACACGAAATTTAACCAGAAGTAATATGTAACTAGAATTCAGAAACAACACAAAATATGAGAGACAATACAATCTTGTATTAACACTCTTCCAGAAGGAAATACAATAAAGAAATCACACTCTTCCCACACCTCTTGGGCATATAGTAATTCTCCCTCAAGAGCTCTCTCTCTCAATCAATTACAACCACAACTCAACACTGAGTTGTTTCCTCCACCAGTAAATGACAATCAACTCAACCGTTGTTGCCTACTTCCAGTCCACCAAGTACCACTGAGTAGTCCAAGTAGATCTCCTTGATCTTGCACACCTAGAGATCTAACTGATCTTACTTACCATGTAGATCTCCCTGATCTTGCTACCTACAGATCAACTATCTTACACACCTTGAGACAACCAACCCAATTGTTGTTCTTGCCTTCAAGTGAAGGATCTAATCCTTTAGTCCTTTGATCCTTGATTACAATACAGCCCCATGGGTCTCTTAAATAGATCCCAAACCAAAAAATAATTAGAATTCCCAATTACAATAATTAGAAACTTAGACTCAAGACTAAAATTAGTCTTTACATGCAAACTGACTGTCCGTCTAAAATTAGACCAGTTCTGGAAACACATAAA
Organism: Torreya grandis; assembly: GCA_037957365.1. Lineage (NCBI taxonomy): Eukaryota > Viridiplantae > Streptophyta > Pinopsida > Cupressales > Taxaceae > Torreya > Torreya grandis. The sequence continues at coordinate 4,558,286 of JARHVA010000206.1, forward strand.
TTGCCGACGTCGGTTCCTATTTGACCGATGCCGACCTACCCCTAACCGATGTCGGTTACTTTTTAACTGAAGATGACCGACGTCGGTTGGCCTGACCGATGTCAGTTACTCTATAACTTAGCAACCTCCACAATTTGCATCAGTGAAGCTTTTAGCTCTACAACTTAACAATCTCCCACTTGGAGATAAACAACTGCACCTGTACCTGTACCTGTACATCCTCTAATTTTGTTTCCTATCTTGTATCCCTCTTTAATTTTAGTCTTGAAGACCAACAAAAGTTGAATGAAGATTCAAATTCTCCTTTATTTCTGGCTTTGTTAACATATCTGTAGGGTTCTTATCCTTGCTAGCCACCGTGATTGCAACAACCTTCTGAACTCTGAAATCCAGCTAACCACTGTTCCACCAATAGTGAACACATATCCTGTGGTGCTTCCCTTGTCATCCAAGTCACCTACCATATCCAAATCTACATACCCATGTAGAGAAGTGCTTGACCCTGCATAGCATAAATACCTACTGTTGGTCCCTCTCAGATATCTGAGAATCCACTAAACTGCTTTCTAGTGCTCCTTCCCTGGATTGGCCATAAACTTGCTAACAAATCCCACTGCTTGGGTAATATTAGGTCTAGTACTCATGTACTCAACCTCATCATGTGATTTAGGACACTATTTTGTGCTCAATTTGAACTGTCCAACCATAGGTGTGCTTACCGATTTTGCATCTTGCATATCAAACCTCTCCACTACCTTATTCACATAATCTTCTAGAGATAAAATCAACCTATGATTTTCCCTGTCTCTAGAAATACTCATGCCAAGGATTTCTTCTCTTGAATCCTTCCTGGCACATGTCTGAGCTACTTTTACCTTTAGCTCAGCAACTCCCTGCATGTGTGACCTTGCAACAAGCATATACACAACATAAAGTAATAGTATAATGTAGCAACCATTATCCAACCTGGTAAAATAAACACAGTGATTACATTGACATTGACTAAAGCCATGCTTTGTCATAAACCTATCAAACCTATACCACTGTCCTAGATCTTTCTCAAGACCATATAACCTGGCCTTCTGTCTCACCTGTCCATTCTCTCCTTTCTTTAACCTGTAAATCCATTCATCTTTCAGTGCTTTCTTTCCAACTGGCAACTCTACCAAATCTCCCATTTGGTTCTCTTCCAAGGAATCAATTTCCTCATTCATGCCATGCTCCCATTGTTTCCTGGATTCTACCTACATTGCCTCTTCAAAACTTCCTAGTTTTCCACCATCAGTGAGCAACAAGTAGTATAAAGAAGGGGAATAACAAATTTGAGGCTTACTTACCCTTTCAAACCTCCACATGGGCATTTGAGACTCCTTGATAGCTTGTCTACCCAAATTTTATTCTAAAAGTGACCGATCCCAATCATCTCTTACTCTGCATCCGACCAACATCGGTTCTTACCTAATCGATGTCAGTTTTCACCTGCTTGACATCATCGACTTTGGTCTCTACCAAACCGACGTCAGTTCCTGCCTGATCGACGTTGGTTCTCACCTGACCGATGTCGGTAACTATGTTTTCCTGTGAGTGATGACTTTTACCTGCAAGCTCACTTTGGATCATAACCTTGTCCAAATTTCCCTGCTCAAAATTATTCATCCCCTTGAGCTGATCTCTGTCCATCATCTTCTCCTTGAAAACCAAGGCTTTCTAGTTCTTTAATGTGTCAAAAACATCAGATTTCCTCTTTATGCAATAAACCCAATCCTTTCTTGTATCATCATCAGAAACATAACACTGTGATCCTCCAATAGAAGCTCCCTGAGCTGGTCTCCACACACCTATGTGAACAAGCTCCAACCTGTGCTTCTTCTTTGTCGACCCAGTTGTGAGAAACCTCACTTTCACCTATTTCTAAAACATACAATGCTCACAAAAATCTCGGTCTATCAAATCTGAATGCTTACCATTTGAATTAAGAACATTCATTCCCTTCTCACTCATGTGACCAAGCCTACAGAGCCACATCTTTGCATCTACACCTGAAGTAGATAAACGAGAAGGAGAATCAGTAATACAAGTAGATAGATAAAGTGTACCTACTTTCTTACCTCCTTCTAATACAAGTGCACCCTTGGAAACTTTCCAAGATTCCGCTGTGAGAGTAACTGTGCAATGCTCATCACCCAACTTTCCTGTAGAAATCAGATTCCTCTTCAAGATGGGTACATGCAAGACATCTTTCAACACCCATGTGTTGCCTGTCTACAATTTCAGCCACACTTCCCCTTTGCCAAAAATTTGACAAGGCTCACCAACCCCTAAATAAATCTTTCCAAAGTCTCCATGGACATAATCATGGAAAAATAATCTATTTGGGGTTGCATGGAAAGAGGCATCAGAATCTAAAACCCAAGATTCTACTTTATCCAAGGAACATATAAGAGCATCCCATGCAATAATACCTGCATCATTTGCTTCTTTATTTCCTTCATGCTGATCTTCTACCAACCAACAATATTTCTTTACATGCCCTTTCTTTCCACAATTCCATAATTGATAATTCTTGCCATTGAATTTCTCCATTCTTAGCTTACTTTCTTCTGCCATTGCTTTACTCCCACTCGAACAGAAACCCCTGTGAGTGACCTGTAATCAATAAACACTTAACACACTTTGAAACCAAGGTGTTAGTGAACCAAGCTCTGAACCAAGCTCTGATGAAACTGATCTGATACCAACTGTTAGGATCCACTCCTAAGAGCACACTTGATTACCTTTGTATAAGCAACTAAACATGAAATTTAACCAGAAGTAATATGTAACTAGAATTCAGAAACAACACAAAATATGAGAGACAATACAATCTTGTATTAACACTCTTCCAAAAGGAAATACAATGAATAAATCACACCCTTCCCACACCTCTTGGGCATACAGTAATTCTCCCTCGAGAGCTCTCTCTCTCAATCAATTACAACCACAACTCAACACTGAGTTGTTCCCTCCACCAGTAAGTGACAATCAACTCAACCGTTGTTGCCTACTTCTAGTCCACCAAGTACCATTGAGTACTCCAAGTAGATATCCTTGATCTTGCACACCTACAGATCTAACTGATCTTACTTACCATGTAGATCTCCCTGATCTTACTACCTGTAGATCAACTGATCTTACACACCTTGAGACAACCAACCCAATTGTTGTTCTTGCCTTCAAGTGAAGGATCTAATCCTTTAGTCCTTTGATCCTTGATTACAATACAGCCCCATGGGTCTCTTAAATAGATCCCAAACCAAAAAATAATTAGACTTCCCAATTACAATAATTAGAAACATAGACTCAAGACTAAAATTAATCTTTACATGCAAACTGACTGTCCATCTAAAATTAGACCAGTTCTGGAAACACACAAATTGTTGACGTTGGTTCCTGTCTGACCGATGCTGGCCAACCCCTAACCAATGTCAGTTACTTCGTAGCTGAAGATGACCGATGTTGGTTGGCCTGACCGACGTCGGTTGGCCTGACCAACGTTGGTTACTCTGTAACTCAGCAACCTCCACAATTTGCATCAATGAAGCTTTTAGCTGCACAACTTAACAATTGCATTGACTATAACCTTGGCCTCATCCTTATTATCATTTAATTTGACCTTATAACTTGGTTTATTTTGAAACATTGTTGTTGAAGTATTTACAGGAGTGGATGTATACTTGAGTTAGTTCAAAGTTATTTGCTTGACTTCTTTATCCCTCACTATATGGCATGATTTTTAAAATGATTTAAATCTCTTGAATATAATGGACTCATGTAACAATGCTAGTAATATTTGATTGATTATCTCTTATAATTCAATGGCATCCATAACATTGGTTATATTGGCTACCATGGTCTTGTATCAAAGTATATATTCACTAATTGGTTCATTAGATCCTTATTTGAGCTTAGCATTTTATGCATAGATAATTTCTCATCGTTGTTGATGTAAAAATGTATAGGAATTAGTCATATAAGGGTTTGAATGTTTTTATAGGCTGTAAAGGGAGATCATAGAACCATATTAATGTATATTCCTTGAGACTTCTTGGAAATATCTTGGTCAAAAGTTTTTCATTATATACAGAGTCCAATCATGTTGCATGCAATGATCTAAGGCATTAATCAACACCACTTTCAACTTTGTATAATGGGATATTGAGAGATAAACATTCTATTTATAAAGGATAGTCTATTATGGGTTATGGATAAAAGCGTATGAATCCATAGAGTGACTAGCTCTTAATGCACCTTGCTCTAGTTACAACACCTTGGCATGTATAGTTGTAATAAATCTTCTGAAGGGAATATGTAGTATTCAAGGTTGGTGATGGAACATGCATAGTCATCATAAGAGGGGTAAAGGTTACCTACATATGAATTAGTGGAGATCTATTGGAATCCTCTTGTTTCCCCCAAATCTTGGGTGGATGTCACATAGGCCACTAGAGGTGTAGGCATAGGGATAATATTGATAATAGAGGTTTGAACACTTGATGTGTAAGTGTTATCTCAAAAGGATTAGATGATAATAATAAAGGGCTCTTGTATTTTGATGTAGTAAATATTAGCTTGGTGTGTGGCCTTTGACACTAAAATCCTTTGGAAAATTCTACCCATGTCTTTAGGATATTGATAGAGACCTTAATAAATAAATAAATAAGGTTTTAACTTGGTTAGGATATACCCCATTAAATTCATTGGGATCAATTATATCAAGGCCCTTATAATTGTCTTGATCATTATGTTTATTTTGATTATCTTTATTATCATGTTCTAATGGAGTCATATCAACATTATCATTTGTGTGCACATATTCATTAATAACTACATCATTGAAAGAAGAAGAAACATTAATTGTATCCATTTTAGCTAGAGTAAAATGACTCTAATTATGCTCTATATGGGTCCCACTTGATCTAACATTGTGTGTTAGAGGAGAAAGGGAACTATCCCTATTGAATGACATATGATGGGATAATACAAGTATGCAAAAGGCTAAGACAAAAGGTTAAAATATATTTTGTGTATGGAAAAAAAAATCAAATCATAAATCCTTAGGAAAAAAAATTGAACAAAATTTATTTGTGTATGGAAATCAAAACTTAGATGTGAAACCCTAAGATTTAAAAAAATTGAAATAATTCTTTTTGTGTATGGAAATAAAAAATGAGATTTGAAACCCTAGGGTAAAAAATCTCAACAATAATTTTTTTGTGTATGGAAATTAGAAATGAATTTTTGAAACCCTAGGATAAAAAATCTAATACCTTGGAAGGATGGTTCAATGTGTGTTTAGGTTCAACAATATGTTTTACCCTAATTTTAAATAAGGTGATGAACTTAATCTAATTAAGACATAACTTTATAATATAATTAAAATATTAAGATATGACATTTAAGCATACATTTGATCAAATTTGACAAGTGGCATATACTAAATATAGTAAGTACCTCAAAGGGATGAGTACTTAAATTTTATAGTTGAGTGATTGAATATAAATTTATTCTGGTAGTGAAAATATGGATAAATCATGCTTGTGATTTATTCACTTTAGGAACCGAGTCTCTATTTTCATAAGGTTTGTTCTATCGGATTAGATCAATATTATTGATCCACATTGACCTATGAGGAAATAAGTAATAATTATTGTATGGTCACCTATGTTTGTCTGTATTTGATCTCTATTTCATGATCTCAAACCTTGATGATGCACATAACTCTATAAATCAATCTCCTTTACCTTGGAATCCTAGGTGTGCTTTTGAAGGATAGAAACCTATAAAATAAGGACAGTTTAATGGGTTGAGATGAAACCAATCATCCACATTTAATGATTTATTTTTGCCTATGTAACTAATACTTTGATAAGGGAAATTAAGCCATACATAGTTATCCCACCTAGTGTGATTGTGAAATTATGGTCCTTGGTTATATGTATGCAACTAATGATTTGACTTTGATATTTGATAATTACTGCTTTTACTTAGCTTTAGTGTCCTTCAGACTTGGCTTATGACTACTCATAGTGATAGATTAATAATTTTGAAAACATGGGTATATTTCTCAATGTGAAATAGTGTATATATGTCCTAAATAAGTACCAAGTCCCTTTAGAATGGGACCTTGATTCATTTTTATATGGTTTTGATCAAATAATTTCTCACACCATCGAACACTAAGATGATAGGCTAACCCTAAGGTGAGATTTGATTTCAAAAAATAGATATTTTTGGGAGTGGGTTGGTACCAACTATATTAGGTTAATATTGACTAGCAATACTATCCAACTATGGTGGAACCAACATGTGTATAGGAATACTGAACTGAGAACCTGAAGATGTCTGTGCATGATATATAGAAAATTTGTAAGAAATAATGAAGTTATTATAGGTGTGTAACAACATAATGGAATGGTTGACTCATAATATAAAATGCAAGTGTGAGAGAATGATAGATTATGACCTTGTTTGAGTGCTTAAGTCATGTGTGGTAAATGTGTGTCAAGCTTGTCATTGTCAATTACCAAAGATCAGATATTTATATCTATAATAGGATATGTATAATAATTAATCATACTAAAAATAGAGCCATGGATGGTATGGTACCTGTTGGCATCAAATTATGCACCCTAGGACTCTTTACTTAGCTCCAATAATTTGATGCAACATGGAGTCATCTCTCAAGTTTGTGAAAACTTGTAAAAGAGATGAATATCTAGTATAATGAGGGGTATCTCCCTAGATATTCTTTTAAATTCTTGTAAACTAATCTAATTATTGCTTATAGGGAAAGAGTTAGAAGTTTGCATGAAGTACAACTACACTAAAGTGGTGATTCACCAAGAGATATCCCACAAACTATCATACTTATATTAAATAACAAAGATTTCTAAGAACAAATCTAAGCCTTAAAGGATCCTAACATAAGTGATTCAATGTGAAGGTAAAATACATGAGACAATCAACAAGATAACTAGTCCAGGGGCAGATTGCACACCATCGAGATAAAAACTTACTTGAAGAGGAGCCTAGTATCCTAACTACACTTCACTTGACCTGTTAGATCAGAACTCTTGTTTAAACATGAAGTAAAGAGGAAGCAAGGATGATATTATCACTTAAGTTCACTATTCATCTCTCTCACACTTAGACAATGATGTTCACAACTTAGAATTAGACTTGCGTTCAATGTTCAAAAGTAAAGTACAATGTTATTCTAGCAGGGCTTCACCATACCAGATGTGGTATTAGTTTACAATGACCAAAATGGCTCATAGTTATAACAATTATAAAGAGAGAGAGGAAAAATAAGTCCAAGAGACACAAAGACACGTGTCCAAAGGTGGAAACTAGTTATAATTCATGTAGGTGAAGTGTAAGAGGAGTTAGAAACTGATTTACATATGTGTCCATTCCAAACAATCATATTCTTCCAAAATTGGTGTAACCTCTCTTTAAGCACCTTTCATGAAACTACCTTCATCATTGGCCTTCATTGGGCATTCCAAAGTTGACTAGAGGAAAGTGTATCTTTTGCACTGATAAGAGAAAGCTACAAGGAATCCTCTACCTACATTGGAAGTTTTCCAAATCATTTGTATTCTCTTGCACAAGAAGAATCATTATTTGTCACTATGATCACTCCTTTTAGAGCTTCTTGACACTTGGAATTAACATCTCCTTATTATCCATAACTAATATGTACTCTATAGTTAGACTGATGGAGTTCACAAATTTGTTGTAAGAGTATGAAGATGGACTGATGGAGTTTGTAGTTTTTTGTAAGCTTCAACATCTCTCCACTAGGCCTAGTGGCTTTGGATTGTATTTCATGGATTTATCACACCTGGGCTTATTCAAACACCTTAGGATCCTTCATTCATGTTTTTCCATGCTTATCCATGTTTTTCCCAACTTGTGTTCATAGCCACTTCAACCCTAACCTTCAATTTCCACCATTTTCTCTCTCTTTTACAAGTTTTAAGCCCTGAAAGTGGCCTATCTCTTAGACAAAAAAGGAGTATTGGCCCTTATTTTTCATGAAAAATGAATATTTTTGAGGCTTCAAATTCCATGGTTAAGGGGTCTAACCATCTCAATCTCTTCAAAAAAGGGGGCAAAAACCCTATTTTTTACATACTTTTGACCAAACCTCCTTGTAGATGCTTCTCCCAAACCTCCTTCAATAATATAAGCTATTTATACATGCTTTGCATGCTCATTTCATGCTTATATAACCCTTATAATCAACTAAAACCCTTCTTGCTAATGAAATTCTATGTTTACCCCTTGGGCCAAGGGTTCTCTTAACCTGCTTGTAAGGACTGAGTCCATTTTGTCAAAAGAGAGAGGTATTTGGGTAGCTTGGGAGAGTCTTGGGAATATAATTACATCTATTTTATTCTGGTGAGTCATGTTACAATGTTTGGAATCCTCCTTTCCTTCGTAGGAAGTCAAACTATACTTTGCCTTCATAAACTAGGACCCTACCTGTAGGTGACAGTGAACATGGGTGCCTTCCTATAGATATTTTCCTTTGACTCTTATAAAGATTTCAAGGAAAATCTATAGTTTCTACACTCTACCATGGTCAATTTTAAACCATTTCCTTTGTCTCGTAGACCCCACTAGCACTTCTAAAGCTTATCACTACCCACTACCTACCACAGTCTCCTTTGCTTGGCTATAGGTCACTCTTTTGATTTGATTAGGGACATAGCATAGATGGAACCTTCCTAAGATTATTATTTAAGCTCTCAACTTGATGATCATCTTGAATCCACCCTATATGGTCAAAACCATTATGGTCCTAGCTTAGTCCATAGATTTCTGATGACCTTTGTCTTAGTTGTAGAGGGTTGTAGGTTATTTTTTCATGTAGGAGTCATGTTAGTGCCTTTCAAGGACCTCTCATAGCCAAAAAACACTCATTTTACCTTTATAAGCCATCTTTGTCTCCTAGGAGTTCATTACCCTCATCAAAGTGTGACCTTCTTTGCCAATTGCAACTTTTCTACACTCCTCCATACACCTGAGATGTACTTTTAGCTGAGATGAGATGTACCATATATATTGGAGTTCTCTTCAATGCATGTATAACCTCATTTTGGGTAGAGAACACTATTTATGTACCATTCAAGTCACCACTCCCTTCTTCATGTCTTTTGTTCACTTCTTCATTGCTATAGGATTACTACAACACTTGTAAAAAATGGAGATTTGCACAAGGTAGCTGAGGGATATAATCTTAGTGAATCCATGTGTATGTGTTCATTGAACACTCTCAAACATCCAAACTTACTCCACTTGTTACCCCCATGTATCTACACATACCTCACAAAGACTAATCCACATTTCCAATTTATCCTCCTTATAAGCCACCTGTAGGTGTATTGACTCCATCTGAGCTTTAAACTTGATGTATCTTCTAATGTGAAATTACCTTATACATGTAACCTTGAAAATACACTTATATTCATTGGAGATCCTTCTTAAACTTTCTCAAATGAACACATCACCCTTTTTCAATGAAACACAAGATTTGGAAGGTATCTGGGACCTTTAAATGGATCAATTCACAAGGTTTTGAATGAGGTGAAATCCTACTTCGAAGAGACTAAGGTTACTTTGACCCAAAAAGAAAACATAACCATTCATGTTTATATTGATTTGAGACTTGCATGAAAAATGGTGATCCTTCTTCTCAAACTATTGTGAGAATCTTGATATGGCTATGGTGAAAAAAAGCCTTGACTATCTGGCTTTGTTATGGCTGAGTGTTTCATTGCCTCTTATCTCCTGCTACAGTAACATGGAAACCAAAACTTGGAGGGAAAAAAATGACATTTCTTCCAAAACAAAAAAGGTCTCCATGCATTTTGTTATACCAATATGGTTTTCATGTTTATTCCAACACTTCACGAGCTCTATTAGGATATGAAACATCAACACAAAGGTGTATGAGCTCTTGAAACCATGGAAACATCACCCTCATCCACAAAAATAGAAAACACTCCTTTGAAGATCTAAAGGGAAATATGGAAGTGCCATAGTGCTCCACATGTGCCAATTTTTTAGGGGCAAGGTTAGATATGGTGAGGAAGATATTTTGACCCTCATGAAGTGATTCCATGAATTATATTGTATAGACCACCTTAGTAGAAGAAGAAACCTATAGGGTATGGGAAATGACAAGTAGAATAGAGTGGTTAAATTCTCAGAGATGGTTCATAAAACTCAGCCCACCAATCTCTAAACTCCTGCTATGAAAATGAAGGTCAACTCATGTACTATCCACCCCCAAAATCACTAGACCTGAAACTCTTCTAGCTGACCATACCAAGTACAAACCTATGAATTTAAAAATGATTTCTAAGAGAGAAATAGAGAGATGGATAGGTTTTGAGTTATTTTTGTGCTTCCAAAGCTAGAAAAGCATAGGGATGGTTTAGAGAAGCTAAAGGGTCACACTCCAACCTTCCCACATGTACCACTCTTCCTCATAGGCCATACAAGTGTTTGAAACCTCTTATGTCTTCAAGAAAACTACTTTTTTGAATATTCTACCAATTTTTTTAGCTAAACAATTACTATAAATTAGAATTGACACATAGGAGGTGACATCATCTTTTTAATCTTGCATAATTCCCAAGAAATTTGTATAAGACATTAAATGTACTATTTTGGCTATTGAAAAGACCTTAGAAAGATTTAAAATGACCTATGGGGCCAAATTGACCATAATTAGACTATTCAAATCATGAATTAACACTAAATGACTTATGACAGACCCTCTAATATAAATTTTTGCTATATAGGTTGACCTAAATTGACTAGATAATCAATTTAGTCAACATTCTTGGCGATTTTACAAGGGTGGTATGCTTGTTATACCTAAGACCAGTAATATATCTTATCCATTGGGATATGGAGTCTCTCTAACAACTTTATACCACTCAAATTCCTTTGAAAAACACACCCAACCAAAAGAAAAAACACACAACTAGACACACTCAAAGGAAACACACATGTGTTTAACTATAAGACTTAGGGAACACAATCAAAAAATAAAATCACACACCTAAGCTACTATGTAAAAAACAAACCTCACAAGGAATAATATAGGAACTTTAGATGTATCCCATTCATAGGGATAGGTAAATATTCTCCATGCATCTTGGTCAGTTGAAAGGAACTACTTTTCTTGCACTTGTTAATGATGTAAGGGCCACTCCACAAAGCATCAAATTTGGTGTGTCTACCTGGTTTGGCTCTATCCTCATCCCATTTTAGAAATATGTCACCTTATTTGAAAAATATAGTACTTAATATCTTGTCATAATACTTTTTCATGAGCACTTGGTGGTGTTCCATAGTCCTATGGGTATTGTCTCTTGCTTCTTGCAGTTGCATAAGTTTAGTCAATCTGACTTGCAATGGAGTATTCTCAAGTAGTTCCAACTATTCTACAAGTTCTAGAGTAGGTAGTTCTTGAGAGATAGATAATATATCTTCCCTTCCATAGACAAACACAAAGGGAGAATTACCAATTGACCTCTTAGGAGTAATCCTATCAGCCCATAGGGCTGTCTTCAACTTGATATGCCATACCCTTTGATTATTTTCCAAGGTCCTCTTGATAATCTTGATAAGATTTTTATTAGTTGACTCTGCCAATCCATTACCTTGGGGTTAATAATTGGATTAATTACTCAAGTAAACTCCATTCTTGTTTTCCCAATCAAATTTTTTGGCACTCATGAAATCTAGTGCATTATCAAAAATGACAGTGTAGGGAACTCCAAACCTTGTTATGATGCTCTCATAGAGCTCCAAGATGGCATTTTCAGTTGCCTCTTTCAATTCTATAGCCTCTACCCACCTTGTAAATTAGTCTGTTGTATTCAATATCCATTTATGTCCAACACTAGAGGGAGGGTTGATTATATCATTGAAATCAAGGCCCCATTGCATGAAAGGCTGGTATACTTGGATGTAATTCAATGGAAAGGCTACAAGTTTTTATTTTCCCCAAAAGAAGGCACATTTAAGACACCTCCTAACCCAAGAGTAACAATCCTTGAAGAGGCTAGGCCATTAATACCCAACCGTCATTATCTTTGCAGCTATTATTTTTGGGGAGAAATGACCTCCATCTACACCATTGTGAAACTTTTCTAGCAAGATGCTAAACTGATCATTGTCAACACACCTTAGTATCACACCATTCACATCATTTCAAAATAGAATACCATCTACAAGAGAATAAGGAGTTGTTTGAAATCTAAAATACCTTCTTTGTGACTTATTCAAACCATTAGGACAATCACCATTTTGAAGGCAAAGAGAAGCCTAGAATTGCTTCAATCCTTTTAGGGTCAATAGACAAGCCTTATTTTGACATAATGTGACCCAATAATTTGCCTTCATGAACAACAAAGATAGATTTTTTTGGATTAAGATAAACTCCAAACTCTCTACAATTCTCGAAGACTTACCTTAGATGTTTCATGTGGTCATTAGCATCCTTAGAAAAAATAGTTATATCATCAAAGTATACAAGCAAAAACTCATTGATCAAACCTTTAAAGGCCATATCCATTACTCTTTAGAAGGTATAAGTAACATTATACAAACAAAAATTCATCTTTCTATATGAAAATATCCCCCATTTTATGGTGAATGTTGTCTTGAACTGATCCTCCTCATTTACCAATATTTGGTTATAACCTAAAAAGCCATCAAGTAGTGAAAAGCATTAAGAACCTGAAACTGCTTGCAAAATTTACTCCATGGAAGGTAGTGGATAATGGTCTTTGAGTGAAACTCTATTGAGATACCTAAAGTCCATATAAATTCTGATCTCTCTACTCTTCTTTCCAACAAGTACAAGGTTAGCTACCCAAGTTGAGTGCTTGATAGGATAAATAATCCTAGACTCAATCAATTTGGTGAGCTCTTTTTTCATTAGTTCCTCTATCTTAGGATTTATAGGCCTTTGTTTTTGCTTAAATGTTTTAGCTCTAGGTTCTAACTCAATGGTGTGATGAGCTAGACTTGGATCAAACCCTTTCAAATCCTTGTATTCCCAAGTAAATATATCATGAAATTCTTTACACAATTCAATGAAGGCTTGCTTTTTAGAAAGAGAACATATCTTACCAATTTTTATAAGTTTGTCTTTAAAAATCAAGACTCTTTCATAGTTATCTTCCTTTTTAGACATTCTTACCATTTTTTTCCTTCTTTGATCATCTTCATTAAACACACTCTCCAAAGTAACCAACCCATTTGGTATCTTATCTATCTTCAACTAAATAACTTGTTCTTTATATTGATTGTGAAGTTTCTTGTGGTTCTTTGAAGAAAATTCTGCTTCATTTTGTATGAAGTGTGCAATGTGTTTATCACTCTCAAACACTTTCCAAGACACTTAATTATTTGGAATATAAGGTCTCACAATGACCTTGATATGAGATTGGTCCTTCTCTTTAATTACATCAACAACTATATGAAAGTGTGCTCCTATCACAACCAACCTATCAACATGTTTATTTGAATCTCTTGGTATAGATTGGATATTGAAAGCATCAAAGTCCTCAATTAGATCCCACACCCTATACTTTTAGGACTTAATCAAAGGGTTATTGGTTGTATCTTGGTTTCTCACTTGATGTATAATCAATTCACTATCTCCATAGACCTTCAAATTCTTGATTTCCTTTCTCTTTGCCCATTGAAGGCCATGAACCAAGCCTTCATATTCTATCACATTACAAGTACAATTGAAATGGAATATATATGAAGAGTAATATTGGTTCTTTGAGGGATAAACCAAAATGACACCAGCTCTGGCCCCTACCTTGCTTCTAGAGCCATAAAAAAACATTTCCCATATCCCTGCAAGTTCATGATCCCCATTAGTGAGTGATGGTATAGGCATGTTCTTCTCATTCATACAATATACCCCTAATTCATTTTATTCTATGAATGCATAGGGATTACAATCATAATTTTTAGTACCATACTCATTAAGAAAGAGGTCAAAAATATCTTCAAGGGAAAGGATGCTTCACCACTAATGGCACCTTCTTCTTACTCACTAATTGTACAATTATGACTTGAATTCGTCTCCACGTATGGTTCAATGTGGAACCTTACCAAGGGATATGTTCTTATAGTTAATTTAGCTCCATATCTTGTTCTAAAAGCTAAAAAAGACCAATCAGTTTCAAGGTACCCCCCAATATGATCCATGAAGTCTCTTGACAAGCAAATAGCAAAATGAGCTGGAAGATCAACCACCACAATGTCTTGTAAGTTGGGAAACTTGGAAAATCATGGAAGAAAAATTTCAAACCTTTAACCAACCACATCATATTGGATGGATTTACATCAAGTTACAACACACGCTTACTATGGGGCTCATAATTTAGTCCCAACTTGTCAGCAACCACCTTAGGCATAACCATGGTACGAACTCCACTATCCATAATGCAATTATGAACCAATTTTCTCCCACAATGAGTGTGAGGTAGAAAGGTGGAGGCTTTTAAGATTTGGTGGATGTTTCTAGGACATAATTAGGTGTGTTGTTAAGGGCTACACCATTGTGTTTTGGAGCTTGAGGGGCTACATGAATGTTTGAGAGTTTTTTCTTGTAGAATTTCCTTTTGGCGAGGCATATGCAAGACTTCCCAAAGAGAAATGTTTGTCTTGGTATTCTTCAAAGAATAAATAATGTTTAGAGAGGAATTATTCACCTTGTCCTACATTGTTAAAGGTAATGAGGGAGCTTGAACTTGTTGTATTGGAGGTTTGGCAACCTTGCTCACATTCTAACTTTGAGGAGTAGTTTGACTAGTAGGATCTATTACATTGGTACTTGAACTTTGTGGCCTTGGAGAGGCACTACTTGGAGTCACTTGTGTTGTTGGAATATCTCCTAAATCCATCTTTTTATCCCTTGTGTTGTTTGTAACTGATGTATTTTGATTCAACACATAATTCTCTTCTACTTGGAAGTTCATAAAACCAATACTTTGGTTGCTACCTTCTCCTTGAACATACCTTTGCATAATTATTCTTCTACTGTCACATAAGGAGTAGCTCATTATTAAGCAACCAAAGCTTGATTACCATCTCCACCATTATGCATAAACTAACCTTGAAATTTCCCCTAATGATCCAAATGTTCCTCTCCTTGAAATAGATTGGTGTGTATTGGAACAATAACCCTCATGGAGGAAGTAGAAGTAAGATTATAAGCATTGGGTGGCCTATTGAAACCCTATTGACCTTAGCCTCTTCCTTGGTTATTGTATTGGGGTGGAAGTCTATAGCCTTTTGAAGATAGTATTGAGGATTGGGTGGAACACTTGTATGCATTTCTTTTTGTTTGAGCTGGGCTTGCAAGGATCGAATCATCTCATCCTTATCTATGGTATTATCTACCTTCTTTGGAGTGGTTTTAGGTTTGACATTGGTATTTTGGACTTGTGATATGCTTGGGGATTCAATCGAATTATGAGATAACAAAGGCTTGGAGACTCTTGGAGGTAATTTCCAAGCTTGTATCAAACTATTCTCAGCTTCAATGGCTATCTCATATGCCTCGGGTAAAGTAAATCCTCCCATTGATTGCAAAATTACTGCCACATTAGTGTCAATATCCTTGAGATAGGTGGGGAATACAAATCTTGGAGGAGGCCTCATGATAGGTGGCAACCTACACCATGTCTTTTGTAACCTTTCATTGAAATCTCCTATGGACTCATTAGGACCTCTCTTTATCACATTCAACTGGTGAATTAGTGAAGTATGGTCACTCTTACTCTCAACCCTATTTACCAACAACTCTCTAAAGCCATCCCAATTAGTAATACAACCACCTTCCAATGTCTTATACCAATCAAGTACCTTACCCTTTACAGACATGACAAGTAGTCTAATAGCTATGTTAGCTTGGGTGATATTGTGGAAACTGTAAAAGTTTGAAATGTCCCTAATGTTATTAGATGGGGTAATAGGACCTTATCCATTGAAATTAGGGAGAATTTTGGTATCATTGGGAGGGATAGGATCATATGTAGGAAGGTTAATTGGATTTTGGGTGTTGAAGGCTGGGAAAGGATGTCCTCTAGCCATCTCTTTTTCCTCTTCTTGATCTCCTATCTCCTCAACTTCTTCTTCTTCTTCTTCTTCAAAAACTTCTTATTTAGGATCTATAAATTTTAATAATGGTTCAAGATGTTGTTCTTCAAGAGGATCTTCAGATAGAGGGACTTGATTGAAGGATCTACTAGAAGAGGATCTAGTGAAGACCATGAAGTATAATGTGAAGAACTTGACCTACAATAAGAGATTCTAACCTTTTAGAGTCACCAAATGTTGGATTAGAAACACTTATACAAACTTGGGCTTATCAATACCAACATTCACCTTGACATGGAAATAATTAGGACTAGTTTTCCCATAGGGCATGCCAAAACTATTGGCATCAAATTGTGTACCCTTGGACTCTTTACTCAACTCCTAAAATTTGATGCAACATGGAGTCATCTCTCAAGTTTGTGGGAGCTTGTAAAAGAGATGTATCTCTAGTATTATGAGGGATAACTCCCTAGATCTTCTTTGAAATTATTGTAAACTACTCTAATACTTGCTTATAGGGAAAGAGTTAGAAGTTTGCATGAAGTAAAACTACACTAAAGTGGTGATTCACCAAGAGATATCCCACAAACTATCATACTTCTATTAAATAATAAAGATTTCTAAGATGAAATCTAAGCCTTAAAGGATACTAACATAAGTGATTCAATGTGAAGGTAACATACATGAGACAATCAAAAAAATAACAAGTCCAGGGGCAGATTGCACACCATAGAGACAATAACTTTCTTGAAGAGGAGCCTAGTATCTTAACTACACTTCACATGACCTATTTGATCAAAACTCTTTCTTAAACATGAAAGATAGAGGAAACAAGGATGATATTGTCACTTAAATTAAATATTCATCTCTCTCACACTTAGACAAAGATGCTCACAACTTAGAATTAGACTGGCATTCAATGTTCAAAAGTAAAGTATAATGTTATTCTAACAAGGCTTCAACATACCAAATGTGGTATTAGTTTACAATGACAAAAATAGCTCATAATTATAACAATTGGAAAGAGATAGAGGAAAAATAAGTCCAAGAGACACAAATACATGTGTCCAAAGGTGGAAACCAATTATAATGCATGTAGGTGAAGTGTAAGAGGAGTTAGAAACTGATTTACATATGTGTCCATTCTAAACAATCATTCTCTTCCAAAATTGGCATAACATCTCTTTAAGCACCTTTCATGAAACTACCTTCATAATTGGCCTTGATTGGGAATTCCAAAGTTGACTAGGGGAAAGTGTCTCTTTGACATTGATAAGAGAAAGTTACAAGAAATCCTCTACCTACATTGGAAGTTTTCCAAATCTTTTGTATTCTCTTGCACAAGAAGAATCATTATTTGTCACTATTATCACTCCTTTTAGAGCTTTCTTGACACTTGGCCTTAGCATCTCCTTATTATCCCTAACTGATATGTACTCTATATCTAGACTGATGGAGTCCGTAGATTTTTTCTAAGAGTCTAAAGCTAGATTGATAGAGTTTGTAGTTTTTTTGTAAGCTTTAACATCTCTCCACTAGGCCTAGTGGCTTTGGATTGTATTTCATGGATTTATCACACCCAAGCTTGTTTAAACACCTTAATATCCTTAATTCATGTTTTTACATGCTTATCCAAGATTTTCCCAACTTGTGTTTGCAGCCACTTTAACCCTAACCTTCAATTTCCACCATTTTCTCTCTCTTCTATAAGTTTTAAGCCCTGAAAGTGGCCTATCTCTCAAACAAAAAAAGAGTATTGGACATTATTTTTCATGAAAAATGAATATTAGGAGGCTTAATAAGGTCTTACTGACCAACTCTACTAAAGTATTTTGTCAAATTCCATGGCTAAGTTGTCTAACCATCTCAATCTCTTCAAAAAAGGGGGGCAAAAACCCTATTTTTTGCATACTTTTGACCAAACCTCCTTGTAGATGATTCTAAAAAACCTTATTCAAGTCTATAAGTTTTTGATACCTTCTCTCCATACTCATTTCATGCTTATGGAACCCTTGTAATCAACTAAAACCCTTCTTGCTAATGAAATTCTATGTTTACCCCTTGGGCCAAGGGTTCTCTTAATCTACCTGTAGGGACTGAGTCCATTTTGTCAAGAGAGAGAGGTATTTGGGTAGCTTGGGAGAGTATTGGTCATATAATTACATCTATTTATTCTAGGGAGTCATTTTACAATGTTTGGAATCCTCGTTTCCTTCCTAAGAAGTCAAACTATACTTTGTCCTCACAAACTAGGACCCTGCTTGTAGGTGACAGTGAATAGGGGTGCCTTCCTGTAGATATTTTCCTTTTTTCCTCTTATCAAGATGTCAAGGAATTTATATAGGTTTTACACTCTCTATCATGGTCAATTTTAAACCATTTCCTTTGGCTCTTAGACCCCACTAGCACTTCTAAGGCTCATCACCACCCACTGCCTGCCACAGTCTCCTTTGCTTCTCTGTAGGTAACTCTTTTGATTTGATTAGGAACATAGGGTAGATGGAACCTTACTAAGATTATTATTTAATCTCTCAACCTGATGATCATATTGAATCCAACCTATATGGTCAAAATCATTATGGTGCTAGCTTAGTTCATAGATTTCCTATGACCTCTGTCTCAATCCATAGAGGGTTGTAGGTTGTTTTTGAATGTAAAAGTAATATTTGTGCCTTTCAAGTACCTATCATAGCCAAAAAACACTCTTTTTCCCTTTATAATCCATCCTTTTATCCTAGGAGTTCATTACCCTCATCAAAGTGTGACCTTATTTTCCAATTGCAACTTTTCTACACTCTTCCGTACACTTGGGATGTACTTTCAGCTAAGATGAGATGTACCATCTAGATTGAAGTTATCTTCAATGAATGTATAACCTAATTTTATGTAGATAACACTATTTAGGTACCATTAAAGTCACCACTCCCTTATTCATGTCTTTTGTTCACTTCTTCATTGCTATAGGCTTGCTACAACACTTGTACAAAATGGTGATTTGCACAAGGTAGTTGAGGTTTGTAATCTTAGGGAATCCATGTGTATGTGTTCATTGAAAACTCCCAAACTTCCAAACTTACTCCACTTTTTACCCCCATGTATCTACACATACCTCACAATTACTAATCCACATTACCAATTTATCCTCCTTATAGGCCACTTGTAGGTGTATTGACTCCATTAGAGATTTGAACTTGCTGTAGCTTCTAATGTGAAATTACCTTCTACATGCCACCTTGAAAATACACTTATATTCATTATATATCCTTCTTAAACTTTATAAAATGAACACATCAACCTTTTTCAATGAAACACAAGCTTTGGAAGGCAACTGGGACCTCTAAATAGATCAATTCACAAGGTTTTGAATGAGTTGAAATCCTACTATAGAGAGACTAAGGTTAATTTAACCCAAAAGGAAAACATAACCATTCATGTTTATATTGCTTTGAGACTTTCATGAGCAATGGCAATCGTTCTTCTCAAACCATCAAGAGAATATTGATATGGCTATGGTGAAGAAAAGCCTTGACTATGTGGCTTTATTGTGGCTGAGTGTTTCATTGCCCCTTATCTCCTGATATAGTAACATGGAAACCAAAACTTGGGAAACAAATGACATTGCTTCCAAAACAACAAAGGTTTCCATGCATTTTTCTATACCAATATGGCTTTCACATTTATCTCAACACTTCATGAGCTCTATTAGGATATGAAACATCAACACAAAGGTGTATGAGCTCTTGAAACCATGGAAACATCACCCTCATCCACAAAACTAGAAAACACTCCTTTGAAAATCCAGAGGGAAACATGGAAGTGCTATAGTGCTCCACATGTGCTAATTTGCTAGGGGCAAGGTTAGATGTGGTGAGGAATATATTTTGACCCTCATGAAGTGATTCCACTAATTAGGCCATACAGACCACCTTATTAGAAGAAGAAACCTATAGGGTATGGGAAATGACAAGCAAAATGGAGTGGCTAGCTTCTAAGAGATGGTTTATAAAACTCAGCCCACCAATCTCTAAACTCCTACTATTAAAATGAAGGTCAACTCATGTACTATCCACCCCAAAAGCATTAGACCTAAAACTCTTCTAGCTGACCATACTAAGTATAAACCTATGAATATCAGAATGCTTTCTAAGAGACCGATGGAGAGATGGAAAGGTTTTGAGCCTTTTTTGTGCTTCTAAAGCTAGAGAAGCACAGGGATGGGTCAAAGAAGCTGAAGGGTCACACTCCAACCTTCCCACATGTACCACTCTTCTGCATAGGTCGTACAAGTGTCTAATACCTCTTATTTCTTCAAGAAAACTACTTCTTTTTTGAATATTCTACCAATTTGTCAGCTAAAATAGTTAATAGAATTAGAATTGAGGTGACATCATCTTTTTAATCTTGCATAATTCCCAATAAATCTCTATAAGACATTAAATGCACTATTTTGGCTATTGAAAAGACCTTAAGAAGACTTGAAATGACTTGTTGGGCTAAATTGACCATGGTTAAACTATTACAAGCATTAATTAACACTAAATGACTTATGATAGACCCTCTAATAATTTTTTTTTCTATATAGGTTGACCCAAATTGACTAGATAGTCAATTTGGTCCACAATACCAAGGTGAAATATATAGGTAAGTATCAGTTTAAATGTATATAATGTAAGCACCATATAATAATAAGACGTAGACATTCCATGTACACATGCCAAATGTAATTTATATCAAGGTTATCTAATCTATGTAAATTATATCTAGATAGAAAATGGTCAGCTAAAAATATGTCACCATGTAAACTTATTATGTATGAACATGCCCCCATCACATCTTGTATGTCCATGCTTAATCTAAATTATGTTTCACAGTTTAATTAGGATAAAAATTATAGTTAATTATATTTAACCATATAACAATGAAAGTACATAATTTAGAGATACCCAATTTTTTAATAATAACAAGACAATGATAAATAAGATAGGCTATGCAAAATAAGCACAAAGGAAAAGAAATGATCACACCTTTACTATAACATAAATTTGAGATTTTGGATTTGGAATATGACTATGCAGGTTGACTGTGTATTATTCCTAAACTATGATTTGAGCTTTGGATCCTCTTGGATAGAATCATGATTTTCATGGGTTCATCTTTGTCAAATTTGTGTTGGACAAATTCACGTCTCTATGTTTGTCTACATTTAACCGAGCCTATCTTATGTAGGGATGTGAAATATGATTTTTTGTCATTGGTTCATTTGAATTTTTTTTTAAATATTAGTATATCTTCACTTTCCTCTATTTTCAAGCACAATGAATTTAATTATTGATTCTTTGTATTTGAACTTGATTTTAAAATAGATGTCAATTTAAAAAGAGAGAAGGGAGAAGTAGTTGGGTCAGACAACTACCAAACTAGAGTTACAAACTGCGTATCCTCCATTCTTATAATTAGACCCCTTGTAGTTCAGGTGATATATAGACAAATATATTAGATATGGATTTAATCTCATCTCCCTTGATGGAGATACAATTGGATATCATTTGTTTAGACTTTCATTTGATACATGAAGTATTAAAACTAAAAAAAGTAGTCCTTATGAATGGAAATAGAAATTTATGATATGCCTAAACTCATTTGGAGGAATGTATTGACATGACAAACCCTTTATTTTTCCATCTTCTCCTTAATGAAATGAATTTTAAAAATGTATATATATATATATATATATATATATATATATATATATATATATATATATATATATATATATATATATATATATATATATATAATTTTGAATTAGGACTTATTGACATGTAAATTGACATTAGAAAAGTGAAAAAGAGAAAATAACAAAACAAAGATAAAATGGGGCCACACTGAGAGGAAGAGAGAGAGGGGAAGATTTGAAATGCACCAATAAACCTCTAAGTTAAGGTAATTAGCAATGGCTCAAAAATGCTAACATTATTATGATAAAGAGTCTTGCACAAAATTTAGGTGTCTACAGTCCATTAACCATTTATAACTATATATCTTACATCTCTTCCACTCAAAGTATACCATGAGAAACACATGTGGAAAACATTAATATGTAAACCTCTAGCATAGGGAAATAAACATGACGTGTATGATATAACTGAGATAAAGGAAAATAAACATTGTAATCCATTAGAAGTGAGATTTGGACTTAAGACAAAACCAATATTTCTTACATAAGGTCAATAGCCATGTAAGTGAGATAAGTAAATGATTTGAAAGTGTTGTCAAGTAACTTATTTTTTATAGGATCTATAATACTATTGATGAAGATGTTTGTGTTTAAATATCACATAGTGATGATAATCTCACATGTTTCAAACATTATCCTAGGATACTTTGGAGTACACCCTTACTTACTTACTAGTTTACCATTCAAGAATCACCTCTAGGTCTCTTAATTCATTAATAAAAGGGTATATTTTAATATTGGTCTTGAAAGACTAGTGAATTTATTCTAATCTCTATCTTTTAATGATCCACACTCTCTATTCTGATTAATCAAATTCCCACTAGAATATTTTAAGCAATCTATCCTCTATTAGCTTATTAGGTTTGCAACCTTGAAATAGATCTTTGTTTTAAAACAGATATTTATTTTTCTCCCTTTTGGATGATAGTTGCTAGAACAAAATTATCTCAACTTTTGTATGTAATTTAGCTCCAAACAACACAAATTCCCACTCAAAAATCTTCTCTTTATAGTATTCTTAACAACAACTACAAGCAAAATAGTATTAATCTTCAAATTTTGAATGATCAAGAGGTTAAATCTCATTTTTCAATATGATCCTTCCCTATAAATTATCTTAATATCACATATTGATGCGAATAAGGATATACATTACTCAACTTTCAAGTGGACTTGTTTCTATACTATTTTTGCTTTCACATTCAAAGAGAGAATAAGAAACTAAGAGAGAATGCCGATGTCGGTTAGTATGCCGATGTCGGTGGGGGCAGTGGTATCTGCGGCCGGCGTCGGTCGGGGCAGTAGTCTTTGGACAAGGTCTGGTCAAGTTTTTGGTCTGTGGACGGGTCTGAGACAGAGTTTGGGCCTTGTTAATGGTCTATGCAAGGGTCTGGGCAGAGTTGCAGGGACAATGGATAGAGTGTCTAGTTTGAAAAAGAGCCAGATAGAAGATAGAGGTAGTAGGGAGATGGGGAGATAAGGATTCAGGTCTGGTCTGGTGATAATATGGCTTAGAAGCAATAAACAAAAAATTGATTACAGAGACATTCTAAGCTATTGAAAATGACATAACAGAAGAGTACGTACCTCTTGCCTACTGAAGAAGTGTAGGAGGTCAAGCTGTTGATGTACCTATTGTTGATGTAGAAGACTGTTACAAGGTGAGGCTTCTGATACCTATTGTGATTGCTGGTGTAGAAGCTTGTTGTGTGTACCTGAGAGAGAGAGTGAGAGGTCTGACAGAAAGATTGGCCGATTGATTGATCAGATTGTAAGATTCAAGAGTTGGATGAAGAGCAGGGGTGAAGGGAGGATAACGGATGTAGAAAACTATTATGAAGGAAACTGATGCCGGTAATATCATCGACGTTGGTTGATGATTGATCGACATCAGCGGTTGGAAGACAGGAAAAAGGCTAAAAATAGCCTTTCATCTATTTTCCCAACTGTCGGGTTTAAGTGGCAGGGTAAGAAATAGTCGAGAGGGGTTAAATGGTTGTGAGGATGAGGAATAGGTCATAAATGGGTCATGGGGGGATGAAGGGAATCTAAAGAAGGGCATCTTAGGGTGGTGAGGTGGCAAGGGAGAGAGAATTATTAACTTAAAATAAGATAATTATTTCAAATTAATAAGACATAGGTTAGGAGTGGTTAAGAGGACTAAGAGGAAGAGAAGGGGAGGACGACCAAGGGAGTAGACACGATTTTGGTGTCTACATTTGCCCCTTTTTATCTTGTTGGTTGTTCTTGATGAACTGTAAGACAAAAATAGGAGTTGATTTCCCTAGGTATGGGATGAGGTTGATTTCATCTTGTTGGTTATTCAAGTGAACTGCAAGACAAAAACAAGAGGGTTGGTTGCCCTGATTATGGATGAGGTATTCCCCCTCAAAGTAGGAGTCAAGGGAAGGGAACCTAAAATCAAGTGCTGATTTGATAGAAAGTGGATGAAAAAAGGTAAGTGTGAACACTGCAATAGTTGTAATTGCGTGTATACCACTGCACGAGATGGTCAGGTCAAATTGTCACAGGTCAAGGGTTGAGGAGTGCCAAAATTGAAGTAATCAGGCCCCAGCATTTGGTCGTAGTTGATCGGGTTATTCAATCTAAGCTTTAGCTCCAATGGTCATCGTGTTCTAGGTATCCCAGGCTCAGGAAGTGCTCCTAGAAACATGAAAATGTCATAAGTAGTGGGGATCATCCGGCTTGCGATCCTATACTTGTGAAGGTCATAAATAGTCTGCACACAATTTTGCTAACTAGTCGTGTGGTAGCATACATGCAAAAACAACCAAGGCAACATTTGTCTTGGAAGTGGTCAGGGTCAGAGGAGATAGGCATGATCTCCATGGTCTTTGGTCAAGACAAATTGAGATAGATAGTTGGTCAAATAAATGGGTGGACAAAATAATGTGGCCGAGCTAACCTCAGAACACTGAGTACTGCCTACATAGCCCTTATGTGAAGGGCCTCAGGCCAATGTAGTTCTCCCTAAAAGGGAGGAAGAGGCTCAAAGGTATGGATTGGTCTTGGTCAAGGTCAAGGTATGGTCAAAGGAGGTTAAAGGAAAGAATGGTTTGTCCATCAAGGAGACGAACAAACAAGGGTGGTCGAGCTAACCTCAGAAGACGTTGTGTCATCTGAGTGCTGCCTACATAGCCCTGGTTTAGGGCCTCAGACCAATGTAGTTCAGATGAAGAGTCAAAGTGAGTGATGATTGTTGTGGTCAAGTGTTGAAATGATGAGGGTAAGATGATGTTGCATCCTTTTCCATATTGTGTGATGGTGTATTCTGCAACATTGGTCGAGTGGTCTTTCATCCCTAGCAATTTTCCATATTCATGATGGATGTATGCTAAAAATGAATTGAGGTCTATTTATGCTTCAGTAAGTATTGGTTTATGCTTAACATAAATTATGTCTGGTCGATAGTTGCCATGTGTATTGTTATCCACAGAAACTATGTGAAATGGACTAGGTCATGTCGATGGTCTAAAAATGTTTTGGTTGGTTTGGTTTGAGTTTGGTTGGATAGATAATGATTTGGTTGGATGCGTGACCAAGATGTGTCAAAAGTGAAAGGTGAATTGCTCTTTCATTGACAAGGACCAGAATGATGGCATAGGTAAGGGGTTGTTTAGAAACAAAAGACCCGTTTATGCATTGCATCGTTGACCAGTGGTTGTGTTAGAGAAGCAATCGAATCACTTGACGTTAAGTGAGCTCGAAATCCCTTGAGTATGTTGGGGTGATAGGATTGATTATGAGATGGAAGGGGGAACCCTTTTTGGTAGGAACAACTTTGACCCTTTTATAGGTGACCCTGAGAACGACTATAGACAAGTCCATGACTTTAAAGGTTGTCAGTCAGTTTTTTTTTTTATTTTTTTGAGGGTGCAAACTGATCGATGCGAAAAGCCTATGAGGGGATGTTGTCTTGCTTTGTGGTCATGTCGTGAAGCTGATCGATGCGGGAAGCTTCAGAGATAGTGTTGTGTATGTAGCAAAATTTAGGAATAGCCATCCTTCGAGGGAGTGGTCTATATTCTACTTTTTATGTTTTTGATGTGACTTTGGCCTAGCTGTCCTTCAAGGGAGTAGTCTAGTAAATACAGCAATGATGATGAAGCTATCCTTCAAGGGAGCTGTCTACATTTATAGTTTTATGACCTTGGAATATGCATTCCACTTTTATATTTTTGTTGACTGGACTTTTGGTCATGGACTTGACTATAGAGGTTTAGAGGGTTTCCCTTTTATTAAGATGAAGTGTTCATGCTTGAAAAAATGGTTAGGATTGAGGGTTGAAGGAGATAGGAATGACGGTGATAGGGACTATTTAAGGGATCGATCTCAAGTTAAACATCAAGTGAATAATTACTTGACTAATAGTGGACTGGTCAAAGATGCAAGGCATAAAGGGGCTCAAGTTCTGACAAAGTCCTGACCCATGATTGTGTTATGATGTAAGGTCTGAGTCAATTGGGAGCAAACTTGCCCCATTTGCTTCATTCCAAATTGGTCACATGTTGATTGATGTTGAAGGAGTTGGTTGATGTTTGGTTGAGGTTGATTGATATTGGTCAATGTTTGGTCAAAGTTTGGAGTCGATGCTGAAGAAGTTGGTTGATATTCGGTCAAGGTTTGGTTAAAGCTTGGTCGAGACTTGGTTGATATGATTAAAAGGTTGGTTGATGTTTGGTCGATGTTTGGTTGAGGTCTGGTCGAATGTTTGGTCAATGGTCGGTTGAATGTTTGGTTGAGGCCTAGTTGAGGTTTAGGATTAAAAGAATGATTGATATTTGGTCGAGACTGGGTTGAAAGGTTGGTCGAGGCTTGGATGAAGGTTGAATTCCCCTAGCGGCTAGGGAGAATGTTTGATAGATTGGTCAAGGTCGATTGAGGCTTGGTGGCCAAATTAACTGTGTTGATGTCGAATAAGGGGGTTAAAGGTAGTGAAGGGACCATACTCTGGCGTGGAGATCCCAATTTAAGTGATGAGGTTTGAGAAGCATGGATCGGTGTTGATGATTTTTTGAAGGGGTGCTCAAGAGGATCCTTGATGAGAAGGGAATCCTTTTTCTGGTGTTGATGAATGATAGCTTTAAGAGTACAACAATGCTCAGTGTCATGTCCTGGAGTGTGGTGATAATGACAGAATTTAGAGTTGTCGAACCAAGATGGTCTTGATTTGAGAGTTGATGAGTGGGGTAGTGATGAAGGTTTGTTGACAATGTGGTCAAGAAGAAGGGTGTCTTTCTCCAAGCATTGGTGAATGACAACCTTGAGGGCACAACAATGCTCAGTGTCATGTCCAGGCATGCGATGATATGCACAAATCTGAGTGTCATCGAACTAGGGTGGTTTTGGTTTGAGGGATTGATATGGTTTAAGAGGTGAGAGATTGATGCGAGAAGACTACAATAAGTGCCGTAACAGTAGGGCATAAGAACCTACTAATGGGTCTGGATGTTTTGTTGCAGTGGGGGTTGATGACTTTGGTTTGAGAGGCATAAGAGGTATTGGTCATACCATCATTTTCGTGGGTGGTGTAACCACACGCGGAGATGGCACTTTGGTGGTGATAGGTGTTGGATGTTTTGGAGAAAATATATGTCTGATGGGTTGAGAGAGTAATGGAGGTGACTTGCCTCTGTGAGGTATGGGAGTAAGAACCACCCCTATTAAAGTGGATAGATGCAGGCCCAAAATTGAAGGTAATGATGAAGGTGGGGGAGAAATCCTCCAGTGTGGTTTAGTGGCCTTCTTTGATTTGGGTTGAGGGCCACCATTGTGCGAGGTGAGGTTAGATATAGGTTTGGGTTCAGATGTGGACGGAAGTGAGTGAGATGTAGCAATCTCAGGCAAAAGGCAGGAGGAAACCGTGACTAGGTCTTCCTCGATTGAAATGGATGAAGAGACTGGTTCTTCTCTTGGTGGAGAATAAATAGGAGAGTGTGGCTCTGCAGTTGGATAGAGCATAGGAATGGTCATGGTCTCGATGTGTGGTCTAGGCATGGGGAATGTATGATATGTATGATCCCCCATTGATGATAAAAAGGATGAGGGTGAGGCAGCTGGTGTGGGTGCCATCAAAGCATCCTCCAATATGAGAGAGGTCGATGGAGGACTAATAGGAGAAGAAAGTTCTTCATCCTATGGAGGAGGAATAGGGGAAGAAGGGTCTTCCACTTGTGAAGGAGGTTGGTCAGGGACAAGAGAAAAGATAGTGTCGACCGTACGTATATTATGGTCTTGAGGGTCATTGGTCATGGTCTGGACATTGTTTTGAGTAGGCGGGTGATTAAGAAAGGGTTGTTTAAAGATGTTGATGTGTTGGTTGGGTGGGGCATTCGGGTTGTCCAAGATGAGATCTCCCTTGTCTAGCATGTCCTAGATGATGTTTTTGATGGTTTGACAGTTGTCCGTGTTATGGCCTTTGACACGGTGATAGTTGCAAAAGTTGTTCTCCCTGTACCATGCAGGGATAGGTGTTGAGGGGTTGAATTGAAGTGGTCAGATTGAAGGGAGATTGAGGACCCCCTGATTGACAATTTTATCCAAGATAGAGGCATATGACTCTCTAATTGGAGTGTATTGACATTGTATGGATCGTCATTGGAAGTGTCTATTGATGTAGTCTAATGTTGAAAATTGAGGTCGGTTGGTTGTTGTTGAAGCTGATGGTCTAAAGATGACAGTGTTTGCCGACCCCTTGGACTGGGAGTGGGTAAAAGAAGGTTTGGATGAAGAAGGGTCATTAGATTTTGCGTTGTCATTACACAATTTGACCTTATTTTCATTAATGGCACAGAGTTCAAGCTTTCTTGCCATGGTGAAAGCTTCATCAAAGGAGCAGAATGTTTAAATCCGCAAGGTAGAAGAGATGTGCCTAGCACATGCTCGAGAAAAGATCTCAATGAGCTCAGGTTGAGGCAAGGAGAAGGAGAGCTGGTTGATCAGGCCTCTCCATCAGGTGACAAAATTGACTATGGATTCATCGTCAAATTGCCTAATGGAGTAAAGGTCTGTGATTGAGACTTGTTTGGTGATGTTGATAGAAAAATGGTCAAGAAATAATTGGGCGAGTTGAGTGAATGAAAAGATAGAATGTCTGGGAAGAGAACTATACCAGTCAAGGGCAGGGCCAGAAAGTGACATGGGGAACATGCATAGAAGTAACGCATCGTCATGTACAATGAGATAACAGGCATGTCTGAATGCCTGTAGGTGTTGTTGCAGGTCTTCCTTGCTCTGAAAATGAGAGAATTTAGGAAGCTCCCACTGACTGGGATACGTCCTGATCAGGATGAAGGGATGAATGGGTTCATTGCAAATTTGCTCATATGACAGAGCATTGCGTGAACCAGAAATAGAGGTCTCTAGGCTAGACATCTTGTCCATCAGCATTTTGATGATGTCTGCTAATGGATTGGTAGATGGGGTGCCCCCTAGGTTGTAAGGTACCTGGAAGGTGGTCAAAGAGGCATATGACGTACTTGGTTGCGCTTATGTAGGTGCAACATAAGGGTAGTGCATCATAGGGATAGATGTCGTGGTCAAAGGGGCTCGTGCCATAAAGTTGGAGGACATAAGTTGACTAGATACCGCCAGAGGTGGTTGAGTGGCAGCACTGGTAAAAGGATAGGTTGTCACTCCCATGTGTATAGGTGCAAGAGTGGGTGAGGTCGAGACAACCAAGTGCTGGTATGGTGTATAACTTGGTTGAATTGTGTGTAGTTGAGGGGGCAATGACACCCCGATGGAGGTAGGTTTGAAAATAGATGGGGAGGCCAAACTTTGCGTATTAGCCATGGTCGAGTGACTGGTCAAGACAATAGGCTAAGTCATGATGGGTTGAGTAGCGGGTGACATCGATGTCATTGCCGCTACACCTGAAAGGTCCTACATTTGGTTTCTTGCGAGATAGTTTTAGAGGGCTTTGACATTGAGTTCCAAGAATATTTTGAAATCTTGGTCACCTTCAAGGACAATGGGGATCTGAGTTGGGGTTGGTTGAGTAGGAGTTCTTTCAGTCTCCGAGTGGAACTCCATTATAGGACTGGTTATGGACAGGGAAGATGGAAGCGGTTGATGCCTCACATGGTCAAGAAGAGCCTTGGTTTGATTATGTGTCAAAACCATTCAAGGCAAGAAGGGTCAAGTTTTAGAAATTGTGTTTTTTTAGTTTTAGAAACTCAGAATGTGGTTTTTGGTAGAAAAAAGGTCAGGTTTTAAGGCTATTGTTTTGAAAAAAAGGACTGTGACAGTGACCGACGTCAGTTGAAAAATTGATGTCGGTGAGAAAAGATGGTCGACATCAGTCAGATAACCGATGCCGGTGATGAAGGTTGCCGACGTCGGTGGTAAAATCGATGCCGGTGACTGTGGTTTCCAAAAACTCATAAAATTTGAAGATTCTTGGAAAAAAAAGGAGAAGAACGTCCTCACTAGCTCAAACAACTAGATAGGAACAGAAAAACAAATGGAGACAGGTAGACCGTAAGCGTTAAATCTTAAGAATCAACTTTTAGAATCTTGTGGCTTATGCCTTAAAGTGATGTTTGGGAAGGTTGGCTTGAAGAATGGATCCTAGAAGAGGTAGTCTATGGATGGTTTTAGGTTTGTTTAGGTGCTCAAGAGTCTGGGTTAGGTTCGGTACGTGGCCTGGTGCTAAGGAGCAAGCTCCCCTCACTTCATGAGCCCAATGATAAGCTGGTCTCACTTAGCTAGAATATACCTTCCCTAGAGATTATCCTCCGCCAGAGAACGGAGTGGGCTTTCCCCTTGGTGGTGAAATCCAAGTGAGATTGTTAGGGAGGGGTAAGGTATCCACTGGGGGATGAAATCCCAGTTGGGCCTTGTCTCAGGTAAGTTTGATGTTTGATTTGTGCAAGTGATTCGGTTGTGTAACATAAGTGTGATTAATTCATGATGCGGTCTAATTACTAGATGTGGACTAAGAAATGCAAGCAAGCAGAAATGAAATGTAGTGTGTTTTAAGCCCAAGTCAAAATGTTAGTTCGTATGAAGACAAGTGGAGAAAGGGGTGAAGAGTATGATTTTTGACTAGTCTATGATGCAAGAAAAGAAAGAAGAGTTCTTTTTAATCCTACTAATAGTGTCCTTTAGAAGAGAAGAAAGAGGTGAAAAGGGAGAAACCTAATGCACCCTATATGAATAGAAAGAAAAGAACCCAAGGAAGACCCTAGGGTCCCACCAGGCATGCTAGAATGTTTCTATACAATTTTCACTTTCACATTCAAAGAGAGAATAAGAAACTAAAAGAAATAGTCTAAGGCTTGTATGTACCTGGATGAAGTCGTGCTCACCATAATCCAGACGTTGTGAGAAATCCTCTTTGGTTGTGGAGGATGACACTTGAAAAGGAAAGAGACTAAAACACGAAAAGGCGTTAGATGAGGAGATGGTGGGCTGCCAAGCAAAAGCTTGATCTCAGAAGTACAATGACTTCCTTGAGGGATGTCAACCCACTGATTGATAAAAATAATGTCTGATAAAAATTAGAATGATAGAAAGACTGAAATGATTAAAGACTAAAAAGGAAATGAAAGCAAATGCTTACCTGAATGGTGTTGTTGGCTTGGTCATAGTCACCGGCATCGGTGGTCCTATCAGCGTCAGTTGGTCAAGGTCTGCCGACATTGGTTAGTATGCCGATGTTAGTGGGGGCAATAGTCTCTACAGCCAGCGTCAGTCAGGGCAGTAGTCTTTGGATGAGGTCTGGTCGAGTTTTTGGTCTATGGATGGGTTTGAGATGGAGTTTGGGCCTTGTTAATGGTCTGTGAAAGGGTTTAGGTAGAGTTGCAGGGATAATGGATAGAGTGTCTAGTTTTAAAAAGGGCCAAACAGAAGACAGAGGCAGTAGGGAGACGGGAAGATAAGGATTTAGGGCTGGTCTGGTGATAGTATGGCTTAGAAGCAATAAACAAAAAATTGATTACAGAGACATTCTAAGCTATTGAAAATGACATAACAGAAGAGTACGTACCTCTTGCCTACTGAAGAAGAAGTGTAGGAGGTCAGGCTACTGATGTACCTATTGTTGATGCAAAAGACTATTGCAAGGTGGGGCTTCTGATACCTATTGTGATTGCTGGTGTAGAAGCTTGCTGTGTGTACCTGAGAGAGAGAGTGAGAGGTCTGATGGAAAGATTGGCTGATTGATTGATCAGATTGTAAGATTCAAGAGTCAGATGAAGAGCAGGGGTGAAGGGAGGATAATGAATGCAGAAAACCATTATGAAGGAAACTGATGCTGGCAATATCGCTGACGTTGATCGATGATTGATCGACGTCGATGGCTGGAAGGCATGAAGAAGGCTAAAAATAGCCTTTCGTTTGTTTTCCCAACTACTGGGTTTAAGTGGTGAGGTAAGAAATGGTCAAGATGGGTTAAATGGGTGCAAGGATGAGGAATAGGTCATAAATGGGTCATGGGGGGATGAAGGGAATCTTAGGGTGGTGAGGTGGCAAGGGAGAGAGAATTATTAACTTAAAATAAGATAATTATTTCAAATTAATAAGACATAGGTTAGGAGTGGTTAAGAGGACCAAGGGGGAGAGAAGGGGAGGACGACCAAGGGAGTAGACACGATTTCGGTGTCTATAGGACTCACCAAAAAGTTTGTAACTTTCAACAAGCAAGACAACTCTCAAACTTAGCCATATTTTCTTAATCATAATCATTCCATAAACCTGTGAGAATATTCATGTAATGATATTAAGCTTCTAAAGATTATGCACAAGTTCAAATCTTCAATTAGGTCACTTAATGCCCAAGAAGCTAGAATCAATCCTAAAACTATTGTAGGGCTATGTATAGGCTTATTAGGCCTTAAAATGGATATTATATCTTTATGATATTTATTATAGTTCCTTTAATGACCTCTTGGACTATCTTAAACCACTTATAATGACTATAAACCAATCTTGTTATTAGTTTCCTAATGGATTAAACCTAGTCACAACTCCTACTCTATTTTAGGCCTATGTATGCATAATTACGCCTTCTTGGGATTGGTTCAACTTGTATAATGATTTGTACCACTTATTTAAATGTTTTATAGTGATATATCAATCTTAAAAAACCTCCATATAAATTTTTAAGCCAAGGAATAAAATTAAAAAAAACTCACTTTTTATCCTTGTGGAACCTTATCGATGACTACCTATAAGATTCTAGAACATAGTCAGCTGTAGTTGAATTTGTAGACATCCATTCATCTTAAAAATGAATGGATTAGATTAAAAATACATTTTATCAACTAATCAATGAATTTTATAAGGTTTCATTAGCTAAATCCCAAGTTATAAGTATTTTTATCATAAATACCCTGTTTTAGGGTTTCATAAGGTATATAGAACTTGAGAATTTATATTTGATTGTTCATAGAGTCTAGAAATGATCCGATCCTTATAAAAATTGTATTAAGAGCCTAAAAACCTTATTTAATTCCTAGAATAAAAACTTCAACTTCATACAAAGTTTTCTATGTGAGTTCAGACCTTTATGTGTATGGCTACGAGTGAAAACCAGGGTTTTTGATAGTATTTTGTCATAGTATTTTAAATATACATATAATATATTTATAAAAACATCAAAAGCATGTTCCCAAGACAAAAAAATCATGGGATTCAGATGATCATAACCAAAATACTTTTGAGAAATACATCAAGACTATATGTAGACCTCTGTCATATTTAGTTCTAAAGCCTTGTATTCATAACCACTAATTATAATTCATTTAGAAATCATCAAATAAGATCGAAAACATCAAAGATCATAATATTACTCACTGTATAATCCTTTGAAGTACCATAATATTCTTTATATTGATCTTCACATACACACATTACAATCTTATAGATTGTCATAATAATACATAGGCCCAAAGGACTTATTCTCTCTTTTTTACATCTCTTCATTAACTCATATTTAAAATTATAATAATATTATCTCCTATGTAACAACATGATTTTCTTTGGTCTTGGTCTTGAAATAGACCTGTTATCACATAGATTTTACACATATTCCTTAATGTAGTAGCTTGTTGTGCAAAAACTAATGACACAGTCGGAAAACCTCCAAGCTGTAGGACCTTGGAGAATTGAGGTTAACCTCTAAAGAAGGCCAACTTCCTTTCACTAAATATAGTACAACTAATAAAATATCAGATTTATAAATTTTTTGCTTATTTAGTGTTCTTACTCCTAAACTAGGGTTTGATTGGGGAAAAGAGTTTGAGAATAAATTTTGCAAAACTAAAAATGGTCATTACACCAAATATTTTAGTGGATTTTAATGCTTGCTTTAACAAACACAATAGAATAGAAAAATAGATTGAAATTTATTTGAGCACAGACTCATGCAAATGGGAAATCAGAGGCAATATTTTATTATTTTTTAATAGAAGGGAAAATATTCTTTTATTTTAATCAAACAATCTTTCATAAGGGTATAAAATACCACAAATGAATTTTTGTGATTGAAATTAGAATTAAACTTCTACAAATATTTAAATAACTTGCATACATAGGGACTTCTCATATAAGAAAGTTAAAATCTTCAATTTATTTCATTCTACATGTTACAACTTGTAGAAAATATATTCAAAATGTAGAATAATATTAATAACAACAAAAAGATAGATTGGGCTATAGGTTTCTACCCAAATTTATACAAAATATATCATAAATGAGATACAGTTATCAAAAACTTCAATTCCTACTAGAAAAATCATGCAAATATGGAACTTCATGCAAAAAGAGGCATGATCTTCAACTTATGGCATCCTTTGACTTTATAAAACGGTTTGGAAAATAGCATGCAAGAGTTGGGTGTAATCTTCAACTTAGTGTGGCATGGATAGACTTGAGATATCTTCATGAAACACCTCTCCTTCTCCTCCATGCAACTGCAAGTGACTCTTCATGCAAAATGGGGCACCAAAGTGGAAATCAATGTTTAATTAAAAATAACTTAGAAGTGACACATGTTACTTTTTTGCAAAACCCTAAGTTAAAATTTACAAGTGAGACTTTTACAACTTGCAAGTCATACCACTTTGTCAAACTAGATTTGCAATTTTTAATATGTGCTTTTAAAACTTTAGCAATTATAACTTGTCAAAATGAAAAGTGTAATTTACAATTCTGATTTTTACAATTTCCAACCTATCAAAATATAAAGTGTAAATACACATGTCTCTTTCTCAAAAAGAGCTATAAAATATAGTTGCAATTTTACAATATACAACTTTACAATTTTTTTACAATAATGAAAATACAATATATGAGAATATTTTCAAAAGAAGGAATTAATCAATTTCCAATATTTCCTCTACCTCTTTGTCTTTCTTAGCTTGTAATTTCTAAACATATGCATCAAAGGCCTTGAAAATATCCTATATTATTTCATCTTCCCCAAAAGAGTAGAGGTTGGTAATCTCACAATCTACTAATGTGTTGAATTTTTTTTCCCTCAAATCCCTAATTTCCTGCATATTTTTACCCATCTTATCCAACATATTATGATACCTGATGTAACAATGGATAGCACTCAAGGTAACAATTATATTTTTATAAGATTATTTTTCTACCATTTATATTAATTTACTCTCAACCTCTTCTACTGAAAGGAAGTTATCTTCATAGTCTGTTAGCCTGCATGACAACTTATTCAATAAATCTTATGTATCATACAACATGTCAATGGCCTTGTCATGGCCAACCTTGACCTTATGTGTAACTTCTAAGAGAAAATTTATCCTAACTTGTGTAGCTCTATCCAATTCCTCCTATTCTGCATCATTTTTTAGTTTCCCTTCAATAAGGAGGATGTCTATATCAATAGAGTCTACAACTGTCAATTTGGGATAGTAGAGATTCAAATTCTCTATTTTCCCATCATATTTATTAACCAATTCTCTTAATGTGAGCCTTCTTTCCATAAAAACTATATACTAGTCCATGATCATATCAATAATATTATTACCTTTGGATATGATCTCTTTTAATCATTCCTTAGTATCCCTTCCCATGCTTGTAATTTTAGTCACTGCATCAATTATTGCCTGATCTGGAATTTGGTTGATTGGCTATGTTGCTTCAGGTTGTGCCGATGCACCACTGGGATCTATGAGTTTGTTTAATGTAGTCATGACTTATTGAACCTTATTTTTCATTTCATCTTTGGTAAACTTGTCACTATGTATTCTCTCAAAGAGGGAGTTAATTCTGGATTGAACATCATGCTTTAACCCTTCCCTCATTGGATGTCCAAGGTGAATCTTTGATATCTGATAATCCCCCACCACTAGATCTTATTTCTATTTTTCTGGTGGGGGACTACAATCTCCACATATATTTACCCTTTTTCATCACACAATATTCTAGATAAGGTCTGAGGAGTGATCTTGTATTTCTTCTTCATGTATGAAAGATTGAAGTCTAGTGTACTTGGGGAAATCATTTGCTTTCATTTCTTTCCCCCTATTTGTTCTAACCAACTGGGGGTAACATCTTGCTATGTAGACACTATCACTTGAGAATATATAACTAAGGTTGTTGCACTAGTAGACATAGTGACAAGTGTTAAATATTATGTTGATGTTACCATTGATTGCTTGGTAGCTGTTTGTGCTATTTCATCCATCTATAGGTTGCAAGTCCACATTTGCATCTAAGACTTATTTTCCCGCTATTTCCACTAAAGGTGATTGGGAAACTACATAAGTGGAATAGGTGGGGACAATGGAAATAATTGTGTCTATTGGGGGTGTAGGAGGTGAAAGTGATAATAATGGGGAAGTAGACACAGGAACTCAAAACTTGGGAATTGGTGGAAGTGTAGAAGCCAAAGTATTAAATGAATCAATTAAATGGGTTGGGACACTCAGGGATGGTAAGGTAGAAAATATGAAAGGGGATGAAGATGAATCAATACTTATCCTAGGAGTTAGAATGACTTGTGAAACTGAAGTTAGGATGACTGAATCCATGGTTATGTACTACTGAGTTGTGTTGGAAATAAATGGGGATGGAATGGAAAGAATTATAAATGGAATGGAAGGAGGGAGTGAAATTTCGGGAAGGGAAAGTGGAGTGGAAACTTAAGTATCCATTGAAGGGGGACCCTAAATGTACACTTGACTTAATTGCACTGGTTGAAATGGACTTACTATTATGGGTAAGGTGGTAGGAATGAAGGGTGGAATCACTTGAGATGCAGAGGGAGTGGAAATAAGAGGTGGAGGTGTTAGATCTATAAGAACAATGTAAATAGGTGGAGGGTGAACTACAAAAATAGGGGTTGTCACTATGATTGATATAGGGGTTGAAGTTGTGGAGGCTCCAACTATAGCTGTGCCCTTAGATGAGATGATGATTAGTTGGTCCATTGCTACCCCATCCTTGCTAGATTTCCGCTTCTTAGACTTAGATTTCTTCTTTTTATTATGAGAGATCACTAATCCCTTTGGTTATTCTCCTATTATCCTATTAGGACCCTCTATTAATGAAGGAATTCCTTCTTCCTTAAGATTTAGTAGATTTTCTATGATACTCACTGTATCTTTGGTCACTTGGACCCCTTTGCTTCTGAGCCAATTGATCATTTTATTGATCACATGTGTTATTATATCTATCAAAGAAAAGGAATCAAGGATTGACCACCTTACTGGTGGAAGGGGTTGAGTAATAATCTATTTGTCATAGTTTGCATCCACTGGGGACTTATCATCCACCAAGTCCTCAAGGATTGGTGCTAAATCAAATGATTTAACCTATTCCAAGGTCACTCTAGAGTGGTCCTTCAATCTGACCTTCTCTTCATCCTCTATATCCTCCCAATAATATTCAAAATATGGAATGTGGAAATAAGTAGAGATTCCCAGTGTGCTAGTGATGTTACCATAAACATCATAATATGGCCTTGACTCTAAAGCCCTTAGTGTCATCTATGTCATTTCTCCTTCAACACACTTCGATTTTAGTAGGGATGGGCATGTGTATCTACCAATACTATTTGGGAAATATGTTCTTGACTTATGCTTATTGAATAGAAGCTTATGGGTTTCAACAAGTTGTCTTACCAGCTTCATCAATGCCCATTTATCACTAACATATCTGGGGAGTGTGTAGGGGCAGCCACTAAATCTGCTTACCCTAATTTAAGAATAGGTGGGGAACTAGATTAAGTAAGATCCCCAACATGTGATTTCTACAATTGTAACTTTTGAGAATCTCATTCTCGCTAATTATTTGTTAAACATTATGATGATGTAATAAATGAATGCATAGTTGACTCCCCTGAAGTGTTGCCTATTGTCCTCCAATGTGAGGTCAGGGTAATAGTTATAAACTCTACTTATTTCACCAAGTACTATGTTGAGGCCTGGGAAGGATCATCCATTGGCCAATATGTATACAAAGTAGGAAGTCATATAGAACTTTCTTGTTATTTTCACCTCCATCAATTACTTGTAAAGGGAGTCACTAATGAGTCGAGCTTAGGGGATGTATTATGCATTTTGATGAATGACCTAAATGTACTGATACATCCATTCTTGGAAGCTCTTAGCATCAATACTACCATTAATCCTGTGTAACAATATTATTATGTCTCCCACAACATCTTTGAAGTCAATTCTTGTCAATGTCTTTGGAAATATGGTGGAAGCAACCTTAGGGGTCTTAAGCCATTATTTGTTTATCATTCTATGACATCCTTCTCTCTTGTCTTGAAAGAATTATTGGGATGTTTCTAGAGTTATGTCAATATAACTCTCAAAATCTAGTATTACTATTAGTGTAGGTTTTTATTTTTCCCTATTTTTTAATTAAGAAAATTGTATTTCTTGTGCATACATGAAGTTTTCCTACATTTGTGGGATAGGCTAGCTTATGTGGAGGTGTGTGTCATAGATGTGTCATAGGTGTCATAAGAATGTCATAAGTAACTCCCTTGATGGGAGTTACTTCTCTATTCTTAGCACCTTGTCACCACTTTTCATAGAGGAGTTATAGTCTATTCTTGGGGTGCCTTGTCCACTTTTTGTGGAGGAGTTACTACTCTCCTATATGTATTCCTCACTTTGGCCATCTCATGTTAATTAGATTTTGGTTTTCTCCATTTTGTCTTGTGAAATTTAGCTTCTTGTATAATTTCAAATTGCTTTAACATCTATGTGGTGTGCACTTGCTTCATCTCGTGTGATCACGTCTCCATTGCATTCAAATTATCTGAATTCTGGCAACAACTCCGATATGGTATCAAAGCCACTCTGGTAATTGTGTGTCTAGTTATGCTATTCTGAAATTCTTACTTTGATTTCTTAGTAGTTTTTTTGTTTAACTCCATTATTTTGGTAGAGTTTTTTGAAAACTCATGCAAATCCATATGAAAACTTGTTAAAAAAAAATTACTTCTGAGTTAGAATTTCCAAGACATCTTATAGATCTATTGTGGATTTAGCAAAGGAAGTGGAATTTTTTTTTTGGTCACTCTACAGGAAAAAGATAGATCTCTGCAATCTGGTTCTGCTTCTTGGACGTTAGAGGGGCTGACTTTGTTGCAAGCTGCTGGGTGCCATTGTTATGAGCAGAGGGAGGAGCAACACTTCACTCATTCAGTCTAGGTGTTCTCAATCCATGCACTCAGCCTATAGACCCATGCACTCTCCAATAGTAGTCTAACATCCTTCCAGCAGTTCTTCCAGCATGCTAAGCAGTAACAACATCCTTTCCAGCCATGCCATCAGCTGTACGGCGCTCAACGTCCAACAAAATCAGAACCTTTTTTCTGAACTGTGCTTTTTTTTTGGGGTGCCACTGCTGGCATTTGTTCTGCTATCTAGTAACTAGAAGTGTACCCTTGTTTTTGGTGAGAACATTCTGCCACATCTGCTGTTCATTTGTTTTTTCTGCCAACACTTTTTTTAAAATGTCGCCCCTTCCTTGCTTGGCATCCCATGTGGCAACTTGAACTGGGCATTAATAATTGCTTTTTTAAATGTTTTCTAACTTTAATCACTTCACAGTGTCATTTAGTATGCTGGAAAACAAGTAAGTTGAAAACAATTTTAAAAAAGAGCAATTTATAGGTTTTTAAAAAAACTTGTATCTTCAACCTACAAAGACGAAGGGTGAGGCCCGGGTTGGTAGGTGGCCAATTCCCCCTCACACAAACCTCTTTTGGATTCCTCGTTTGGTGCTAAATCTAATGAGTGGTTGGAAGGCCACTTTCTCTCTCAAAACAGGCATTTTAAAAATATTTTAGTGTTTTTTTTGCAAAAACACTAGTTTACGAGAAAATTGAACCTTTAATATCTTGCAAACGGTAGCTTGGATTTGGGTGCTATTTTTTTCACAAGTGTTTGTAATTCAATTCTCTATAGCGTAGGTTTGTTATTTGTTAAAAATGTACCAGTTTATAAAGTGCCAAAAATTTGGGTCTCCTAGGACGCATTTTCGGCTGAGTTCGACGTCCTATTTGCTTAAGTCTTGCACTGATTGCTCTAAGATGCATTCTCAGCTGAGCCCGACATCTTTTAAGTGTGCACTTACATATTTGGGGGGGGCTCAACATTTGGGGGGGGGTGTGATTGCTTTTCACAACTTGCATATCTTTGCATTCATTCTCCTTTCTACATAATTTCACAACTTGCAATCAACACAACTTCACCTAAATTCAGCTTAAAAATGGATTCTTTTCAACTTAAACCCCTAACACCCTTCAACTATCATGAATGGAAGGTTAAAATGTCAATCATTCTTAGAAGCAAAGGGTTGTATAGGATCACCATGGGTATTGAAGTAGAACCCAACATTGATGCTGAAAAGGTCAAGTGGTACAACTGTAGTGATGAAGCCTATGGATTACTAAGCTTGTCTATGTCTCTAGAACTTAGCTTCCATTTAGAAAACTCTAAGACTCCTAAAGAAATATGGGACACCTTAGAAAACTTATTTGGGAAGCTTGATGAGATGAGAGGTCATGAGCTTGAAAATGAACTCATAAGTCTAAGTCCTAGCAACTTTGACACCCTACAAGATTTCTTCACTAAGTTTAAGGCCCTTAAATTGCAATTGAAAGAATGCAGGATAGAGAAGAAAGATGATCAACTCATCCTTTCTATTCTCGCAAAGTTAGGTCCAAGCTATTTAGTCTTTGTCTCCACTTTCCATGCCACAAAAAGTGCCCTTGGCACTACATGGAAAATGCCTTCTTTGGATTCATTCATTGCCGACTTGACTAGGGAGCAAGATAAGCTAATTCAAATGGGCACAATGAAATCTACTCAACCCCAAGCTTTTATTTCTGGAAATGGTAAGGATAAGACTTCAACAAAGGAGAAAAAGAAAAAGAACAAGGACCAGGAGAAGAAGAAAGAAAACAACAATCCTGTCAAAAACAACACTGAGTCTTCCTCCTCCAATATTAAACCTAAGAAGGAGAAGGTTAAGTGTGCCTATTGTAAAAAGATAGGGCATGATGAACATAAATGCATGAAGAAACAAATAGATCACCTAACTCATCTTCTAGAGAAGCACAACATAGGTGTTCCTGAGTCCATCAAGCAGAATTCATCTACCCAAGATTCTACCAAGGCAAAAGGCAAGGGTAAGGAGAAAGAAAATGGCAAGGCCCTTGTAGCTACTACAGCTTCTACATCATCATGGGTCATTGATTTGGGTGCTTCTCACCACATGGGCTCTTCACTAGTTGAGTTTTCATCTTTAGAGCCTTGTAACATGACTTCAATTAGTCTGGGTGATGACACATCAATTTATGTTGCAGGGAGAGGGTCAATTGAAATGGAAGGAGGAACATTCAATAATGTTCTAAGTGTTCCTTCTCTTTCAACCAATCTCCTATCAGTGTACCAAATCACTCACATTAGTTAGGGCATGAGAGTTAAGTTTTCACCAGATTTAGTGGCTTTCAGGGAGTTGCATAGTGATACTATAGTGGCAGTGGGTAGGGCAGATCACCAAGCATGGTTATACACCTTCTCTCATTTTGCACCAGATTCTTTTCCAACAACATTGCTGACTCATTCAGATGAAGTTAGCAAATTGTGGCATGAGTGGTTTGGCCACCTTAACTACCACTACCTTGAGCAACTTTGCAAACATGACATGGTAATTGGCTTTCCTTGTGTCCAATTCTCAAAAGAAATTTATGAGGGATGCTCCCTTGGGAAGCATCCCAAAGCAAAATTTGACAAAAGAAAAGCTTGGAGGGCTTCACAACCTTTGGATTTAGTCCACAGTGATGTATCGGGACCCTTTCCCAAACCATCTTTCACAAGGGCCAAGTACATCCTCACTTTCATTGATGATTTCTCTAGGTACACTTTGATATATTTTCTCAAACAAAAGTATGAAGTGTTTGAAATTTTTCTAGACTTCAAGGCTCTTATTGAGAAATAGAGTGAGAAATCCATCAAGGTTCTTCAAACTGATAATGGAGGGGAGTATGTCAGCAACATGTTTGAGTAGTTTTGCACCACAGAGGGGATTGATTTGCAATGCACAATCACTTATAGTCCTTCACAGAATGAGGTTTCAGAATGCAAAAATAGGTTCTTGAAAGAGATGGGTAGGGTAGCTGTATGATTCACTCCAAATCCTTAGCACCACAGTACTAGGCCAAAGCCATCAATTGTGCTTGCTACATTCAAAACAGGGTTCCTCATAAAGCTTTGAAAGGGATAACACCCTTTGAAGCTTGGCATAAAAGGAAACCTGATGTTGAACACCTTAGGGTTTTCAGATCCTTAGTCATGGCCCGCATTCTGAAGAAGAAATGCAAAGCTATGGAACATCATTCCAAGCCTTGCATCTTTGTAGGATATCCGAATGGTATTAAGGGGTATCACCTTCTAGATCTAGTCACTCATGAGTTCTTCATCGAGAGAAGTGTCCACTTTCAGGAGAGTTCTAGAGACTCAACACTTGACACTTCTTCTCCCTCATTGGATCTACTTCTTCATGATGATTCCTCATCAGATTCAGATCAGCCATAGCAGGTTCTCGAGCCAGAGACATCTTCTTCTTCTTTCATTTCAGATAGCGAGGATAGTGATGCAGAGTCATCCACCTCTAGTTAGTCAGATGATGAGGAGATAGCACCTGACTCACCCACTTTTGGGCCACTTTGGGCCAGACAAACACTTGAGAGTGCTGGCACTTGCGCAGGAGATACCGTAGATGACAGACATACTAGGGGAGATTTTTAGAGAGATCCACATGCCTTCTTTGCTTCAGTTTTGGATCCACAAACTTTTTGAGAGGCATCGGCAGTACCTGAGTGGG
Organism: Torreya grandis; assembly: GCA_037957365.1. Taxonomy (NCBI): domain Eukaryota; kingdom Viridiplantae; phylum Streptophyta; class Pinopsida; order Cupressales; family Taxaceae; genus Torreya; species Torreya grandis. The sequence goes on from JARHVA010000206.1 coordinate 4,601,556, forward strand.
TTAGTGCTATGGAGGAAGAATATTCTTCGTTAATCAAAAATCACACTTGGGATTTGACTTCGCTTCCTAAGGGAAGAAAGATGGTTTGATGTAGGTGGATATATCGGACCAAGTTTGCAGCAAATGGGTCAGTTGATAAGTACAAGGCATGACTGGTTGCCAAGGGTTTCTCATAGGTGGCAGGCATTGACTACTCAGAGACCTTTACACCCATTGCAAAGATGACTTCTATCCGACTCACCTTGGCTATTACCATAGCACATGGTTGGGATGTGCACTAGATGGATGTGAAGAGTGCTTTTCTTCACGGAGACCTAGAGGAGGAGATCTACATGGAGCAGCCGCAAAGATTTATTCAAGATTCTTCCTTAGTATGCAGACTTTAGAAATCCATCTATGGCCTCAAATAGGCCCCTCAGGCTTGGTAGGCCAAGATGGATTCCTTCCTTCTCACATCGGGTTTCACTAGGTGCCATTCTAATCCCAATGTCTACTTCTTACGGTAGGATGATTCGCTCCTAATTTTGGTTCTATATGTTGATGACCTTTTGATCACTGGGAGTTCTTCATCAGCTATTGTAGCGGTGAAGGCATCTCTTCAGGATAGATTTGACATGACAGACTTGGGTTTGTTGCACTACTTCCTTGGCATCAAGATCTTACAGTCAGATTTAGGGATTTCTCTTGCATAACCTAAGTATGCTCTTGACTTATTGGCTCAGTTTCACATGGCTGATTGCAAGCCATCTCCGACTCCCTTTCTATCAAGAGTCAAGCTTGAGGCTGACTGTTCTTCACCATTGGTTGATGCCACTCAGTATCAACAACTTGTTGGTAGTCTCATCTAATTGACTCACACCAGGCCCACCATATCATATATAGTGGGACTTGTCTCTAGATTTATGCAAGAACCTCATGAGCTGCATTGGAAAGCAGCTAAGAGGATCTTGTATTACATACAGGGTTCACATAGATACAAGATTCATTATAGATTTGGCATAGAGGTTGACTTGGTTGGATATACAGATTCATACTGGGCTAGCGATTCATAGATCGCAAGTCCACTTTTGGTTACAGTTTCTCTCTAGGATCTAGTCCTATCAGTTGGTCTAGCAAGAAGCAAAATGCTATTGCTATATCATCCATACAGGTAGAGTACAGGGGCGTTGTTAATGCAGCTACTGAGGCTATTTGGCTTTAGGGGATACTTTTTGAGTTTGGTATTCCTATCAGGCAGCCCACCATCATTTATTGTGACAACTAGAGTACCATTCAGATTTGCAAGAATCTAGTTCAGCATTAGCAGACCAAGCACATAGAGATTCACATGCATTTCATTTGGGAGCTTATTCATAGTCAGGTCATTGACTTGATATTTTGCCAGTCTTCAGAGCAGGTTGCAGACATATTCACCAAACCTTTCACTGAGAGCAAGTTCATTCATCTACAATCTCTTCTTAGGGTGCAGTCGACATCTGCAACAACATCATCTTTTGGGGGGGGGGGGCTAGCCTCTTCTTTCTTTTATGTCTCTCTTTTGGGGGGGAGTTTTTTCCTACAGGTTTTCTCCTTTTCTCTATTTTATGGGAGATTGCATTTGTACATGGGTACCTCATCAGGCCTAGTTGCTGGGACCCATTTTTTATTTCCAAATTGCCCACCTAAGCTGCGCTTATGGGGGCGTATTAGTGTAGGTTTTTATTTTTCCCTATTTTTTAATTAGGGAAATTGTATTTCTTGTGCATACATAGAGTTTTCGTACATTTGTGGGATAGGCTAGCTTATGTGGAGGTGTGTGTCATAGATGTGTCATAGGTGTCATAAGTAACTCCCTTGATGGGAGTTACTTCTCTATTCTTAGCACCTTGTCACTGCCTTTTATGGAGGAGTTACAGTCTATTCTTGGGGTGCCTTGTCCACCTTTTGTGGAGGAGTTACTTACGTAATCTCTTATATGTATTCCTCACTTTGGCCATCTCATGTTAAACAGATTTTGGTTTTCTCCATTTTTTCTTGTGCAATTTAGCTTCTTGTATAATTTCAAATTGCTTTAGCATCTATGTGGTGTGCACTTGCTTCATCTCATGTGATCACGTCTCCATTACATTCGCATTATCTAGATTTTGGCAACAACTCTGATAATTACAAACACTAAATCAATGAAATTGAGGTCTAGATTTAAAATATTTTCTCCTTCATAATTCAAGACCTCTCTTTTATCAGCATTATAATGTTGGTTAGGTCAACACCAACTCAAGGATTTAGATCATTAGCGGAAAGGCTGTTGCTTGTGGCAATCTCAAGTCATAGATAATCTAGATCCAATCATTTTTGAATGCTACAATTATTTTGGTCCAGAAGTCCCATAGGTCAATATGACCTAGGTTTGTATCTATGATCTCAGTAGTGTTGAACTCTAGGCTGAGAGTCATATCAGGGCCTTTTGATTTAGACTTCATCTCCTTTTGAGACATGAACTCTGGAGATAATGCTTGGTGAAAACCAACTACAAGAGTTGGTGGGGTTTTTAGGTGTTTGAAGTAGGTATAATTTCTGGTGAAGATGGGAGGTGCTTTGAGCAAGTAAAAAGTCCATGGGGTAATGGTGCTGCAAAAACAAGTTGAAATCTCAGTGGAGATTGGAGGTGATCTATACAGGTTGGATCTCTGACAGATCTATAAGGTATAGATTACAAGTGGGAATCCCAACATAACTAAGAGGTGCTTGGAATAATAGTGGACCCCATAGAGATTCTAGGTGCTTGAAATAGGTTGAAATCCTATAGAAAGAGGAGGTGTTTGAAACAAGTCCAAAGTCTATAGGGACTTGAAGGTATCTCATAGGGAATATTCTCTATTTATTTGGGGAATATATGATGGTATATTTGCCTAGACTTCAGTAAAAATGGAAAACCCTAGATTCAAATGCAAAAATTTTTTGGGGAAAATCCTAAGTTTTTCACAATGAAACTCGAAAATGCAAACCCTAGATCTCAACTAAGTGGAAACCTTGGAAAAAACAACAAATTTTCAAACTATTCAACCTCTCAAATAATGACAACAAAAAAAACCTTAATTATATGATGCAATGAAACCCTAGATCATGGAAACAACCTTGTGGGAAAGAAAATAACTTGAAAAGCTTCAAATTTTAGGAAACTAGCTTCTAAGAAAATACAAGGGTTTCAAAAAGAATACCGTGCAGTTCAAAATGGTGGTGTTTTACTTGCATATGTGGCTCAAAGTTTGTAAGGACATGGCTTGGTGCATGGTTTGAGGTTGATGTCATGGCACAAAGGTCATTGTCAAAGCTCAAAAATGCAATTAACAATTTAAACAATGAATTAAAATCCCCAAATTTGCATTACTTATACCTTAAAAACCTTGTAATTAATGTGGTCATGGAGGTAGTTGGTGGTGGAAATCTGGAGTCATGCAATTTTATAATTTTACAAATTGCATGTTGACCTCCATATTCTGTGGGAAGTGGAAGGTTAATTTCTATATAAAAAAGAAGGTGGAACTCCACTTACAATTTGTAATTTTGCAAAATTTCAAATTGCATTTAGAGTTCTAGATTCATTGGCTTAGGTTGTTGGTGAAATCTGAAACCTGGGTTACAATTTACAATTTTGCAAATTGTAATTTTCTCTCTAAGTTCTAGATTCTGGGTGAAGTGTTTTATGGGAATTAGAACTCTAAATTCAATTTGAAAAATTGTAAATTGTAGTTTGAGTTCCAAATTCCATTGGGTGTTTGGCTTGTAGGATCTAGGAATCCACTTGTAATTTGCAATTTGTGCTTTGTGGGATCCAGAGCTCTGGTTGTAATTTTTAATATTAAAAATTTCAAATTGTAATTAGGGTTTCAGATTCCACCAATTAGTGTATTATGGGATCTAGAGCTTGGGAAGTAATTTCTAATTTTATAATTGTAAATTGCATCCATAGTTCCAGATTTTGCAATACAAAGAGAATGTGGGTTTTTGGTCAATTCAAGGGATTTTATCAAAAAATTATGGGGTCTCCCTTAGTATATTTTATTTTTTGATATTTTTGAGACAAAAATATCAACATTTTTGGTGACCTCTATGGTATGATTACCTACTAATCAATTTATACCTAGTAGCCTTTTAGTTCATTGGGCATGGAGTCATCTTAAGCTTAACACACTACAACCTGATGAAGAACAAACTAGGATTCTCCTAAAAAAGAACAAAATAGGGAAAAAATATAATAAACTAAGGAAATAAAAACTCTTAATGGGTTGACCTATACAAAAGCACTTATTTGGAAACACAACTAAACCTATTATATACATTTTTATTTTATTTTTTGGAATGAATTACTACCTCAAAATCAAGCTTTTAGGTATATCCCATTGATTGGGATAGGCGATTTCGATCCATTGAGCTTGGATAGCTAGAATGTATTAGCTCTTTTACACTGAGTTATAATATATGGACTACTCTATATTACATCAAACTTATTGTGTTTGCCTAGTTTAGCCTTGTCTGCATCCCATTTGAGAACCATTTCTCCTTCATCAAAGCTCCTATAAGATGTTTCTTTGTTGAAAGTCCTCTTTATTTGAGCTTAATTTGCTTCCAAGACTTTCACTGATTGGTTCTTGATTTATTCTATTTCTATAAGTTCAACCAATTTACTATCATTTCATTATTGTCAATCAAATCCAATTGGTGATTGAGCTCTAAAGATGGTAACTCAATTTATAGTGGGACTCATGCTTCCCTTATATATACCAACATAGATATGGAGTTACCGATGGCTCTCTTAGGAGAGATTCTACCGACCCATAGTGCTGATTTCAACTTTATGTGCCACATCCCTTGGTTATCCTCCATTGTTCTTTTGATAATTTTGATGAGGTTCTTGTTAGTAGACTTGGCCAAGCCATTAAATTAAGGGTAATAATTTGAGGAAGTAATTAGGTACACTTTATGATTTAGAACCCATTCACTCACTTGAGTTCCCATAAATACTTTGGCATTCTCTGAGATAATGGTGTCAGGAACACCAAACCTTGTGACTATGCCATCCATGAATTCTAGGAGAGATGCCTCCATGGCATCTTTTAGTGAAATTGCTTTAGTCCATCATGTGAAATAGTGTGTTGTTATGAGGACCCATTTATGGCCTGCACTCGATGTTGGATTGATCATACCAATGAAAACCAATCCCCATTGAGTAAATGGTTGATTTGCTTGAATTTGTCTAAGAGGGAAAACTGCTAATCTTTACTTGTTGATGATGTAAGGAAAATTTTCTTAGTTCCTTACCCATTTATGGGCATCTTTGAATAATTTAGGCCAATAACAACCCCCTTTCATTATATTGATGGCCGTGGTTCTTATAGAGAAATGTTCTCCTGATGAGCCATCATGAAATTCTTTGAGCACCTTGGGGACTTGATTATGCTCGATACATCTTAGCATGACTCCATTCATATATTTTATAAAAAATATTCCATCAATAAGAACATAGGGATTATATTGGAGTCAAAAATACCTTTTCTTTGACTGATGAAATTCATACAAGTACTCACCAGTCTGTAGGAAAATGGTCATGTCACAAATCCAACTACTAAAAAGAGGTGGATTAGTTGTCTAAGGTGCACTTTGAGCATATACTATGTCAGATACTTATTCAACAATCTTGATATCAGAAGCTAGTTGTTCACACAATCCTTTTCCTCTTACATGTTTTTTGATTTTGATGTCCACATCATATTTCATGATCTTTGTGATCCATCTTGCTCTTTTTTCATTTATCTCCTAGCTAAATAGGAACTCTTTGACACTTTGATGACTCACCATAAAATGAATTTTATTGTTGGAGAGCATATACCTAAATTTATTGAGAGCTTTAATCACAACATATACTTGTTTCTCCATGAAACTATACTTTTATTCATAATCCTTTAGGGATTGATTGAAGAAAGATATTGGATGTTCTAATTGTTATTGATTGTGCTAAGTCATAATAGTTGAGATGCTTCCTTCCCCTCCAAAAGCATAGAGAATGAAATCCTTCTCATATTTTGGGTTGACTAGGGTAAGAGCCTGAGAAATAGCCTATTTAATAGCTTCAAATCTATATTTTCCCTCTTGTGCCTAGCTGAAGATGATACCCTTATTTAGCATTGCAGTAATGGGTTTGGCCATAAAGGTAAAATTTGGAACAAATATTCTTACGAAGTTGATTTTTCTAAGAAAGCTCTTTAATCCTTTCTTATGGCTTGGTAGTGCTAATGCAAATATAACACTTATTATTTCTAGGTCTATTGTAAGACCCTCTTTTGACTCAATGTATCCTAGTAGTTTCTCTTCATGAACTATACAAATACACTTCTTGGGATTGAGGGAAACCCCAAACTCTCTGCACCTTTTGAAATTTTTTTGAAGGTGATCTAGGTGTGCATTAACATGATTTGAGTAGATAGTGATATCATCTATGTATACTAGGATCATTTCATTTATCAGACCTCTAAATGTCAAAGAGTGTGCCAAGATATTTGAATAGTGTTTAAGCAACAATGATGATTCTTATAGAGAGAGCTCCAAAATTCCAAGAGAAGTAAAATAATACATTTGATTGATTAATTTACCTTCCAAAAAGGAAAAGTGGGGTACATATAGGGAAAATTAGGGCAACATGAAGAAGCCCCTAATTTTCTTAATTAACTAATTAAAAATAAATATAATTATCCTATAGACCCTTTATAACTAACCTAATGAAGCTTAAATAACATAGAATGGCCATATGACTGTGTAGGCAAAACCCAATGGGAAAAAACACTACACTAACACCCCGCCTTAAGCGTAGCTTTGGTAAGATGAGAATTAGGTTCTGACATTGAAAGTCTAATGAGGTACCCAAGTACATAGTGATGAACCTCCATAGGAGGAAGAAAAAGGTGGAGTAGCCCTAACCCCAATGAGAGCTCACAAATGAAAAAATTTGCTCTCTGTGAAGGGCTTGGTAAAAATATCTACAATTTGCTCTGATGTTAGATAGTATCAAAGATCAATGACTTGCTTGTTGATAAGCTCCCTGATGAAATTCATGTGAATCTCTATGTGCTTGGTCCTTTAATGGAGAACTAGATTCTTGTAAATCTGGATAGTCTTTTGGTTGTCATAGTAGATGATTGTTGGCTTATGAAACTAGACACCAAATTCAGTGAGAATACCCTAAAGCTAGATTGCTTCAGTGGTGGCATTGATAGCCCCTTTAGATATCTATAGATAGATAGATTTCCTAAGTCTACAAACTAAGGAGGTATCTTACACAAAGCCTTGTGGTTGCTTCATATATATCTCTTCTTTGACATCACCATGTAGAAAAACACTCTTTATGTCCATTTGGTGAACATCCCATCAATGTGCAACTATGATGGCTACAGGGAGTCTTATAGATGTTATCTTGGCTATAGGAGAAAATGTCTTAGTGTAGTTTCTGCCAAGCACTCGAAAAAACCCATTTACAACCAAATGAAATCTTTACTTATCAACTGACCCATCTACACCATACTTGGTCTGATAAACCCATTTGCAATGGACCAATTTTCTTTCTTTTAGAAGAGGGACCAAGTCCCATGCTTTGTTCCTGATTAGGGAACTCTACTTTTATTACATAGTAGAATCCCATTCTAGAATGCTAGATGCCTCATGAAAGGTTTGCAGATCTAAGGTAATGGCCAAGTACGCATATGATGTCCCCTACAATTATGATCATGTCTGCCTTGTATTTGATGGATTTCTAACCCATCCTTCAACACTTTGAAGTGTCTGTCTAGCCCAAATAGGACAAAAATTGTATGAGATTAGAGAATCAAGAGGTGAGTCCTCATCATCTGTAGTGTGAGTGTGAGATGGAGGAGGATAATCCTCATCATTGCTCTCATCATTTGAACTTGAAGAAGAAGAAGAGTCATCCTCATCATCAGGAGGATCTTGAGGTGGATTTATGTCATTGTGTAAAGTGGAATCAATCTCTAGTGAGACTTTTGAAGAGTCTGGAGTGTTAGGATTTTGTTCAAGTGGGCCCTCACAAAACTTGACACTCTTTTCAATGAATAACTCATGAGTTTTAGGATGGAGAAGCCTATATCCCTTAACACCCTTTACATACCCCAAAAAGATGCAAGAATGACTTTGAGGGTCCTTTGCCTTGCATTTATTCTTGAAACCATGGGTCATTACTGGTGATTCAAACACTCAAAAGTAATCAACTATAGGCTTGTGACCATCCCAAGATTCAAAAGGAGTGATTCCCTTCAAGGCTTTGTGTGAAACTCAATTCTGAATATAACACACATAGTTAATTGCTTCAGCCCAATACTAAGGAGTAAGAGACTTTGATTGAAGCATGCAATATGCCATTTCCTTCAAGGTATGGCTCTTACATTCAACCACACCATTTTGTTGAAGACTATATGGAATTGTATGTTACATTTGAATCCCCTATGATGTGAAAAACTATTCAAACCTGTTGTTGACATACTCTTTTCCATTGTCAGTCCTTAAGATTTTAATGAAACATTCGGACCCAAGTGTAACTCAAAAAGTCATCAATGAATGTGAGCATGTATCTTGTCCTATTAAATGAAGGTTTTAGAAATGGACCTGCTAAGTCACTGTGGACAATTTTTAGCTTTTGTTTGGCTCTCCTTGATTTTCCCTTATCATATGTCTCTTATGGATGCTTACCAAGAATGCAACTATTACATAGGCCATCTAATAATTTGACTTTAGGCAACCCAAAAACCATGTCTTGAAAATTGAGTTGCTCTAGGTAATGGTAGTTTAAATGGCCAAACCGTTCATGCCATACTTTTCTTACTCCATCTACATGAGTGAGAAGTGTAGAAAAGGGATAATTTGGGGCAAAATGTGAGAAGGTATACAACCTAGATTAATGATTGGCCTTCCCATAAGCTATTATAGTGTCACTGTGCAACTCTTTGATGACCACTGAATCAGGGGTGAAATCAATTCGCTTCCCTGCACCTGTGAGTGATTTGATATACTAAAAAAAGATTGGTGGATAGTGGAGGAACACATAAAACATCATTAAAGGTCTTGTCACATACTTCAATTGATCCTTTACCATTTAATTCTACCAAAGTGTCATCACCCATGAGAATCGAAAGCATATAATATGGCTCTATTTCTAAAAAGAGATCCTCTAAGGAGACCATGTGATAGGAAGCACCTGAGTCAATAATCCAAGTTGAAGGCTAAGAATGTATTGAACCAAGTGCCTTGCCCTTGTTTTTACCCTTTTTGTTGTATTTTGCCTTTGAAAAATCTTGTGTGGACATGTTTTGAGTTGAAGACTTAGGAACACTGATGTTCTTCTTCTCAAGCATCTTAGTCAAGGTGTCAATCTTCTTTTTCATACACTAAGATTCATCATGCTTAAGTTTCTTACAAAAGTTGCATCTGAGTTTCTCCTTCTTAGGTTTCCCACTTGAGGAGGACTCATTTGATGATGCCTTTGGCTTGGCATCAGATTAATGATTCTTTTTGTGCTCATGATTAGGTTTAGACTATTTCTTCTCTTATTTTCCACTGCTAGAAGGCTTCTTCTTATCCTGATTGACAATCAAGGCATGTGTTTTTGAAGACTTTAGTGCACCCATTTGAACCAACTTATCTTGATCTTGAGTCAAATTGACAAAAAAATCATCAAATGATGGCATTTTTCTAAGTGGATCTAAGTGCATGTTTGGTAGCATGAAATGTAGAGATGAAAACTAAATAGTCATGACCCAATTTTGCAAGCATGGATAAAATCAACTGGTCATTTATTTTCTCAATGACACATTGTTTCAACTACAGTCTCAATGATTTAAACTTTGTAAAGAGGTCTTATAGGGTGTCATAGTCACCTGGGCTTAATGTGATCAGCTCATTCTCTAGCTCATGACCCCTCATGATGTCCTGCACTCCAAAAATCTTATTTAGGATTGTCCAAACTTCATTTGGAGTTTTTGTAGATTCAACATGAAATAGAAGGTCAGGAGACATTAGCAAGCATAATAACCCATAGGCCTAGTCACATCTATTATACCACTTAAATTTTTTTACATCTGTAGATGGCTCAGTTTCCTCACCCATAGTAATTTGATAGAGTCCTTTACCTCTCAAAGTGAGATGCATTTTAGACTTCCATTTGAGATAGTTAAATTGTGTGAGTGGTTCAATGTTTAGATCCATTAGTGCTGATTAGAATGAGATACATTTGTAGAATTGAAATGAAATCAAAGAATAGAAAGCACATAGTACAAGTACCCCCTGAACTATCAATAATACCCCCTAAAGTTACAATGCACACATGCTCAGTCTTGGACATCAGGCATAGTTGAGAATGCATCTATGAGAAATCAGTGTGAGAAAGTATGAGAGGGACATCAAAAATAATAGATAATGCATCCAAGAGGAAAGGTACAAAGGTTTGAAGAGAGTTTTAATCTATTACACCATGTGAAAAATAGATGTTAAAAAAGTCTTGAAATAATGTCACCAATGTGTAGAGCTTCAGAAAATATGCACTTTCAAAAAAATGGTACCCAAAAAAGAGCTACAAATTGAAAGTTATAGCACTTACTAGTTCTTACTCCCACATATTCCTGGACCTTTTCCAAAAATGGAATTTTTTTACTTGTGTTTTTTCATCCAAAAATCCAAAAAAGGAAACAACTTTACTCTATTTCTTCATTACCTTTCACCTAAAATTTTATGCCCTCCTAAACGTCACTCGAGGTTTCTACACTGCTTTATTTTAGGTTTTTGCAACTGCTTTACTTAAAAAGTAAGAAGTAATTGACCTTGGAAAACTTGAATAGGTCTTCCTAGTGTATTTTGGGTTCTTACAGCTACATTACTTTGGGTTCTTCCAATTGCATTACTTAAAAAAAGTAATAAGTAGTCAACCCTGGAAAACCCAAGTGGGTCTTGCTAGTGTAAATCAGGGTCTTGACCAGCTACTACTTTAGGCTTTTGAACTACTACAACATCAAGGTTTTGAAACCATTTTGCTAAAAAAAAGTAATAAGTAGTTGACCCTGGAGAACCCAATTACTTCTTAGCAGTGTATTTTGGGTTCCTTGAACAACTTTACTACTGTTGGAGATCAATAATGACACTATTGAAGCCTAATTACTTCCAAGTAGTTGCCTTGGAGAAGCTTGATTACTTCTTGCAGTGAAATTTAGGTTTCTTAGACTAATTTACTTAAATTCATAAATTTGAAATAAAGTAACTCAAAAAACTTGATTTGGTCTGTAATCAAGTTATTGGGGTTGAGAAGATTGATTACTTCCCAGTTGCTAGCATTGAGAAACCCGATTGCTTCTTCTAATGTAATTCAGGGTTTTTGAACTACTTTACTTAACTTCATGAATTTGAAGTAAAGTAATAATGAAAGCTTGAATGGGTCTTGCAAGCAATTTGTAACACTTTGAAAACTTGACTCAGTCTGGAATCAAGTAATGGTCCTTTGAGAACCTGATTTGGTCTATGAAGAGTAAACTAGGGTTTGCAGGTTTGATTACTTCGTTTGTATGAACGTCTGACCAGATGGAAGAAATTGATTTCTAGGAAAATTCATAAACTATCAAATGGTTAAGAAATTGATTTCTATTGTCAAAACCCAAAAAATATATGCAAATATATTTTTCATCAAAGACCTTTTGACATGAGTTTTGAGGTAGATTAAGAAAATGCCTCCAAGGTTAAAAATGGTAGCCAAGACAAAAGAAAAAATCACAACAGGGTGAATGCATGGAGGATCTTACTAGGGAGTCTGATACATAAGGCTGTCAAGAAGGCTCTAACACCATGAAAGAGTGTGCCAAGATCTCTGAATAACATTCAAGCAATAATGTCGATTCCTGTAGAGAGAGCTCCAAAATTCCAAGAGAACGAAAATAATACATTCAATTGATTGATTTACCTTCCAAAAAGGAAAAGTGGGGTACATATAGGTAAAATTAGAGAAACATGAGTAAGCCCCTAATTTTCCTAATTAACTAATTAAAAATAAATATAATTAGCCTATGGACCCTTTATAACTAAGCTAAGGAAGCTTAAATAACATACAATAGCCATACAACCGTGTAGGCAAAACCCAGTGAGAAAAAACACTACACTAATAGAATGCCATATCCATGTCCATATGAAATGTTGCACCAACATTAGTTAGACTAAATGACATCTTTGTGTATGTATACATACCCCATTTTATGGTGAAAGTGGTCCTGAATTGGTCTGATTCTTGCATCAGGATTTGGTTATAGCCAGAATAACTATCTAGAAGAGAAAACTTTCATATCCTAATATAGTTTGTAAAAAAAAATTAATGGGGGGAAGAGGATAATGATCCTTTAGAGACACTTTATTCATATCCCTAAAATCTACACACAACCTGATTTCACTATTTTTATTTCTTATAGGAACAAAATTTACAACCCAAGATGAGTTTTGATAGGAAAAATAATATTAGCCCTTATCAATTTGGATAACTCACTCTTCATCAGAGGTTCTATTTTTGGATTAATAGGTCTCTGCTTCTATTTGACAAGCTTGATATTTGGATCCAATTCTATTGTATGCTTGGATAAGCTATGATCAAATACTCTTAGATCATGATAACTCTAAGTGAAGTTATCATCAAACTCTTGACACAACTCAACAAAATCTTGCTTTTCAAAATCATTGTATACCTTCCCTATCTTTAGTGATTTTCCTTTTGAGATGACCACTGGCTCATGGTCTTCTTCATTCACTATTATGTACTTCTTCTTTCCTTTTAGTTGATCATCTAAATTTAATATATTCTCCAATGTAACAAGACCCATAGGTAGTTTGTTTGTCTTTAACTAGATGATTTGATCTCCATATTGATCCTGGAGTCTTGGCTGGTTCCTATCTAAGAATTCAGCTTCTTCTCTTAAAAATTTGACATTTTTCTAATCACTATAAAAGACTTACCAATTAGTTGCATTATTAAGAATAAATGGCCTTATTATCAACCTTACATGCTAACTATTTTTATTCTTTATTCTTTCTGATAGGTTATATTGGGAGCCTACGGAGGCCATACAATCATCATCTTTGTTTTGTGCTCTTGGTACCACTTGAATGTTCAAAGTGGTCAAGTCTTCTAATAGGTCTTAAAACCTATGTTTGTAATATCTTAACAAATTGTTCTTAGTTATGATTTTATCTCTTACTTGGTGAACAATCAATGCACTGTCACCAAATATTTGTAGGGATTTTATCCCTCTCTCTTTGGCCAATTGTAGGCCTCGAATCAAAGCCTTATACTCAACTACATTATTTTTGCCGCTAAAATAAAGTTTGAAAGAAAATAAATAGATATCCTTCTATGGAGATATCAAGATAATACCTATACCTGCACCATTTCTACTTGTCGAACCATCAAAAAATGATTGACATATCCCTTGAAGATCTTCATTTGGCTTTACTAGGTTTGGGATAATTGCATCATTTTCATGAATGCAATATATACCCAATGCTATTTACTATACATAGTCATAAATAAAAAATTGAAGGGATGATCCCCACTCATTCAGATGAGTGTCTGGAATCTCTTTTATAGGTGTTGTAATTTCATGAGCCTCTTCTTCATCCTGATCTTGTAGTATACAATTCATGTCCAAAGGGATATAATTGTATGGCTCAATATGACATTTTGTGATTGGCTCAACTCTTATTGTCACTCTTGTTCCATATCTCATCCTAAAAAACATGTGAGACCAATCCACAGATAAATATCCTCCCATATTTGCAGTAAAATTTTGTGAAAGACAAATGATAAAGTAAGGGAGAAGATTTATAACTGAGATGTCTTGAGATATTGACAAGCTTGGACAAGCATGCATAGTGAGATTGAGCCCCTTTATTATTCATACTATCTAAACAATAATCCCATACAACTAAATAACTCCTTTATTTATAGGTGTATATTTTATACCAAGGGCATCTGCTATTTTCTTGGGCATCACTAAACTGCTAGCCCCTAAATCTACCATGCAATTATGAACGAGGTACTTCCCTACTATAAGTGAAAGATAGAAAGGGGAGGCTTACCATTTTTTATCATTTTAGTGTCAATTTGTGGTTGACACAAATTAATTGCAGCATTATGTCCCTTTGTTGGAACCATGTCTGTTATCTATAAATTCTTCAAAGCCTCTTATAGCAAATCCCTTTGTGTAGGAATAGATAGTGCTTCCCACATAGTAATATTTAGATTAGTATTATTCATTTGCTTGATAATGTTAAAAGGAATATTACCAACCTTTGTTAGTGCCTTTACAAGATCTATGTTTTCTTTTACAAGATTTGGAATTGGCACTTTTGCTTTGGGTTGGCTTATGTGTACTGTGTTGTTCTTTGCAGGGTGTAGTACAACTTTGAATGTTGTAGCTTGTTCCACCCTAGGAGGCTGATCACTTTCTATTGCTTTTTTTTTGAATGCATATTAGCTACCACTAAAACTACACCATTGAATAATGCTTCTTCCTAATTTATGCCATAAAATTCATCCTTTTTCCAGTCAATAAGAGTTGCCTCACCTTGAGTAGGTTCTTGTGTATCAACTTGTTGGGAAGTGGATTCTTCCTATTGCCATTATGTACTTGATATGCCTTGCACCATTAAGGCTTGACTAATGACACCATTAGAACAAGTATTCTAATTATGTGGCTAGGAATAAGGGTAACACCACTCATACTCTTGAGCCAGGTCATTTTGAATAGGTGCAATAGCTTTAAAAGAACCTAGTGCAGGTAAAACACATATGTTTTGAGGTTTTGCTTGCATATCTTGACCTTGCAACTATGAATTGTGTTGGTATGGATGAAAACCACCTTGGTATAGATACCTATTGGGTTGTTATGATGGGTTAGCCTACTGATAAGGCTTGTAGTTTTGGGATTGTTATCTCTTCATTACTACTAACTCATTGCCAATACTCTTGAGTAGTGATTTAACCTCATATAAATCATCTATCAGTGCAGGAGTTAAAGATAGTGCTTTGTTTATGGTGGGAATTGGAGAAATTATAAGTGGTGAAACAAGAGGTATTTATGGAAATAGAGGAATTGGTGGCCTTGGGGAAAATTTTCCTATTTGTATTAAATAATTTTCTATCCTTATTGTAATCTCATAGGCATTAGGAAGTGTGGTACCACCCATTGACTGAATCATAATAGCTATATTACTATTCAAGGCTCTCAAGTAATATAAGAAAACATTATTTGAAGTTGGATTGACCAATACTAGAATTCTATTCCATGTCTTTTGGAAATAGAAATTTAAATCAATCATGTGCTTATGAGGACCCCATTGAATAGTAGTTAACTGTTCAACCAAGGAAAGGTGGTCACTCTTATCTTCAAATTGGGTACATAGTGTAGTACCTATCTCATCCTAAAACTTGAATGGAGTTGGGAGCAAGACCTCTGTACCATTGTAAGGATTTATCTTTGAAAGAGGAGACTAGGAGTCTAATTGCAACATTGTCTTATACCACATTGTATACTGAACATAGATTAACAATATCTTGTATGTGTTCCATAAGAGTGGTGGAATTTTCACCAGTAACATATGGTAGGATTTTTAAAGACAAAGTTGGTATATCATCATAATGGGCCAATAGGAGTGGAATGCCTCCATTGAAAAATATGAAATTCAAACTTATAGCCATTATGGGAGGTATGAAACTAATGGGAGTACTTGGAAGAGATGCAAATAAAATTATAGGATATACTCTAGGGATAGGGACGATTGATTTTGATATATATTTTAGAAGGAAGTGATAATTATAAAAAATCACCTCTCTTACCTTTATTAGATGATCTTGTTTGTTTTCTTGGCATGCATGAACCCTAAAATTCTAGATCCATAGGCCAATGGAGTCACCAAGTGATTTTGAAATTCGTATGAAGTTCATATAATGCTCATTGAGAATAACACCAATCTCTTTGTAATTTTTGTTGTCCCATTGGGCATGCCAAATTTTTTTATCACATTATTTTTTGCATAGAGAGCTACTACAATCAAGGAATGGGTGTACAATCTATGTGATAACAAGACCCAAGAATCTCTCTTTTAACACTTACCTCTAACTAACCTACCTCCCTTGTCTCTTTCCAATGTAGAACAAGTTTCTATACTTTAAATATGTGATAATGCATTTATAACATGACAATAATATTTTTAGGACCATTCACCAAGGTTCATATCATTATAAAAAATAACTAACCCTCATAAAAATATTTACTATAATTTGAATTTTCAAACATAGTATTTTAGAGGGAAAACTCTGAAAACACCCCTAAAAACTAAATAACACTTCTTATTTATTAATAAAGGACCCTAAGACTTCTTATATCATTACCAAGTACAAATTTGTATATTTACATTGTTTAATTAGTTTATATCTTGATGCTGCTACATCAAACTCCCCTAGTGGGAAAATATTTGAGCTCCTAATCAAATGGAATGTTGTATTCTTTCTACGCTTACAATTTATGATTTTCTTCTTTGTCTTGATTTGATTTTGCATTATTTATTATTTATTGTTCAATTATTCAAGATGAATTAGTCCAAGTGACTCAATTTATTCTTCATCCCCCTTATTAAAGTCCAATGTAAAGGACCCCATCTCTTTATCTTCATACTCTTTTATGCCTGTACGCATAAAACTAAAATTGTAGTCAGTTTTAAGAACTTGAGGCATCATTGCCCATTTATTTGTTGTCATATTATTTGGGTCTTATTATTTAGCTTTTGTATCATCATATTCTTTAGTTAAGAGCTTAAATATCTCTAATTCAAATACCTTGATATCTTCCTCATCTCCTATGAGGTCTAGACAATCTGACTCCTGCATGACTTATTGCCAAATCATTTCTTCTTATGCAATATACTCTATCAAATATTGATCAAAAACTTATTTATCTTCAAATTGTGCCAGTTGAGACACCTTCTCCTTCTTCAATTTAGGTTCCATGAGCACTTCAATAGATGCTTCATATTTATACTCTTCTTCATTGAAAATTGCTATCACAACTTATTCTTGAATTTTGTTTTCAACATGTGCCAATTTAGACACCTTTTATTGCTACATATCAAATTATAAAATAATTTTATGGGGTAATTTAACTTCAATCTTGATTTCCTTGAGTCTATCCAATAATTCAATCATCTCCTTGTACAAAACATCTTCATCTTTTTACAAATCTGCATTTTCATCATCAAAAGAAATGTTAGAGGCAAAACTTTGAGGCCACTGAGCCTCTTCAAGTTCTCCTAATTTATTCATGTCTTTATTAAGACATTATTATTCTTGAGAGTCTTCTTCACCTAGAATATCTCCTTATTTAGAGTATCAAATCTCCACCTCTTCATATTCAGTTGTCACGTCCATGCTCTTTCCAAGGTTAACATGCTACTCATGCTTCTCTTTTGCCATCAATATCTTGTCTTATTTGGTGTATTTTGACCTTAAGACCTCAAAGTGGGCTTCTCCTCCATATATATTCTCATATGCATATATGCATTCAAATTAATTTTTAGATTTAAAACTTTGAGGCTTGATTGCCTCTTTCTTCTCCCTTTTAGGTTTCTTTGCTATCATTATTAGTTGCCCTATTAACTAGCTAACTTCTTATTGCCTTTTTCTCTTGTCACTGATTTCTTTGAGAGGCCACTAAACTATTTTCTTGGTTCTTGCAAAGAATATTTTCCTTGACTCCTCAAAAACTTTATCCATTACTTCTAAGATCAACCTTATCTCATCTATATCTCTCTCTATGTCTAAGTCTCTTTTCTTAACATATTATTTCTCTATCTTCTTGTGGCAACTTTCCTTATCTAATCCATTCATCTTCTTTTCTTTATCAACAAGTCTATTTCACCTTGCTCTCTTCTTATACCTCACCTAGGCTTCCTCTTCTTCTTTCCTAGTCTTTTGGTATCTCAAGTCCTTTGACTTGGACATTTCTCTCTCTTTTAAGCTTCCACTAGCTCTATCTTCTTCAACCTCATTGGGTTGTAGGCTTTCCACTCAATCTCTTTTAAAATCTTCTTACCTCTTTATTATTTAAGCTTTATAACTTTCTCCCTATTCACATGAAAATAGAAACCTTTATGTAAATTGATTATCTTTTAAAGAGCTTTCCTAAATCTCTGATACCAAAATTTGATGATAATCTCACATGTTTCAAACATTATCCCAAGATACTTTGAAGTACACCCTTATTTACTTGCTAGTTTACTATTCAAGAATCACCTTTAAGTCTCTTAATTATTTAATAAAAAGAGTATCTTCTAATATTGATCTAGAAATACCAATGAATTTATTTTAATCTCTATCTTTTAATGATCTACACCCTATATTTTGATCAATCAAATTCTCACTTGACTCTTTTAAGCAATTTGTCCTTTATTAAGCTTACTAAGTTTGAAACCTTAAAAAGATCTATTGTTTTCAACAAGACTATTTATTTGTCTCCATTTTTTGATGATAGTTGATAGAAAAAAATGATCTCAACCTCTATATGGCATTTAGCTCCAAACAACACACAATCCCACTCAAAAATATTCTCTTTCTAGTATTCTTAATGACAACTATAGGAAAAATAGTACCTAGTCTTCAAATTTTAAATGATCAAGAGGTTAAATATCATTTTACAATATGATCCTTCATTATATATTCTCTAAATATCATAGATTGATGCTAAGAAGGATCTACTTTACTCAACCTTCAAGAGGACTTACCAAAATTTCTACAATTTTTAGAAAGTGTTTTATTAACCAAAATCACTCCACAAAATTTTGATAAGATTCATGCAATTATATTAAGCTTCTAAATATTATGCACAAATTTAAATCTTCAATCAGGTCACTTAATGCCCAAGAAGCTAGATTTAGTCCTAAAACTATTGTAGGGTTGTGTATAGGTCTATTAGGCATTAAAATGGATGTATATCTTTAGGATATTTTTTTATAGTTCCTTGAAAGACCTCTTTTATTATCTTATATCATGTATAATGAATATAAACCAATATTATTATTGGTTTATTAATGGATTAAACCCAGTCACAACTCTTACTCTATTTTAGGCCTATGTAAGCATAATTATACCTTCTTGGGCTTGGTTAAACTTATCTAAAGATTTGTATCACTTATTCAAAAAAATTATAGTGATATCTCAATCTTAAAAAACCTACATACAAAGTTTTAATCCAAATAATAAAATAAAAGCACTCACTTTTTATCCTTTTGGAACCTTATCGATGACTGCCTATAAGATTGTTGAACACAGTTAGATGTAGTTGACTTTATAGACATCAATTCATATTAAAAATTCATGGATTAGATTAAAAACACCATTTATCAAATATTCAATAAATTTTAGAAGGTTTCATCACTTAAATCCCAAGTTACAAGTCTTTTTATCATAAATACCCTATTTTAGGTTCACAAGAAGTAGAGAACTTAAGAGTTTATACTTGATTGTTCATAGAGTCTAGGAATGATTTAATCCTTATAAAACTTGTATTAATATACTAAAAACCTTATTTAATTCCTATAATAACAAATTCAACTTCACAATTTTCTACGTGAGTTTAGACCTCTGTGTATATGGTTGTGAGTGAAAACTAAGGTTTTTGATAGTATTTTATCAAAATATTTAAAATATACATATAAGATATTTATAAAAACATTAAAATAAAGGGATTTAGATGATCATAACCAAAATCATTTTCATCTTTATGAGAAATACATTAAGACTGTATGCAAACATTTATCATACTCAGTTCTAAAGCCTTGTATTCATATCCACTAACTAGAATTCATTTAGGAATCATAAAACATGATTGAAAACATCAAAGAGCATAATATTACTCACTAAATAATCCTTTTAAGCACCGTAATATTCTTTATGTTGATATTCACATACACACATTACAGTCATATAGATTGTCATAATAATATAGGCCTAAAAGCCTTATTATCTCCTATTCTCTCTTTTTTACATATATTCATTAGATATTATTTAAAATGCTATTAAGCTCATCTCCTATGTAATAACATTATTTTATTTGGTCTTGGTCTTGAAATATACCCAAGAATCTCAATTTTAACATTACATTTATCTAACTTGCCTTCCTTGTCTCTTTCCAATGTAGGACAAGTTTATAGACTTTACATAAGTGATAATGCATTTATAACATGACAGTAAGCCTTTTAGGACCATTCATCAAGGTTCAAAATATTTGGGTGCTAAATATTTGCAAAAGAGTGTGAAGAGGATTATTTAGTCCATGTTGTTGACCCTGCAACTATTTATTTCACCCTAAGTTATTTGAATAATGTGTTATCTTCAAACTCCTTATTAATGATGTAAAAATTGAGCAAAGAATGTTTGAAGAGTTTGATGGCATCATCCATCAACCTTATCTGTTCAAATTTTGAGATCTTAAAATCTACTCCCAAAGCTTTGACTCTTGTTACCCTATCCTTAGAAAATTTTACTATATTTAAAAATAATCACCAACCCTTACAAAACTCTTTTCTATAATTTGAATTTTCAAACATAGTATTTTGGACGGAAAATTCTGAAAGGACACCTAAAGAATAAATAACACTTATTATTGATTCCCAAAGGACCCTAAGACTTCTTAGATCAGGAACAAGTATAAATTTGCATATTTACATTATTGAAGTAGTTTATATCCTGATGCTCCTACATCACATAGTTGATAAACAAAGGAGTACATATGAAAACAAAATCTAAAGATGTAATCATACATATATTTATTTTGACCTTGATTAAGATGTTAGATGATGTTATATGTTTTTATAGGTCCATTATTAGTAATTTAGTTATCTATGAAGGTCTCTTATATTATAATTATAACCAAGATCACCAGATCAATGAATGGCCATGGTGAAATGATCACATGAGTCAAGAAAACACACATCACATAGTTAAAAGCAATTAAAACCACACATGGGAGAATAGTGGAAAATCATTAGAGTAGACAATGAATACTCCACATAAATTTGCATTACCAATACAAAGGAGAACATGCCATTTATATGCTATTTGAGTGGACTAGTGACTCACCAAAAAACCTGAGTGCATGGATTCTGCCATTGTGAGTGGAGAGGGCACTGAGGGAACACTAGTGGGTTTGAGGCCTTAGTGGTGCAAACACTAAAGAGAACAAGTGGAATGGAGACCCAATCCACTCACTAAGTGACCCCATACACTCATGTGTGCATGATGACATCATGAGGATGTCATAAATCACCCAAATAAACTAAATGGCATCTAGGACCCTAAGCAAGCATACTAAACCATGTAGGCAAAACCCAGTGGGAAAAAGGCCTACACCAACACACCCATTTAAATGTAGATTAGGTGGGTTGGAGAATTGGGTCTTGACAATGAGGCTTGATGAGGTACCCAAGTACATAGTGATGATCTCCAATATCCTATAAAATATGAAAGATGTGTGCCTCCATAAAGAAGAGAAGAAGGTAAGCGTAGAATATCACATGGCAAATGTTGTAGTAGGTCCCTCTGCAAATTTTTTTGTCTCTTCCTTTAAAAAAAAAGGAACCACGAGCTATCAAACTACTGAATTCCCTCTCAAGTGCAATTTAGGTAGGAATCATGATTTATATCTCTATAAAATGCTCAAATATCTCTCTGATAGTGCTCGAATGTGCCAAATTTTGATCAAGTATCACAAGATTAATAGTAAAAAATGATCATGAAGAAGCATATAATGAAGGGGAGAGAATATGAGGGTTTATAAGTACCCTCATTAAATATAGTGAATAAGAGTGGCATGTAACATTTGATGAAAGAATGTCCATGGGAAGAGGAGAGTAAGTCTTAACATCTATCGAAACTAAAGACTAGTCTACATATGAAGCATGCAAATCTACAAGATGAATATCCAAAAGAAAATATGAATAATAAATGCTATTAATGCATATACTCTCACTGGAATTAGTAAATTCCTCCAAAAATGTAAGTCTATGAAGGCTTTGAAAGAGAAAAAATTTGCACAAGAACATATGTAGAAACTGTAATGAGACAACTAAGTTATCATAAAATCTCATCTTATAGTGGGGGATCAACATAAGGAAGAGAATTATCCATGATGAATGCATTGTCATAATAAATAAAAGTAGGAGGAGACAGTACAATAGTCTTAAAAGAGATAATAAGAAGCGAAGGAAGAGGAGTGATATAGATCTTAGGAGGATCTCTGAAAAGACTCTAAAGAGTGCTCTAAACTATAGAGGGACACTCTGTGTGCTCCACACGGTGGTGTAGATCCCATGAAACATGCATCAATAAGTGACCATAAACATAGTTTCATGAGTTGGCCCAATAATTGTATTGACCTGGGTCAATAGGAGTAGGAATATGTCCATTTAAGAATGGAACAAATTCCTAATCTATGAGTAATGTTCCATATACACATGCCATGAAGTATAATTGGTCTTCCCAAGAAGGACCAATGGCATAAAAACAACTTTCCTCCATAGATATCTCTCAAGTGGATTTGACATGACCATAACTAAGAGTAATAGTGCATGCTTTTGAGATGGACTTTGAACTACGTCTAAAATGAGTCTAGTTAAATGAGAGAAAATATAGATAATCAAGGCAATGGTCAAAATGGATCAAACCACACTCAAAATACATGGCATCAAACTCAACCAAAAATGCATCCACTGAATATAGTTTGAAATTGACCAAAATATAGCCTCTCTATAGTATATGTTTGTTGAAAAGTAACTCCCATAAATCTAATTGCGTGAACAAAATGATAGGTACTAGTTCCAACTAAATAGTGGTTATGAATGTTTTAAAACATAAAGGTTGGCACTTGGAATGATCTCAAAGGATTTCCACTTGGCATAAAAAAAAACATTATCTATCTCAAATGATAAAAGGATTTACTAGGCACATAAAATACTTAGGCAACCTATGGAAACATCAACAAAATACAACACTCCCTTAAACGTCAATGGTGAGCCCCCTAGTTTTGGCAATTTTGGCTCTGATACCATGTTAGAGTGTTCACCAAGATCACTAGATCAATTGAATGCACTGATTCACCAAACATAAGATAAGTAAATGCATAAGGTTTCTAAAAGTAAATAAAAACATAATGAGAGAATATTGTAAAGCAAGTAATCACAAAGATCCATCATAATCTACCATATTCCACCACATAATATAAATGATGACATGTCCTTAAATAGGTAAGTTGAGTGTAGGATGACTCAACCAGATAAGGTGAGTGGATAGGCTCCTCCACAATGGGTGGAGAGAGCACTAAGGGAACATAGTGGAAAAGTGGCATGAGTACATTAGGCACTCAAGGGACCAAGTGGGATGGATGACCCCATCCACTCACTGTGTGACCCCATGCACTCACAAGTACATGATGACATCATGATGATGTCATAATAACCTCTTAAATACCTATAAGGACCTAATATAAACCTAAGCAAGGTGAATAACACAAGGGTAGGAAAAACCCATGCAAGGGAAAAAACCAATACAACCATTTACAAATAACTTTGTGTCAAAATGCCATTTACATAATATCTCTTAAAGATATTATATTATTTTTAATAATTTTTTTTTTTTTTTGTCCTCACTAAGTAATAACTTATCAAAAACATACAAGCCCCCTCCATGGATTAATCACCCCATTGAAATTCCTCCCATCATTATTATGTCCTCCACTCAAGATTTTAAAAAACTTAACGTCATACAAAACTAGACAATCAAATACCAGATTGGCTCTTATACCATATTAGAATTTTAGCTAGGATCACTGGACCAATGAATGGCCATGGTGAAGTGATCATGCGAGTCAATCAAGCACACATCACGCAATTGAAAGTAATTGAAACCACACATGGGAAAATATTGAAAAAGCACTCAATAAAATAATGAATACTCCACATAAATTTTCATGATCAATACAAAGGAGAACATGCCATTTATAGGTTGGATGAGTGGATTAGTAACTTACCAAATAACCTGAGTGCATGGGATCCACCACTATGAGTGGAAAGGGTACTGAGGGAACAATAGTGGGTTGGAGGCCTTAGTGGTGCAATCACTAAGGAGACCAAGTGGAATGGAGACCCTATCCACACACTAAGTGACCCCATGCACTCATGTGTGCATGATGACATCATGATGATGTCATAAATCACCCAAATAACCTAAATGGCCTCTAGGACCCTAAACAAGCATAATGAACCATGTATGCAAAACCCAGTGGAAAAAAGGCCTACACAAACATCTTGTAAGCATATAAATGAATGAAAGGACTAAATAGGTAAACCAAATAATCAATCTAAGGCCTCATCACTCAATGTGTTAGGAAAAAACTTAAGTAAAATTGAATAATGATTTTCATAGTTTCCTATAGATGAAGACATGGTTTGAAGGTGCACTTGAGGGTTCCCATAACCAATAAATAGTTGGAACTTTGGAACCACTAAATCATGAGGAAGAGGTATGTCAAGCACATCCTTGGAAATATGATTATATGGCACCATATTATTCATGACCCTAGCATTTAAATATTATTGATGAAGTGAAAGATCAAGCACTCATATTTTTAAGTTACCTGTAATATGCATCGTAGTCACTATCTCATGTGTAGGAATGGTAGCATTTGTTAAGAATTTACTATACCAAGCTCAATTTATCTATCATGATTAAAATTATCTTAGGATGTAAAGCTATTTTTAATATATAGAGATAATTTATTTATTATTGGGATCTTCCCACTAATTTAAATAAAGATTATATATTAAAATCTAGCTAAAGGGGGGTTGCCATGGGTATCTTGGAATCAAATTAAAAGCTTTATTTTAGTAAATAAGCTAGCATGTGCTCTAATAAAGATTTTTTAAGATAAAAAAATGAAGATACAAGAAAGGAAAAGAGAGCCCACAATTATTTAAATATTTAAAATGAAATATTCCTCTTCTTTTGATAATATATAATTAGCTAAAGTCAAAGCTAACATAAGAAAAGTATGTAAGAAGGAAATGGACATCATGGGAAAATCGGGGAATATTTTATTGAGCCATTAAAATTTATTTTAGCCACCAAAATATGGACAAAGTTAGATAACAAGGGACAATGCAAACTTTCATTCATTTCTCCTCTACTTAAGGGATTTGGCAAATTGTCTATCGATGGATATTCCCTCTCTTTTCTCTCCCTTCTATTCTATGCATTATGAAGCGTTCATTTGAGCAAGTTTTGATTTCCTAGACTTATCATGTCCTTGTATTCTTAGAATTCAAATGTAAATCATCTATTGTTCTTTTTATATAAGATTTGCTTCAAGCCTCTTATTGTGACAGAATATAATTGGTGTGTATATCTTTGAAATTGATAAAAGTTGATATGATTTTAAGTGTTCATACCTCTAATTTATTCTTTCTTCTCTAGTCTCATTTCCATATTCAGATTAGATTTCCACCTTTAGTTTTTATGTTTTAACCTGTGCTAACATTTCTTCTTGCATATATATGTACCTTCATGTTTATTTAGATAGGGAGTAAATCCATTTCCATTCTCATGCATCACCATTTTATTTCATGCTTCTTACTTCCATTTTACAGAAATAAGCTTTATTTCATGCTTTTAGTTCAATTAAATTATCATTAGAATAGGAAATAAAACTATTTGGCTCTAGAGTCACTCTTGCAAGATTAGTTCATATTAACAATAATTCCAATGTTATGATTATTGTGTAGGTACAATAAATTGAACACAATGGACCATTAAATTTTTTTGGCATTCTTTATGGGTTGTAATTTTATTTTAATTCTTGATTTATTATGTGAATCCCTCTAATTTCTATTAAAATATGATATTTTGGTGAGAATCTTGGACATATTTTCTTTTTGAAGCAATTTTCCATCACTTGGTGGCTCCACTAATAAAAGAAACTATATTCAAGCAAGCAAAGCTTGCACATTTGAAGTTTATGGTGGGTGTAATGAAATTTGAATATTATGGCCAATCCAAGAAACTTTCCCTTTTCTTTCAAGGAAATATGGAAGCCCAATACAACTGCAACAATGTAATCCCATTCTTAAATCAAAACCTCAAACACTCTCTGACATCTATGGATATGACTTTGTTACCCCCATTGATCACATTAGAGATGTTTCCAATTTATACGCAATCAAAATTATCAATGATAATGTTCCTATTATGAATTTGGCCACAAAATTCAAGGGAAAAGCCTTAGATTGGTAAATATCTTTCCCTAAAAACTAAATGTCAACATGGGATGAGTTGGGGGAAAATTTGTGAAATTAATTCAAAGAAAGGGTGGATGTTCTAGCTCTAATTGATAATCTATCTATAGTAGAGTGGGATTTATTATATCATGTTGTTTATTTCAACCTCCAATTCAAAATGACACGGGAAATGATACCTGTAGAGGTATGTTCATCGCCAAGTCTATAAAATTTAAAGGTTTTTTACTCTAATTTGGTTGTAATGATAAAAGCATTAAGAGGAGACACTTTCCTAGAAGATTTTTATTTTGTTGTAGTGGCTAAAATTATTTCATTCAATTTGTAAAAATAGGTTCCATACCCACCATATTGTTTCTCCCTCAATCTCCCCTATCTATCCATATAAAAATAAAGAGTCTGCCCAACATATCACCTAGTGCATCATTTGATCCCAAAGTGATTGATGAGATAAAAGGCATTTTATGAAATATTTCACATGACTTTATGGCCTTATTAAAATTATCATAGTCAACGTGTTTTCCCAAGCATGTCAATGCCTAACCAAGAAAGCAGTCATGGCTCCTAACCTAAATAACTACAACAAACTCCTCATAATTTTAAAGTAGAAGGGAGAGAAACTTATTGTTTAAAAAATGAATCACTTCCTCTCCAATACCACGTGATTTCTAAGGCCATATATAATAAAATGGTAAAAAAAAACATATAGAATAATAAATGAATAGGACAATGATGGTGTTTTATACCACCATGTTGCAAGAGAAGAGACTAAAGAAGATGTTGATGTGTACTCAAAAGAAATGACATCAGAAATTGATCACCTTCTTCGATAATTAATGATATTAGGATTCCATTTCAATCTCTTAGTTTTGATTCATTTTATATATTTTCTCATGCATGTCATAATGAGGAGATAAATAAAAGGGCTTTTTCTTACAAAAATGAGACTTCTCTATAAAGCAAACAAGTAGAGTAATGTTCTAATATTGATGAGAAAAGAATTGGAGGATTAACACCATATATGCCTAAAGATATCATATGGAAAATGTTGATCTTTTCTAATGGGTCTCATATATATAATTATTTTGAATACTTTGATGATGATGAATATTCATACTTTGAGATTAGGCATGAAGAAAGGACTATAGAAGGCAAGGGACATGTTGTCCAAATGAACTCTAAAAGAAGAAGAGAGATGAACATAAGTGAATCCATAGAGGCAGAGGACATTAATGGCTTGTTGGTTGAAATAAAATATGTTGCTATATATTCATTCATATAGGATGAATCATTTTATCTTCATGAGGAAAAAAATGTGGTAAGTGATTAGTGGTAGATTTTTGGAAGATGATAGTGTTTGATTATTTTTAGAGATACCCTATTTTTTAGAAGATGAAAGCAAACATAATGAAAATGATTACACATACCCCAAGGATGAATAATAGGGCCTTCACATGAACAACATAAAGGACATTGATGAGGAAGAGCCCATGGATAATATATTTGATACATATAATGTATCTACTATAGAGATCATAAATGAAGAGTGATGTGTTATTCTATTTTCAAAATATTAGCACACCAAAGGAAAGGCATCAAGCTATGATTTCAATAAAGATGAAGTTTAATCTTGGTAAGGTCATATAAATATTGTTTTGAAAGAGGGATGGGGCATCAAATTTCAAGTTCATTTGGGATCCAATACAAAGGAGTCATTATCTGTCATGCTCATTTTAGAGCATGAAAAAGAGTTCAAATTTGTCAAATATTAGACAAAACATCCATGATAATAATGAATAGATGAAAAACATATGCATTTCAAAAGAGAAACATAAATTTAAAATAAAAATGAGCCTACACATATTGAAGTATTACTCTTCTTCTCATGGGTTATTATTATTGCCTCCAAATCAAAAAAATGGAAAAATATAATCAAGAATGGAAACTAATTCTCCCAACCAATAAATGGGTTTTTATAGTTGAAATTATTTATACTGGCTAGGCTATGATTTTAATTTTCTTACATAATAAGATGTTACTGTATCAACCTACATGGTTTTATTTGAATCCATGTATGTGTTTAAGTTTTGTAAATAGTTTTGAACAAGTGCTAACTAGGAGAAAGAAAGAGGAACATTATAGTCATAGAAAAGATTCAATATTTTTTTTGTGAATAAAAACTAGAGGATGAGTCATTTTTTTAATCTCAAAAAATAGGCTTGCCTTGATAAGAAGAGAAAAACAAAAGAGAAATAAATGGTCAGAGTGAGGAATTCCTACTCAGGGGTCATGTTATCCATTGGTTGTATTGGCATTTTTAAAATTAAACAACTTTGAGGGGCCATTAGACATTTTATTAAAAGTTCCATCTTCCAATATAATTTTGAAGCATCAATTTGGTAGAATTGTAGAACAACATAGCAAAAAATAAGAAATATTTTAATATTTATATAAAGTTTGGCTCATATGCAGAGGTGTGGGCTTAGAATTTGTACATTTTTTTGAATCAAACAACTATTCAAAGGGACTATTAGGGATAAAATTAAAAGCTCAGATTAATAAAGTAGTAATGGATCATCATTTTGGTAGAATTACAAAGCCATGGAGGTAAAGATGAGTGATAATTTAATGGGTATGGATGCTCATTACAGTAAATAAAATGCTTCAAATGGATATGTTTCTTTTAAAAGTTGAGAATCCCTTAAATTATTTGATCTTCGTGAGATACAATGTTAAGAGCTTTTAAAATTTGAGAATCCTCTAAAGTCATCGATCTTATTTAGATCTAATAATAGGAGCTTCTTTTGAAAATCTTTTGGATATCATATCTAATAAATTACTCATGTTGTCGAATCAAGAACTCTCTAGCTATTGATATCCTAAAGCTAATAAAGAGATTAATGCCTTAGAAGCAATTTGTGGGCCATGGGTTGAAAAGTCAAAATAAAAGTGGCATATCTAAGTTATATTGATAAAGGTAAGAGCATCTCTAGCCATCAGATTAATAGTAAAAATAAGTAGTGCTATTATTTAAGGAAGAAATGGTGAAGCCCATAATTATGCATTTGAAAGATTTTATAAAGGTAAATATTTGGCTAAGGAAAAAGTAGGAAAAATCACAAAATCCCCTCAGGCTGTTGATCTTCCTTAGATCTAACATTATGAGTGGTTTTGAAAAGTCAAGGTTAATGTCATAGAAGAAAACCCCTAATTTTGTCAGATTAAAAGAGAAGCTCTCATGCCTTTCAATCTATTGCATAAAGGAAATATAAAGCTAAGTTGAAGTGACTTAAGGATCTACAAAATTTGTGCACATAGGTTAAAAATTCAAAAGCCAAACGGTGGATGTGAGCTATTTTGATAAAAATAAGATCATCTCCAACCATTATATCTAATGAAGTATAATTGTTGGGTAAGGAAGAGAGATCTCTAGCCATTGATCTACCTTTAAGATAAATGTTTTGAGATGTTTTGAAAAGCTAAGAGTCCCATAAAGTAGTTGATATTATTGAGATCTAATGGCATGAGCTATTTTGAAAAAGCTTACAAATGTCACATCTTAAAAATGCCTCATGTTTTTATATTAATATTTTTCATGCTAATATCTAGCCATCTGATTGATAAAGATGCTTATAGTTGATAATTAACACAACAAACATCAACTTAGAAAAATATGAAGTTAAAATGGTCATGATAAATAAAAAAAGGGAAATGTAGAGATCAAGATGTAAACACAGAGTGTGAGTTAAAAATGGAATCATAATGGTGTGAAATTTAGTGTTTTTAGAGTAGTATAGAGACAGTGAAAAATTATAAAAAATACTTGTGAGAGAATAAATTTGAAGGCCATAGAAGAAGGAAATTATGCTTGCCTTCAAGAGACTCAACACTCGATATCACCTATACAGTGATGAAGATCACACCTTGGGCATTGCCTTATGACTCTATAATAAAGAACAACATATAAGATCATGTACTTGGACACCACCATGTGAAGGTAACTTCTCTATTTAGAAGTAAACCATGTGAGATAAGATCAATCAATTAAAAACTTGGAGATGTATTGGTACCAGGGTGACTAAGTGATGGGAGGAAGATTGACAAGGAGAATTTTATCATCAAGGAAACTATTAACTACTGGATTCGAACTATATAAGGGTAAATCAACCATCCAATTGGTTAACATCTACCCTTTAACATATTTTTGATTCACATAAGTGAACTCAAACTCATTTATCAACATGATGAACCATCATACTTTCTTAGAAAGGAAAGGTTGGGATAAATGTGTGAAACTACTTGGATCTAATAATTACCCAAGTCTTTTAGTTTAGAATGTAATGCCAAAAATTATTAATGGTGAACATAATTAGTAGACACTCTCTTTCTAATTTATTTTATCTTTTCTCATAATCCAACAAAGTGTGATTAATAAAATAGATGTTACTTTCTCTACCATCATCATCTTTTTGGGCCAACATCCCTACTAGAGAGATGTTTGTCAATCTCAAATAAAGGATAAGAGGTTTATCCATCCTTGGAGGCATGAGTGTGAAGGATGATAAAATTAACCTCATAACAACATCAAATTCCTCTTAGTGATGATGGGTCCATGCAAGACTACTGTATTTTTCAAGTACTTCATTAATCAGATGGGCATCATATGTGAGGTCAAGGATGAATCTCTGAATGGCTCCCAATTTTCCAAAGAAAGAAAGAATGATATGATTATCCTTTGAGTGGAAGCATGTAATGGCATTGATCTTGGTAGGATCATTGTTGATCCCATTCCTAGACATCATGTATATGAGGATTTTTATGACTATAACTCCAAAGATACATTTCTCAGAAGTAAGCTTAACTTTGAACTCCTTAAGGAAAGTGGATATGGTATGAAAGTCTTTAATGTGATTAAATATATTTTTATACTTTCTTAATATTCATCCATGATTTATAAATGATGTAAATTAGGTCATAAAAGCTATGGGTCATGACCCTCTAGTATATAGCACCATATTTTGAGACTAAATGGCCTAACACTATAGTAAAAGATACAACATAGAGTGGTGAAATATATTTTGATTTGATCATCTTCTAAGATGTGTATCTAATTATAACCTAATAAATCATCAATTAAGAATAACATATCATTGTCAGTAGTGGCATAATTGATAACATCAATCAAAGGTAAAAAGAAATCATGCTTGGGACATTACTTACTAATATCTCAAAATTTTATGCATATCCTAATTTTACTCATTCATTTGGAGAATGGGGATGATGTTAGAAATCCACATTGAATATTCCATTGGCTTGATGAATATAACCTTAATAAGTTTGATAACTTATTAATTTACCATTAAATCCAATTTGGTCTTGATGGGCTTCAAATTTTTATTAATATGTAGGATTGGGTTAAGTGAAAAAATTCTACACTATCATGGATGGATTGAGCCCGAACATATCATAGTACTCCCACACAAAAAAATTGGCAAATTCCTTGAGAAGTTCAATATATGATTGAACTTCCTTTAGGGTAATATATGTTCCTTACTTAATAATACATAGTTTCTCATTAGTGCCAATGTTAATCTCAATGGTATCCTCCATCAAAGAAGTGTGCCCCTCTTAAAACTCAAGCTAGGCAAGGGGAAGGTCTAGCTATTCTTCCTCAACTTCAAAAATATCATTGTTGAAAATATAAATAGTAGGGAGAGGAAGTAGAGAAAATCCACTTTTATGATGTTCCTTAGGCAAGTCATCTGAGCATAGAGAAAACCTATAATGAATTTATCTTTAAAACCTATAATGCCTTTGTCGTTATTAACCAAGTCTATTGGTAACTGGGTTGTTCTTGTTTTCCATGTAGGCTAAAATAGTAGGAAACTCATATAACTTGAATAGTGGCTTGATCCTCAATGAAAGTATGAACTTGGTCATTGAAATATGAGCACAAGGATTAAACATAGATTAGGAAGAAACAAGATATTTTCCTAGATAACTCTTTTCCTAAGGGATGGCCTTAAGGAAGACAAAATCAAAATCCTTGGCCATAACACAAACCAAATTTTGGTAGGTCTTGAGATGTTTAGATATGGTATCACAAACACCATCGCTTGATTCATAACAAGATGAGAGTCTTAGAAGGCCTTTATGTTTAGAACTACAAGTCTTTTAGTCGTAATAATATCCAAAAAATGCCTCATACATAATCATATTTTTAGTATAAGAAAAATATAATTTAAAGGAAAAGGGAATGATATATTTTTCTAGAGAATTAAATATCATGCCCACACCCACACTCAGATAGAACTTGGCCCCATCAAATTAAAGGGTCTATAAATTCTCAAGTAACACAATTCACTAGATGAGGGAGCATCTCCTTCCTCTGCGTCACAGATATTTACCATGCATACAAAAATAATGAAATATTCATGTAGCTAAAGAATTCCATCCAATATCTTGGTCTCTAAAGTTGAGGGGATATCATTACTATTATATACTTGATCTAGAGTTATGAGGTTTGGGATGAAAATGGAAGTAAGGCTTTGGGAAGCATAAGTCCCAAATGAGTGAGGATAAAAAGGGAGAAATAAAGGTTTCTCCATAACCAACAACTCCATTATATAAGAATTCATGTGAGTGGATATGGAAGTTATTTATAAAATTTCTTCCTCATGCTTATCTAGAGGTGACAACTTGAATGACTTAATGGTAACTTTTGGGAACCGCATAGACACAACCATAGGTCCTAAGAAGTATACTTTGGGGGTTATTTAGGAGGAGGATACTTATTAGGAGCATGCTTGATCAACTGATTAGATGAGAATAAGGATAATTTTAATAATGGACCCCTAAAATTTTCTATAACATCTTAAAAAATCCTAGAGGACAGGCATAATTTCATTGGCTAATCTTTGGAAAAATCTCCATGCAGATGTAAATTGACTGGCTATTCCATTGGATATTTAAAAAAACTTATAATTATCTATTGAATTAAATGTAATATTCAAATCAAGATGTAACTTATTGACAAGTCAATCAAGTATTTATTTATTTATTGAGTATATCAACACAACCACACATTCAATTTACAACAAACATGTGTTCAACTCGATCAATTCATCTTTATGAATGTCCTGCCAAAATTGGAGTTTTGAAGCACAAAATAAAGATTCCTCAAAGAAGTAGGTATTTGTCATTTTTTTGGTTATAATGGCCCTAATAAAAATTTATACCCTTACACCTCCAATGCATTAAACCCACACCTCATCATAATAACCATGATGTCTACAATCCCAAATGCATTCCTACAAAAATAAAGACTTCCCCCTAAACCCTTATTCAAAGATCCTTCCACTACCTTAAATATTTACATAAATTCCTTCCTCACCTTATCTTTTGTTTCCCCTATAGTTTTGGATAGTTTCAAGGTTGAACCATTCACCTACCCACATCTAACAAGCTTAACACGAAGACAAGTTTAAAAGTTAACCATGGTTATTAACCTAATAGTTTGTCATTGATATCCCCAAGTGATTCTATATTATAATGTTGATAGAGCAAGAGTCAATTATTTGTTTAGTAAGTTCATTTATTTGTATACCATGTACCCTATCTAACTATTAACCTCTTATTTTGGTATGAATTTCCTTGTTCTCTATTATAGTGGAATGTTTATATGATTCTATGATTTTCACAAACTTATAAGGTAAGAATTTATAAATATCTATAATTATGTAAGGATATAAATTTGGATGGAATTTACTACTTAGAATCAGGGTTTTTTTTTTTTTTTCCTATTACGTAAAAGAGAGGATTTTTAAAATGCCTTAACCCTTTTACTTAGCATTAGTGTCTTGAGTACTTCATTTTAGCATCATTTCTATTCTACAACTACCACTGCCACTATAAGATTTTGTCTTTCTTATGTTTATAAAATATGAAATACTATGATTATTTGTAACTTATCCTAAACTAAAACTATATATATATATATATATATATATATATATATATATATATATATATATATATATATATATGTATATATATATCTATGTATATATATATATATGTATATATATATATATGTATGTATGTATGTATATATATATATATACATATATATGTATGTATGTATGTATATATATATATATATACATATATATATATACATATATATATATATATACATACATATATATATATATATACATATATATATATATACATACATATATATATATATATATGTATATGTATATATATATATATACATATACATATATATATATATATATATATATATATATATATATATATATATATATATATATATATATATATATATATATATATATATGTATGTATGTATATGTGTGTGTGTGTGTGTGTGTGTGTGTGTGTGTATATATATATATATATGTATATATATACATATATATGCATATATATATACACACTAAAACCTCACTCCAAACATGGTAAATATTAGGAGTACTAATTGCACAAATAAAAAATCCCTCCTTTCATCCTAGTTACTAACACAAATTTGGTGTTTAATGCATCTCAAGTTTAGCATGATCTTTCTGACTAATCAAATCTTAGTATATGATTTTCATAAGCCTACAAGGTAAAGAAATGATAAATATATATATAATCATAAGGATGTAATTTTGGGTGGCAATTTATACTTAGCATTGGGGTCTTGAGTACTTAATTTTAATACCATTTCCATTTTACAACTAAAGATTTGTTTAATGTATTTCATTAACAATACTTATAATTAAAGCTAATTTTTGCATCTTGTCATTTTTAGTTTAAAAATAATTCACCAATCTGCTAACCAAAAAATTTCCATCCACAACATCTTTATAGAGCAATATCTTCAATAATAACCATTAGATCTAATCACTTTCTAAGAAAAAAAAATGGTTATTTAATAGATCAAGAGTTCAAGTGAACATTAAGAAATATAATAATACAACACAACCTATAGTTTTCTTTAATTTACAAACACATATTTACTAAAAAATGATTTATAGATTTTTTTCCATTACCATATTATTCATTTGTAATAGTAATGGAACAAATAGAGATGCAAAAGTCAGAAAACATCCCAAGATATTTGAAGCACATCGATATGAAACTGAATTAGACAAGAGACTTTATCTAATTTCAACTTCTTGTTTAGTTTTAGTTTAACATTTTTATAAGGTTTGTATCAACTAGAAAAGCATTGTTATTGGGAACATAAAATTGGTATCAAATCCACCCTCTTAGCATCACACTTATATAGTAACCATCACTTAGTATTCATCTATTCATGGAGTAGACAACTTAAAAGGAAAAATGATTTTATAGGTGGAATAAGCCTTGCGATCTCCCTTAGAAAACATAAATCACAAAATGGAGCAAATGAATCAAATGCTACAAACATTGATGTGGGATAAATGGGATAAAAAAAAAACAACATTAGAGAAGGAGGAGGTAGGGGAAGATCACATAATCAAAGAAGGAATTCTCAACACCATAAACATAAGCAAAACCATTATTAAAAAAAATGTGTTACAAGAGGTGATAACCTTTTTAATCAAATCAATTAGAAAATTCGGGGTTGAGAACAAATAAATAAAAGGTTATTGGAGAATATTCTTATTCCTAAATTGGATGGATGTAATGAACCTAGTAATTAAAGTAATTGGATAGGAAAGTTTTCCCATTTTTTGAGTTAAAACCATGGATTATTACCAATAAAATAAATTTGCCATTCAACACCTTGAAATATATCATTTCATTGGTGTAAAATGATCAAATAATAATTGGAGGAGAGTTATGAAGATGAAGATAGTGACACCAAACAATAAATAACCTCATGTGACCAATTTTTGACTGTATAATATCATAAATTTGAGGTTTATACCTATGAAGACTACTTCCCAACCCTCAGTAACATAAATAAATATGGCACTATTACATATTACTCAAGGGAATTTTGTCAATCTAGTTTATTGGTGGACAACATTTCACCCAAGTGTGTAATTGCTATATACATCAATAGATTGAAAGAATCCACTATGGGATATATCCATTCTTTTTTTCTAAAAAATTGAGACTACCAATTAACAAGTAAAATATTATTTTAAATCCATTATAATTTGTCTTGCATCATAACCACCTTAGAAAATCAATACAACATCAAAGAGAGAACAAAAGGGTTTCAAGAAACCAACCCTACCTCTCACTTCTATTGGTGTACAATGTACAATCAAATGGGAGAATAATATACCCCACTACTATTGTTGACTTATGATCAAAGGGATTTTGTTTTAGTTGCAAAGAGGTTTGGTCTAAGGACGAGTGAAAATCCCCTAGAGGAATCTATATGGTTGAATTTATGGATGAAAATTCAAAATTAGTAGTCAATACCATTACTAGAGAAGTGGAAATGGAGGAAGATACCCACATAGATAATCGAAAACAAGAAGAGACATTAACCATCTCCCTTGTTTCCATGATGGGAATTACACAATACCAAACTTTGAGGGGAAGAAGCAAATTGAAGAATAGAAATCCATTAATCCTCATCAATTACAATAGTAATAATAATTTTAAAGATGCTAAATTGGTGACTACTGTAGCTTTTAATGTTGTCCCATTAAAAAACTTCTAAGTTTTAGTGGTCAGTGATAGTATGATAGAATGCAAAGGACTGAACAGATATTGAAATTGAAATTAAATAGATATGAATTAACTTTTGATTTTTGTGTTTAATTTAACTCTTATTTTTATGTTGTAGCTTTGGAAAGTTACAATGGGGAATTAACTAATAATAGGAGCATAATAGTTGAAAATGTTGAGAAAAAAATGAATGAAAATGGATGAGTTTTACATGAAATTCCAACGAGGATAATAATTACTATGATTAATATCTTTCTAAGGGTGGATTGTGTTACATCTTCCAATGTAATTTCATGAATATATTATATGTCAAGCTTAATTCACTAGTAACACCAACACAAAAAGAGGTACAAAAATTGATTAATGATTTTGTAGATGTATTCCAAGGTTTACCACATGGTTGTCCACCATATGGGGGACAACTACATATCATTGAACCAAAGTTTTTTAAGGATGAAATAGAAAAAATAAGCAAATAAATATTAGACATGTGCCACATAGTGCCTTGTAAAAGTCCCTTGGCCTCTCCAATGATGTTAATAAAGGAGGATGACTCTGTCCATATGTGCATTCTACATGGAATTAAATAAGAAGACTATCAAAAATAGATTCTTGTTTACATATACATATTAATTATTCGTTGAGTTACATGGAGCACCAATGTTTACAAAGATTGAATTTAGATCTAGATATAACCAAATTAGGGTAAAAGGAGAAATTTTATAACATAAAAACACCAAATCCAACATATCTAAGGTAATATAAATGTTTCTTTTGGACAATAAAAAAAATATAAATGTTTCTTTTGGACAAAAAATGGTCCCAATAGACTTATGCACAACATCCACCCAAAACATAATAACACTTTGAAGGCCTATTTATAATTACTTACCCAAGCTATTTAGTTTATACATGTAGGATACTTAATTTCTAACATATCTACCCAATTCCTACTAGATATCTTTGATATATTTCACCTAAACAAGATGACCAAAAGTGGGTGTCATAAAAATGTTGGTTAGACCCATTACTTAACAATAATTATTGGCAAAGAATATAAAGACTCATAGAAAAATATTTAATAAGAATATTTTCACCTCCATTATTACAAATTAATGTCAATAAATTTCATTTTTGTAGGCCAAAATGGGTTAGATTAGTAGGAAATGGACACTTGAAACAATTATATTTCCAAGCCATCAAGGAATCCATCTCAAGCCAAGAAACACAATGTATCACTGAGAAATGATTATTTTTTACCAAAACACATCTCTCATCATGAGAAAATTCAACACAAACTAGAAGTCACATTTTACGGAACATATGGATTAAAACTTGAAACTTTAAAGGACATTTAAAATGTAGTGTACAGTCCTAATTGATTTTTTTGAAATATTGCTCCATGAAAAACTTGATCATAATGTTTTATTTTTTTAAATCAAAAAATGCAAGATTTTTTTTAAATATCATAATGTTTCATCATTTACTTGTGTTTTCAATGGTAAAATGTATTTGTAGAGAAATGCATCAATCAGTAGCATGGTTACCAAATCCAATTGGATATGTAAAATGAACTTGTATAGACAACATGTGCGATATTACAAGCATGTTGAATGTTTTGAATTTTCATGAATATAATATATTTTAAGTGTTTTATCTTGTATGGACTAAAAATGAGTATTATGCATTGTTCATATATATACAAATGTTTCCATGACATTTCTAAATAAAGGGGTTTTGAAAATCCACATTTTTGTGTTTCATACCCATTTCTGTTTATATTTCAAACCCATTTCAAAGTATATTCACTTAGATGAAAAGTTCAAAGCAACCTCCCAATAAAATAAAAACAATAATAACAAAGACTGAGGCCTGAATTGATGGTCATATGATTATATATACATCTTTTTTCCATAAAATACAACCATCTTTTAGGAGACTATATTAGATATAAGGTAATTTTTTTGGAAAATCATCAAAAAAATAAAAATAAAAATAATTATATACACGCTCTCTCTCTCTCTCTCTCTCTCTCTCTCTCTCTCTCTCTCTCTCTCTCTCTCTCTCTCTCTCTCTCTCTCTCTCTCTCTCTCTCTCTCTCTCTCTCTCTCTCTCTCTCTCTCTCTCTCTTGACAGGGTTAACCATCAAATTTAGGCCCTGCCAAAGATAATTACCCCAGTGTTCGAAGAGATTTAAATATCAAATGCAAAGGTTCAAATATCACGAGAAACTAAATTTATTTTGAAAATGCAAAAAGTTTAAAGTGCTACTTGGAAAAACTGAGAGATAAAAAAGCTTTTAATAATCTAAATTCAATAAATATAAATAAATACACACTATAAAATACAAGCAACAACTTAATACAAATAATTTTAACACCAAATTTTTATTTAAAGGATAAGCCCTTCAAATTTTAATATAAATTATTTGTAAAAATCTCAAAAGGGTTCATCTTATTAATGCCCTCTAGGTATTATCTATACATCACATTTTTTTGTTGCCCTATACGTTATAACTATCTTGAATATTTAATTAGCAAGAATATATGCACAAATATTATTACAAGGTTATATTTGAAAGAAAAATCATGTGCTTTAAGGTTTATAAATGGTGAAATGATCAATATCTTGAATGAACCTATCATAAGATATCCATCCTTATAAATAAATTAGAACCTTTGAGAACCAATAGATTAGATGGAGAATGAAGGAATTAAAATGGAAAACCAAAATTTTCAAAAAATCAAAGACCATTTCATCCTTTCTAAGGTCTTCTACACATTAAATTTGTAAACTATAGTTAATTTATTGCCACATGATAAAAATAATTTGTGTTGAAATACAATAAAAGACCTAAGTGTTTAATTTTTTTTAAAGAGGTACTTTAAAATATTTATTAAGAAAAAAATTAGCATTGATAAAATTTAAAGTTAAGTTTGGAAGTTACTATGTTTAGTAAACTATGCAACTAAGAGAGTAGCTCGTTTGGTAGAGAAATAGTCAACCTATGGCCATAAAAAGTTAGAATTGAGGCTATTAATTTAAATTTTAATGTCTTATGAGACGAGGATATTGGGCCTTTCCTCATTCTCCTACCTTGAAAATATTGTTGATGTCCCAAATGAAGTCTCTGCTAGCTTTCACTTTCACCTCCCACTACAATTCTTAAATCCCATCACTCTATTAATGGGTCAACACTCCTGTCTTCCAAAATTTATAGGGTATGAAAATTAAATAAAGGGTTTGGGAGGCCAAATCCAAGGGTTAAAAAGAGAAATTATAGGGATTTGTGAGAGGTTATGTATGAAGAACACCTATATTTTTAATTTTATTTTTGATAGAATTTAAGGAGGGAAAAATATTCACTAATGCGATATTAATATTACCTACTCTCTCTTCAAAATTGGTGTTGAAAATACCATCGAGCTCCAAAAAGGTGTAGTTTTAATAAGGGTACAAAGCACCAAGTCCCTATGGGAAGCAAAAGTTAATTGATAAAAATATTAAAATTTATTTTGTAAAGCAAGCCATATGTTTATTCCTTTAGTCATTGTTATTATTTGGATAAAATAATATAGATTATTTATTTGTAGCTTCAATGGAGAAGACTTGATTATGTGTCTAAACCCCAGTGGCCATGCTTGTAGTAGTTGATGTAGTGTTATAAAGATGACTTTTAAATCATTGATTTAACTCTGTAAGATACTAAGGAAATGGAAAAAACAAAGTTGATGAGAAATACATTGTTCATCTCAAAAGATCCTACTCTAGGCTTATGATGACTAATATTATAAATTATAGACTTTTAGATAATGAATACAATCAATACTGTAAAGCCTTTTTTTAGTTACTCATGCAATATGAGCATTAAAATTTGTCTAAATTGTCTATAAATTGGTTCTAAAAAATTTTCTCTCATGAATCAACATCATATGCTTAAGAGGAAGTTAACCGATCAAGACATTAATATTTATTCTACATTTATAATAAGAAGTTTCAAAATGCAAGTTAATTTTATTATATTTTGAAAAGTAATATTAAAAGGAAAGATTTTGTAACATCAAAAGATTTTTATACATCCTTTCATAATAAGATATATGGTTCCTTTATTTGCTCATCATTATTGTTTGGATAAAATACTATATATTTTTTCTTTGTGGCTTCAATGGAAAAGACTTGATTTTGTGTCCAAACATCAGTGGCCAGATTTATAGTAGATGTTATGCTATTCTAAAGATGATTATCAAATTATTAATTAAATTTCATAAGCTACTAAGGAAATGGTAGGAACATAATTGATGATAAATACATCATTCAATTCAAAAGATCATGCTCTATGTCTGTGATAACTCTTCAATATTATAAATTTTAAACTTTTAAATAGAATCAATAATGTAAAGGATTTTTTTAGTTACTATAAATTGGATTTAAAAAAGATTTTTTTCATTAAATAAAAAACATATGCTTATGACCAAGTTAATTATCAAGACATTAACATTTATTCTACACTCTTAAGAGGAAGTTTCAAAATGCAAGTTAATTTTATTAGCTTTTGAAAAGTAACATTATAAAGAGACATTTGCAACGTCAAATGCTCTTTCTGTAGACTTGCATCATGAGTCACATGGTTTTTTCCTTTTCTCATCATTATTATTTAGATAAAATACTATAGATTGTGTGTTTCTAGTTTCAGTGGAAAAGACTTGATTCTGTGTTGAAACACCAATGGCCGTAACTGTCGCCAATGTTGTACTATTCTTAAGATGTCTCTCAAATCTTTATTTGGAATTCATATTTTTTATGGAAATGTTAGGAACA
This sequence comes from Torreya grandis, assembly GCA_037957365.1. NCBI lineage: Eukaryota > Viridiplantae > Streptophyta > Pinopsida > Cupressales > Taxaceae > Torreya > Torreya grandis. The sequence continues at coordinate 4,643,454 of JARHVA010000206.1, forward strand.
AAATTGATGATAAATACATTGTTCATCTCCAAAGATCCTCCTCTATGCCAGCAATGAAATTGCTAAAGAAAACATATATTCAATAAAAACATAACTTTTTCTTGGCAAGTTATAAAATTTTATTTTGAAGATCAACTTATGGTTGAATTGAAGTCTAAGTTATAATTACATTGCACTCATAACTTAAGCATATGCCATAATAATGCATGTTATAGAACTTGGTGAGCCTAATAAATGTAATATTGCATTCTAATATTCAAACACACATTTGAACTTAGCGCCAATTATGTCAAATGTAATATCAAAAAACATTGTCATGACAAAAGATAAACATGTCGAGTAAGTGAAGCCATGATTTAAAACAATTATGGAAATATTTATAGCTAATAAAATGTACTTTCCTTAGATAAGACCTACAAACATTTTTAAATTTTTATGCAAAGTAGGAGACAATGTACATTTTGAAAATAAAATATAAAGCATTAATTAAATTTATAGTCAAATGATGTTTTATATTGGATAGGGTATGTTTCAGATAGCTAATAACCTTTGAAATGTAATGACACTTAAATGTAACAAAGATCCAAGTACAAAGTAGTAAAAAAAAGGTCTTATGAAGAACTAAGATTTAGGCAAGAATGAACAGTATATATTCAGAGACTCAAATCCATGTTTTTCCAAATGAACATAGTCATATAAAATTTATCATAAACTAGTAGAGTAGAAGATTGAAACATTTGAGAATAGTAAATTTTTTTGAGATAAGTGCTTATTATTAACAAGACTTTCATGGCAATGATTGGACATGCATAGAGATATATGATTGTTAGCAAATATTTTGGCTATGAACTAAGAAATATTGAATGTAAACATTCTTGTATGTTCTTAAAATAGAATATAGTTAAATCCTTTAATGATTTGAATAATATACCTTGTCAAAGTGTTGTTTTAATTTGACCAAGGGTGCAAAAACATTTTTATACTACAATTAGTGAAACAAACATGACCTCATTGCCAAAATATGATGTAAGAGAGCTAATTGTCACTGTAACATGAGCTATAATAAGAGGCAAGTAAACATGAAAAAATTAATATGCACAATAGTAAATCTAAAGAGTTATTGATAAATCCAATGTCAAAATAATTTAAATTTAATAACATAGCATTGAGATTAAAATAAGGACATTTGAAAGGGTCTTGTTAGCAACCCAAGTTGTACCCTATGAAGGAGGTTGTTCAGACCTACTTCAAACTTGGACTAACATTGGAATGGTCTAAAGGTTGTGAGTGACCTTGTAACTAGACTAGACCTCTAGGTTATGGGGCTAGTTCCCCTGGCACATCACTTTGGCTCAATTACTAAAACATATTACTTTTTGGGTGAAAAGGGTTAATAAGTACATGAAGTAAACCTAATCTAAGGGGTGGTGGTGCACCTATAAAATCTTTCATCCGCTCAACTTTGGACTCTTAACAACACTAGTGGATAATGCATGGAGCTAAAACACCATCTTAAATGGATTCTAAGTATCAATGTTTCACCTAGAGGTTAGTTTGAATGACTAAAGAAAAAGGGTAATGAGAAGAAGTCCTAGTTTAAGGCACTTACAATCAAACTTCCACTTCAAACTTGAGCCATCAACATCATAACACACTAGATGACCTATAAAAAAAGCTTGTCAATACCTAGGTGATAATTAGACCTATAAAGGGGGAAATTACACCAATTATTCATATCAAAATAAGTAAATACACACTAGATACTGATCATCATGAAGCTACAATGTTCTATTCATCAGTCCAATAGGTTTACAAGTATAAAACTTGGTAGAGTTTCCTCATACCAACCGAGGGATGAAATTCAAGGCCTAAAGGCCTCAATATATATCATAACGAGGAGAATATAAGAGAGAGAATGGCATGGATGAGAGGAGAAAATGTCATAAATTACCATCATACATTCATTACAATAGTTACATAGTCATAACATCCTCCCTCTATGCATTGATACTCTTTACTTATCCCCTTAGGCATTGAAGTGGGGTAGTGGATACTATGGTTGAATTTTTCAACCTCCTTCAAGTCATGGTACACCCTTATTTGGGTCAAATAACTCCTCCTCTTGGAATTTACAACATGAATGGGGTGCAATTAATTCACCATAAACATACAATAGTCCATCCTCCTCTTAAGCATAATTGATAAAGTCAAGAAACTTCCCCCTCTCTCCATTATGAAATATTGAAAGTGCAATTGCTCCATTCAAATCATTAGTTACTAGGCATAGTACCTTTGCATTAACTCATTTCATCAGCCCTCTATGTCAATCTTCAAGTTTTTATTGAGTTAGTAGGCCAATTAGGCCTAATAGCCTAACTATTAGTGTTTAGAAACCATGAAACTTGAAAAAAAACCTCAATAAACTTGAAAATAAATGAGATTTAAGTCTGAAACAACATCCTACATCATGACATAGGACTTATTGATTAAGAAACATCTACAATTATTCCAAACTAGTTGGCTAGGTCACCCTGTCCTTCATTTCTACAAACTGGCACTATAGAAGAAGATTATAGAAGCACTTATACGTAGAATTTTAATCATTTAATGGATTGAGGAGATAAAATAAGTGCCAAAACTTCCTATCCAATGATTAGTATATTCCTAAACAACTATGTACCTCTCTTTCTACTCAATTTTTTAGAAAATTATAATTTTTAACACTTTCATACATATTCCATACAATCAGGTACCATGACCAGGTCCTTCTCTAAGTGTACTTGATGTTCTAGGTGCTTATCAGGTGATTCATGAGTGTTTGAGTGCAAAAATATTCACATCCCTCAGGCTGGTATGAGGAAACTGTGCTAGGTTTTGTACTTATAGACTTATTAGATTGATGAATAAAACATTGTAGCTTCTTCATGATCAATATCTAGTGTGTATTTACTTGTTTTGATATGCATAAGTGGTGTAATTTTCCCTTTTTTAGGTCCAAGTCTCACCTAGGTATTAACAAGCTTTCTTTATAGGTCATCTAGTGTGTTATGTTTTTGATGGCTCAAGTTTGAAGTGGAAGTATGATTGCAAGTGCCTTGAACCAGGGATTATTCTCATTACCCTTTTGCTTTAGTCATTCAAATAACCTCTAGGTGAAACATTGTTTCTTATAAACTATTGAAGATGGTGTTTTAGCTCCATGCATTATCCACTAGTGTTGTTAAGAGTCCAAATTTGAGTGGATGAAATTTTTTATAGGTGCATCACCACCCCATAAAGTAGGTTTAATTCATTTAATTATTAACCCTTTTCACCCCAAAAGTAATAGGTTTTATCAATTGAGCTAAAGTGATGTACCAGGGGATCTATCTCCATAACCTAAAGGTTTGGTCTAGTTACAAGGTCACCCACAACCTTTATACCATTCCAATGTTCGTCCAAGTTTGAAGTAGGTCTAAACAACCTCCTTCATAGGGTGAAACTTGGGTTTCTAATAGGTTCTAAGGCAATTAAAAAAAAACCCAAAATTTTGAAGATTAAATCTCACCAAATGAAGACCAGGTGAAGAGTTTGACAACATTGAGCGGCTTTAGTCATAACTTGTTTAAGCATGAATGCCTCTTTACTGATCTATGTATATGTGGATTGTTAGATCTATTACAACTAGAATCAGAAAATATTTGAACATAAGTATTGTGTGAGTGCAAGTATAACAAATGAAGCAAATGAAGAATAAGTAATATCTAAGGTATAGAAAGTATAGTAGGATTATGGTAGTAGGACTTAACACAAAAATTGATATTTGTGTCAAATATCCAATTACAATGCATAATGTAATGTGCTAAAATAAGTATTATAGCTTATATCAATTGTGTAAATAAATAAATGGTACTAAATATAATATTATTGAAAAAAAATTCAAAATTATGCGGTCAATATCATGCAAACATAGACAATTGTTGCTTACCAGTTTATATATAGTTTTGAGCATTATTGCATTTGTAAAATCATTTGTCTTAATTGCATTGGACTTTTGTAGGTCGAAGTCTTACCTTTTTTGTAAGGACATTTTTAGTATTTAGAATAATAACTAGGATCTGTTAACTTTTTGAAATACTTATAACACCATCAAATAGATATCTATATAAATTGTATGCAATGCATTCATATTTAGTAGATGTAAAAAATGTAGACAATTATGACAGAGAATATTTTGAATTATAATGTCAAGTAGTTTATGTGTAAAAAAATGTGAATTATCATGTGAACATGGCTTGCAAAGAATTCCAAAAAACCATTTCTTAAAAGCATACAATTGTAATAACCTAGCAATAACCATTTGCAAAAACTAGTACTAGACTAAAAACATGTGCATCAAAGGAAAAACATCTATATATATATATATATATATATATATATATATATATATATATATATATATATGAAATTAGAAGCAAGTATTAGCATTTATATGATATTATAGGTCCATTTTTTTTTGTCTTTGGTATATTTGCATACCCATGTAAAAGTAAAAAGTGGCATGGAACATGTTATTGTCTACTTTTGTAGTAATCATAATAATGTTTTAGCTAATATATCCATGGAAAATGGCTCTAATAAGTGTCAAGAGTGTGAAACAACAATTATGTTTAGTTCTAAAACCACCAAAATGCCCTGAAATCAAACAAAAGAAAAATAAATCAGTAATATAATCCATTATCAAAAATATTACATACATTTTTTAAGTGCAAAAACATAATAACAAACTTACTAATTTTTATTAATGTTTTTTTCATGTACGATTATAGAAACTTTGCCCTTTTTATAATTGTAAATGTACCTTTCATCAAGAATTTTTGTAGTGTTAAAAACATCAAGGAAATTTCATGTTTATACTATTTGAATGATGTTTTTACTATTGCTAAAAATAAATCTTGGAGCATAGACTTATGCAATATACATTCGATCTTTCCATCTCTAGTACACACATTGCAAGTTAGTGCATGAATAAAAGTATGTTTTGATTTTGGTGGACATCTTTGGCAATACAAAGGATCATCATGTTGAAGATTATTCCTAGAATTGGATGTTTACAAGAATTACATATAGGCTAAAAGGGGGATACATATATGTTTTTTGGCTTTAGTGTTCCCATGACTTGTGCATTACACTAATGGTTAGCTTTTTTTTAATTATTGTTATGCAAATTGAAAACATAATTTCAAAGTGGTCTTAGCCACCAAGAAAAGGAATAAACAAATTAATTAATTAAAAAAAGGAGAAAGAAAAAAGACTTACTTCAATGTTTACTGTAATTATTGTTTTTAAATGTATTTTGGTGTGTTCATCAACCAATAATTTAATAAATGATGCATAATTCATGTGAAATGTTTGATAACCTTTTGGTCCTTTGAATGCAATGTTATTGAAAATGTACATTGGATATTTATTAGACATGATTTTGTCTTGTATTTCATGAAATAGCTGTTGATATTGCTTGTTTAATTGAATCTATAAGCAAGTAGTTATGATTAATTTGTATAGATATAAGAGCATACTATAAAGGAAAGTAATATGCAATTGAGTAAACAATTACAACTACAATGTTATGTTTAATTTCATTGTCCTTAACATGTAAATTAAATTGTAATATTATTTTTTGGCAACCAGTTATCAAAGCTCTAAAAGAGGCTATTATAAAGGAATCATCAGATGCTATGATATCAATGATTTCACAATCAGGTTTGATTTTACATTTTTTACAAACTGTAGGAATGTTGGATAGTTCACTTTCTAGTCAATAAAATATAGACATTGGCATCTCCTCTTTCGTATTTTGTTTTGTCTTTGACCATGAAATCCAAAATATGAATACTTTTTGTAAGAGTCACATACGATTCAAACTTCTGAATTAATCTATTACTAATGTTTGTTGTTATTATCATTTGTCTATGGACATCAACCAAATCAATATACAATATTTTTGCCTTGATCGGAGAAGTTGGATTTGTGACATGTGTAAGATCATAAACTATCAGAATATCTCCTTCAAACATGGTGCAAGTTTTGCCAGTAAAAATTCCAATATTGTGCATGACAAAGTTATTTCTATTTGAGTGTTGAGATAAAAAATAAAAACAAGCTTTCTTTTAGAAGGCAACAAAAAGACTATGAGTAAAATGCCATTTTTTTTTGTTTTTTTCATCTCTTTCTAATTTTTTTCTATTTACAAAACCGATATTAGTCAAGCAATAGTGGAAAAAGAGGAATGATTTAAGATTTACCATTTTGCAATTGGTGTTCTAAAGATTTTGTTTCACTAGCCACATGTATAGTTGTTTCTTTTTACTGAAGATATTTTTTTTTAATGAGGCTATCTATTATTGAATCCATGTTTTGTCTTTTATTTATTTTTAGAGATAAAATTCCTTTTTTAGTTGTTTCAATGTAAGAAATATGAAAACAGATGTCCTATGAACAAATGCATATACAATTTTCAATTACTAATACAATGAAACATATGGATTAACATAATTTTTTTCAATCTGATTGATAGATAAATGCAATAAACATAAAATATAAATTTCTATGGACATAAAATATTTTGAATAGCAAAGTACATAATGCTCAAGTTTTAAAGTATTGACATATATATTAACTTGATTTTTGTTGAATTAAAATGATTAAGTAACATTATATATGACTAGACAAATGGCTTATGATCAGTCCAATATGTTTCTACTATTACTATTTTATTATGTTCTATTGCAGTGTTTGTCCAAACATGGTCTATGATTATGTTTCTAGTATACTTATGTCTATGTGGCAGGAAATGCATGTTAGAAGCTGACATATGGTTTTCAAGTAGGCTTGTTGGTTTGCTTGGCAAAGACATGTCAATGTTAAAGTCTCCTAAGATATATATTTGTTTACATTTACTTATATCTAACAATGATTTATTAATAAAATTTATAATATCCAAGATATAAGCATATAGGGATGCATAGATGATAATAATTATATATTCATGTCCATGTATTTCAATGTTTATTACTAATGCCTCCACCTCATTTTTAATGTATTGCATTGGATTTCAAGTGATCACATGGATATGTATGCATATCATTATACCATACACATTATGTATTAGGTTACAAGTCAATAAATTTGGGATATGGTCAAAGGAACTATTAGATGCAACATTTGTCTCCTACAAGCATAACACATCACATCTTATCAAGTCATAGTTGTTGACAATGTCGTCTACATGAGGAGAAAGACTTTGAGTATTCAAGGAACATATAATTATATAAGAAGGCACTATATTTGATTGAAGACTATGTTTCAATATCCATTTTGATTCTGATTCTAATCTTGACATCCCCATAGATATTTTTGAGTTCACTATAAAGTTTTTCTATGTAAGTGGAGTTAGCAAGTATAATAAATCTATGATTTTTACACAAGAGATATTTGTGTACACTAAGCCATATCTTGTTATGCCAAAAGGTTTAAATGTAATTACATGTATAGTGAGGCCTTGTGAGCTATGCACTATACGTGCACACGCTAATTATACTGGGATTTGGCTTCAAATTGTTAATTTTTTTTGGTAAATGGGCTTGGTAGCTAGCCTACATATTCAAAATATTAGAGTCCAATTGGGTTAAATGTGTCTTCTATACAAATTATTATGTTTTGCTCTTTGTAAATGTCCAATATCAATATCATTGAATTTAATCTAGATAATGTTATTATTTTGTTATTTGTTATACTTTTTTATTATGCCATTGGAACCATTAACGAGGCCATCTTGCATGTCATAATTCCCACCAAATAGTTCTACTATCATATTGAGTATTAATATGATATTTTTAGTAGACATATGGCATTGGCATGACCCTTTTTTTCATCATATGTATCATCTTGTATGTCTATTGCATTGATAACAATTGCTTCATGAAGAACAATTTCAAGTATTTTCTTATTATGTGCTTCAACATTAGTATTTAAGTAAAAAAGATATCAAAACAAAGGTTTGTTTGGTCCTAAATGTAAATATTTATTCTTAATAAATGTTATATCATTTATTGTGTGAGAGCATGTATGCATTTTATTCAATATCAACACAAAGACTTCATCATTTTTTCTCATGGTTTGTTGCAATTGATAACATTTTACATTTTCTTTCCAAAAAGTATATGAAATTAATTCACTATTAATTTTTGGATGTTTGAAGATCACGCAATCATTCACAGGTTGGACTTGATAAGGGTCTCGACATAAGAGATTGCCAATATTACCAAAGTATAATTTTGATAGTCACATAATGTCACGTAATCATTTGTCAATATAGTATAACATTCTTATGAATACAAGTGATATATTTGGCTATAGTGTTTAGACAATGAATCCAGATGTTAATTATTCAATGGTATAAGCTTGGACTTGTTAAATGGTAATAGGAATGTAGAATGCAATGTCACTCCACAAGTATTGTAGGTAGTTTTTCCTGTGTATGTAAGAATAAGACCATTTGTCTTAAAAGGGTCATTATCAATAGAATGAGAGTAAATAAGAATAAGAATTTCATATATACATTTTGCTATAAAAGTACTGTGCATACACCTCTAGTTAGTAAAAAAAATACTATGGTTGGTTTTTGTTTAGACATTTTCTTAAGGCAACATCCTTTACAATTGCCTATTGTTCATTATTTAACATGTCTTTATTTATAGTATTTTTAATTATGAGAAAAAATGGACGGTGGTTAATTTTAAATTATTTTGAACTTTGCTTATAGGGTACAAAAAAATTTAGTGGAAATTCCATATGCATATCATATTCTTCTTGCATGGATTTTGTTGTAGTTGAAGCAAATCCAATGTCAGATGTGCTAGTAGCATTGATGTAAACTTGGAAAGCAACATGTTCTATGTTTCCCCAGATAGGAATTATATCAAAGTTAAACTTGACCTCATTTAGATTTACAATGTCAATTTATAAATTGTATTCCTACTTCCATGTTTCAAGATTTTATTTCAAATTCTATTCACTATTTTGAAAGGAGAAATATAATAATAACCATTCATGGTAATAGTTTTAAATATCAATATATTTGTTATAATTAACAAAGCATATAACATGATGTTTTTTCATTTCAACTACTTTGCATTTTTTAATATTGGGAAACAAATTCTACAAGGCAAACATGATCAATGTCAATAGGACATTCAATGTAATAGTCTATAAGAGATTGACATATTACATTTTCAGACTCATCTAATTCTTGTCTATGAAGAATTAAATGTTTTAATATAAATGCTCATTCATCAAGACAACATTTGTTTATAAATACACATGTTCTTGAACTTTAATTCAATGAAAATGATAACACCAAATGGATAGCTTGTTGTGTAAACATTTGTTAGTATTTCAGCATTACATTTCTAGGCCTATGTAACATTTGAATAGCATTTATGTTTGTTTTTTCATGTTAATTTTGTATTTTTTTAAAAAACTATGTGGTCTTTGAATTTCCCTTTGTCATATATAAGCTACAATATTTTTCTGAAGCATATGTATTTAGTATAAACTGTGCATCTGTATTGGCTTACCAAAAATATGGCATGTTTTTTTATAAAACTATTACTCCATGCTTGTGATGGATTATGAAAAAGGAATATGGTAGGTTGTTTAATTGCACATTGTATTGTTTTTATGTATTCGGACTCGAACATACATAGATCTTGCAAGAAAGTGTAAAAGGCATATGAATCAATGTATTATTTTATGCTTAATAATTCATAAATTCATTTCAATGATGCAATTACAAGATCATCTATTTTTTCAGATGGTTCAAGAATCATTGTTCATTGCATTGGTAACTATGGAAAGTTGTATCTACAATTCTTTTCTTTTGATTTTCTACAATTTCTAGTATGATGATGTATGTGTAATTTGTGTATGTCATCCTCTAGAATGTTAATATCATAAGTTATGTATTTTTCTATGAAATCTATACTTGTTGAATTTTGATCCTCTCCATATATTGGTGCATATTTTGTCTAGACTAATCAATCATCATGATACTTTCCACTATGTTGAAATTCTGTAACACAAAAATAGTCTATGATTTTGCATAGGAAAATTTCATTATCACATAGCAATTATTTCAATGCATTAATGTGATGTCTATAATAATGTGTACATGTAAATGGATAGATTAGTATTAGAAACTATTAAAATTTTGTTTTTCCAAGTTCATCAAGTTAATTATTTTTGTTTCTATAGTATTTTAGATGTAACTATTTCAATACATCCATCAATGGCTACCAATGATGTTTAACACTTGAAAAAGTCTAAAAAAAAAAACTTGGTGGTCCTAGTTGGCGTATCATGGCAAACTTATTTTTTTAAGACCTTGAAAATAATTAGGTGATATACATATTCTTTTAAAATCTATGTATCCAATTTATGATTTAAACAACTTTTCTAAGTTTGGTTTATATTTGACATCTCTTGCTAATAGTTTTCTTCCCTTAAATTATCCTTTCCTAATTCAAACCCACATGATCTTTCTGACTTGATATATGATTATTTTTATTGATTTGAAAAATAAGTTCATAAGGTGATATGTAAATTGATGAGTAGCATGTAACAGTTCTCATTGTGCTATTTTTAGTATGAAAATATCGACATAACATCTTCATCATGAATATTTCCAAAGAAAAGTGTTGAAAAACTCATCTCCTCTGACTCCTTATCTCTGAAAATTTCCAATGGATGATTTTCTTCAGCTACCGCTATTACAATCACCTTGTCTTCCAATGCTGCAATAAATGTCAAGTCTATAAAGCCATGCGCCAAAGTATCATTATAATAGTTTCCATCCATGTCAAAAGACATGTTCATTTTATAGTTGCTATTACTTTCAAATCCATTGGAAAAAACTATTACTAGTCACATTGTCCATGACACTAGTACGTATGAATTGTTTCCAATTAGTATTATTTGCACATTTTGAGCAATGCACAAATCTCTTGTGCATAGTTCTTGTAATTCTTGCATAATGACCTTCGGATAAACAATCCCATGTTGATATGCATTTTTGTATTCTAGTTTCCTTTTTAATCTTATAATAGCTATTATTTTTTAATCTATAGAACTGGGCAATGCATTTTGAATTTTATCAATGTTGGATGGAACATTGATAATTGGACCTTTTAGTCTAATTTGATGTTTGATATAGCCCATATCTCTTATCTAAGCAAGTGTTATCCTTAATTCAACAAGTCTTTCTTCAAGATCTATTAGAAAAAACACATATTTAAAGTGTTTGTTCTGTCTAGTATGTGTAGATGTTACAAATCTAGGAAGCATTCCACTTTTTAATGACTGATTACAATTTGAACATATTTTCCTTTTATAAATGAATTTATTGTTTTTCCCTAATTTTTGTCACATGTGAATTTTAGTGTCATGAAAAAGTCTTATATTATGTTTAAAATGTAGTTGTTTATAAACTGCACAAACATGAATAGGTGTGTCAATGATTTTTTTAAAACTTTGTATTCCTTTCGTAGATGAACTATTAACAATTTCCTTGGCTAAGTACTTTTTACATGTAATTTTCAATGTTCAAAGCAAATATTGTTTTCTTTTTTCAGGTCCTTTATCTATACAATTAGTAAAATATTCAATTTGATGATTACTTTATTTTTTCATTATCAAAGGCTCATAATGTACATGTTTTGTATCAATTTAAAAATAAATTATATTGTATGTCACACATGATTATGAGCAATCATTATAGATTTTGATAATGTGTTGATTTTTCGATGACCATAGCCAAACAATCACATCTAATACATATGAAAGCTATTGAATAATAAACTCATTGCCTTCCACCCCATTGCCATCATAGATTGAACCCAATTTAACAATGTATGCTTACCAATTTATAATATTGGACATGCTTTTTACAACATCAAATGTTAGATTTTTTTATAAGTAAGCATACACTTTTTTATTTCCAAAAAAATAGGCATTGCAGAAAGAATAAGCTATGTAGCATTGCAAAGATTGTATGCCAAAGGAACTATATGCTAAATGGTAAAAAGCATTAAATATGCTATCACCATAACTAGATATTCCTTCCAACATTTTTATTAATCCATATGCTTCTATGTTCAGAGTACTTGCTTTCCAATATGTAGTAAACATAGTACACATTGTAGAAAAAGCTATTTATTTTACTAAGTATTGATAATTCATTAAATTTCTATAGTATAATGGTTAATAATGTACACACATCAGATTCTGATAATGGAAAAGAATGCAATATGGAGCTATTTTCAAGTTCTTGTTAAAGTGCAAGTGTTTTTTTGCTTGTCAAAGACCATACACAGATTAAAATATTTAGCCATTTAGAAAGTCAATATATGTAAAAGTTGTCATCTAATATCCCATGTCCACCATTTTTTGTGAATCAAGTGGCTGAAATTTGCATCCAGTAATAGTCTATTGAAATTTTATAAATGCTATGAAATCTATGCATCTCTTTGGGATCCAAGTCCAGTTCTAAAGACTTGAGTACATTGTGGTCATTTCTTTCCAAGAAAATTAGAAAATGCTTTATAATACTGAAACATAGTTCACCTGATATATATCAAAAGTTTAGTAGCACTTGAAATGCATCAAATAAGCAATCACCAATATTGTATTTGAAAAGGCAAGTCCTAAATTTTTATGCAAAGTAACATATATGTCATGTCAACTAGCTCGTGCCAATGAACAACAACCCTTAATAGAAATGAATTGACCACTAGCACAATTATTCATAATTTTTTGTTTTAATATGCAATGTCTATTTTGATGTCCATGATCACTAACAAGTTCAATGTTTGTAGTCTTTTCACGTGTAATTTCCAATTTTTTTAGCAGTGATTTTTTTTCTTTCCAATGTGTTTATAGAGTATATGTCTTGTGTTATATTAATGGCTCATAGTGTATATGTCTTGTGCTATATACAACATTTGGCTCAAAACAATGATTGTAGATTTTGACAATTTGTTGACTTTTCGAAGACCACAACTGAACCGTTACCTTGAATAAATATGAAATCCATTGAACAACAAACTCATTGCCTTTTATGCCACCATCATTATACAATGAACCTAGTTGAAAAATGTATGCCTGTCAATTTACTATAGCTAGTAAGTTTTTGACAATGATATCTGTTAAATTATTTATCAAACAAGCGTATGTTGTCACATCTCTAGAAAGAAAGCCATTACAAAAATACTAAGTTGTATAGAGACATAAAGACTGTATGTCAAAATATTTTTCTATTAAATGATAAAAAACATTAAAAATGTTATTTCCACAACATGGCATTTTTGCCATTACTTTTGTCAATTCTTGTAGTTGTATTTTCAATGCATTCACTTCTCAACAAGAAGACAACATAGTACATGTTCTTGACAAAGGCATCTGCCTTAGTGGGTATGGATATTTATCTAATTTATTATAATGCAATGGTTCATTATGTCCATAGACTAGGTTTTGATCGTGAAAAATAATGCATTACGGAGGTGAAGGTGAGTTTATGTTAAAGTGCAAGTATTTTATCTTGCTTGTTAAGGATTAGACACAAATTTAAATGTTTAGCCATTTAGGATGCCATTTTATGTAAAAATTATCACCCACAAACCATGTTCATTATTTTGTGTACATGATAATGTTAAAATTTGCATTCAATCAAAGTATGTTTCAATGTCCTATACACAATGCAACCTATATATCTCTTCAAGATCTAGTTCTAGTTCAAGAGATCTAAGTGCTTGCAAATCATTCTTTTTTAAGAAAACTTAGAAATGTTGTATAATTCTAACATGAAATTCATTCAATATGTATCATAAATGTAATAAGACCTAAAATGCATCAAACAAGTAGTCACCAACATTGTATTTGAAAAGACAAGTTCTAAAAAGGTTCATTTTATTCAAAGTAATGTCTATGCCATTACAAACTATTTGAGTAAATAACTTGCTCTCTTCTACTCAATTAAACTATTGATTGATACAACTACCCATTATTTTTTGTTTTTTATTTTTGCACATCATTTTACAATGTTTAACAAAGTATAATTATAAGTATTTTAAGACAATGTTTTCTTTCACATCACATATGTAAGACTATGCAAGTTTTCTATTTATTTTTTGAACATAACTTTAATATATGTGCAACAATACTAGACTATAAAATATTTTTATCTATGTCTAATGATGTTGATTTAATAAACAAATGTTGTATCTTTAACTTACTAAATCAAAGTAAAATTTCTAGCTATAATAGTGGAGAATTGTAGAACTTCTAATAGATGCTGCTAAACTCTCAACCTGTACAACCAAAAAAAATGGATAAGCTATGGACAAATATAATTACAAATGAATCAAAATAAAAACTTAAGCTTATTTCTATGTCAATATTTTCAATCAATAGTTTTAAATTTTAAATCATGTTTCTCTGTACAACCTCAATAAAAAAACATCATTTGCTCCATAAATATTGGACAAAAAAATTGTTATGTTCCTTTTGACTTGTTTTTTTTTTTTCACATCCTTAGATTAACAATTCTTATAAGGATAAGCTTTTCAATGGCATGATATATTTGTTACTATCATTTATTTTCTTATCATTTCCTTATATATTATGGAATTCAATGTAATTTAATAATGGTTTCAAATCATCTTTATACTCTATAGAGCATATGTCAAGTGGTGGCCATTGGTGTTAGACACAAGATTCAAGTCTTTTCCTCTAAAGCTAAAAAGAAACAACCTACAATATTTTATCCAAAAATAAACAATGAATATAAAGAAAAAACTATTTGACTCATGATAGTAAAGGTTGTCTAAAAGGGCTATTTGGCCTTGCAAATTCTTCATGAATCAAATTATTCATGATTTAATGATTTGGACATGAATCTAATATGCATTTATTAGTCTATCTCATATGTTAACTTTTTAGCATTAATATGTTTATAAAATGTATATGTCAATGCTTTTCCTATATAACAAAGAGTTCCATAGTATTGAAAAACTAAATAATGTAGAAGACTTTATAGTTTTCATGGAAAAGACTTTAAGTATCCAGGATAACATGACTCCTGCATTTCATTTTTTGATTCATTAGAAACATCATGTTGTTCCACATACATTTCATTGTATGTCTATCTAAGTTTTATATTTTCTTCCTCAAGTTCTCTATTCTATGGCATAAAACATCTAAAACATGGATAACAATAAGGTAACTACTAACATGATCATTTCATTCATTATCAATTCCATTGGAACCATCATGTTTGGTTTCATACACATCTAACATTTATGTTAAGCCCATATTCATTGCTAAATCATTTAACACCTTTCAAATTTTTCTATTAACTTTGAAAACATGATAAATCATGTTTCCTATTCCTATATGTATGTAGTGATAGAAATATATTGTATACATATGTATATACATATAAATATAGAAACATATTGTATGCATGTTTATAATCATTCATTCATACATACATACACACATACATACATAAATGCATACATGTGTGTGTGTGTGTGTACCTATATGTATATATAAGCCCAACATGCTATCTCAAGTGGAGATGAGGTGTCTACTACATGTGGGAGGTCTCAAGGTCCATTCCCTTGGGATGGCCATCTAGATATGCATCAACTCCTAGATACTTGTGTCCCCATTCGGTCATGCATCATAATGGTTATCCAAAGTATTCTATTTACACACTATATAACTATGAAAAAGAATAATGGTTTTATTAATTTATTTTGCTTCTGAATTATAACAAAAGATAAGTTATACTATAATTATTATTGATCTTGAAATTACATTCTTTTGTGTTCATGCTTACATTGCTCCTAAACTTTTATGAAAGAAAAGATACAATGACAAGGTAACTCATTTCCCATTATACAAACATTAACAATAAATTGCCACATTATAGATGTCAAAAAATATATTGTGTTAACTTATTATCTCATTACTTTGTTTGATATTTTCTAATAAATATGTTCAATTAGTAGTTTGAGCTCAAGGTACAAGGTCTTTAATAGGTTGATTAAAAAGATATTATTTATTACACTATGATTGGATGAAATATTTGGGTTGTTATTGATACCTTCTCTTTATTTGAGGTGAGTATTGAATGTAGATGGAAACATGAAGGATTTTAAGTTAAATGCAGGCATTTTATGCCTTGTAGATTTGAGGATGAGTTAAATGTAACTATCAAACTTGGTTTTTGGTAGCACGGGAAAATAGGGTTTATGATTTTGCCAAAGTTAGTAGGAGAGTTTCTAGATTAATTGGAATTGAATGTTGGCTTCATGCGATGCTTCATTAAGATGGTGGTAATTAGTGGCATTCATTTACACTTCATTTTTTGTATGCATTTAGAGGAGAGATTGTTGGAGCTTTTTAGTTCATGGATTCTTTTAAAGTTTTTCATTTGTGTTGTGGGAAAAACATCAACAAAGAAGTCAATTGGGTTCATTAGGGTTTTTTGTAGGAATCAGGGTCGTATCCATGACCTACTTTTATTTTTACTTGGATTATGTGTTATATCTTAGTAGTGTTATTATGTTTTATATGCTTGTAGATTAGGTCTGTTCTTTTGCTGGGTAAAAATTTTAGTGCAATATTTTTTTTGTTTTTGTTTTAAGGTTCTTGTTTAATGAAGGGATTAACTTTTTGGTTGGAATGGAGTAGGATATTTAGGGTTTGATTTGATTAATGTCATGGATTTTAATTTTGTTGTTTCTATTTTGTCATTGTATTGAGTTCATATCTGTGACCTGATTTTCTTCCTATCCAACTTATGTTTAATATTTAGGTAATATTATTGAGTTTTACATGCTTGTAGATTAGTTGGGGTCTTTTACTGAGTAAGAATTTTACTATGGATTTGTTTTTTTACATAGAGATAATGGTAATACAAAAAGAGGTAGAACAAACACCCAGTTTTGTGAGGAAGGCAAATAGTAATAACAATAGTTTTTAGTGTTATTGTTTTAATGCAATGTTAAATCCTTAATAAATTTATCTAATTATATTTCTTCATAATAACTAGGTTCATATTCATGACCTACTTTTATTTCATTTGGCTTATGTGTAACATCTGGGTAGTTTGGTAAGTTTTGTATGCTCATAGTCTAAGTCTATTCTTTTATTAGGTAATAATTTTACCATGGGACTTTGTTTTTTTTCAGAAAACATAAGGAAAATAATGAAAGTAGTAACAAAGGATTCTTATGTAGGCTATTTAGGATTCAAGGAATGTGGGAAAGACCATACAATTTTTGGTAGTAATCATTCCCCCCTTACTAAGTCATGTAACACGAGCTTTTAGGGTTTATGCTTTTCTCTATATCTATCTTGTGTGTTATATCTCGGTACTGTTGTTAGGTTTTATATGCTCATAGATTAGGTCTGAAAAGTAACATTAGAAGGAAAGATATGCAACATCAAATGTTATTTCTATATCCTTGCATGATAATCCATATGGTTCCTTTCTTTACTCACCATTATTGTTTGGATAAAATACTATAGATTTTTCTTTCTAGATTCAGTGAAAAAGACTTGATTCAGTATCCAAACACAAGTGGTCAGATTTGATGTTATTCTTGTTTAATGAAGGGTTTAATTTTTTTGTCTAGAGTGGAATAGGCTCTTTAGGGTTTGAGTCAATTAATGTCATTGATCTTGATTTTTTTTTTCTAGGTATGCAAGGAAGAGACTATTGGGGCATGGTTTTGTCATTGTATTGAGTTTGTATCCACACCCTGCTTTTAATTTTACTATTTGGATTTGTTTTTTTTTGCACAAAGATATTGCTAATACAAAAAGGGATATAGTAAACATATGGTTTTTTGATTAAGGAAAATAGTAATAAGGGATTTTAGTGTTATTATTTTAATGCAGTGTTATGGTTCTAAGGCAAAAAACATTATTGTAATATCATGACAATACTATTAGGTTTTTTGTTCTTTTGCTGAATAATACTATTGAGTTTTATATGCTTGTAGACTACTTGGAGTCTTTTACTAGGTAAGAATTTTACTGTGTGATTTTTTTTTCCACAGAGATATTGGTAATACAAAAAAAGTAGAGTAAACATCTAGTTTGGTGAATACTATGTCTATGGCATCTGAAAATTGATAATTTTTTTTATGTTTATATTCACTAAAGTAACATGTCTTATTTATAAAGTATAAAAACACAATACAAATCATTAGTCAAGTTCACAATAAGGTACTATTTCATGTAAAAAAGACTATGTGTCACACACCTAACAAGCTTTTGAATGCAATGACATTGAACTAGTGACCATTCGAATAACTGACACAAAATTGATTTAGTTCAGACATAAGATCTTTTATAGTTTACTAGAAAATTTTCTAAAACTATAGTTTGATATACGTGCAAGCTGCAATGCCTTTAATAGGCCAATTAAAAAAATATTATTTGTTACACTATCATTTGAGGAAATATTTGAGACATTATTAGCATGCTCTCTTTGCTTAAGATAAGTATTCAATGTGCCTTGTAGGGCATGGGATTGCAAGTTATCTAGCTATGAAGGCAATTTAAGTGAAAAGATTTTATGTTATCTAATTTTGAGGGCAAGTTGAATGCAGGCCATGAAACTTGGTTGGAGTCAGGATAACAAAACAGGGTCTATGATTTCACCAAAGCTAGTAGAAGAGTTAGAAAGTTGCTAAATTAGCTAACATTTAATGTTAGTTTAATGTAATGTAGGATTGAGATGCAAGAAATTATCAACACTCATTTTTATTTTGTTACTTCTGGACATTCAGAATAGAAATTATTAGAGCTTTGTACTTTATGGACTCTTTTATATTTTTTTATTTGCATTGTGGGCTAGATAGATCTACTTTTTTTAATGGATAAGAATTTCACCATGGAACTTAATTTTTCTGTGCAGAGGAATTGGTAATACAAAATAGGCTGAATTTCACTTATGGTTTAGTAAGGAAAATAGAAATAAAGGCTTTTAGGGATTTTGTTCAGTGGACAATTTAATTTTTTGGCTACAATGAAATAGGCTATTAAGGATTTGAGACAACTACTGTCATTGATTTTTTTTCATTATTTCTAGATATGCAAAGATGAGACTATTAGAGCATGGTTCTATTACTGCATCAAGTTCACATCCATGGCCTACTTTTCTTTCTACCTATCTTATATTTAATATCTGGGTGATATTATAGAATATTAAATGCTTCATAGATGAGGTCTTGTCCTTCACTGCATAAGAATTTGACTATGTGCCTTCATTTTTTTGTATAGAGATATTTTTAATATAATATGTACATATGTATATGTATAGACATATCATTCAATTTTCTTTCACTTGGAATTATTGCATGCATTACTGGGCAATGAGATGTCCTCATTCTATGTGCAAAAATATTATTTGTTGCTTTATGATTGGAGGAAACATTTAAGACATTATTCTTGCCCTCACTTTGTTCGAGGCAAGTATTAAATACAATTGGAACAATAGATAATTGTGAGGTGTCAGAATGTGTAGGCATGTTAAATTCAAGGATTTCATGCTACGTGATTTTAAATTGAGTTAAATGCATGTTATCAAACTTGGTTGGCAATAGCATGGGAAAACAGGGTTTATGATTTTGCTAAAGTTAGTAGAAGATTTCTTTTGTTTAATATCCGATTAATATTATTGAGCTTTATATGCTTATGAACTATATAAAACCATTCCATTCACCTACCCTAACACTTCTAATATTATAAAGCCTCTATGTATTATAAAAATGCAAATTGCAACCAAACAATTCAACGTCTTTAATTTAATATTTTTTTCATAAGCAATACAAATTATAATTATAATAAGATGCTTTTTACCAATCCTGTTGCCTAATAAAGTCAAAAAGGTTGTCCATAATTTGAGACAATTACTGTAATCCTAGACTTCGCCCATACAATCTCCATTAAAAGTATAAATAATTTGTTTTTTATTTTATTTTTTGGGTTATTTAAAACCACATTTGTCCAAAGTTGATCCATAAATTTTTTTTCATAGGCTTTTTTTCATCAACAAGATTTTCAAAGACTTTTTTTTTCCAATGAAAATTACATGCTTCAAGGCTTTGTCTATAACCTAACCCATCAAAATACAATATAAAGTTATAAGGCATAACTTAAAATCTATAGATTGCCTTACCTCAAAAAACAAAGCCAATGTGCAATAATGTCCAATACCATAAGCATACGAAAACTATGAATCATTACCAAGTGGTCTCCCCCATGTATACCTAGAAACAATCAAATTAAAATCAATGTCCAAACCCTTGTTACTACTTGCCTTACTCACAAAACCAATAGCTTACCCTACCCTTTTTTGCATTACCAAGATCTGTGTGCAAAAAAACAAACTCAGACACTAGATAGAAACAAAATAAGGTCACAAATATGAACCTGATATAGTAACAAAACTAGGCCCCAATAGTCTCCTTTGTGCAAATCCAAAACTAATGAAATTAAAATCAATGACACTAATTGCGTCAAACTCCAAATTTAAAAAAAAATAAATTATACTCCATAATATGTTTGATAAAAAGAAGAAATAATTTAATATATTCATGTAATAAAAAATAAAAGATAAATAACATAATAGGCAATTTTACTAAAATCATACATGTAGAGCTAACAGATTTTCAAATATGTCCAATATCATGATATAAACAATGATAGGGAAAATGTTTATATTATTATTAGATATATTATCTACTTGTAGTAACAAACACTTAAAAATCATGACATAAATTAATAAAAGGGTTGTTATTCATAACTCTGATGTGACTCAATCAAGAAAAAAAATCTTGATTACTACCAAAAACTGTACATTATTTGCCAAGCCTTTGTTCACAACACAAATTGCCTCAAATCCTAAATAGCCTACATCAAAATCCTTTGTCATTACTTGTCTTACATCTATGGAAAAAACAAAGTCACATGGTGAAATTCTTACCTTGTAAAATAATAGACTTAGACTGTGAGTATACAAAACCTACCAATACTACCCTGATGTTACACATAAGCCAATAGAAAGAAAACCATATCGTGGATATGAACCTAATTACTATGAATAAATACACTTAGATAACTTTAGCAAGGATTTAACACTGCATTAAAATAATAACACTAAAAACCCTTATTATTACTATTTACCTTACTCATAAAACCAAATGTTTGATTTACCCCTTTTTGTATTACCAATATCTCTTTAAAAAAAGCAAAGCCACATAGTAAAATTTTTACCCAATAAAATACTTTGCCTAGTTTACAAACATATAAAACTCAATAATATTACCCATATATTAAACATAAGTCTGATAGAAAGAAAATCAGGTTGCAGATGTGAACCCAATACAATGATAGTACTGTAACCTGATAGTCTCCTCTCTGCATACCTAAAAACAACAAAATTAAAAATAATGACACTAATTGCCTCAAACCCTAAATAGCCTACTGCACTCTAGCCAAAAAATTAAACCCTTCATTGAATAATAACCCTAAAATAAAAAATCACAAAGCCCTGTGCTAAAATTCTTACCCAATGAAAGAACAAACCTAATCTATGGGCATATAAAACCTAATAACACTATCGAGATATAACACACAAGCCAAATAAAAAGAAAAGTAGGTCATAGATACATACCCAATTCCTATGGAAAACCCTAACTTTTTTGTCAATGTTTCACCCATAATGCAAATGAAAAATAGTAAAAGAATCCATGAACTATAAATCTCCAATAGTCTCTCCTTAGAATTCTCAAAAACAATAAATCCAAAATGAATGTCACTAATTGCCTCCATCTCAATCAAGCATCACGTAAAGTCAACATTCAATACCAAGTACTCTAGTAGCTCTCTAACTCATGTACTAAATTTAATGAAATCACAAACCTTATTTCCCATCCTATTGCCAACTGAGTTTGATAGTTGCATTTAACTCACCCCAAAATCTACAAGACATAAAATCCCTACATTTAACTCACAATCCCTTGCACTGCCAATTGCATTCATAATTAGCCATGGAGGAGATTTCAGGGATTGTTTATTCTTGGGTACTTCTATAAAATATGAAGCAAATATTCTCATTGGTTACCAAAATGGTAGAGAACATGTGAAATACATAAATTATCCATTTGAACCCCTTTGGGAAGTTTTTGGTGTATAATACGTCAAACCAACATCTAAATTTTAGCTTATAACCTTGTTTGCCAAATCTAAAGTGAGAGTTTCTTCCATGAACCTTATGAGAGGGAAAGTTTTTATTTATCATTCATTTTGACTGATATTAGCATACCAAGGATCAATGGGCTATAAATTTATTAATTAAAATATTGTCTTGGATTTCAAATGTGGTCCTCTTCACCAATGATTTATATATAAAATAAACTCATATATACCCCAAAGGTACAAGTTACATTGAAAAAGGGATGTAATTTTATATTTTGGTAAAGTGTGGTTTTTTAAAGTGAAAGAATGTAAATTGGAAGTCTTACTTCACTCAAAACACATGGTTGCTAACCCCATATCACCTTTTGTGCATGAAACATTTAACAAAAATTATACTATATTTTTGATGGAGGTGATGGTGGAAAATGAGGTTGTGTGTTCCTTCATATGACAATGAACTATGTCAAGAGGAGATGTTTCATTTCACAATGAGCTTGAGTGATGAAAAAATGGTGGGCAAGGGAAAGGCCATACAAAGCATGAAAGTGGTGAAATATTTCAAGGTGACCTAGGCAGTGATGATGCGAGGAAATGATAGGGTATTTTATGTGATGGACTTGAAGAAGCCTAAGTTACTACAAGTGTAAAGTTCAATGACATGTTACATTTTTCATTGAAATAGGCATCTTCCACTGAACTATCTCAATTACCAATACATGATTGAAACATGTGTCATCTCAATGAAAACAAGTGTAAGATATCTAAAAACTTCTCTAAAAATGTAGATGATTCTAAAACTATATATGGAAATTTTGATTGCTCTGAATATTGAAAACATAATTAGATGACTCTAAAGCCAATCAGTTGAAAAATGGAAAAGGCTTATTCAATGAAAGATGACTCCTATATAATCTAATTGACCAATGCATGATGCTATATGTAAATAGACATGGATATAAATATTTCCAAGATTTTTCAAACCTCATTCTTAGTAACATTAACAACCATTATATTTGTAATAATAGTGCTTAATTATCTTTATTGAGTGAATAGAGGAAATGTAAAACTACTGATAGGACTACAAGTGCTACCAATTGTTTGTAGTTTTTTGGACCTGTGTTACAATCCCCACCAGTCTCTATATAGTCTCTATAATATTTATGGAATTCTAATGTATCTAAAATTAGGCACCACTCCAACTATTATGTATTTATTTTTTGAGCCTAAAAATACCATAATAAATATTTTAAGTCATAGACAATTTGTGAATAAAATTTAAAACTAGGATAATTGGTAAAATCCTTTTGATAGTTGCCTTTGACATAATTGAATAAAGCTAAGGGACCATAACCCTTGCCTATACCACACCTCTTCCTTTTTTCCCTGAGGCTACTCCACCTTGATTAGACCCTCTTGCTTGATTGAGTCCACTACCTTGATTATGACTTCCCTCTTGGTTTTGGGCATTCCCTCCATCTTAAATTTGGTAAAAAATGATCTCGATTTCAGCTAAACCTACCACATAATGAGGTTGATTATAACCTCCCTAATTATGATAACCACCTTGATGTCAAATCATAACACAATGCTTCTTTACAAGTAATTGACTTTCTAACCCAACATGTCCAATGTGATACTGTCAAGGAAAAGCAATTGAAAAGCATGCATGCATACACACACACACACACACACACATTTTCAAAAGAAAAATATTAGTATCTATTATTCCAAATTTGGTAAAAAGATACAACCACTAACAACAACAAAGTTAACTGGGCAGAAAATTAGAGACATGCCATCAAGGCATAAAGCAAACATAAAATATATATGTCACTTAGGAAGCAATCCTACCTCAACCAAGGATAATTGCAATAAAAATATCCAAAGTGAATAGAGGGAGAAACCCAAGCAAAGAAAGACCCAAAGTTAGTGGGGAAGAAGTCCCACCATATATTCGATCATTACCTTTTTAACTTTTTTATTTTGTGCCTCCTGCCACAACCCTTGTGAGGCTCCATTGTGACCATTTTCATGTCTAATATTTGAGATTTTGGAGGTGTGTCTGAAATTAGGAGTTATGTGGTTCAATGGATTGACAACTCTTTGTCTGAGTCTGATTTCTCTAATTCATGTCTTTGTTTCAACCCCCCTACTGGGTTCTCCATTGAAATATTTTGAATTACTACTTTTGCCTACTCAATGGGGACATATTTTACATTAGGATGAATAAAATCTCCATCATTATTCTTTCCCAACTCTATATTTTGTTGAATTTATGCACCTAATCATTATCTATAGGGAAGAAACCCTAGTTAGGTGAATCCCACCTACTAGAATTTGATTTCATCCCCTTTTTCTTGTGGGATTGAGTTTGGATTTAGGGGCATGTAGCATGGAGATGACCTAGTAGTTTACAATTATGACGTCTAAAAGCAGTGTTCTCATAATCCAGTACTTGTGTGTGTTATGATTGACCATATTTGAGGATAATTTTATCTAAAATTCCTTTGATGAGATCAATATCTAAAAATATGCAAGCATATGTGCATAATATTGATTTAGATCTCTTTGTAATTTTTATGTATTTTCCCAATACATTCCCTATTTCTTTGGAAGCATACCAAAAGTGTAGTAGTAGATTTGGGAGCTGAACCTATACAGGCATCTTGGTAACTAATAATGTATTTGGGTTGAATTATGGAAACCAAGGAGTAATGTATAATCCCACATTTCACCAAAACTAAGGGCCTTCTAAAATACTTTGATGATAATCATCCTGAGCATAAAAAGGATAGTAAAAAAAACTTTAGAGTAGAGGGATATCTCACAATGTTTTGTCCATGTCACATATACCCACTGGTATAAGGCCAAGGTTTTAGGCCATAGACCATTAAACCTACAAATGAATGTGTCATTTGATAATGTGGTTTGTTATTGAATCACATCCTCTCTTGTGATCTCCACCATGTTTACCTCATCTGCTTGCTCAATAATATAGGTAGTGGAAGGAGGTATTGGATTTTTCACACTAGATTTAGATGCAACATTTTTTACCACCTCCTTGTAATTCACTGGTTTGGAAGAAGATGGTTATCCTATCCTAGCAACACCTCCCCATAATCTAGGCACAAAATAAATGGTTGAGTCCTTCTCTATATTATAACTTGACAAAGGAGAGAAGTCCATGACTTATTTGCCCTGATGCAGAAGATGGACAAGGTCCACTAAGATCCCTATAGAGTATTTGAGTTTCCTTTTTAGATCCACCATAGGTTTTGTCATTGAAACCCATATACATAAAGTATTCTCAAAGAAGGATTAAACGATGACCTGATGCCCTTCTTTACCTTTGAGCTCTTGTCTGCTGGAATATCTACAATAGTATAGTTTTCTAGAATTTTGTTAATCAGTTGGTTGTCATCCTCCACCCTATGGTTTTGGTCTTGAAAAGGAGCAAAAATTTGATCCTCTCTCTTTTTATTTCCTTATTTTTAGCTTTCAAAACACTTTTCTCACACTCATCAAAATTGGAAATCACTGCGTCTGTAATATCCCCAATCTGCTTCATTTTCTTTGCCTTTGCCTTTGGAAAAGCTTTGTTCAAGAAATCAAAATTCCACTTAGGAATTTTATCAAATAGTGTGGTTGCTTCCTCCTCTTACAAGTGAGTAAAACACACCATGTTGTAAGTCTTTGTGGGAATGATCCTATTGTTGATAGTGGCCCAATGAAATCCATAATAGGATAAAGTGAGGCCATCAAGGTGTTGGAAAACTTTGAACTAGCTCATCCACTGAGGTAAATGCCTGAGGTGAACCTAGACATGGTGAAAACCTAAGTAGGCAAGTATGTACCTAGAAGAAATGTTGGATGGAGAAAACAACTCGACACATTGAGCTTGGTTTTTATTTTTTGGATAAGTTCTAAATCGGTGAGGTTGTAGACAATCATCTATTGACTAGGGAAATAGAGGTTTTGTTCTCAAGCCTAAGGCATGGACTCATTTCTTCAAGCATTGAAAATTGCTTGCACCTAGTGGGATTACCTTGAATTTTCCTCTTCCCATATTCATATCAGATTTAATAACCACATACATACACATGCATATACATACATACATACATATAGACACACACACACACATATATACATACACATGTATACACACATACCACTATAACTATAAATTCCTAATAACTAATACATGACTCATATAATTTTAGGGTGAATCAAAACCACACATGCATAGTAATTATGTTGAAACTATGACCCAAAATAGGTTAGAATATACTTTTAGGGTGATTAGAAATACAAATATAGGATATTGTATAAAATTTAGGCTATTATAACAATGTATATTTTCACACAATTAAAAAAATTTAGAATGGAAAAAACCTACTTATAGATAATTGGATATAAATAACCACTAAAATTACCCATGGGTCATAAGAACTAATAATCTATGTACAGCCCTGGGCTTCTCTAAACATTGGATCAATGGATGTCAAATGAGTTAGGATCACTATGAGCCACAAAGGCTCTCCCCAAATGTAAGAACTAGATTTCATAAAACAACATAGATATGATATCCTTCATACAATGGATCTAAGGTCTTCTTGAGATCATGTTATAGTTAGTTTCATTGTCTATAATGTAAAACTCAGTCAGGATAGTCATAAGCCTATAATTGACTGGAAAGATAAACTTCCCTATGGAAGTCAAGTTAAGGTTTTCATACCATTGAAGGGTATTTATAATGGTGATACATTTTATCTCATCATAACCCATGTACTATAAGAATATAAAAGGGGACCATATTCAATGCTACCCTATTATCAACTATGGCCATTTTGGCATAATTATTATACACCCACACTTGGAGATATAGATTGAGACATCTTCTATGGGATACCTAAGCCTTGAAAGGTAATTTCATCATGTTAAATAAAACCCAATATTCTTATATTCTTGAATAGGAAAGAAAACATCAACATCAATATGATTTTTTTGAGCTTCAAGAAGAGGCATAACCTTGGTCAAATGAATAAGTCCTAAAGCTTATAATAATGTTGTTCAGTGAGTGGGAGATTTTTTTAACAAACAAAAAAAAAATGTGAAAAAGTTTTTGTAAGATCCATAATCAAATCATAAGTTATAATAAGTTTGGGATCCCCTATGGTGTCATCATTAGATAGAGAAGAGGCTTTCATATGTTGGGAAACATAGTCAATGTTGTCGGTTATGGCATTTGCTTCTTCATCAATGTCAAGTTATAATTATTCTATATTTTTAGTCTTTCCTTGTTGGCATAGGAAAGGAGCTAAATTGTTAGTTCCAGAAGAAGAGGCTTCAATAGAGGTCACATTTTAAGGAGGTGGGCCATTAGAGCATTGTGGCATGAAAAATCAAGGGGATAATGGGCACATATTTCTTGATGATTTAAAAAGGGTTGGTGTATATCCCTAGGATATCATTTTTAAGAGCAATGGGTCTTATTATATTTTGTGGAGGGTTTTTATGGACAAACCTGAAGAACATATTGATGATCTTTGATTAATTTATATATAAACTTGTTGTAATTTATACAAGAATATTTATCATGACTCATCAAGTTATGGAAATGATAGTATATATAGGGTTCATGAGGCCATCTATTTGATAAAAACTTCAAAAGTTATTTTGATACTATTTTTGGCCTTATTATTGATTTTGATTTCGGAATTGTTGATTTTGGTCTTGATTTTTATAATTGGATCCTTGGAATTCAATGACAATGGTGGTGTGTAAGTTTTTCATTGGTTTCAATCCACCATTTCCATTTTCATTGTTATCAAACTGAATATTGTGTTTCACATTATTATTGTCCATGAACCCATCAATTGTTGTATTTATATTATAGTTAATGATTTTGGGGCCTGGGTTATTATTTTGATTACTCCCACTCATTTAATTGTTGGGGATAATAATTTTCCCATTGGCTCCATAAGTCTTGTGTCTACTATCAATGATGGATTGATCAGTCCAAAGGATGTTGTCTAGGGTTTTGTCATATGATTTGTATGGTGAGTTTTGCACATCTTCATAAGTTTAGTTATTGAGGGAGTAAAAAAATATATCCCATAACTCTAGGAAATTCATGTGAGGGGAACTAAATATGGAATGTAAGAATTTGGCACCATATTATGATAAAATGGGCAATGGATTCATTAGGTTCTTGTTTTATGTGTAAGAGCTCTCAGATGCAAGTGCAAATAAGTTTATTCATGTCAAAGGTGTAGACACCTAAAACTAGCTACAACTGGCTTCCAATCAGACTTCATATCGATTCCTACCAACCATTTCAAATTAAACCTAAGAATCACTAAATGTCTCAAATTTGCTTGCACATCATTCTCAAGGATCAGAATCACATTGATACATCCCTAATTGGGGTATCCTATTGTATGAAACAATAACCTCTCATGGGTTCATCCCTAATCATCCTATGACATAACAATAGCCAATTTGACCTATGGACCTATTAAGTGAGGCACTTGCACACATAAATCAAATCTTCAAAATGCTAAAAGGTTAATCAAGATTAATTAACAAGCTAAACCAAATTAAATGCCTAGTTGAATTATCCATTTGAAATTAATGAATAATTAAAAAGGAAATTCAAAAATTTAAAATATCCTAGCCTTTCATCATTGCCTTTATGAGTTTTCAAGCTCTTTGCAAATATCCTAAAATATCTATTTTGAAGACCCATGCCTATTCATTGAAAATCATAATTACTTGATAACTATTAACTCTACTAGAGTTATATTTGACTCACCTAAGTTAGGTTTGAACCCACTCCAAGCCTTAACTCCACCCTAACTTACCTTGTATGAGAGTTAAATCCTTAGTATATAAATATAATGCCATGCCTTTTCATTTTTAAGCTCTCATAAGCCAAAGTTATAACAAAAATTTAGAGAGAGACATAAGCTATTTTGTTGCAAGCAATGTTATAATACCAAAATCTTGAGCCAAGCTATATCAAGCCATATCAAAGCCAATGGTGCCAAGGAGAGGAGACAACAAGATTCATTTTCCAAAGACTTTTTGATGCACAAGCGGAGCAAGCCACTCAAAAAATCATTTGGAGTTCCCAAAGAAGGTAAAGAATTTATTGTTTTTTATGTTTTAGTTGTGTTTTTCATTTGGTTTTGTTACTAAGCTCTCCCTAAGTTCTAGGTTTGGACTGTAAGTGTTAGTGTGTTTTTATCTGAGTTTTCTTACTTTAACTAACACTATACTAACCTCCCTTCTTGAATTCTTATGATCACAAATGGCACACCTGATGGAACCTCACACACCTCATGAATCCTTCCAATGACTTTTAAGTATATTGTGTACCATTATTTGGTCCTAATTTTGACTTAATTGAACTCATTTTCATTAATAGTCTTCAAAATTCCATTCACAAGTTTCTTTGTGCAAAGTCATGGCCTAGACTCACTACAAGTCGCTACTGTGCCTGACAACCCAAGGCCTGAACAATGACATGATAGGTCATGTTTTAGAGCTTCATTTGGGGTCATCTCAACTCTGTTTTTGATGTTTTTTTAAAACCATGTATTTTCTCCTAAATTTTCAGAATATGTTATTAGTTTACCTTCAAGTTGAATAAATGTTTCAAAAAATATCTAAAAACCCCTAACATTTTTTGTAGGACTCAAAAGTGATAAAGAGACATTTAAACACTTCTAACTTACAATTTCCATATTTCAATTTGTTGTTTCAAGCTTTCAACAACAAATTCCAAGGGGTTTAAACTTCACAACACATCTCATTTTGGTGATTAAAATGAGATCTCACACTAGATAAATGTTCTTAAGAGTTTCAGTTTCATTTCTTATTTATTGAAGTTATTTATTTTAAATCAAAATAATTGATACATGTATGCTCGCCCCCCATCCCCTTTAGAGAACTCGGGTGACCAAAAGTGCTCATTTTTTGCCTCAATCACTTTAGTCCAAAAATGTGAAATGAACATCACTAAGGCCCTCCCCAAATCTATATGGTTTGGGTGATCCAAACGTGACCCTAAATTATTTTCACGTGTCTTTTATTTCCACGCATTTTAGCTTATGAGCGAGAGTTCATAGCCTCCTCACAGGTTCTATAGGGAAGAGTTGACCTGGGAATAAATCTCCGAACATCGTTTCAACCCTAATCCATGGTGGGGTATATAAATTGAAGATGATTTACTAGGACATTTACTTGAGTGGTTAATCAAACTCTATTAGTAAGATACTACCTTGGATTGTAGGGGTAACTAGAACATCACACTACATTGAGCAAGCAACAGATGTAGTGGTTTTGAAAAGCAAAAGACATTTTCACAACAAGCCATTTGACATGAATCCAAATTAAATGAGCATATCTTGTGTTATCTACACTTGGGACCATCTAGACATGCACAAAAAATTATTTTTAGAACAACTCCACTTACCACAAAAATATTATTGATGTAGGGTGAGTACCCTGAAGTTTCATGTCACTGTACAATCTCTTGAGAGAAGGGGAGTGTAAGAACCCTACTTATTCATGCACTTTTATTTATGGATTAACACTTAAAATCCTCTCAAGATCATATATATAGATGAAATTCGATAGTACTATACAACCTTGTCAGTTTTAAGATCTAAGATGTTACACTTAGGTGTTTATGTCATTTTATACTTTATTGCTTGGTTTTTGAGTCTAAACTATCTATTTTGTTTGTTATGCCACATCAAAATTAGTTTTGTATACATAAATATATTGTTTGAGGAGGCACTATGTCATCCATTTGACACCATACCTTTGCCTTAGTTTTTTGACAGATCTTTGTGTGTGTATCACTTGATTGAAAAGAGTAATGCTACACTACCCAAATCATTTAGAGTTGTGTGCCTTCGAGTCTTAAAATAAACCATCAATCATATCTTTTGAGCATGATAACATCATTACATTTATCAAATTGTTTCATAGACTTATTTGCCTTATGTCTAAGATTCCAATTCGAAACCAAAGACATGTGTGCCTTTTGGATCTTTGCCTAGTGCAGTTATGCCATTAAATTTTGTCTAGCTTGTTGTTTGTTCAAAGAAGCCTAGTTTTCCTAAGTTGAGTTTTTAATTAACCTTGACAAGTTCAAATCCAAACATTGATTTATTTATGTTTACGACTTGTGTAATTTGGGCCTATACATAGATCTTTCTCTTTTAGGTTGTGCAACTTAGGTTACTTATTTACCCAATTTGAAAACTATTATTTATGCTTTTATTTGGGAGAAAAAACATATCTTCCATATGCCTTTTGTTTCATGCCTTATACCAATTGACTAAGTTCATGTCTAAATTTGAATGCTTAGTTTATGCCAAAGTGTTTCAGATTTGTTAGATTGAATATCTCACCTTGTTTTTAAGTCTAGATTTTGTGCTTGTTTTGTCAAAGGTCCTAGCATATGCCTATTTTGAGCCTAGATTTTGATGTTGTTTTTGGCCAAAAGACCTAACAATTTTTTTTTCTTAGATTAGACATTTTTATAACACTTTGAACCTAGAGTTTGGTATGCTGGTTTTTATTTAGTCACTTGACCATTTGTGTGAGATATTTGATGTTAGACATTTGACATTAGATTGTTTTAGACCAAGTTTTAACACAAACCATTTTGGAGATACAGTTCCACCCCTAGACCAAGTTAGACCAAATTTGGACCATTTGTCCTTTAGACATTATTTTTTAGAGTTTTAAGAGATCTAGACATGTTGTGCAACTTTCATCATTGATGTAGATAGTCTCATACACTCATAATGGAGACATGTACAATCCAAGTTATGATAGAATGGTCACATAAATTGAATTTGTTCAAGACCCCTATGGTGAATAAGTGGTTTGTGAGATGGATCCTTAGCCTCCTTATAATACTCAATTTGGGGAACAAAGACAAACACAATGTTCGATGACACCTTATTCAGGTTGGTTGACGTACGATCTTCACCCTATCACCACTCATGGAATCTGATCCCCTATCTATACCATTAAACCTAATTTGTATTGTGTAAGCCACCAAGTTCCACAACGTCTAAGAAATACCATTTCTATACCAAGCCCTCATTATTTAGCTTGTGAAAGTAACTAACCTTCACAACACCCTACCATTACCATTCTAAGACATCATATTTTGGCTCACTATAATAACCACACTTCACAATGTCCTAACATTACCATTCTAGGCCATTTTTCATATGTTAACTCATTATCCCAACAAAGTTGTCCAATCATAACTTGATGAGTAATAGTTACTGTCCTAGGCCATAAACTAACCTCTATTAAGCCTACCATTATTCAACTACTAGCCATTCTTCATCTGTTGTCAACCACTCCCCACTTTAGAAAACCCATTCCAATTATCCAACCACCATTGATCCAATCATTTCCTCTTCAATCGAACCAATCATTCAAAGACCAAGATATATTCAACATTGGTATTTTACAACCACTTGTAAACCAAGGCCAAGATAACCAACCAATCTTCAATTTTTTTTTGAATCAACCATTTGTGATGAGTAAACTTGTGATAAATCACCTTTTGATCCTATACCTATTGTCAAGGAGTCTCACTCTGATAAGCCAGTCTTTGTTGAGTCACTTCTTAATGATTATAACCTCCTTTGGTCAAATCATTACCTCAACCATATGCCTATTTTTCAAGAGCCTCCCTTTGCCAATCTAGTCTCTGTAGAGTTTTATCTTGACCTTTTTCCCCTCATGGAAGAGTATCACTTTGATAAATTAGTCTCTATGGAGCCCATTATGCCATCATAGACCGTTACTTGTCCAATACTAAATGTTTAACAAAACATCATTGTAGCAACATCCACTCCAAATGAAGAATTAGAATTAGAGTCAAGTTTTATTCTTAAACCAACATCAGATATAGCATCAAAAGTAGAATCAATGTTAGTCTCAATAATGGATTTAGATTCCCTTGAGTCAGAATCAACTTTAGAATCAAAATACGTTCATGGTTATTAAAATATTGGTTACACGTACCTCATAAATCAATTTTAATATATTTATGATCCTTCCATAGTTTTTAAAGATGATTAATTTAGCTTCAACACAAGTTATCCTAGTATCTTCTATGAGGATTATGATGCCTCTTCCCATTCCATTACCATTCCACATGCCATTACCACCAACCAACCTAGACATTTTATTGACCTTCCACCTCCCATAAGTGTTGATTGGGACCGAAAGAATCACACTTTGTTGAACTACATCCATGGTGACATATGAGTTTAAGAATATTAGGGAGGCTAAGACCACATTCATTTAGATTAAGAATAATCTCTTAGTGAAACCTTTTTAGAGGTGATATGGGACTAATAAAGTTTAAACTCAACATCTTCTAGTGACAAATTTTTGGAGGTGCTAGAAGACAATCAAAGCTAAAATTCAACATTCCTTAGTGAAACCTTTTCATAAGAACTATAGGAAAATCAAGATAATTTTATTAGTGAAAACCTCATCAAGGTGCCAATAGCTGAGCACAACAGTTCTTCACTGCTTGATGAAGACATTATCAAAGATGAAATCAATACAACTTACAATCTATAACATAATCAGATGGTGGCTACTCTCAAGCCCAAACAACAAAAAAATATAGCGATCCTATTGAGAGCATATTCAAAATCCTTCAGCCCCACCACAACCAAAATTATGTCAAATCTAGAATCAATAACATTGTGTGTGCCTAAAAATATCAATCTTCATTTATTTCCTAGCCATTATACATTTCATTATCATCTACCTTTACATCACCAAATTAGACCTATCATCTAATATTTATATATGTTTACCATCCTTGGCCACAATTTCCTTTGTAGAATCTACAAAGACATCTTGACTCAACGTTTGAAGGAAATAGAATCAACAACCAATGAAGATCATAACAACATTATTGGAGTCCAAATCTATAATAAGTTCTTGATAGAGCAACTATTTAAAAGAGGTGTGGGATATCAATTTACATGATTGATGATTCTGGTTGTATCATATGTTGATCAAGATGTGCATCTCCAAATCAATAAGAATAATAGAAATATTTACCTTGGCCATAATTATTTACCTTACCATTTTCCTTGGCCAAAAATATTTACCTTGTCTTTTCTATTTTCCATTTACCTTGCCTTTTCCATTTACCTTTATATTTTTATTTTCCATTCCTCTTACTATTATTTCATACCCTACCATTTACCTTACCTTATCACTTGGGGGAAACCCTCTTTCCATTATATCTAATTTCCATCCTATCATCTTCCTTATGCCATACCACATGTCATTCTACCATGCCATCCCTATTAGATTGAAGCCTATTTTTAACCATCCTATCCAACCCTTTTTATGTTGGTTCCTTTGGTTTTTCCCACACCTTCCATGAGGGGATTCTAATCTAGTTTTAGCAGCTTCAAAATTTCATGAGTAAATGACAGTCTATGAAAGTAGTGTGGCAATGGATCTAGCAAGTTATATTTAATTTATATTTGATTGGTGCCACTAATTATAACTGCCTTTGGGAAAATCAATATTCCACCTTGTGTTACTAATTATAACCACTTATGGGTAAATTAATATCATAGACCTATGTTGTTATTTCCTAATTATAACCACCTATGGGAAAATTAGGAATAATACCTTTACCATGTATTGTCGTATCATATTGCCATTATTATGACCATTTGCCTTATCATTTTCCTTTATTTTTGAACTTATTTTGGCCTAATCTATTCTTACCACCTTTTGTATTGCCAGAACTACTGTGACTTGAGGTCCTCATGGGACTACGTATGTCGTGCTTGATTCATATTGAGGTCAACTTAGTCTCCCTTTTCCATATGCTTTCACCATTTTTTAAGCAACCTAATCCAATGATCTCACCATTTTGAGAGTGGTATCTTGTTGATATATATCAAGTTAAGGTACCTCAAAATTCTAAAAATATTTGAAATTTTCAAAAGCTAAAAACATTTGTCCTATTTAAACCTTGTTAGTCATCCTCGATCTACCCTACTAGGGAAAAATCCATTATTTGTTATGCACCATTCCATTGCCATTTAGGGTGTGACCTTTCCATTTGCATGTATCCTTGTTTTTGGGCACCACCTGCTTATCCTTCCATTGAGTATTCATGCATAGATATTGACTTGGTTGATGATAGGATGTTTTTTGTTGTTTTTACTTTCAAGTTTTTCTATGTGTTTGTTTGCTTAGTTGTTCATTTGTTTGCTTGTTTGTTTGCTTTCCTTGCTTTGCCTCGAATCAGTCTATATGTGTTCATTGGGTGATTCCTTGTGCATTATTCTTGAGTCTATCCATATTCATACATAAACATTGTCATCATGGTTTTTATCATTGGTGTATTATTTTCAATTATTTATTGGATCAAGAGTCAGTCCTTCTACATATTTTGGCTAAGGTATCATGGTGTTCTATCATGATGAATATCATCACATACTATAGAAAAAATTATCTCAAAAAATATTACAAGCAATGGAGCTGCAAAAGCTTATCCTTGGTAACCTTGGAAAATCCTCCCACCCTCCTTGATCAAATCAACCCATTGACCATTCTAGTTGTATCAATGCTAATAAGGATGAGCATATCCATTTTGGTAGGTATAAATAAATCATTAACATTGATCAAACCTTTATTCTTCCTTTCATCACTTTGCATATCCTCATGTACTTGGTTATTTGTGGGTTCTTTAGTCATTAGACTGTCACATCTACATTTGCACCCACTCATATTTAATATGTATGATAAGTTATATCCTTGAGTTATGTTTGATAATCTACCCTACTAGGGCATAATCAAATATAATTTTTTAATTCCAGGTCATTTTAATGATTATAACTTCCAATGGGCAAACCATTATTTCAACTCATCCACCCTAACTAGGGCATGTGCCTGTGCCACTAATTAAACCACCTTTAGGAAAATTAGTATCTCAATCTTTGTTACTGATTATAACCACCTTTGAGCAAATCATTACTTTTTAAATCAATGCATGTAAGCATTTTTTTGATTGGATTAATCTCACCCATGGTTTAATTTAATTCTTCTTCTTACTTCTTTTTGAGGGACTATCCATCAATCATATGTGTCGACCACTCCCTTGAGGGGGCATCATTATAGGCTTCCCAAACATTGTTTGGAGATTTTTTTTCAATCATTATCTTCTTTTTATATTATTTAATTATTTGAGAAGACATTATTGTGTCTATATCTTTCAACATCTTTCCAAATAGGGTCAAACTATAGACACCTAAAACTGGCCACAACTGGCTTCCAATCAGACTTCAGATTGATTCCTACCAACCATTGTAAATTAAGCCTAGGAATCACTAAATGTCCTAAATTTTCTTGTGCATCATTTTTTAAGGCTCAAAATCACATTTGGACATCTATAATTATGGTATCCTACCATATGCAACCTCTCATAAATTCATCCCTATTCATCCTATGACATCACAATAGTCAATTTGGCCTATGGACTTATTAAGTGGGGCACTTGCACACATAAATCAAATCTTGTAAATGCTAAAATGTTAATCAAAATTAATTATTGAGCTAAACCAAATTAAATACTAAGTTGAATTATCCATTTTAAATTAACGAATAAATAAAAAAAGAAATTTAAAAATTCAACATATCCTAACCTTTCATCATTGCCTTTACGAGTTGTCAAGCTTTTTGAAAATATCCTAAAATATCTATTTTGGAGACCCATGCCTATTTATTGAAAATCATAATTACTTAAAATATATTAAATCTACTAGGGGTGGGGTTACATTTGACTCACCTAGGTTAGGTTCAAACCCATTCCAAACCTTAAATCCAACCTAACTCACATTGGGTGAGAGTTAAATCTTTAGGCTATAAATACAATGCCATGCCTCTTCATTTTTAAGCTCTCATAAGCCAAATTTATAAAAAAAAAAAATTGGAGAGAGACATAAGCTATTTTGTTGCAAGTAATGTTATAATGCCAAAATCTTGAACCAAGCTATATCAATTCATATCAAAGCCAATGGTGCCAAGGAGAGAAGGAGACAACAAGATTCATTTTCCAAAGACTCTTTGATGCACAAGCCGAGTAAGTCACTCAAAAAAGCATTTGGATCTCCCAAGGAAGGTAAAGGATTACTCTCTTTTATGTTTTAGTTGTGATTT
The DNA here is from genome assembly GCA_037957365.1 of Torreya grandis. NCBI lineage: Eukaryota > Viridiplantae > Streptophyta > Pinopsida > Cupressales > Taxaceae > Torreya > Torreya grandis. Next base: position 4,681,020 of record JARHVA010000206.1, read on the forward strand.
TCATTTGGATTTGTTACTAAAGTCTCCCTAAGTTCTAGGCTTGGAGTGCATGTGTTAGTGTGTTTTTATTTGAGTTTTCTTACTTGAAATAACACTATACTAACCTCCCTTCTTGGATTCATATGATCACAAAAGGATTTCACAATTTTGAAAATAATTTGTTTGAAGGAGTGGATTGATCCTTCAAGCAGGCAATAATATCATCATAACAAAATTCACTATATGATCTTGGGGATTTTCTTAGTTACCATAATGTCCCAAGGGATAAGTCTACATCCATGACATATACTTTGAGATGAACATTAGTATCCTACTCATTCCTCCCTGCCACCTCATCCCCTCACCCTTATATTTAGGAAGATTAAGTATAGGTTAAACAAATGAGAAACTCCTCATGGCCATGTTAAAAGTATCTTAAATACACTCTAAGTAAGTATTTTTGTTCATGGCACTAGTAAAATGATCAAAAGAATAAGCTAGAGGTGAAGGGTAGGTAGATGATTGAGATGGATTAGCCTTGGTGAATGGGTCTTGAAATAGAGGAGGGATTTGGTTTATGAATTGAGATAAATAATTTTATGTAAGAGCCAATTTGGAGTACATGCGGAGATAAGTTGGAACCTATTTATGTGGTGTACCCACAACTAATATTGGGGATGTTAATGAAAGATCCTGACATGTTAGGATGATTAAAAAAGAAGGAAACTTACCATCATTATTGGAGTGTCACTTATTATTGGCTATAAGGATGTGATGATTATTCCATGTTCCTATGAGTTATAGACTGAGGGGGAAGAGAATCATGATTGGCCTCTAGATCATGAATGTGATCTACAAGGGTGGAAATCAATGCACTTACCACACTTTTGATATGAGATGGTGTTGGGTTGATTGGATTTGGCATCCCTATAGTTTTAAATAATGTTTAGCCAAGGGAACTTGATGAAGATGTTATGTATATTAAAACCTATGAGGGATTGTTGTAGTTGTGACCTATTAGTGGGCAATGGGTTTAGATTAGTGTTAATTATGTTGACAAATTGGATCATTTTCATACAAGTAAGATATTATTTCATCTATTCAATCTTTTTATTATATTGTTCAAGTCTGGACTCTTCATCAAGATCAGGGTTTATAAATTAAATGTGGGGAGAGATAATAATTTGGGTAAGTTCTCCTTTATGAACACTAGTAAAGGTCATGTCATTAGAGTTTTTTAGGCTATGAGGGGTGAAATAATCATTGGTTAAGGTGTGGATTTACTCTAAGATGAATCCTCATTGAAGGAAGGTAAGAGAGGAATGGATATCTATCCCCATAGCTTGATGACGGGCCTCAAATAAAGAAGCAACATATGTTCAATATTCTAGGAAAAATTGATTTAGAGCTTGCCTAAAGTTAGGGGTCTCTCTAATATGTGCATGTTTGATGAGTGTGGGAACACCCTAATAAAAAAAATATGTAAGAGAGAGAATATAATAAATTAAAATAGGGAAACATAAGGAATAATCCTTCATGTCAAATTCATAAAAATTTATATGTAAGAAAAATAAAACTTGATTTATGTGCACATGACTACCCTAGGTTAGGTGAGACTGTCGAAAAGGGAGGAAAGAATGGGGATAAATTAGGGGTTAAGGTTAGGTATTTAGGGTTAATTGAGTATTTAGAGGATTATATATTGGGTACACATGATCTAAATCAACAAATGTTGACCAAAGATGGGTATGAGAGCAGCAGGCAAGTGGACTTGACCAAGTTGATCCTAATAGTCACCAACTACTTATAGATGATAATTTCAAGCATCTATTTGGGGAATTATTTGATGAGGTAAGGGGTTCATAACAAAGATAAGGCACTTAAGCTCTTGGTCAATATCAAACTAGATGAAAATGTTGGGCTTGGGCACGACCATTCTAGGAAAGGTACCTACTTACCAGGTTTAAAATTGGCCTGAGAGCATCATCAAAAGGGGGAATAAGAAAATAAGAAAGGAAGGCTCAATATTTATATGAATTATAAATGCAAATAACTTTCAATGAAATTTCTTCAATAAAACTACTTGCATATGAAACAAAAACAACACTACTGAACAAACAAATGTTTACACAAATTACTCGTCCTAAAACCAAATGTAATCTATTATAATGAAATAAATGAACATTGGCTTTATGTTATGTTTTAAATATTTTATAAGTAATAAGAGATATTTAAATGCTACTATTTTTAAGACACGCACGCAAACATGAGACAAAACACAAAACTACAACTAAAACTTGGTTTAAACATATATAGACAATAAAAAAATAGTGATACAAAACATGAAATGAATAATATGAAAGAACACTATTAAGTATTATCTAGAAACAAAATTTCAAAAGTTATAGGACATTGATCTAATGGTTGGAAACAACTCAGAAAATAACTAAACACTAAGGTATAACTTTAAGAATATAATTTGGAATGGACAAAGAACAAAAATAATACTTAGACTACTAATCACTTCATAAAAATGGACTAATAATAGAAAAGAGATATGTTAGAACAAGAAAATTAATAATACATAGAAACAAGGGTGTTGACAAGGAATAATCATATAATATAGACACAAGTTTCACACATTCACATTCATACCATGTGAAGAAACATGACATAATGTAAATCTAAATTTCACTTTTGGATCCACAAAATAAGATGGTATAAGACTTCATAAAGTATGAGGTAGAATCAATGATAATGCTTCATCCAAACCTTAGATAGTCTTGTCTCTAGGGGTAATAACATACATAGTTTAGTGGAGTACATAAATAACACTTGAAGGTAAAAAAAAATTAAGTTTATTGATCTATTATAGGACATTAATCTACTAAAACATGAAATATTACTTCTTTTCTACTCTTGTAACAATAAATTAAAGCATCTTATATGTCATGAGATATATGACAAACCAAAGGGTCAGAGGTGATGTTAAATGTCCTTAGAGTGTATATCTCTAGATCATTTAGTGCTTCAACTCATATAATAATGAACTCAAGGGTGGATAATTCTCATAACCAAAATTTAAAACTAAATTATGATGTAATGACAATTGAACATAGGTTGTGCATCGATCATGCAAATACTAGGTTGCAAGGATGTGATTTTATGACCAAAATGAGGACAAATAAGGAAGCACAATAGGATATGGAAGGATAGGTGAAGAAATTGAAGCCAAATTTAGATGTTGGGTGAAGAAAAAAATTGGAAAAGGTATGTGAAACGTTTTCTTTATCTAGCTTGACTGTTGGAGTGATTGTACAAGCTTCCATGGCAAAACCATATGTGAACATAGATTAATAGTATTAAAACTATCAATTCATGTAGATTGGAAGTTTTTCAACCATCACGGTGGTTTTTCCATAGACCTACACATGAGTTAAGGATCAAATTAGATACATACAATGTACACAATCACCAAGCAATGGAGGCCAAAAAAAGGATGGAGGAATTTGTAAATGGAAAGAAAAGCAATAACAAGTAAATGATGCCACATCCTATGCTCTAGAGAGATATTGTCATCAATAGATCTGATTATTTCACCATGTCCATTTTGGTGCTTACATGGATAATATGTAATGACACAAGACATGGAATAATGATGCCATATAAAGTCAATGTGTTAGCCCCTTCACATACATAATTTTTTATAAGACTTGGAAATTTTGTGTGATAGACATGGATCATAAGAGATCTAAATGATATAAGTTTCAAAGATATGAAATGGCTAAGTGTAGATTTGTATATATATGGATCTTTACGGCACACACACATAGGAAAACCATAGAAGATAGTGACAAGTAGTAATAAAGGCAAAATGAATAAGGCTAAGGTATAAAGGATGCACAAAAGGAAGTAGGTTAGAATTGGTGGACTACTGATTATGACATAGTTAGATTTGACAAACCACCAATTATGAATCGATAAGCAAAAAGGATCAAAATAGAGATCAATCAAAAAAGAGGATGATTAACTAGGTTCTTGGAGTTGAAAATTAATAGATATAAGGTGTTTATGATAGAATATAGATGTCTCAAGGCCATGAAGAGTCTAATGTAGGTGTGAAGTGTAAAAAAATGGCCAAATTTAAACAAATAAGCTAAGTGTGGTATAACATGACAAAGACAGTGAAAAAGGGCCTTGTACCAAAATTTTATGTCTATATAATGCCCCAATTTGTTGTGTATGCATGAATGCATGTGTTTGTATCAAAGTAAAATATAATTTTATATGTGTACCTAACATTACTGTTGACCATTTTGTGAATCATGCATGCCAAAATGGGCACCCCCCTCTTTTTTACCTTGAAACCTTGTTCTTCACAACCTTTTGCCCTGAAACCAAGTCTTAACCCTTTAAAAATCAAGGAAAATATTGCTTTTGTGCAAATGCAGGTGTTCTCTCATCGAGCTTTGGTCTTTTCCAGCACTCACAGAGTAAATCAAGTTCTCAGAACAAAATTAATTGTAAGCTTTACAAGTAATAAGTAGGAGAAATTGACAAACCTGAAAGGGTCTATGGCTAAGTTCTAGTGTAGGTCAGGTTTTTCAAAGTACTTTACTTGCCAATTTTCATAATTTGTGGTCATTCACAAACCTGAGAGGGTAAGGAAGAAGCAATCAGGTTTTAAGACATCTCTACTTCAAGGATTTGTAAGTCCTTCGAATGAGGCCAAATCGGTCTTAGATGCTTCTTAAGCCAAGTGTTTTTCTATGGAGGGCACTTGAGCATTTTGTAGGGTCATTTGCAATTTCCTCGAAGGGTATGTGCCCTTATGGGAGGCACTTCAAAGATGAAACAGACCTTTATAAAACCTTTGAAGGGTATGTTTGAAGGAATAATAGACCTTGTGGAGGGATTTTCATTGGCGTGAGGACCAATACAAAAGTTTTGAAGGGCACTTTTGGCTCGAAATGCCCTTGTGGAGGGTAGTTGGTTGAAGCAAAGGGGTAAAGATAAGAAGCCTAAAGGGAACTTGCCCTTTAGGAAAAGTGACAAGTGGAAGGAGAACTCCTTTAGACATTTTGTCTGAAGGAAAACAAAGGAAGGCAAGCTAAGGTCAAATTCCTTCAAAAAAAATGTCTAAAGGGATTCTTTCGAACATTTTCTTTGTATAAATTCAATGAAGACAAAAGGTCTAAAGGGTAAGTATCCTTGCAGAGGGAACTTGGCCAAGAAAGTGGACCATTTCCTTTTTTCTAAGGGTACTTCTAAGCTCAAATGGCCCTTGTAGAGGGCACTTTAAGAAAGCAAGAGATGAAGACAAAAGCCCGAGGACACTTTCCCTTCGAGAAAAGCCAAAGACAAAAGAAACAATTCCTTCAGACATTTTGTCCAAAGGAAATCTCATTAAAAAAGGGCCCAAACAAAAGAGATATCAATGGCAAATTCCTTTGGACAAAATATCTAAAGGAATTCAAAAACAAAAGCCTGAAAGCTCAAAGGAAAATAAGCCCGAATGGTTAAAGAAAAAATGGGTAAAGACAAAATAAGGAATAGTTCCAACTACTGATAAAGACAAAGGACAAAATTAAAGACCACTCAGACCAAGACAAGTGGCATAAACAACTCAACAAGGAGAATTAATACATTTGGTGAGATATATCTACTATAAACTAATAAAATAGATTGGTTTTCAAACTATAGAAGAGAGCAGCCCATGTTTTCATGCTTCACCATTAATACATAGCTAGTTGTGGCCAACATTGAAGAGAGCATGGTCCAGTCAACATGACTTGGGGATGGCTTTGCTAATTTTTAGGAGTATCCCATGATTTTTTAGGCCCAAGATAGTAGGGGCAGTGAATTGGACATCTACAACATGGCTCTCCCTTACATAACTAGAAGAATACGATAGCAGCATGGGCTTGTGGTCTTTGCAAGAGTGTTTAACTTAGCATGGGTCTCCATCCCTTGATATTTTAGCAATCTATTTTCCAATTTATCTATATATTTTTAACTTCTCATTTGATAAAGGGTCTCTAATCATTGTATGGCAAAGCCCTAAAGGAATTACCTTGAATCAAAAGAAGCATTTTACCTCCATTTGAGCTTGCAATTTTGTATGTGTCTATGGTTTTATATTATGTCAAGTCATTTCCTTTTCATGATTTCATAAGTTTATGTCAACATATCTAGTGTATTGTGAGTTCTTCTCTTGCAGGTCAACAAGAAGTGTCCATCTCAGAGTATAGGCACACGTGATCATGCTATCCATAGTGTGTCTTAGAACACCTATAGTAGTTTTTATTCCATGTATCTCCATAGGACCCCCTATTGAAACACTGATGCAAGAAAGGTTCTCATTTGAATGAAGTGTATGATTTCTTCTCTTTGGTATAAATTTTATGTCAAATCTAAGTAGGCCAACCATTTTAGTGTATCACCCCATTAGTTTAGGTTCTGATTTCAATATTTCTCTACCTTTTCATCCACCCATTGTTAGCAGTAGGAAATCTAGGGCCTTAAGGTGCATCAAGGGGAGCTAGCCCCTAATCCAGAGATTCACCCCTCACATTTGTAACCTATAGCAAGAGGGGTGTCTCCATTGTGTCATGTAGAGGAAGAGAGATGAGCCTCCCTTCAGAGGGTGCAATCCATTGCATCAACAATTTTTGGCATGCCTAATGGGATAAAATTTATGTTTCCTACAAGTTTTAGGATTGGTGATAGTCTTGATATTATTTAAAAACCTAAAGGAAGGAGTTATATTTATCACCTGGTGACTCCATTCAGGAACCCAGTCTCTGGTAAATGATTAGCCTAGCATCACATGCCAAAGGTCATTATAAGATCTTCTTCTAGGGGTGTCCCTTTTGAATTTATTGAGTTGCCTTTGAACTCAATGAAATGGTCAAGGTTTGTGAATACCCACCTTTACATAAGAAGCTACTTTCCTAAACCAACCATAAAATACACCTACTCAAGGAGACCTCGGTTGAATCCTTTCATAGCCACAACTTCCCTTTTATGGCCTTCAATAGTCAGAGTCCCTTGAACCTTCAATAGTATGACCCAATTCTAGGGAGATATCTCAAAAGTGTTCCTCCCTTTAGTGGAGAGGGCCCATTCACTATTGTCAAGCATATCAAAAACATAGCCAACCTCTGCAACATCCATAATATCACTGAGGAAAATGTAGCCATTAGATTGCTAGCTGTGTCCTTTGCCTATGAACTCAATTGGATCATGGAATGAGTTAGGGATCCTCTTGACCAATAGTTTTGGAAGAAAAAGTAACCATTTGTCTCTGGTCAAGAAATTAACCACTATGAAGAGAGCCCCACATGAGTTTATGCATTTAACACTAGGTTCCAAAAGACTTGGGATAGAATCACAATTCTTATGAGGCCAACCCCAAACTATGCTTTCTTTTACTACTTAAAGGCCCTAAATAGTGACATTACTATCATGATACAGTCCATGGGTGGGAATATTCTACCCACTGCTTATGAGATAGCCATAGTTACTAAAAATTGCCTTGTTCAAGTAGGAAAGATAGTTCTTCGACCTCATATGCCACCCTTTCCTGATTTATAGCCCTTTGTCCAACCTGATTTGCCCACTCTAGATCAACTGCTTAATCAAGAGAATCCATCTTCTACCCATGTAAATGATCTCCATGAAGTTAAGAGCCTACTGCAGAGTGTTACTAATGAGTTAGTTACTCTCAAGAGACAACAAGCTCAAAGTTATAGGCCAAATCAAGGCTACCAATAGTTTGGGCAAGTGAATAGGCCTCCCTTATAGAATTGTAATCAAGGGCAAGGTCAAATTACACATGTCAAGCCTTATCAAAGCTATAATCAAAATACCTCTTCATCTTCCAAGACTCTTGTCTCCACTCAAAATAATTTGGTGTAAGAGCATCCCAATTATCCACCCTTGGAGCATGGCCAAGAACAAGTTGCTTATACCAGTGAGCAACCAAATCAAAGCATGGTCGTATAAGGTGATCGAGTAGCCCAACTCTCAAATTTTGAGATATTGACACAATTTAAGATGGACAACAGATATGCTCAATCTGATTCCACTCTTATGAATCACTTGGAAGGAGAGTTCTACATAGTCAACTATGATGGGAGCACAAGTAATTAGAATGTTGATGTTGTAGCCAACACCAAGTCAAAAAGGAGAGCCATTAAAGAAGCTCATGTATCCACTCAATCACCTACATTATCTCTTTTACCATAATCAAATCAAAAGTTTCCCAATTACAGGCCATTGGTTGCAGCTTTAGCTCCTCAGGTTGGACCATAGGTTATTAATGTTCCCAAGGAGAACTCTAAAGGAGGCAATCCTTAAATCAATATAGTGGACCAAATGAAGAAGCTGCACATAAACATCTCATTGTGGGATTATTTATCACTACCAAGATAAAAGTATATACTCCAAAAATAATTACATGGGCTATGTGAGCAAGTTGTCCCAGCAAGAAATGATGATATGTTGATAATAAATGGGGCTCCTCCCATGGGAGGTCAAGTAAATAAAGATAAGAAGGCCCCTCACTTCTATTTGTCCCTAATTATTGGTGATTTCTTGGTCCATAATTACATCATTGATATTGGAGCAAGCACCTCAGTTACACCCAAATGCATAGTTGATAAGCTAGGCCTCAAGTATGATAAAATGACCAAAGGAGTTCTATAGTTGGATGGATCACCAACTAAGACCTTGGGAGTGGTAAGAGGCTTTAATATAACTCTCCATGCCTATCCAACCTTCTCAATTCCCCATGATGTGGTAGTGGTAGATGTGCATCCTTACTTTGCTCTTTGCTTGTCAAGGGATTTCACATCTAAGATGGGTGGATACTTAGTAGCCAATTGGTCTTACATGGTTTTTAGGATAAAGTATGGAACTAAAGTGAATATTGAGTCAAAACCCATCCACAAGGATCACCTAGAGCCATACTCACCCAAAGCAGTGAATGTGAACTAGCAATCATTGATGAAGAAGAGCTCCAGGTTGACCAATCTCCATCATCTTCCCTTGTAGGAGTTGCTGACCTACTCCTAGATAAATGGGAAAATGATAACTTTGAGCATGATACTTACAATTTATTAAAGAATCTGGTCTTGGAGTCTACTACATACATGAGAAAGATGCTTTCATGCCAAAATTGATGAAGATAGATCAAGAGGACTGTGGTTTGTGGTAGTTGTTCTTTGATGGATCTAGAAGTAAGTTAGGAGTTGGTGGTGGGGCAATGCTAGTTTCAACTTCAAAGGATAAAAAATTCTCAACTTGTAGGTTTCAGTTCTCCTACACTTTTAATGTAACAGAGTATGAGTCCCTTATTCATGGCCTAGAATGGGCAAGGAAGAGAGGAATCATATAATTTCAAGTGTTTAGAGATAGTGAATTGATTATGAACCAAGTGAGAGGTCAAAGCTTGACCAAGAAATCCCTACTCAAGTCTTACAAGCATAGAGTGTGGGAGCTTGTGGATAACTTCATTGATTTCAACATCACTTCCATTCCAAGAGAGGAAAACAAGCATGCAAATAGACTAGCATCATTTGGTGCTCAGTTTGATATCCCAAAGGGGTTGAGACAAAGCAAGAATCATCATCACTTAAAGGTGATTATGAGGCCCTCCATACCAGACAATGTCACCAATTGGTAGGTGTTTGAAAGCGACCAAAAAATAACACTTTTCTTGTAGGAAGAAGTTGAGTTCACTTCTAAAAATCAGTCCAAGCTGTAGCAGCAGTATGATGGGCAGATTGTTCAACTGAAGACCAACAAGCTTCCCAAAGGTTTGGTAAATATTGAAATCATTTTCAATGAAGATGAACAACTCAATAGGGACAAAGAAAGCATGTCAACCAAGAAGGAAAATTATGAAAGGGTAGAGATTTATAAGGATAAGTTGCTTGTACTTGGGAAGGTGTGTACCAATGAGGAAAAACATGCTTTCATTATGTTATGTCAAGAGTTTGCTGATGTCTTCGCTTGGGAGTATGGTGATTTGAAGGGATTTGAACCAAGCTTGGCCCAACACACCATTCAGCTAGAGGAAGGTGCCAAACCCATCAATCAAAAGCAAAGGCCAATCAATCTAAAGATCAATCCTCTCATGAGGAAGGAACTTACCAAACTGATTGAGTCTAGGATCATTTTCCCTATCAAACACTCTTCTTGGTTGGCCAATTTGGTCCCTATTAGGAATAAGAATGGAGAGGTCAGATTGTGTGTGGATTTTAGAGACCTAAATAGAGTCACACTGAGAGATCACTATCCCCTTCCAAGTATGGATAAAATTCTTCAGATGGTGATAGGTAGTGAAAGATTCTCTCTCCTAGATGGCTACTTTGGGTATAATCAAATCCTGGTACAAGAATGTTACCAATACAAGACAGCCTTCACCACCAAGTGGGGAACATATGCCTACAAAAAGATGCCTTTTGGATTGTCAAATGCTGGAGATACCTTCCAACATGCTATGGATATGGCTTTCCAAGGGTTTATCAATGACATTGTGCTGGTTTATCTTGATGATGTGACAATTTTATCTAAGGAGGAAAGTGAACATTTGAAGCATTTGAGGCAAATATTTGAAAAGTGTAGAGAGTTTGGCATCTCTCTCAACCCAAAGAAATGCATGTTTTCCATCCATGAAGGCAAGCTCTTGGGCCATGTCATTTTAAAGGAAGGCCTATCCATTGATCCAGAGAGGGTGCATGTCATCTTGTCATTGTCCTTACCTAAGCACAAGAAGGGCCTACAAAGTTTCTTTAGTAAAATAAATCTCATTAGGAGATTCATTCCTAACTTTGTTGAGCTTGTCAAGCCACTAACTTCCATGCTAAGGAAGGATGAGATGTTTACATGGACAACAACAAGAAGAGAAAAATTTTAAGGCATCAATCAAGCTATCACCCAAGCTCCTACCCTGGCTAGTCCAAAATATTCCAAGGACTTCAATCTATACACCTTTGGGAATGAAGAGGTAATCTATGTTATGCTCACTCAAGCAAATGATGAGAATTTAGAACAACCTCTTGCTTTTTTCAGCCAAGGTTTAGAAGACTATGAGGCTAGATACACATATGTTGAGAAGCAGGTTCTTGTAGTCATACAAAGTATGAAGAAGTTCAAACATATGTTGTCTAATAGTAAGATTAACATCATGGTGCCACAACCTAGTGTAAAATACTTCTTGCTGAACTGAGACTTGAATGAGAAAAGGATAGGTTGGATCACCAAAGTAATGGAGTATGACATAGAGATCAAGACCACTAAGCTAGTAAGATGAAGAGGGCTGTGTGAACACCTTGTTATAGACTTGAAAAAGCATAAGGAGGATGTTTTGGTACTCCATGATGAACCTACAATAGTTGTACCTATAGTCATAAAGAGTTGGGCACAAGACATGGTTCATTTCCTTTGAATTGGTGAGTGTCCACAAGGTCTTGATAGGACCAATAAGAGGTATTTTATACTCCAATATCTTCCTTATGTCCTATTTGATGGAGTGATATTCAATAAATACGTTTCAAGGGTGCTCTTGAGATGAATTGATTCAAACTAAGTCGATAAGGTACTATCTGAGTTCCATGATGGACCAGCTGGTGGCCACTTTGCTCCCAAGGCCACAACTACAAGGATTATGAGGGTTGGTTACTTTTGGCCTAGTTTTTTTAAAGACACTCATACTTGGGTGAGAAAATTTCAAAAATGTGCCTTCTTTGATGGGAAGCAATGGCTAGTTGATATGCCTCTTCATCCTATTCAGGTGGAACAACCATTCATGCAATGGGGGTTGGACTTCATAGGGTTGATCAATCCTCCTAGTGCTGGCCACAAGTAGATTTTGACTTCCACAAATTTTTTCATAAGGTGGGTAAAGGTGTAGCTTTGAAATAGGCCAATGAGAGTGTAGTCCTAGACTTCTATGAAGGCATAGTGACAAGATTGGGGTCCTAGCCACAATCATTTGAACAATGCATTGGCTTTCTTGGGAACAAAGACAATTGAGTGGGCATTAAAGTATGGCATCTATCTCAGCACTTCTTCCAACTACTATCCACAAGGGAATGGGTTGGCTGAGTCCACAAACAAGAATTAGATTAGGATCATAAAAAGGATAATGGAGGAATATCAAAGGACTTGGCACGTCAAGTTGAAGATAGCTCTTTGGGTAGATAGGATCACTCCACAGAGGGTGATTAGGAATTCACCATACACACTTGTGTATGGAAGGGAAGCTAGAATTCCTATCTCACTTGAGTTGCCAACTTTAGATCTTGCCCATCAACTGCAATTGGTGGAGATTGATAACTTGGAAGTCAGGTATTGTGAGCTAATGAAACTTCAAGAAGTGAGAGACCAAGCCATGGATGCCATGATTAGGGGCCAACAAAAAACAAAGAAGCATTTTGAAAAAAGTTCTATGCCAAAGAGATTCTTAGAAGGTAACATTGTCTTGAAGTGGGATGAAAATTGAGCCAAGCCTAGAAGGCACACAAAATTTGATGCACTATGAAGTGGCCCATTTATCATCACCCAATGCAAACAACACAATGTTTTCTAACTCTCCAAGTTGGATGGTGAAGAGCTACATATCCCAGTCAATGGGATATATCTTAAGTATTGTTACTAGGTTTCTTTTGTCATGTACATAGTTTCCTTGTTTTTCCTCATTTTCCCTAAGTGTTGTTATGCATGTGTGTAGTTTTTTTAGCCTTTATGTGTGTTTTTCATTGTTGTTTTGGGTAAAATATTTGTTGGTTCTTAGGTCCTTACAAAGTTGTTGTTAACTTCCCCAAGATTCATCCTGACTCCATGCCCAATGGACTTTTAGGCCACTAGTCTTCTCAAGCATAGCAAGCATGCTTCCCCTATGAGTCACCATTTTGTTAACCATTTTGTGAATCTTGCATGCCAAAATGGGCACCCCCCTCTTTTTTCCCTTGAAACCTTGTTCTTCATGACCTTTTGCCCTAAAACCAGATCTTAACCCTTTAAAAATCAAGGAAAAGATTGATTTTGTGTAGGTGTAGGCGTTATCTGATCGAGCTTTGGTATTTTCTAGCACTCACAGAGTAAATCATGTTCTCAGAACAACAATACTTGTAAGCTTTACAAGTAATAAGCAGGAGCACTTGACAAACCCAAAAGTGTCTATGGCCAAGTTATACTATAGGTAAGGTTTTGTAAAGTACTTTACTTGCCAATTTTCATAAGTTGGGGTTATTCACAAACCCGAGAGGGTAAGGAAGAAACAATCGAGTTTTAAGACATCTTTACTTCAAGGCTTTTTGAGTAAGTCCTTCGAATGATCCCAAATTAGTCTTAGACACTTCTTAAGGCAAGTGTTTTTTCCATGGAGGGAACTTGGTCATTCTATAGGGTCATTTACAATTTCCTTGAAGGGTATGTGCCTTTGCAGGACGCACTTCAAAGATGAAATGAACCTTTACAAAACTTTTGAAGGGTATGTTTGAAGAAGGAATGGACCTTGCAGAGGGATTTTCACCAGCATGAGGACCAATACAAAAGTTCTAAAGGGAATTTTTGTCTTGAAATGCCCTTACAAAAGGCAGTCAGTTGAAGCAAAGGGGCAAAGACAAGAAGCCCAAGGGAACTTGCCCTTCGAGAAAAGTGACAAGGAAAAGGAGAATTCCTTCAGATATTTTATCTGAAGGAAAACCAAGGAAGGCAAGCTAGGGTCAAATTCCTTCAAACAAAATGTCTAAAGGAATTCCTTCGGACATTTTATCTGAAGGAATTCCTTTAAACATTTTTTTTGAAGAAATTTGACGAAGACAAAAGGTCCGAAGGGTAAGTGTCCTTGTAGAGGGCACTTGGTCAAGAAAGTGGACCATTTCCTTTTTCTAAAGGGTACTTTCGATCTCAAATGGCCTTTGTGGATGGCACTTTAAGAAAGCAAGGGATGAAGACAAAAGCCCGAAGGGCACTTGCCCTTCAGGAAAAGCCAAAAGACAAAAGAAAGAATTCCTTTGGACATTTTGTCCAAAGGAAAGCTCATTAAAAAAGGGCCAAACAAAAGAGAGATCAACGGTGAATTCCTTTAGACAAAATGTCCAAAGGAATTCAAAAATAAAATCTTGAAAGCCTGAAGGAAGATGAGCCCAAAGGAAAATGAGCCTGAATGGTTAAAGACAAAATGGGCAAAGATAAAGTGGAGAAGACAAAACAAGGAACAGTTCTAATTATTGACAAAGACAAAGGATGAAATCAAAGACCACTCAGATGAAGACAATTGGCATAGATGACCCATCAAGGAGAATTAATATATTTAGTGAGTTATATCTACTAAAATCCAATAAAACATATTAGGTTTCAAACTATAGAGGAGAGCAACCCATGTTTTCATGCTTTTCCATTAATGCTTAGCTAGTCGTGCCCAGCATTGAAGAGAGCATGGTCCAATCAACATTGACTTGGGGATGGCTTTGTCAATTGCTATAAGGAGTATCCCATGCTTTTACAGATCTAGGACAGTAGGGGAAGTGACTTAGACATCTACAACATGGCTCTCCCATACACAATTGGAAGAATATGATAGTAGCATGGGTTTGTGGTCTCTGCAAGAGTGTTTAACTCAGCATGGGTTTCCATCCCTTGATTTGTTAGCTATATGTTTTCCAAGTTATCTATATATTTGTAACTTCTCATTTGAGAAAGGATCTCTCAACATTGTATGGTGAAGCCCTAAAGGAATTACGTTGAATCAAAAGAAGTATTTTACTTCCATTTGAGCTTGCACTTTTGTATATGTCTATGGTTTTATCTTATGTCAAGTATTACCTTTTCATGCTTTCATAATTTGATGTCAAAATAACTAGTGTATTATGAGTTCTTCTCTTGCAGGTCAACAAGAAGTGTCCAACTCAAAGTATAGGTGCACGTGAACAAGTTGTCCATAGTGTGTCTTAAAACACCACTAGTAATTCTTCCTCCCTGTATCTCCATAGGACCCCCTATTGAAACACTGATGCAGGAAAGGTTCTCATTTGAATGAAGTCTATGCTTGTTTTTCTTTGGTGTAAAGTGTATGTCAAATCTAAGTAGACAAAGCATTTTGGTGCATCACCACATTAGTTTAGGTTCTGATTTCAATATTTCTCTCCCTTTCCATCCCCCCCATTGTTATTAGTAGGAAATCTAGGGCCTTAAGGTGCATCAAGGGGAGATATCCCCTAATCTAGAGATTCACCCCTCATGTTTGCAACCCACAACAAGAGGGGTATCTCCATTGTGTCATGTGGAAGAAGAGAGCCTAGCCTCCCTTCAGAGGGTGCAATCCACTGTGTCAACAATTACCTAATAGGATTTGTAAGAATGAAGACTTTATGTTCTAGGAATAGGTTCACTCACATCCTAGTGTTGGTAAATATAGTGTACCTAAAAACCATCATGAATGAATTCAAGCAGTCATTATTTTATAAATCAGTTTGAATATAAAAAAATGAAAAATGAGCATAAGAAATAATACATATGGGGACATGTGAACCAAGTTATCACTCTTGAGAACTCTAGTGCTACAACATAAAATTGAAGTTGAAATCTAAAGGGTTTTAAAATAAACCCTAAAAATTAAAAGGTTTTAGAGAAAACATAGAAATTAAAATTTGCCTTTTGATCATGGAAAAATATATTTGGTGATTCTTGGTCTAGTTAGTTCATCTTGTCATCTATAATTGTTGCTAGTGATAGTGTATTTGGATAGAATGTCTAGATATATTTCCCCATTTTGAGGTCGGGATGGTTGCATAAATCATTAATCTCAAAATAAAATGATTAAACATACCATATGTAACATAACATAATAAGATTAGTTATTTTAATCATTGAAATTACATCTATAACACATATATATAACTCTAGAAAGATATCATCATATAAAACTTGATAGGAATATGTGATCCATGTGAGGATGAATTAATAAAGAAGAGGGACAAATAAAATGCCCCAATGTACCTAGTGAAGAGGGACAAATATATTCCCCAATATTGTAAATATGGCAATAAAAGCACCCATAATATGTATGTATGTATCAAGATTTTTTTAGTGAAAAATCTTCCTTAATCTACAAATATTTCATTTTTTTAAGTCAGTGTTTGGAAATTTTTATGGAGTGGCTGATAGAGCGGGATCACTTAAATTTTTGGGGTTGAAGTTAATTTTGAGGGCAAGTTCATCTACATTTGAATATAAATTTCTTCATATAAATATAATTTGATGGTACCTCAAAATCCAATCTGGAGGCATTCACCACATATCATCGGATGACAAAAACCTTCAAAGTCCATTGTTCTAGCCACACACCATCAGATGACAAAAATATATTTTTGGGTAATAGTGAAATTGCAAGGCACCGTAGGGATTCAGGTGACTTTATGAAGTTTTTTGGTGGTTTGTATTTTAGGTCCCAAGAGGGCTTCAAGATTCAACAGTTTCTAGCAAGGTATGCAATGTTTTTTTCACAATATAATTATTTGGTATTTTTAACTATGATTTCATTTACTATTTTTTAGTTTCCATCGCACAACTACAAGTTAAAATCACATGATCATGGGCTCTAGTTGTATGATCATAAGCTATCATCAAATGATTGTAGGCTGCCATCAAATGAT
Organism: Torreya grandis; assembly: GCA_037957365.1. Classification (NCBI taxonomy): domain Eukaryota; kingdom Viridiplantae; phylum Streptophyta; class Pinopsida; order Cupressales; family Taxaceae; genus Torreya; species Torreya grandis. The sequence continues at coordinate 4,697,666 of JARHVA010000206.1, forward strand.
AATAGGTGGCCATCAAATGATTGTAGGCTGCCATCAAATGATAATAGGTGGCCATCAAATGACAATAGGCTACTGATGAACAATTGTAGGATACTGGTAGATGACCATAGGCTATCATCAAATGATAATAGGCTATTGGTAGATGATGATAGGTTGTCATCGAATGCCTATAGGCTACCATCGACCCATCAGACACTGGCAGGTTGCCATCATATTCCCTTAGGCTACCATCAAAAACTTGTAGTATGATATTGGACACCCATATGATGTTGTTGGATGCCTGTCAGCTGCTATTGGATGCCTGTAGGATGTTGTCGAATGCCTGTAAGTTGTTGTTAGGTACGCGTAGGATGCCTTTAGATGCCCTCATGTTTTATTGTTGTCATGAGTCCTTATTCATCCATCAAGCATCTTTGTTTATTGTCAATCATCTTTATTTTGATGTTAATCATCTTTTGTCCATGACTCTACAGGCTTGATTATATGGATTCTACTAAAAATGTTAATGCCTCTGAAAATTTTAAAAAATAAAATAACCTATTAGCTTATTTTAGCCATACACCAAACATAGGTACTAAATTTTCAATTAACTAATATTTTTTATTTATTCTCGTGTTAAATTTAAATAATAATTAAAATATCTAAAATTGCTTTGCAAGCAAAACCCACTGATAACTCTTTTGAAGAAATGTCTCCACAGGAAGACATACCTAGGTATGAATTTGAAATGCCAAACAGAGGTACTAAATTGTAAAATACCATTTTTTAATTAATTAAATATTCAATAATAATGACAAGGTCTACAATAATATTTTATGTAGAACCCATTGATAAAGATATTGAAGATATCCCTAAACTAGTAGACGTACCTTGGCATGAAATGCCAAACATAGGTACTAAATTATAAATACTATTTGATTTAATATTTTTTTTATTTATTTGTAATTTAGTATTGGCATCTATTAAAAATTAATGTCATACAAACTTTTTGCATGTAGAATTCAATGATAAAAGTATTGAAGACTTGTATAACGCTTTTGAATATATACCTCCCTTGAAATAAGTCACTTAGGAAGAAATACCCACTGTCACACTGAATTCAAGGAAACAGAGATATGACATCATAGGTAGTGGTATTAATGATGAGTTCTTAATACCAAATGAGATATCTACTCACCCAACACAATCTTTAAATGAGATTGTTATGCATCCAAAACAATCTCCATTTGAAAAAAGAATTAAAAAAACTATGCAGAAGAAGATAAATACATGGACAATTGGAAGGTCATTTCAATATAAATGGGTATCTAAATACCTATTTATTGAAATTGTAAATCTAAAAAATAGTACTGACACACCAAAAAAATGCAAATGCACAATATGTAAGTGGAAAATTGGAAAGGTCCATAAAATGCAACTCAAGTTGGACATAATTGAGACACATTGTGGCAAAATATATGAGTCAGTAAAAAACAAAGATGGAAACATCAAAAAAATAGTGAGATAGAAAATGCAAAAGAGTGCATGCATCAATGTTACACAACAAAGTATCATAATCATCAAAAACATCAATGGCACCTCATCGAGAAAGGAGGAACAATCAAAGCTCAATTTAGAAAAGTTATTCGGTCTAATTTGCTTGTCAAAAATATACAATTTTCAACTTTATATCACATTTTGGAAAGAGGAAGACCAATCTCTAATTTTTTAGATTACAAGATTTTTTTTAGTATATTACATTGCATAACATTCGACATTCACATTGGTCAGATACCAGTGCTTGAGAGATGGCAAAATGCCTCAAAATGATTAAAAATGAGGATTTGAAAGATAAAGTAAAAGCAACAAGGTTTATATCACTACCTATTGATGAGATAATAGTGGTTGACAATATGCCATGGGTATACATGCATGTATATACATTTCAAAATCATTCAAGGCAACCTCACCTTTTATCTGTACATAAAATGATTAAAAATTGTAATGCTAAAAACCTCTACAAATTGATTATTTCTAATTTGATGGATATTGATGGGATGAGTTACCATGATATAGGTACAAAGTTGGTGTGTGTTGGTATGGATGGTGCATTAGTAATGCAAGGGAATATAACAGGTTTTTGTGTTCACCTGTAAACATCAATTGTCCCATATATGACTCCAATCCATTTCATGGCACATAAAATGAATATTGCTTACAAAATTGTAAGCACATTCAAAAATATCACAAAAGTGGAGAAGCTTATCCATGATTTGCACATGTACATGTCATGTAGTCCAAAAAAAAATTTAGAGTTATAGAAATTTGTAATTGGAGTGACTAATGAAAAAAAAACTATTAAAATATGTCAATACTAGATGGATTTCCATGTATGAGCCTGCATGCAAAATATTTGAAGAATATCAATCATTGGCAAATTTTATGTTTAAGTTTAGGATGGAGGTTGACAAGGCAAAAGATTTATTGAACCATTAGACATATTTCAAAACTCTACTAACACTATGTGGTATTATACCCATGTTGAAGGAAATGCATTTTTTGACGAAACATACACAAGAGAGACTAATATATATTGTTGACTTCATACGGTTGAGGAAACATGTTTGTATATCTCTTGATATATTATACTAAATCGAATGAAAGTTTTAAGGGACCAATATTTGAGAGTTGAGAAACTTTAACAAATATAAAGGACCCTCAAAACTATTTGAAATTCAAGATTCATGATCATCTTTTTATTTTTGTTAATGGAAAGGAGATACCATTACACACTCTCTAAAGATGAACTAAAGTAGTTGGATCAAAATGTTAGGTTGTGGAGCTAAAAGCTTCAACTATTTGCAGACATGGAGGAGTTGCTGAGTGTCATAGTCACCAGCGTCGGTTAGGCCGATCGACGTCGATCAAGGGTGAACAGAAGGGCAACCGACATCGTCAGGAGTCGGCCGACGTCGGTCATCTCTAGTTAGACAGGGACTAATGTCGGTCGCCTGTGTGTTCCAAAACTATTCATTGCACAAACAGTTAGTTTGTTGAACCGAGTGTTTGCATGTAAAGGCTATTTCAAGTCTTGAGCTACGTGTCTAAATTAAGAGTCTAAGTTATGGTTAAGTCTGGGATCTATTTATAGACCCATTGGCATGTATTGTAATGATGAGCTAAAAAGGAAGGCAAAGAAGATCCTTCCAATTGTAAGATCATTTGAGTTGCAGGTTATTGCAAGCTCATAGGAGATCTACATGTGTAAGTAAGGTCTGTTGAATTTCAAGTTGTTTCAGGTTCATGGGAGATCTACTTGATGTACTATAGAGTACTTGTGTACTAACAGGGTTATTACTGACTGGTTGGAAGTGAACACCAATTATGTGTGTGAGTTGTGTGTTGGGACCGTTTTTGGTAGGAGAGTGAACTCTTGATTGAGAATTACTGGGAGCCCTTGAGGTGTGGGAAGCCTCTGAGAGGTGGAAGAAGAAGTGGCATCTTCTTTATTGTATTTTCTTTCTAGATGAGTATTAATACAAGATTGTGTATTGTCTCTCATATTCTGTGTTATTTGTGAATTCTAGTTACTTATTGCTTCTAGTTAATTCTGCATGTTTAATTGCTAATACAAAGTAATCATATTGTGTTCTTTCTGAGGATCAAGATCCTAACAAGTGGGATCACAGAGCTGTTTGTTATTCTTGATTCCCCATCAACTGGTATCAGAGTTTTTGGTTGAGATACTAACAGGGTGTATCAGATCTGGTTAGTGTGTGTTGATTATAGGTTACTCACAGGGGTTTATGTTTGAGTGGGAGTAGAGCAATGGCAGAAGAAAGAAAGCTACGAATAGAGAAGTTTAATGGCAAGAACTATCAATTATGGAGGATGCAGATTGAAGATTATCTGTATCAGAAATAATTGTACTTACCGTTGGGTGGGGTTGATTGCAAGCTCTGGGATATGAAGGATGAAGAATGGGAGGTTCTTGATCGGAAGGCTCTGGGATCTATAAGGTTGAGTCTTGCATCGTCTGTGATTTCCAACTTATCACAGGTTAAGACAATGGTAGAGTTGATGGAATCTTTGGCAAATTTATATGAAAAACCCTCAGCTTTGAATAAGGTATTTATTATGAAGCAATTATTTAATTTGCAAATGTTGGAAGGTGGATCTGTACATAGTCATCTTAGTGATTTCCATGGTTTGGTAAACCATTTAAATTTAGTCAATATTGTTTTTGATGATGAAATTAAGGCTCTCTTAATCTTATGCTCATTACCTAAAAGTTGGGAGAATTTGGTAATGGCAGTTAGTAATACTGTGTTTGCTTCAAAAATCTTAAAAGTGGATGATATTGTGAGTATAATCTTGAATGAAGAGATTCGCAAGAAAAGCACAGGTGAATCATCAGGGAATGCTTTGAGTGTTGAAGGTAGGGGAAGGCAAAGAGAGAAGATAGAGCATGGGAGATCAAGGTCCAAGATAGGCAGGAGATCCAAGTCCAGGTATGGCAGAATAACCTGCTGAAAATGTGGAAAGCAAGGGCACTTAAAGAGAGATTGTTGGTTGGGTGAAGATCAGCATGAAGGACATGAAGAAGAAGTAGATGTTGCAGATTATGTTGCACAAGATGCTCTGGTATGTTCCTTAGATAAAGTAGAATCTTGGGTTTTAGATTTTGGTGCCTCTTTTCATGCATCCCCAAATAGGGAATTTTTTCATGACTATATCCAGGGAGACTTTGGAGAAATTTGTTTAGGGGATGGTAAACCTTGTCAGATGGTTGGCAAAGGGAAGGTGAAGCTAAAATTACAGATGGGCAACACATGGGTGTTGAAGGAGGTCATGCATATACTAGTTTTGAAGAAGAATTTGATTTCTATAGGAAGTTTGGGTGATGAGGGTTGCACAATAACTCTCACAGCGGACTCTTGGAAGGTTACCAAAGGTGCACTTGTTGTAATAAGAGGTAAGAAAGTAGGTACGCTTTATCTATCTACTTGTATTACTGATTCTCTTTTTGGGTTATCTACTTTAGCTATAGATTCGAAGATGTGGCTTAATAGGCTTGGTCACATAAATAAGAAAGAGATGCATGTTCTTGAGTCAAAGGGTATGCTTTTGGATTTGAAAAGCATGAATCGAGATTTATGTATGCAGAAGAAGAAAGTGACGTTTCTTGAGGAATTCGATGTTTGTGACAAGAGTAGGAAAGCCTTGGTTTTCAAGGAGAAGGTGACAGACAGAGATCAGCAAAAGGGGATGAAGAATTCTGAGCAGGGCAAGGTTGATTTGGACAAGGGTTTGATCCAAAAGGATCTCGCAAGTAGAAGTCATTTCTCACAAGTAAAACACAGAGACCGACGTCGGTTAGAAAATTGACGTCGGCGTCCAGACAGGGACCGATGTTGGCTATGTGAAGATCGACGTCGGTGACTCAGGAATAGATAAACATCAACGTCAGTCAAGGGGAACCGACGTCAGCGATGAGGTAGTCACATGGAATCGACATCAATCGGGTGCAGACTGAGATGTGACCGGCATCGGTCACTAAGATGGATTTTGGGCAGACAGCAAGCTGTCAAGGAGTCTCAAGCGCCCATATGGAGGACTTAAAGGGTAAGTAAGCCTCAAATTCATCATTTCCCTTCTTTACACTACTTATTGCTCACTGATGGTCAAGAACCAGGAAGTTATTAAAGAAGCAGAGCCGGTAGATCCAAGAAACAGTGGGAGCTTGGCATGGATGAGGAATGTGATTCCTTGGAGAAGAACCAAATGGGAGTTTTGAGTGGAGTTGCCAACTGGAAGGAAGCACTGAGAGACGAATGGATGTTCAAGATAAAGAAGAGTGAAAATGGACATGTGAGACGGAAGGCCAGGGTATATGGTCTTGAATAAGCTACAGGACAATAGAGGTTTGACCATTGTATTTCTCTTTACCACGTTGGATAATATTAGCTACATTATCCTATTACTGTATTGTGTGCTTGTTGTAGGGTTACACTTACAGGGAGTTACTGAACTAAAGGTAAAGCTAGTTCAGAAGTATGTCATGAGGAATCTGGGAGCAACAAGATTCTTTGGCATGAGTGTGTTCTAGGGACATGGAAGGTCACAGGTTGACTTTGTTTCAGGATGATTGTGTGAGACCGGTTAGCACGTTGATGGTTGGACAGTTCTATGAACAGTGTCTTGATTCACATAATGAGGTTGAGTACATGTGTACTAAACCTGAGTTTTTCCAAGCAGTGGGAGTTGTCAGAAAGTTAGGAGCCAATCTGGGAAAGAAGCACTGGAGGGCAGTTCAGTGGATTCTCAGGTATTTGAGAGGGACCAGTAGTAGGTGCACATGCTATGCAGGGTCAAGTTCTTTTCTACATGGGTTTGTAGATGCAGATGTGGCAGGTGATTTGGATGACAGGAGGTGCACCACAGGTTTTGTGGTGGTTGGTCTTCAAGGGTGATCTTGAAGAGGGATACAATGCTAGGAACAAACTAGATGATGTACAGGTATAAGTACAGTTGTAGCTATTTGTCTCCAAGTGGGAGATTGTTAGGTTGTGGAGCTAAAAGCTTCAACTATTTGTAGACATGGAGGAGTTGTTGAGTGTCACAGTCACTGGTGTCGGTTAGGTCGACCGACGTCGGTCAGGGGTGAACAAAAGGGCAACCGACATCGGTAGGAGTCGACCGACGTCAGTCATCTCTAGTTAGATAGGGACCGACGTCGTTCACCTATGTGTTCCAAAACTGTTCATTACACGAACAGTTAGTTTGTTGAACTGAGTGTTTGCATGTAAAGGCTATTTCGAGTCTTGAGCTGTGTGTCTAAATTAAGAGTCTAAGTTATGGTTAAGTCTGGGATCTATTTATAGACCCATTGGCATGTATTGTAATGATGAGATAAAAATAAAGGCAAGGAAGATCCTTCCAATTGTAAGATCATTTGAGTTGCAGGTTGTTGCAAGCTCATGGGAGATCTACATGTGTAAGTAAGGTCTGTTGAGTTGCAGGTTGTTGCAGGTTCATGGGAGATCTACTTGAAGTACTATAGAGTACTTGTGTACTGGCAGGGTTATTACTGACTGGTTGGAGGTGAACACCAATTCTGTGTGTGAGTTGTGTGTTGGGACCATTTTTGGTAGGAGAGTGAACTCTTGATTGAGAATTACTGGGAGCCCTTGAGGTGTGGAAAGCCTCTAAGAGGTGGAAGAAGAAGTGGCATCTTCTTTATTGTATTTTCTTTCTGAATGAGTATTAATACAAGATTGTGTATTGTCTCTCATATTCTGTGTTATTTGTGAATTCTAGTTACGTATTACTTTTCGTTAATTCCGCATGTTTAATTGCTAATACAAAGTAATCATATTGTGCTCTTTCTAAGGAGCAAGATCTTAACAAGTGGGATCACAGAGTTGTTTGTTGTTCTTGATTCCCCATCACAAAATTTGAAGAAGTACCTATAATAAGGGTTCTATATGATAATGTCATATGTGACACGCGAATAAAATTGAGAGACATTTCAAAAAAATTATTTTCTAAAATTTGAGATTATTTTCAAAGTGATGAGTTGCTTGAAGCCATGGGGGTGGTGAATCCTACATTTTGGAATAGTGTAGATGGTGAAGAAAGAACAAGTAATTTATCTATAAAATACATGGTTACTCTCATTAAATATTTTAGTAAGTCTATGTAAATAAATGGAGAGAAAGTTAAAGGTATCTTGCAAAAGAATTTATTGAAAAAAATCAATCCTTTTCGGAATTACAATGGTTGAACAATATCGATTGTTTACTGAATCAATAGAAATAGGTTCTATTACAACGCTATAAAATAAATTGTATCATAATAATGTTCTGCAAGAATAAATTGGTGAATATTTTAATTATATGAATTGTGCCAAACAATGATTTTGGGGTCCATGGAAGATGAAAGGGTATTTAGTGCATTATCTTTTGTTAAATCAAGGCTTCATAATAGATTGGATAAAAATCTTGAGACATGTTTAAGGTTGTATGTTTCTAGTTATGAAGTGGATGTGTTTCCATATGATAGATCAATTTCAATTTGGAATACTTTAACTAAAAGAAGAGGTGTCACGAATACAACTACAAAAGAAGATAGTGAAAATGCTAGTGAGATAGGACATATAAATGTTAGTGATGAAGCATGTGTTACCAAAGGGTTGTTTGAGATACTTGAGTGTTAGTTTGTAACATTATAATATGTATATAAAAACTAATGAACAATATTTATGTTTTTTAATTCATCAATCTATTACATTGTTTATGAAATGCTTAATTGATTCGATTTGAGTTAAGTTATTTTCAATATTGAGCTAAGTTTTTCCCTATCTTTAGCATGATTTACATTGCGAGTTGCAAAAAATAGTACATATTCAACATTCTTTTTTTTCAATTTTTTTGACATTTTAAACTAAATTTACATTGTTAAATTAAAATAAATGGTAAACAATATTTTAATAGCTTTGAAACCAAATTTACAATAAATTAAACCAATTGCACATTGCAACAAATTATTACACATCATAGGCTAATATGATTCTCAAGACATTTTATTCATATAAATAAAAACTAAGCCTCGAGTAAGGAATCCGTAATTACAAAATATATTTTAAATATTATAAAACATAAGTTTCTAGTAATTACAAAACAACTCAAGGCTTTGAGCTCAATCCTTAGTTTCCATTAATTATAAAACATAATTAATTCAAAACAATGCTTGAGCTCAAGTCTCATTGTGTATCAGGCTATCTTTCCACTTGTTGTTGGTTGGTAGTGGTTGTGCTATTTGTGAGGATCGGGATCCTAGATTTTGTAAGATTTTTTGTTGCATTATTGATATTGGCAAGAGTTACCCATTCTTCTGTGGCAGCATCTCCCATTGAAAGCAATGACAGGTCCACTTCAGCGTTCTATTTAAACAAAACATCAGGATCCAAGCCATTTTCTCAAATTATTTTCTTCAATGTATTATTTGCTTATTCAATAAAACAAGTTTCTCCTTGAAAGAAATTGCCACATAAATACTTTTATGCACATTCTTCAGATGCATGTCAAGGACAACAACTTGGTTCTTTAGATTTTTATATTTTGACTGCAAATGAGCAAATAACATTTAATTAGTTAAATGTTTTAAAATAAAACTTAATTTCAAAAAACCATAAGGAAACTTACCACATTTTTTTTTTCCAACATTTGCAAGATCCACAAGCCTTTTGTTGGGCTTTTGCATTTAAGTTCTCAAACCTATTTAACATTATATCAAGAACATAATCATTAAAGCTATTAGTCATCACAACACTTCCAAAAACTGCTTGGTTGAATAAGACATTAATTTTTATTGGTTGATGTTCCACCATTGAGTATAATTGATTATGTTGACTATGGTTTTAGAAATGAGCATTTATTTATTGAATCAACACTTTTGTCTAATGCTCCCATGTTCTCACATCATCAAGGTTAGGAAGAATAAAATCATTAACATAATCTTTAGTATTCTCTACCAATAAATTAGAAGTTGGTAAAAAAGTACTCTGGTCAGTTGTTTGTGGAATCTCCTTCACAAGACTGCCTTCAATGCTGCTAGGTGGAGAACTAGGTGTATGAGGTCATTGTAAAGGCTTTGTGGTCTGAGATCCCTGTATCATATCATGTGAGTTGAAAAAACTATGTGCATGCCACTATCACTGCCCAAATACTCTTCATCTAGATCAATTTCATGAATAATTATCATTCCCGTTGCATTGGGTAGACCAACAAGTGAAAAGTTTGGAAAATCCAATGTTGTAACCTGAACAATGGCACTAATTTGTGTCAGGATAAACAAACATTTCCCAATTCCATTTATTTATAGGGCCAGGATAGGGTGGTGGCAGTGGCGGTGAGAATTTTTTCCTTTGATAAGAATGACCTACAAATGGGAATTAAAATCACTAAAATGACAAATAAAATAAATATAATATTAAATTAGCATATAGTAAAACTAGAAAAACTTAATTTTATTTAGTGAACCTTGTTGTTGTTGTTGAACTCTCAAAGGTCTGCCAAACGCCCTTGGTGTTTGAAATATAGATTGTGTCATTGTATATATAAAAGAGTATTAAAATATTACAATGATAAAATTATCATTTTTGTTAATTCAATCAAAATAAAGAGAGTTTGTGAAGCCATACCGATTACATGAGTGGAGGATTATGCTAGATGTGTAATCAAACTCCACATTTATTTTCTTCTTGTCAATTGTTGCTCGGGCACTTGTGGAGTTGATTTTGCATCTTCTTCCATGTTTTTTTCTACAATGGCCTTAGGAGGTTGATGTACCTTAGTTGTTGCATTTCTTCTAGCAATTGTTTCATTTAATTTTTCTACAAGATATATATATATATATATATATATATATAAACAAGATCAATATTTATATAATTATTTGAAAATAATTATAGTATAAAATTCAAACAACTCTAATTAACCTCTTGTGTTTCAAAGGAGAGTGCATTGATAAACATTGCAAGATTGAGAGTAGATGGAATAGTCATTGCTTGCAAATCCAAAATTGCTTCATGGTACAATGCAATGATATAGTTACAACATGAAAGCTGATGCTCATCTGTAGTATGTCAACACTCACCTATAACATGCCAATGCTCATCTATTACAATGTTGATACTCATTTGTTGCATGCCGACGCTTGCATATCGCATGTCAATGCTCATTTGCCTTATGCTAGCGCTAGTCTACATTTACTTGATGGTCCAAAACGTTTATCGGGCTTGTATGATTCACCACATGGTATCGTATGATTCACCTAAATAACTATATGCATTCCAAATTGATTTTCCACCATTATGAATCTAATTCTCCTAAGGGCCTCCAAAGATTTTTTAATATAGCTCACTAAAATTAAACTTGGTATGTATGTATGTTTTAACCCCCAATATGACTAGGTGTATGGAAAATAATGTGATGTCTTGATACAGTGTAGAATCATTAGACACACAAATGCATCATGACCCCAATGGACTCTAGGAATGTGTGGGTACAATGGCCCCAATGGCATCATACATAGAAGATCAATGAAGCTTATGACATAGGTGTGACTACGATGCCCCAGTGGTAATGTATAGGTCATAGGCTTGGTAAGACTAGGGATAAAGAAAATGCCGTGATGTATTAATATGGCCCTAAGAAGGCTAGATATAATAATGAGTCACACACAAAACTAATAGTATGCCCCAATAGATGCATGGTAGAAACCATTAATAAGTAGCCAACACAAATAATATACCACAAGTAGTAGCATGCATGATATGGATCATGGCACCAAACACAGGATATCACTTAATATATGTAATGCAATCACACATAAAATAAGAAACATTGAATAATAAACATGACCCACATATAATTAGGACATGACATGATGATTAGAAGATCCTCTATTGACAAAATTAGACAAGATATTGACAAACAACATGTGCATACACACATAAGTCCAAGAACATATGTAGGCACTCATGGAATCATAGGTCACACAAGAGTACAAATAATATATCCATACACCACACAACATGTAATCTATAACAAGATATGTATAGTCAATGTAAGTAGTTCTATATGATAAGTGGAAAGTAGGAAGGATATCACATGAGACCCAGTATAAATATATCCCCCCATACCCAGATAGGCATGCCTCAAATGTGAGAATGCTCCTGATGTGAGCATGATGAAAATGCATAGCATCTAAAGTCCATCATCACATATAGCATGTATATGATACATAATATGTATAAGATACATCTAACCCACTCAAATTATACAATGAAAAACACTTGTAACATGTATATGTAAACCATAGGTAGATAAGAATAATATGTATCCATCAAAAATAAAAAGGAAAATAAATTTTATATTTTTATATTTTTCCTTTTTTTTTGGCATTTTTATGATTTTATATAAGAGGGAGATCACACAAGGAGGAAGTTAATGGGTACAATCATGAATAAGCAATGTGAAATCAATCAATTAAGAAATATATCTAAGGGATGCAATTAGGAGGAAATAAGGAAGGAAAACAAGAAATGTGAGGAGTGAAAGTATGAAAGAAGGGAGGATTCCAAACAACTTCCAACTTCCTTTAGAACTCAATGCATGCTAGGATGAAAGGGATTGATATGTATGTGTTATCATCATCGAGAAAATATATGAAGGTGTTTGGAATGGGATCAATAATCAAAGGGCAAAGAACAAAGCATTATAACAAACAACATAAACCAAGGGGCTAGATGAATCTCAATGCAAACCAAAGAAAAAACATAAATCTCAAACTAAGAGGAAGCATGAGGCAAGGCACAATCTCAAGGAAGGAAGACATGACATATAAAAGGATGCAAAAATAATCTATGTGCAATATTTTATATTACTGAAGTGCAAATGATAGCATAGCTAACCAATGATCATGTCTATACACCTACAAATAGAAGACCATGAGATTGGGGAGTCAAATGTGTTGTTATAAATATAAAAAAATATGGTCAAAATCTTATGGTTACTTGAATCATCATCCCAAGGAGAGTCACTGTGGAGATAGGATAAAAGAGAAACCTTAATCTCTTAGAAAGAATAACATGTATTAGTTTGAATATTTCACTGTGTAGTTTAAATCTTAAGGTGTTTGGGCAAAAATATATGCAAGACATGGTAAGACAACGTTGTGACGCAGACAACTTGGTATTGTAACTCTCAGTGGTGTAACTTTGGAGGTAGTATATGTAAGAAATGTAGGTTGTTAATGTAGGAGGTGTAACTAAAGCAGACGTCACATGATTTTATACATTTTTTGTTTAGGAATCACTTTGGGTAATATCCCATGTTGTTTCTGATGTTGGATGTGTAACACATAAGATGTGTTGTGAATATTAAATACTTTATTGTCATGCAAAAACTAAAGACATAAGTTTAATATGGATGGTACAACACTCATTTTATTTAGCCACAGGCATCCAAGTAGTAATATATCATATGTCCTATTATCTAACAATATGTAGAACCATACTAAAAGGGTCTTACGAGCTACATCAATTGGTAATGTGGTACCCACACTAGGTATCCATGTAATACCTAATAACTCTTAAAAACCATAGTTGTACCAAGAAATTATTGTTGAGTATACGCTATACTTGCAGTAAATGACTTTGTAATTAAGCTTTGACTTGAACCATTGTCTACCATAATGCCATGTGTAACATATGATGTGAAATGACAAAATCATGTATAAAAAGTGGAGCATTATTAGTATTATCATTTAAAATATTATGGTCATATAATGTGATAGGAGGAGTTTGTTTTCATGAACCAGTGACTACCATCGAAGACATGCTCATTAGAAACGGTTGGTTAATGTGTAGGTATTATCATGTGAACATTATTTTTCTTTGGAGCATCATGATTTGGAAGTGAATTGTTAATTTTTTACAATCATTAGTTTTGTGTAGCAATTTTTTTATTATTTCATTCTATTTGAATAACATTACTATTAATTAGATATTTTATAACATCAATTGATAGGATGTCCTAAAGATTTATAATAGCTACAATATTAATTCACATCATAGTTTCAAGGCAAAGGTCAAACTTTATTCAACTCACACAAGAGAGGTAAAGATATCATGTTGCATTAAAAGAATATTTAAGCACTTGGTGAGGAGGCTTAGGTAATATTCAAAATTTCATAAACTCTTGAGAAGGTGGAAGAATTAGTTTGTCAGGTGGTTGTGAAACCGTGTTAATATTTTTCCCCTCATTTTTAGCTTCAAAAGTAGGTGTATCATTAGCTTTATCTTTCAATGTTGATTTACATTCATATTTGGAGTTTGTAGAGGTAGGGTCATTATACCCATATTTATGCATTTTGGCCCCTAAACATTTAATCGCATAGTTGTTAACCATATGGAAAAGCTTATAGAAATATTGGTAAGTGTTAAACATGAATTTTTATTTTAGTGGTTGAATAAAGTTGAAGATAATAATTTGAAACTCACTATCAAGTATTTGGTGGGACATTTTCATAAGAATAATCTTGATTCTAAGCACACACTCACTAACATTATTATAAGGTTGAATGAATGCATTCTTAGATGCAACAACATGTACAGAATGGATGCTTTATTATTTTGACTAAGACCAATACCAAAAGATAAAGCATTAGGAGTATGCCATAATGGTCTAATAATAGTAGGAGGAACAAAAAAAGAGTCAAGCTATGTAGTAATAGGAATATTAACCCGATAAGTAGCACTAGGTGGAGGCACAAAAGTATGAGTAGTAGGATTGGATTACTAGCCTCACTACCTGATGTAGAAAGAGAGCCTCTAGTAGGCGGATTATAAAAATTGAAATGATCATTGGTAACATTTTCAGGTATACATTCCTTAACCAATTTTCTCTTATTTCATTCTTCACTAACAGCATATATCATATCATCAATCTCCTTACGGGCCATCAAAAGATAATTTTAAAAATCAGTTATAGTCATAGTATCAAAATTTGTAATTAATTATCATTGGAAGCATTGACATTATTATCACAAACATTTTCATCCAAATCATCATAAAAAAAACTATAAGCATGAACAACATATTGATATTCACTATTCACATTTGCATCATCATTCATAGAAGGATCAAGATTTTCACTAATAAATGTTATTTTTATTTCAAATAAGCACAAGTACTAAGAAAAAGAAGTTGAATTAAATAACTAGTGAAAACACTCAATCTAGCACTTCGTCTATTAGGGATAATAGATCTAGTGCTTTTAATTGGCATAAGATGTAAACATGGGAAACATGATATACGCTAGGGCTAATGATAAAGCAATGATTAACACACAAACATCTGAAAATCAGACCTAACAAATAAAAAATTAGACCCTATAAGGTGATAGGACAAATAAACCCTATGTTTGATGTGTTTGAAGAACAGATGGGTTCACCAAAATGTTTTAACAAATAGTGGCACTATGGATAAATGCCACTATGTTATGATAAAACAATGTGCACACAAAAGGATTTAAGATAATAAAATAAACTATAATAATCAAAAACCCTAATGTGTTAAAATATTGAATGAAAATATTGTTGAATGATCACTAAAAAATAATAATGATTGAAATTAAGTGATAAGTGATTGAAATTAACACATATGGGCACTATAACTAGATTCTGAGACAATAAATAGGCTTCTGAAGCTGACTAGACTACAACCCTAGAATTTGACTATGATTTGGGAAGGGGATATAATCAAGGAATATAGCTTGTGACCATGTGTTGTTGATTCTAAACATGTGCTAAAATTATGACCTCTACTAATTTTTAAGATACATAACTTTATGGATTTATTTGACAAAGATAAATGATCGGGATCTTAGCTTCAATTTATTGAATTGATGGGAAAAATTGTCTAAGATTGATATCCTTTATTGTACACCTAGTAATTCACAATGCCACAAAAATATAACATGTGCAAGGGTTAGTGGATCAGGGTCGGGACTTGTAGCCACATATCCCACATGCATTAGAATCAAGACTTCATATATTTATAGTGAATGTGAGTGTTTACAACCCAAATGAGAGAAAGGACTTGACCTCCTCTCCCTAGATAATCAACTGTAACTATATGCTTTGTTGTGACCTCCTTTTGATACAAGATGTGATGACATAAGACTTGGAATAATGATGGGATATAAATTCAATGTGTTATCTCCTTGATATGTAGACCTATCAATAAGACTTGTTAATTGTGTGTGATATACTTGGCTTATAATGTGGATGATATGATATTTGGAAATATGGAATGGCTAAGTGTAGATTTGTATATAGGGCTTTCTAGGACACATACACAAATAGGCTAACCATAGAAGGTAGTGAAAAATAATAAACACACAAGAAATCTAGCTGAGATGACATGACCCACAAAATGAGGATGGTTAGAATTGGAGAACCATCAATTATGACCCAATCAAAATTAGTGAACCACTGATTGTGACATGGTCAAAATCAACAAATTGTTGATTATGGCCCACTATGAAAAAAGGCTCAAAATAGAGATCAAGCTGAACAAAGGATGATTGACTAGAATACTAGTGTTGAAAACTAAAAACTATGAGGTGTTCATGAGTAAATTTAGATATCTCAAGGTTGCGAAAAGTGTTTGAAACAAGCCAAATGCACACAAATAGGCCAAGTGTGGTACATCATGACAAAGATGCAATAAAAATGGGTCTTGTATTGAATTTATGTGACTACACCTCCATACATCCTTCACATGTATTATAACCAATATTGTAAAATTTTGCATTAGGAAGTTTACCAAACATCACCCATCCTAGTACTACTCTAGGTTGAACGTATTTGACTTCCTAGTTTTCACTAGCTTTGAGGACAAATCTCTTTAAGGGGAGGGCATATTGTGTAGCTAGGCATAACATATGTTATAGGATGTTTCTCCCTAGATTTATCTTTAGTTTTATCATTGTTATTATGTTATATTATAGTTTGGATGCTTATAGTTAGTGAAGGGTTAAGTCATGGGTTAATTAGGGTTTCTTGTGACTTTAATATAAAAGATGGAAAACACCATAAAGAATGTATCTTTTACCATTTCAACTTATAATGCATGTAGGGAGCTGCCATTGTGTGAGAAATGTTGTGTTACAGATAGATTTTTAATTATAATCTACACTTGAGTGAATAGATGCTCTTATTTTTCCAGTTTATTAATTTATTTACTTATACTTGTAATTTAATTTTCTATTTTTATTTGGAATGCAACATGATATAATTTTTGGCATTTGGTATGGCATGGTGCACATTTTCAACCTTTTTGATATTGATGTTGATTACGCATGATTTATTAATAGAGAAAACCCACTTCGAGATATTCATTTTCCCTAAGAAAAAGGGTTGTTTCATGAAATGGCAAAAAATGAGAAATTATGGCTCTTTCTTTCACCATAGCTAAGTACATAATTTTGCTCTTGTGAGGCAATGTGATTCAAGATGTCTGATTATTTGCATGAATCCCATGGAAGTAACATTGTTTTATTGTGCTAGGCAAAGTGTGCGAAAAAAAACAAAAAAACAAGTAAACCATATAGACACAAATAATACATTACACCTACAATTTAGGAAAATGGATAGATTGAGTAGCAATACTGTGCAACTCAAAAAACCAATAGATAATATGTCTACCCAACCACACGAACTTGATAAATTTATTATGTTTAAAGAGTTTTTATGGTTCCATTTATGATCATTGAGGGCGAATATTAGAATAAATGTAATTGTTATCATATTTAAAATCTCTATTAAAGGAATTTAAAAAGGTTGCAAACATCATGTTATTTTAAGGAATTAGGATTGGTTGAACTATAATTAGTTGTAATGTGGTTACAAGAGCTAGATGCCATGTAATGACAATGCTATCTAATGTACTATGAAGATGCACATCAAGAAATAAATATAATGATTTTCTCTTTTATACGTTGTCCTCTCTAACTGTGTCATGTTTCCTGTAATAATTTTGGTTTGGAAAAGAAGTATAAAGATCAATTTAATCAAGTTTAATGGAAACTGATTTTGAATGTAAAACTCGAGGCTCTATATTTTTATCTATGTACAATATACAATGCAAAATAACTGCAATATTAGTACTTAAAATTTGCACGAGCATGCCAACATCTCATGTCATATTGATTGTTTACGAGTAAAGGTTGTACAAATTTGTTAGTATAATTTTATATAGAGTTGGTTCATTTGTTCAACCCTTATATAATGGGGGTTTATGTAAATAATTTTAACTTAAATGGGATAAAGCATAACGTAAGATACAATTGTCTTGAATAGTCAATTTTACATTGTCTATGAAAATTGATGATTAATATTGATAACTAGTGTGTATGCCAATTATTAAATAATATAATAAATTCCAATGTAATATGTGAGTATGCCTAAAATTATTGTAGTTATAAACTAGTTGGTGTTTTCGTACAAATGAATTTGAAGCGGAGTTTGAGAAAATGTTCATTGCAAAAGGAAAGAACAATTGTAAACACAAAAATGTGGTTCACTAAACATTGTTCCTTCTTAATTAAATTTAAGAATCAGTTTTTTTTCTAAAATAAAGATGCATTTTAGGTTATCATTAATTTATAATGATTGTATAATTACTTGAAAAAACTGCAAAATCATTATTGTTTTTGGGACAATTATTCTTGTGACAAATTAAATGTCAACATCACAACATCAAAATTAATAAACTATCTAAATGAAACTTTGCCACAAGGCCCTACTAGTATTCTAAAGAGGGGTATACTTTTGTTCCTATAGTCATTCTATATATTGAAAATATAATATGTCGATATGGTTGTAACTACCTAATTAGCTGTTAAAAGTGAACATACATAAAATAGAAGGCACACATGAATCGATCTGCACTTCATAATATGCTTTCATATCAACAGTTTATTGGTGGGACCATATTAACATATTACATATTCAATACAAAAAATGATAGTAGAAGAAATAAATCTCCTTGCAGTCTACCTTTCGTATTTCAAGTAGCCCTTAGCAACAAGATAGGGTTTATACTTGTGTAAACTACCATCTGCTTTACCGTTAAGCTTATATGCCCAATTACATCCAATGGTGGTGCATGCAAAAGGTCCAGGGGTTCAAATTAATCGATGCCTCACTCCCCAATAGTGATTATCTCACTCTCAAACACATAAACACATAAACTCAAGACACATAGAGACAAAGACTATTGAATTTGAGACAAAATTTACATTCATAGATAGAAATTTGGGACCATAGTGTTCACACTACACTTGTAGGGCTAAAGCTTTGCATTCCTCTCTCTTTTTCTTCTCCTATTATGTCAATTGCTCTCTTCAATATGTCGAATCTCCACTGCTCCCCACTCTTCTTTCTTCAGAGAGCAAAATCCCCTTTTATTTTCAGCTTGAAAACTTTTTCATTTTCCTACTCGTCAGCGCTCTCAAATTCTCTCTCCAAATGTCTACAATTCTTGGGGTAATTGTTGTAACAACAAGCACACGAGTGAGTTAGTTGTCTCATGGTCACAACCAACCGAAAGCTATCACCAAGAGCTTTCTAATGAGACCCAAAATGCCCCATTTGATGCTTTCTTGTGAAAATTATGGCATCTCTGTCGCCCTTCACTGTGATTATATTTGAGAATTATAGTTGTAGGGATCACAGGATTATGCCACATGGCGTGATCTTGAGGTCTTTGTGCAATGTGTTCCAAACCGTCCCCATGGTCTCTATATTATCCATGTATCTGTGGATTTATCAATTACATGTAAACTTTATCACATGTTTGCGAAGTGGTCCCTGCTTTAGCTTAGATTGAGGTCTCCATGAATAAGTTGCAATTGTGACCCATGTCACTTACACAAACTTCATGAGGAGATATCAAGACTGTCCAAACTTTGTGATCTTGTGGGGTTTTATCGAGGTGGATCACTATGTGGAGACTCCGACTGTCACACCTTTCATATAACCACATACTCTGTGAATTTTATGAGGTTGCCAAGAACTACATGCATTAAATTTGAGAACTCTAAGGGGTGTTACCAACGCTGCCTTGTTGGTTCCGTGACTCCCTGGTTTCTATGAACTCCAAGACTTCGTGGCTATGGATCCATGAAATTATGTGAATCGCCTAATAACTCATTGGGTTCGCAATGAAGGTCATGGGCTTCATACTTAGTCACAAACACAAATACTCAGTGAAATGAGAGGCTTTAATGAAAGCATATGTTTATATATGTGAGGCCTCCATTAGACTTGGGGACTGTGTGGCCTCCACAACATTGCAACTTAGAGTTGCAAGAAGGAATGTGACCCAAAATGTGAATAATGCGATCTTTGAGAACTTATAATTTTCCTATGAACCCTTATTGAAAATTCCCAAAACTCCTACTATAGCTTTGGGTGATGTAAGATTGTTTGTTCACCTCGGATGCCCCTGTGTCAAATGGGCTCTTTCCGTAGAGGTGAATCGGCCAATTCCCAAGTATGATTCTTACTTAGTGTGTCATATCCAACTTGCATCATTGCTTCCCACTTCAATTTTCCCTAGGCTTCTTAATACAATTGTGGTTCATTCATCCGAAATAGGTCAAATGATATAGCAAAATGAACATGTTCATCACAACCAACAATTTGTTTCCCCGCTCTAGGAGACCATTCGTCTGATTGAGGAAATCACCTCCCCACACATTTTGCATTGTGTTATAATACCACTTAGGCCTTTATTGCTAAGACACTTCTGATGTTTAAACCACAATTTGATTTGTTTCCAATTGGAATCTTACTACTCTGCCGATATAATTGTGGTGGTCTAGCCCCACCTTGAGTGATCTCTGAGTTGAAGATCGTTGTGGATCAAGGGAACATTATCCCTTGTAGCCCCCATGAAAATTGATTCATCACCCTTCAACGGAATCGCAACACTAGTTGCAGTCATATTAGCAACAACATGTTGGTTAGTACTAAAAGAAAAGAAATGTTCTTCGACTTTTACATCAATGTCTCTACTAATGATTTCCTTATTAGTAGAAACATCAAGAAGTCTATAAGCCTTCATTTGTTCATTATAGCCAACAAATAAATTTGTCTTTCTTTTGGAATCTAACTTACTCCTCTGGCCACCAGGAACCAAAACATATACAACCAAACCAAAAATGCGGGGATAATTTAGCTTTGGTGTATGTCTTGACTATGATTCTTCAAGGGAAACAATCTGCGAGACCTTGAATAGACTTTTACTTAGGAAATATACCATTGTATAAATGGCTTCACCCCAATATATATACGAGATGCCTCCGCTGTGCATCATGTACTAGGCCATCTCCATAATAGTCATGTTCTTCCTTACAACAACTCCCTTTTGCTAAGGAATATATGGAGCAAACAATTATGTTACTTTCGTCGAACTCTACCACGTTACCTTTGTCTATGCCCACATTTAGGGAAGTGGGGAGGAAATCTACTATTCGTATAAGGGTCATTGCCCTAGTGGCCAATTAGGGTTTGGAGGTAATCCACCTCCAAACCCACCTTCTCTACTTATACTTGAATCTAAAGCATGGTATTAGATATAACATAGATCTTGTTAGTTACAATAAAGTCCTTTTCCCTATCTTCATAATTAAAATCAACATAATTTTGTCTTTCTAAAGTTGAAGTAGAATTTCAATGCAAAAAATATTTCAAATTTGTTTGAACTTCGTAGGTAGTAAGGTAGAATTCCCAAGCAAGACTATGTTCCTATTGAAGAGTTCAACACTGAATGGTTTGAAGAAGAATGTATCAATCTCCAACCTTGATGAGCTCAAATACAAAACCAAAATGTGTGTTTTAAAGACTCGATTTGACCACAACCAAGGCATATGGACATAGAAAAACCCATATGTAACGACTTATCACCCACATGAAGCCCTTGGTAAAGAAGACAACAAGAAAATTGAACTTTCTTGGGTTCAATGATAGCTAACGACACAATGATAAATCTTCTAGACCAACCAAAAGAGGAAGCACTTTGATTCCAACGTTTGTTATCTATTAAGACACCACCATTGGAGAAAACCATTTCCAACCTTATAGGTGTTTGTATTGACGCCAAGTAGCAAAGACATTCCAAATCCAATCCCTCTACCACTATGGAGAAGCGTTAAGGACATTTTTGTGTAGGGCATCATCAAGGACTACAATTTGAATTTCATTGACAAACTCAAGAGTTTCTATTGTTGAGAGCATACTTGGGTTTGAGTCCAGCGCAAGTTAAAGAAGTTCTATGATCCCTGTTGAAGAGGTTAGCAATGGTATGCATGCCATTTCTATACATCCTAAATGCTTTAACCCAAGTCAAACTCAACAAAGCAAACACCATGAAATTTTGTCACAAGAAACCACCATAGAGAATGGGAATTGATGGATAATCCATTCAAATTTGTCTCCTTTCCACACAAGCCAAGGCTTTATGGTTTCCCAAGCTTTCAAAATACTTTCAACAACAAAAGTGCCCACTACCTTGATAGGCATAGGGGCAATGAGAAGGGTAAGGAAACTAAGACCCTTCCAAGCAGATATGTCATTAGCCTTGTTAGCGAAAATACAATGTCTAAGTAGAATTTTCCAAACCCCATGCCCTTCAATAGCTATAAGGACCCATTTAGCACACAAAGCAGTGCCATGTTTTTGAATGTCAATAAACCTCGTGCCTCCAATTTCTTTGGGAAGACAACCAAGGTCCCAAGCCATTGTAAAAACCCTTGTTCCCTTCTAGTTAGCCCCAAAAAAAGCCTCAAAGAAGTTTTATCAACCAATTGTAAGCAACTTTACGAGGAGCCCAACAAGAATAGTACACAAGGTGCAACAAAAAACTTTTAACAAATCTAGAATTTTCCAGCGGAGGTTTGGTGAGCCAATGTGTTATCCTCTTTTCCACTATCTATACCATAGTTCCAAAGTTCAATTTAAGAGGCTTGGGAGGAAAAATGAATACCTAAGAACTTGATCATCTCCCCATGAACAATCCACTACTAGTTATACTTGGCAAACCAATTGTGCTTAGGTCCAAAGGACTATCTATAGCAATTGGTTTTGCCACATCAAATGCTTGACCCTAACATAAAACAAAAAGTTTGAAGAGACTCCATAATGTTGATGACCACCTCTTCTTCACAAATAGTGAGAAAAAAGTCAACAGATGGACCATGGATACACTGAGAGCCACAGGAGTTAGGGAGAGATACCCTTAACAAGCCCTTTAAAAGCAATCACCAAACCTTCAACATCAAGTACATAGAGAGGGGTCTAAAGGACATCCTTGCTTGATGGATTTTAAGAGCCCAAATTGCTCATATTGTTAGCCATTGGTGGTAAGGCAAGTTGAAGCATTTTTGAAAAGGGTGTGAATAGAGTGTACAAACCTAGGTCCAAAACTTAGTGCCTTCAACACAACAATGATGAAGGGCCACTCAATGCCATCATAAACCTTCTTAAAATCAATTTTAACAAAACAAGGCTTTCAATGAGAAGGAGGAGCCCACTTTATATCTTCCCAAACAACAATAATGTTGTCAAGAATAGATCTACTATAAATAAAGTCAACCTATTCAAAATGAACAAGAAGGTTATGTAAATGAATCATAAGAGCAAGGGCTTTAGCAATGATCTTGTAAGAAACATTTTAAGGCGGGTAATTGGTCTTGAGTGAGTGATGAACTCAAGGTCTCCATCGTTGCAAATAAACTTGATGTTGCCCTTACTAATAAACTTTACCAAGAGAGCTAGTTTTTAGGGCTTCAAGGTATACTTTATGCAAATTAGGGCCAACAATATCCCATAGAGTTTGATAAAACTCACAAAGAAATCCATCAACAATAGGCACCTTGACATGATCCATTTATTAACCACAACCTAAAGCTCATTAATGGAAAGAAGTCTACAATAGGCCATTTGTTGAGCTTCAGTGAGCTTGCAAGGCACAACTCCAGAACAAAGATTTGTAAAGTTATTCCACATACTTTATTATTCAGAAGAGGATTTAGAGACTGTTTTACAGAACAAAAATTATATTTCAGACTTTAAAACACTCTCGAAAAGAAAAATTAAATATGAGATTTGTTTTCTAGAATTTTTTGTGCATGGGATTGAATACGAGATTACAATTGCCCTTTGTTCTTTTCAGCATTTACAAATGCCATCCTGCATTGAATGGCTCTACAAAACTTTGGATGCTCTGTTAAATATTTGACTCCAAACCATTTGCTCGGCTTGTGAAATGTGGTGTATCTTAATGAGAGTGTATGGAGGGAAAGATGAAGCACACATTTATTCATGTCGGTCTTTTGTTTTATTAATGTCCGAGTAGTTAGTGAAGTTACAAGTCGATACAACCATATCAACATATTATATATTCAATACACAATAATAGACATCCTTGATGAAGCATTATACAAGCAATATGATTGTAATCTTGCAGGCTTTAGAATATTTCATGGTGCACTTTCACACACTCAGAAAGCAATCTTATTGCTCTTTCCAACTGAATACGTTCTGCATTTGTCATGTCTACAGTTTTCATTTAATTTTAAGAAAATCAATACATCTGATAATTCCAACAAGATAAAATGTTCAATTATTAACATTCAGTTTTAAGGAAATTCTGATAACAAAATTAGAGACCTATAAATCAAACGATAGAACGCATTATATTAAGCATAACCTATCTGTCAAGATTCAGAGTAGTACAGACTCTGGAAGTGCAATCATTCAGTTTACCATGAAGGCATCTCTTTAATGGAGAATTCCACTAGAGATGGATGTCTTGAAAATAGCAGTTCTTTCCAAAATGCTTTGTAGAATCTTATTTATACTATCTCAAGTTATATAAAGTTTACAACATAATGATTTCCTAAGCAATCTATTCAGCCTATTTTGTATCACCCCTCATTCCAAATTCCTAACTCTTATAAGAAATGATAAACGAAATAGATTTTGATCATCCATTTTGAAAGGTCCTCATTACAATAGATTTCAAAAGAAAGTGAATACCTGAGAATCAAACACTGCAATAGATAGCAGGTAACTCAAGTCGATTTTGTGAGGAAAATATGAAGAGATATAGGCTCTCGAGATGAAAAAATTATGATACAATAATTTTGTAGATATATGCACAAATATATAAGCTTGGGTCTCAAATTGGAAAAACAAAGCAACTAATGTACTAGTAATATAAAGTACACAGTTAATCTGATCTTTCCAGCTCCTGCAATCGGCGCTCCCAATCTTTGGCATCATAATCTTGCTCTGCAAAATCTTTCTCGGTACTATATATAATGCGATCTTTCCCAATAACTGTTCGTTCTGCCATTTCTCGGGCACTTTCAATCTTTAAATTTCATATAAAATGACAAAATTAGTGAAAAGTACGTAAGAGTTATCCAGGAAATCGCTCTAGAACTTAGTATATAGATGCATTGGTAAGAGGCTATCATTTGCAATTCAAACAATTTTTTATTTTATTTTTTTGAATTGAAGCTGCTTATATTATGTAAAATAGAAAAGGAATAAAATACAGCTAACAAAGGTAATTCAAACAATATTTCAGTGTCACACTTCTACAACAACCTATTTCAAGAAAAGGAAATAACTTTATGGTATATACTAGCTTTTTTTTACCAGCAATTCATCATAGACCTGAACTATACCTTCCATCTGAGAGATGAGTCAGGTGCCTCAAGAGCAAGGGCACGCTGTTTCCTCGCACGGTTCCTCTGGTCAATATCCGCATTTTTCTTGCGAATAAGGAACCAACGTGATAATGGAATTGCAAAAAATGATCCCGCATAAATCTGTATAAAAAGAATGTGCACTTTTCATAAAGAAACAAATACACAAGTCTAGCAACATCCAAACAATTAGAATGACTTACAAATCAAGAAGCATATCCACTATGGTTAAGTTACAAATCAGGACCTATTATTTCTGTATGGATGATAAAAAGTCTTGAAACAAATGACGATTATTTCATTATTCGTCTACATTCAGAAGGTATTAGGTAATTTTAATCTTAGTTCTCTAGAAAGAGGGAAAGCGTATCAAAGTGCACAAGCTACTAACTCTTAAGGCATAGCCCATCAAAAGCAGACCGCTACTCATCCCAGAGAGTCTTTGAATGACATCATTTTTTAAATTCCTAGCTTTACAAATTATATATAAATTCTGACAGACACTTCAAAGAAACTTAACATACTGGAGGCATCACAATTTTTTTATCAAACTAACTTACAGACACAGAATGCTAATAAAAATTGCTTAGAGAGAGCCAAACATAGCTTAGTAAGATATATCATTACATTTGAGTAAACAAAATCACCAATAATCAGATTAAATACCAATTAATAGGCATTCATCATACAATAATAAGGGCATAAGGGAGTCTTCAACTTCCAATGGTTAGTGGCAAAAACATCAGCGAAGGAAGAAAATTTTCACTTTTTGTTGAATCTCTAGTCATGTTACCCTTTGTTCTAGGAAATGGAGTCAAACCTTAAATATAGATCTTAAGGATCTAGATGTATTTATAAAAGATAAAAGTCAAATTTTAAATCATATTTATGTGCTCAAAATTCTACTGCTGGTATTTGCATGCATCATTGATTTTATAATTTTAAAGACATGCACCAGTAGCCATTAGCTGGCAATCCTGGTGGCCTGGGAATTACACCACATCGCAGGAGGAATTATCCAAACCATACAAACAGTAAAAGCTCAATGGTCTCATCTCTGTTCATGTGGAAAGAGGGCTTTCCCTAATCACTAGGGATTGAGCATCTATAAACTCGAAAAATGTGTTCATGAATCTTGCCAGGTTACTTAAAGAAGTGTAATTAAAACTGAGAAACACATTTCCATCATTTTCCCAGGAAATCAGTATAGTAGAAATCCACTTGAAATCTTGAAGTTAAGACCATCTTAGCATCCTCTTATGATGTGGTTCCTCTTAATCATTTGGAATATGAAATTAAATTACAGTATTTGATTTTTGCCACTGTTGATGACTTAGCAGTGATTGTTGTGGAAAGACAAGTATCCTTCAAACTTTAAGCATACCTATTGGCACAAGTGTTAATGTTTTCTTTCAGTTCTTCGTGGTTAAAATCTTAGTTTTGGCAATAGATGCTAGCATTTGATATTCTAGCATGGATTTGGTGTGCTGTTCTAGAACTTGGTAGCTAATTTAGTTTCAGTTTTTGTTGGTCCTTTAAATTCTGGTTAGATATGGAGCATGTGTTTAATTCCAAAGATCTCTTTGGCTAGGTTGTGATCTATTTCAAGCAAGCTTTCTTCTTGTGTGCTGATTTAAGCACTACACAATACAATGCTAGTTACTGCATATCTTTAACCAGCAATAAATAATCCATGTCTACGCCCCTAATGGGGATTTATTAAGATTCTAGACTTCGCGTTCCACCATCCCAAATACTTGGTGGAACATTGATAAATGGAAACATATTTAACTCATTGATTTGTATTCAATTGAAAATAGTGCTTCTAATCACGGTAAGTCAATTTATATCAGAAATTGTGCTTCCCAAAACAATTGGCTGTATGGTGGTTGAATTGGTGCTTCTACACATGCACGCGCACGCACATGTGCATACATACGCACACGCACAAGTGCATGGACACGCACGCACACACATGCAATCACACACACACACATGCACACACACACACACGCATGTGCACTCTCACACACGTGCACTCACATGCGTGCGCATGCATGTGCACACACACCCAAGTGCACTCACACATATGCGCATGCACACACACCCACACACACTCACGCACCTTCGCACACACGTGCACACACACACAAACACATGCACGCACCTATGTCTCACACACACACCCCAAATACTAGGCGGAACATTGATAAATGGAAATATATTTAACTCATTGATTTGTTTTGAATCGGAAATTGTGATTCCCAATGAAATTGATTGTACGGTGGTTGAAATGGTGCTTTTGGTCACATTATATACATATATATAGAGAGAGACATATATATATATATATATATATATATATATATACATACATACATACATATAAATATACATATGCCTACATACATACATATATATACGTAACCCATGTGGGAAATCTAGAGACGCAAGGAATAGCCCTTAAGGGAAATAGATTGCAAGAGCAATGGAGATTAATGCCCCTTAGGCAGGTCCTTGTGCACCACAAATTCCATGATTCACACCATCTACAAAATATTAGGGAGCATTTTTAGCTCCGTGACATAATTGGTAATCTCAGAGCATCTTCAGTTTAGCATCACGTAAGAGAGATTTGGGTTTGGAATATTTTCTCAAATTCACTCCATTGGCAATTTGAGGGTGCATGGGTTGCTTGGGCTTTTTTGTCATTCTTTTCAAGAAAACAGTTGGCAAGGAAGGGCTTGTTTTCTTGGAGATATCTTTAGAATAATAATGACTAATAGTGGCGAACACGGCTCAAGTGTTGACGACAATAGACAAACCAGGATTTCAAGAGCTCTGTAAGTGGATCCCTGAAAATTGTCTTTTCAAAGTGCAATTACAGCATGCAGACCCATAAAGGATGGATTGGAATTGGAAGTAGAACACTAGAAGATCCGTCTTCAAGTAAAATATAGAGGACCTATATAATCAAGTGAGACAAGCCAGCGTTATTACCCCTCAATTAAGCAATCAATGGTGGGTCAAGGACCTTGAAGTGACATGGCAATGACCTTGTCAAGTCATTTGGAATGCAAAAACCTCCTTCACACAAAAGGTGTTGGGATGGCTAGTAATGTACCACGTTTTCGATGTAAAACCACACCTAAGGTGGATATTGTAGATGTTTTTTTTATTGTGTGTGGGAAAGAGTAGACAATTGACCATATCTTTTGGAAGTGTTCAATGGCTAGAGGGTTTTGGAGATGTTTACAAGGTGAATTCAATTTCCTTTTTTCTACCCTTCTCTCTTGGCGAGGACACTTCTAGGGGATTCATGTATGGTTAGGGACAGCCGCAATAGTCTGTGATATAGAATTCGATTTGCAGCGATCAGTTTCCTTTGGAGGACAAGATGCAAAGCTAATTTTTAGGAAGATACACTGCACTTAGTTTGGGGAAGTTGCAACTTTCTAGACAAGAGTTGGCTTTGATTGTGCAAGCTAAGCTTAGTGGTTTTGTATGGATGGTAATTCTTTGCTCATTGGGGTGAAGGCCCAGGTGCTTTCTTTCCTTGCCTTCGGAGGGAGAAAGTTTCCTTGTAATCATAATGTTCAACTGATGTAAATCATTTTTTTCCTAAGAGTAATATTAGTTGTATTTCTTCAAAAGAAAAAGTATGTGTGGTAGCATGGAATTGCTTAACACTAACTTCATTCAAGAATGAGTGGCTTTAATATCAAATGGGAGGAAAAAGTGCACAGACGATTTAAGAGTTTAACCAATTTTTCAAACAAATCCGAATAGAAAGAGCCTCATTTTAAGCTCCCATAGAAATAACATAATGCTGATTGTTGTGGCACAACACACCTGAACCTTTTTAAAGCTTAGGACCATGAGATTTATGCTTAAAATTAATTGTTCTTGTTTTTCTTTCCTTTTGATTTTAGAAGAGCACTAATTCCTTTGGTTTTCTGCAGGAATAATTATGCAAATGTAAAGAGCATTTTTGCGTAACATTGTGCAGGAACATAAGAGGGTAGCATTGCGCGAGAACATAAGAGGAGGAAATTTGCAGGGAACATAAGAGGAGAACATTTCTATGCGAGTAACAATTTGTGGGAACACAAGAGCATACAGTGCTACACAAGGACGCATCCTCTAGATTTTGATAATGCCCCGAACGTTTCAGGGACTTGGGAACTTGGAGCGGATGCCCCCAATTTTTGTTAATTTTAATTTTTTTCTAATGCTTTTACATTGAAACAAAACCCCCTCACCCCAATAAAAGTTGTTATTTTTACAAAAACATTGAACTCCAATCCTGAAAGTACAATAGAAAAAACATTAAATAGAGTTTAAACCCCTAAATTTCATCGAATAAAGTTAAAATATTTAAAAAATAATTTTTATCTATTATTTTAATAGTCGTGCCCTAGCTGTTCCCAAAATCTAGGAATTTTTCGGCCGTCCAGAAACATAATTCCCCTGTGCCTTTGTCCCTGAGACTTAGCTAACTATGACGGGAACATACGAGGGTAACATTTATGCGTAACATTGTGTAGGAACATAAGAGAGTAACATTTGAGGATAACATAAGAGAAGAACATTTTTGCACAAGTAAGATTGTGCAAGAACATAAGCGAGTAACATTTATGCATGAGTAACATTGCGCAGGAACATAAGAAAGTAACATTGTGTGCGAGTAACATTGTGCACGGGAACATAAGAGAAGAACATTTATGTGCAAGTAATGTTGTACAGGAGCATAAGAGAGTAACGTTGCGTGGGAGCATAAGCGAGTAACGTTGCGTGGGAGCATAAGCGAGTAACGTTGCACGGGAGCATAAGCGAGTAACGTTGTACGGGGCGAGTAAAGTTGCGCGGGAACATAAGAGGAGAACATTTATGCATGGCATTGCACGGGAACATAAAAGGGTAACATTGTGCCAAAACATAAGAGTAGAACATTTCTGTGCAAGTAACACTGCACATGAACATAAGTGAGTAACATTGCGTAAGGACATAAAAGAGTAACATTGCCCGGAAACATAAAAGAGTAACATTGTGCAAGAACAAAAGGAGGGAAATTTTGCACAAAGATGAACATAGCGTAATAACATTGTGAAGTAACATAGCACGTTAACATTGTGCAGCAATAATATAACACAAGTTTACGTGAATCAATTGCCCAAGCATACAAAGGAAATAAATACAAGTGTTAGAAAGAGAAACACACAATTTTTACATCTTTTTAGAAAGGCTCGTGCAAAGTTAGAAAAGCTACATGCAGTGGTTTTTGGGTCATCTTTTGAACCAGGATTCTGATTTCCGTTCCATCTGAACTTTTAGAAAGCTTATTCAGAGAGCTATGCAATGGTTATAAATTTGGAGGGCATTGAAGTCAAATCAAGAGGATAAATCGCACCAAAATGATGATGAAATGATAATTAGTAGGTCAAAAGGGATAAATTGCACCAAAATGATGATGAAATCCCTTGGTATTAAAAAATTCTTATACAAGTCATAGATGCCATTAACTGCAGATTGGCATGGCAGACATCAAAACAACATAACCTGAAGCCAGCATGCTCAAAAATCCATAATAATAAGTTAAAATTGTGATTTTTTTTCCTTTCACTAAGCATAGACAAGTTGCATTTTGTCAGAGAGCTCCCCCTTAATTTGGATTTCGTTACTGATATAAAATGGATTTAAGATTACAAATTTTTATTTAACGACCTTGGTTGGGTTCAAAGTCAATCTTGAATTTCCATGGCATTAAGGTTATAAGGTCCGTAAATTTCTCCCCTCTTAGGAACATATTATCATCCTTGACAAGTACCTGTTGTTACTTTTTATCTTGAATTTCGTAATTTGGAAGTTATCTTTTCTAATATCCATATAATAAGCGGAGTTATTTTGGTACCTTTATATTGTTGATGTCAATATAAATTGCAACAACGTTTGTAGTGTCTTAATATTCATTTATAATTCAGAGATATTATTATGGTGCTAGTTTTAGTTTGTACATAATCCTATTTATGGAGACGCAAAGATCATTATGTAGAACGAAATTCCATCAAAACACACAGACAACAACCACAAGCTAGAGATTATTCATACGTTGAAAATAGTTTGTGCATTTTCCTTACGATTGGAAGGTTACTAAGTCTAATTACTCAGACAATTTCTGCTATCAAAATCTACTAAATGAGTTTCCATTTTACTGCTTTCTAGAAGGATTTTATCGAATCTCAAATAGTTGTATGTATTACTATTGGTGGGCAATCTTGTGATTTCTTGTAAAGTATTGAATAAGGTTTGGTCATCTTGTTGAGGTGCTATATTACATATCATCCAACTAGATACCTGCACGCAATGGAAAAATACAAGACTCCAATCTTAAGTAACTACACACATATCTAGAATGACCAAATTACATCTTGTGAATAGACATCCCTTGACGCTTAGTACCAAAATGCATCACTAATATTAATTTTAGACCCCAACCAATTTCATCTTTAATACCCAGTCTTATTTGAGATTTAGATTGAATATAAATCAAATATAATTTTCAAAAAAAAAAAAATTATAGGTATAATTCTGATTAGGATTAAATTTCAATTTCAAATCCTCTACCATCCCTTATAATTATGAGACAGCTAGCTAAGAGTTGGCCACCATCCCTTACAGGACTGTTGGCAAAGAGTCTAAAACCATCCCTTGCGAGACTGCTAGTTAATAGTCTGCTACCAACCCTTGCAAGTCTGCGCGCTAATAGTCCGCCACCATCCCTTGCAAGTCTGCCCGCTAATAGTCTGCCACCATCCCTTGCGAGACTGGAGGCTAACAGTCTGGCACCATTCCTTACAAAACAGCTGCCTAATAATTTGCCTAATTCGCCACCATCCCTTGCAAGACTGCTGGTTGAAAGTCGTGATCATCATTGTCAACATTTCTTAAGGAAGTGTTCACTAAATATATTTGTTATAATTGCCAGCCTTGTCATGTTTTTACCACCATTTCTTGCCATATATGGACTATTGCATTTTGAAAAAAATTAAGCAGATATGCTAGTGATTCTTCTACCACTATTGACTTCTTTATTGAATAATCACATGATATTCAACATAGCATGGGTATTCATTGAATAATCCTATTAACAGCAATAACCAATGACACTCTCATAGATCTTGAGTGTCTACGCATAGATAGCAACCAAACAAAGAGATGATTGTCATTGCAGATGACAATGAACAGAGGCATGCTTACTTTCTAATGTACACTGAGTACCCCTTTTGGTGGTACACGATTTGGGATGGCTGCAAGTACCCCCAAATCTGAGGGAAAATGAGACAACAAAGAGGGCAGCAGTGCAAAAACTAATTAAAGATACAAAAACAATTTAAACGTTAGCAGATTTGATGTGATCGTTGACTTTTTCATTAATAGTGGTAGTCAAAATGTCAGCATAACAACAGATGAACAACAGATAAGAGTAAAAAAGTAATCACATTTGCTCCAATAGGCATCCTTTAGGGTCAAATTTACTGGGTTTTAGTTCTTTTTGGCGTTTTAAAAAAATTAGATCCCCGAGTGAACTTCTTGTGGGTGTGGGGGGGATGCATAGATATCAATCAAGGGATCTTGGGCATCCCCCATGGGAGATGGGAATGGCGGGATGCAGTGGGGACATCCCCAAGTCATCCCTTGTCAAAGGGACAACTTGGTGATGTCTCCAGTGCATCACTCCATCCCCCTCCACATAGGAACACTTCACTTAGAGTACTGAATGCAGAGGACGAGACACTTGGAGTACCGAATGCAGAGGACGAGCCACCTGGAGCACCGAGTGCAGGGATACATCTGTATGGAACACAACTTATTTAATAAAGAAAGAAAAGTAGCATATCAGGGCTTCACATGGATAGCAAAGACAATATTTTGTGGTTGCAATTGACAAATAAGTTTGAAAAGGTTCAAGGTATGCTTGGGCATCCCCTATGATAGATGACAAAGGCAGGATGTTGTGGGGACATCCCCAAGTCGTCCCTAGTGTGAAGGAGGATGGGAATGTCCCCATTGCATTGCTCCATCCTCCTCCAAAATGGGGACGACTTGAGGATGACCCCACTACATCGCTCCAGCCTACACCGCACTAGAGACGACTTGGGGGTGTCCCCATTGCATCGCTCCATGGGAACACATTACTTGGGGTACCGAATACAAGGGACGCGTCCGTGTGGAACACAACTTATTTAATAGAGAAATAAAAGTACCATCTTAGGGCTTCATATGAATAGCAAGAACAGGAATTTGTGGTTGCAAATCCCAAATAGGTTTGAAAAAGTGTGTATTAATTTGATTCGAACAAAATCTAACAACCTTTCAAGGTTTGAAGTACTGTAAAATGGTTGAAAAGGAGTTTATGAAAAATAAATTGGAAAATCTTAGAGGATGTTTGTAGTGTACAAAGTGCTACATTATATGTTTCAACAGTTTCTTTTTAGTGCAGAGGGCATTATATGCTGTGTTTTTCCAAGATGGTAAGTGCAAAATTTTAAGCTATTTGCATCTCTTGTTAGTGCATAGGTCATTTGTAGCTTTGTAAATACAATTAATTAAATTGAATTATGTGATTGTTAATGACTCATCCTACAATAAAGAACTCTTAATATAAACAAATGAAAGAAGTCTTGGAAAATAAACTAAAAAAACGTAATTGAACCAAAATGCATTATTAAGAAAAGGGGTTCAACCAAAGACCTGAAGCAGAGGAAAGATGTTGACAACAAATGAAAGGAACCCTCCTTGCATAATTGCAATATCCCTGCAAAACAGTAAAACTTCACACATTACAAAAGGAGGAATACAGTATCAAAAATGAAAACCATGAACAAAAGGGAAAAGAAGGGAAATCGAAAATTCATACTTCAGCATGCTTCCTAAAAGAATAACTCCAGCAAGGTTGAGGCCGCCCAAAGCAACAACCATTGATTTATCTGTTCCACTTGCTTTGCTGCATAATATACAGATGTAATTTTAGTAAAATGATGATCATGTTCTGTGATTTTAGACAAATGATGATGATCCACTTTCAAAATGTTTCTTCCCATAACTCAATTTTATGAAATGGAGAATGTAATAAAGTATGTGTTAGCTTAAAATGCGAGTATTGTGAAAACTCATTCCCCACTGCTCTCATCCCCAAGAATTCTATTTGTATGCACGCATCCATATATGTCGCTTTTGTGACACAAACTGTGCCCATAAGATCAAATATTGCATTGGCTTCATTCTTCTCTTCCTTGAAGATGGATCCAGAAGTGAAATCCAAAACATCAGAAAATAATTATTTTATGCAGTTGAATCTAGTAAGACTCTTATTCACTATTACACTGCGAAGAAACTAATCTCAAACCAAATATTGCAATTTAAAAAAAATTGTGAAAACGATTTGTTTTAATTTAAAGACAGTTTTTTTAATGACTACAAAAATTATAAAAGAAGCTTTTGGAAAAACCTTGTGGAAGATTTTTTATCAACATTTTGGATCACACTCCATGATATTGTTTAAAATTACCTTACCATGTTATTCCTTCTAAAATTTATAATAAAATGCCTAACAAAGTCCTGTTTCATAGAATATAATGTTTTCTCTTAACAATATATTTCTTTGTGGCCCACTTGACCTCTCTTGACACGGTTGAAAATATGAGAAGGGAGAAAAGGAGTCAACCAGAAAAAGGTGCCACATAATTTGCAACAGCATTACCTGCCACATTGCCTGTAAAACTAAAACAAATCATTTGAGATAGCCTCTAAGGGGATTTAGAAAAAAAATGCTCTGATTGTTAAATAAACATTATAAACACCCAGAGCCTCGAAACTGGAGCAGCGGTAAAATTTTCAACAGGTGGCTACTCCGCATTTTGAATTGATCCCAAATAAGGAATATGTATAAATCTTGTAAATTTCAGGATACATTCAAACCATATATCTAATTCAATTTTTTTTACATTTAGTCACAGAGATGTCCAATATAAATTTCTAGCCACTCTGTAATTGACCCTCTGATATTAAAAAATGAGCATGAAATGAACGAACTTAGAAGCACAAAGATTATATTCTATGAAAACTTATACCAAAAAAATGGAGCTTGTAAATAAAAACATAGTCCATATCTTATTTAGACTTTTCAGCATTAAAAACTGTCTTTTCTCTCTATTGTATACTATTTTCACATGGAATTTTTTTTAATTGGAAAATGCCTTTTCTTTTACACTTCCAACATTTCATTGCCTTAAATCTCTAAATTGTCAAGGTTTTTAACTCTTCAATACACCACATGACCACAAAAGGATACCTGAGCCAACTCACAAAAGCCCTCTAGTGCAAAAATATGGAAATGATTTTATTAACTGAATAAATGGACAGAATTACAATAATGAAAATGAATTCCTTACATACTGAATGATGCAGGCTAGGTGCACTTATATAGAAAAGTGCACTACCTTGGGTACTAAGAGACACTCCAAGTTAACCATCACACTGGAGTTATTCTCAGCCTACGAGCCTTATGAGTTATGACTAATCAATAAACCTACTTCAAATCAGTCTTGATGAGACTGAGTTGTAACAACAACTAACTTAAGTCTATCTTAGTAAACTAATCCTAATTGAATGTATGGAATATCTATGATTCTAATTTAGTTCACAATTAAACTACCTAAACTATTACGGAATAATAAGGTACATAAAAATACATCATCACCTCTCCGTAAGATTAACCTGGAAACTGTGGAATGAAAAACAAATAAAATATCATCCCCTTGTAAGAACTGCTTCCTTCACTCCAAAAAACAGATGAAGGAAAATTAACTCTGACGTTAATGCAGAAAGAAGCACAGTAATGCTGACAGCAAAGTTGAAGTGATCTGCCCAAAACGTGGGGAAAAGGCAAAGGTGTCACAACCAACTGAAGTGCTTCAACCTGAAAAGGCGCTGGTGTAACAAACCCAGAAATGTGCTCCCTAACAAGTGCACAAAATTGTGCAAAAGAAGAAAACACCACAAGCCATACAAAAGGTGATAGAAGACAAGTTACAAAAGATAGTGAAGTCAAGAGGAGTGGACTCAAAAAGGTCAAAACTCCTACAATGCTACAACAAAAAACTAGTGTAGGAAGACCCCCAAAGAACAACCAGTGTCACCCAATTGACAAAACGCCAAAGTAAACATGCTTACAAAAAACAAACCAAAAGATTTGGACAAGATCACCCTAAAAAAATGGTGCTACAGTGGAGACAAAGTCTGTCATCCTCTCTATGAAGAAGGAACTTTGTACAATGCATAACGGTCAGAGAGGGCAAAGCCATTCTCATCTGAAGAAGGAAGAGGGGAAAGTGGAGAGATCCTAAGGTTATGTTTCTTCCCTGCTTTCTCTAAAGCTTCCATTTTCTTCCACCAGAAAGAGTCAATGTGTCCGTCTTTACCACAAAAGTTGCAGGTCTTCTTTGCATGAAATTTTGTTGAAGACAAAGACAGGCCTGACTTGTCTTTCTGTTGGGTAGATCCTCTGTTTTGCTTTGGATTCAACTTGGAATCTTTGCTTGCCTTTGCAACTAAGGCTTTATTCATGAACCCAAGGTTGTCAATGGCACCAATGTACAACGTGCATCTTTGAAAGAATGGCAAGAATCATCTAGTCATCAGCCTTCGTGATGCCATATTGTGAGAGCTGTAGATGGTGCTGCTTGAACTTGGAGATATAGTCCTCTATTCAAGGAAATTTGCTCAGATCAAAGGAAATTAATTGATACTCCAGTTGATGAGATTGAATTAGGTTGACATTTTCAAACAAGGTCTCAAACTTCTCCCAAGCCCCCTGAGGAGTGTCAATCCCCTGAAGATGAAATTTCAAATCTTCTGATACAAACATGCCAATAAGTCCTTTAGCCATGTTATTTTGGTTGAACCACCTACTGCTTTGATTTGGGTGCAAGGATTCTTTTTTATCAGTTATACACCAAAGTCCCTTTACTCTGAAGTAGGTCCTCCATATAGAATTTCTAAGAGTTAAAAATAAAAAGAGTTAGCTTTACATCAATGAGAGTCGGTGGCCACTGCAATGAAGTGAATTAGAAAAAAGGGGCCTTAAAAGATGCCCGTATGACCAAGATATGGCCAAAAGAAGTTTCTGGTTCGAGAATGATACAGCTAAGTTCTGAAAAAACTTTAAAATTATAGTAGTTGTAGAAAGAATTTTCAGAAACTATTTACACCAGCATGTAGAGTATGAAAAATGAGGTGATTTCAAATAATATGACACTCAAATTTGTGCCAGAATGAAAAAGCTATCACCTTCCAAAGTTGAGGCTTCAAAAACAGATGCCCAATGGTGAGAGCTCCAACGAGAGAAAAAGGTACTGATGTGGCATAAAATGCTGATAAGACACTGCTCAGTTGTCCAAAAAATCTTTGAACTGTCAGCAGTATCTTTGGTCATACGGATGGCATGTTTGGTATATAGTGACCAAAAAATGCACATATCAAGAACATTCAAAATGTGACAGATATGCAAGAGGTATCTGGTTGAAAGTTCTGGTTGGTATGGAATCTTAGGAATCCCCAAAGTAGCCAAATCTCTGCAAAAAACCACTTCACAATAAAGGACAAGCCTGTGGTAAAAAATAACTTTGTGGGCACAAAATGGCCTCAGATTGGTAGCAAAAATATAATAGATGAGGCTGTTCGTGTAGCAGCAATAGTCTCTAAGTTGGCAGAAGACAGGGCTGCCAAAACAAATAGCAGAAAGTAGAAGGCATCAAGTACAAGGGCACACCATGCACAAGTCAATGAAAAACAGCAACAGCAGCTGGTCACAGAAAGCATTGATCAAGAAGGATTCTACGGGGTACAAGGTAGAAAGGAGAAGGATCACCCAAAAGTATGTGTGATGTATGTCTGATATAGGGAATCAAAGCTCTTCAATGGCAGCGTAGGTCTGCAACTGTGGGAAAATTGGGGCCATGCCATGAAGTTATGAACCTTCTACATCCAAAACAAAGTTGGTTCTGGAGCTCCAGAGGCCACAAAACGTGTAACAAGGATCCTCCTAGGAAAAACAGCCTGCTTCAGATCCGTTGGCAAATTCCAAATTGGTCTGCAAAATGCACTTACAAGGATGTAAACAGAATCAGCCCCGTATGGATTTGATACCATGTCAGGGTTTTCAATGCTTCAATATGCCACAGGATTGAAAAATTATACCCAAGGGAGCTCACAAAAGCCTCTAGTGCAAAAAACTGGAAATGATTTTATTAATTAATCAAATAGGCAGAATTACAATAATGAAAATAAACTTAGTACATATGAATAATGCAGGCTAGGTGCACATAAATAGAAAAGTATACTGGCTGAGGTAAGAAAAGAGGCCCCAAGCTAGCCTTACATCACACTAGAGTTACTCTCGGCCCACAAGACTTAGATTAATCAATCAACCTAGTCTACTCCTAATCAATCTAGATGAACTAAGTTGCAACAACAACTAACTCAAGTCTTTCTTTATTAACTAATTTTGAATGAATCTATAGAATATCTAGGATATTCTACTTTATTTTGCAATCAAACTATCCTAAACTATTACAAAATAACGTCCATTAAAACACCCCCAACATGCATTATAGTAGGAGCAACCCAAACAGATTCAAACTTGGACATAAAGGTGCCCTACCTTACCACTAGACGACAGCCTGACTGACTTCACATGGAATGCTTTTCGCTTGTTGAGCTACATAATTTTAAAAAGTGATATGTTTCAAATCACAATGTTATGGATATCCACTATATATTCTACTAAAACAATTTAAAACAACTCATTTAATGATAGGACAATGTGGTATCCTAACAGCCTTATTTGGAACCTTAAAAATTATTTGTTTTCATTTAGTGAACTGCAGCAGCTCTGTATGAACTAAGGAGGATAATGCCACTTATAAGATTGGGTAAACTGTCAGGAAGAATAATACTTAATACCATATTAAGAGTCCTAATTCACTGATCACATTTAACATTAAGTGACCAATAATTTTATTTTTTATTAACTTAAAGGGTTAATAATATATTGATGAGTAAAAATATTTACATATGTCATTTCCCATAGCGTAGGGTCATAGGCAATAGCATCTCAAAAGAGCTTGCAAATATGCAGGAAAGTACATATCTTAATCAAAACAACATAGAAATTAGTATGACCTCTTTCCTCTTCCTGGTGACAATTCTGCCAAGCTGGAGTCACAGGCATGGTGGCTTGGGGCCTGTCAATTGGGTTAGCCCATGCAGCTCCTCTTACAGTGGCCTCTACTGACCTCTCAGTATCAACAGCCTGCCTTTTGTGACATCCTTGCTCAATCAGGATCTCAGCCAACCTCCTCTTGGTATTATCTGAGAGTAACAACTTCTCAATAGCTTTTAATTTTTGCTGATGGAGCTAGAGATTGTTGGTCATATACACTATACATTTATTAAGATCCTCCATGTGGCTTTGTTCCTGGTGGATAAAGTGAACAAGATTTGCTATGTATTTTTTCTTCAAAGTATTAGTAACCCTTTATCAACAATATCCTTATTCATTGCTTGGATACTCTCAGAAATTGTGGAGATGGTGGCAAGGACATGTGGATCAGACCCATACACCTGCAAGAATATTATCATGGCTAACCCTACCTACGAAAGTATGGGGCGTATTGTTCTGGAAATGACCTTGAAGTGGGGGTTTTGGCCATTGTGCATGATTGACTCCTTGAGAAGGCTTGGAAATATCATGGTAAAGAAATCAAAAACTCCTTGATTGGTTAGGGTCCACTCCCAAAAGGTTAAAATGGTTGCACAGTAGTGAAAGAGCTTTGGCCACCATGAGGAGTATTAAAACAGTTTTGCACAGAAAATTTAACACCTTTTGCCCGAGTGACCATGTTGTTTAACGCGGGAGTCAGCAACAAAATAAACCTAGGTTGGGGGATGATATTTGGGGTATTAGGGGAAAGGAACTTTGAGGCGAGCCCTTGTACTAGAAGGATTAAACAAAGGAGGGAATACCTAAGCTCAACTCTCTTGGATACGTGAATATTGAATTTGAGCCTGCTACAAGGGACTAGAAACCTTTAGAATGGAAGCACCCTCGTCATTATTGATTGGGACATGCTCCTTCTCTTTGTAGAGACTTTCCTCTGGGATTTTTTTGAGTATTGCTTGGATTGTAGGCCTACATCTTCGACACTTTTTAAAACCTTTTTTCCCTCTTATAGACTTTTGAGCTTATGTCCAGACACACAGTTTCCTTTGCATAGGTCACAGACCCTTTTTATAACATATTTTTGTAACCTCGTGCTCCTTGCCATCCTTTTGCATGAAGATGACTTCAAACACTGCAGTGGTGGATACTTTTATGTGTGCAGAATTTTCCTGATTGATGGCTGTCATCAAAATAAAATTATAGGTGTGGATTAATAAGGACCCTGCCATTAATTGTGGGGGTGGACAAATGGTTATCATCTCAACAAGAAAGGGTATTTGAAGGCTATGAGCAACATGGGGATGCATCTTATCCTAGTAAATGATAATGTCATCTGAGTAAGGATTCAAACATACCCAGGCAGCACTAAAGTCCATTGGAACCTGAGCGACAGGAATATCTACCAACAACCAAGTAGCCCCTTTGACTTGTGCTAAGAAAAGTGCAATAAAGAGAGGATTGTTGAGAGCAACGTTCGAGAATAAGCCCCATTAGTTTTATCAATGTTTGATCTACGTGAGGGACAAGCTGTAGGCATTTTAGTGTAGTACAGCCGATAACTTGAAGCTGGTAACCTTTGTGGCAAGGCAAGGGACTTGGAGTAAGGAAAGGCTCATGCATAATAACCCAGACAAAGCACCAAAGTGTGGTCTTGAAAGGGTCTTTACCCTTTGGTTCCCACAATCCTTCAGAGACACTTGTGGACTAAGTGATCAAGGAAGGTGTGACAAACAAGGCAAGAGAATTGCCTTAACTATTTTGTCGGCCTATCGTTGTTTGATGAAATACGATGAGCTAGAGTGTGTGTAGGGTAAATTGAAGTGTATAAACATTGGGAAATGAAATGAAATGATTTTAATTATGTCCACGAGACCAAAATGATCTATGGGACCACCAATTACTCTAATTACTCCAACCACTCAAATCGTGGGATCAGTGATATCCTTTAGAAGGCTGCTCCCCCTCTTGCTGATTTGAGTTAACACCTCCCACACCCCTTTTTAAGTTTTATTTTGTTGTCCTCAAATAGTTCTACTACGGAACCAACTCCAAGTGTTTCCTCATATTTGGCTCAGATGTCTATGTACTTTGGAGTCTGGACATTCAAGAATGAAATGTTCCTCCATTTCAACTACCCCTATATTGCATAAAACACAAACCCTCTCTTCCCACTTTTCTTTAGGTGTCATCTATCTACCTGTCTCGCATCCGAGTTTATAGGAGCTAGTTCTTAATTGAGCAATGAGGATTTTTTCTCTACATTTAATTTCAGCCCCTATATATACTTTTTCACAATGCTCATAAGTTGGGTTAAACTCTGTAATATAGTGTTGTTGTTTCCTACTTGTTTTCTTCCTCCACATCCCTATTCTAAATTTTTCATTCACATTATTTTTTATGACTTTGTTTAGATTTAAGCATTTGTTTAGACTAATATCTTATCTACTCATCCATTTGTGATTTTGCTTCATCCACATGTTCTTCTGCCTGTGCAACTCTTCCCATCTTGCAGCCCTAGGCCACCTGCTAATTTTCAAGTTTTCTTTTTTTTTTTTTAA
This sequence comes from Torreya grandis, assembly GCA_037957365.1. NCBI lineage: Eukaryota > Viridiplantae > Streptophyta > Pinopsida > Cupressales > Taxaceae > Torreya > Torreya grandis. Next base: position 4,739,836 of record JARHVA010000206.1, read on the forward strand.
ATAACTTGGTCATAGCGGTTGCCTCTAACAAAAAAGTTCCTTTTTCAGCAACGATAATTTCATAGGGCATTGAAGCCTTGATTCTGAAATTGTATGTGATTAGATGCTTTTGGATTCTCTCTATTTGCCTCCATTTCAACCTCATCGTTCCACCAGCCCATACCTTGCAGCCATACAACACCACCGACGTGACAAGAGACCCGAATAGGGACCCTAGTGGTAATCTAGTCCTGTAATTCAACATTCCTGCACCTGCTTTGAAGTGTATAAAGAGCTCTGCACCCTCTTTGTATTCTTTTCATCCTAATTGTCTCATAGTTGAGCTTGTTATGAAAGTCGAGGCCAAGATACTCGCATTCTGACACCACTTCGAAAGGTTCTCCTGCAAACTAAAAGTCAAGATGTTGTTGCTTCCTTTTCATTAAAAAAATCATAATTTTGGTTTTGTCAATGTTCACTTGCATCCCAACTTCTTTATAGAAGAGCTCTAGACCTTGTAGGTGGCCTCTTAGATCTTGGGTTGTCTCTACCATTAGAATTAGGTCATCATCATAAAGTAGGAGTTTCATCACGTATTTGGCCAAGTGGACCGCTTCCCCTCCAACTAATTTTACCCAATTTTCTGGCTTGTCAATGTATAGCCCAAATCAAGTCAGGGATAGAGGGAAACCTTGCTTGATGCCTATATCACTCTCCAAAGACCCGGACAGCCCTACCTGTATTTTTATTTTTGCCTACACTTGCTCATATAATCTGTGAACTGCTGCCATGTAGTGTGTTGGGACCCCTAGATCCTCCATTCTAATCCATAGTTTGCTCCTTGGTACTATGTCAAATGCCTTTTTAGAGTCTACAAATTAACAATATGTATCCTCTTTTCTATCCCAAATCTTTCCAAATAAGTGTGTAAGTGTGAAAAAGTGATCAATAGTTGATTTTTTGGGTCTAAAACTAGCTTGACCCTTTGCTTTCCTTCATTATTTCCTCCGCCCAATTGCTAATCCTATGTTCTATCATGCTCCCAAACAGCGTTGCAAAAAGAGGATTGACTATGATAGTTCAATAATTTGAGGGATTATTTACATCTCCAATTTTAAACAAAGGCATGTTCAGGTTGTTGTCCACTTTGTAGGAAAGCCATTTTGAGTGACCTCATTGAAAAATTCTTTGATATGAGTTGCTAGAATATCTAGACCCCATTTTAGATGCTCTACTTGAATATTATCTATGTCTCTAGCTTTTCCCGTTGCTAGGCTTTTAATCCCTTGTATGATGTCTTCAGTCATGAAATGTTCTTCATCAACACTGATAGTGGGAGGTGCATCTTGTTCATTGTCACGTTCATACAACTACTTTGAGTACTCTAGCCACTAGCTTGCCATTATGTTTCTTTTTGTCTACATTTTTTCCTTGCAGAGCTTCCTGGTCCGAAAATGTAGTTTATGCACAAACTCACTAAAAACCCAGTTTCCAGATACTTTAATGAATTTCTCAATTTCCCATCTTTTTATGTGAAAATTAGCTTAAATGATTAAAATTCAGATTTAAAAAAACTTGAATTAAAAGCAAGTATTGAATAATAGAGACAATCCACAAACCAAGTTGATAATGGAGTTCTCTCAAAATCGGACTACGTATTCGTATCTACTCAAAGGCTAAACCGATCAATTAAAATGATACAAGAATATCATTTCTTACATCAAATTCTCCCAATAAGAGGCTCTTTATCTGCAAACAAGTGTTTGATGTCCTCTAGGAAGTTTGGCTCTAGCTCTTTCGAACTATCTCTTGTTTGCCTCTCCAAACTGAGGGGCTACACAAGTTCGTTGTTAATGTCTCTTGGAGGTCTATGCAATGACTCTTGGCCTGTAATTGCTACTCTGGAAAGATAGACATGTCTCCCAATCAGGGGCTAAAAGTTCCCTATAATGTCTATAGGAGGTCTATGCAAAGGGCTCTTGGCCTTCAATGTACTACTTCTGTAATATCAAACGTAGAAACTTTGCTTTCTCCTCTTGTTCTTCTTTACAAGGGCTTAAAGCTTACAAGCTTTCTTCTCTATCTTTAATTACAATATTGAGTCTTTTACAGTGTTTCCAAGGCCCTTGATTTATGGGTTAAAGCCTTATCCGTTTTGCATAGGTTTAAGGATTCAAATCCCCTTGTAAAATGCCTCATATCCTTTGTTTTTAGCAAGAAATCCAAAATTTAATATATAAATACAAAGTCTTGCATTTGGTTTGCCAAATATGGCATAGCTTGTTGTTGGGCCTTAAAAATAGGCCAAGTGGGGTGAGGGGGTCGAGCCCCACTCCAACTCCCACACATTAGCTCATGAGGAGGCTTTTTTGGCATGTTGGATAATGTTTTATCCCACTTTGGCGGGGATAACAATTAAAAGTTGTTTAGAGATAAATTTCATCCCTTGTAACTTGGTCATGAGACCATGTATTACATGGATGATGGAACTTGCCTCAGAACTCATAGCACTTGGTGGAGCTTTGTGAATGCCACGTTGAAGGCTATGATTGGTCCACATGTTAGGCCGTACAAGTCTCGTCAATTGATGATGTCAGCACTGTACTATTTTTCCCCCGTTTGTTGCCACCTTTAATAGACATAACTTTTGCATATGATGTCCGTTTGGCCCCCAATCAAATTGCGTCGGAAAGCTCTCAACGATCTCTTCGATGTGCGGCAATTTTGGGAAGATTTGAGACTATCTGATTTGGTTGCTAGTGGAGATCCTCTCGGATCACTTCCTCCAAAATCTCTTTGGCTCATGTTTCTTTAAGTAAATCAATTCTTTCCTCTTAGTTCTTGTATATTCCTTTTTTTTTGCCCTCACTAGTTGCTCAAATATTTTCAGTTTGCTTTTGTTCTACCTATAGGTTCCTTTAGTAGTCTCCATTCTACCTTGCATTCTTCATCGTACCATGTATTTGCTGGGAAGCTATTTCTTTCCTTTTGTTCAGGTTTAGCTCTCTTGCATGTGTTTAGAGCTTCTTGAATGGTGTGCATTAACCTCTCACTCTTAGTGTAATCTATACCAATGTCAAGTCCTCCCTTTCCTCTTCTTGCAACTTGCTATTTAATGCCATCCTGAAGGTTTGCTGATTTTCCACTATCCAGAGCATAGTGTTGAGACTCAGTGAGTCTCGGCGAGGACTTGTGGTTCCAAGCCCAAGTCCATCAAACCGAGGCCTCGTCAAGTTTTTCTGCAGACTAGCTGAGTCCCGTCCTATGACTCATAGAGTCTGTAAAAATGTGTCCAAAACATTGATTTTTTCCTTTTTAAATACGCATCCCCCCACACCTCCATCATGCAACATTTGAGGCGACAATATATATATAAAGTAAACATTTAAGTATAAGTTAAACTTATACTTTAAATTATATTTTATATATATACTTTCAAGATGTTTGAGAGTGGTTTCGGGAGCTATAACGCAAATTCTAGGTTTTGGAGGATCCTATCATATTTCAGACTTAGATTTCAAGATTTTAGACTTAACCATATTTCAAGGTTTTAAGATTTCAAGGAGACATCATAGGTATTACCGTATTAGGAGGTATGAAGGTTGCATGAAGGGATGTAGGTATGATAGACACCTTGCATTCAAGAAACAACTAAAGGAGTTCCTTGTATATTAGTGGAATCAGGAGAGATTGGATTGAAATCATTGGAAGACATCCTTGTAGATGTTGTCGAACATGAGGTAGGGGAGGAGTCATTGCCATCAAGTACCAAGGTAGAGCCATAGACGCAACATTCTAGGCAAAGAGAGGAGGCACAACAGAGTGTGAGGCCTAGACTCTCTCAGTCTTTTGTATGTTTCACTGGAATGGGGAAAAGAAAATTGTAGATTCTTGTAATTTGTAATTTTCATCCATACGCAATTTATGATGATGATTTTCAATGACAATCATCATAAATTTATAAGTATCAGTTTGTTAATGTATTCACATGATTATGTGATTTTGTACTCTTTGTATTCAAATCTAATAGAAAATACTTCCCCAACGTTTTATAGACTCATTTGATACATTTTGTAACTATACTTTCTATAAAATTTATGTTTTTTTAATTAATTTTAGAATTTTTTTTAATTTGCCGATTAATGGCGAGTGGTTGTTGATTAATTGCCGAGTAAACTTTTGGGGGACTGGACGAGCACTCTCCGAGTGCAAGTATGCAAAAGGCATTCTAGCATCCTCAAACAACCATTCACTCATTCTAACTTTGTTTTCACAAGCCAATTCCATTTTTCATTTTCTTCACTTTCAAGGTTCACAAACCATTGTGATTGATTGATTCATATTTGTTTTTTATTTTTTGCTTCAAAGGGGCTAATTGCTAGTGTGCAAAGGTTGGTTTAGCAACAAGTGAGTGTATTGTTGGAGCCTTCGAGGCTAGAGCTTCAAGGAATTGGTTGTTTTTAAGTGCATTGGCTGATCCAAAGCTTCAAGTCAATGTGTGTGCATTGTGAATTGTGTGTGGCTATGCATTGTTGGAGGCTTGGAGCTGATTCAAGTGTGCATTTACAAGAGGTAACCGTAAATTACATGAACACTTTCTCTTATTTTTCTCATTTCCTAACAGTTTGACTAGTTTTAAGTGCATTTTTAAGTGGATTTGATATGGAATGTATTTTAATAGTTTTTCCTCTTAAAATTCACTATTTTTAATGATTTTTTAAAATTTGCCAAATTTCACCGAGTCTTGGCCAAGTTTTTTTGCCGAGTCCAAGTCCGAGGCAAAAATAGTCTTGTCAAGTCTTTGTCGAGTCCGAGTCTCAATAATATGATCAAGAGTATGTTTCCTTTGAATGGCAACTTACTTTGGTTCATCCCAATGTGCTCATCATGCTGCTTGTCTTCTTGTAGCTGAAGTTTCATAGAAATCGTGATCTGATTTTAGTTCCATAGGAGAATCTTCTACTTATAGCTCTTCTAATGTAGATATATAGTTTTGTGAGCATATAATGTAGTTGATTACTCTCTACCCATTGTGTGTTTTGCACATGTAGTTTACTTATTTTTTCCATTTACTCATACCATTACATATGATCAAGTTGTGTATGCTACATAAACCTAATAACTCTTCTCCAAAGTTTGTGATAGCCCCATGTCATCGTCTAAAGCCCTAGTACACTGTTGATTTTCTTCTTTTGCCATCCAAAGAGGATTAATATCTAGATCCTCATTAATTCATAAAATGGTGGCTTGTTTGTTTGTTGTCCTTGCATTAAAGTCCCCTATTAACAAAATATCTCTAATCTTACTATAGACTGGGATGCCCCTTTTTAGGGACGAGTATTGGCCTTCGCAATCTAGATTGCACTTCTTATAGCATTTGGAATTCTTGGGAGCAAATTAGCATGCAACTATGCTAATGTTTGTCATTTTCTATGATTCTTATCCATACGTACTGTTTATTTTCATCTTGTTTTTCTATTATGATACTTCTGCCCCATGCTTCCTTTATTAACACCATTATACACCCATGCCCTTTGCCATTTTTTGCTGCTTTATTCCATATTTCTACCTCCTTGTATCCCTAAAAAACTGGTGTCTTGCACCCATCATGCTCATCTACTTCAGTCAAAATGACTATATCCCTGTCTCTAGCTATGGGCCTTAATTTGAATCCTATTCTCCAAAAGTAGCCTCTACAATTCCAGCTTACCATTGTAAGATGCTCCCGGGCAGGCCATATTCCCCAAGGGGAAAGGGAATAGAGGCCCAAGGGGAATGTGAGAAGAGCAAGTATGACTTGGATGTTATAGGGATGTGTTAGGAAGGAGGGAGCAAAGACTTTAGAGAGGTGTAGATAGTGAAGCAAGGTGAAAGGAATATAACGCAATAATAATCTTGAAGACCTAATGCAGTCCCACATGTAAGCATAATGGTAGAGAATTAAAGTGATACAGCCCAAGGGGAACCTAAGGAGTGTAAGAGATTGCTTGTTCTAGGGAGGTGGAACTAATAAACATTAGTTTGATGGGGTCAACAATTGACAAAGGGGATGTGGGTAGATATTTTTTTGAAGAATATATAAAATAGGGTGTGGAGGACGCTAAGACAAATGGAATGGAAGGGGTTGGGGTAATGGGTGAAGGAAAAGAGATCACAAACAAGGTGGGATCCATTGATATCACACAAAGAAGAATGAGTAGTCCAACTACATATGTGACCAAGAGAATTAGATGAGGCCCATGACTTGAGAAATGCCATTTGCCTAACTTTTGTTTTCTCGAGAATATATCATGAATTCCTTGGTGATAGGTTGTTTTCTCTAAGTAAACCTGGTCTTGAATGTGTGCTGGAAGCCGGTGTTCGCATGTCCATGTGGAAAGCCTCACGTGTTGGTCCAAGTGAACAGCTTGTTTTTCTGCAATGAGTCCTAAGTACTCAAAAACTAATGTGTAAGAGAAATAGTGTCACCGTGTTGTTATAATTGTGACTGGTGTGCTCCAGGTCAATTGCATTAACAATTTTATTTACCAATGTTTCAAAAAGCCAGTTTTAACAAGGACGTGAAAGTGTGTCAACGAGTTGTCAATTATTTCTCCCATTGTTCACCAGCTATATGAGTTATCAATTATTTCTCCCATTGTTGACCAACAGCTATCTTGTACGCGTTCTCAGTGTTTTGGGTCCTCAGAAAGCTCCCATAAATCTAAAAATCAGAGCTTTCTTTGAGCAGCCATAATCCATTCTCCATTTCATCCATGAAGCACTGAATCTTAAAGGCTTTCAGCCAATCTCTTTTTTGTAAGAAAATAAATCCTGATGTTGGTTCTCTACCGCAGTGCTGAATGAAGAGCTTTAGGTCCTCCTTGCATATATGGTTATGCCCATTTGAAATTTGGGATATGATAGTGGATTGTGGGAGTTTGGGAGGAAGCAATGGCCTCCTTAAGAGGGATCTACTTTCAGTAGCCTTTGGCTGGTATGGGGAGATCATTGCTGATTTAGGTAGAGGGGATGGCTTCAAATGGAAAGGGAGAGAGCATGAGAGAGACAGTAGCAGGTGGGACTTCAGGGTGGTCTTGTGATACAAGAAGCATTTGTCCTAATAGAAACTTTACCTCGCTACAGAGTCCATGCTACCATTGTTGTCCCCAGACAACATCAATAGAAAAATCAGGCAAATTTTCCCATCATTGATGAGGATGTGCAGGGCCCTTGATTGTTGTATCCGTATTGTATTGTGGCACACATAGTCCTCGTGACATTTTTATCTTTAGTCGTTTGGAGCCTTGGACATCAGAATAGAAATTTTTCATTAAACCTGAACAGATTTAGAGTTAAATTGTCGAAGTGGTTTTTAATCTGCTTGACCTTTTCTGCTCGATCATTAATGTTGACATAGTTTATTTTCTTTAGAAAACCGAGCACCGACTAGGTTGAGCTTAATATTCCTAACTATGTTCCACCAAGTCTGCATTTGGTGGGGATCAGAAAACACAAGGATGCTAAAAGGGTATGCCTAGAAGCTCCCTCACAATCCCATGGAAAATTGGATGACTAGCAAGCAATAATTCTAATATACATTTAGTACAAATAATGTAGTCAACTTTTAACACTCACGGTATATTTAAAAACTAGGAAAAATTAATGTAATCATAATTTTCTGTTTAATATTAGCACAAATTGTCAAAATGAAAATAGAATGATACATCAAACACAACAATAAGAAAGAAACTTAAAACTCCACTGCAATATACATATGGAGTTGCTAGTAGTTTAGTACTACATCACATCGATATTAAAAAAATGCTTCTCTGCTTGTAATACCACACTCGTCAAACAGAAAATCAAGGCTTGCGCTCAAAGTCAAACCATACACAAAATGTTGAATCTTATTCCTCACACATACAAAAAAAAAACATTCGATCAAGACAAAAAATGCTTTCAGCTTACACAGAAAATGAAAATGCTCATACACAGCCTTCTTTGAAAGTTCATCTCATGCAAATATGATGAATATTTAAAATAGAAATCAATTATATTTAGAGTTGAACACGTGTTTTTTAATTTTTGAAGTGTTATTTTTCGTCTTTTCAATTGGCTTCCCATGGGGGACACATTCAGATAGTAGACAGGCAGGAATGACACAATGGGAACGTCCCCAAGAGGTCTCCTGAAATGGGAGAAGGCTTGGGGATATCCCCACAGCATCCCCAAGTACCCATCCCCTAGGGAATGTGTTTCTTAGGAAGCTAACCCGTTGGGATACAGTCCCATGGAATGCAGACCCCTAGTCATATTATGAACCTGACCTGCATGCACCGTTTTGCAATAAAATGCGGTTATCATTTGAAAATACATTGATCTGACAATTAGGTCATGGCCCATTGGCGATGTTCACTTGGCTGCTATATAGCCCAACAGGGTTCTATTTCAGAAAAATGCTGGGCCCCAATATCTGTAAAATAGATGAGGTTGGGTGTAAGTGCAGAGCATATTTTGGTGGAAAGGTTGCTCCTCATACCTTGACATCTAAGCTGAAAGGAAATACACTTCTTTCCCTAACAACTTCCTAACAAAAAACATACATTATTGACTTAAAGCCTGCACAGATTTCTAAGTTTTCCAATAAAATTCAACACCCTAGTTTATCAAAGCAAAGAAAAAGCTGGTGAAATTTTTCACACTTTCTATCCATAGTACAAACAAGAAACATGAAAAAAGAATCATCAAACAGATGACAAGTCGCAAATAAATACGAAAATTGTAAGATTATAGATATACCTGAAATCCCATTGCCTTTCCTGAAAAAATTTTGTGGCCTCTCCGATCCATGTTTTCCATCGCTTGCCAACATACTCCTTCCTTCCAAATAATGTTGAGGCCGTTCGTTGGAGTGATGGAAACCGGTACAGAATATTTCCCTGCCAGAAACAAAGAGCAAACGGCTTTTATTTACCACATAAGCCAAAGACTTTGAACGATTAGGGGCTAGATGGTAAAAGCATCTAGCTGATCTTACAAATCTGTAATATCTGTATCAATGCCAAAAATTGGCAGATCCTTCAAGCATGCAAAGAGTAACTGCTGGCTTTTTTCGCCTGGAAAAGTACCTTATTTAGAACAAATAGTTCATAATCTACAGAATTGAATAGTAAATTCAATTTATCCATAGGGATATGAATTTTCTGTAAAAGTGATAACGTTCTTTCTATAAACAAGGAAAATTATCTTATTACTTCTGAAAAGCTTTAAAAGGCATTAATTTCAAACTGACAAATCTGAATGCAGAATCATACAAGCCATCAGAAGAAAATGAAAAAATGGAAATATAAACTTACCTTGTACCAGGACATAACATAACTAGTGCATGTAGAAAGTTGACGACATAAGCTATTTCTTAATAAAATCAGCTCTACAAGATACCAGAAGACATTTGAGGCCAATCCAAGCCATCTAAAAATATATTTTTGTCAGCTCAAAGGCTTCATTTTGGTCTCATAAAGGACACGCAATAAACTGCAGGCTCAAGTAATGTGTAGTCATATTTTTTTTAACTCCCTTGCATGACAAAGATTACTGGTCAGCTTTGCTGATTGATAAAGATATATAACATGGAATGGTTGGAGTTTTGGCATCCTTATCAATGCAGCAAGTATGCAGACTTTACTAGGATAGCCTTAAGAAACAAGATTCTAAATTTTGACAACCTCAAGAAGAGAAGAATTACTGACCTTTGCATATGTCATTGGTTCAAGGAAGAAGGATCGTTAAACCATCTGCCATGGGACTGTCCAGTATCTAAAAGTTTATGAAACTTTGAGCCAAAGATTTGTGAGATGGAAAAGATGCCTTGTGGGACCTATCCCTGGGACTTATCGTAATGTCCCTTTTTCGAAATATTTAATTATGGAAATAATTAATAATAATATTTTAAGTCATCCCACATTACTTTATTTCATAACATAGAAAATAGACATTTATTATTATTATCATGTGGGCCAAAAAATAATATTTTATTAAAAGTGGTTTAAAAAGCTTTTAGAGTAAATTGGAAAAAAAGGGAAATTATAAAAGAGGAGCTGAGGGCAAAAGAAAGGGTTATCATTCATTCATTATTAAAATCAAAACCCCTTTCCAGAGCTTGAGCTTTTGGTTCAACTTCTCCATTTGAGGACGAAAACTCTCTAGTTGTATAGGATCTGAGGACAAAAACTTTTCTTTCCTTCATGGTGATTCCATCCAGGGATTACAATTGCACCAATAGATCGGGATTAAGTACCAGTTTCAGGTTGGTTGTGGATTATCATCAATTTCAGAATTTGTGAGGGATTACAGAGAAATTTATAGGGGTTTATTGTTTGCTATGGCTGGGCTACCGTACCATCAGAAATATCAATTGGTTTTGGAGGCTAGCGTCACACCCCACAACACCCTTTTGTCTTTTCTACTTGCTTGTTATCATATAGTTTCCAGATCGTGACATTGAGGGGTTAGTTGTACCTTGGTTTCAATGCTATCCACCTTTGGACTACCATAATAGACAAACACCCAAATCGTGGTCTTTATAGATTACTTGGTAATAATAGCGTTGGGCCTAAATTGACTATCGGGCGTTGATTGGTGATAGCTGAGCACTAATGTTACTGAAAGATTCCCATTGGGGCTGCCGTGAAGTGAAATACATAAGTGCTATAGAGTTAGACAGTTGCCCTTAATCACAACCATCGATGGGACTTAATGACATGATGTGTAATGCTATTCATTGTATGGGTATATTGTTGTTGTATATCAACATTTGGAATTCATCTTTCAAGTAAGAGTTTGATGTTTACAATTATTATTCAATTGACATTGTCTCTAGTATTATTATGTGTAATCAATTGATTGAAATAAAGAATGCAATTGGGTTTCTAGTATTAAATGTTGCATGTGCTATTTTAGTATTTGAATTATAACCAGTTTTGGCAAGGAAATCATAGTAAACTACAGAATCTATAACTTTACCTAAAAGGGGTCATTACAGTGGTATTAGTGCATTGATTATGCCAACCTACAGGGGAAAATAATATTTTGATATCACATGCAACCCAATCAAAGAGAAATCAGGTATCAAAGAGAAAAAATAAGGACTTAGTCACCAAAAAAATAAACAGAGGTCATTGGGGACAGAGAACAGAGAGCTCTTCCTATAGATGAAATGAGTTGTTTGCAGAAAATAATCTGTTGGGGTCAAAGAGATTTGGAAAGAACAATCCAAATGCCATTGAGAGAATCCATAGTAGGGCTAGTACAAGCTCTACAAAATGTTAATAAAAATAAGGCAAATCAAGGTAAAGGAAGCTCGTCAGCTAATGAGTGGGCCTCAATCAATACCCCTTCCAAGACTTTCCAAGCAAAATTTCTACAAAAAGAAGAAAAACACCCACAAGAGGTAAAGCCCCAACATCACATAGGTAATGATTTTGAAGCATTTCATGCAGACTATGAAGGACTCAACGTTACAATACAACAAGCATTGACACTCTGAGAGTTTTGTGATCTAAGAATGAAAAATAGTACATAGAGGGGAAGGAGAACTCAGCAGGATTAGCCTCAAAGAGACATCTAGCAACGTTTAGGTAAGATGACCACTCCTTATGATAGATCCAATAAATGTTTTGTCAGGTCTTGGTTACAGAAGTTGGACACCTATCTTATGCCCTAATATGGCATTTTATGCAGAGCTTCTTGGAGCTGAGGGACGGGCTTATCATTTGTCAACAATATACATTCCGCCACTAGATGCACTCTTTTCGCATCCCATTAGGATAGTTTCAAGTGGGATCCCACAGGCTTAGGATTGAGACAGATCACCAGTTAAATCGAGCAGACAAGATTTGTCAGTGTTGCAGCATCCAAGAGACAGAGTTTGAGGAGCACTTCATTTTTCGTTGTCCCATTTACTATGAGATCTGGGGGAGATTTTACTGCCTATTTAGGACACTGACTCTTTTTGACTTCTTCAGATATGAGGACCAGAGATGTTTGGCTTTATATATACAGGAAGCTCTTAAGCTGCGTGATCATTTTATTCAGAGACCCACTATACCAATCTCCACTCAACGGATCACTTCTTTTTTCACGGTGCTACATTCGAGAGGCACTAAGTGACAAATTGACATCAATACAGCCTCACATTACAGATCAATGAAGCCCAGAGACACTATTCATAGTTCCCCGAGTTTTCATCAGCATACTCACTTTAGACCCGACATCAGGGGATAGACTAGATCCACCAAATCTTCACAGAGGATTTTTCCTTCTAGGCAGAAGATTGGAGGACAAAGAAGGCATCATACCTCCCCTTCTTTGGGTCGTACTTCTATTTGGAGCTTCTTGTCGGCCTTGGATGCGAAGAGAGTTGGATCGAAATCTTGATGGGTTCCCTCCTGGTTCTTCTTTCTCAAGGCTCATCCTCGTGCTCCCGATGTTTACAGATTCTTGGAGTTTGCTCATTTCTTTTGCTCCCTTTTTTGGACCTAAGCGTGGTTGAGTCCTTTGGTGCTTTGGATCATGGTCACTCTTTGCCATGTTTTATACTATTTCTTTCAACATTGTTTTTCTTGTTTTTGGAGCCTTTTTGGTTTCCCGCTTTTTCCTGACACATATCTGTAATCTACAGTCCCTTTGACCTACTTTTGGGGTCATTAGTTGGACATTAATATATTTATCTTTATCTTATCCTTATCTCAATGAATCCGATGTATGAAGAAGAGGCAATCAAATTTGTTATCCTCCACTTAGGAGTGGCACGAGTGGTGGTATCATGGTATGATCACCCAAGGGCACAAATCTATTTCCACATTGGAAGGATTCAACCAGAGATTGCCAGAGATATTTGATAGAAAAGATCCTAAGATCCACTTCAGAGAATTAGCTCAGCTTAAGCAGTATGGAACTGTGGACAGTTATATTGCAACATTCCAAAGATTATCAATTATAGTTCCTGATATGACAAAAAAGAGCCTTATTGTTCTATTTGTAAGACTAATTGAACCACTCAAGGGTTTGCTAAAAACCTTTGACCCTCTATTTGCAAGAAGCTATTAAGAGAACTTTAAACTTGGAATCTTCCATAGCAAAGAACAAGTTCTTTTCAAAGACACCACCTATTGGGCAACAAGAGACATCAACTTTTGAGCAGCAAAAGAAACCATTTTAGCTAGGATTTTCTCAGCATAAAGAGTTGCCACTAAGATCGGGTAAAAATGTAGAGACTAGAAAGAAGCTCAAAAGAAAAAAATTGTGCTTCACTTGCAAGGATCCATGGGAGCCTGGTCACGAATGTCTTGGGCAAGGTCAGGTACATTACATAGAGGTGATATCAAATGATGAGTCAAAAGCAGAGGAACTTGAACCTAAAGTAAGAGAACCAGAACCTGATAGAAGGGAAGAAGGAGATAGTTCAGAGGCAACCTTGCCACACTCATTTCATGAGGCACCCTTGTCTCACTTTTTGGTGCACCCAGATATCACGCTTTCAAAGTTTGTTGAGTTTTGCATTGTCATAAGTTCACAGTGTTGATTGATAGTAGGGCAACCCACAACTTCATAGACAAGGGATTGGTAGCCAGAAAAGGTTTGAAAACAACAGACTCTGATGGGTTCAATGTTATTGTCGCTGAGGGTCTTACTATTCCTTGTAGCAAGAGAATGCAGCATTTGGAGATTACACTTGGCAAACATAGGGTGCATGATGACTTCTATGTTGTGGGCATAGGAGAAATAGATACGGTATTAGGGGTGCAGTGGTTACACTCCTTTGGGGAATTCACAAAGAATTATTAGACTATGGAGCTGAAATTAAAATCAGAAGGAAAAGAGGTAGTGCTCCAAGGTATTGCAAATGGAGCCCCTACAATTCTCACAAACAAGAGGATGGAGAGTTCATTTCGTAAATGACTAGTAGGGGCAGCCAGATGCTTGGCTTTAGAAGGCATTCGTACCTTCTCATTGTATGATAAGTTGGATAAACACCATTTTGATATTCACAATTTGTTGAATAAGTATATTACAAAGTTTAGTTATTTGTCCCTAGGATCGCACCCAGGTGAAAGAGCCCAACACCTCATAAGTTTGGATTCAGGGTCCAAACATGTTAGCCACCCCAAGATGCACGAAAGAGAAATTGCAGAAGTCAAATTTCAGCAAATGAATCATTGTCCCAGGTATTAGGTATGGGCATTAAACAATTTGCAGGTGAATTTGAAGCTTCATTAAGCACTTCCACTACAAATGAACATGGTAAACAAAGGAAGTCGTGATTCTCAAGGAAAATGAAATTCTAGTTTAATAATGAATTTCGCAATTAGTTTAACTTCATGAATTCTGATTTATGGTACAATTTCAGATTCCCTAAGGCAACCAAGAATTGCAAACAAAAAAGCACCTGATAAAGGCATTGAGAGTGCAATCTCAGAAGGGGCCATTTGGACTTGCAAGTTCCCAAAAATGAATTGGGATCCAAGCATTACAAAGATGCTCAGTTGGAGAGAGTCTAAATAGTTGAGCTTGTAATTGCTTGAGGACAAGCAATTTTGAGAAGGGGCACTTATGGAAATAACTAATAATATTATTTTAAGTCGTCCTAAGTTACTTTATTTCATAACATGGAAAATAGAAATTTATTTATTATTATTATATGCGCAATATATAATATTTTATTAAAAGTGTTTTAAAATGTTTTTAGGGTAAATTGAAAAAATATATATATATAAAAGAGACGCTGAGAGCAAAAGAAATGATTATTATTCATTCATTATTGAAATCAAGACCCTATTCCACGGATTGAGCTTTTGGTTCAACTTCTCCATTTGAGGATGAAACCCTCCAGGTGTATAAGATCTGGGGAAAACCCTTCGTACCATTGTGGTGATTCCATCCAGGGATTATAATTGTGCTAACAAATCGAGATTAAGTACTAGCTTCAGGTTGGCTGTGGATTATTATCAGTTTCAAAATTTGTGAGGGATTACAGAGGAATTTATAGGGGTTTATTGTTTGCCATGGATGGGCTACCGTACCATCAGAAATATCAATTGGTCTTGGAGGCTGGCCTCACACCCCACAAGACCCTTTTGTCCATTCTACTCACTTGTTGTTGTACAGTTTTCAGATCGTGACATTGAGGGGTTAGTTGTACCTTGGTTTCAACGTTATCCGCCTCTAGGCTGATGTAATAGACAAACACCCAAATCGTGGTCTTCGTGGACTTCTTGGTAATAATAGAGTGGGCCTAAATTGACTGTTGGGTGCTAACTGGTGAATGTTGAGCATTGATGCTAGTGAAAGATTCCCACTAGGGCTGCCATGAAGTGACATACATAAGCGTTACAGAGTTAGACAGTTGTCCTTAATCACAACCATCAATGGGACTTATTGATGTGTTGTGTAATGTTATTTACCATATGGGTATATTGTTGTATATCATTATTTGGAATTCATCCTTCAAGTAAGAGTTTGTTGTTTGCAATTATTATTCAATTAACATTATTTCCAGTATTATTATGTGTAATCAATTGATTGAAATAAAGAATGCAATTGGGTTTTTAATATTAAATGTTGTATGTGTTATTTTAGTATTTGAATTATATCCAATTTTGGCAAGAGAATCACAATAAATTCTAGAACCCATTAATTTACCTAAAAAGAGACATTACACTTATGGCATTGAACATCTAGATTAGACAAAACAGGACCATGTTTAAGGGCAGGCCTGAACCTTCAGATTTAGTGTGAGGTAAGATTAAATGATACTTAGTTGAAATTGTTAATGCACTTCAAACAAGTTACAACAAATGCACGTAGCTTCACGATTATAGTGAAAAAAATAAAAATAAACCAAGGTTGCAACAAATGGATTTGAAAAAAATTATGAAAATGTAAGCACAACATTCAAGTAAAACATGGAGGTTAAGGTTTAAGAAGTAAAAAAGTTCAGATATCAGAGATAGCACACTCGATATCATACATCTCCAATTTCCAACAAAATGAAAAAAACAATGCTAGTGTTGTTTTGTCTTAAAATTTTGGATAGTTTTCTTTAGAAAATTGTACAAATGAATGCTTTTACCCTCTCTTCTACACAACCTGCAGTTACTCGCGAGAACCCTGCTTTTTTTTCGCCGACCGAGTACTTGGTGAACTTCTCGTGAGCCAAGGAATAGTCTCAAACTCGCGAGTAATGGCAAGTAATTACTTAGGATTACTTGCCATTCCCTGCAAGTCCAAGCTTGTTACTCATATATCATTTTCTTATAACCTCTAGCAAAAAAAAATCATTTTCTTCACAAGGTCAAGATTTTCTCTGTTTTTTGCTTTGTTAAGGCAATTTTGGGTTGATGTTGCATGATTGTCAACCACAACCAAAACTATCAACGTGACATCACACTTCACTCACCTGTCATTGCCATATATTTTTTAGTTCAGCCTGCATTTGTAAACCTAGTTAGTTGCTCGTTTGTGAAATGTATCCATTAGTTCTTCAAGAATCAAAGCAATTAATTGACCTTGGCTCACTTTGGTATTGAAAAGACACATTTTCTTGGCTTATCTATTATTATTATTGGAGATTTACTGAAAACTGCAGGTGTTATTCAGTACTTCAAGTTCAAACTTCTTAATTGGCTATTTGAGTTGGTAGGCTACTTGATTCAGCTGATTTCAATCAGCTTCGAAGGATTTTCACAACGAATTGCAAGGTAAGAGTTCATTTTAAATTTTTTTCATTTTGTTTTCATTTTTTTATATTTTAAATCTACTTAGAATTTTATTTTATTTTGTTTTCACATTTTCTCGAATCTTCTACTTCTTCCAGCAACTAGGGTTTTAAACTAATATATTTCCCTTTATTTTATAAGGTTTCAAGAATGGCATCTAGTTCAAATAGTCCCACCATTGCCCATAGGCCTAGGAAGTCTAATTACGTTGCATCAAAGTATTGCAAAGATGGTCTAGAGTACACTTCCACCATATGTAATTATTGTGGGTTTAAGATAAATGGAGGCATCAATCGCCTCAAATACCACCTTGCACAAATTCCAGGTAATGATGTGCGATTGTGTGACAAAGTGCAACCTGAGGTTTGAAGAGAGATTGCTGATGTCCTAGCTCTTTATGAGGAGAAAAAAATGAAAAAAAATAGGACAATTGAAGCACTTGTATCTGTAATGAATAAGGGGCAGCGATGGCTGATTCCAATGACTTAGGAGCCTCTTTTGTTTCCCTAAGGGTTTGGGGATGGGGCTCATCTACTGAAGACAGTTTGGGATCACATGGACAGGGTTTTTTTGTTCCCTCGAAGTATTCAAATGACATAAACTTAACTTGAAAGTATCGCTTAGAACCAGGTATTGCAGAATGAAGCAAGGCTAGCTGTAAAATGTTTTTGCATTCCATTCAATGTGGCAAAAAGCCCATATTGAGAAATGTTGGTAACTACATTGACCGTTGCTGACAAGGGATTCAAGGCACCTGCTCTTTATAATTTTAATGGTCCATTGTTAGAGGATGCCATAAAAATATGCAAATTATAGTAGATGAGAAAAAAAGAATATGGTGCAAAAAGGACTACAACATTCTATCAGATTGGTGGACGGATGGAAAGATCCACACTTTGATAAATCTTATAGTGGCTTCAAGTGGGCAATTGGTGCTCTTGAAGTCAACTGATGCCTCCATCCAAGTGAAAAATGCAAACACTTTGTGTGATATGTTAGATGAAGTGGTCATGGAAGTGGGTGTGAAGAATGTAGGCCGAGTTGTGATAAACAATGCATGCCATATGTAGCAGTGAGTTGACTTCTGTAGAAATATTGTTATTGATGTCAAAGCCATTATAATTAATGTAATGAAAGTCAACAGAATTGCCAATGAAAATGTCATTAATAATGGAATTATATTTTATTTGCCACAACGCTTCATGATGAAAGGACCAACATTAAAGAAGTTTTAAATATGTGCTCAAAAAAGATTGTTTAAGGCTAAAATCGTCCCTCTTAAGACATGTATTAAAGCCTATCAATGTTGGGCCAATCCACTCGATATATGGTTGCCTTGGGGAAATTTTCCCACTTAGTGAATTAATTAAAATTTAATTAAATGCACACCTTTCAATAAAAGGTTGCCTCTTTGATGGGATGCCTCTTTTGTAAAGAGCCTTTGGAAGTTATATAAGGCGGATAAAAGATTGAAAAATAAATGAGAAATAATTCTTTCCATCATTCAAGCATAACCAAATTTTTGTGGAGAAGAAGAGGAGATTGAATTTGCCATCATTTGTTGATGAAGCAACAATAGTAAAATGGAAAATTGTTTCAATGGAGGTTGGTGCCTAAGAACAAAGAGATTGGTGTCTCTTGCTAAGTTGGTGCTTGGCAGTGGGGATTGGTGTCTCCAAGTAGGTTGGTGCCTACGAAATTTTGTAAAAGGATTATTATTTTACGACTGGATTTGGAGAGTAGATCCAAGCAACTCTACTTTGTGATTTTTTCCGAGAGAGGGTTTTCCACGTAACTCTTGTGTTGCTTAATTATTAGATCTTGTGTGAATGCTTTCTTTGTGAATATTAATTTCTGAAAGTTAAAATTTTATTATACACTAATTCACCCCCTCCCTCTCAGTGTATTGTGTGTTTAACAATTGGTATCAGAGCAGGTTCCTTCGAAAATAGTCTAACCGCTAGAAGATAGATCTTGAAAGCACACATGGCTAGTCAAAAAGGTTTCTCCACAAATAAAGCTCCATTTTTCGATGAAACAAACTATGCATTCTAGAGCATAAGGATGCGAACATATCTAATGGCCCTTGGCTTTGATATCTGGCAAGCAGTAGTAACTAGATATATAACACCACAAACTCCACCAATGGATACAGTCAGAAAAAAGGCTAGTGAAAATAATGCAAAAGCCATAAACACAATTTTGTGCGGCTTATCAGAATCAGAATTTGTCAAAATAATGCATTGCAATTCGACAAAGGACATCTAGGATAAACTTCAGACCATCTATGAGGGTGACAACAACGTGAAGGCAAAACTCCAAACTCATAGGAGACAGTTCAAGAGCTTGAAAATGAAAGATGAAAATATTGCGGCATATCTTTTTCGTGTGAATGAGATTGTTAACACCATCAGAGGACTCGACGAATATATTGAAGAATTCATGATCGTTCAAAAAGTGCTAAGGTCACTTCCCTTGAAATTTAAAGCAAAAGTTTTGAATATTGAAGAAATAAAGGATTTAGACTATCTAACAATGGATGAGTTGCATGGGATTTTCATGGCGTACGAAATAAGAACTAAAAAGGAAAAGCCATCTAAGAAGGACGCAGCTTTTAAAGCTTCAAAGAAAGCGAAGAATAAAGAACCTAAATCAAGCGATGAAACCAGTGATGAACAAGATGAAAAGGAGGCCCTTTTTGTAAGAAAGCTTAAGGATCAGGGAAATACAAAGGTAAGCTACCTTTTAAATGTTTTAAATGTGGTAAAATAGGGCATTTTGTTGCTAAATGTCCACATAAGGATGATAACAATGATGAAGAAAATCATAATGAAGAAAGGAATAAGAAGGAAAGCAAATCTCAATACAAGAAAAACTTCAAACAAAACAAAAATAAAAAAAAGTTTGGTGAGCACAAGAAAAATCTCTATTCCAAAAAGGATAGTAACTTAATTGAGGAGAGCAATTAGAACATATCAGATAGTGACAGAATATAAACTCTGTTCATGGCTATAGAAATAAAAAATGATGCCTCTACAAGTGAAGACAGCTTGGAAGAGGAAAAAGATGTCAAAGATAAGGGAGAGGTAGATCTTGAAGAATAACTCATTTGTGCCTTAAGCGCGATCAAACAACTTAAGAAAATAAATTTGAAGCAAAAATTGCAGCTACAGAGATATGAAAATGAGGACTATGAGTCAAGAGCAAAAATGTCCCAAGACCTTGAGTAATCCAAAACAATTATCATCAACTTCAAGATTCAACTTGAAGAAGCAAAAAGGATTGAAGAGGTGGTGCGAATCCAATTAAGCAAAAATAAAGAAAATTGTGAAAGGTTAGAATCTGAGATTGTCTCCTTAAGGAACTAGAGAAAACAACCACCAAGCTAAACAAAAGCCTCAAATTTGAAAAGTGTACCGAGATCTTAGATGATATCATAAATGGGCAGAGGTCACCATTTATAAACACTGGTCTTAGATATCAAAAAAAACAAATGGCTAACAACGAAGATCACAAAGAGCCACCAAATAAGTTAAATGAGGAAAAGACAAAAAGCTATGCAAATTTCTCAAAAGTCCTATCAACAAAAAAAAAAAAGAATCAAGTCCCACAGAAAACAAGCACTCCTCCAAAAGATAACAAGGACAAATTCAAAAAGGTTTTTCCTCCAAGGTAGGCACACATGACCAGGTTCCAACATTCTTTCTTTGGTTATTGTTTTTCATGTAATCATTTTGGGCATAGAGCAATGGAGTGTAGGACACATGCAAGAAATAGGTATGCATGAGGCAATGGCATAAGTACTTATGGAGTTTCAAGTAGAAATTATAACTCATTTGTCCCGTTATCAAATTACAAAGAGAATAACATTGTATGTTATAATTGTAATAACTATGGACATATAACACAGTTCTATATAAATGTTGTTGTAGAACCCCCTAGACAAATGAAGAAATTGAATGCCCCTGTGGTAAAGAAAAGATAACCTACAAAAATCTAGAAACAGAAGCAATAGGAAGTTAATCAAGACAAAGAGAAATCTATGCTTGTGGAAACGACTTTTCATGCACAAACCGAAGAGCAGCAATGATATATTGATAGTGGATGCTCAAGTCACATGACTGGGGACAAGAGCAAATTTCTCTCCTTGAAGGAAATGAGTGAAAGCAAAGTAAAATTTGGGGATAATGTCATTGCGAGAATAGCTAAAAAAGCTACCCTTAGCCTTGATAATAGAAAAACAAAAACAGAAAATGTATTGTATGTTGATGGCTTGAAGCATAACTTCTAAGTGTCAATCAAATGTGTGATCAAGGACACACTCTCACGTTTTATGCTCAAGGTTATAAGATCAGGGAAATAGATACAGGAAAATTTATTGCAGATGCAAATAAAACAATAGACAATCTGTATATACTCAGCGAATTTAAGGGAGAGAAATGCTAGATGAGTCAAATCGATGAAAGTTGGCTATGGCATAGAAGGATGGGCTATATGAACTTCAATAATCTAGTGAAAATCAGCACTAGGCAAGCCGTAAGAGATATGCCAAAGATTATAAAACCGTCAAACATTCTTTGCAAGCAGTGTCAGCATGGAAAACAGACAAGAGTGAGTTTCAGGTCAAAGGAGTACTCAACCACCAAGCCATTGGAACTGATTCATACAGACCTCTTTGGGCCTACAAGAACGCAAAGCATACAAGGTGAGAGCTACTTTATGTTGCTCATTAATAATTATTCCAGAATGACATGGATTGCCTTTCTAAAAGAAAAATATGAGGCATTCGAGAAGTTTAAAGCTTTTTAAAACATTGGTTGAAAATAAAATGAATTTAAAGATCAAATGCTTGAGATCAGATCGAGGAGGTGAGTTCATCTCAAATGAACTCAATGATTTTTGTGAGCAACGTGGAATAAAAAAGCATTTCTCAGTTGAAATGACTCCACAGCAAAATAGAGTTGTAGAAAGAAAGAATCAAACTGTTCAAGAAATGGCTAGAACGATGTTAAAAGAATATAAGCTATCAAATAGGTTTTGGAGATAAACGATTAACACTGTAGTCTACATTATGAACAGAGGACAAATCAGAGTAAACAATAGCAAAACCCTTTATGAGTTATGGAAGGGTAGACCAACATCAGTCAAATATTTCAAAGTGTTTGGGAGCAAATACTTCATTAAGAGAGATGAAGAAGACTTGGGAAAGTTCGACTCAAGAGTTGATGAAGGTATTTTTCTTGGATATTCTTCAAAAAGTAAAACTTATAGATGTTATAATAAAAGACTGCAAACAATCGTCGAAAGTGTTAGTGTAAAGATGCATGAAACAAGGCCTCAACAAGTGCACAAAACAAATGATCATTCGGATGAACCATACTTCAAATAAGAAGAAAAGTAGAAAAACAAGAAGAAATGGAGTGGGAAGATAAGAAGGCACTATCTCGATTTATTCAAAAGCATCAGTCTGAAAGCCAAATTATTGGTGATATTGATGTTGGGGTACAAACTAGAAGAAGATTTGTGAGTACACATGAGCAAGTAAACTTCTCCTTACCCAAAATAGAGCCCAAAAATTTTGTAGAAGCTAGCAATGACAAGCATTGGATCGATGCTATGGAAGAAGAATTGAATCAAATTGAAAAGAATGAGGCATGGGAACTCATTCCTAGACCAAAACATAAGAATGTAATTGGTACCAAGTGGGTGTTCAGGAATACGCTGAATGAAGATGGCCAAGTAACAAAAAATAAAGCAAGGTCGGTTTGCAAGGGGTATACTCAAGTGGAAGGTATTGATTTTGAAGAAACCTTTGCCCCTGTTGCGAGATTAGAAGCCATTAGAATGTTTCTAGCATATGCTGGTTTTAAGAACTTCAAAGTTTATCAAATAGATGTGAAATTTGTGTTTCTAAATGGCAAGTTAGAGGAAGAAGTATATATTGAACAACTAGAAGGTTTCCTTCTATCAAAAAATAAGGACTATGCGTGCAAATTGAAAAAGGCACTATATGGGCTAAAGCAAGCCCCCAAAGCCTGGTATTCAGGGCTTAATAAATATTTACAAAAACAAGGTTTTAAAAGAGGAGTTGTTGATAGTAATCTATATATCAAGTCTGAAAGTGAGAATCAATTGATGGTTGTGATATATGTGGATAATATCATTTCTGGAGGAAATAGTGAACGAATGTCCCAAGCGTTTACAAAAGATATTCAAAAGGAGTTTGAAATGTCCATGTTAGGTGAGTTGTCATTTTTTTTTCGTTCGCAAATTTTTCAATCTAACAAAGGAATATTTATCTCCCAAACCAAGTATATAAAGGAGATGTTGAAGAAGTTCAGAATGAAAGATTACACACCTGTTAGCACACCCATAGTTACAGGATGGAAGTTAAGTAAAGATGATGAATCTCTTGAAGCGAATCAGACACTTTATAGATCCATGATTGGCAGCTTGTTATACCCCACGACATCAAAGCCAAACATCATGCAAATTGTAAGCTTGGTAGCATGTTTTCAAGCAACCCCAAAAGAAACACGTGCAAGTGGTCAAAAGGATATTCAAATATCTAAAAAGCATTTTGGATTATGGCTTGTGGTATCCAAGAGGTGAAGATTTCACACTAACTACATAGATGTAGATTGGGCAAGAAGTGTTGGTGACAGAAAGAGTACAAGTGGAGAAGCATTCTTTCTTGGCAAAAATCGAATGTCATGGCTAAGCAAAAAGTAGCCTTCCATTTTTTAATCTACGGTTGAAGCAGAATACATAGCAGCAGTGTCTTGTTATAAACAAGTCCTTTGGATGAAGTAGACATTGAAATATTTTAAGATAGAATATGAACATTCTCAATACATTGTGATAACATTAGTGCAGTAAACATTTCAAAGAATCTGGTTATGCACTCTAGAACAAAACACATTCCAATCAAGTATCACTTCTTGAGAGAATAGGTTGCATACCAACAAGTAAAGATGGAGTACGTTAACACAAAGGAACAGATAGCAGATATCTTCACGAAGCCCCTCCCAATAAAGCAAAAATTGAGAGAGATCCATTCTTAATCTAGTCATTAAATCCATCAAGAGAAGCATGGATTAAGGGGGAGCCAATCATTGCATTATTCAGTTCCATGGATATTTTGGTGATATACATTGCGATTGTGTTGTATGTCTCTTTTCCATTGATGTCAAAGAGGGAGAATTAAAGAAAGCGAGAACAAAGGAGGAGAACTACAGCAAGGGGGAGTTCATGTACT
The DNA here is from genome assembly GCA_037957365.1 of Torreya grandis. NCBI lineage: Eukaryota > Viridiplantae > Streptophyta > Pinopsida > Cupressales > Taxaceae > Torreya > Torreya grandis. The sequence goes on from JARHVA010000206.1 coordinate 4,763,830, forward strand.
ATTTTTCTACAGGGTTGCCATCAATGACAAAGGGGGAGATTGTTAGAATAGTCATTGATGTCAAAGGCATTATAATTAATGTAACGGAAGTCAATGGAATTGCCAACGGAAGTGTCATTAATGCAACGGAATTATATTTAAATTGCAGCAGCGCTTTATGATGAAGGGACCAACATTAAAAAAGTTTTAAATATGTGCTCAAGGAAGATTGTTTAAGGCTAAAATCGCCCCTCTTAAGACATATTAAAGCCTATCATTAATTGGCCGACCCACTTGATATATGGTTGCCTTGGGGAAATCACCCCACTTAGTAAATTAATTAAAATTTTATTAAATGCACACCTTTTAATGAAAGGGTGCCTCTTTGATGGGACACCTCCTTTGAGAAAAGCCTTTGGAGGTTATATAAAGAGGATAGAAGATTGGAAAATAAACGAAAAATAATTCTTTCCACCATTCAAGCATAACCAGATTTTTGTGGAGAAAAAGAAGAGGAGATTGAATTTGCCATCATTCGTTGATGAAGCAACAATAGTAAGGTGAAAGATTGTTTCAATGGAGGTCGGTGCCTTAGAACAAAGAGATTGGTGTCTCTTGCTAAGTTGGTGCTTGGCGATAGGGATTGGTGTCTCTAAGTAGGTTAGTGCCTATGAAATTTTGTAAAAGGATTATTATTTTATGGTTGGATTTGAATGGTAGATCCAAGCAACTCTGCTTTGTGGTTTTTCTCGAGAGAGGGTTTTCCACATAAATCTTGTGTTGCTTAATTATTAGATCTTGTCTGAATGCTTTCATTGTGAACATTAATTTCTGGAAATTATAGTTTTATTATACACTGATTCACCCCCCTCTCTCAGTGTATTGTGTGCTTAACAACTTCTTGAGGAGAGGCACCTTACACTTTTTTGGAGCCTTGCATAGCCCATTTAGTTGATATCCTACTTGAGGACATAATAAAATTTGCATGGGTGAAAAGTGTGGTTGAAGAAGCAAGAAATATCACAAAATACATCTACAATCATACTTGGGTGCTAAGCTTGATGAGAGAGCACATCGATAAAAAGGAGTTTGTGCACGCAGGAATGACATGATTTGCCACAACCTTCATCACATTACAGAGCATTGTAGCCATAACGTCTCTTAAGCAGATGTTTGTGAGCACACAATGGTTGGAGACTCCCTATAGTAGGCAATCCAAAGGGGAAAGGGTTGTGAATGTCAGGGTTATCAAAAAATTGTTAGTTTGTTTGTGGTTAGTTTGAAGCATGGATCTCATGTGTGAGACACCCCCTTTTGTGTTATTTAGATTTACTCTACTTTAGCATTAGGTAGTATTTAATGTTAGTCATTAATTAGTTATGTTAAAAATGTTAATGTGGGCAGTTGTACAGGGAGGAGGTTGGTTGGTAGTTTGGACCATTGGTATGTATGCGAAAGCCTACAAAAGCTTGAGGATGTAAGAAGTTTGTAACTGAGGATAACCAAGCATTTATTTTGTATAAGCTTTCTTTGAATCAATAATGAAATATAGTAGTTTTTCCATTTTTCTACCTATATGGTTTCTGAATAGTGGTATCAAAGCTTCATGGTAATGAATCCGTGAGGAAGCCATGGAAGAGTTGTGAAGGAGATGAAGAGAGTTTTAATGATTTTACATAATTACGCTTTTTTAAATTCCCTAAAATGTTGTTTTCCCTTGTGATTTTTTTGTTTTGTTTTTCCATGTGGGGCATGAAAGCTCAGCTTAAAGGAGCGTTTGAACATCTAAAGAGTGAAAAAATGGTGAAGCCTTGCAAACTACTTGAAAAGCAGTCAGGAGTGTTGGTCGTCAGCTTGAAGCGCTGAAAATTCAAGGTAAAGCATTCGAAATTGTCTAGAGAGACTTGATTGACAATCTACTTGCAAAAAGGCTAGGAACTTGTCTAGAGAGGCATGATTGACATAAGCAAATTTGCTAGAGGCAGGATTGGCATATGCATATTTGCCAAAGGCATTGGAATTAGGATAAGGGGTGCTGAAAATTGTCTAGAGCATGATCATTCAATCCGCTAATTTATTATTGGCAAGGGTGTTGGAAGTCTGACAAACAACTACAAAAAGGCGTTGAAAGTCTAGCAAACACTTGCAAAAAGGGCGATGGAAATTTAACAAACACCTACAAAAAGGCACTAAAAATCTGACAAAGGCCTGTAAAAAGGAGTTGAAATGTTTGTTTGTGGCATTGGAAAATCTTTTTGTGGGATCTATAAATTGTCTTAAGGCATGAGGGGGATATATGTGTTAAAATTAATTTTATGTTGTTTCCTTTCTTTTGCCTAATAGTTGTGCCAAAAAGCATTGGAAGAGGACGCTGGGGCATGATAGATGCTGGAATTTTTTTGTTTTGCTGCTGAGTGAATGAGACACCGTTAATATTTCTATGCCACATTTGTCCAAAGTGTGGAGAGGGCCCAAGCAAAACTACAAAGAAACCACTGGGTATTTGTTTGCCAGAAAATATTTATTTTAATTTTTTTGATACTTTGACATTGCAAAGTCTGTGGTATATACAAAGTTATCAGTTTCATGTGTCAAAAGAAGATATAGTAGAGTTGGTTTTAGAAGACACTTTAAAATCAGAAGTCACAAAGTCAAATCTCACTTCTAGCTTATTTTGATTAGAGTGCCTATCTCAAATGACATGCATGCAAATTTGAGTCATATGCAAGTCTAAGTCATTATAAACAAAGTAGTTGTTTAAAGGAGTCGGTCATATGCTATTTCAATAAGAATTGAGATTGGTGGAGGTCATGAGGTCCAATCTCGTTGCTTGCAAAGATAGTTTTTAAAATCCAATCATTTTTAGTGTTAAAGCCTATGATTAAGCAATTTTCAGTCATTTTGACTTCTTGAATGTAGGCAGGAATATAACTACTTGCTTTGTAGGTTTTTATCCATTCCAAAAAGGTTTTTGTTTTTGGTTTGGAAGTCTCCCCTTGTGATTTTGGGGAAAATGTGTTAAAACAGAGAAACAGGGAGTGCAAAATATAAAACAGGTGCATTTTTGGTTGTATCCGACACCTAGTATCACAATGACAAAGAAATAAAGTTGTTTTTATGACAAAACCATGAACGTACCACTATGCTAACCCATCGTTGGTGTTGTCAGAGAAAAACAAGTTGCATTTTTGGGTATACATGTCCCTCATGATCATGCATTTTTGGGTTTACATGTCCCTCAAGATCAATCAAGCTGACAGAGCTAGAGGCCTGCCCATCTTGAATTCTTTTAGCTCAATGAGAAGGAAAGTGATGTAGTGTAAATTTTGGTTTTTCCAGTTATGTTTAAGTTTTTGTTTGTTAGTACTTTAGTTGTCTTTGAACATTTGTGATAAGGATCGGAGGCTTCTCACCTCTCGTATGATAGCGTGGAAGATACTGTTTTGGTTTCCTGTCAATCTTCGGGTGATTGTACCTGTTGACAGGGGCTGTAAGCACCATTATTGTTTGCAAAGTGATTAGAGTTGTTGGCCGTCAAGTAAGATGTGCCATACACGAGGTACAAAATTAATATCAAGGTGGATCGATATGGTTGAGTATTCCCATGATTATTCTCATATTTTAGTATGGAGATGGATAATCAGAGAGATAGTTACTCCCAAGATGATGCTCATCCTCATGTCAAGTAGTGTGATAGAGCGCAGGGCACATAAAGGTCAAGTTGCAAATGTAGTAAACATGTCAACATAGGTTGATTAGTGCCAAATGTACAGAGCCCCAGTTGGCAGGGGTTGTTGGGTAGCTTCACAATTATTTTCTCCAAACCATCTTTCGGTCCCCTTTGGATCAAGGCAGAGTTCGGTAGGTTTTGTGATCCAAACATTGTTAGTTTGTTTGTGGTTAGTTTGGGGCAATGCTCTCATATGTGACACACCGCTTTTTATGTAATTTGGATTTACTTACTTAAGCATTAGGTAGTAATTAATGTTAGTCATTAATTAATTTGTTTAATGTTAATGTCGGTAGTTGTATGGGTTGGAGGTTGGTTGGTACTTTTGACCATTGGGTCCCGTATACAAAAGCAAACAAAAACTTGAGGATGTAAGAAGTTTGTAACCAATCATAACCAAGCATTTATTTTTTATAATCTTTCTTTGAATCAATCATGAAATAATGTAATTTTTCCATTTATCTATTTGTATGGTTTTTGAACAATGAACACCATTTTTCATGATGTGTTTGCAAAAAACATAGATGAGATCCTAAAGGTAATTTTGAATTTAGCTATTTTTTATTTATCATTAATTTTTATTTTTTATTTTTGGTTCAAATTATATCGCATACACGTGTGAAACTCCTTATCCCAATTGGAATGTGATAAAAATTGAAGCACTCTATCAACATTATTTTCATATTTTCTAAATAGTATTGTTGGTGTGGTCCCACTCAAAGGATACCTCCTTTATCGTAGATGAAATCCTTAAGGTAACTTTAAATTTAGCTATTTTTTATTTATCATTTAATTTTATTTTATTTTTTTGTTCCAATTATATAGCATACACCTGTGTGAAACTCCTTATCCCAATCGAGATATGATAAAATTGAAGCACTAATCAACATTATTTTCATAATTTCTAAAGATTCTTGATGGTTTGGCCCCACTCAAAGGATACCGCCTTTCTCAACAAATAGTCTAGTGGATGACAATCTCGCAAATTCTTTTTAAACCTCCAATTGTATCCAATATATTCTAGAAAGGACCTCACATGCCCTATATCCTTAAGGGCTCGTAACTTACGTATCACCTTTATTTTATCGAGATTTGCCAACATCTCTACTTTACAAACTACATGTCCTAATTATTTGAATTTAATGACAGATGTGCAGCTTAAACACAAGCAAGGGCATCATGACAACACTTGCAGATGGACATCCTTGATTCGATGGATGCACCAATCATCTAGTTAAAATTTTGAATCTTTTGTGGACATCTCCATTAATATGAACAAAATTGTTCGTTGAAACATTGCTAGAGCATTGTTTAAACAAAACAACATTTTGTTATAGGCATGCATTCTAAATTCCAATATGATCATAGTTTTCAATTTGTCCTCTTCTTTCTTTGTCATTCTGTTCAAACATCTGAAATCTCCACAAACTCTTTGTTAGGGGAAATTGCTACTAGTGACACCCATTCTTATAGCTACCTTGAAAATAACACCAGCTTCCAGTATCCTCTCGATTTCATTATGTATCTTTGTTGCATATCGGGGGTTCATTCTATATGGCCTTATTCTCATTGGGAGAGCTCCTAGTATTTAATCATTGTCATGCTCACATTTTTCACACAGTACTCCTTTAAATCCTTGGATGTCCAAGCAAACACTACCATTTATTGAATAAACATTTGTATAGTTGTTCATGCAAGTTGAGGATCCAAATATGCTCCCATAGTAATTGCTTTTGGTTCCTCTTCTACACCCAGAATTACGTCTTGTATGGCCTCAATCCTACACATTAATAGTTTATTCTTGGGGAGCGGCGAGCGGCGGGGGGCGGGAGAGGGGGGAGAGGGGGGAGCGTGGGGGGGAAGGGTGCTCATATGTAGGTTGTATATCTAGTTCATCTTCTCTAGCTTTACAGCCTCTGAAATAGGTAGGGTAGTCCTCCACATTTCCATCTATTGTACCAATATGATAACGCAAGTGGATTTGCCTTGATTTCAATATTAATCATGTCAAAAGCTTGAATCTTTATTATTCTATGTTTTGTTCATTTCCCTTGACATTTTTCAACTCCAACAAGGTATGCAAGCCTTGTCATTTCATATTCACCCATTTTCCAATTAAACAAAATTCAGTTTATATACATGTCTTCCAAACGTTCATCTAAATGCAACACTCTATGATCCGCATTGTGGTGCCGAGGATCAAGTGTGCAGTGGACCAAGCCACACTAAGGGATAAGCAATGGATAGTAGAATGTGCAAGAAATATTAACTTAATTAATCTAGCCAAGTACATTTGAGGTAAGCGTGGGAGTAATATGCAAAAATGCAACTTCTATTCAATATGCAGAATAGAGGAAAGTACAAATGTGTACAATGATTCAATAAGGCAAAGAGTGCAGGGTATTGTGATCAGAAGGGGAATGCCCCCTTGCTGATTGCCTAGACTGAGGCAAAAGAATACAATACTATAGATGTGTTTGAGTGCTGGTGCAAATGCCAACAATCTCGGCTCTATGGATGCATGCGTATCAAGCACATAGATTGATTGTCGATGTGTATATTTACTCCACACACACACACACAGATATGAATTACAAGCTGATGGTTGCAACTGAAAACAGTTGTTGGAAGAGCCGTTATAAATTTGCTTCATCTTCCCTGACTAAGTGACAGTTATCATCCAACACATGGCATGTTGTTAAGATGCTCTAACATGGCGCAGATGTGAAGTGTGCCATCTAGCATACCGTCTGGCACCGAAGTGTTGGCAAGTGAAGGCTAATGTGTAACAATTTTGCATATATCTGCAGAGAAGCAATGCACGAGGTCGCTGATGTGCCACAAGGCTACGAGTTGATGCACGGCATTACAGAATTTGTGAACACTATGCATGGAAGTTGCCCCAAGGCTGCAAATGTTGCAATTTTTGCAACATGAGGTGTGTAAGACTGCAAAAGCCGTGTGTTGCAAAGTGCTTCCACCAAATTGCAAGAGTGGCAAGGATTGCAAAGCAGAGTGTGGCATACCTGAAACTGCGTAGGGAAATGCACCAATGTACGACACTTATTGGGTTTTGCCAATGTTGGGCGAGCTACATGGGAAGTGGGAGCTGCATGGAATGTTGCAAGGAGTTGTGTCAATGTTGCACATTACCACAAGGTTGTATACTTGTCGCGAGGCATCGTAAAGGTGAAGAGCTCAAATTTTGTAGAAGTGAGGAGGCTTGCACAGTTGCAAGGCTACGCATGGATCATTCACACTTTCTTGAAAAGCAATGGTCTCCATTACATTGTTGGTGAGCTACAAGAACTGAACTTTTAGTTGATGAAGGTTGTACTATTTGGCATGATCAACGTAGTGCCTAACCTTGACCACTCGAAACAACTTACAAATGCCATGGCGGGTGCGTGTGTCTATCACTTCAATCATCTGGTCTTTGTCCATGGGATGCAAGTGCTTAGGGTCCAAATCATAAGGATGTTATGTCACTATCGGCTCAAGAAGTGTGGGTAAGTAAGCCTTGAGAAGCTCTGCAATGAATACTGGGTGCATGCCCATGTATGAAGTTAGATTAAGAACGGATGCATTCTCACCAACTGTGTGTAAAATGGTGTGAGGACCATCACGCAAAGGCTTGATCTTTCGGGGTGGACCCTTGAAGCATTCCTTCTAAATATGCAACTAGACTTAATCGCCAAGTCGAAATGCATGAGGTGTGCGATGCACATCCTGGAACTCCTTGTACTTCTATTGTGAATGTGAAAGAATCTAATGAACCTACTAATGAAAAAATTGTATGTGTTGCAGAAACTTCTAAGCTTTGTCCACTTCCCTTTCTTGGGTGTGCGACTCAGAGTCAGCTGGTGCACAATGGATGTCCAGAGGTGCCGCTGGTTGGGACCCAAATCATGACTAGAATGGATTATGCCCTGTAGAACTATGAAGAGTTGTATATTAGGCATGTTGGATGTACAATAGGTTGTCATCCCAAGTGCGAGCATGCACAAAATTGTACATTCACAAAAGATGAATAAGTGTGTGATTGACAACTTTTGTTTGTCCATCTATTTGGGGATGAAACATTGTTGACCAATCCAATTGTGTACCCATCAATTCCCACAATGTTTGCTAAAAAAGACACAAAGCACAGGTCTCGATCAGAGACAATGGATGTTGGGAGCCTAAAATGAACCCATAAATGGCTGAAGAAAACTTGTGCAATGCCAGTTGTGTCAATGTCTTTCTTGCAAGCAACCATGATAGCCATCTTTGAATACCTATTTACTACAACAAACACTACATGCTAGTGCTCTGTCATAGGCATTCCAATCACGAAATCCATGTTGATGCATTCCCATGGTCTAGATGGACCCAGTTGAGGTATGTAAAGTCTTAGCTTCCTATTCATGGGGTTTGCAATGCAACAAGGAATGTGAAACTTGATGGGGTGTTCCACGTTTGTGCACATGTGCAACTTGTAGAAGTGTGACTGCAATGCCGCTAGAGTCTTTGTAACACCAAAGTGACCCGATGAGTTGGTGTGGTGAGCCTCCCAAATGAGTCTTTGGCAAGGTGTGCCATTAGGAACACAAAGATGTTCAAGCTTGTAAATAGGCTTGTTGGACAATTAAAACTCTCGAACCTATTTACTAGCTACGATAGTAGTGTAGGTATCTACGAAGTCCTTGTCAAATGAGTAAAGGGATACCTAATTTGCAAGTTTGTGGTCATGCATGTCTAGCACTATAATGAGTGCATGAACAGAGAGTCAACTAAGGCATTTTGCTAACTTGTTATCCTTTCCCTTCTTTTGCTTTATCACAAGATGGAACTACTACAAGTAAGTCATTCACTTCATGTGACACAATTCTCCAGCTTGCTTTGTGTCTACAGGGACTCCAGTGGCTTATGATTGAAATATATGACCATCTTCTTACCTAGAATGTAGTGCCACCATTGCTTGACTGCTTGCACAATAGCGTACAATTCTTTCTCATAGATGGAGTACCACATTGAGTGCATAGTTAGATGTATCTGTGTGAAGTTCAAAGGAATGCACAATGTTTGACATTGCGAGAACGGTGTTGTGCAAAGGCATTGCTTGAGAGCCTCAAAAGAGAGTTGTTGTGCAGGTGTCCAATTGAAGGTTGCTTTAGCACACATGATTTGATTGAGAGGCCATGTGATGTCTGAGAACCCAAGAACAAACCTACGATAGAAGTTGGCAAGTCCAAGAAAACTCTTCAATTCTGTGAGATTCTGCAAAGTAGGCCAATCGTAGATCACCTTGACCTTCTATGGGTCTACATGTATATCATCATTGTTGATAATGTAGCCTAGCTATTGGATGCTTGTGACTATGAATGAACACTTGGCTAAGTTGGCTTGCAACTTGTGCTTGCGTAGAGTGTCCAGGACATGCGAAATGTGCTCTAGAGCTCCTCCCAAACGACCGACATATGTCATCCATCAGGGGCATGAATGTTGTCGATGCATTGGTCAATCCAAATGGCATGACCCTCCATTCGTACAATCCTTCCTATGTCTTGAAAGTTGTCTTCCAGACATATTCAGGATGGACTAGACCCTGGTGGTGACTACTTCAAGTCAATCTTGGTGAAGTATGAAGCGCCTTGGAGCTGGTCTAGAAGGTCGTCAATGTTTCACCATGATTTTCTTGAGTGCATGATATTCTATACAAAGGTGCCAAGTCCCATCTTTCTTGGGCTCAAAGACTATCTGACTCCCTTTATTAGAAGAGCTAGGCTTGAGGTTGCCCTGTAAAGGAGCTTTTGTATTTGGCATTGGACTTCATCGTTCACCCAAATTGATATGTGGTATAGCGGACTATTTAGAAGAGGGGAACTAGGGACCAAATTGATGCGGCCTTTTACTATGTAGTGTGTTGGAAGGCCTTTCGGTTCTACGAATAATTCACCATACCACTTCAATAACTTGTCGAGTTGTTTCTATTGTGACGATATTTGCACGATGCATGCTACCAATGCTTTCTTCCTCTCCTAAACAGGTGCCTCAAGACAAACTATGAGCGTCACAAACTTCTGCATGTGTGAGATGAGTTTGCAACATTGTTTGGCAAAGACTAATGTAACTTTGGTCGTCGACGATGACTCAAAGAGGTTGAAGAAGAGATCCTTAATGTGAATAGTCCATTTCTACGACTTCCCATGATATGTAGGTTCATAATCGAACAAGTAAGGTCTTCCTAGCAGTTTGTCGCAAACCTCAAGAGATGTAATGTCACAAGTGACATTATCCTCCATTGCTTTGACTTTGTACTGGAAGGTACATTGTCATTGGACCTATATATCCTTTCCTAACTGGGGCAACCCATGCGAGTATGGGGGCAGATGTGCTAGAGTAGGAAGTGTAACACATTGAAACGCGTCTTGCGAAATGATGTTTTTTTCACTCCTATTGTCGATAATGACATGGAGGTTGTCCTTTGACCCAAAACTTTGAGTGTAAGAAACACTTGTGCTCCTCCGAAGTGTCTAGTGTCGTGGTGCTATTGCTAGTGGTCAAACAAGAACTATCTAGATCAGTGTTGTCTGTGGTCGTGAGACCTAATATAGACTACACAAGCAAAGACTGTTGAGCTCAGCATTTAGAATCATCATGGGCATGCAAGTGATGCCTCTAACACCACTTATCATCTAGTTTCTTCTTGCCTTTATTTGAGTTAGAAGACGCAAGAGCCATTTGGTATTGTGCAACCTTATTACGTTGATCTTCGTTGTGATTTGCATTCTACTTCTGCGAAGGGGGTTGAGATGGTGTGTATTGCGAGGGTGGGCTCTTGAACATGTCATTGGATGAAGAGGTGAAATGCTCCTTCATATTTGCCTTGGCTTTGATCTTGGCGGCATTGCGATATGCTTGCCCTAGACAGTCAGAAGTCAAGAACTCCATCTTTGCATGGATATAAGGTGAAATTCCGCTGATCTACTTCAGCATCTTATGTTGTTCTCTCAAGTTCCCATGCAAGAGTGCAGTGTAGTCATGGAACTCATTCGTGTAGTCTTCCACTGACTGCTCCTTGTGCTACCACAACTACTAGAACTTGATGTATTGATCCTCAAAGTGGCGAGGATTTCACTCCAACATGTCAACGGAAGTCTTCCAAGACTTGATTGGAATGCAATGTTGTTTGTGTTGTGTGTTGAAAGTCTCCCACTAGTGAACCACCAAAATGGACATTTTCATCACAGCAAAGGAGATCTTCTCAGCATCGATGAATCAATTAACTAAGAAGTATGCCTCAAGTTGTTGAATCTAGGGATCCAATGTTGTCGCATTGATCTTGCCTTTGACCATGGGGATGTCAAGATTGACTTGTACTTTGAAGAGGGCATGTTGTTGAAACCGCTAGTGAGCGCACTGCGCAAAGGAGGATATGGAGCTCAGGTTGAGTTGAACCATCACGCAAAATTGCCAAAGTGTTTGGTAAATTTTGCTTCCAAGGCATCCGCAATGAGCTTTTAGACATTTGGGGCTGCCTCAAGTTGTTTCTGGGCATCAACCATCTTACTCTTCCTACGGTGTTCTTCTAGATAGGATAAAATAGAGCCTACTGGTAATCCTTACTTCTCTCATTGCACTTGCATGTTTACAGGCATAAGAAAGAGCTATGCTCTGGTACCAATGATCTGCAATGTAGTGCCCAAGACCGAGTGGCAATGGACCAAGCCACAATTAGGGACAAGTAGTGAATGGTAGAATGCGTAGGAAAGATTAATTAAACTAATCTACCCAAGTACATTCGAAATAAGGAGAAGACTGATATGCAGAAATGCAACTTCTATTCAATATGCAGAATAGCGAAAGTACAAATGTGTACAATGAGTTAGTAAGGTGAAGAGTGCAGGCTCTTGTGATCAAAAGGGGAATGCTTCCTTTTTGATTGCCTAGACTACTACGAAAGAATATAGGACTACAAATGTGTTTGAGTGTTCGGGCAAATGCCAACAAACTCCTTTATGCTCTGTGTGTGATCTCTCGGCTCTATGGATGCATAGGTAGCCAGCACATAGATTGATTGCTGACATGTATAGTTAAAATACACATATATACATGTATGAATTACAAGATGATGGTTACAACAAACAATGGTTGTTGGAAGAGCAGTTACAACGTCCCTTTATCTTTCCTAACCAAATGGCAGTTGTGATCCAACATGTGGCATGTTGCTAATATGCTCTGACATGGTGCAAGTGTGGAGTGTGCCATCTGGCATGCCGGATGGAACCAAAGTGATGGCAAGCCAACACTGATGCATTACAATCTTGCGCAAATTTGCGATAACAACTGGCATGTGGAGAAGCAATGCGCAAGGTGGCTAAAGTGTTGCAAGGCTGGAGGTGATGTGTGGCATTACAGAAGCTACGAATACAACACATGGAAGTTGGCACAAGGCTACAGAAGTTGTGAGCACTACAACATGAGGTGAAAAAGCTACGAGCACTACGACATGAGGTGTGTAAGACTGCAAAAGCTATGAGGACTGTGAAGCCAAACTGCAACATCACTGGGACCATGCAGAGTAATGCACAAAGGTACCGCAGCACTTAACAGGGTTTGCAAATGCTGGAAAAGCCACGCGACAAGTGGAAACTACGCAAAATGTTGCAAGGAGCTTTTCCAATCCCATGCATTACCACAAGGCTGTATACTTTCCACAAGACATCATAAGTTTGAAAAGCTCAAGTTCTGCAGGAGGACTGAGGAGGCTTGTGCAGTTGCCAAGCTGCGCACAGATCATTCTTTCCTCATTAGGCTCATTCATTTTGAAGGTCGGAGCCAATGCTTGAACTGATTACTCCTCTTCAATTACTTTATTTGTCCATTGTTAATCCAATTCTTCAAATTTTCCCCGTAATAGTCTTATGCCCTCATTCATGGATTGCTCTCACCTATTCTAGTCATGGTCTGCCTAGTATTGTATCACAACGATGCAATACACTTTTCATCTTAAATTAAAAATGGCATGCTTACCTTTTTTCCATCTATCACAATATATTGATCCAGGAAAAATACCTATGGGAGTTATTCTCTCCTAATTTGCCATTTTTAATCAAAAATATGTTCAATGTTGGCTTTCCCATTTTTTTCGATAATTTTTCCAAAAGTATAATTACTTAGGATCCACCATCTATCAAAGCATTCGAAAGAACCATATTCCCAATTTCAATGGTTACTTTGGTATACCATCCTTTCCAAGGATGAACACCTCTATCTTCATTTTTCCACTTGTGTTTGTGCTATCACTTATGCTTGAACTAAAGCTACCTATGGTAATTTCACCAGGACTTTTATCATTGTTCCACTTAGCAAAGATACCAATTTTTGCAATGGATTTGTATCCCATTGATTTTAATGTTTGCTTCACTTTTCTTCTTTGGTATCTACACATTCTTGATTCATGTATTACTTTTGGTGGTTTGACCTCTTGGACCCACCCCATATCATTGAATTGATTGTTAATGTCTTGAATAGCATATATTGCATCCTTCATCCATTGTTCTTCTACTAACATATCTAATTCCTTCTCTTTGGCTGCCCCAGCTACTGCCAATAAATATTTATGTTTGCTCATTGTCCTAAATTCCAACCATATTTGTTGATTTCATTTTGAAGCAATCATCGTAGTTGCAATCACTCAAACCCCATTTTGTACGCAGCTTCAAAACATTAACTGGTGCATCCTTTTTGCAAAGTGTCCTCATTTATTTACATTTTCTATAATCTATAACAAGTCTTCCCTTCCTATCCTTCATATCATAGATTCAAAAATCGCCAAAAACTGGCGATTAATTGCGATTCAATTGTAAAACAGTATATCTTGGGTAAAATCATGAGAAGAGAAACGGCCATTAATCACTGATTTTTGCCAAGTAATATCGGCAATTGACCGCCAATGAAGGGATAAAAGGCCCATAACCGAAAAAACTGATTTTACTCTTATTTCTGCATTTTTCTCTAAGAAATTGATCGTCGAATACAATGCAAGCCTACAAGGAATACATTATATTTAAGTTTATTTTATAAATTTATATGTTTTTTTAAGTAGCGATAAAGTTGTCGAGTAATGCCAAGTGATTACAGAGAAACTACCGAGCCTTGAGTACAAGTCAACTTTGGACTGTTGAGTAATTGCCAAGTACAAGTTTTTAAACTATGCTTCATATTGACGATCACTTACATTAGAAAATTGCCATTTGACTACTAGTGTGGCTCTTCAAATAAGATCCTTCTCCTTAGGAAGGTCCAAGCTAGGTGTCCCTCTAGTCTCTTAGCATTGTCAGCCACATCCCTATACACGGCCCTTCCTTTGGCAATAATTCGTACACTATTTTGCTCACAGTCAAGTCCCCTTTCTATGCTACTCCCTCAAACTTATCACTTGGGCTGCCATGGACTCTTCACTTGATTCTTTTGCAACACCCTCCAACCCAACCTGATTGACAAGGTCCACACTTCCTCTAGAAGGGGCAATTGTTTGGCAACCGCTACCCACTTATGAATCATAAGTGGCGTAGGGACCACCGGTTCCAACTAAAGCCTTTCTTGGTTTCAGCTTTGTCTCCGGCTTTGACTTCTAGTTACGCTTCGGCCTTGGCTTTCACTTCGGCTTCCAGTTTTGCTTCATATCTCTATTGATGGATGTTTATAATTGGGTATCTCTCACATCTGTGTCTTCTTTCTTGTTCCACCAATCGAGTAAACCGTTTAATTTCTTGGTCCCTTCCCTGACCATGTTATCTGCTTCTCCCACCTTTGTTCAAGGTTAATGGCATTAATTATTTCTCGTAGGGTGTCAATCCTCTTCTTCTATAACTCTTGGAATTGATGTAATTTCTTTTGTCGTTGTGTTTCACAGTTACATTGCGCACAAATATCTCATAAGATAATGTAATGCATCATCAACAATAAGTATTGTCAACCAACATTCACTTTGAACCGACTTTAACTCGACCCAACATTCTTTAAATGCAAAAAGATCTTGGTACTGTTGTAATTCATTTTGTCGTTCTGTTTCACAATGACATTTTACATAAAGATCTTACAAGATAATGCAATGCCTCATCGACAACTATGTTGCTAGGAAACGGAAATGGGTACAGAAACAATTACGAAACAGGCAAACGCAGATTTTCAAAAATCCTTGGTTTGGAAACATCCATACAATATACTATTAAAATATATATATATATATATAATGCATAATACTCATTTTCAGTCCATAAAAGATTTAAAACTTAAAATATAGTATTCATTCAAACTTCAAAGACAAAATATAAATTCAAATCCAGAATAAATCATCTAGATTGTCCTCAAAATCATGAATACCACTCCAACTAGCTCCACTTTTCTTTGTTGCCATGGCTGCCTCCAAAATCCTCCTTGTTGCAATGGCCACCTCCAAACTCCTACTTGCAATGGCTGCCTCCTAAATTCCTCGTTTCTTTTGTAAACAAAAACAATGATGAGAGTGTGTGTTTTGTCTTTGCATGGAGTGTGTTTATATAGGTTTTAGATAGTGTATTCTATAAGCTTAAGGTTTATTTTAATGCTTTAACTGTTTTTTTTGCCCAACTTGGTCAACATTTTTTACACCAGAAACATCCCGGAAACCCCTGGGTACGTGATGAAAATGTGCACAAAGTTTCCAGATGTTTTCGGCACATGCCCAGGGATTTCCAGTACATTTCCGCAGAGTTTCCGGTGAGTTTCTAAGAATTTATGGTATTTTGTCGTTGTGTTTCACAGTTATGTTCGACCAATGTTCACTTTGAACTGCCTTTAACTCAACGTTCTTTAAAGGCGTGGTGCCAAAATCTTTACAGGAAAACTACACTACCAAGTAATATCAATTACAAAATAGTAATTATGTACTATAATGGAGTGTACGAGACTAAAACCAGCTTTGTATTATATAAGTAGTGCTCAGTACAATTTGTTCAGTAAAAGGAGGAAATTATACAAGTGCCTTTACCCGATGCACATCATTCTATTTATATGACAAGACCCAACAGTTGTTAGTTAAACACAACCAAACATCATTACAAACTACCCAACGTCGATAATACAATCATTAACCACATAACAACATTGGCTGCTAAAATACGCAATTGATAAGACGTTGAAACCCATGGCAATACTAATATGACAGTCTGCAAAATTGCAATCTACTGCTATTCTCTTTTGCAGACAATGAATTGTCCAAGAGACTTTTTTATCCTTTTCGGGGTGTATACTCATGTCCGTACACTTTGTGGCAACTAAGGCATCTTCCAACCCTTCAAATGGTCCTCCTTGCGACACTTCAAGCTCTCCAAGTTGAGTGGGTAATGTATCAACCTTAACATCCAAGATACCGAAATCAACTACATGATCCTTCCTCCACAACCTTCTTTATCTTTGTACTTCTCTTACAATTTGTTGCTTCAATCTTTCTCTTTTGCATGTTGGGGTAGGATCAATTACATGTTGCTCAAAATTGACGTCAATGTACACTGACATAAACTCTTCTGACACTGCTATAACAGGGCCAATGATAACATGAATTAGGTCCAAATCTCCATTACCAGGTTCTGCTGTTTTGGTCCTTGTACCCATACCGGTATGAACCAACTACTACCCATCTCAGAAACAACCTGGATTTGCCCTGGGTTTGTAATAACAAACCCAGAGTGTACCTAGGACATTTCTAGGCCCTACACAGGGCATTTTTGTCCCCCAATTTCTGTTTTGAAAAAAAAGTATAAAATTATACATTTTCACTTTAAAAACTTAATAAGTGAAACTTAAAAAATATAAACAAATACTCTAATTAGGTTTAATTTTGTTTATTTGGCTATATTTTTATCATTTTTTGTACGAACATACCCAAGCCATACCAACCAAGGTCCCAAAAAATAAATCGGTCAATCATTGTACCCGTACCCAAACCAATAACTTAGGTATGAATGTGTTATTAGCAACTATGTAATGTCCCATTTTTCAAACTAGTCTTGGGAAAAGGCCCTTAGCCTTTTCGTTCCCATGGGCTAAGGAATTTAGAGGCAAAAAGAGGAACATTGGTAAGCTCCATGAGCATTTTATGGTAAAGCACTCTATTATCTAATTTTGGGACCTTCTGAGGGTCATGGGAACTTAAAGCCTAAAGTGAATTTTATAAGGAAGCTTTATATATTATTTTTTTAAAGAAAAAGGTAAACTCTCCCTCCTTATTTTGGATGCTACACTTGGAGGAAGTATATAAAAGGTAAGGAGAGGCTCATTTGGAAGGGTTATGTATTTTGAGTATTGAAATTGTTGATCGAGTATGTCAAGCTTGTTCACCACAACTTAAGGATAAAAACCTTCAAGTGTGACAAGGGTTTGGGAACGAAAACCTCCATTCATTCCTTAAGGGTAGCTCTATTCAAGCGTTGTAATTGTGCTTCAAATTTGCATGGTTGCATGCAATTGGACCTACAAAGGTGTTTTGAAACACCACCTTGTATGAAAAATTGGCGAGCACCTTTGGAGGCTTCGTGATTACATTTGTGCAGGGAAAAGAGGTTGGTGAACTTGAATGGAGAGCTTTGGTTGGTCTAGAAAGCCATCTCTAAAGTGGCAACTTGCTTTGGAGAAGTGACAACCCCTCTCAAGAGGGCTAATTGGCTTCGAAACCCTCTTCTAGGGTTTTGGTAATTTTGGTATTTTATTCTAGCTTGGCGAATTATTTGTGGATCATTTGCAAGGTTTGAGGGTCATTCTGTGCCCTAGAAATATTCAAAAAATTATTATAATATTTTTGCAGCCTGAGCGACTTGCAAGGGAAGGTTTTGAAGGCTTGTGTAAGGGTAAATTCAAGGGTTTGATTTCCAGATTTAATTCTCTAATTTTTCTCAAGTGTGGCGATTTCCTTGGAAAGGTTTTACGGTTGATTTGAAAGGGAAAACACAGTTGTACCATCATTTAAAAAACAAAATAGTTGCAGGGATAATTTTCAGCCTACTCGCCATTATCACCTGGCCAAAAAGGTACTTTATTTCAGTTTCTTATTCAGCTATTTTTGGGGCTATTTTGAAGTGTATTTCGCTTGGAAATTATTCAATTTTTCCAGCTAGGGTTTGCTGGTTTTAGGTACAGATTTCAGTTTGTTAGCAGATTTATCCATGGGTTTGTTGAAAAACCCCAACTTGGCCCAATTGTCCCATTTGGGGACATTACAAGCTATGAGATAACTTCAGCATACACATGTACAAGAGACATATAACAGCAATAACAAATAGCATAAATAAGCAAATAACAGTCATAAATTGCAAAGATAAGATGATTTCCATTACCTCACATGGCCCACATAAATACAAACGAATGGTTATCACCAAAGGCATAGCCTTTTCAAAATAAACTCATAAATAATAAATATATATTAAATCCCAGCAGCATAATATAACTGAGCCTGCTTGACGCTAACATATATGCAAAATGCAACAAGTACTCCTTATACTGCCTAGGAATAAATTAACTTGTTCTCTCAAAGATGCCACTGTAAAATGACCTTACCTTACTATCAACTTCAGGGTGTCCATCGAATTGTAGTAACACAGGCAAAACATATGACTCGTCTTCCTGCACAGAAAAAAGATAGAATTGAGATACTGTGACAGTTGACTTACTAAAACCATGAAACAAAAGGAATCGAAAATTCTAAATACATGATCTTAATGTGGGTCAAACTCAGTCTATAATTTTATAATATTAATACTTATCACCACATAAAATTGAAACCATATGTTTCCATCAAGTAAAATAGATACACTGATAGAAATCAAATTAAACGTTATAATGAAGACAACTAGAAAACCTTAAAATGGCACAAAACACAATAAAGTAATAAACAATGAAATTGTTAGATTCCATAAAGAAAGGTCATAAATCTGTTTCAGCATCAATTGTGCCTTCAAAGTAAAAACATTTCTCTTATAAACAGCCAACCCAAAATTGTGTGCATAAGTAGGCAGTGCTCTGCAGGTTTACTTCTATTGTCTGTTACTGGTTGTACCTCCCCGGCCAAAAAAGAGATTCCACCCAGCATGGGTGTGTAACAGGTATCCAGGTATCCACAACCAATGCACCTAGGTGGATACCAAACACACTGGGGTGCAGCTGGGAAGCATTAAAAATTGGGGTGCGTTTCTCATTGGATCACTTCAATTTCCTATGGATTTCTTCAACTTAATTCATGTATCCTCTAGCAAAATTTTACTCCCAAACCACCATCCATGTTACAGCCCAAGCTAGGCCTACATTCATCACAGATGCGTCAATCATAGTCACCATGTTCAAAAAGTTCAGTCCGTTCATAGAGGGAAAAAGGTTGGAAATTCAGAATTTTAAAAATGCTTCGGTTGGTTTGAAAAAAAGAATTTAAGTATTAAAAAATATATATTTAGTTTTAAAAAGATATAAAAGTACACAAAAATAAATAAGCATTCACATAAATATACCAAAAAAAAGAAGTGCATAGACTAAGAGTCTTAAATTTAGTACATATAGAGCAGAATTATAAATAATTTAAACTTTAAAGTTTATAGTATGAACTCGCAATTCGAATGAGATTTTGACTATATGCAACATCAAAACCTGCTTCTGTATCCAAAGTGTTATTAGCATATTCATCTAATCCTATACTAGTAATAGACTCATCAACATCATCAATAGTTTCTTTATATCCTTCAAAGCATGGTTCGTCAAGACATGAATTGTCATCGTTCATTTGCAAGAGTATGTAAGCAATTGTAAAATGTTGTGGGTAAATATAAGATCTAAGTTTTTGAGTCCATATTCAGTTCCTCTATTTAGTATGATAAATCTTGTGTATTTTACTTTCTTTCACATGCAAAAGCACTAGAACACTGGATGAAGATTTGCATGGAAAGCTTTTGCAAGACTGGAATAGAAGCCACATGTGTTTTCCACCATTGACCTAGCTCCCATTTTATCTTATCTATTTTATTTTCTGTTGGTTCATGAAAAGATTAAGCAGTCCTCACACTATATTTTTCTCTTCATCATGAACCAACTTGTCTGTTGTGCAAATTGACTTTTCTTTATCTCCACATTTGAATCATCATTCACCTCCAATAATTTGCTATAAATAGCAATACGCCCCATGTAGAGGACTATGAGGCATGAACCATTGTTTTCCACAACATTCCAAATATGTTTGGATTCTCCAACATCGTCTTCTAGTATTTTTTGGATTTTGATCCTTTGCTCTATCCATGCACTATGTAAATATAAGCTGCCCTCACACTATATTTTTATCTTCGTCATGAACCAACCTGTCTGTTGTGCAAATTGACTTTTCTTTATCTCCTCATCTGAGTCATCATCACCTCCAATAATTTACGGTATGAATAGCAATCTGCCCCATGTAAAGGACTATGAGGAATCAACCATTGTTTTCCACAATATTCCAAATATGTTTGGCTTCTCCAACATCATCTTCTAGTAAGTGTCATCAACCATTCTCAAAATTACAACAAGTGGCTCACATGCCTTTTAATATCTTTTCGTCCCCATCCTCATAAGTATTCCCTATGATAATTCTTTCAATATCTCTTAAATTGTTTTTCTTGGAAAGATTAAACTCTTCCCATTCCTCAATAACCACCACTTTTCTCAAAACTATCCTCTCCTCTACCTCCCTCTGCAAAGCAATGAAATTGGAAACAAATATTGTGTCTAAAGGGGAGAGATGCTCATGCTTGCAAAGATACGGTACAAGCTCAATGTCGAGCAATAAAACTTTGACAATTTGTTTTACTTGAGTCACAACATTATTTATCTACTCCAACTTTGATAGATCTTCAAGCAAAAGATCCAATATGTGCAGCATATAGTGTTCAAAATAAATGAGGAAATAATTCCATAAGTATATCACCTGTTGCTTTAAAATGCTCTGCATTATATGTAATAACTTGAACATTATTTTCTTCCACCATCTACAAAATGGTAGACTCGATGAATTTGGAAAAGAAAAGAGAAGTTTCCATCTCAAATTGTATCAATTGATTTTAGCAACATCGCACCTTAAGGGATATTACCAAAACCTCTGGAAGGGGCCTTTGCCTTGAATTGGACTACTCGTCACTTACTCCTGAGTATTGAACCTAATATTTTACATTTTTTCTTTATTTCATCCAGTTCACTAGATATAGCTATCACCTCCTCTTCAAGCAGTCTAGTTCTTAGTCTTTCATAACATGGCATTGTGTAACCTTTCCTCAATTCAATAGCCACATCTAGGAAATCTTTAAAGGGATGGCCTCTACATAAAACATATTAGCTTTGAATCTGTCTACATCATGTGTTTGTTGCAGCCTCTACATGTAATTTAATAGACCTAGGGACTTCTCCAGTCCAATTCCACTTTCTTAGGTAGATGTTGATGGAGAGCAACTATTAAAGGAGCCCATTTGCGAGATAAGAGTGTTGGCATTTAGCCTTCGTTTCTCTGAAGCTCATGATCCAGCATGACTTGTATTATATTTGACTTGTACTCATTTATGAATACTACATATTCCAGTAACTACAAAATTTAATTTGCTAGTGCACAACATTTCACATCTAATGATACTTCAACATAATACTATCGAATTCAAGTTACACTTCTAATGATATCACCAATGCACAAGGTCCAATTCATATTCCTCGACTTTTTTCATTTTCATCTCTTAGGATGATGTATTTCATCTCTAATACATAGCTCGCCATCTTGGTGACTGCAGCACAAGTCTTGAAGAATTCAACTTTCCTTTTGCTGCCCGGGAGAACTCTAATATTTGGTGACCTGTCTATTGCACCTTAACTACCCACTGATCAATCTGTCTGATCCTAATCACAAAGGCATATATACATTTGAAACCCCCTCAAAGGAGCAGCCTTAGAGCCATGTCTCAATATACACAAATGTAAAAGTTGCATAGTGCAAAGTGTCAAAAGCCAACATTACATTGCATTCTAGACAGATCACATTGTTGCACACACAATACAAGTGGGGGAACTATGTGTGGTTTGAGCCCTCTTTAGAGTAATGGAACATAGGCAATACTCAACCGTTTAGCAAGAATTTGTTGGGGCTATCCAATCCAAAATACTAAAGCCATTTTTGAAGGTTATCTTGTGGTCGAAAACACGATTAGGGTTTGGACAAAGGAGAAGGAAAACAAAGATTGAAACATAGGACCGAAGGGGAGCTCACACACAAAAAGCATTTATAGAAACTGGTGCAAGGATCTCAAGAGTCACAAACTTGAACGAAGCACAGGGACACTGTCAATAACCACCGGATAATGTCAATTATTGCAGGGGTCAAACTCTGCCAGCAATGTCTAGGGAGGTTTTGAGCCTCTGTTTCAAATCTGAGCAACTGAAAATATAGGTATAGAGTATTTCTAGGTACGGTGGCACCTTTTGTGAGCATTGCATAACCAAAATCAGCTAAGTACACCTCCACCCTCTTTCTCTGTCAATTCTAAATCAAAACGGTGCAACACCCAGAACATCAATTTCAATTCAGATTAATACTTTTTTGCTATATTTTACATAATCTGATGGTGCATAATTTTACACTATTTTAGGACCCCTAAATCCAAAATAAGTAAAACAGTTTTTCACCCTTCACCATCAAAAAAGATTGGGTCACCGCTTGATCACTAATCATAAGAGGGACCTAAGGCATGACCACATTGTAAATGACTATGTGTAGCTTTGTTATGGTATAGTCATCTTCATTGGCACAAGCTTTGACAATACTTAATATGCCATATCAGCGTCTAGCTAACAACATGATAAAGTCAATACGATCATTGACTACTAAGGAATATCAAACTTTCCTTCATCTCTCATAGCCTACTCAAATTTTGCATGGGCCTCTATCAACCTTTGTTTCTCAACCACTAAATTAAGTTATTTTGATTTCGTTTCTTGCATGTGAGTGATTACCAAAGTGTCTTTAATTTGGACAAGGTTGATGTTTTCCCAATCTTTTTGGGAAATCGTTGTCATCATAGTTCCCTGGTCCACACCATCGATGTTGAAGTATATTATTATTATTCAGCGTTTTTGCAACAACACATGAAAAATGGCCACAATCACTACACTTTTTGCACGGAATCATAGGTCTTCAATTCTAGTCCTATTGTATTTGGTTTCCACCACCCTGCTTTTTTTTTTGTTTGTTTGTTTTTGTTATTCCCCTTTCAAGGATTCTTATACATGTCTTTGGTGGCACCTTCAAAATTCTCACCCATGTATGAAAAACTTGTGATTCGTTGCACTTCCAATTATATCAACACTCCTTCACCAAATGCCACGCTACTAAGCAAATATCATAGTATGCATTGTATGGACAATTCACACTCGTTTGGCCTTTGGGCATGCAACTCGTGCACCACACTCCCTTCTTGAAATTCATTTCTTCCTTCATCTCTTTGAAGATTTGGACGATGTCCATGTGCAAGGCTTCTATGGACACCAGCTCTAATTTATCTTCCTCATTCTCTAAGTCCTTCAAAATATAGGCCCTCAAACTTATTTTCACTTTCTAAATTTGCAGCCCAAATATAGGCTTCATCAAGGTGGCACCTTCATCTCCATTCCATACTCTAAAAGCAACCCTTCAATGAAATATTTCATTAATCTTGAATTTTAGGCACAAACAGTTTCAATCTTTCCCCATCCTATATTATCTATGTCTTCTACAATTTCATTATCATCTCTAAACAATCAAAACCCCTCAAAAGTTGTCTCCAATGCTTCCTAGGACTGAAAATGGCCTCTAGGATATTCCCTACACTAATCATTGGTTTGATCATTTTTCATACAAAGGGTCTCACAAGACTTACAATGTTTGATGGGACCTTCTTTCCCATCTTCGTGGAACTAAGGCAATTTCTTCCAAAAAAATTGAGGCTGGCTTGCCATTCTACTGCCTCTTTTTGCTCTTTCCTAAAGACTACTATAGTGGCGATTCATGCACTCATGCTTTCTTCTCTAACGTACCTCAATTTGCAAGACTCCCTCCAATAAAATAGTGATGCATGCTAGACCGCAATGTAATCTTGTTCCAAGCACCGTCAAACATGTCACCCATTCCTTCTAATAAACACTAACAAATCCTTGAAATCTTACTTTATACATCCTCAGCTCAGGTTGTGCTTCTTGATCATTTGGTTCTACTCCCGCATTAGGTTTCAACAACTACTCTTCTTCCTCTTGTCCAATTTTTGTGTGGCTTATGAGAAATTGTTTCAATTTTTTAATATTCTCTTGATATTCATTTCATTCCTTGTCTGAGAAGGGGTCTTCTAGCTCATTTCTCATAGGACTTCCCTAACCCTGAAGGGGCACTGCAAATTCTTTCCACTAAAGGGGACCTACACTTCCTTCTTCATGAAGAGGCCGGTTTCAAGCTTCAGCGCTTTCTTCCTCTCTCGTGGTCCCACTAGTCATGCAGACTTTTTGGGTTCCCGCACTCCCTACAACTATTGTTAATTTTTTAAGCACTTTGTTTCGTTTGTACATGGGAAACCAAGATCATGTGCATCTCCAATGTCTTTCATTGTAACGTTGTTGTTTTTCTCTTCTCATTGCCCTTATATCTCTAACATATAGTTCATGTTTGACTTCTTGGTCAAGTTCTTCACACAAATCTTGCATCAAAATGTAATGGCATGCCAAGAATCTTGGTAAATCGAATGATCCACATGCTCATTCCACATTAGGTTGTACAAGACTTGATCGAGAAAAACATGGGTGTATAAAGCTTCTTGTTGTACAATATTGCTAATTGCAATGTCCCAAAAAAGTCTAATAGTTTGCAAATTGGTCTTCTCTTCTCTTAGTTACTTCTATATGATCCAACTCCCTACCCATCAACGACTCTATAACATAACCCTAAAAATCCATATTACTAGGAACTATGACTTCACATTTGGTATGACATCAAGCACAAGACAAGTGTTATGACTGTACCTAATGTCCATGAACCCAACTTCGTTTTGACAATGATGCAAAAAAGTCGTATAGGCACATCAATAAGAAATCATTCTAAGCTAGATTGCATAACCCACGAGTACTTGCTAGTTACTCGGGTACTCCCAGAAAAACCCTGAAACAAATAACCGTTGCTCAAACTCACCATATTTTTTTTTATTGTCGGTTTTGCCTGCAGGCGAGTACTCGCCGAGTACTCCCCATGTAATTGCGAGTACCCAGCAAGTACTCGACTGCAAGCCTGTAATTTCTATAAAATTTATGTTTTTTTTATAAATTTAATTATTTTTTGCCTTTGTCGGTTACTACAAAGTCATCTGATACATTATGGCATTATGCAACTATAATTTCTATAAATTTTATGTTTTTTTCATAAATTTAAGTATTTTTTGCCTTTGTCAGTTATTCTCGGTTATTCGACCACCCCTGTCGAATACTCTCCGATTATTCAAAATTTCCCCTTGGTGAGTAATTGTCGGTTACGAGTATGTATACTATGATTCTAGCAATATGAGCATAAAACTCAACATATACCATTCACATCAACAAGATAGAATCACAACATATAAAAAACTATATAATGTGGCATTAGAATCACAACAAATAAAAAACTATCGAACATGGCATTATGCTCATTACGCTGAGTCATAATGTACAATTCTCAAGAACCCATGGATAATTATGGTGTGTCATGTCAACATCTATACAATATTCCACACATCCCATATGCAACCACCCATTATATCCAAAAATATCAAATAAGTCATACACATTATACGATACTAATTCCAAGCCTAAACATAGTAACATATGTTTTAACTTTTATTTAGTCATTTATATCACCATAGTGACCAAATCTGGCAGAATCTGTTTCAAATCCAGTCCAAACCGTTTTTTTTTGTACAAATGAAACATAATCAATTCAGTTTGCACCTTTTCTTTAGTTTTCTTTTTTCTTGAAATTTTCATTTTTTAATATATACAATTTTAAAAATTAAAAAAAAAGGGGGGGGATGAGACTTTCCTGGAAAGATTTCACTTTACTTATCAAAGCCAAGATTTCATCTTTTTGTAAAGATGTTGAGTCTTTCACCCTTTAGGTAAAGGCTCAGATTTTAGCAATTATTTTTTCCTTTTTCAAGGAAAGATTTTCCCTAAAACTTGTGTAATGTTTCTGTTCTCAATTCTAATATAGAGTACATTTTTTTTCAAAAAAAAAGTAAAACTTAAAATCACAAATAAAAAATACATTTAAAATTTTATACAAAATCTGATCTGATTTTTTTCTAAACTTCTACCCTAAAATATGAACTCACGACAGTACTATAGCCATGCATGCTTTCTATCCACGACCTTATCTACTTCCAACTTCAAATTCACTCCAAACAACGAAAAAACAGTGCTATTGTCTTGAGAAAGAATCATTTACAGCAGAGTGTACATACTCGGCGAGTATGCAAGTACTCAACGAGTATGTGAGTACTCGCTATTTTTTTCGCCCACGAGTTTTTTTAACTTACGCTTGCAGGTCTTAGAAACCAGGTTTTGGCGAGTTTGTGCTTAGTACTCACCACGACTACTCCGGTGAGTATTGAGCACGTAATCTCTAACGCAATCAAAACATGGTCTAATAGGAAAATCGCGAAAAAAAACACATGTTTTTCTCCTTTTTAAGCACACATGCCCCAACACTTTCATCACACAACATTTGAGCATTCTTTGAGCGAATTGGAGGGAGTTTCTAGCATATTTGTAGAGAAAATTTGAGGAAATTAAATTTCCAAGTCAATATTTTTTTTTTTTTCTTTTTTTTTCCAAGCATGTAAATTATTTCTAATATGTTAATATTAGGGTTCTAAACATGTTTTACAAATTTACATGTTCAATTCAATTCTCATAATTTGTATTCATGATTTACACTAGTTTTTCATAATTTATGAACAAAATTGTTGGGTTTTTTCATGTACAGGGAGTTTAGTTTTACAAATGTATGGTTTAGGTTTTTTTTCTTTTTTTTCGTGTACATGGAGTTTAGTTTTACAAATTTTATTGTTTAGGCTTTTTTTTTGAAATGTTTTTAAAAAAAATTGTATTTATACATGTTACAGGTTAGCATACAATGGCATCCAACGCAACATCAAGTTCGACATCAACAAGTGGAAGCCATCCCACTAGAAGTTGTACCGCCGCTCGGAAGTATGGCATAGCTAGACCGTCCCAATAGTGTATGATTTGCACATTTTGCTCAATAAGATTTATGGAGGCATCAATCCCCTCAAATACCATATCGTAGGCATTCCTTACTCAATGTCACGTCATGTCCCAATACCATGGAAGAGGTAAAACAAGAGTTAAGGCAAAGCTTGCATTGTTGGATGCGATGAAACTAGAGAGGGCAAGGGTACAAGCAGTCGTAGCAACAACCATTACTCACAAATTGGGAGCGGATACTAAGGTAGATATGATAGAAATTGTGGGCTCTAGTCGTGGTCCACGCATACAAGGCACATCCACCTCATTGAATTCGAGAAAAGGCCAGTTACATAGCTTTTTTGTACTTAGAAACATACCTAGGGCACAACATTCGCTACAAAGTACAGGGTGGAACGAGGTGCACACGAAAGTAGATAAAGATTGTGAATTTCTAGTATTACAACCTTCCCTTCAACATGGCGAAGAAGCTGTAATAGGAGTATTTGGTAACGATATTGACAGTTGCAAGGAAAAGGTACAAGGCAACCTCTCTACAAGACTTAAGTGGGAGGTTGCTCCAAAATGTTGTTGAAGAGGCAAATTCAATTCTGAGAGAACAAAAGTAGTGGTCAAAGTTCAGATGCACCATTCTTTCAGATGGGTGAACGGATGAAAGGAACCACACCTTTATCAAATTTTTAGTGGCTTCAAATGGTGAGATGGTTTTTTAAAAGTCAATTGATGTCTCTACCAAAGTAAAGAATGCAAAAACTTTGAACCTGATGTTAGAAGAGATTGTCTCAAAGGTGGCCATCAAGAATCTTGTGCAAGTTGTTACAATGCAGCAACATATGTGGCGACTGAGATATTGTTTCAGGGGAGGCATCCATCACTCTTTTGGACCCCTTGTGCGGCCCATTAATTTGACTTTATTTTGGAGGACATAGGCACAATTGATTGGGTGAGACCAGTTCTAGAAGATGCTTGAAACATCACCAAATACATTTATAGTCACCTTTGGGTTCTCAAGTTGATGAGAGATCACACCAAGGGGAAATAGCTTGTGTGAGCGATTGTCACAAGGTTTGAAACTAACTTCCTAACGTTGCAAAGTATTTCTAGTTTGTTGACACCATTGAAGCAGATGTTTGTGAGTCAAGCATCATTTGACTCAACATATTCAAAGAAAGGATGGAGAGCGGACCGCAACGACAATTTTTTATGATGCCTTTGCAAAGAGAGCTACAAAGATCATCAAGGTAAATTCAAGCTTCAATTTAAATTTCAAGTTGATTCCTTTATTTTCCTTTTTTAAAATATTTACTTTAATTGTAAGTCTGTAACTTTAATTTGTTTGAAACTTTGTATGTGTTGGAGCCTTTGGTGAGGGCTTTGTGCTTAGTGGATGGGGAGCAAAACTCAATGGGATACATTTATGAGGCCATTGATGAAGTCGAAGAGGCCATCCAAAACTTTTATAAAGGGGGTAGAGACAAACTAAATCTCATTTGGGAGATAATTGATCGGAGGTGGAACAATCAACTCCACAAACCCATTCATGCTGTGGGATACTACCTCAAACCCAAGTTTTTCTACGTTGATGGCTTCATAAATATTATTGTGGAGGTTATAGAGGACCTCTCAAAAAGCATCGAGAAGATGACCCCTGAGATTGAGGTGAGAGCCTCATTATTTCAAAGTTATAGAATTACAAGCAGACTAGGGGTAGCTTCTTGTCTTCAGCACTGGCTATTCGAGGGAGATCGACTCAGAAACCAAATAACAAAAATTGGAGTCTTTACTTGTATCTTACAAGTTACAAATTTACAATTATTAATTACTTACAAACTTTTGAATACCTTGTTTGTAGGTTCTTAGTGGTGTAGACACATAAATGTGGTTGCAGGTACTTGACAAAGCTAATTCTTAATGCATCCTAAATCATGACTTGCACCCAAATACATGACTTTTATTCATCATTACTCTAGACTTTTATATGTGGGCTCGACTCTTTGTTTGTTGTCATTACTACACAAAACTTTCAAAGTCAAATGCTCAAACTACTTAAAATCACCCTCAATTCTCTTCTCAAATAGGAGTGTTGTCGCACTCCTATCCACCTACAACGGGTGTGTCCCGCACCAAATAACGGCTAGTTTCTAAATTTGAAATCAATCTTTTGGATCTTCCTGTAAGTGTCATAAGGTCCACTAAAGGAAATTATCAAAAGGTTTGCCTATTAATACACATCAAAAATCATTCATTATTCCCACTTGCTATTCACTTGGTTCAAGCTTTCATACTATTGCACATTGAGCAAATCTATCCTATTCTTTCCAAATTCAAAATCTCTCACAACAAACAGCCATAAGCCAGGTCTATAGCATTTCAAAGCAAGTCAAGAGCTATCATTGTCAAGAATCAAAACCATATTTCTAGTTGGATACACATAGTCAAGGAGCACAAATTGCACATTGACTCTAGGTGGGAGAATTACGTGAGTTTGATTTCCCTCCTTGGAATTGGATATGTAGGTAGTGGTCAATCATCAAGGACATGATTGAAGTCAGATCAACCAATTACACTCCCCTTCTCTTTGCATATTTTTAAACTATCAAAGTGTCCTTAGGGTTTTAAAGACAAATATTGATTTTTGTGCAGTACAATCTGAATTGCGATATCTCAGCTTGCTCAACAAGTATAGGGGCATCAAGCATAGCAATTAGTTTTTCTTCACAGCGAATCGAGACAAGTCTGCAATCAACAGACTCAAGTAGTTTGCGTTCATGTCTGTCTACAACAGTCTTGTCCAAGAATATTCTCTAATTTTGCCTCTAATCTATCACAGTCAAAATCATATTTTCGCCATCTACCTCTATCAGTCATTAATTATCGTCAAGTGGGACAAGTCCACATTCAACGGACTTGAATGACATACGTTTTTGTCCACTTACAGTGGACCTGTCTAGAAGCAATTTCTCATTTTATAACAGATCTTGAGCCTGCACAGTGACCTCTCTTATTCATTTTCACTGTTGAACATTCAAAACAGTCAACTGAAATCTTGGTTTTAGCTAAGTTGTTTTCTTCTTGGTGCTTTCCAAAAACAACAATTTTCTATATTTAGCAATTGTAAAATTGAGAATTTTTTATTATTATACATCTTTAACATTCTCATATACTCTACTTTTACACCTATTAGAACTCAACAATTTATTGTTTTATCAGAAATAGGGTAAAACATGTTGATGAACCCAAAATGTTGTTTTTGAGCCTTTGTTTTACTGATTTGGTTTTTCAAAATTCATTTTTATTTTTTCTTTGCTTTCCTAAAAATTGTGTTCCGGCAATTTTAAAACTTGTAGGAGCTACATTTTGGGCAAAGCGCTCATCAGTTTTACTTGAGTCGTGGTGTGAAGAGTATGCCCCAATACTCAATACACCAGACAACACTATATACGGATTTCAGTTTTCACATACCGCACGATATATCAGAAACACCTAGGATTTTGTTTTCAACCATAGAAAACCTTCAGTCATTTGTTCTTGTAGTGCACCATAAGTGGTTAGCCCCGTGAAGTTACTCTCAATGTACCCTAGAGACGAGATAGTGCGACTACACGAACGGTGAAATCTTTCGTAATTAATACCCTTGCGAGCATGTTCACTATTTATGACTAGGATCGATAGATCTAAGAGCCTAAAAGCAAACACATCTTGACCAGTTGCAACCCTACTCGTTGTTGCAAATTTCAAAGTTTCAATTTTAAATAATAGTGAATGCATTTTGCTTACATCTTTTGCGGTTCAATATTACATTTTGTCTTACTTTCCAAGCTGTTATTTGGATTCATTACATATACGTATTAATCAAAACCAAATATCATAAAAAGGCTGAAATGCATAATGTATAATATCAAGCCTTACTCAACTCACATTATTGCCACAATGTCCCTAGAATACAAGTACCTTTATGGCAAATCTTTGTAAAGTCTAGCATGAATTGGAAACAACAATAGTTATACATTCAGAATGCTACAAAGCATACTATACACCCTATTGATGGACTTATCATGACCATTGAGGCCGATAAAGCTAATATAGATAAAGAAGATGAAGTTAATGACAAAGAATTCACCGAATATCTTAATGCCAACCCACATTAGATTGATGCATTCTTGTACATTGCAAGAGATGAAAAAAAAAATCAACCCAAGCTTCCACTTTTACTTCAAATGCCTAGTTACTACTATTGTTTTTATTTCTATATCAACACCTACAGTTACATATGTGCCAACATCCCTAGTTATGGGGCATCACAAGGTTTCCAAAAGAATCACATGCTTATTTTTACAAAGGCATCATACACGCCTCCCTTGATTATGACACAAGGTCCATACCAACTTCGCCTAATGCATATTCTCTTGAGCAAACTATCATAGCCCTACATGCTACTATTGCAATTAGAGCAAAGTGTCTCTAAAACTACTCACTCAATGGATTCTTATACTTTACTCCATAATCCTTTAGCACTTAAAATAGCCTCTCACCCATTACCAACATGCTTTGTAGCTCCTAAGCTACCACTCTATGAAGGTAAAGGTGATCTTGAGCAACATCTTCGTTCATTCCATGTAGCATATTTGGACTATGCATCCAATGACAAATTACTAACCAAGTTCTTTCCAAAAAGCCTCAAAGACCATGCTTTACGATGGTTCTATGACCTTCCACTTATGTTAGTATGAGCATTTCACCCTTTGGCAGACCAATTTTTGGCACACTTTTCTATCCACATTGGTGAAAAGTTATCTTATGCACAAATGGCTAAACTCAAACAAGGGTCACACAAACCAATCACTTAATATGTTCTACGGTACAAAACTATGCTAGGTAAAATGACAAACTCCATGGAAGATAATGAATTACAAGGTATCTTCACACAAAGCTTAGTAGCACCACTTCACGAATCAATCATGTTTGATAAATTCAAATCTTTTGATAAGCTATGCCATACAGTGAAAGAAAGAGAAGCCACGCTCATAGCATTGAACAAACTGAAATATGCACCAAGTTCTCCATCTACTTCAAACATAAAGTTTCAAAGCAAGCCAAACTACAAGGTCAAATCCAATGAAAGCAAGAATGAAGCAAAAGTAACAGTTCATGCAGTTTCACAACCATCGAACAAGCTTCAATTGAAAGCTCCACCAAAGACACAACTTACAAAGTTACCACAACCTCATCATATTCTATTACAAAAATTACTTGATTGAAATCTTATATCTCTTCCTCCACCATTTGAGCTTGATTTAACAAAGCCTCAACATAAGGGCTTCAACAGGAATGCATATTGTGACCACCATAGATGTATTGGGCATTCTACAAACAAGCATTTTAGGCTAAGACATAAGATACAAGATCTTATCGATGATAATAGTATTGAGCTAAGCACACCCACAGAGGAAGTTAGACCACAACAAAATGATGATCCAGAGCTTAAAATCTTCAATAATCCATTCCCAAATCATGGTACTAAAGAGCATATAAATAATTGTGAGGTACATCATGCATACAATGCACATCCTCCTCCTAAGACATATGGGCATCCAAAAATAGAATTATTGGTACATTTACAAGCACATTAGCACGTCTAGTGATCACAATCTATGATAGTGAAATCAATGATAATGATTCAAATAGACATGCATTTTTAATCCGAGCTTACATCAACAAGGAATCTATACAGTGTCATAATTGACAATGGGTCAAGTGAAAATACATGTACAATGACACTCCTTCACAGTCTTGGATATATAGAGCAAGATCTACAAGCTACATCAGAAGTAGTCAAAGCATCTGATGGACATACGTAGAACACTCTTGGGCATAGAGTGCTACCTCTTCAAGTTGGTTTAGCAATAGTGGCTACATCATTCCTAGTTTTACCAAGCATAGGAGTCTTCAATATGTTATTAGGACACCTTTGCACACAAAATCTCCATGTAATAACATCTACAATACATAGATGTCTCAAGTACATACATTGTAATCAAGTGGTCACAATTCAAGGCATTCAATATGAGTACCCTTTATAGTCAATTCCTCCTCCCAGACCACCACCACAGTTGGTTGCGTCATCTATTCAAGAGCACCATACAAAAACAGCAATGGCACCTATTCACAAACATGATTCCCAAATCATGGTATTACAAATCATACAGATAATTCAGAGGTACATCATGCGTACAATGCACATCCTACTAAAACATATGAGCATCCAATAGATGAAATTATTAACACATTTACAATCACATTAGCACAACATCCAGTGATCACATTCGATGACAGTGAAATCAATGATGATTCAGATAGACATACACTTTTTATCCGAGCTTACATTAACAAGTAACCTATATATGGTGTCATGATTGACAATGGGTCAAGTGAAAATGCATATACAATGACACTCCACAGTCTTGGATGCACAGAGCAAGATCTACAAGCTACATCAGAAGCAATCAAATCATCTGATGGACATATGTAGAACACTCTTGGGTATATAGTGCTACCTCTTCAAGTTGGTTTAACAACAATGGCTACGTCATTCCTAGTGTTACCAAGCACAGAGGTCTTCAATATGTTATTGGGACGCCCTTGGATACAAAAGCTTCATGCAATACCATCTGCAATACATAGACACCTCAAGTACATACGTTGTAATCAAGTGGTCAAAGTTAAAGGCATTCAATATGAGTACCCTTTGCAGTCAATGGTAACTCCTTCCCCACCACCACCACAATTAGTTATGGCATCTATTCAAGAGCACCATACAAAAACAGCAATGGCACCTATTCAAAAGCGTAGTACAAAGCTAATCCGTGCACCCATTCAAGAGCATAGTGTGGAATCAGTTGTACCCATACAAAATCTTTCTATACAATCAGTTCCAAGGAAAGTGGTACACCCTCACAAACAAGAAGCTTCATAGCAAAGAGTTACTCAAGGTCCAAAGAAATCTAAATCTTCAACAATGCATCGTAAAGCATTACCACGAGCAGTTCAACACGTTCTGGAGCGAATACAAGCAGTGAGACCTCCTACCACACAACAGACTCCACTAAATTTTGCACCTTCTCTTGATATACATCCTACAACAAATTCTATGAGCAGTAATCACGACAATTATGTTACGAAATCTTCAGCCTTTTTAGATTTAGATGCATCTACATGTAGCACTCTTCACCCACGAAAAGTCATCTTCAAAATCTATGATCCCAGCATGCACTATGTTCCTCCATTGATGGGATCATAGAATAATTTCCTTTCAACAATACCAAAATAACAAAAAATCAAATATTCCAAAAGCCCTATGTAAGGAAAATACATATTTACTACTTGGCCTAAATAAATCAGCTCTAGAGTGTCTTCGTTTATTTTTACACAAATTCATAAAAGGAAACTTTAAAATAAATTGTATTTGACTTTAAAAATTACGTTTTGATTTTATGAACTGTGCTTTACTTTATATAAATTGTGTCTTGCCTATATAGACCCATGCTTTGCTCATATAACTACATTTTTAGTATTCTTGTGGCATCTTAGAATGCATTTTATTGACTAGATTTATAGCAGGCAAAGTGAACTGGATATAATTATTACTGGCAAAGTGAACTGGATATAATTAGGACATGAAATATCAATAATATAATATATGGTATATCATATATTGTGTTCTAAATTTGTTCTAAAGTTTCTACGACAAACTAAAATTAACAATCCGTTATGAATATGGTACTTTCAATTATTTCTGAAAATTACTTTCATTTATTTTCCACTTTCTACTACAATTTGTTATAGCTCAACATTATGTGTTTCTATGTTCTTTCTCGAAGCACCATCTCATGATACAACCACATGACATGTGATGAGATTCAAGTGGGGCATATGTATACACACAATATTTTTAAACTTTATCAATTACTGACACTTTCTCTCTTGTCGGAACATGTTGAATTTTGATATTTCTTAGTGCATGCCTTAAAGGGTGAACTGGGAAAGGGTTTGACAAACCATTAATGATTCGTAAGATTTTTGGTCAACTTTATCAATACCTAAACCCATTATAATTCCATTTATCTAATTCCTTAAGCAATCCAAATATCATCTAGACATTTCCCTAAGTATTTCTCCTCTCAATTGCTCCTAATTAAGCACATACCCCTTTTTCTATTAAGTCGGACAAGTCAATCTTGTTAGAATAGATTAATCACATGTTATAGAACTAAGTTGTCCTGACCACAACAATATTAATCAATATTAAATCTTCAACAATGCATCGTAAAGCATTACCACGAGCGGTTCAACACGTTCCAGAGCGAATACAAGCAGTGAGACCTCCTACCATACAACAGACTCCACTAAATTTTGCACCTTCTCTTGATATACATCCTACAACAAATTCTATGAGCAGTAATCCCGACAATTATGTTACGGCATCTTAAGCATTTTTAGATTTAAATGCATCTATATGTAGCACTTTTCACCCATGAAAAGTCATCTTCAAAATCTATGATCCAAGCATGCACTATGGTCCTCCATTGATGGGATCATAGAATAATTTCCTTTTAACAATACCAAAATAACAAAAAAATCAAATAATTCAAAAAAATCAAATATTGCAAAAATACAAAAACATTCTAAATATTTTTAAAAAATCAAAAATCGAGACTTGAGCATGACATAAGATGCTAGTTGCTTCCTTACATATGTTATTTATCACATATTTTGGTAGATAGCATACTTATTCTCAAACACAAATGCATTTCATATGATATGAGTGTAATGCAACACATACATTATACATGGATTCTTAGATGTTGGATTTTCATCTATCTAGTGGCCATGCCTACGTTAGGAGCATCTAATTCTAAAGGTTACATTATAAAAGTTTATATTTTTCTATGACCTCAAATGTCATGTCAAGCTCCATCTCTTACAAGTGTCTTGTTCATTACTCATATCTAACATTGTGTTACATGAATTGTTATCTTGATATGATATGACATTGATACATATGGATGGAATAAAACTAATTTTCACTTATTCTATGCTCCTTAGAGGTTGTCTACTTTCTTGCATGATAGGCTAAACATTGCTTGCTTATTGTGTGTAGCCCTTGGCATTTGTGTGCAAATTGTTTGATCATTTCTATGAGATTTGTGTCTGGTATATATGACATTTGAACATGTCCCTTGTTTGCGACATTTGAACATGTCTCTTGTTTGCGACATTTGAACATGTCCCTTGTATGACATTGTATAACATTGTGTGTTATGTTTGTTGTGCTTGTTAAGCTTGATTATTAGTGCCATGATACATATCATGCATTGTTACTGCATAGTTTACGTCAAAGGTAGTTGCTTTACTGCATGTTTCATTGCTAAATTTATCTAGACATAACACTTGTATGCTTCACATTAAATATGTTACATACATATTTCAATGACAATTACATTTCTCTCATACTCTCCAACATGATGACATAATTACTCGATGATTCTATCTTTATTCATGATATAGTTAACTCTTCTTTTGAGATTAGTGACTTGTAAGCAACATCTCTCATCTCAAAAGGGGGGCATCACAGAGAGCTTGTCTTAGAGGCTTGTCTTAGAGATCCAAACCTTTATAAACAAACAAATATCAGATTTCGGATAGAGTACAAGTTTCAAAGATATAGAATATAGGTCTTAAAAAATGCAAAGTAATTCAAAAATCAAATATATAACATATATTGACACATTGATACAAATTCTAGAGGCATATGACATGCATATGCACTCACTTTTCAAAAACTCAAAGTACAGAATCATGAACACTTGAATACATAAGCATGAGCATATGCAAAACAATTATAAATCAAAATTACATGTTGCAAATACAGTTACAATTGAGCATATAAGGGCATAGCCTTCTATATCAATGGCACAAATTCAGGAAGCATGATATATATGCTCATGATTATTCAAAATTCAACGTGCAAAGTTCAAAAGTTTCAAAGAGCATGATACTTGTTCATGCACACATCCTCAAAAAACAAAAATGTTAATTTCAAAACAAATATATGAACAATTCAGTCATGACGGGAGCATGAATATTCTTCATTCTCTTTCGATCATATAAATTGAATCTAGATCCATTTGCAGCAGTGTGATTTGCATCTATTACGGATAATGTGCATTAAGGTTCAGCGACACTCAACGGCCATGGCATTACTTTTAGCGAACCCATTGTGTGGTTCCATTTTCTATTGCAGGAAATGTAGGTTGAGGTTCAGCAATGGCATTACTTCTAACGAACCTATCGCAGTTCCACCTTTTTAGATTAGTACATTTGATACTACTTCTAATTCATGAGAGTTGGAATAATGAATTTTTTCAATTCAAAGGCTTGATTAGTTATTTCAAAATTGGGACTTGATTACTCTCAATTCCCCATTGGTTCAAACTCTCTAAATGCTTCAACAAGGGGGCACAATTCTCCATTATCAGTTATAGGTTACAAGGCAATTTGGTTTCACCTACATACAGGGGTACTCCTTCCTTGCTCTCTTTTAAGAATTTTTAATTTTCAAAGTTCAACTTTATCAAATTTCAAAGTGGACAAAATGACTAGTTCATATGTTGTTGCAGGGTTTGCTAAATTTGAGTGCCCTACAGAATTGAATTATCCTTTTAAAGACAAATTGTGTCATATACAGTCAAGGTCAACTCTTTCTCCTTTACTCTAGCAGTTTCATTACTAGAATAGGGGGACAAATGTAGACACATAAATATGGTCACAAGTACTTGACAATGTTAATTCTTGACGCATCTTAAATCTCATTACTCACGCCCAAACACGTGACTCTTATTTGCCATTCCTCTAAGCCTTTTATTTATATGTAGATTGAACCCTTTGTTGTCTGAATTTTCAAAGTCAAATGCTCAAGTTGCTTAAAATCACCCTTAGATTGTTCCCAGCCAAGGAAAGTTGTCCCTGTTTTTTCAGATAGGTCTACCCTAGGTAGACAAGAGCATTGCCATGCTTTTGTCCACCTACAACGGCCACGTCCTCACGCCAAATAACAGCTAGTTTCTAAATTTGAAATCAATCTTTTGGGTTTTCCCGCACGTTTCATAAAGTTGGCTAAAGGAATTTATCAAAAGTTCGCCTATAAATACATATCAAAGGTAGTTCATTATCTATACTATCTATTCACTTGGTTCAAGCTTTCATACCATTGCACATTGAGCGAATTTGCCCTATTCTTCCAAACTCAAGATCTTTCACAAGGAGTAACCATAAGCCAAGTCTAGAGCATTCCAAAGCAAGTCAAGAGTTATCAAGGACATATTTCTAGTTGCATACATATAGTCAAAGAGCACAAATTGCACATTCACTCTAGGTGGGAGAACTACGTGGATTTGATTTATTTCCCTGGAATATTGGATACATAGGTAACAGATGGAGATGATTGAGGTCAGCGTAGCCCATTGCACTCCCTTTTTAACAGGTTTCAAGTGATCAAAGTGCCCTTAGGGTTTTAAAGACAAAAGAAAACAAATAGCAATTTTTGTCTGGTACTATCTGAATTGCGATATCTCAGCGTGCTAAACAAAGACAGGGGCATAAGGCACATCAATCAATTTTTTCTCAATCAATCGAAACAAGTCCTTGGTCAACAGACTCGAGCAACATGCATTCCTAACTGCCTACAACGGTCCTGTCCAAAAATATTCTTCGATTTTGCCTCTGATCTATCACAATCAAGATCTTACTTTCTATGTCTTCATCTATCAATCATTAATCATAGTCAACTGAGACAAGTCTGTGGTCAACAAACTCGAACTCCCTGCGTTGCTATCCACTTACAGTGACCCTATTTTGAAGCAATTTTTTATTTTGTACATGATCCTAAACCCACACAGTAACCTCTCTTACTGATTTTCACTGTCAGACATTCAGAACAGTCAATTGAAATCCCAGTTTAGCTAAGTTTTCTTATTAATGTTTTTCAAACATAACAATTTTTTATATCTAACAATTGTCAAAATAAGAATTTTTTATTATTATACATCTTTAACATTCTGATATACTCTAGTTTTACGCCTTTTAAAACACAACAATTTATTGTTTTATCAAAAATAGGGTAAAACAGGTGGGACAATTGGGGTGAAAATACCCCGAATCTTCAAAAGCTAGCCATCCATATTTTATCTCAACCTTGTAACACTTTTGGATTTGAGCACAACTAGAATTTGTTTGAGGCCATTCGCATGAAGAAGTGCAATAAGTTGACTAAGCAACGTCTCGTTTTTATACAATACAACATTTGGCTTCACACAAGAAAGGTGGACACATCACAAGAGCCTATTGATTTGGACGAGATTGATCCCTACAATGACCGAACTACGCACGATGAGGAGACCCCCTTGTTCACAAAGGACGAAATTGTTGATTTCAAGAGGCAAGTTATGGAGGGTGTAGGTAGCAGTACAACAGAAGCATGAGAGATTGGATTGGATGACATTCTTGTAGATATTGTCAAACATGAGATAGAGGAGTCACTGCCATCTAGTACCAAGGTGGAGCCGCAAGCACAACCTTCTACGCAAAGCGAGGATCCGCAGTAGAGTGCAAGGACTAGACCCTCTCAGTGTCCCCTATTTTTCACTAGAACAAGAGAAAATTGTAAATTATTGTAATTTGTAACTTGCATCTATGTGCAATTTATAATGATGATTTTCAATGACAATCATCATAAATTTATAAGTTATAACAATTATCAGTTGGCTGATGTATTTGCATGATGATACAATTTTGTACTATATTTGTATTCAAGCCTAATAGAAAATGCTTCCCCAACCTTTATAGACTCATTTGATACATTTTGTGACTGTAATATGTATGAAATTTATTTTCTTTAAATAAAATTTAAGTATTTTTTCAAGTTGTCGAGTATTTGCCGAATCGAAATGTTTTTGGTCTGCCAAGTCCTAGTATGCGAACTATGGTTTACGGTTCCAACTTTGAAATGGTTCTTACCAGTGGGAAAGACATTGTGAAATCATTATGAGCAGCAAGCAGAGTCTGAAATCATTCTGTCATGGATTACATTTGAGGACTGTCATTCAATGGAGGTTTTGAGGATGTAAAACCCACAATTGGGGACCATGAACCAAGATTGTCCTTTTGAGTTAAAATTTTATCTTAATGAAAATAGAATCTTATTTTTAAAACTCTTTTCTTAATGAGTTACAATTATAACCATTTCTACATAGTTTATTAAATATAAAAATCTTACAACCAAAAGTTATAATCAATGAGTATTATTTATTGATTTATAAATAGTAAATACTATTTATAAACTTTATAATTGAATTTTGCCTAGGTAAAATATGATTTAAAATTTTACAACAATTAATATATTTTTAGAAATATATATATTTAACTTTTCATATTTTCCCAGACCAAATGGAACTTTTTTGAAAAATCTCGAACTGCCAAACCTGTCTCCGCTCCTGCTCAAATCAAATTTTCTGTAACTAGTGACCATGAATGCCGCACCAACCAAGTGTACCATGTCTTATTGATTTCTTTTAGTACATCTTCAGTATCATGAATGAAAATGATGTGTTTAAAAACTTCGCGAGTGGTATAGGGTAGTTGTTATGACTTCAGATCATTATCATGAAAGCATTTACAAGGAGCAATTCAATGTATAAGCAATAGCAATTATACCTTTGCCAGTGCATGTCATGTTATTATCTATACTCAGTCCAAGTCAAACGCTTAACATATCCTGCCATAGAATACAACTGACTTTTATTGCCAATTGTTTCAAACATTCTACAAGAGGATCCAGGTGTAGCCATAGATGGGGTCTAGAACAATAGTCACAACCAAAGGAAACATTGACCCTAAATAGGTGACTAATGTAGTGCACAAAATGAGATAATGGTGCTAGAATAAGTTTCGCATAAAATTGGGAATAAACAAAATGAAGCAGCATAATAGTTTATCTTTATTGTAAGGAAAGGGCATGATATCAATACCCGCATCTACGTCGATCAAACTAACACCACATTTCTTTTTAATACAGCTTTGCAATAATTGTTCACATAAAAAAACTTTTGGAGCTTTTAATTGAGATAATGAGAATTAATTTAGGGAAATGAAGTGGCAGTTCAAATTTAAGCTATATTTATTTTGTTGCTATCGTCTAGGACTGGCAACTTCGAGAAAGAGAATAACAAGCAAATATCTCAAAAAGGATAAATAACCAATGATAGTATTAAGCTAACTACTTCCCCTGCCCAAAAATTGCAAATCGTGATTTATACCTTGTCTTTATCAATCGGAGAAACATCCAAATATGGAGCAAGCTCTTCAGCTGTAACAACACCTCCATGTGAAGTAATGTATTCTCCAATCTGTAAAAGTACCCATTAACACATGCTATATATGGAAACAGTAAGTTTTGAATTTTAAAAAAATGCAATCTTGAATGCAAAATATCAGGAGCATTTACATCACTGGAGAATCCACACTACTGCTACAGAATCTTAGCAATGTGTACTTAATTATAAGGGTTGCAAATGTTCTAAACTTGGCATCCTTTTTCACTACATCTGATGAAAGCGAAGAGAATACAGACACAGGACATAGAAAAACCATGAAGCATAGTTTTATGGAACTAAGAACAGAATATTTTTTTTCTTGAACATGTTAATTATAGAAATGAACATGGTATAACGAAGATATTCAAAGACGCATAATTGCAAGGTGTTGTTTTTATACTTTTCAAAGCACTTGATAAGAATTAGCCATGATTGAAAGAGTTTAAACGACATTAGTCTAGTCAATAAACACAATACATTCACTTAAAAACATTTGCCTGTCCATACAATTAGGTCCATTCACTCATGTATGATATCTTAATAACTATTCTTTTAATCAAATATATCTGCTTGAATATACCTAATCAAAAGTTGGACGTGTAGACACTTATTTTGATATGGCATAGCATGTACTAGTTTGTCTTATTTTCTTGGCCTACTCAAGAGAGTTTATGTTTTTTTGGTACTCAGGTAAGAGAATAGATTATTAGCATGTGTGTTCCGACTATGTGCTTCTACGAGCATATTTAATTTTTGGTTAGCAATTAGGATTAGTCCTTGTGTATGATACAAAAGGTGATTATTGTCCATTGTCCAACGTATGTTGTGCTTGGTCACATGTTCATAGAGCTCTCTAGTATTCTCCCTGCTTATATTGTTTTCTATAATCTGAGAATGTGTATATGCTATGTTGCATCTGTAAAGTGTCAAGTGTTTATTCCAATTTCTATATTTTTTTATATTTTCCATTTCTGGTTTGGTTGTGAATACTCATTTTCTGTACTACACTTTTAGTATCGTTGGCTATAAATAATTCGGGTCATTGTCATCAATCGCCTTCAAACCGAGTTTAAAACAAAGTTGGGGAAGATGGAATCAAAAGCGTGGTTTGAGTCTTTGATGGGCAGACTTTGAAGTTTGAAGCACCCCAGGGCCTAGACACATCAAGGGAGAGAAGATTTGCTGCCCAAAGACTTTTGGTTCCTTTGGAACATTGCGGCTCAAGAATACATCCAAGACAAAGACTCGAAACCCAGGTCACCCCCAACAACGTCAAGGAGCACCTGGTATGGAACGAGCACGTGGGCTGGTTGTTTGAGTTGGTAGGATCCTTTGCTTGCCATCAACTGCTGATGCAAAAGCAGTACCAAGGAATACTCCAACAAGAGGAGAAAGTGTGATTGTAGGGGAGACGTCGGTGTGAACAAGATCAAGAACGCGGTTAGGAGGTTTATTTCTAACAACACAAACTTGTACTAAGAAGGAAACGACTCCAGAAGTGTTGGACGTGACAAGATCTGCACAATTGGAAAAACAGAGAACCTTGAAAGATAGGTTGCTTGAGGGAATTATAGAATAGATGTGTCTTTTAAAGATCAAATGGTTGTTTCAGTCATTCGCTCAATTTCATCATATGTGAATGCTGTCCTAATATATATCACTTAGCTTCACAATTCCATGTTAAAGTCTGCATTTGAGCATATTACTTAATGAACAAAATGATAATTCATTCATATCAGAATTGAATATGTTAAGATTTTGTTGATGAATTAGGAATGGAAGATCTACCCTAGCTACAGATAATCCCCCACCGAATTTCATGTACTCTTGAGATATGAATTATTCAAGATCCCCAAAACAAGGAAAATGAACATATTGCTATAGTGCTATACTTCCTTCAAGTCAACAGATATGTTCCTCCAAATTTTAACTTTTTTTTTTTGGGCTTGGTAAATGGGAGTTAAAAAGAGATCCTCCGTTCTTCATGAAAATGTTAATAAAGATTGGCATGAAAGCACCACAATTGGAAAACCCCCGTAACAACCAATCTACAATAAAGTAGATTAAATTAACTAAAAAGTCTATTTAAAAAATCATTATCAAACACAGGACTTTAACTTGGACTAAGCACCATCTATCTACTATAGATAGATAGATAGATAGATTCCTATACACTACATGCTGAGCCAAGCACGTCGGCATGCTCCTAAGTCCTAAACTCAAAAAAGTGGTAGCCTCTAGTTCCCATGAACAAGCCACTCGTTATTAGTGGCTCGTCCTCCTCGTCACTCAAGGATGACATTGTATCCTACTGTCTAGCCAAAGAAGTCACAAATGCTATGGTCTTCTTCTACTCCTCAATCAGGGGGCTTCTAACCAAAAGACCCAATCAACATGTGCTTCCTTGCACCACTGTCCTCACCTCCCTCAATAGGTGGGCAAAAAGCAGAGAAATAAATGTTAGGGTAAACAGTAGGGCGGACCACTACCTCTAGGTTCCCCCACAGTGACACATAGAGATGAGCTTAGGTTCATGCATTACTATAAGCTCAACCCCTAATTCCAAGCCTCCCCGCTACAAAAACAAGGTGCCTAAAATCCCCTAGGAATGAAACTTGGGCTTATGATGTGAAACTCATAATCACACAACGGTTTTCCCAAACCCATAGGCTACATATTTTTATCTATTGCAAACAAATCAAAAAATATGTAAGAAATTTCAGAATAGCCATGTGGAGAAAGATTATAGGAAGGAAAGGACAACACTATCACATTAAATTTAAAACCGTTTATGTCTGGAACGAATTAAATGGAGGGAGTAGATACTTATAGCATATAGAAGGAATCTTCACACAAACTTAGATGTCAGACAAGTAGATGGATGGCACTTGAGAAGGAATGGGAAGAAAGGGTGTGTATACTTTGTATCATAGGAGCAATTGAAACAAAAATGCCCAATTTACAATGGCATTCGAGTCACATATACGGAAACTTAAATGTCGATTCCAATGTTAAAACTCTTTGAAGAGGCAAGAATAATGCAT
The DNA here is from genome assembly GCA_037957365.1 of Torreya grandis. NCBI lineage: Eukaryota > Viridiplantae > Streptophyta > Pinopsida > Cupressales > Taxaceae > Torreya > Torreya grandis. The sequence continues at coordinate 4,808,295 of JARHVA010000206.1, forward strand.
CTAGGAGGTTTTCTAGCCCAAATCAATAGATGGAAAACAAACATTCATAAGGACACAACATTGTCCTAAAGCTCAGCCCCTCTTTGGTCTTGAGACAGCTATAAAAATTTTGTTACAACACTTCATTTCACAATATATACTTAGGGGTTAATTGTACCGAATAGAAGTCTCTTAATTTTGGCCTGCAATCATAATTTTGAATATGCTTGTTACATTGCAGATATTATTTTTTCCAGCTTTGTGGAAAAAGCTTCCCAAGGAAGAAGGCATGTTGTATATCTAGACATGAGCTATTATATGACATGATTTCTTTCAATCATCGAATCATGCTTTTTTTAGTTTGTCATATTAAATTGTCACCCGAGGCACTTGGGTGTTACACTTTATGTATCTAAAGTGGACCACGATGTGGACTAAGGCATCAAGCAGTTTATGAGGATTCCTTAGGTTAGATAGGGGCCTGCTCCCATTTAAGGGTAACATGGCCCAAGTTAGGGATTTATTCACAGCTTTTATTTAAATAGAGCTCCTCGCCCCGCCCTCCTCCACCACCAACTTAAGTGTCAATATCTTTTGATCTTTACACATAACCTCTTTATTTAGATAAGTATTTTCTCTGATCTTAATTTGGAAAGGCAATGCTATCCAACCCCTTAGGGTGTGCAAGTGCTAGTCACCCATTATTGTTTTAACTTGAATCTCTATTATTGTGATATTTCTCAGAATTATGTCTCTTCTGGTCTTCAAGAATTTTATTATGAAGTGTTTCTATTCCTTGTTGGTGTTATGTCTTTTTTTGTTAAGGGTAATAGGAAATATCATCAGGCCCAAATTGAATCTAGGGATGAATAGGCCTTAGTTCTGGATATGTTATTACACGCACATGTCCACCAAGTTGAGGGTCACCTTATTGCCATGTGGGGAATTGAACTTAGTCACTCTCTTTACAAATACTCCACTTTACCATTACACCTTAACCGCTTGGACTCGTTGATGTCATGTCCTGATCCTTTACATTCCACACAATTATGACATCTCCCTAGGGCGATCATTGGGCTCACATCTACCTATAGATGGTTTAAAATTTGTTATGGCCAATAAAATACAATATACCAATTTCTGCAAGGACTTCCTATTTTTCTTCTTTCCAATTTAATTTGCCTAATGCGTAAGATCGGGTTTAATCTTACAATCAAATTCCAAAACGCTACTGTTAACAAAATATCATATTTCCTTATCAACCTTCCAAAGCATTCTTTCACAAGTAATTAATGAAGCTCTTTTCTCATGAACAACAAACAAAATATCATATTTCCTTATCAACCTTCCAAAGCATTCTTTCACGAGTAATGAATGAAGCTCTTTTCTCATGAACAATGAAAGGAGTTGTTGTCAACAGAGATTTTGTCTAAGTACGTGCTACAACTAAAAAAGTGTCACGCATTAAAATGTAAATTATAAATACAAAGCATTCTTTCACAAGTAATGAATGAAGCTCTTTTCTCATGAACAATGAAAGGAGTTGTTGTCAACAGAGATTTTGTCTAAGTACGTGCTACAACTAAAAAAGTGTCACGCATTAAAATGTAAATTATATATTTATAATTTACATTTTAATGCGTGACACTTTTTTAGTTGTAGCACGTACTTAGACAAAATCTCTGTTGACAACAACTCCTTCCATTGTTCGTGACAGTTTTTTTTTTTGTAGCGCGTACTTAGACAAAATCTCTGTTGACAACAACTCCTTTCATTGTTCATGAGAAAATATAGAGAGATAGGATATCTTGGTCCATTCCTGTCTAATTATAGTTGCCCTAAACAAAAGATTAGGGAAGCTCACCAACCCAAGATTTATTGTAGCCATAATCTGGCAAAACATTGAGAAGCAACTAATGCCAAGTACCTTCTTTATTATGATAACCATCGAAGAAGTTGCACACACATCAACCTCGATCTACATGAATTGGTTTTTGTAAATCCATATCCATATATTTTACAAGAGATTTGCCTTGGTTTCCAAGTAAAATGCCTAGATAGTTTTTCATTATTGACAGGCTTGGGAACATTCCTGTTATATATTAGTAGACCTGCTACATTGGATTAAACAAATGAATGGAACGAATTCTAAAGGTCATAATTTTGTCGTTCAACAAACTTATTTAACTTTTAGTAACTCCTGAAACCCATGCTTATTACAGGAGTATTTTTTATTTAACTGTAACGTCTTTTAAACTACCACGCTGTTCCAAAGTAATATTACATTAATGGTGCATTATATTTAGTTTTCATCAACCGCACACCCAGACTTGTTCTCATCAATTGGTAGCTAAATTTCTTTAATTTTCAAGAGCTCCACGTTTTCTAGCTTAAAGAATAAATAATCAATTTTTAACCCAGTTTCTTCTTGTTCAAAATATTGAAACTCACCAATTTCCATCTCTCTTCTTCAATCCCTTCATTGGGATCACCATCTCCAAAAACAAACGAGAAGACCTGAAAATCACAAAAAATTAGATTGAATAGCACATTAGTCAAATGTAAAACAATATTCAATCTCAGTAACTAATTAACTCCAGTTGTTTCAGAAAAACCACCCTACAGATTCAAAGAAGTTCATTTCGCCTTCTTTTCTTCTCCGTCTCCTGTAGTAATATGGATCCCAGTACCTAAAAGGATTCAACAATGAAAGGTAAGGACAAAAGCAAGTAATGACAGATTAGTAGTACATGCAATCAATACTGACAGATTAGTAGTACATGCAGTAAGGATTCAAAATTGAGAAAATAAAACTTTACTATGTGATTGTACATGCATCTAGAAACAAGGGAGAAATGCTAAAATACAACCGTCTAGATGTATATCATTTTTTTACGAAAACATTGAATAGATACAAGTTGTTTTTTAGCATTGGCTCTTCGCTAAGAGAAAATTAAATAAGGCTAAATCAAAATAAATAAACGAATCAACAGGAAAGAACTCGCATCTTGCTTCTCACTAATAGCTTCAATGAAACAATTTATTTTTCATGAATCAATACAGAAAATTGCCATCCTGCCTCAAACGTTTTCCAAGTGAATGTATAAAACAAAATTATTCCTGCTAAGAAACACAACTGACATTTACATCTGAAACAAACACACTTGGTTTCAAAAATTCAACTGCAGCGAACACATGTATCCACTCCTTATAAACTAGAATAAACACACAAAACATATATTTCTCAAATATATACCTGCACGAGTAAACTGAAACACAAGACAAACGACGAATTGTAAATAACTTAAGATATCTGTCAATGGTGGGAAAAACAAAAAAGTAACATGTGTTACATTAACCATCTCCTATACCTATAGAGGCAAGCATATAGAATAATATTTAATATTGGTTTATTCATTGATTAAGCTCAATGAAAGGATATTAGCAACATACCATCATTATCATTTGATATCTTTATATTAGACTGCTTAACACCTACATACTAGTGTCATTTCCATGACTGATATGAACAGTTACCTCCTTAGTGGGAACCTGTAGAAAGCAGTGGCAGAATCATCATCCATACCTTCCAAAGGGAGTTCCTTAGAAGGCGTGTAGATAGCACTCAACTAAGGCTTCACCTTGATCAAACCCATTAAACGTCGACAGTAATTATGAATAAATATATTGTATTGGCCAACATATTTTTGTTAGCCTTGTGCCAGCGTTTTATTAGTAGTATAGCTTACTTATTGTTATGTCGGTTGTGACAGTTGGTTAACCGACAACCTTTAAGTCTTCGTGATTAAATAGCATAATATACGTCGGAGGAAGGAGCTTATATCCTGTCCTACCTGAACTGATTGATTGTACTTACTACTAAGATCTATTAGTGAGGAATACAAAGCTTCTAATTTGTAGAGACCCCTAAATGATATGTTCTGTCATTACTGTTCTATGTTTACTTCTCGAGAGAATCTAGTATCTCAATAGACTTTATATATACCACATTTTGGCATAGTTGTCTTAAAAGAACTCGGATCATACGGAAGTAGGTCGGTCTGAGAATCAATAAGATATGGAGAACTATTGGGTCAACCCATCAAAGAAGCATTTGAAACCAACCAAGAACAAGAAGAACTCACTAAAGACTTACAATACTTGTGGGACCTGTCCATTCAAACACGTGAAGGAAGAAGCCGAACGCACCCAATAATACAGGGTAAATTGGCAGTCTCAAAAGAAGTAGAGCGTCACCTCAACCATCTCCCACGACTTCTTGTCAGGCACTACATAGTATTGCAGAACCTGCATGCTGAATGTGACCAAGAGGATCACAAACAACAACTCCTACAAAGGCACACACAAAGGCAAACTCGTGAAGAGGAAGGGAGATCAGAAGACAGATGTTGATGCAATTAAACCCAAAAAATGGGGACAAAGACGACAACTTGGGAGGGCAAAGGAAATTGAAGTAAGAAGGTCGACCAGACTCTTGGAACAAGAACAACGAAGGAGGTTACAAGCAAAAACTACTTCAAAAAACCAAGAGCAGAAGTCATGGTCAAAGCCCCATCCAAGGCCAAAACCCATGCTGAAGCTGGAGTAGGTGTCAATTTCGAGACAAGGTTCTAGTGCTGGAACAATAACAAAACATCCTCCACCACTCTCAGTTACACGGTGGGAGGAGATTGACAGACATCTACCACTCCAAATACATTTGGAAAGTTCAAAGGAATCCACAAAGGAGGTAAGTTTCCTTTCTAATAAAGAGATTGAAGACAATTTCTTCACAAAATAAGAATGGACCTCTTGTGAAACTAATATCAGAGGGATCGAAAAATTATTGATTGAAAATCCAATAACAAAAACACCTAGGCAACCAAAACAAATTGAATGGCAAAGGGGGGCAAGAGCATAGAGAGGAAACCTAAGCGTGAGCAAGATAGCATACAGATAATTGGTGAAGGACACAATGAGTGCAAAGACATGTCCAAAGCAGAGGAATGTCCGACAAAGACCCTCCTCAAGAGAAAGATTATGTTCAAAAGGCCACCACAAAAGACCCCAATACCTATGAGAATGAGCACCCCAACCCCATCACCAAAAAAATAATAACCGCTGAAATTTACTGGTGACAGATCTAAGGATCCGATAGACGTCGTTGTACATGCATCACTATCCGGACTATTAATGGGCAAATAGATGAGCAGATGTGGCTAAGATGCTTCTCAACTATCCTTCAGGGCATGACCATAGATTGGTACACCGATGTATCAAGTATTGACAAAGCAATATGGGTTGCATCGAGGCAAGCATTTGAAAAGGAATTCAAACTCCTAAGGGACGACGATGAGATTGTCATAGAGATATACAACACCAAAAAAGGTAAACACAAGACAGTTTGGGCTTACAATAGGAGACTCCAGGAGTTGCTTGGTGAACTTGAGAACGAAAAGGAAGTGGTTCATTGAAGGGTTGCTTCCATCACTGAGGAAAAAAATGAAGGTTGTCCCACCTTCGTCATATGATGATGCCTATGACCACCCCAACAAAGTTCCAAGGTAATGCAAAGCATCTTCGAGTGCATCCCTTGGTGGATATAGAAACCAAGAAACAATACACAACGGTCGCACAATACAGGGAGGTGGTAGCCGCATCTAGTTCGATGAGCAAGGTGGACTGATAATCCAGTGTCAAATGTGTAACCAGTGGGGCCATTTCGCAAGAGATTGCCCCACCAATCAAATCAACACCAAACTCACATGTAGATTGTGTGGACCCGAAGATCATAAAGATGCCAATTACCCGAAGCAAGCAAATATCCATATGATCAATGTAAGAAATGAAGGGGTGATGGAAATCACTAGAAGCCAAGCAAAGAAGATAACTTACTCCGACCATTATGAAGAAAAAGAATGAATGGTTGACACAAGCACTGAGGTGGAATGAGCAATGAAGGAAGAACAAAGACATCTTGGAGAACGTACAAGTACATTGACCAGTTCGCTTATGTTCGACAAAGAAATAGTAAGACAAGTTCTATAGAGCACCGTACCCATCAAGGTGGCATATCTGCTACCAAGCATTTCACAACTCAAAAATGTTATAATCATGGATGTACAAGACAATATTCACAACATAGAGCGAGCGACACACCTTGTGTTAAGAGGAAGAACTTCAGCAAAAAAGACGAAGGAAGAGAAACATAGAGAGCCGTTGTTGAGCACCCATGTTTAGGAGATCATGTAATTGATCTGATGCTCCTAACAATTGACTTAGCTTGGCGCCCAAACCCTGGCGGCTGTCCACGTGGAGATTTTGGGCTTGAATCTGACTAATACTATTATTGATGGTGGTGCTAGTGATCGTGCTTCTAGAAAAAATGGAGAAAAGTCTCGGAGAACCCACCATATGGCCATCAACTTTCCAACTAGTAAAAGCTGATCAAAGTGGAATATAAGTGTTGGGAGTTCTAGTGGCTCAAAAGGTAATTATCCATACCCAACCTTTCATACTGAAATTTGTAGTCATCTCCAAAAAAAAAAAAAAATTGTGATGCATTATTGGGCCGAGGCTAGTTAGTAGCAGCCAAGGCATATCACAATTGTTAAAGTAGTCTACTTTCGATCGAGAACAGAGGCAAAAGATACATCATAGATCTAAAGAGTCAGACATTCAATGAGAAGGCAGCTCCATCAAATGACTCATCAAACTCTAATACGAAAGATAGTGATGAAGAACACTCCCAACATATGATCCAAAGCACAGTGGAAGCAACTGAAGTAGGACTATTGCAGTTAATTTCATGCTCTGAGGATGAAACAAATGACCTAAACAGTCTCTTCTGCTAGCGAATGGAGGACTACGAAGAATTTCAACTTCATCAAGAATGTGGAGAGAGAATAATTTGAAGGTTTCGAGGAAAATGAGCACACAATGGCAGACATCCCTCAACAAAGGGTGGGACATCACATTGAGAAGGAACTAAAGTCGATAGTTTCTAATCAAGAACCATCGTCGTTAGGCCCAACCTACCCTCTGGAGTTCACCAAGTACCAAGTAGGTGATGCACAAATAGAAGAAAAACCTACTCACCAGTTTGGAGGGGTAGAAGACATGAAATACAAAGAACCGACTATAGTAAAGATAAGCCTTGGATCTGACAAGGAACCCCAAGTGATCTTGATGGGGAATGAATTTGACCCAGCACTCAAAGCTACTGCTTTTCGGATCTTCATAGACTACAAGGATGTGTTTGCATGGACGAACAAGGATTTGAGGGGTGTACCACTAGAGATGGGTGTACATAGAATTCCTTTGGTTCTAGGAGCTTGGCCAAAGTCCAAGAAGAGATTGAGAAGATGTTATAAGCAGGAATAGTCTTCAAAGTACAAACAAGTGAGTGGGTGTCGCCAATAGTTATTAGTCTAAAGAAAGAGTCAAAATAGATAAGGATATGTGTCGACTTTAGAAGCTTGAATGCGGTAACTATCAAAGATCCATTCCAATACCGTTTACAAACTCTATTTGAGAAAGAGGTAGCCAGCCATGAGATCTATTCCTTATTGGATGGATTCTCAGGTCACAATCAGATCAGCATTGCAGATGAAGATGAGTTGAATAGCACTTTCATAGTGGAAAAAGAAGTGTGTACATATAAATGAATGTCATTCGGACTTTACAAGCTCCAACCACCTTCCAACATATCACTCTGCACATTTTCAACAAGATGGCCACGAGTAACTTCAAAGCTTTTCTTGATGAGTGGTCAATCTACAGCAGTCAAGATCTCACCTACGGGCCCTAGAAGAATGCATGAGGCAATGCAGAGCAGCAAAGTTGGCACTAAATCCAAATAACTGCAAATTCATGGTGCCACAAGGAAAACATCTAGGACACTGTTTGCAAAGTGGGACTGAATACCGATCCAACAAAGTAATGGTAATGGCAGAAATGGAGGCACCCAAGGATGTCACTGAAGTAAAATCTTTCTTGGGACATGTCCCGCTTCATAAAAAAAATTGCTCAAGCCTTTCACCCTCTGGACACTCACAAGGGAATTTCGTTCATATGGTCAAAAGAACAACAACAAGCTTTTAAGGAATTAGAGGTTTTGTTGCTAAGTTCTCCTATACTTGTTTATCCAAACCAGGATAAGGAGCTTCGTTTCCACGTATATGCTTCCAATTATGCTACTAGGGCAACATTACTACAAGTAGAAACTCAAGGGTTGGAACATCCTGTGTTCTTTGCAAGCAAACTCCTGTCCAAAACATGAAGCTTCAGGTATGTTATATGCAATACAAAAAATTCAACATTACCTACTAGCGACACCCTTCATTTTTTATGTGAATCATCAAGCACTCTTGAACTTAGTTAGCATCCTAATCATTCAAGGAAGGATATGCAGATAGTCGATGTTGTTACAGGTGTTTACATTCAATATTATTGTTAGACCAGGAAAAAGCCATGTGATTGTGGACCAACTCTTCAGAATAAAATCGGAGGAATCAATAGAGGGGGTCACTAAAGATTTTTCAGATTCCCATTTATTCCAAATTGCAATTGTACCAACACATGGTATGAGAATATTGCAAACTATTTATCTTCGACATCCTTTCCAAAGGATATGCAACCTAGAGAGAAAAAAAACTAGCACTAATGGCCCAAACATTCCAATTAATAAATGGGTTGTTATATAAGATGGGTCTAGACCATGTCTTACGTCAGTGTGTACTAAAATAATAAATCAAAGATGTACTCACAAAAGCCCATGAAGGACCAGCTGGAGACCACATGGGACCTGATGTTACCGCAAGGAAAGTACTATTGGCGGGTTGTGAACACCAACAGTGCACCATGATGTAAAGGAATGGGCAATGGAATGTAACACTTGTCAGCGTACCGGGAAGCTGTTAAAAAACGACTTTGTGCCTCTTTGGCCATCAAAAACCCATGAATTTTTTGAAAGGTTGGGCTTAGATTTCATCGGCCCTATGAGAAATAATAAAGTTCACCATTGTAAATACATTGCAGTGGCCACTAAGTACTTAAGCAAATGGGCAGAAGCAAAAGCATTGTCAGATAATAGTGTTATGAGCATGGCGAAGTTCATTTAAGAACAAATAGTTACCATAAGAACAAATAGTTACCAGATTCGGGATTCCAACGAAAATTACCAATGACAAAGGTCATTTGTCAACCATGTGATCTGGTTGATGGCCGCGGAGTTTTGTAAGTTTCATTCTCTATCAAACCCATACTACCCACAAGCCAATGGTCAAGTTGAAGCCACAAACAAAGTGTTAATATCTATTATTAAGAAGTCGTGCAGTATAGAAGGAAGTGATTGGGAAGAACACCTACATGTTGCACTGTGGGCCTATCGAACAACAAAAAAAATCACAACCAACCATACACCCAATTAATGTACACTCAAGAGGTAGTAGTCCCTATAGAGTATCTAGTACCAAGTGTACCAGTGGTGATACAAAATGAATTGGGGAATAGCGAGAGTGTACGAGAACAACTCCTTCAATTACATAAATTGGACAAATGCAAAGTATTGGCATGGTGGGCAACTGAAGTCACATACAAAAGAAGAAAATGTTGGCACCACAAACATCTTTGACGAATGAACTTTAAAGCGAGAGATCTCGTGTTAAGATATAATAGGATTAATGAAATTGAACCAACTTCGTTCAAAGTATTATGGTTGGAAACATATAAAATTATAGAAAATTTGGAGAATCGGCAGTCAAACTGGAAAATTGGAATGGGATGGCTGTCAAAGATATGGTGAACAGCTCAAAGTTAAAAGTGTATAGATAAAGGACAGAAAACACTAATGTCATTGACATTGGTTTCAAGTATATTCAGTTGACAAAGAAAGTGGTGAAAATAAAGGTATGAGCAAAGTTAATAGAAGTCATCATAAAATCAATGAAACAATTGCAAGTATGTAATTTGATTATGAAAATAATAATAAAATGTCAAAGAAATAAGCAAGCTTATAAAGGCACAACTAATACCCCATACTTCCCACAAATTTGGTCCAATCACCAAACATACCAAGCCAAATTCCTTGTTGGCGCACATCCACCTTATTCTTCCATATAAACTATGTTATCACCCACTACCATACTATCTCAACACTTTACTTCTCCACATGAACGCCCTAGCTTTTCCCTTGAAGGCCCTGATTGGGCAGGCTATCTCGAACACCCTAAACATTCAAAACTTGGCGAACGCCCTACCCACAGACTCCCTAGTTTGAATGAAATTGTTTTTGTACGCCTTGAACTTGGCGAATTCCTAGCAAAGTATCCAGAACTTGAACATCGTCCCTTTTGCAAACATTACCTTCCGCGAACGCTTTGCCCACCTCCACAAACGCCCTAAACATTATTACTACTTGAACACCCTAAGCATTCCAACCCTGTTGAACGTCATGGTTTGTCATCTTCATTGTACACCCAAACCCTACCAATTCTTCCTCAATCGTCATATGCCCTAGCACATGACATCTCTGTTCTCCCTCCATATGGACCAAGTTAGTTGAGCGTTCTGAACATTTTGTACATCCTAATTGTGGACAAGTTGCTCGTATGCCTTGTTCTGAACCTGATCATGCCCATGCTACTATACGTTGGGCACATGCTAAATCTCCTAATTTTGTTCCAACTATACAACATTTCCCAGTCCCTTGCAACCAATCACTGTACAACCTGAATTTAACTATAAAACCCAATCCTCGACTGTCACTCTCAGATTCTTCCTTATAGAGTGTTGTGAAGTTTTTCTAAGTAGTCAATACAGATACGGATATGGATACGAGATTCAGATACGTGGATACGACATTTTTTTGGGGGGCCTGGATACATATTTGGATACGGACGTACAAAAAACATATATAAAAAATTAAAAATATAAAAACTATAACCATATAAGAAATATTAACCACATAATATGCATAGAGGAAACAAAATAAGTTAAATAACCACAAAACATACTCATAATTCAATGCCAAATATCATAATATTCAATGGTCGAACTTAGATTAGTCTTATAACGAGTACATAGTGCAAATGTTATGATGTATGGACAAAAATAAAGACAAATCAGTATATTCATTGTTCACTATATTCATATTCATCTTCCGCTGCAATGTCTTCATTTAGAGCATCATCATGTGGTTTACCAATCACAAAACTGAAAAACTACCTTAAATCAACAATCATCTTCATTGCAAGCTCCTTAAACTCCTTGGTGGCAAATGGGTAGAGGTAATAGTGTAGGATTAGCAAAAGGAAGGAGTTTCAATCCTAAGTAATTGAAAATAAGAAGATGAGAGAACAAACATGCAATGAGAGGTAAAAATGCAATGAAACGTAAATATGTTGTTGTCATTGTTTTCTTTTGCTAAAATGAGTGTGAAAGCTACTTTTAGGGTTGAGAGTATACTTTTTATTTTGTTTTTTGAAGTCCATGTTTGACTTTTTAGTAAGCAAATTTTAAAAAAAAATGTTTTTTCTGCAGGATACTGGGTGGATATGAACAAGATACGTCCTGCACCCTGCGGATACGTCCCAAGACATATCCATGGCATATCCACAGGGTGCAGGACGTATCTTGCTTGTATCTATATCGTTCCCGTATCAGGCGGAGGGGGGCATATCCGGTAATGTAGGAGTTTTTTGGAGAACAGGATATGAGAAAAAATCATATTATTGCTTTCACTACCACGACACAGTTGGACAACGCAGCATACAACATTGGCTTCACTCTAAACAATTCAACTGCAGGGTTTGGAGTACATTAACAAATTCAAGGGCCCACACCAGTATCCACAAATCTGCAGCTCGAAATTTTTGGCAGGTATTTTTGGATAAATAATTCTTGTTTTGCAGCAGCAATTATAGCTGAAACAAATACAAACCCTCTAGCATCAACCACATCCCCATCTTTTATGCAGCAAAAGAATGCCTGGAGACAACGTTTCAAGTTAAACACATTGAAAAATCTAGAGAAAGTCGTATCATTCCCAAATCACTCACAGCAGCTCCAAGGACAATTCAGACATCATTAACAGTGGGTTTAGGCTCCAAACTAGTTGCTAAAGGCAACAAAAAACAGAAGGTTGTCGAACCATCACCAAAAGCTAGGGCCACTCCGAAAACACTTACATGGGAAAGCATGGCGGCAACAAAGTCATGCACATAGTAGGCCAACAAGCCCAACAACCATGAGTTGAAGCTGGCCCTACATAGGGCGGGGGTGGACAGGATTCTACAGATGCTCTATTTTTATAGTCATTAATTTGAACAATGTCTGATGTAGATGGTCTCAAGCTATGACAAAAACCAATAGGTGTTCAATTGTCCATTTCATGGGCAAGGAAGTAAAGATTACTTAAACTACCCAAGACTTTACACGTGTATTTGGGATCTCATCACATGAATTGTTGGTCAGACCCTTATGTTATTCCGGCACAGAAGGATTTTGTTGTGCAACGCCTATGTCGACCCAATCTAAAGCCGAAAGAGTGGACTTGGAAGTGGGCAAAAGGCCACCACAGCCCCAAGAAGGAATATTTGGCCTCCAGAGAATAGTTGTATCTCATAGCTGTCATCCAATGACTTTTTAGAGGCTACTCAGGCATTCGACATTGCAGTTCGGATGACAAACCACTTGTTGGGTCTAAGGAAATGCGAGATTTACAGTTGGGGTGAGTTGTTGTCTACTCATATTAAAGAGTTCCTTTATTTGTCATATAAAGGGTTTTATATGACACAACATGCTAATGGATCATTCTTAGATGCCATGTACACAGAGTCTACATTAGATGGAGACTTCACAGTGGGTAGTTCATAAGACCCAACTTGGCCTTATGTCCTCCATTGGAGCTAACGAGCAAAATCAACTCCCCAATTAAACTGATGCAGTCCAATCACTCACATACAACCCAACAGAGGTACTCCATGGGGCAGCCACTTGGTTTATCGATTACACTACATTCTCTAATTGTCAATCCAGGGTGCATATACTTTGGCAAGATGTCGGCATTGTATGTGCAACACTTGTTTCATTCAAGGGTTGAGGTGCTTAAAGGTTGCGTACAGGGAAACACACTTGCAAAATGTAAATTGCATGAAAAGAAAGTACATGAAAGTAATTTGCAAGAATTAAAATCTAGATCTATGTTTGGAATTGGAATACAAATCTTTGTTTTTGGAAGCATCCAACCCGATATTGACAAAACACACACGAATTGAAATACATAAACAGAATTGAAAGGAAACATTTATAGGAATGAAATTAATTGGAATACACACACAACAAATAGAAACTATCTAATGGATGAGGAAACAAGACTACAGAATTCGTGCGAGTGAGCCTGGCCTTGATTAGACTGGAGCTTGACTCCACTCCTTGCTTAAGACAGGGTTAAATCAAAGCAACTCTTTATTCATCCAGATGGAATTGCTACATATGCATTACAATATGATTTGAACTTGATGACAATATTGAATTATAGATTATCTTTCTACTCATTCCTTACTAATAACTTCTACTATCTCCATTACCACATACTTCACTACTAATTTTCAACCTACAACTTCTCTCTCAAATAGAGAAGACGAGGTATCATTGGAAGATTTAAAAAATATAAAGGTTATAACAATAATCTAAACAATCATGCTAAGATAGCATGATGTTGCAACAACCTTGGAATCATGTCTAATGGAGGAATAATGATGATGAGGCATTTCCAAACATTGTCTTGCATTCTCCTTGATTATAGGAATCACCATATCTGTCATTAGATGGAGGAAATTCACTTCAAACCGTCAACAGGGTATCACAGTCGTGACAGGGTGTCACCATTAGATGCTACAGGTTCTACAATTGCTACATGTTAGCTGCAATAGTTGTTATGGGTTACTTCCAAGGGCCATATCTTTCGCATATGAACTCAAAACAAGGTGCCTTATTTTTATAGTGTATAACCTTTCAAGATAAATCCAAATATGTAATAATATTCAGAATTAGGAATGACCTTGATGTTGTTTTTGTTGTTGTTCCAAAACTAGTCCAGTTTAGCCCAAAAATGCATGTAGCCACTTGCTACAGGTTGGCAGCAAACATGATGAATTTGTTTTATTCATAGTTGAGGGTATAAGACACCTTGAAAGAAATGTATTTTGCATTCTTCATTTTCCATTAATAACCCCGTAAACATTAACGCCATTAAATCATACTAATTTATATAACGATAACTAGTTTTAACCAAAACAATGTGCATATACATTATTCATATAATATGTGCGCTTGAAGGGTGTGGATAGCAACATAGGAAGGCATTTTAGGAAAGATTAAGAAGCAGGATGAGAGGCAATTCTAGGCCTCATTAGAAGCCACCTTGGAATTCTTTTAGACGACCATCCTGACCGTAGAGCTACGTCAAAGAAAAGGAGGGTGTCATTAGAACAACCAACTTTTGAGAAGAGGGGGATGAATCAAAGTCTGAGAATGATGAAGAGGAAGACAATGGGCACATTGCAGGACTCTATATTCCTACTTTCTCAGGGTTTATAGCTCCATCTGCCACCATTCCTTCAGAGCACGGGGTCGACCCTCCCTTATTTATAGGAAATGATGTCAAGACTTAGTTACAAAAACTTGGTGCACTAGTTAATTTAGGCTTCAAAGTACCCTTGAGCCCATATCAGACTCATGATCCCATTGGAGTACAACCAACACAAGCATGTGCAGTTACCTCACATAGAGTCCCATCCAACACCAAGTCTTCAAGTTCAGAGTCAAAGGCTACTAAGGCTACTGATTTTCAATTGGACAAAAGGACTATTCCAATTCCTATCCCCATCCCTGACAGTGGCAACCCCTATGAGACATTAGCTTATTTTATACAGAGGATAGGGCCCATAATGGTGGCACTTCGGGGCATTTCTAGGGTGGTCGAGCACCTTGATGTGGCTAGTGGTCCCTCACAGGTGCAGATGATATCATATGAGGCACTCTATGTCCAGAAAATTTTTGCAAGACGCGTGCCATGATAAGTTTGCATGAATATATGCCAACAAAAGTTGGCTAGAGACAAAAACTCCTAAGATGCATGAGTGTTAGCTGCCAACACCACTCCCTCATCGTTACTTTTCTAGTGCAACATGTTCTAGCTTCCTTATGCAGTATTGAGCATACTAATAAGTACCGATACTTGTTACTTCAGTCTTCTATGTGTGAACAGCATTGGATGGAAGGACTAATCAGATGGTTGCCCTATGCCACGAGTGGGAAGACAAACAGGGTATGTTTCAAGAACAACTTCACCAGCAAACACAAATCACACCGACACAAAATAAGGAACTTAGTCTAGTGAAGGCCAAGATGCAACATGCAATGCAGATGGTATAGTGTTCATGAGAACATGAACTTATGGCTACCAAGCATCTCCAACACTATTCTGCAAAAGTCTATGCCCTTCGAGTTGAACTTTGTCGACTCAAGGCCGTTGCTTCAAGCTCACCAACCACACCGCCAATTTTTCTAGGGGCATCTTCTTCTTCCCCTCCTCCTGCTTCCCCTTCTTGAGTTGATCTTGTATTGTTTGAGTCAAAAGGGACTTCAACTCTATTTGGGGGGTTAATGTAGACAGTAATTATGAATAAATATATTGTATTGGCCGACATAGTTTTGTTAGCCTTGTGTCGGTCTTCTATTAGTAGTATAGCTTAGTCCCTGTTATGTTGGTTGTGACGGTTGGTAAGCCTTCATTTTTACAATTGCTTAGGACTGAAACTCCTTCCTTTTGCTAATCCTACACCATTACAACTACTCATTTGGCACCAAGGATTTTAAATAGCTTGCTACGATGATGCTTTCGATGAAGACATTGAAGACCAATATGAATATAATGAATAATGAACATGATGATTTGTCTTTATTTTTGTCCATACATTGTAACATTTACACTATGTACTTGATCTAAGACTAATTTGAGTTTGATCATTGAATAACATGACATTTGGCATTGAACTATTAATATGTTTTGTGGTTTGCTCTACATATTGTGGTTAATTTTACTTATATGGCTATATTTTTAATATATATATATATATATATATATATATATTTGTATGGCCTTATCCAAACACATATCCAGGCCCAAAAAAAATCATCGTATCCACGTGCCCGAATCCTATATTTGTATTCATACCAATACTAGGATAGGCTACTTAGTTATCAAGTAATGAGTAGAGTTTACATGACTTAAGCTAGGGTTTATCTACCATAAATGCATGCCATTATAATCTTGGAATTCTCTCTTTAATTTTTTACTATAGTTACCAAGAAATGGGTATGGGTACTAGGAGACAAGTATGAGTATCGGTACACCACTTTTTAGAAAAATAAGAAACAGGTACAGGGAAACAAATATATATATATATACAAAAAATTTAGAGAAACATATACTATGAAATGGACATGGCACTCTAAAAAATGTAAAATACATTAAAAATAACTTTGTAAAGTAAGGAAATTAGATGTGAAAAAAAGATGCGTAATTATATTCATATTGATATTTGATATCTAGTCATATTAAGGGTTAAAAGTGAATTGCAACAAATTGAAATGCTGACAAATAGGCATACAAAAAACAAAAACCACAACTATTAACCTAAATCATATTTCATCTGATACAATAGCGTCAACCTCTGTTTCTCTCGGCGATTTCTCGTTTCTCACGAGACGAGAAGCCCTATTTTTCTTGATGATTTTTGCTGAGAAATCTCAGTGATTTTCAGCGAAAATAGTCGAGAATCCCCCATTTTTCGACTAATAAACAAAAAGCTCAATGCATTGAAAGTTAAAAGTAAACTACAGATTTTTTTATGATGATTTTCTTGTTCCATGGTTAATACGCACTAGCAGTTCGTCATTCGCCTTTTGCACAGGGCACAAACAATAGATTGTTAAATGAAAACCTGAAAACGTGCCCTCATTGCAATTTGCAGTTCGCCCAATGCCATTATTGCACTGTGCACAGCCAGCCAAGATTTGGTAGTTTGGGGCCCATTAAAAGTTTGAAGTTTGAACTTTGTAATGTCATTTTGCAACCTGCCCCAAAAATAGACAATCGGTTCACTGTTGACACTTCATAGTGATATTGTAGTTTGGACTTTGTGCATAGGGCTGTTGATTGCAGGCTTACTGCTTTTGTACCCTGTATATACTTTATAGTATAACTATATACTATACAATATATATAGTATACAATATACTTATAGTTATTTAGCTTTGAATGACAGTGAACCGTAAAACTAAATAGTAAAGCCAAGACTATAGTTTTATAGTATTTGGCACACTGCAATATACATAATTGATAATTTGAATCTTGATAATACAATTACACAGTGGGACAATATACTCATTGACTACTTTGCAGACGGTAAAAATTTAAAAACACAAACTACAATTTCATATTATTTGCATTGCAATTTTGCCATTTGCAACTAATGTTCATTGACAGTTGAAGTTTGAGATCGAGAATAGTGCACAACTCCACTGAGAGCCTGGCAGCTTGCAACACACAACGTACATCATAGAGTTAAATTCCAAGTTTGTTTTTTTTTTCATTATCTTTCTAATTTTTAACATAAAATTTGAAATTTGAAATTTTTAATCATGATCGTTGAAATTTTATTTCTACATTCCAATTATATTTAGATTTTAGATTCTAAAAGACTAAAGTCTAAAACATATATATTTTTTTATATAGGGTTCAAGTTTGTTATTTAAAAATGACATCGGGATCGACATCTGATTTCACAGGTCCTATTCGCAGTAAGCATACGTCTAATGACCTTGGTTGGAAGCATTGTGAATGGACAAAAGGCAATTGTGTAATATGCTTCAACTATTGTGGAATGAAGATGAGTGGAGGTCTTTCTCGCCTGAAAAATCACATTGCACGGTTGGCACGGAATGATGTGGCAGTGTGCAATCAAGCACCACTTGAGGTTCAGATAGAGTTGACTATTTGTATTGCAATGAATGCGAAAAAAAAAGAGAAAAGAAGAGGAAAGGCAATGTACTTGCATTCCTAATGAGTAGGAGGACAGCGAGAGACAATAGTGACATTGAAGGCCATTCTATTACCCCAGCTCCACCATGTCATAGTCAAAGACAAGGATCATCCATTAGTGCTAGTTCGGCTACTTTTTTTGTTCCTAGAAGTAGCCATGGGTCACAACCTTCGTTGGAAAGCACTGCTTGAAACAAAGAATTGCAAAATGAAGCAAGAATAGTTGCAGTAAATTTTTGGTACTACAACATACCTTTCAATGAGGCAAAAAGTCCATATTGGAAGAATTTGGTCGCTGCATTGACCATTGTCGGGAAGGGATTGGCCCATTATTGGAGGATTCTGTGAGACACACAAGCCCTTATAGAAGACCAAAAAAAAATACGGTAGAAAAAGAGATGAACCATTTTATCTGATGGGTGGATGGATGGAAAAAACCACACACTGATTAACTCTTTGGTGGCTTCAAGTGGGCAGCTGGTCTTCTTGAAGTCAATTGATGCCTCTCATTAAGTAAAAACAACGAACACTTTATGTGACATGTTGGATGAAGTGGTGATGCAAGTAGGTGTGCAAAATGTTGTTCAAGTTGTGATGGACAACGCAGCCGCATATGTAGCAGTAGGCAGACTTCTTGAGGAGAGGCACCTTACACTTGTTTAAACCCTTAGTGCGGCCCATTGCATTGATCTTTTGCTCGAGGACATAGGAAAGTTCTCATGGGTGAAAAGTGTGGTCGATGAGGCCAAAAGTATCACCAAGTTCATCTACAATCACGCTTGGGTACTACAGTTAATGAAAGAGCACACTAGTGGAAAGGAGCTTGTGCAATCAGTAGTCACACAATTCGCCACAAATTTCCTCACATTGCAGAGCATTGCGGCCTCACTAGCATACCTTAAGTTAATGGTGGTGAGTGACCGGTGAGTGGGGTCTCCATATGCTGCTGAGGAAGGCGTAAAGCTCGTGAAAACCATTTTTTATGAGGTCTTTGAAAAACGCATGGAGGAAATCATTAAGGTAACCTTAAAGGCTTAAACTTAATTATTATTTTTACTTATCGTTTATTTTTTATAAAAAAAATCTTAATTTTCATTTTAAATTTGTGTATTATTTTGTTTTAGGTGTCAGAGACTTTGGTTCGAGTTCTTCGGTTGGTGGATGGGGAGAGAAACCCAATGGGTTGTTTGTATGAGGCCATGGACGTGGCCAAGAAAGCCATAGCCAAATATTATGGGCATAATCAAAGAAAATATGAACCCATATGACGCATAATTGATCATAGATGGAACAAGACGCTCCATCAACATATTCATGCAACGGCCTACTATTTGAATCCTAAGTTTTTCTATTCCAATTCATTTAAGGCCGATGAGAAGGTCACAAATAGCCTCATTACATGCACAGAGAGCATGATCTCTGATGATGAGACTAGAGATGCAATTATTGATGAGCTACAGATTACAAGAATACGATGAAGAGACTGTTTTCTTCAGCTCTATGCATTAAAAGAAGAAACACATCTCGGCCAGGGAAACCAAATAAAACAAATTGAGTCATTTGTTTATTCTTTCTAGTAGACTTATTTCATTTATTCAAGCCTAGATAACTTACAAAATTATAAATTTCCTTTTTGCAGATGTATGGTAGGAAGATTATGATGCAAAAACACCAAATCTTCAAAGGCTAGCCATTCGCATTTTGTGTCAATTGTGTAGTTCTTCTGGGTGTGAACGTAATTGGAGCATATTTGAAGTTGTTCACACAATGAAGCGCAACAAGTTGATGACACAACGCCTCAATGACCTTGTCTTTACACAATATAATCTTCGTCTTTGTGTGAGACAAGGGAGGGGCAAGATAACTATGATGTTATTGACTTGGATTAGATCAATCCATATGATGACTGGATCGTTGATGATGCAGAGTCAGAGCCCATGTTTACAATAGAGGAGATTGCAGATTTAGAGAGGGAGGTAGATGAAGCAATAGCATATGGGGTAGCAGAGGTATCAAGAGGCGTTGGTGTGGATCTGGATGATACATTTGGCTATGCTAACGATGTTGGCATTGGAGAGGAGGAAATTTTAATTTCCACTTCCATTAGGTAGCCACATCAAACTTATTCTAGGCACTAAAGATGAAATATAATATGTATATTTGATATTTCATGACTCTATGAGCATTGCAATTTGTAACTTTGTACTTTGTAGTTTTGCAACTTTGTAATATTGTTACTATTGTACTCTTTTTTTATCTCACATTGATAGAAAATATACTTATGGTCATATGGCATTCATTTCTCATGTCATTTAACAATGTTTTACATTGAATTTAAGTTATTTTATGAATTTATATGTTTTTTAAAGTAGCAATAAAGTTGCCGAGAAATTCCCAAGATCCAAGATATGGTTCAAACTTTTCCCTCCCGAGAATTCGTCGAGAACGAGATTTTGAACCATGGTGTCAACTGCCACATCAATTAAGTCCTCTAGGTCCTCCACCAAGATGCTCTCTAGATATGCAGCACTCTCAAGTTGTGGCTCCTCTACATGTAATATAACAGGGGGAAAATCACTGAGGCCATTTTTTCCAAGGATATGTCTGTTGCAACATCAAGTGAGATTTAGTCCCATTTTGCTAGAGGACTTTCCTTGTACCCTAGGTCTACATGAGAAAGAAGACGAAATGTGTTATGAATGTACACCAAGGGTCTCTGCCTTCTTTGACCCTAAATGAATCATTTTCAATGAATGAATAAAACCGTAAGTGCTCCAATTTCTATCACAAGATGATGAACTAGCTACTTGTGAGAATAATTGTATTGCAAATGATTGCAATACAGGGGCTTCATTGCCATACTTCCACCACCTTTCTTTTGGGTCCTTCACATGCTTATCATAAAGAGCCTCCACTATAGAAAACTATTTGTGGCCATGTGAAAACATGTTCCACTAAGTCCTGATAGAAGAAGCCTCCTATCCTCAACCATAAACCTTTCTCACTGCAACCCAAAATTCTTCCATTACTTCTTTATCCTCATTGGAGCCATCTTCTTGGTGACTTTTGTGTTATATCACTTTGGATTAAAAGTGTAAACAGCGCAATGTAGAGATGTATTAAGCTTGTTTTATCTTCCATGTACCTTTTCTTTAATCAAAGGATATAGAGAAGGATCCCTTAAGTATGTGATTTTTCTTATTCTTTCTCTCACAATCAATTTCTTCGTAAACCTCCCCCAAACATGGCTTGTTTGAATTAAGGAAACAAATTACCTCACAAATGCACTGAATGAAGTCAACAAATTTTACATTAGCCTAAAAATGGTTATCAAGGTCCATTTGTGTCACCTCAATTAACATCTTTGATGTGGATTGTCTCCAAGTTGCCCATGCATCACTAACTACAATGGAACATAAGGCCCCTTTGACAACATAATGATCAAAAAGTATGAAGAAAGAAGAAAACCATGTATCTTCAAGTTTGAGAAGTTCCAACTTGACAAATCTTTGATTAATAGCCTACGTGTGGTGATGATTGCATATGTACTTTTGTATTTTCCTTCCCTTTTCAATAAGCTCAGAAATCCACTAAACACTACCAATGTCTTTGAGTGCATTATTCAATGCATGCACACAACAGGGTGTCCAAAATAATATTTATATTTTTTTTACACAAATAAGTCCGTTGTTTTACAAACCGAGGCAGTGTCTGTAACAACATGTGATGCCACCACCTCAATTGCATCACATCGTTGGTTCTAAAGGAACTCTGCATTTTTCTATTGTCCCAAACAATCGATTACCTTCACAAAATAAGGGCCTTTGGAGCAAGTTACCATAATGTTCAAAATATGATGGTTTCTAGTATCAGTCCAACCATCCATCACAATATATCCTTCTGTAGACCACACTCTTTTGATTGGTGTAGTTTGTTGCTCTATCCTTGTTTTATCTTAGTCAATATGACTCATACGAAGCTTCTCATATCCAGGGGATTTATACCCCACCAACCCATTGCTAATCGCATGAACCATCTCCTCATAATGAGGTGAGCGAGCAACATTGAATGGTATTCCATTCGCATAGAATAAGCATGCAAGCGCAACATCAACTGCATCTCAACCATGCACATCGAACATGTTTCCGATGGGGTTTGAACTGCCAATGTGTGTTCTCTTATGAGAAGACCCCACATCCTCTACCCCATGTCCAGAAGACACATCTAGCTCTACTGTTCTTGCGATTGTTATGATAGGATGACTCTGAGTTTGATATATGGTTGAAACATGAGAGTTTAAAGGAGTCACTTTGCCTTCGGCGCTTTTTTGTTCCCTCGTCTTTTCATATTGCGCTTCCTCATTCAGGCAAGATTCAACCCCTTTTCCCAATGTTCGAAAAAAATGAGCTTCACCCTTGTGTAAGTGCTCTGAAAGGGCTTCCCACAAAGTTTATAGGTGATCCATGTTGTTCCATCATTCCTTTTGCAAATGCAATCGCAATACTTCTAAAGCGGATATGGTGCTTATTTCCTTCCCCCTGACATTCTGACCCAAAAAACTTTTTAAAAAATAGTAATTATAATTTAAAATTTAATAAAAAAATATCAAAACAAATGACGTTAAAATTTAAAAACTTTAACTAAAATTAAATATTATTTTTAAATTAAATTAGAATAAAAAATTAAATAAAATGCCAATGAGATGTGGTTGAGTTGGTTAAGTGGCTTGGTTGTTTCAAGCCCCACCTAGGTTCAAATCTTTGGAAAGGCATATGAGGCCAATTGTGGTCGTTGGTTGTATTCTCGGGGCCATTAATGGCCGTTGATTATTCTCAAGGCCGGTGGTGGACGTTGTTGGCAATAGTTAGAATACATCTGGAGTATCTGGTAAACAAGTGGTATGCAGGTGTTCAATAAATTACATGGGTATCTAGGGCTCCGACTGTGTCCCAAACCGATCCACGCTCCGATCAAAAGTTGTTATCAATCAAATAAATAAATAAATAAAATGAAATTTTCTTCAAAAATAAATATGTTATATTCCAAATAAATTAGACTGTTTCAATAGAGCGGCGGAGGGATGGAGAAAGGAAGATCAAAGAAAAACCCTGAAACCCTAACATTCTCAATAGGGCTGGGGTGCCGACAACCCAAAGCAGGGGCTCAAGTTTCTGTCCAAGACGTTCATCTAACTAAGAAATGGATCGGGTTTTCGACCAAAACAGGAACAAAAGAAGGGGAGGAGCAGCCTCTTTCTACTTCAAGGATGGCTTCGGAGGTCCCGGCAGGGGGCCCTAGCCTCATGGATGGTATGCATGGAGGGAGCAGATCTTCAAAACCTGCTCCAAACCAGTTTGAGTTGATTTTGCCTAATCAGGATGGCCCCTCAAATGAAAATCCTATTTATAGGGAGAGTTTGAAAATTGACGAAGATAGAGAGTTCGTCTGGGAGACTATGGAGCTCACTCAAGCCATTTCTCACCTGGAATCACAAGCCCTGATTGGTAAGTTTTCGGGTAAATGGCCGGTTATTGGGGAGATTGAAGACTGGATAGCTGCAAACTGGGGTAAGAATCTCGAGATTAAATTTCTGCCTAAAGGTTTTTTTCTATAATTTTGCCCAACCAAGACAGTCGTAATGTGGTTCTATGGAAACCCTTTTGGGCCCTTCATGGGGCAGGTCTTTGGTTACAACCTTGGAAGCCCAACTTTGATGCAACCTCTGAGCACCCGAGAAATGTTGTTACTTGGGTTAGGCTTTATGGTCTCCCAGTGGAATACTGGAGCAAAGAATGTCTTACAACGTTGGGAAATTTATTGGGCTCTTGTGTTGAAATAGATCCGAAAACTGAGGAAGGTTGCTTAGCATCCTATGCTAGGATTAGGGTTTTATTAAATCTATCTAAAGCCGTTCTAGCCAAAATTTTGATTAAATCTCAAGGTTGAGCATGGAATCAAACTGTGGATATCGAAAAATATCCCCTTCTGGTGTTTCAAGTGCAGAAAAGCAAGGCATATCCAAAAACATTGCACCAATAAAGGTGCCTTGAATCTTTCAACCCCTGCTCAACATTCAAACCACGCAAGACCGTCGTCCTCCCTTGATTTTTGCGGAAAAAACACAAGGGCTTTTTGGGCTAAAAAGACTCGGGATCTTAAGAAAAATAAAGGAATTTCGGACTCGTCGATCTTAGCTAAAGAAATTTCATCTTCCTCTTAGCCTCTGAAGACGGTTTTTCCCTCCCCTCGGGTGTCTCCCTGGTCGGAACGCCCTTCCTCCAGAAATAAAAAGGTGGATATTCTAGAAACGGAAGCATTATTGGAGAAGCTAGGCATGAAGGATGCTCTGTCTCCAAATACTATGATCAAAGGATGTGATTTCATCTCAAAACAATCTCAAGCCATCAAAGAAATTATTTAGCATTCGGAAGGAAACCTGGAAAAGAAAAATGTCTCTCCCAACAAGGAGGGTATGAAACAGGAGGATAATCCGATGATTGAAGCTCTTCAAAGTGATTCGGAGATTGAAGAGTCAGAATCTGAAGAACTTTGGCCTAGAGAAGAACTATCTATCGCGAAGAAGCATACGAATCAAAACAAGTCAGACTATGGTACTGGTCTAAGACGAGGTAGGAAAAACAAGCATGTTATTGCAATGGAACAGATTTCCTGTAGTAAACAAGGTACCTTGACTAAATTTTATAATTCTGAAATCTGGGAGGTGAAAGAACTCCCATAGAATTCATGAAAATTCTCTCTTGGAATGTTAGGGGCTTTAACAACCCTAACAAAAGGCGTTTAGTAAAACGGCGCCTGTCTACTGAATGTCCTAATGTAGTGTTATTACAAGAAACCAAATTAAATGCAAAGGAAGCCCGTTCCTTGCTGCGTCTTGGCTGGAAACGCTGGAATGGTTCTTTTGTTGACGCTGTTGGGGCCTCGAGAGGTCTAGCTATTCTCTGGGTGCCTTATAAAATTAAGGTGGATATGCTCGAATTTCGTTCTTATTGGCAATTCTGTCAAATCTCTTGCATCCTTTCTGATGTCAGTTTCTTCTTATGTAATGTTTATGGTCCTAATGAAAAGTCCACTAAGCTTCAACTGTGGGCAGAACTCACAAACCTTTGTGGTCATTATGTGAATTCTAAGATTGTCTTTGGGGGGGACTTTAACGCCATTCTTCACCAATCAGAAAACATTGGGGGTAATCGGTTAGGTCCTTTGGGGAACTATGATTTTGCTCATTTCATTGTTAGCAATGAACTTTTAGACTTGCCTCCAAAAGGAGGAACCTTCACTTGGAGTAATAAAAGATGTGGAAACCAAAATATTCGGGAAAGCTTGGATAGATTTCTTGTGTCCAACTCCTTGATGGCGCAAAATTGGTTGACGAAATCTTTCATAGTTTCCTTTGTGGGTTCTGATCATCTTCCAATTGTGCAATCTGTTTCTTTGGATAATCCTCCTCCTTACCATCCATTCAAATGGGAAAAGATGTGGCTTAGGGATCGCTCTCTTTATGGGCTTGTGGAAAACTGGTGGAAGCACTGCTATATAAATTCTCATTCTCCTATGTTTCATATTGCTAAAAATCTCCAAATTACCAAAGGTCAACTAAGAGAGTGGAATATCAAATGTTTTAAAAATCTTTTTCAAGAGAAAGTTAAGAGTGGAAGCAGAATTGGATAATCTAAGTCACTCTGTCTTTCAAGACAAAATGGATCAGGTTTCTTATTGGAAAGAGAAAGCTCTGTTCGCTGAATATGAAGAATTACTTTTAAGGAAAGAAATCTCTTGGAGGCAAATATCCAGGACGGAATGGTTAAAAGAAGATAGGAATTCAGCCTTTTTTCATAAATCGGTCAAGATCAAAGGAAACTCCACTCATATTTCTCAAATTCGTTCGTCTGATGGTAATCTCCTGACTAGTGTCCTTGAAATCAAAAATGAGGACGTTAGCTTTTTTGAGGATATTCTCAATAATGCTGATTTTTCTGATCTTCAATCGCAACATCATAACCTCTCCTTCATTCCGAGGTTGGTCTCTCCTGATGATAATAAAAAGTTCTTGCCCCCTTTCTCTATGCAAGAAGTAAAAACCACTGTTTTCTCAATGGAAAAGGATAAGGTCCCTGGTCCCGATGGTTTTCCAATTGATTTCTTCCAATCTTTCTGGGAAATTGTGGGAGAGGACGTCCTTATGATGGTGGAAGAATCTAGAAAAAGAAATAAAGTTTTCGCTGATCTAAATGTTACTCTTGTCTCTCTCTTCCCTAAAGGAGATTCACAAGAATCCTTTAATGATTTCAGACCCATCTCCTTGTGCAACATAGTTTATAAGATCATTGTTAAAGCCATGGCTCTAAGACTCGAGAAGTTACTAGAGATCTTGATTTCAAAAAAATGGGCAGGGTTCGTCCTGGGTAGGAATATTCAAGGAGGAGTCAATATTGCTCATGAAATCATTCATTCCCTCTCGGTCTCGCATAGGAAAGGTATGTTGTTGAAATTGGATATCAGTAAAGCATATGATAGAGTCAATTGGCGTTTTCTTCTTAAAGTTCTGGAGAAATTCGGCTTCTGTAAAAAATGGTGACTGGATTTTTAGCTGCATATCCAATCCCAAATTTTCCATGCTGGTGAATAGAAGCCCAGCAAGTTTCTTTCAAGCCTCCAAAGGTCTTCATCAAGGGGATCCTTTATCTCAGTTTCTATTTATTTAGTGGCTGAAGTCCTTGGTAGAGCTGTGTCTAAGGCTAAGGAGGGTGCTTTGCTACATGGAATCCAAGTCTCCATTGGTTTGGCGGATTTAACTCACCAATAGTTTGCTGATGATACCTTTCTTTTCGGTCAAGCTTCGGTTCGAGAAGCTCAGAGCTTCAAGGATATATTTTCTAGTTATGAAGCAATGTTTGGTCAGATGATGAATATAAGAAAATCAGAGATTTTTTTCTTAAACTACTCTGAGCAGATCCAACAAGTGACATCTCTGGTGCTAAGTTTTAATATTGGTAAACTTTCGTCAAAATATTTGGGTGTGTAATTGTTCTCCGACAACTCGCGCTCTGTCCATTGGGAGGGTTTGGTCCAAGCTTTTAAGAATAGGCTGGCCTCATGGCAAGGTAAATGGCTCTCTTTCGCTGGCCATATTACCCTCACCAAATCGGTCCTCAACGCGCTTCCAACTTACTATTTTTCGGTCCTTCAGCGTCCAGGGCACATTGTTTGAGAGTTAAATCGAATTATGAAGAACTTCTTGTGGCAAGGAACTCATAACCAAAAGATCCCATTGATGAAATGGGAAAAGGTTTGTAAAATCAATAAAATGGGTGGTGCTGGAATCAAAAATTTAAACCTTCAAAATCAAGCGTTGGGTGCTAAACCAGTCTGGCTTATGGTGTCCAAACCAGAGGCCTTATGGGTCAAGGTGCTGCGAAGTAAATATTTATATTGAGATGACCCCTAGAGCATTATTTCTATAGCAAATCCTCCCCAAGGTTCTTACTTATAGAATTTTCTCCTTAAGTGCAAACCCATTATAGTGAATCATGTTTCTTGGACCAATAATAATGGCAGGACTGCTAAATTCTAGGACGATTCTTGGAATGGCCATAAACCCTTGGTTGAGATATAGTCATTGAGGGATGCTAAGCGTATTCTATCTTTGGCTTGGGGCTCTTTGGTGGCGGATTACTTCATTCCTCAGGACAATTCAAGACTGATTTGTTGGGCGTGGAAAGACCCCAAGGGATTGGGTATTCCTAAGGATCAGGGTGTTTATCTCCTAGAATGTTTGAAATTGAGAAAGATTTTCCCAAATGAAGAAGCTGACAATCTACATTGGACTGAGGCTAAGTCGAGTGGTTATAAGGTTAGTCTTGGGTATCAAATGGCCGATACCATGGATGAACTTATGTCTTGGACCCGTTTTCTTTGTTGGGATAAATATGGTTTACAAAGAGCTGGGGCCTTTGCGTGGCTAGCAGTTCAAGATAAAATCTTGACCCAAGATAGGCTCTCGAAGATGGGTGTCTGCAGTCCATCGTGGTGTATTCTTTGCAAAGCCAATGAAGAAACAACAAATCATTTACTGTTCCCATGCCCCCTGGCAACTTGCTATTGGCAATGGCTCTACACCAAACTGGAATGGCCCTGTGCCTGGACCCGACCCCGATCAATGCTAACGGCTTTCTCCTCATGGCCAATTGGGGACCTTAAAAACTCCCTTTTCGGATTGTGGCGTGCTAGTCTGGCTATTTTGATCTGGTTTTTATGGAAGGATAGAAACTCACGCATATTCAAAGGTAAAGAAAAGCCTCTTACTAAGATCCTTAGAGATATTGAGATTGCGATTTCGGAGGTCATTTCTTCTCAGGTTAAGAGATGCAAAGAATTTCTTTCTAGCTGGGACATGAGGATGGCAGCGAAATGGAATCTGATCTCCATCCCCCCCATTAATGGGTCAACAGTTATTGGTAATAAGGATAGAACAAGGAAGCAAAAATGGACTCCTCCCCCGGGGTGGTTTAAACTCAACTTCGATGGTCCTGCTCGTGGTAACATAGGCGCATCGGGGTGGGTTGCATCATCTGAGATTGTTGTGGATCTCTGATCCACGTCATGTCCAGGAAAATTTAGGACGGGTCCAATAATGAAGCGAAAGCTCAAGTGCTGGCGAGTGGCATTGAATTGGCCATCCAGTGTGCGATTTCGAATCTGATTGCTGAAGGTGACTCTCAAGTGGTCATCTCGGCCTTGGAAAAAAAAGAAGCTAACTCCTGGCATCTAGAGAATATTTTGAAGAATACTTGGAGGAATTTGGATGTTTTTTCTTTGGTGGAGTGGAAACATTGTTATTGGGATGCAAATTCGGCTGCGGACTTCTTGGCAAACTGCGGCATAGATCAAGCAAAGATGTGTCGTGTGGATAATGTCTAGGATGCTTGGGAAGATTTCCCATCTGCATTGACGATTGATTTTAGTTAACTCTCGTTCTAATTTCTATTTTGTATTGCTTTGATTCACAAAGCAATTTCAAAATCTCTAGCTAATTAAGCGGTGATCTATCTTTAGAGAGTGGGTGTCGTTTAAATCTTTCGGGCTTTTCAATCTAGCGCCACCTTTCATTATTGCATGGCACACTTGGTGTTTATGAAGAGATTCGGATGGAGGATTGGCATTAATGAAGTATGGAGGTTATTATTGGTTGGATGGACGGCATCCTATGGCACGAGGGAGCCTAGAGGATTCCCTCGTGCCTCTTTAAGTTTATCGCCACGTCGATATTCAAGCCTTGTGCTCGCGGATTGTCATTTGCAGTGTGTTGTGTCGTGTTCGGTTGGGCGGAACATGGAGAGTGCGAGCGAGATAGCGATTGCAACTGCATGCGTTTATGGCGCGAGTGATGTCAGAGAAATGGCATTTGATGGCCAAATCTCTCGTGCTCGCCTCAAGAATATCTTTTGGATGCCAACGGAAGAAATACATGGCGTAATTATGGACATCCTTGGGCAAGATTTTCTAGTGAAGGGGGTGAAAAGTGCGGCAATTTTCACCTTGAATCTCATGTTTCTAATATCTAACGCTGAAGTTGTGGCGAAGGTGGTGGTATTCTATGTTCATCCAGAGTTTCATGTTGGTCTGGTAAAAAAGATTCTACTGCGTGACCTTACTCTACCAAATCTGTCGTTCTCTGGGCAAGATGGTTTAGGAGTGGTCCCGACTTCTACCTTTAGGGCCCTTGAGTCGCGATTTACAATCCTCTTAGGTTTTGTGGAGAATTTGCAAAAGGTGATTTTATCGGATATGAAAATTGGGAAATTTGTTTCTTTGTCGTTTATGTCATAGCTAAAAAGCCCAATTCCGAAGTTGGTCCGGCTGTGGGACTATCGGCACGAGCAGAGGAGAGTTGAGGCAGCCAGAAAACTGGTAAGATGGGTACTCAGAGGCAAGGTGGTGGCGTCATCGTGCTATAATACTGCGATGGTGGAGGAAAAAGGGCCTGATACACTGGAGGGCGTCATTCACTTAGTGTCGTCTTCGTCTGGGGGAAAAGAGTTGTTGGAACCTGTCAAAGAAGAAGTTGCTATTATGGAGGAACCAATTGGTGATGGACAAGAAATAGTGCTCCTGACAGATACGGACGATGAGGTCCTGGCGGGTGTAAATGTCTAAAGCTGGTCGGTTTCAAATCCTGGTCCTGCCTAGTTTGTTGGTTATCGGTTCCTTTTTGTTTTTTGTTTTTGGGACCTTCTGTAGAGTGCCCGTGTTCGTATGGGGTTCTACATAGGTTGTAATTAGCCAATGTTTTTGCTTTTTCTCTTCTTTTGGTTGGCTTTGTGTCGTGCCCTGTAATACTTTTTCTTTGCAAACTGGAGGCCCCATACAAACCCTGTAATGATCTAAAAATAAAATAAAATTATAAATTTAAATAGTTGTATTGGATCTCACCTTCAAACCCTTCTAAATATGTCCAATATATCCACCAAGAAATGTGCCCTCCAAATCTTCTAAGCTTTCTCTTCTTATCCAAAATTGCATACAAGAAAAATTGAGTGTTTAATCCTTCCGTAACTCTTTGAAATTAGCAAATTTTAGTAAGGTGTTAGGCAAGGACTAGTAGAGGACAAAGAATGTTTTGTAAACATACCTAAGATATTACGATATATATTAGGGTTATCGAGTAGCCGACATGTTGTGTGCATAACCCTAGGTTGGTAATTACCATGTTAGTACGACAACAATTTGACTAAATGAGCTTTTGTTAAGTCTTTGTTTACACCTTTGGGAGGTTCACCCAACTTGAATATTGAGAGTTGGTTGGCTATGACATGGCTTTTGCCAGACTTGAGAACAATCTTGAATGTGAACTCTTGTAGCAACAACAACCATTTGCTTATTGACCTTGGATAATATGTGTGTTCACTATGTACAACAAAGCTTGATGATTCACATAAAATGTGAATGGAGTTGCTAACAAGTATTGTACACCATGCCAAGAGCCTTGCATTTTGCAGTGCTACATTTTTTCTCTACATTAGGCAATACACGACTAGCAAAGAACATAAGGTGGTCCAACACATGAGTTCCCACTTTTGCAGAAGTAGCACCAATGGCATAATTGGAAGCATCAACATGTACATAAAATTCTTTGTCCCATTCTGGATAGAAAAATATAGGTGAACTAATGAGGCTTACCTTAGTTCATTTAATGCTTGCTCTAGTTCGTTGGACCATACAAGTGAAGCTCCTTTCCTTGTTAGTACATCTAGTGGGTGGGAAACTTGGGCGAAATTATTAATGAAGCGTTGGCATTATCCAACACAACCTAGGACTTTATTCCCATGAAGTCTTTGGTTGTTTCCATTTCCACCACAACCCATATCTTATCAGGGTCTTTCTTTTATGCAACTTTGCACACAATATGGCCCAAAAGTTTACGTCTTGGCACCATGAACCTTACACTTCTTTGGGTTCATTGCCAATTTCGCTACTTAACAATGTTGCATGCACTCTATCAGGGCTCGTAAGTGAGACTCTTCGCTGTTATAAAGGGACCGATCATCTTGCATCTTGTAAGTGAGACTCTTGGCTGTTATAAAGGGGCCAATCATCTTACATCTTGTAAAAAATATGCAAGATAATTCATTGGAAGGTAGCTGGTGTGTTATAATATCCAAACAACATCAATTGTATGCGTAGACTCCATCTTCCACTATAAAAGTGGTATTCATCTTGTCTTCTTCGACAATGTTAATCTGGTTGTACCGAGAAAAGCCATCCATAAAGGAATAAATTTCATGTCAATCTACGTCTTCAAGTATGGACATCATGAATGAAATGGAAAATGGGTCCTTACTGGTAACTGTGTCTAGACTTCTGAAGTCAATGCAGAATATGATTTGTCTCGATCCTTTTTCAAACTGATCACTATTGAGGACACCCATTCACTTGTTTCCACTTTAAAGATGATTTCTACATCGAGCATCTTGTCATATTTTTCATGTAACCTAGTATCAAAACTCTAGTTCATTCTTAATGTTGTCCTCCATGCAGGTTGGGCTTTTGGTACAAGATAAATTCAATGTATGCACGATGCTAACAACACTCCCTTCAAGTCTTTCTATGTCCAGAAAAAAATCCTTATAATCCATGACGATCCTAAATGTTGTGGCCTTCAATATAGGATCCCAATCATCACTGACCTTTGATTATTTGGGGGTTTTTCTTTGACCCCAAATTCACCTTAACAGTGGTGGGTTATTTATACATCACGTCTGCTACACTCCCAAACTGGTGAGCAAACTTCTCATCCCTACTACACTCCCAACATGGTGAGCAAGCTTCTCATTCAACTTTGCATCACCAACTTTAGATTTTGTGAACTAAAGAGGGTAAACATGATGCAATGTTTTCGGTTTGGAAGAACTTGGCATCATCAGCTTGTTTTTCCATTCACCTTTCACAAGCCTTCTCCTTTCATCTCCATAATCTTAATAAAATTGTAATCACAGAGGAACACTTCATAGTCTTACATTTTCCAATGGAAAAGACAATTGATGGAATTTGTCTCATCTTTGAAGCATGATTGTAGCTCCAAGATTCCTTCCATGTTCGACTCCATATTATCTCAGTTTCCATCCACAGAGCATTCCTCTTCAAAGTCCAAGTTATATTAGGCTGGTTCTTCACTTACTATATAATTCTTTCAGTCTATCAGAGAGTAAGTGTTTCTTCCAGTTGTGGTCTGATTTGACTGCTATCAGGCAGCCACCATCCAACAATGCATCGTAGGCTTTCCTCTGCAAATGAGATTATTACAAAATTTAATAATGGCCTTCTCACTAACGCTCTAGCCTCAACAAGTCTCTCGTCCTCCATTCTCGGGTTGGGGTATATGGAATTATTTGCCATTACTTCTTCAGATAGTTTGCATTGTTGTGATTCAGCTATGTTAATCATGTTGATGTTTGCTTACCCACACCATCTAAAGAGAAGTCCAATATTAATTTGATTTGTGGGGCAATCTCTTGCAAAATGTCTCCACTTGTTTACACTTTCGGCATTGCACAATCAGTTATCCTAAATCTGACTTCCACCTCCACTAGTATTATTCCAGCATCCATTATTATTTCTTTGATTAAAAAAACTCCCACAAGACAGGCTCTTATTCTTTTGAGGCTTATTCAGGTAGTCAGTGGTGTCGATGGCTTCCTTTGTCTGAAGAGTACTTGGGCACTTTTGTTCAATTGTACTAGTAATCTTTGACTGAATGCCCTGTAACTTGAAAAAATTTGCATAGCATCTTCTTTAGACACTTGGCCTTGGTGTGACCTACTCTTTTATAGTCAAGTCACCAACAATACTTCCCCTTCTTTCAAGGGGTGCATTCAAGAGGACGTGTCACATCAAAGTGATAGATCATGTCTCTTGGTAGCAATGATTGATAACTAATTAGGTTTAGAACATGCCCTCTCATGCAGGAAAGCTACAAACTCGAAGCATAACATCACTTAGAAAGGTTTTATTATTATGATGAAAGCATAATATCTCTCCTGTATGTGGTTTTATGATTTATCCACACACTAATTTGCAATATTAGCATTTTAATTTTCTCCGTTAGTTTTAGGATCTCATCATTTCGCTTTTCTGATTCAACCTTTAATGATCCAAATTCTTCACCCTCATTGGAATGTTTTTTAAACCATCTTCCTAAAAAGATTCCTTCAATCTTATCCCAAGTTAAATCTTTAGTAAGTCCAATGTCAAGGCTAATCCACCAGTGATATGCCTCCCCTATAAAATAACAATATATCGAACATCCAGGAGCAAATGAATTTCATTTGAATAAAGTCCACCAAAGTTCTGCATCTTTGACTCCTAAAAGTTCGATATTGTACTATTCTTTTCAGAAATTACATTTACTTCTTGGCTTGGTTTAACAATGTCAATATATACAATCTAATAATAATTTTTTCTTTCAAAAATGAAAATAAAATATTATATTTTTTTATAACCTCAGATTTCAAATTATTTTTTAATAATTTTATATTATCTTCTTTTATTTTACTTTGAACATAATACTTTGTTAAAATATACGTGGCATTAATCTTTTAACATTTCTTCTTTATATAGACAAGGTTTATAATGTTTGTCCCAAAATTTCATTTTAACTATCCTAACTTCAAACTTTTGTAATGCCCCCCAATGTATGTATGAGAAAATAAAGTAGAAAATGGATATCCAGCAAATTTAATTCTTTGTTGCAAATTGAATACTTTCGTGGCCACCTTAGATGTTTACTGGTTCCAAGGCCTTGGGTTCATATGCTTGGACACCCTGTTGACTCCGTAAATCATCATTATTAGAGCTCATAAATCAGTCAGCCTTCCAAGTACCTATGTACTTCTAGGACTTATTCATGTTCACTTTCTAAATACTCGGCTAAAGGGTCACTGCAGTTAGAGCATCATTCTGAGATCAAGAAGATCAACAAAAAGAAGATTACTTGGAGACATTCTATAAATACTTCAAACAAAAGTATCTGTGCAATTATTATTACTCGAGAAGGTAGATTGTTTTCAAAATCTCCAACAGGGAATCAAAACATTGAAAGAATACGGGAGGGAGTCCCAGGAACAGATCTCTCAATATTATGTACCTACCTACATAAAGGATGAAATGTAAAAGCTGAACAAATTTATAGGCAGTCTCAACTGAGCTATAGCTGATCACATAGGGATCATAGATCCACAGTCCTTGGTGTAAGCAATCTACAGGTCCAAGTTTTGTGAAGAGCAAGTTCAGGACAAGAAAGAAAACAGGAGCTGAGGATCCGAAAAAAGGAGCAGCATTAAGAAAACAGAAACTGAAGACCCAATAAAAGGAGCAGCATCCAAAGGGGATTAAAGTTGGCACGTTGAATCAGGATAAAGTAAAATCCCAAGTAGATACAAGGGATATAAGTCACATCTCTGCTTTGGTTTCAGAGGTAAGGATACTAGAATCGGGATTGCACAGAGGTCTCAGCGAAAAATAGGAATAATCACTAGTACAAATTATATTAAAAGAGGCACATTATATGCACCTCAAAGACTGACTTTCAAAGTCTTTTCCCACAGTTTCGGCAATTACTCGACAGCCCAAAATTTTGACTAACTTGTGACAGCAATTACTAGGCAAAATTTATGCTACTTAAAAAACATATACATTCATAAAATAAATTTAAATAACATGTAAAACAATATTAAAAAGCATGAGAAATGAATGTAGAGAATGCATAAGTAAATTTTCTATAAGTTTTAGACCAAAAAAAGAGTACAATGCTCAGTTTTAGACCAAAAAAGAGTACAATGCTCGTCAATGCACCATAATATCATCTCCAGCTCCTTGTACTCATCTGCTGCACCCTGGAAGAGGAAGGTAAAGATTCTTCCTCTTGTAAACAATAAAAAATGTTTTAGAAGAACAAAAACAGCAGAAAAATCATTTGTAGAAGTCAAAATGATATTTTTCATGCAGCCGCTGTTATTATTTAACAGTAGCCGAGTTTATAGCTCGGGCTCACATGTACTTGCAAGTCCAAGCTAATTAATCAGCTTGCAAGAAGTTGCACAGTTACTCATTGAGCAAAAACAGGCAAGTACTAGGAGAATACTTTCATTTTTTCCACGAGTTTTAATTTTATGTGTTTTCCTATTCATTTTCAGCCCCCTCCGTCTTGTGCATCTTTCTTCACCTGTGACCTATGGTCATTAAAAGTTGTCTTCTATGCTTGTTATGTGCCTTAAGAACCAATGGTTTGTTTCTCTTACTATTGTCCCCTTTATTTAAATATTTCAACCACGGGTTATAACATCAAATTCATCTAAAGGAATATGCCTTACAAGTTATTCTCAGAGGCCACAATAATATTACAGAAATTTAAAATGAAGTCTCGGTACAAACACCTCCATATCTGACAATTTGTTTCAATTTTTATCAAGGCAGATCACAGTACACTGTTAAAATGCCCCTTGAATATGATAAGATGATTTCATATGCACATTTTTATCATTATAGATATTACACTTCAGAGTTTTATATGCTTGCAAACTTTCCTTCTAAATGAAACCAATGCACACATTTGGTAAGTGAGACTGCTAAAAATTCAGAAGCATAATATAAGCATAATACTGAAAATTAAATACAAGGATCATAGTTCAGAGGAAATAACCAGAATAAGTCGGCTGGGCTGATATAAATATTAAATCCTGAATTGTATGACCTGCCTAAACCTGGATCATAAGACCTCCCCCGTCTCCCACGGTTGTCCTCGTCACTATCAAAACAAACAAGTTCAGAAAAGACAGTACATAAATAGCGTTTTTAAAATAAACATATGACCATCCATGCATACACAGTATAAATAGATTAATTAAGTTGTTCAGAAAGTTTTGATGGTTGATTATAGTGCCACAATAACCAACTACCTAAAACATCAAAAGGCACTGATTTTGAAGAACAAGAAATCATGTAATTTGAGCTCCCTAGATGATTAAGGGCCTTGTTCCTCATCCATCAGGTATGAACTTAGACATTGTGCACATGTGACTGACTAAGAACATATGACTTGAGACCAGTAATTATAAATGCAGCTCACTAACCATTCAAATATAAATGGCTTATCCTGAAAACAGGTTATAGTCACATACCTTCTACCAGACAAAATAGCAATGATTGCTGTGTAAACAATAACAATTGAAGCAAGGAGAGCTGTTCCGAATGACACCCTGATCAAATACTCTGCCACAGCCTGACAAAGACCAAATTAGTCTCTATCTGATTATAATTCAGTTTTACTTCCTCAAAGAACATATATCAGAAGAGAAAACAAGAACCCTCTAATACCTTTAATTTGTCAAGAACAGGTTCAAATCTCAATCTAAGAGATTTCGTAACAAGTTTTGCTCGATAGTCACTTGGGAAAACATAAAGCACATCGCCTTCATCTGATACCTGTCAAAAGCACCTTGCAGAAGACATTTTGCCTTCATAAAATTAAAATATTATTCATTTTTTTTCCTGCCAATTCAACTCATCTTGAGTACCAGCTAAAACCAAACAAGATTACAAAAAGAAACATAATAAATCAACGAAAGGACACATATTAATAATAACAATAATATATTGTTAACAAATTTTTTCAGTGCGTTTTACATTAGGCCCATTTTCCACTGGAAGTTTAATAACATGTTTAAAACTCCATTTCTGAGGTTCTCCAGTGAATTTCTATCTCAATAGTTGCCAGAAGTGCTTAATGAACTAGAATGAACTTTGGTCTAGAACATTGTTAGAACACAATTTCTTTTAAAATCGGAAATAAATTAATGACAGCTTAAAACAATATATGTTTTTATTATAGCATCAATCACCAACATCATTGGAACATAATTTATTTTAAAATCAGAAATATACTAATGACAGCTTGAAACAACATTTATTTGGTATTTACTTCTAAAATAAAATGAATCGCCATTGTCCAAGTGCAAAATTGTATCAATGCTCAAGGCTAAAGATCAGAGATGAGAATTCTCTTTAGACAATAAGATGCCCTTGCTCGCTTTTGTGATCTTCACCAGCAGGTGGTTGACCTTGGAAAAACTAAGCTTATGATTACAGATACCTCCACGGATGCTCTAACCAAGTTTGTGCTGTCCTTTAGAGGGGATTCCATAGAGATCACGATGGCATGTACATATTTGGGAGCTGAGTTCATTGTTCCATCTCTCATTTTCAAACCTACTTTCCATAGAGATCACAACTGCAAGTACATATTTCGGAGTTAAGTTCATTGTTCCATCTCTCATTTCCAAACTTACTTCTCAATTGTGTCTTTCCTAGAAATATGCCTCACTCTACTTTTGGAGTGCTAATGATTTCAAATACATTTCCAGGATATCCTCTCAAATATGTGCCTCTTTAGGATGAAAATTTTGGAGTCCTCATTTAGGATCTGAGGATTGGGCACATATTGAGAGGGTCCAATGTTCAAACTAATATGTATCGATGTATGATCTGAAACACAAAAAAGAATTCAACAATGCATTTTATAGGTACAGTTTCTGCCCAGCCTCTTTGTCTGGAGACCATCTTCAAGCTCACTTTCTTTCTTCATGTTCTCCATGTAATAGCCTTAAGTCATAAGAGATACCCATTATTGGCACTTTGTTCTTCAGAAAGGGTTGCCCCCTTGGGTCTCACTAGGTGTCTACGATGTTGGTATTTTGAAGCTCAGTTGCTTCTTCCATTTGTCAACATCTCTATCAATCAGCTCCCTTCATTTAGATACTCATTGGATGCCCCATTATCCTTCTTCCTTCGAAAGATGTGGTTAATGGAGTTGTACAGGTGTAGATTCACTGTGTTATAAAATGCGCAGTTAGTCACGAGAACCCTGCTTTTTTTGGCTGGCCAAGTACTTGGCAAACTTCTCATGAGCCAAGAAACAATCTCAAACTTGCAAGTAATGGTGACTAATTACTAGCAACTACTCACCATTTCCCGCGAGTCTGAGACTATTACTCGACTACCTTTTTCTCATAACCTCCAGCAAAAAAAAAAACTACATTTTCTTCATAGGATCACAATTTTCTATTTTTTTTTGCTCCATTAAGGCGATTTTTGGTTGCTACTGCACAATTTTCAAACACAACAAAAACTATCAGTGTGATATCACAATTCATTCACTTGTCATTGCCACATATTTGCTAGATTAGCTTGCATTTGTAGACCTAGTTAGTTGCTCGTTTATGGAAGGTATTCCTTGCTTCTTTAAGAATCAAAATAGTTAATCGACCTTGGCTCACTTAGATATTGAAAGGGCACAATTTCTTGGCTTATCTCTTGTTCCCAAAGATTTAGTGCAAACTACAAATGTTATTTAGAACTTCAAGTTCAAACTTTTAAATCGACTATTCAAGTTGGCAGGGTGATTGATTCAACTGCTTCAAAGGATTTTCATGGGGATTTCAGAGATAAGAGTCTTCATTTTAGATTTTTTCATTTTTTTCGATTTTGTTTTATCCATTTTAGATCTACCTAGGGCTTGAAATTTGTTTCTTCTTTTTTGGCACGATTTATTTTATTGAATCTTATATTTCTTCCAACAGCTAGAATTTTAAACTAATTTGTTTCTTTGTTTTAAAGGATTTCAAAAATCATATTTGGTTCAAGTAATTGTGCCACTGCCCATAGGGCTAGGAAGTCTAATGACCCTGCGTGGAGGCATTGTGAAGATAGTCCACAATACAACTTTGTCATATGCAATTAATGTGAGCTTAAGATGAGTGGAGGCATCAATCACCTCAAATACCACCTCGCATAAATTTCAAATAATCATGTGTGATTGTGCGACAAAGTGCAACCTGAGGTTCAAAGAGAGATGGTTGTTGTCCTAGCTCTTTATGAGAAAAAAATGACAATTGAAGCACTTGCATCGATAATGAACAGGGGCGGCGAGCGCTGATTTTGATGACTCAGCGACATCTTCTATTGCCCAAGGGTTCGGGGACAAGGCTCATTTACTAGAAACAGTATGAGTTCACATGCACAAGTTTTCTTTGATCCTCAAAATACCACAAAGGCACAACCTTCACTCAAAAGTACTGCTAGGAACCGAGAAATGCAAAATGAAGCAAGGGCATTTGCAGCAAATTTTTGATATTACAACATTCCATTCAATGTGGCAAAAAGCCCATATTGAAAGAATTTGGTAACTACATTGACCATTGTCAGGAAGGGGTTCAAGGCACCTATTCCTCATGATTTGAGTGGCACATTGTTGGAGGGTGTCGTCAAAAAATCTCAAGTTATAATAGATAAGAAAAAAAGAATGATGCAAAAAGGGCTGCAACATTTTGTCTGATGGGTGTATGGATGGAAGGAGCCGCACCTTGATTCATTTTATATTGACTTCAAGTGGGCAATTGGTATTTTTGAAGTCAATTGATGCCTCCTACCAAATTAAAAAATCCATACACTTTGTGTGATATGTTGGATGAGGTGATCATAGAAATGGGGGTAAAGAATGTTGTCCAAGTTGTGACAAACAATGCAACAACATATGTAGCAACAGGTACTCTTTTAAGGAAAAGCAACCTACACTTTTTTTTAGAGCCCTTGCGCATCCCATTGCATTGATCTCCTACTTGGGTACATAGGCAAATTTGCATGGGTGAAAAGTGTGGTTGAAAAACCAAGAAATATCACAAAATAAATCTACAATCATCTTTGGGTACAAAGCGTGACGAGAGAGCACACCGATGGAAAAGAGCTTGTGCGAGCGGGAGTCATACGACTCTCCACAACCTTCATTACATTGTAGAGCATTGCAACCTCACTAACATCTCTTAAGCAGATGTTTGTGAGCACAAGGTGGTTTCAGTCTCCCTATGGTAGGAAGGCCGAAGGTAAAAGGGTCGTGAATACAGTTTTTTAAGATGTGTTTGCAAAGAACACAAATGAAATCCTCAAGGTAACTTTAATCTTAACTATTTTTTATTTATCATTTATTTTTTATAATGGTTTTGGTCCAAACTTCGCTTTAACTTTAAAATTACAAGTTATTTTGTTTTAGGTGTCAAAATCTTTGGTTGGAGTCTTATGCTTGGTGGATGGGAAAAAACTCAATGGGTTATTTGTATGAGGCCATGGACAAGGCCAAGGAGGCAATAGCAAATTATATGGGCAAAATAAAATAAATTTGAGCCTATTTGACACATAATTGATCAAAGATGGAAAAAACAACTCTACCGACATATACATGCAACGACCTACTACTTGAACCCCAAGATTTTCTTCTTTGATGCATTTAAGGCCGACAAGGATGTTATGGATGGCCTCAACACATGCATAGAGAAGATGATCCTTGACGAAGCCACTAGAGACATAGTTCTTG
Source organism: Torreya grandis (assembly GCA_037957365.1). Classification (NCBI taxonomy): domain Eukaryota; kingdom Viridiplantae; phylum Streptophyta; class Pinopsida; order Cupressales; family Taxaceae; genus Torreya; species Torreya grandis. The sequence goes on from JARHVA010000206.1 coordinate 4,849,319, forward strand.
ATGAGCTATAGATTTACAAGACTATAGAGGTGATGCTCTTTTCTTTGCCTCTATGCATTCGAAAGAGAATGACCCAACATCCAAGTAAAAAAAATTGAGCCCTTTGATTGTACTATCGTTACTCTTACATACTATACTTCTTTGATAAACGAAAGCCTACTTAGCTTACAATGTTATAAATGTGTTATTTGTAGATTTGTGGTGGAAAGATTATGGTGCAAAAACACCAACTTTTCAAAAGCTATACATCCGCATTTTGTGCTAGCCATTTAGTATTTATGGGTGTGAACATAATTAGAGCATGTTTGAGACCATTACACAAAAAAATGCAACAAATTAACAACACGATGCCTCAATTACCTTGTTTTTGTGTGATACAATCTTCATATTTGTGTGAGCCAAGTGGAGGGGCAAGAGAGTCATGAGGCAATTAAATTGAATGATATCAATCCATATGCAAACCGGATTGTTGAGCATGAGGATGTGAATGGGCCTCGACAACCTATGTTTACTGAGGAGGAGGTCACAAATTTGAAGAGGGAAACAAATGAAGTGATAGTGGCAGCGGAAGCAAAGGCATCAAGAGGGGTTGGTGAGGATTTGGATGGTATGTTTGCAAATGATTTTGTTTTAGAGGAGGAATATTTACCTTTCACTTCTTGAGCACAGCAAACAAGAAGCTAAAAATGATATTATGGTGCATTGATGACTATAGTCTATGAGCATTGCACTCTTTTTTGGTTGAGAACTAATAGAGGATATACTTGTGTTCTCTATATTCATTTCTCGTCCCTTTTAATATTGTTTTACATGTCATTTTAGTTTATTTTATGAATCGCTATTTTTTTTTAAATAGCGATAAAATTGTTGAATAATTGTCAAGTCCTCAGTCTGATTCAAAATTTTGTATTTCTGAGTAATTGCCAAGTACAAGTTTTTGAACTATGGTGTACACAATATAACTAGGTCACTTGGACCTCTTCTTCACAACCTCGGCCTCAAGATGGCTTTCTACGTTGAGCATTTCTTATAGCCTATTGGTTATCGATGGTGCAATTCTCTAACCCAACTATCTCTAACATCATAGGTCACACAACCTAAGGATTCCTCTTGGTGAGATGAGGGTTACTTCCCACCTATTATAAGTTGAATCTTTCCACCATATGCCTCATGGTGATGGTATTTGTCCTCCTTTCTCTCTCTAGGAGGTGGAGAAAGAGAACCACTTTATTTTGAGATGCATCGTGCACAATGAGATTTGGGGTAAGTACTATTGTTTATAGAGACATAGGAGGTTCCCTTCATATCTTCTTCTATCATCCTAACCATAGGCGTTTGGCCTTTTCCTTTAAGATGTTGTCACTCTTAAACATAAGACATTGTAGGGGGTCTCCACAACTACCAAAATAAATTCCTCATTCTTTTAGCCTATTATAGGTGTTTGGGTGATTACGCATTCTTTGGATTAGGGTGTTTGCACAGTTGCTGACAAATAAGCAAGGCAAATCTTCCTCCACATGTTGCTACTAGTGCATCCTAACCCTCTCACTTGCATACCAGGCATGGTGGATCCACTACTAGGCGTCAGTTTTCCTTGCCAACAGCGTAGGGCACAAGGAAAAGCATGCATCACCAATTTTCTATCCACCTCGAGAGACTTGTAGACCTTGGGTGTTAAAAGAAGTTTTGGGGTAAGTGCCTTCTTTCCTTCTAGGATCATTGATCCTAACCTCCTCATCCTAGGTTACTCTCCTATGGTAATTATTCAATCCTATATTAGTCCCTTTGTGAAGGTGGACGATGGTGTTGGTTCTTTTATTGATCTTGTAGGTTCTTCTTCATCTACTTTGAACCGAACTTGTACTACGACACTAATTTATAGTCCCTAGACTTCAACTTCAACATTGGCATCCTACTCCTTGCATCCCTTGAGAAATCCTCTCGCATTTCTATTTATCAGTGTTGCAAGGAGATGCATCCCCCACCCCCTAGGACATGTCTCGGGTATTGGGCGCATCTCTGGTACACAAGACAAGTACAGAGACATCTCCCGTACTATCGAAGGCTTCCAACCTCTCCCATACGTTTCCTATTACAAAAAGGCCCATACCCTAAATGTGTTTTTTAAACGCTAAATGCATTTTTTAACCCTAAACATGTGAATTTTGTTATATAAAATACAAAATGCACCACATTTTATCATCAACAATCAGATTTGAAGCGTCTGCAGTCGAGATTTGAAGAGTTTGCAATCGCAATCAAAGGAAACTAGTCCATATCGCTGGACAACCAGTCGTCGTGGTCAGAAATCACAATCAAAATTGTCAAAAATAAGGTATGAAATCAAAATGTAAAGATTCAAAATTTAGTTAAAACGTTTTTTTTTTAGCAGTTGTCATGAATGGCAATGCCCTGCATTGCTATTAATACAGTTCTGAGTTAGCACGATTTTAAATTTTTAATGTAAAGGAATTGTCATGAATGGCAATGCCCTGCATTGCTATGAATACAGTTCTGAGTTAGCACGATTTTAAGTTTTTTAAAAAAATTAATAGTATAGTAACTATAGTTTAGGTTTAACTTTTTAAGTTTTTAATATTTGTTAATTAATTTTAGGTTTTAAAAATAATAATAATTTTGTTTTTATTTCTAAATTTTAATATTTCAATATTAATATTTAATATTTATAATTTGTTATTTAATGTTTTTAATTTTATTTCATGTAACATAAAATATATAATTTTAGTTATAAATTATAATTTTTTATTTTTATTTTTATTTAATTTTTTATTTATATTTCATTTAAAAATTAATATTTAGTCTTAGTTTAGGTTTTTAAATTTTAACATTATTTTTATATTTTTTTATAAATTATAATTACTAATTTTTTTGGTCAAAATGTCAAGGGGAAGAAAAGAAGCATTATATATGCTCTGGTGGTATTGCAATCGCAATTGCAAAGGGAATCGCAGAACAACAGAGATCCCCTATAAACTTTGTGGGAAGTCCTTTTAAAGAACTTACACAAGGGTGAACGCTCATTTTTTTCGAGCACTGGGAAAAGAGATTGAACCTTGCTTAAATGAGGAAGCATGGTATGAAGCAATGAGAGAACAAGAAAGAGTTGAGGCAAAGTGACTCCTTTAAGCTCTCGCACTTCAACTACAAATTGAACTCAGAGTCATCTTGTCATAGCAACCGCGAAAATAGAATCAGAGCTAGATGTGTCTTCTGGACATGAGGCAGAGAATGTGGGGTTTTTTCTCGTAAGAGTTCAAACATTGGCAGTTCGAACTCCATTGGAAGCATGTTCGATGTGCATGGTCAAGATGTAGTGGATGTAGCAATTGCACACTTCTATTCGAATGGAACACCATTCAATTTTGCTCACTCACCTTATTATGAGGAGATGGTTTGTGCTATTAGCAATGGATCAACGGGGTGTAAACACCTTGGGTATGAGAAGCTTCACACGAATCTTATTGACAAAGAAAAAACAAGTATAGAGCAACAAATTGTCCCAATCAAGAGTGTGGTCTAAAAAGGATGCAACATTGTGATGGACAATTGGACTAATACTAGAAATTGTCATCTTCTTAACATTATGGTAAATTGCTCCAAAGGTCCTTATTTTTTTAAGGTAATCCACTGCTCGAGAGAATGAAAAAATTTAGAGTTCCTTCAAAACCAGCTATGTGATGCGATTGAGTAGGTGGAGGGGCATTACATGTTATACAAGTTGATACAGATGCTGCCCCGTTTTGTAAAATAGATGGCTTGGTGCAAAAAAAATACTGACATGTATTTTGGACATCGTGTTATGTGCATGCATTGAATAATACACTCAAAGACATTGGCAGGTTTCAATGGATTTATGAGCTTATTGAAAAGAGTAGGAAAATACAAATGTTAATATGAAATCATCACCACATGCAAGCTATTTATCGAAGATTTGCCAAGGTGGAATTTCTCAAACTTGCAAATACACGGTTTATTTTTTCTTCATACTTCTTGACTGTCTTTATGTTGTCATATAGGCGTTATGTTTCACTATAGCTAGTGATACATGGGCAGCTTGGAGACAATCTACATCAAAGATTGCGGTTGAGGTGAGGCAGATGATCCTTGATGACCATTTTTGGGTTGATGTGTAATTTGTTGTTGACTTCATTCAGCCCATTTGTGTGGTAATCCATTTCCCTAATCCAGACAAGCCATGTTTGAGGCAGGGTTACGAAGAAATTCATTCTGCATGGGAAAGAATAAGAAATATTATAGATTTAAGGGGTCCTCTATATCCTTTAATTAAGGAAAAAGTACATGGAAGATGGAACAAGCATAACACACCTCTACATTGTGTTGCTTACGCTTTGAATTCAAAGTGGTATGATACAAAAGTCACCAAGAAGAAGGCTCCATATGGGGATAGGGAAGTAATGAAAGAATTTTGGATTGCGGTGAAAAAGGTTTATGGTCAACGAGAAGAGGCTTCTATCAAGACTCAATGGAACATGTTTTCACATGGCCGCAAACAATTGTCTACAGTGGAGGCTTTTTATGATATGCATACAAAAGAGGACCCAATAGAGTGGTGGTGGAACCATGACAGTGAAGCCCTTGAATTGCAATCATTTGCAATACGATTACTCTCACAAGTAGTTATTTCATCATCTTGTGAGAGGAATTAGAGTACTTACGGTTTTATTCATTCATTGAAGAGGAACCAACTAGGGTCAAAGAAGGCAAAAAATCTGGAATACAATCATAGCACACTTCATCTTCTTTCTTGTGTAAACCTAGAATACAAAAAAGGTCATTCAGCACAATAGGATCAGATTCCACCCGATGGAGCAGTAAACATATCCTTGGAAGATAATGTGCTTGAGGCAAATGGCATCAATGATTTTCCACTTGTTATATTGTCTGCAGAGGAGCCATAGATTGAGATTGATGTGTAACTAGAGAGCATCTTCGCAGAGGACCTAAAGGGCATAATTGATGTGGCAATTGATCCTATTGAATCATATGAGATATGATTCAGGTTCACATTTGTGATTTTAGTTTTTTGCATGCTTATTTATCGGCATCTCAATGTGTTACAATGTACTTTTGACCCTTAATATGATGAGATACCAAATATCAATATGAATAGAATTACTCATCTTTTGTTCAAATCTAATTTCCTTTCTTTAAAAACTTAAAAAGTTATTTTTAATGTATTTTACATTTTTTAAAGCGTTGTAGCCATTGCATATTATATATTTCTATAATTCATATATATATATATATATATATATATATATATATATATATATATATATATATATATATTGTCATCTCCCTGTACCCGTCTCCTATTTTTCTAAAAATTGGCGTACTAATAAACGTACCCGTCTCCTATTTTTCTAAAAAAATGGCGTATTGGTACCCATACCTGTCTCCCGTACTCATCTCCTAGCAACTATGCTATTTATATTTATAATTGTAATTTATGGCTTGGGTTCATCCTCTCTTGTTTTTCTTCCATTGCCATTGTATTTAATGTTTTCGTCCCTAGTCTCTTTTTTAGCTTCTAGGATATTTTCCTACCTTAGTACTTTTCTGTTATAACTAGATATATTCTTGAGTCTCGTTGACCTACTTTGGTAACTCGTGGACATTAATATTATTTATGTATTTCTTTGTGTAAATTCATTTAATTGCTTATTAAGGAATTGCCATTCAAAAGGGAAATTTACAAGAAAAAGGGCTTCATCCTCCTCAACATTCCAAAATCTTGGAAAATCAGCATTTTCAAATGAGTGGCATTCTAAAATATTATCATTTCACTATTCACAAACTCAATTTGTGAACAAGATGGCTTACTTAACAAGCCTCTTATTTAAGATGCATTGCTCAAAGAGTACACAAGGTTTGGTGCATGTTAAACCCAAAGGTCTTCCCTGTCCATTGATTTTAGTTCTGAAATACATTGTAGGATATTGAAGTTTGTTTATGCAGTCTAGTGTTAGGATTTTTGAAAGAGCGTGAACATGAATGAAGAAAACTTCAAAGGAATTATAATTCCTTAAAGCTTGAAATATAAAAAAAAAGATCAACAAGGTTGTGGTTTACCAGTGAGTGCTTCAGAGTTTCATAACCCTCACTAGGATTCCACTCCATTTGTGGTTTTCCCTACCCAACTGATATGTAAATGAAGTGGATTTGGCCAGGTGAAGTCTTTGGTGACTTGACAGAAATATGTCACTCAAACTGGCATCTAAGCAGAATGGAAGTCTATGTATGCAATGCATGCCCTCACAAGGTGTGTTACAAAATGTTTCCTAGTAACCTAAAAGGAAGGTTTAACCTTAACAACCTTCTCACAACTTGGGCAGGAATCGAATGGGAAGTAAGTCTGGTCACAAATCTCTAATTTTTTAAATTGACTTTGATAAAGCCTATGATTGGATAGAATGGGAATTCATCTTAAATGTGTGGGATCGGTTGGGTTTTGAGCCCATTTTTCATTAGCCAACGAAAACTCTTTTTTCACAAGCTTCTACAAGGGTTAGTATGAATGTTATTGCATCAGATCCTACCCAATTGCAAAGGCCTGTTTCACAAACACTTCCCGCTAGCTCCCTATATCTATGTAATTGTTGCAGATACGCTTCATCATCTATTGGAGGCAGCTAGAGTGCAGGCGCAGATTAGAGGAATCTCTTTATCAAGGGGAGTCAGTACCTGAATGTGCATTTTAGTAATGATTCGGCATTAACTCCTATGCTTGTTAATCAACCATTGGAGGGAAGATGATTTTGTTTAAACGCTTCCTTGAGGCTACATGGGCACTAGTGAGTGAATAAAAAACCAATGTGCTTGTAGGGCAAGATGAACCACCATTATGGCTTAATAAAAAATGGGGTCTCATTAAACTTGGAAAGATCATCCGTGATTTGGGTATTCCTTTTGGAATCCAAGTTTCCATAGGTGATCAATGGTGATGGATAACGTCAATGTTTGAAAAGAAGTTGCAAGTTTGGAATGGTCTTGACCTTCCCCTTGTTGAAAAGGTTACAATTGTAACAAAACCCTAGCAGCAGGTCACGTTCTATTCTTCTTGCCATTTTCCCTCCCAAACAATATATAAAATGCTATAAAAGAGAGGAGTTATTTTGGTGTCAACAAGGAGGAAGGGAGGGATTCCCCTTGGTAGCATGGGATGTCTGCACTCTTTTGAGAAATCAAGTGGGATTGTGAATTCTTGATATTAGAGCACAAAGGATGCCTTTGGCCTGTAAGTGGATCGATAGAGAAATTGAGGGTGAGGTCCCTTTGTAGGTTCTTCTGATGTGTCAAATTCTTACTACATGTACAAAAATTCAAGGGCCCATTCCAGCTGAGTTACATTGTTGGTAATGCTAAAGAATTTGTAATTAATAGGTTTGCACCACTTAAAAGAATTTTGGTTGTCCCAAAAAATACGGATTTTCTACATTGGCAATTTGAGGACCACGCAATGCTTGCGATCTAGCTTCATGTCTTGTTTGAACCATCCAAGCTTAGCAAGGACAGCTTGGACATTTTTGGTCATTCATAGGCAAGCGTTTGCAAGGAAATGATTGTTTTGTTGGACAGAAATGTGGAGTCGAGATATCCGACAATGGCATGATGGGCATGACTTAAATAGGGCTTAAGTGTTCAGCGACAACTGAAAAAACTACTTATCATGAACTCTGCAAAATGATTCCTCAAAACTGTCGTTTCATGTTGAAATTGCAAATGCTACCTTATAACAGAGATGGGAAGTGTAGCAATGGGAAAGCATTTTATAACTATGAGACAGAAGACTTGTATAATCAAATCAGGCATATCACAACTCTTGCCCCATATTTAATAAGTAGTGGCAAGTCAAGGATCTAGAAATTTGATGGCAAAGGCATTGCCAAGCAATTTAGTCTAAGGACAGCTTTCAAGCACAAAGTTTTGAAGTGGCTTGTGATTCATCAAGGATAAGTTGCTAAAGCAAGGTTGGGAAAGGTGGGCATCACAAACACTTATGTGGGCATGGCTTTAGGTTGAATTTCATCTCCTTGTTATCACTCCTCTATCTTCACAAGGAGCTATTTGAGAAGATTCTTGGATAATTAGGTGCATTTTGTCTCCTTTTTATCACTCCTTTGTCTTCACAAGGAGCTATTTTAGAAAATTCTTAGATGATTAGTTGCAATGCCAAAAGTGTTTGGCATACACTCTATTTAGCTTTTCTAAGCTTCTTGTGGAAAACATGATGCAAATCTCCATTTTAGGTCGATTCTTCTCCACTCACCAAGGAGAAGTTGAGACTCTTCGGGCAATAGTTAGCTCTGATCGATAAAGCTAACTAGCCATTGTTCCATAGTTTCAATGCTTAGACATACAAGATAAGATTCTACCCCATCCAGATCAAACATTTTCACCTGCCTTGCAAGTTTTGGAAGGAAGAATGTCTTAAAATCATCAACAAATCCATTGTTGGTTTTGTCTACTTTGCAAAAGCCACTGAAGATTGATCCCTAACCTCTTATGCCCACATATGTAGTAAGATCAATATTTCCAAGTTTTTGCCAACATATGTGGCAAGATTGATCTTTCCAAGCTTTTGCCCACTATAACCGACATTTCATCTTAGTGGAGCTTTTTTTCTCAAGAGATTGATTGTGAATCCTTCCTATTTTATGCCATCATTGCCACAAAGGGGAACATCTATTTTGGGAATGACTTGATCCCCAAAAAAAACTGCTGCCTACCAACATAAAATGGCATCCAAAGGTCCAATCTAGAAAGGAGAAAGCTGTTTGGCATGAGAGACAACATTCTCATTTCTTCAAACTCCAAGGAGACCTCCTTGTCTACTCTATGGAAAGCCTAGAACCATTGTGTGAGGACAATGCCAATCTTGTGAATGCAATATCTCCCCATTTACATGGACCAGCCAACCCTTTCCCCTCTCAACTTCAATCCTCTTTACCCCTTGTTGCAATCCCCCTCCTGCCTCTCGCCTAGCTAAGGATAGCATGTCCTTTGACATAGCCCTTTTCCTCGTATTACCCAGCCTTTGGTTGTTGGCAACCAAGAGGAAACTTCAAGAGATCAAGACAGAAGGGCTCCCAATGATATTTATTTGAATATTCCTCATTGAAGCTCAAGCAAAAGAACATAGTTCTTGTCATAGACGGAGAATATAAAGAAACAACCAAATGTCTCTCAATCTCAAGCCATAAAATTAAACCTACCAATGTGGAATGAAGACTAAAGAAGTGCAGGAAGGAATTGACTTAGGCACTCAGTCACAACTTCACAATCTTATTAGTGGCGAAAGGGTAAAATTCCACCCACATAAGCCATGAAGTTCATTTCATGCAACACTAGGGGCAGCAACACCACTAACCAAAACAACTTGTTTTGCAGGCAGATGCAAATTCTTAAACTGGACATCATCGGCTTTCAGGAAACCAAAACCTCATCAATCTTTGTGGCTTGGAAGAAGAAACACTAAAAAATTTGGAATCACTCAATCATTGTGGCTAATGGACAATCTGGGGGTCTTGCCATCTTCTAGAACTCTCTCAACTTCTATGGCTCTTCATTAGTCTCTTGGGCTATGGTAAAACTTTAATGCTTCAAGCTCCTTTTCTCTTTCATTTTAATCTATGTATATATTCATACCTTTTTGATTCACAAGACAGGTCTAGAACAAGATTAAGCTCTTTGCTTCGACCCTTCCCGAGGAGGATATCATTGTTTCCAAGGACTTCAATGCATTCTTGTTCAATGATGAAAAGCTTAGAGGAGCCTCATCTAAATCTCAATCTTAGTTGGAATTCAGAGCCTTTGTACAGGAGCTAGCCCTTTGGGTTGTGAAATTGAAATATGGTCGGCTTATTTGGAGCAAGAAAAGAAAGGAATTCTTTGTTATTGCAAAGAGGCTTAACAGATTTATGCTCTCTAATAGTTGGGCTTCCAAGGAATGCCATGTCAAATCTGGTATTGTCAAAGCCTCGAGCTCGAATCATGACCCTATCCTTCTCCCTATCTTTTTGGATTATGCCCCACCTTCCAGCCCCTTCAATTTTGAGATGTGCGGCTCAGAGATGAGTCAATACATGAATTTATGAAGACATGATGATAGGACTGCCCTTAAGCATTGGGCTCTGAGATGTACCAAATTTCTCAAAAGCTTAAATTTATCAAAGGTTGTCCCAAGGATTGGAAGAGATCCTCATTTCGGAACATCTTCAAAGCAAAACAAAACAAAGCATCTTAAAGGATTTAGAGCAGGCAAACGCTTCTTAGGAGAAACATGAGCTTAAAAATCATCTCTTGGTCAAAGAGTTGCTACTAAAAGGGACATTTGAGAACTTATTGACCAAGGAAGAGATCTATTGGCAGCGAAAACCCGTTTCTTTCATTAATCCACTTTAAGGCAAATGGCCTGATCATGTCTCATGTATCTTCCCAATCAAAGGTTTCCAACTTACAACCCCATTGACATCAAATGGAAGCTGCAAATGTTTTTCAAAACACTCTATGCCTCGGAGATCAGCTCTATTGTTACACAAGAACATTTTCTTGAGTACATCCTCCCTCTCATAATGGCAGAACAAAATGCTTTCTTGCTACACCCCATCACACTAAGTAGGTGCGAGAGGCACCTTTCAAAATGAAGGCAGATGAGGCTCCAAGTCTAGACGGTTTCCCAACTGATTTCTTCCAGACCTTTTGGGAAATCCTCAAAAAGGATGTGGTTTCAGCCCTTAGTGAATGCAGGAAGTCGAGGAAGCTTCTATCTGATATGAACAATGCCTTTATTGCTCTTATCACCTAGACGGATTCTCCATAATCATTTGGAGATTTTAGGCCAATCTTCTTGCAATCTCCCCACCCTTACCTCTTCGAAACAAGGTGGTTTCCTAAAAGTGAAGCAAATTCTAGATAGGGTTATAATGGCCCATGAATTGCTTCACACTTAAAATCCCAGATGTTGAAGGCCATGATCATCAAGCTTGACATTAACAAATCTTTCGATGGATTAGATTGGAGCTTCCTGAATTGGATCCTTATTAAATTTGGATTTTGTGGAGATTGGTGCTCTTTGGTCTTGATGCATCGTTATCACATAGCTGAGACAATCACATCTTTCAATCCCTTCCAAAATATTTTACTTCTTATGCTATGATAAGTCTTAAAGAAGCCAATGTGATCAAAAGTTGGCCAGGAATTACATTCTTCTTGTACCTCCCTCTTAAATTTAGAAATGAGAACAAGGTAGAAGTGATTCTTATAAAGGTAGACCTGTTGTCCTCCTCTTGGGTCTTGGAGCACAGCAACAGCGTTCTCATTGTTTCCATATTCAGCCAATATTTTCACTTTTCATCTTGGTTCCTCCACAGATATTGTGTGCAGTTCAGATAGCCTAGATAAGGAGCCTGCAACATATTTATATATGCCTTTGTATTGAATTTCAAAGCCAAAATCTTGTAGTTTACTCACCCATTTTGCTGCTTGTTCGCTGAAATTCTGTTGGGATAATAAATACTATAAACTTTGATGCTTTTGTTTGGATGATAAAGTGCTGGCCGAATAAATATTGCTTGAATTTTTCTACAGAGTGCATAAGGACCAACATTTCCTCACCATACATGAATAACAACTTCTCCTTGTTAGTCATTTTTCTACTTTCAAAAGCAATAGGCCTCTGATTTTGCATGAATACACCCCTCTCGCCCCCGCCCCATGAGCTGTTATTTCTGCTACCTTTGCCCACATGAGCTGTTATTTCTTTGTAAGATCAGTGACAGGTGCCATGATGCAACTGAAACCCTTGACAGTCTTTTTATAGAATTCACAAAAGCCCATTGAACCCTATCAACGGAGTCACATAACTGGGAGTGAGCCAAACAATTATGGCTTAAATTTTGGTTGGATCAGCCCTGACTCCCTCCTCACTGATTTGGGTCCCAAGTACACAAGCTCACTCTTTGCAAAGTCACGCTTTGATTTATTTGCAAATAAGGAGTTTAACCTCAAGAGTTCCAAAAAAAAAGCCCAAGTGCTTCAAAAGTGATCTATCATAAATTTGCTTTAAATGACATCATAAGAAAAGCAAGAACAAACTTCCTAAAATAGAACATGAAGATTAAGTTCATCATATCTTGAAATGTGGTTGGGTCATTGATTAGCCCAAAAGGCATCATCCAAAACTCATAGTGGCGACTTCTAAAAGCTGTCTTAAACTGGTCACATTTTCTTACATTATCTATGGATATCCTGATCTCAAATCAATATTTTTTAACACCACTGTCCAATGTAATACAGCCAACAATTCATCTATTCATGTATAGCGAATCTAAATTTTATGGTTCTATTGTTTAATTCCATGTAATCCATACACACATGGAAGGAGTAATGCTTCTTCCAGGTTAGCATTACTGGCGAGGCAACAGGACTCTTACTAAGCACTATGTGAACTGTCTACTAGTTGTTGTACCATACTTTCTATTCCGTCCTTATGGATACCTATAGGAACAATGACCGATTTGGCCCCTATTTCCGGCTCAATAACATGTTCTTGTTCCATAATCAGGGACATCCCATGAGGTATATCTTGGAAGGCATCTGCATATTCAGAAATTAGTTGTTGTCCCTCACTTTGTGTTATTGCTTAAAGTGCCAAAACCTTACCATGCAAGCCCTTAATGAAATCACATTGAAAAATGAAACACGGCTCACCCTTACAAAGCAATACAAATCAACGTGTACATTTTGTTTGCTGAATTCAACTTATTTGCATTTCCTTGCCGTCCTCTAGGCTTCTAGCTATAAGCAGCTGCCATCCTTCCTCAAATTTCATATACAGCTCATCCAAGTTCATGCAGAATTCCCCCAGGGTCTTCAACCATTGTGCTCTGATAACCATGACCACATCAGCCCCAGCTGGGGCCACAACATAAACAACAAAGCTTAACTCATACCTGTCCACCTGCTCACCAGTACTTTGCACCCTATCATAATATTATGGGCCACAAACGCCTCAAAATTTTGTAACAAGACAAACTTTTAGGCCAACAGAAGTTACAAGCTTTGCAGTTATGAAGATATGAGTGATACCAAAATCAATACAGATAACCACCATTCTACTCTTCACGTTGCTTTTTACGGCTCAAAGCCTGATATTGGGTGATTCCCAACATAGAAGCAAGGGAATAGGCGCTACACTTGTCCAAAAAAATCCTCTAGGATCCTAACCCATATCTTTTCCAACCAAAACGACCTTTTCCCTTGAGGATCAAATCCTTTTAATAAATCCTGCAGGCCTCAGATCTTAGTGAAACTGACTTCAGATTTTTTTGCCAGTTGTAAGATCAGTTTATTTTAACTGACAATTTTCGGATGTTGACTGCATAACTGATGAGTAATTGACTGCGTAACTGAGGACTGTATAACAAAATGAATAACTGGCGTAATAACTGAGGAGTAACTAACGACTGCAGAAAAACATAACTGACATATTCCTGAATAATTGGTTTATTATACATAGCTGGCCAATTTGTGCATAGCTGATTCATTCTCCATAACAGATTTATTGCTGCATAACTGATTGTTCCTCCACAACTAATTTATTTCTGCATAATTGACTATTCCTGTGCAACTAATTTGTTTTTGTGCATAATTGATTATATCTGCACAACTATATAAATATAATTCATGCTTAACACAAGGGTGCCTCCTTCAGGGATCATGTCACTGGCAACCCAATTGTAATCTGTGCAAAACTATTATTATTTCTAAAATAGAAAAGATACTGCTGAGCCATGTAACAAAAACATTGTGTGGGGCCCGTTGCACGTTAAAACAGCCAGCAACACATTTCTGTTACAAACAAACTTGTCTCAGGCCCTCTGTTGCATTTTTTCCACTACAAAGCCACTGTGGCAATGGTTGCCGGCGGTTTTGTGCTCATTTCTGCTTTATTCAATTTTTCATCTTTTGCCTTTATCCCATTTCTGGGTCATTTCAAGACCATAGTGAGACTATTTTACCCATCAAAAATGTGCATAATATGTGTAATATGTACAACAATTGCAAGGCCGTTTCTTATACATGAACCCCAACCCCATTTCACGTCACTTTAATGCCCCGATATGGGCATCCATTTTGTAGACACATCTAATGCATCTTTGAACTATGTTATTATCGTTTTACCTCCGTAGGACTTACATATTTTTATTAGACAAGGTTGTATAATGTTGTATAGGTGGTGGTTTCTGCAGTGCATCAAATTATGTGATAAGATTTCGAGATTCAGCTGCGTAGTTTAAAATGTATTTTTATTGGACTAGGTTGTATAATTTTGTATAGGTGGTGGTTTTCTGCAGTGCATCATATTATGTGATATCATTTGGGATTCAGCTGCATAGTTTAAAATGTATTTTTATTAGAATAGGTTGTATAATTTTGTATAGGTGGTGGTTTTATGTAGTGCATCAAATTATGTGATACAATTTTGGGATTCAGCTGTGTAGTTTAGAGTCAACCTACGTTGACCCATATTTCATGAGTAGTGGTTCACAAGAACGCATCTCTCATGAGCATGAACAGTCCACTCAGCACTCATTATGTCTAGGTGATGCTCATTGGGGTGAAGCATTGGAGCTTCCTGGGAAGTCACCCATCCCAATACTACTCCGACTCAAGTGCGCTTAATCATGCAATTTCTCCTATAATCAATCCCACAAATGGGGTCACAAGCTAAGTGGGATTGATTATGGGGGAAACTCCATGATTAAGCACGCTTGAGCCGGAGTAGTACTGGGATGGGTAACCTCCCAAGAAGTCCTCGTGCCTCACCCCTGCAAGTATCACCTAGATGCAATGCCCGCTAAGGGGACCATTCATACTCATGAGAGATGGGTTCTTGTGAACCAATACTCATGAAATATGGGTCAACGTAGGTTGACCCGAAACTATGCAGCTAAATCCCAAAATCATATCACATAGGTTGGATAATGATTTTTCATATTTTCGAGCATGTTGCAACATGCTATATTCTATGACTTAGAAATATTCATAGACCCGTTTGATCTCAGATATTATACGTGGTATTTCATATAGATGTGGCATTTAAAAGTTGATCATATTATAATTATTTATATAATGCATGTGATGATTTTAGTTATTTAATTGTCAAGTGAATATTTGATATTTATCATGCCATATTATTCTGATATTTATCATGCCATATTATTCCATAGAAATACCATGATCCAATCTAGTTTATGTGCATATCACATGATCCATACCAGTACTAAGCAAGGTTGAAGACAGGTGAATGATTCCATAAGAGGGTAATTGAGTTGACCTAATAGAAATGTGGCTCTAGAGATACAAGAACCTTGGGACAAAGAGGTTGTTACAATTGGAACCCTCGCGGAAAATACTTTTTAAAGACTATAAACACGACATACTTCAAGGACAATGGATTTTGGTCAAAGTTGGTTGACCTAGTTAATTGGGAACCAATTACATGTTGTGGTGACATGTTATAATGAATTGGCAAGAATCCATGTGTCAGCTGAGGTGGAATGGTGAATTTAAATTATGTTGTATATTTAAATACAACCGTAGAAATGTAAAAGTATTACTTTTCAAAAGATAAAATAAGAATGGCAATGGATTTGATATGAAAATAATCGAAATGAATAAGACAAAAAAATTGTCACCAACACACCCAATTTTTCCAAATTCGGGGCCACCGATCTGTAAGGGCTTAAAATAACAATGGAGTTAATGATAAGGTTGCTTTCAATTTGTTTTATTGATCTTCACATTTCACTAACACCCCAGTCTTAGTGCTCCCTTTGGGTTTTCCTTTGTTGCTCGTTCTTTGTTTTAGGTCCTAAAGGGTTTATTCTCTTAAGATCTTATATTATGATTTTGTGCTTTGGTTTCTCCTCTTTCTTTGAAGCATGCGAGTTTTTCCCTAGGAAGGAATTGGTGTCTCCCCCCCTTGAATATAATTAAGCTCCATGTCCCAAAGATTTACAAAAGAGCAGGTAAATGGGAACATAAAATCTTCGCAAAGCCGCAGGGACCACCACAATACAAAGAAATCCAAAGCTTCGCAAACTAAAGGGCATTGCAAAGTAGAAGGAAAAGAAAGCTTCACACAATTATAAATGCTATCACAAGAGCACCACAAGCTAGGGAGTTTCACATGGTTGTCGGATCATGGCAGGGCTATATAAAGCTTCACATAGCACCAATATCACTGTAGAAGGGAAAAGCTCCCCAAAGAAGTAAAGAGCACCGTAAGGCCATGACACCTTCGCAACACTGGTAAGCTATGCAATAAAGCCAAGACAAAGGCAGTGAATACAAGCAAGTTGTAACCAATATGTCAGTTACCGCTGCACCAACAGATTTTGTTGGGAATCAATAGCTTAAGTCACTTCATATAGACATTCAAGTTGTACTTTCAGGCCCAAGCTTCATTTGTCTAGTCTACTTATGGAATCATGCAAGTGACTGTGAACCACTCCCAATTTGGCAGGTACGAATCAGTTTTACAAGCCTTAGAATTCAGAAAAGCCATTCCTGACAGAGAGCATGAAACTTCTTGTGGTTGGGA
Source organism: Torreya grandis (assembly GCA_037957365.1). Classification (NCBI taxonomy): domain Eukaryota; kingdom Viridiplantae; phylum Streptophyta; class Pinopsida; order Cupressales; family Taxaceae; genus Torreya; species Torreya grandis. Next base: position 4,865,970 of record JARHVA010000206.1, read on the forward strand.
ACTGAGTTCATATACCAAAGGCAATCTAAAATCCACCCCTTTTGTTCAGATATGGACCTCTCAGTGCCCCCTGTTAGAGACGGATTAGACAAGAACCAGCTCCAATCTTCTAATTATGAGAGCTACAACAGATGTGCAGTTTACACTTAACACACCAAAAATGGAAAGGAGGGTTCACAACAAAGAAAGAGTGTGCATTCACCTTGTTCCCCGACCCAGAGAAAGGCCCCGATAAGGGAAATTGCTCTACCAACCTCTGCTTCTGAATTTTTCCAAGGGTATGCAAAGGTTGGTACAAGTTGGAATGCTCCGCTTAAATTTGTTCTAGTACCTCCCTAAATGTAGGGAAATGGCAATGCATCGAGTTTCCTTCAAGGCACATCAAATTGGCTTCCAATCACATCAGATTGGCTCCAAGGGCCAACTGATTGGCTTCAAGGCCAACAATACTAACAGAGGGACACAGCAAATTGGCTACAAGCTCGCTGATGTTGAGGAAGGAGCATCTCAGATTGGCTTCAAGCTCGTCAATGCGGAGGAGGAAGTGCATCGAATTCGCTTCAAGCATGGCAGAGTCCAGTGAAGGTCGGATCACAATGCTTGTTAGTTAGGGCATGGGGGGCAAAGACCACTTCCTTCATTGGCATTGCTATCTCAGCAACCTTCAGTAGCCAAACAGACTTCTCTCCGAATCTCCAAAAAGTCAAACGAAACCCTTTTGCTTGTTCTGCAGAATTTGAATGGTCCCTTGCAACCACTCATTTCATATTCCTTTTGGAGGGGGAGTATTGAAGTTTTGTAGGGCTATAAAAGCAGTTCGTAACTTCGTAAGAGGTGGTACATAAAAAAAATTGTAAGACTTTGTAAAAGGCATCAAGGCAATATGAATATTAATACAAAGAATTGTTCTCTGCAATGGTTACGTTTGTATGAGGTATAGCATTAATCTGATTTTGCACTATATTAATGTTGTATTGTATCTTTCATTTATCTTGGTCTAATTTAAAGAAGATAAGCACTATTTATGTATTTGAACTAGCATTGTTTACATAAGGGGTTCAAAAGCTTTGTGGGTTTGTTAGCCTTAATTCTGTATGAACATGCGTTATTCAGAACTAAAGTTTAAAGAATCATTTTGATTCTCACATTGTTTACTACAAATTTGGATTAAGGTCATTTTTGTTGTAAGTAGTTCATTTATGCAGAGAGATTTGTACTACTTTGAATTAAAAAATCCGTCATCAACAATGGTGTCTCTATATGAAATCCAGAAAACAATAAAATACACTTTTTAATTCCTTTTCTTTTCATGCATACACAACTTAGATTAGGTTTCTTTCATGTTTGTAAATATTTCCGAGCCTTATAAAAGTGTAGATAACCCGTGCCATGTTTAGATTTTGTACTTTACACCAAAACGAGAGGGTTGTGGCACGAACACAACAAAAAATAAATCAGAAATGCAGACTGAAAAAAATTCTTTGCTTATCCAATAACAACTAAGGATCGACTTGCATGCCATGTCATCATCCAATAAAAATCCAGAAGTGGGAAGGAAGAAATAAACCAGAATTTTTGAGTAAATGCCTATCTGCATAAGTCAAGAATAGCTACGCCTAATATTTTTGATCCCATAAACTCTTTACTTCAGACGTGTAAGTTTTCGTGGAAGGAAGCTCAATTTCAACATATACAGCACAGTGGGGTTGATAAAGCTTATGCTCATCTTAGTAACAAAGTTCAGATTTTCTGCAAGTAGTGAGAAAACAAGAATATTATATAGATAGCTGAAACAACCAAGTGGAAAATAATTCATTCGGTTGTGTTGGTGCTCAAATCTGCACCCTGCCTTTTAGTAGGGAAGAAGAAGGAACTAATATTTCATGATGCACTTCAGACTAATTCTTTTTCCTACGGAATTTGGGCTCAAGCAACAACAGCCAGGAGGGGGCTCACTCCCCACACTTTAGGCTCTGCAACACCAAGGGAGGCTTCCCTTACAGTCCAACAAAATCATGATAAATTTGACTAGCAATATCTCAAAGATCCAACTAATGAATGCAACCCCTAGTGCAAATTGGTCCTATTGGTTGTCACTAACAGATGACCACACATACATCATGGAAACACAGGATCTGGACTGTAACAACAGAAAATAAAGATAAATATAAAAGACTTACACTCTCATTTGTTCTTTCAATAATATATCATAAATTCAGTCCAGGTAAATGGAATAGTCTCAAGCCTGAAATAATCTCATGAAGCTCTTGGGGAACTCTCCTTCAACATTTCCCTTATAAAATCAAAGTTCTTACAACACCACAAACAATGCAAACAAAGAGACAACTCTGAGATATTAATAAACTCGAACCAAACACAGCTGTACCCACATGTTAAAATTACCCAGCTCTGAACCTTTAATAGACTACTTCACAATGATGTATAGAACATGGTTCAGATATACAAGACGGAGATGAAAAACATGTACACACAGCTCAATCCTTGCCAACACACATTGCTCACAATGAATCTATAGCATGTACAATGTGCACTGTAATAAAACAAAGGAAGGCATGAAAGATTTAACAAAAGAATGCCATGTGTTTTCCTCAGTTGGACTACGTTGTTTGCCCACAATGTCAAGTCTACTTCCTTCAAATATAGGCTTTATAATATTATATGCAGTCATGGTCACTGTTACTTGGATTCGTATATGGAGAAGTCCTTTCTAAAACAACATAAGCCCCTTTAATCTCGATAGATTCATTGCACATTTTTAATAAAAGTGAATTTAATCCACTTTTTCCGAAGAAGTGACCCCACAAGTTCCTTTTGACATACAGGATTACTACATTTGAAATGTGCCAAAATTCCTTTACTTACATCCTTTAATATAAGTTTCTTCCTTCCTAAAGGTCGTCATTAATAGAGTGGACTTATGACAAAGATACAATGAACATGAAGCCTTTTTAGCCAATATTCGTTCCCATCAACCCTATATAGCATGTCCCATATCTCGTATTGCATATTGCACCACCATAGCGAGCTTAAACATCTTCCAAGGCTTCATCCCAAACCCAACTCTATGAATGCAATTTTCTTTACTTAGCAGTGCCAATAATCTCCATACTGAGAGCATCTCTTGCATTGATTATGGGGACGAACTAGGTGGTAATGTAGATATCAGTACATGCTCAAAGGTTCTTTGCAATTCTAATAGCTGCTCTGGGGGAGGTGTTTAACAATCCATATGCAATTGCTACCTTTGGTGAACTGAATCATCTGCATATGACCCAAAGCACTCAAAATGAGTACATTTTGACGGCCAACAAGTTGTGCACAGCAGAGAAGAGGGGTTGAAGGCCAACATTTTGACGGCCAACAAGTCACTTTTTTTTGTTAGCAGCTTAGAGGAGTAAAACAGATCAATGAAGGTGTTAGAATGAATCAAAACAACTCATGCTTAGCACATTGATTGACAGCAATTTGGAAGTGCCTGTATCCTTTCCTACACCTCTTAAATCTTTCCAAAACAACCAATTTATCAGAGGTATATTTTTGGCTTCTTGTGTTGCTCATTTTGACTATTCTATGCTTTTGTGAAAGCATCTTATTGTTGTTCTCGTTTATCATTATGTTGTATCTATCCTTATGTTTGTGTGGGGTGGGCTGAGAGAAAGAGAAGAGAGTGTACATAAAATAAAAACTCTGCATTCCCTTTTTCATTTGTATTATAAACTTGAAGCTTCAAAATACATATATGTTGTTCTAAGGCCTTGTTGAGTGTGAGAGGAGGAGGAAGGGCTCAACCCAAGTTATAGGAGAGTGGGGAAAGTCACTGCTAACAACCTTGTCTGTATATCACAAAGTTGTAAATTTTATGTTGGGTATGGAGAGGGGAAATTCCAATCACAACTCTATGACTTCATGCAGAGGCGAAGTGGGAAATTCTTATTTTGTTCTTATGTACATTTATGCAAACAACAAATGAACAAAGGGGATGGGAAATGTTTTGTTGCAGTCCACTTGGTTTATCCACTGGCTAGCTTTTATTTTACACATACTTATGAGTTACTTAAACCACTCTTTTGACTATATAAAAACTCCAAGTGTTTCTTTTCTTACTTGTCTCGGCTCCTTATGAACTTTATTGTATCTCATTTGTATTCTTGTTTACACCCAAGCTCCCAACTTTATTCTTGCACTTGAGAACCAAGTATGAGGAAAATCAGAGCTACGTGTGTATGTAGGAGGGTTGTTGCACATTGGTAGGTTGTAAGCGGTTGGGATGAGTATACACATACAACATGCATAAGAGCAGAGACTATAAGGTTCCCTGCACCCATTGTGACAGTGGCTGGGAGGAAACAATACACCCTTTACAGTTTTGGTGTGAATGAAATCATGGATTCAGAGCTTCAACCACCAGAATTTGGCACACAAGTGCCTTGCCCTCCTCTTGCTTACTTTTCTGTTATTTCAATTGAAAGGGAAAGAGGAAATATTATTATATTTTATATTCACAAGTATAAGTGACTTTATGCAACACTACGTGTTTCAGATCCAATGCACTATTTGAAGTATGTTGGATTAGCTATGCAAGTGGTTGATAAATGACCAAGTTCTTTATAGATTCCTTATTATGAGTTTATAGAAGTTTGGGAACGTTATGTTCTTATGTATTCATTGTCAAAACTTGTTTGGAGCAGCCGTAAGAGCTGTAACCTTTCCCTCTAGATTAATCATTTGTGTGATAAGTGAGTTGTATGCTTAATTCGCAGCTTGTAGAGGATCATTGGGCAATAAAAATGGCCCAGGATGTTGCATGTAAAATCTTGGATACCATTGTGAATAGTTTGTGTGCAAGGATAGATAAGTCTCGTGATTTCCCTTGCGAATGACCTTATTCTTAATCTGATTGGCAAGAATATATAATGTGATGTTGAAGTACGCTTAAAATTCACCTTTTATGGCCTATTGGTTGAGTTGTATGTATTTGCCTTATATGTTGCATAATGTAAGATTGTAGTGAAGGTGTAATGGAGAAGTGTGTTGTGAGATATAAGAATTGAGTAACACTTTCCTTCTATAATCTTGCTAGAACTTAATAATTTTTTTCCCTCTTCTAGTTGGGAAAAAATTATTCTTTTGTCTTGCATAAGAGGCACAGTTGTATACAAAAAGATATTCATCTTCAGACATCTCGGCCCCATCTGTTAAATTTGCACCCCTTCCAGGGTAGTTTATAGTTTTGTGAGAAGGGGAAAAGTTCATAGTAAAATGTGAATTGACAGAAAACCACTTGGAATAGGCAGTTAAAACTTTGCATGAAGCATTTTCTTAGGAAGACAAACATCTTCTATTTATAATTCAAAACTCCATGAATTCATTTTGAAGTACTTTCTTTGTAATAAGCAGCCATTTGGATACAGTTCGCAGTTTTCCAGGACGTGCAAAAGGGAGCATGTGCAAATTTTTAAAATGCAATGCACACCTCAAATTGATATGATATTTATATAAAATTTAGTGGGTTTTTAAAAAATCATATTGGCAATAATGTGAATCAAAAGTCTCCAGCTTACCCTTAATGTATCGACCAGCACGCACCTATCAAAGCAGCCTCTGAATCATATTTTGCAGTCTACAGTTTCCAGAAAGCATTGTTGATGCAGGGGCATTGTTGATGCAGGGGCATCTTAGGAATGCTCAAAGTTGGTCTAGGATATGTCTTGAAGTCATGATAATGAGTGAAATTTGAATTTGGGTTCAAAATTAGTTTTCCCGCCTAAAGGGATTTTCAAATTTTCATGATGTATTAGTTGGTCTAAGAGAGTGTGGATGATATGCAAATGATGAATAAAGATGTAATAGACCATTAAGGTCCCTTGAGAGGTCCTTCAAGATGGTTTTTGCATATAAATGTCAAGTTAAGTGTGAGGTGGCAGTCCACCACCCTACGTGGGTTTAGGAGTTGCTAGTGAGTTCTTGATCAAGAAACAGTTACAAGTATGTTTTAGGAGTCTATATCATGTGTAGAAAGATTATAGTGTGCAGAGTCAGTTTTTGAGGATGTAATCCTCATGTTCCATTTGAAGTGGATGGATAGAAGGACGGACAAAACTTTGAAGTTTGGGTGTGTGATTTGTAAACTCTGCTGAAGGAAGAAATAATATAGACCCTGTTTGAGGTCTTTGCTGTTATAGCTGATTGCATGTGATTTGATTTGAAAGAATGAGATTGACAATTGGTTTTCAAGTGTGATTGATGGATAGATGCTCAGGTATGTTTGTAATAGCAGACTTTAAAGAGACAAAGAAAAGAGAGAACCTGTTGAAGGTGGTAAGATATAAAGATATAAACCCTGTTCATGAGTTGTCTGTTGGTGTTGCAGACTGAATTTTGCATAATAGATGATCAAATTTCATTTGACAATCATTATACATGTTTTAGTAAAATGGTTGAATGTGGTTGAGAATATGGGTTGCATGATTAGCATTCAAGCCTTGGGTATGCTTACATAGATTCTGATCAGACCCCTGATTGGAGGATCATTCATTGTGCATCTGTCAGTGTGCTTATCCCTAGGAAGGAATAGTTATTGCATCAAATTGTATTGTATTCTCAACGTGTATACAAGTATTTGGATATTGTTTTAAGAGTGCAAGGTTGAAGGAATGACCAAAACAAGAGTTTGGTTTTTGGAAACGAGTACAAAGCCTGTTTTACTGTAGCAGTCATAGTTTGTTTGGACTGTGAGTAAGTTCTTTGCAAAGAAGTGACCTTTGAATCGATGATAAGGTGTTTGGGAACATTGAGGTAAGTTCTTTCTATGTGAATGAAGCTTATTTGAATCTTGCGTTGATTGGCAAAGTGTGTTGTTGATTCTTGAAAGGATTCAGACTGTATACTGTCATTCTTTTGACACAGTTAAGTGCAATTTGCTGTGGAATGTTTAAAAGTGGTGTGATTCGTGATAACCAAGGATTGAGGAACATGCCCAAGGTCAATACAGACCTAATTAACCTGTTTGGGTCTTTGAAACACAATAGAATGTTCACAGTTGGATTTCGTATGCTCTCGGCTGGTTGCAGGTTTCAAAAATCCCTAAACTAGGGTTTGGTGTGTGGAGGGAATTGTAACCGTCAAAAAGTGCCCAAAATTTTTAGAATAATCAATGTTGAGGTGCTGGAACTGAATATTAGGGTTCCAATGTGGTACGGAATCATTTGTACAGTTTTTAGTTGATTGAGAATGCAAATAGGGTAAACAGGCCTAAACAGTGACTTAAAGAGGACTTGAAAAGTGATCCAAGCTATGAGTTGGAGACTAAGACTTGGTATGGAGAAAGAATAGGGAAAAGGGTATTTGCATCAAGTGTTGGATTTCAAATTGGTGAAGGTACAGATCCGTACAAGGTCAAAAAGCCCAAAAACAGGGCTACAAGGACTGTGAGAGAATAGGCAGAGTTATGTAGAGGAAGAAAGTGAAACTTGAAAAGAGTAGACAGAGTTGATGAGTGAGCAAAGAGGGTTAAGGAAACCCATATAAGCATGATTAACACAATTGAAACCAGAACATTGAAAAATGAATTTCAATTTCTTGCATGATGAGAGAATAAGTGAACCTTTAGAAAAGAAGTACATATAGAGACAAGGCATTGAGAGATAGATGAGGAATGAGCTCTGCATCAATTGTTCACAGTGTTTTGAAGTACGATTTGAACATCAAGTCAAACTTGGATTTTGATGAAAATTTGTGAGGATGCAGTCGACTATGAGAGTAGATGGCACAAATTTGCGCACTTTGGACCATTATTCCATCCTTACGCACCTCCAAAAATGGTCTATCAACAATATTTTGACAAGTTTTTCGACTTATTGTGCACTTGTTGTGCACCTCTTAAACATATAATTTCTTAAGTCTAATTTCATTACTAGATACATCTCGTTGAGAGCTTTCTGATTATATATAATACTTTAGGGCATAGTGGCAAAAATCGTTTGGGGAAAAAATTGTTTTTTCAAAAGTGTAAGTGTTTTTCAAAAGATCGTGATTAATCAGGAAAATTTGGGAAACAATCGGAAAAACATAAAACCATCGAAAAAATTATTTTTTTTTAATTTAAAGGCATTTTCATTGCATAGAGATACATATTAGGCATTTCAATTGCATAGAGAATAGATACGGATTATGAGAGGAAGTTAAATGAGATTGTACGCCAACAAAATCAGCCAACTGTTTTCTTTCATTAATTTCTAGACTATTTAATTTGCATTTCAAAATGCAAACTATTGTCATTTAAAAAAGAACAAAAAATGAGAGGGAGCCAATGACAACAAGGTAGACTAGGGATCAACAGGTGTAGATGTTGAAGCTCTAGGGTCATCCCCAACCTCTCCTAATTTGAGAGACAACCTCAGTGTCATCCCCAACCTTCTCCAACAAATCAAAGTCAGCTTCATCATAAATACGTTCATCATTATTTTCAAGACATTCGAATTTTGGATCGATCTTGCCAAGTTCAATTCATTGATTTTTCTCAACGGTACCTAACATTATCAAATAGAATGTATATGTTAGTGACTTTGGTGAATAATATTTTAGAAGAATATAAATCAACTTTCCGTATGAATTGAGAATTAGAAATGCAACATTTTTTAACCTGGAGCTTTCTTTATCTTCAGATAAATATTGTGGTGGACAAACACCAAATCATTCACCTGTTCTTGAGTGCGTCGATTGCGTTTTTTGGAATATGTATGCTCGAACACACTCCAACTATGCTCTCAAGTAGGTGAACTACATGGCTGGCCCAAAATATGCATTGTCATCCATTGAAGGTGTTTGATTTCTTTGTTAAAGAAATATCACCATTGTGTTGCAATAATAGATCTTGTCAACATTGTAACATGCATAATTCAATCAAAATTTAACACTTTCACCGTACGTATGTAGAAAAATTGACTACCTAGTTTGAAGGTCTTCCTCATTGGAATAGTTGTCTTACTAGAGAAGAAACCCCTTGCCTACTTGTACATCGAAAACTTTCTCATAGCTACCTCAAAATATCCCTAAGAAACATTCTCTTCATGCACTTAAATAGACCCTTTGTGACCTTTGATCATCTCGAAATGAGCCACTAGAGAACAACGTTGAATTCAAGAAATATCCAGCTACATGGAGGGGAGAATGCATCTGTCAATTCCATATTTTATCAACTATCTTCTATAATGGCATGTACTTGGCCTTGTTATTCTCCAATATGCTCCTAATAGCACCGTTGGCCCTATCAATTGTCTCATATAGATAACCCATGGGGTTTATCCCCATCGACGAGTCTCAAAATTTGAACTAGAGGCTTAGAGAATAACTTAATTTTCTCTACCTCTTTCCAAAAGACAATGATAAAACATAGCAAGCCACCATTTTGCCCTCCATATCTTTCACAAAGAAAGATTTTATCCACTCAGATGAAATGAACATTCATATTAAATTCATTTGTTGTTGGCAAAGAGTTTTCAATGCAAGGAATTCGGTTGTAAACCTTGTCACCCTGCGCAGAAGAAGTTCCTTGCCATCTATGAATGTGTGCATTTATTAATCACTCATGTGAAATTTTTGCAAAATCTCTTTCACCCATGGAATTTTGCCTATGTCATCCAAGGTCAAATCAAAACAATGTTCCACATATGGAGTTCAAAACATAGTTTCATATTTATCCATAAGAAGCCTCCCAACAACCATGCAAACAACAACATTATCTGTAATGAATTAGACCACATTTTGTGGCACCACCTCAATCACAACCTCATCAAATAGATGAGAGAGTGTCTTGCCCTATTTTATCATCTCAAATTCATTGACATTGCTAACAAAAACTATGCCAATGTCACATGACACAAGGAAGTTAATGAGCGTGCGACTTCATCTGTCCATCCATCTAACATTATAGTGCACCCTGATTTTTGCCATTCCTTACAATGTTTTGCAAGAACATCGCTCACATCTTGTACAATATCATTCAATAAATCAGTATGCAAATCCTTGTATGATGGGGCAGTGAGCCCAAACCTACAACTGCGATTGCATCTACCATAATTTGCCACTATGGAGATCTTGCTACATTTAAAGACAAGCTAGAGTTGTACCGAAATTTGGAGATTGCCTTCTTTGGTTGCTTGTGAACAATATTTTTTCACCCTGTACTCTCTAGCGTGGTTTGCATTCCATGTGTAGTACAAGATCCAAAGAATGAATGTTTCCCTTGATTGTATTTGGCCCATGAGGCACTAATCCAAGGGTAAATATTAGGGAGTTATAATGAGAAATATTTTCACCATTTTTCATAGCTAAAAATATTATATATGTTCTAATGAATGTCAAATATAACATCTACCACAGAGGAGGATTAGAATTATTGGTTAAGTTTAGGTTTAGTTTTTTTAAGTTTTGGGTGTATTTACATTTACTTTATTTTTTTTGTGTAGACATTATTTCAAATTGCCCCATCATACGAGGCTTTGCGGATTGATTTGCTGAAAAAAATGCCAAAAAACCAGGTTGAAAAAAACGTTTTGGGCCAAGTGTAAGAATTAATCACGATTGATCACGTTGAAATCACACATTTTGCTACTATGCTTTTAGTTATTAGATAAGTATTGAGCCACAAATTAACATTCTATTGTGCAGCTTAAAAATTTGTTGTGCATTGAATTGTGTGCCCCAAACAGCAATGTGTGCACCTTTGCACACCTCTTGGATATATAATTCTACAAATCTCAGTTCATAATTGGATTCCTCTCATTGAAAGCTTTCTGAAAATTTATAAGACTTAGGGTATCGGTTGAGTTTAGACCTACCCAATAGCATTTTAATGAGCCCTGTTAAAAGTTGTGCATCTCTTTGTTGCTCACCTCACTCAACAGCTGATGCACACCTCCCAAACTTAGAAATTTTGAACCAAGATGATACTTCTAAAATCCATGTGTTGAGAGCTTTCCAAGGACATATTATGCTTGGGGATTGGTATGATATTATTGCCAAAAAACTAGGATTTACTAAGCAGTACTTTGATAAGTCTAGTCTCAGAAATGCCAAGATCAATAGGGCATAACTTTCCCATCTGGTGTCCATTTTAGGCAAATGAATAGTCGATTTCTAGGTTTTTTAGCATGTCAGGGTTCATTGGTGATGTTTTTCTAAAAACCAAGATAAATAAAAATTGAGTTTCAAAGCAGGGCATTTCTAAGAGTATGCAAGGACTGTGAATGCATCGACACTTGGGATTGCATATACATTCCTTGTATGCTTCTTAAGTGCGAAAGTAGTGTTTTATGTGTTGTTTTAAAAATATATATATGTTTGTATTTGACTCGGTTTATTATGTGTTTTTCGTAAGTGGCACCATGGGGCTGCTACAGTCACATTCCCGTTGTTGTTATGTTTCCTTGTCACATTGTTGCTGCTGTTATGTTTTCTCATTTCTTGCAACATGGCTCATGAGTCACTTTACGATCAGGTATATGTCTTGTGGAATACATCTATAGATCATAGGTTTGTTAGTTAAGTTGCATGAAGTTAGACTTTGGTCTCGTTTTACATGAATACTCGAGATGGAAAAAGAGGAATGGCAGCCATAGCCCTTAAAACAGGAGGCAGAAATAACTGGTTACTGGCTTTTAGGCCAAACATGTATGTTCACAAGATAACTGTTATAAATATTATATTCACGATATTTAGTAAATACAATGACACAAGTAATGGTATGCCTATGTGAAGAATAGAAGAGTTTCTTGATGCAATGGTATTGGGACATGGGAAATGCATAAAATAGAACAGATGAGTTGCATTGAATTGGGGAATTCGATGTGGAGGTGTTGGGTCCACTTAAGGGCTGATATTCTTCGTATCATAGGAGTAATTTCATAATAAATGTCTCAATGGTTCCTCCAATTCATTGTGTTCATTTTGAATGTGTTTCTCTATAATAAATGTCTCCATGGTCCCTCCAATCATTGAGTTCATTTTGAGTGCGTTTCTCTAGAAAAATGCATATTAATATATATGCCTTAAAAAACAAAATGGCTGTATTATGCTCCGCTATATATCATTAACAAATAACTTGTGGCAATTTTACTTCTTCTGATCGCTATAAAATGAATTACCCCTTTGATATTTTGCACCCTAAAAAAAAAATAACGAAGCAATGTCTGATATGACATTTCAATACTTCGAACAAACATCAGGCAGAAAATTAGCATAATTGTAAGAATTTTGAAATTTTGAACCCAATAATCTCTTTAGGCAAAAGAAAAAACAGAGAATGTTGGAAGAAATCAAGTCATGACCCCATGGAGCAGCCCAGCATGTCGAGCATAGTCATTGGAAGTTCCTAAGTTGAAGTGATAGCTTGTCCATGGAAAAAAAAACAGACGAAAATATGAAGTTTTAGATGATTTATACCTCGAGAAAGCCCCCGGAATCTGATGCAAGGGCCTGCAAAGCCTTCTCTGCCTGGTTGAGTTTCAAGCCCGCCTTGCTCGCCACATCGCCAATGGTCACTCTTCTTCCCAGCGCGTCCACAGCCTTCATCGTTTGGTCCCGAACTGATGACGCCAATTTGTCGGTTTCCACGCGCTTCCCCGGCTTCAGTTGTGCTATAGAGCTTCCCAGATCCGCTCTGCAAATTAAAGGCAGCCTCCCACCTCTGTTATTGATTAATTTTGTTGTGCGCGGCCATGGGATTGCTATTGAACAAACTCTGTTACTCAAAGCTTGTAATCCATCTGGAGAGCAGTGAGGCTTGGTGGATAATGCGGCACGGTAATTAAAATGGTAATGATAAGGGGAATTGAAAAGCCTAGGAGATGCTGCAGAAAAGCAGCAGCTGCTAATGGCGGCCATGGCTGCAGGATTAGAACGGAGCGATCATTGTGGTGCTTTGTTTGACTGAACGAGTGGAGGAGGGCGAGGAAGTTTTAACGAGACTCCATTCCATTCGTGTCTTATCTTGCGCTTGCTTCACAAATATCTATCTGTATTCAGTTGAAATAGCAATCTAGTACTTCGGGGGTTGGTCATATGGATCGGAGAAGAACCGGCTTGTGCGAAATGTTATGAAATGAAATGGTTTTAATCACTGCGATGGGGCGTTTGAGTTGAAGTGGTACTGGGAGGGGTGATCTCTTCGAGAAAGTCCAATGCTTTACCCCTCTGAGCATCATCTAGATGCAATGAGTGTTAAGTGGACCATATATTCTCATGAGAGATGGGTTTGTGTGAACAGGGACTTATGAAACATGGGTCAATGAGTTTGACTGGTAAACTACACAATTGAATTCTGATAGCGATATCATGATTTTAATTATGTTCAAGAAATCGAATGGTTATTATGCACCCATCCTTGTATCCATGAAAGATACATGTGTGCGATCTTGAGGCATTGGTTATTATGCATCAAGTTGGCATCTAAGAGGCTTACATTAACCCTCAAATGCTTCATTTCACTCATTTTCACTCAGAGATCCTACCCCAATGAGAGTTTTTTTCCTTAGATGATGCTTTATTGCCCATACTCTGCCAAAAAAAATCATAGTAGTCCCCCTTTTAGTACTCTCTAAGCAAACTTATATCTTATTCACAAAGGTTCCCCCTTCAGCAAACCCTTGTTCTGAAGTTATTTTCATAATGTAAGGAGTCTATCTCATGACCACTGTGACCTACTCATTTCAACCACATTGATATTTCCTCCACCCATATCCACCTACTAACTTTGCTATAGTGGATCTCAAGTTTATAAGGCCCAATTGTTACATTTTGATTATTTGCTAAGCAAATTCACCTGATTATTCATGGATTTTATATAATTGGTAATTTGATTTGGTTATTACTAACTAAGATATGAGTCATATGTTGTTATGAGATAGTTGAATGTTGTTTTGATTACATGATTACATTGTTATGAGTTAGTTGTAGTATATATTCTTACATTATGATCATATTGATTTGTCATTTTAGCAGTATTTTATGATGTATATGTCATGATGTATGGACTAACTACTTATTTATCATGAGTTGGATGTAGGAGAAATTAATCTATTAGAGCATGATGGAGGGAGAGAATCATTGGAGAGGGTGATATAAATGGAGATGTTAGGGGATGACAAAGGAACGGCTAGAACTCTACACACACCATGTTAAATAGCACTCATTATATGCATAGTTTGAATGGTTAGCATTGGTACATTCTTTATGTTATCTACATTTGGATAATCGTTTATGCATATTAGTTGCATGTGCTAGTTCAATTTAATACTTTTGTAGAGTTAATATTTTATGATTGTTATAAGTAGATTAGATGAATAATGTTGGTGTGCATTATGTCATGTTATTCCTGATTATTAATGTTTACAGGAACGTAAATCTGTGTGAATAGTACCAGGTTACTATTGTATATAGACCAACCATAATGTATTTGTAATGTTTTTAAACATTAGCTTATTATCATATGTTATTCAAGAATATCAACATACGCCTTAATAGGTATAGATAACAAAAAATGTAGATAATATATATAATGTGGTGATAATAACGAATACGTTTTTATAATTCAGATTCGAATAATAATGTGTTATTTACCATTTTAATTTAAACAGATATTATTGACTTTATATGGGTCAAGTCACTATGGTTATTAAGATATTAATATCAAGTTATTTGGAAAATAGAAATAGGAATGGGGAAAAAAAAGGAATAAAATACATAAAAACCATAATGATGTAGTTAGTAAATATGTATTAGAAAGAAAGTGTGGAAATTTAGAAGTTTTAGGAAAAACAAAAAGAATGGCAAGATAATAAAAGAAAAAGAAAAAGGGCATCTTTAAAAAAAAAGTGCCACATTCATGTAAAGAAGGATATATAAAGGTGGGAGGAGGCACAATAGGAGGAGAATGGGAGAAAGGAGGAAGGAAAGAGGGAAGACAACAAAAGTTGGAGAAAAGGAAATTTGATGGTTCATTTTAGTTTGGACGTTTTGCTAAGTAGGAGGAATTATTAAAATATTGTGTGAAAGTTAGCCAAATTTTTATGTGAATTTTTGTGTGTAAAATTTTCTACATTTGTGCTTAAACTTGGTAATATTAATAATTTTGTCCTGTGGTTGAGCCTTGAGCCTTCCCAACATAGTTTAAGACACTAGATGCTCAGTAACTTGGATTTAGTCTTTGTTTCAGCTATGTATATAAACATAGAACAAGTACATGTCCATCAATAACTCTTGTGTCATCTAATTCATGCCCTGTTAGATCATTGTAGATGACTGATGAAATAAATAAATACAAGCAAACACTACAACCTGTTGAAGTGCCTACATACATCTGGTATGCTGTTTATTTATTTTTATAGCTCGTTTCATGAATATAGTTATACATTGTCGCCTAAATATGATCTTGTATGAATATATTGTAAGTAGTAATCTACACGAGAATTTTAATGTGTATGCAGTGTTTATTATATTGGTTATCATAGTGCAAATCATAGTGTAAATCAACGTCTAAATCATAGTTTGTATTATACTGGTTACGAGTAAGTCGTAATGTTGATTTTTGATAATAGTTACCATTAAATCGTAATATTTATCTTAGTTACCAGAGATTATTTTGAATCCACTCAATAGTATAAGCGTGTGGTGAACTACATTAAGGTATAGCGATCTAGTATATAGTATCATTTTAAATTAAATCAATGACCTAGTTATATGGTATGATGATTATAACTGGTATTCTCATGTTATAAAGTATAGTGATATAACAATTATTAAGGTTCAATGAAATGAGTAATTTTAGAATTATAAAACTTCGTATGGGAGAATATGTGACCCCTCAATTAATTTAACTGTGTAAAAATTTATGAGTTCTCTAGGCCGTAATTTGAAAACTATAGTTGTATATTATAACTATGCACCATAGTTGTTAAACAATGAAAT
The DNA here is from genome assembly GCA_037957365.1 of Torreya grandis. Lineage (NCBI taxonomy): Eukaryota > Viridiplantae > Streptophyta > Pinopsida > Cupressales > Taxaceae > Torreya > Torreya grandis. The sequence continues at coordinate 4,881,954 of JARHVA010000206.1, forward strand.
GAATGAATCTGAGCTGTGAAATGAATGAATCACTAGATGAAGTACAATAATAATAAATACTTAACATGGTATAACATGATATGGGATAAATAATTAACGTGATAACCCACAACGATATGCATATAATTTCATATAGAAAGGGACATGCCATCATTTGTTTATAGTGTATATATTCTACATTAAATGCATATGGGTTATACCATTAAATGGTAAGCATATATTCTACATTAAATGCATATCGCTATACCATATAATAACCCATAAGTTCATTGAGTAATATAGTTTCACTTACTATATTATGTGCATATGCATATAATGGTATAAATAATTACATGATAATTAATATATACTAAGACGTACAACATGATTCTATATATAGCAAATTGAGCTAGTTATATAATGAGTTGATCTCGATATAATTACTAATTAGTGTATTAAATTGATCAAATATATTATTTCGTTAATTTATGGATTATTAAAGAATTATGCCACATAACTTAGAGTTAGTTCAATATTCATATATTCCATGATCCTGATTATTGCTTGTGATTGCCATATGTGTTATGAAATACCATATGCCTAGTAGGGTTATGATGAAGTGTTAAGTGGATTGATATTGATCTTTAGGATATGAATATAGTATCTAGGAATAATTTGATGTTATTGGGTTGTAGTATTTAACCCTTTTGTAAGTTTGGTAGTGTACTTTAAAATACAAGATTTTATAAAAAACAAGTTGACAAAGTTGAACTTGTAACAAAATATAGAGGATAATATGCATAGACAACTATAAGAAACTGTGTAAGTGGTTTGAATGTAATAGTCATATGGCGATTGGATAGGGGTATAAATAGTATTTTGCCTATGATAACCACTTTATTAATATTCTAGGAATATTAATATCTATAATAGATCATCAATGTATTTTCTAGATAGGAAAATTATAATGATCAAGTCTTTGATCAGAGTTATAATGACTATTGAACTCTATAAACCATATTTATATATTGGTAAGTACTTTTATGTGAAACATAATATGAATACAGTTAATATGTATAGGGGTATTTATATAGAAAATACATCCATATATGGGCTTAAGTATCCATATAAAATTATAATATATACATGTGTATTGAGTCATATGTTTATCTATATTTTAATGAATTGTTAAAACAAATCATAAGGTTCTGAAGGATGGGAAACTCTAACAATAGGAAAAACAGCCTCCTTAAAATATAACGAGAGGTTTAAACAAATGAATGTCTTCCACGAGATTTATGATTTTCTTTATCACGACTGGCTATTGAAATTGAGCAGTACGTAAATAAATAATGGACCGTGGTATTATTGCTTGTCATAGATTATACTATGTATTTAAATCTACTTATGGAAATTAGATTATGCAATTTAAACATAGGATATACCTGGTTAGTATAAATTGTATTTACTTGCTTATTATTTAGGATTATGAGACATTTGATTCTTGAAAATATAAGATTGGTTGTTCGTAATTGAGTATTTGTGCTCATGAACAATGAACTCTGATATTATGGGTTGTCATAGAGTGTAATATATTCAAAAATTACTTATAGGGATTAGAAAATTGTAGTCTAAATTCATATTATACTCGGGTGGTACTGATTGTAATTATTATGTCTATTATAAATGATATTGAGAAGATTCATTCATAAGTTTGATAAACTAAATGTGTGCATTTTGGTTATTTATATGTTTAGCATGTTTTATGACTACTAGTAGAAAGTATTGTATTGTATCTGTTTACAAAAAATAAAATATGCAGCCTAATATATATTATACCTAATTGGTATAATATGTACTTGTTTACTTATTATTTATATGATAAATAATATTGTAGAGTTTCATCATACATTTGACAGATTAAATGTATGCATTTTGATTATTCCTAAGTTTAGCATGTTTTATGTTTGTTGGTAGGAAGTAACTTGTATGAATTTATTGGTTACATTTATATTAACCAAATCTTGTATTATTGGTACTGAATAAGTAATGATATGGACTTTACTAACTTAATAACATCATAATACCAAATGAAGGTAATTTGATCAAGTGGTGTGTATGAAATTCACTGATCCCAGAGATCAATAACTATAAAAAACTTTGGTCAAAGTAATGTTAGTTAGACATTGACATTTCATATGTATGATTTACATGTTTGTGTGATATCATGTTACAATAGATTTTTTATGGTACATTGCATGTTATTTAAAATCATATCACACACAGATACTAGCTTGTCTCTCTAGATTCTTGCATCACCACTATCTACTCATCTATGAAAGAAGGACCATTCCCTGGTGAAAGATTGTATGGGGGATCAATGGTTAGTGGTTGGCGTGTAAAAAACCTCAGATGATGCTCTCCCTCCCCACAATAGTACTTACTTGGAGACAACACTTAAGATTGTCATAGATACTGGAGTTTAAAGAACTCATGCTCTGTGGAGCCCTGTATATTGTACATTACATTGTATTTATTATTATTGAGACATTGATCTGATAAGATGTAATTATTTACTTATTTTACCATGATAGTAGTGGTTGCATGTTTGTACTAATCATGGCTGGAAATCTGTAATTACTTTCTATATTCAATTATATTGTGTTTCATCTGATGATAGTGATCAGTGATCAGAGAGGTATTAGATTTATAGGAATGAACCAAGACTGTATTGGATAAGACCAAGAGATGGTTCTACAAGTTGTCAGAGTTCACTAGAGCAAGGAATTCCAAGACAACAACTACCACAACCCCTCCCAATCATCCACCTATAATAACTCCAAATAAGAGCGACACTATCATGATAGTTCAGTCATCTCACTCTATAAGTTCTAAAGGTGATGATGAATAGGATCTTGAGTAGATAAAACAACCATAGAAAACATGTGAAGAGAGCAATGTTGTGGGTAGGAAACTAAAATAAAAAAAGTATGTGATGTTGCAGTCCTATTTATCTTTTGTTGATCCTTTCCTTCTCATTCCCAAAAATACCTTGAAACCAATGAATAACTTGTTAAAGAAGTTGACACAGTGATTCTATCATCTCATCTAGTCTCCCCAACTATTCCTCTACTCCTAGAAGATTCTCCTCTAAAGCAACTTACACCATGTCCTATTAGATCCCAAGTGGTTACTTTAGGTGGCATGTCATTCAAGTGGATATAGCCTATGCTAAACAAAATAAATAGGGTGGCGGAAGCATACATTCCATATTTTGATGTGGTCATTGATTTCCTCAAGTCCCCCCTCCCAAGAAGGCTAAGACCACTTCTAAGTTGGTGTCAAACCCTTTTGGGTCATAATTTGTGGAAATTATTGAGCCGAAAGTGGAGAAGAATGAAGAAGAAATTACTACAAGTGATTACACTCTCAAGAGGATATCACTTGGAGAGGCAACTAGAGAAAGTGACATTCACAACCTACGTGAGACTGTTGAGAGAATGATCAAGAGATTAGAGTAGGATGAGCTCACTTAAGGGCAGTTCAAGGATCATATGAAGGAGTTGTCAAGTTACATCAGTTATCTCCTCAATCCAATTAAAACACTTGCAACACATTAGGTGGATGCCCCTTCCTAAGTGCCTGGTATCAACAAAGAAGCCATTACTGCCATCAATAAATATAACTCTTATGAGAAAACTCTAGAAGCCTGGATTGAGGAAGTATTATTGAGTGGAATGAAATATATTAAGTGCTTAAATTATATGGAGCTATCAATAATTAAATCATAAATATCAATTAACAAATCAAATCCAATGACAATGAATTAAAAGTATGGGAAAAAGTGAAAGATGGCGTTCGTGCAATGATTTATGTTGAAACAAACATGCTGGTCAATGCTAAAATTTTCAACAAATTAGAAGATGACACCACTTACAATTGGTTTGAATGCATTCTTTAGAAGTTTGAAGTCTTAAACAAAACACTTGAAAAATTGCAAGAATAGTTTAGCATCAAAAGAGAAAAACATAAATTGTTCTCTTCCAATATAGATGAAATACATTGTGATCTAACCAAGGAGGATACAAGCACATTATACACCATGGATGAAATAAAGGCTTAGTTCAAGAAGGTGATTCATGAAGAGCTATCCAAATAGAATGCCTCAGTATCACTTCCATATTGATGCTTATTGAAATTCACGTGTCATTGGGAGAAATGAATAATCAGTTGACTAAACTCATGGAAGCTTCAACTACTATGTTGCTAGTTTAGGAAAGTTGGTTAATGCATCGTAGGCACATGGTGGTATTGCAGGGAATGAAACTAAAGAGGTAATAAAGAGGTTGAAAAGGTTTAAATAAACCTGGAGTAAAGAACATGTCAAAATTTATACCGTTTCTCCAAGTTCTTCAACACCAACTATTACCCCAAAAAATACTTCCTAGAGAAGTTTGTAGGTTTTTCTTTCCATTTTTGTTAACCTTCTATTTTGGTGAATTTGTACTTTCCCTCCTGTAATTTTGAAAATAGTGAAAAATGAAATATGATAAAAATATGAATATGAACAATCACACGAAATGTGAAGGGTCAACCTATTCCCTCGTGTCTTTATAAATAGGAAATATGGCAATTATAATTTAGGGATTTTTATGTCCACAAAAATTAAATCTTGTAGGAAGGATAAATAAATTTTGTGTTCAATATTCAACAAAGAACCAAGGAATTTCAAAAGTTTGTGTCTTATTTTCCTTTATGAATGTGTATTTTTCTTATGTTAATACATGTTGCATCATTTCAGGAAGTAACTTTGTTTGATCTCAAATAAGCATGTTATTTTAATTAAACACTCTCTTATTGCATTATTGAATGAAATTTGTGTTTTTTCATTTGTACGTGACTCTTTACCTTCTTTCTTTCTCTATTTTTCTTTTCAATTGAATATTGCAAAACAAACCCCACATTAAACTTATAAATAGTGTAAATATGCTTATCTTAGTGTTTGTTACTTTCAATAAAGGGAACCTCCCTTCCTAATAGAGGAGATAATTTTTGTCTCCTTCACTATTGTGAAAACCCTATTTTCCATAAGTTCTAAATATTTCACCAGTATTTTTTGATGTTCACCATGGGGCATGTTCTGAACTTTTTGTGCAACCCACATCTTTCAGTTGTAGTTTTTTTTATGACTGTCCCTAAAAATCAAAATCTAACTATCCAACCAAACCTAGATTGGATGCAAGTTACACAATAAGATATCTCTTTGTTTCTTTGATAGTTTGCCTAGGATAATATAGTGAATAATAATTCACTTTCAAAGAGTTTTAACTATGCTAGATAAGAAATAACAATCTACAGATTTTGCTTAGATAATTATTGCACTCATTGTTGGAATAGTAGTAATCAGGATAATACAAAGAGGTCCTTAAAATATCATCATGCCTGATAAAAGGTACACAACGTCCAACAAGAAAAAAAGAGTTTCTAATTCATTCCTTGATTTACAAGAACAATCAAGTTTCAGACTTTTTCCTAAAAAGATAAAATAGGTACAACCCATAAGCAAAACTTCATCCCTACCTAACATATTGATTCCTAGACAATTGATTTTTCAAAACAATGTTGTTATTATAGCATGAGGTCCTCGCATCAACCCATTGGCTTTAGGTGCTCAAGTCCATGAATTTACAAAAGGTTTTAGGAAAAAATGTCTCAATATTATTGGTGATGATAAAAAACATATTGATGAACACATAAAGGATTTATTCTCTGTCTATTGTCGGGAACCTAGAACAATAAACATGCTCCGATGCCTACTTAGTCAGGATCTTGCTCTACCAATAGAGCACATATGATTACTTCTTGTATTAGCAACTAAACACGGAATTTAACCATAATCAATAAGTAACTAGAAATATGAAACAACACAGGAATTGAGAGACAATACACAATTGTATTAATAATCACTCAGAAGAATATACAATAAAGAAGATGCCACTTCTTCTTCCATCTCAAAGGTTCGCCACACCTCAAGACCTTCTTCCCTCTCTCTCTTGGTCACAACAATCAACTCCAATATAGAATTGATGTTCACCTCTCCAACCAGCCAGTAACACGCTGCCATTACACCAAGTACACAATCGTACTCCAAGTAGATCTCCTGCTCTCTGCTGCTACCTACAAATCACTAGACCTTACTCACCATTGTAGATCTCCTATAGAAAGTCATGCACACATGCTGACCAAGATCATACACATACGAAGAACCTTGATGATTCTTCAATCCAGTACCCACCTTGGTACTGTGGCACTAGGAGGAACACACCATTGCTCTCTTCTATCTGAAGGAGCTTATTGCTCTCTTACTCACTAGCTACAAGTTTTACAATACAACCCATGAGTCCATATATATATCTCATGCTTACAATAATTAGACTAACCTAATTACAATAATTAGACACGCAACTCAAGACTAAGACTAGCCTTTGACATGCAAACAAACAGTCCAAAAATAGACTCTCCGGGATCAACATGCAAACTGCATGTTCTTGCACAGGCTGCCGACGTTGGCTCCTCCATGACCGATGTCGACCGACTGGTAACCGATGTCGGTTGCTTCCTCACTGCCATCTAACCAACGTCGATTGATCAGACCAACGTCGGTTTCCCTGCAACGCATTCAGCAACTCTCTGCAACTCTGCATCCTTCGTAACTTCTCTTGTTTGCATCTTGGTGAAGATTTTAGCTCCACAACCTAACATCTATGGTATTCTTAGTGTAGAACATGAATATGTGTTAGTCTGGTTGTTCATGGAAACATTGGGCGAGGAAGCCACAAAGTTGTTTCATCACTTTACTACTACTTCCTTCGCAAATTGGCCAACAATGAGATGCAAATTTGAATAAAGGTTTAAACATGTTGAAGATGAACATTCTCAATTGGCACAATTATCCTAGATAAAGAAATAATCCCATAAACCCCCCAAAGATTTAATTGCTCGATTAAATAAGATGATGCATAAAATCCCAACTTCTTCCATGCCTAAAATAAAAATTTAGAAGTGTGTAATTTTGAACACATAAGCCCCTAAAGTAAGTTTCTTCCTTAGAAGGAATCATCCTTCAACTCTGATTGATGCACAAACCAAGCCATCAAAATAAAAGATGATATGATCATGGCTAAGAAGATTAAAAAATACTCTTTCAAGAGTAAAGAATAGAATTCAATAGACCCTTTGGTTCAGAGGCTAAAAAATTACATATGTGCTTTAAAGAAACAAATTCCTCAATCTCAAAATACTCCCTACAAAGACGTACTTAGTAGACCATTTAATCCATATCATGGCAACATTCATCCTAGGATACCTCTTCCAAGTCCTCAACTTGTTATTGAACCAACCCTTGTTGTTATTCATTATGTATGCATTTTTCATGCTACCAATGATCGTGATGGTTTGAACTATCCAAAAATGGCCAAAATGCTACAACTATGTACCACTGAAGAACCACCTAAGGAAGGTATTTTGGGTACCTCTGATCCTAAAATTTAGGAACCTGATGGCAACTCCACTATGGTTTATTTTGAATATGAACTTGAAGGTGATAAATATGATGAAAGCTTGAAGGATATGAATAGTCGTTTATATGCAATATTCACCAGATCCCAAAAAGAGAAGAAGAATGCTTTTGAAAAAACTAAGGAGCCCAATAAACAAAAAGATAGAGAAGCTCCTAAGATTGTAGCTACTCCTAAGTTTGTTATTAACAAAGGCACTTATTTCTAAAACTCAAAGGATAAATAGTCGGATAGGTTTAGAAGTTCTAACTCTCTTAACATATCCATCAATGAAGAGCCTGTAAATTTTTCCTTTGACATAATTCATCATATGAAAAAAAAAGGTTCATGTTTCTCAAATTTAATACCTAAGGGTCAATCTTGGGCAATTGGATAGATTGATCAAGTTCATCAAGGGAGGAAGTTCTAATACACCTTCTCAAAGAACACACATTAGAGTGGTTGATTCTAATTTGTAAATTAAAGCAGCCATTTTTTCTCAAAGTAATAAAAGGCCCAAATTTTTCTATGTGTCTTTGTTTGTTGGTGATTTTAGGTTAAACAATTGCATAATTGATTCAGGATCCTCAAATAATGTCATGTCAGCCCAAGTCACACATGCCTTGGGATTGCCTTACACTAAAACCTTTGGTCATTGTTTCAACATGGAGGCAAAACAAGTCATGTTGATTGGATAGATAAAGGATGCACAAGTTGCTTTGATTGCCTTTCCTAAAAAGAGAGTCAAGATTAACATACTAGTGGCGAACATTCCTCCTAAATATGGAATATTTAAGATTACCATACTAGTGGCGAACATTATTCCTAACTATGATATGCTTTTGAGATGATATTTATATAAAGATATTGGAGCTGAAATAAATTTATATTAGACATAGGGCATGATATCAGTAAAAGGAGTTCATTCAAAATTACTCCCAGAACTAAAAGCCAAACATTTTGTGCATAAATCAAACAATCCTCAAGTAGATATTTTGTATCAGGAAACAGGCCCTGACACCTATATGATGGTGACTGAAAAATATCTTGAACTCCCTAAACTTATGGTAGGTGATCCCAGTGACATTTGACCTTATAAGTTGATGTAAGTTAATTAGTAGCAGGTTCAGGCACTAGTATGGTTTTGAATTGTCCAAAAAATGAATTATTTCCTTTTTCCTAAAAACTCTAATTTGAATGTACCAACAATATTTCTAAATATGAACGTTGTTCCTAGGATTGCATTTGGTAGAATAAATGGGCATCCATAATTTTAGATCTCAAGGAGATGCTAAATTGATTGTCAAATATGACTATCAGGTGAAGAATGATAAACTTGAGCATTACATAAATAGGGAATAGGACTATATCGAAGCTTTTAAAGCTTTTGCCATTAATGTTGTCCCAAGAATGAAAAATTCCAAGGCTAATGCCTTGGCTATATCCGCTTCCTTGTTAATCACATATCTAGAAATTGATAAGAACCAATATATCATTGAGATGATGTGTCATCCCAGTGTTCATGATAATTATGAACATTGACAAGTGTTCAACAATGATGAACAAATTATCTCTTTCTTGGAACAACAACACAATTTTAGAAATTAGTATTTTGAAGTAAGTTTAGCAGTCTATGGAGAGTCTTTTGTACCATTAAAAATGATGTATAAATATTGGAATCATCTGATAAATAATCTAATCAATTAGATGATAAGATAATCCAACTAAAAGAGAATATGATCCTAAAATGTATGGTTTCTCTGGAATAAATGTTCGATAAACATGACAAGTATATAAAGCAGAAGATCTAAGAATATCCTGAAGGACCACCCGAGTATGCAAAAGTGAACATTGCTATAGAAGAAGAACCAAGATATATCAACATTGGAAAATATTGCTCTAAGGAAGAACATAGAAAGCTCATCACTCTTTTAAAATTGTAGATGGATATATTTGCTTGGTGGTATTCTGATCTGAAGCCTTTCAAACCAAAGAGTATGTAACATAGTATTTTGCTAAAACTTGGAGTTAATCCTTTCAATAAAAAATTGTGACATTACAATCCCAAGATCAATGGTACTATCTATGAAGAATTCAAGAAGATGTTGGACGTAAGAATCATCCTCCCTATCCATCATTCAACTTGGGTCACCAACATCATGCTTGTTAGGAATAAGAATGGATAAGTCAATATTTGCATCAATTTTTGCAATCTCGATTAGGCCTCACTCAAAGATAATTAACCTATGGCAATCATGGGTCAAATCTTACAATTTGTCATAATATCTAAAATGATGTCTATGTTAGATGGATTTTTGGTATACATTCAAGTCAGAGTGGCTATAGAAGATCAATACAAAATAGCATTTACCACCCTGTGGGGAACATTTGCCTCTAAGAGGATGCCTTTCAGCTCATCAAATCAGGGGAAACATTTTAAAGAGCAATGGATTTGACCTTTATCAACGTGAGGAGAAAGATCATAGTGATCTATTTGGATGATCCCATGATATTCTGAAAGAAAAGATAAGATCACTTCAAATACGTGAAGATGGTCTTTTAAAGATGTTGAAATCATGGCATATCTTTAAATCCCAAAAATTCTATCTTTGATGTAACTAAAGGTAAACTCTTGGGTCATGTATTTTCCAAATAAGGTACCAAAATTGATCTCAAAAGAGTAAAGGCAATTCAATAGTTGTCTTTACCTACCAATAAGCCTAACACTCATTTGTTCTTCGATACGGTCAACTATCTCAAAACATTTATTCTCGAATTTATTGAACTCACTGGGAATATTATGTAAATGATGAGTGGAAATAACTCTTTCAGTGGAACGATGATGGAAAAGGGGCTATCAAAGATATCAAAGAAGATATTCTCAAGGCATTGATCTTGACCTACCTATATTTTCAAAAGGAATTCATTGCACACTATTCTTTTGATTACACACTATGTACTATCTTGGTGTAGATAAATGAGGAGGGGATTGAATCTCCTATTACTTTTAGGAGTTGTGGACTGAAATACCACAAACTTTAAAACTCACTAATTAAGAAGCATGCATATGTAATCATCAAAGCAATGAAACACTTTAGCTTCTACATCCTAGATTTACACACCATTATAATGGTTTTAGATTTAGCAATCAAATTATATCTTAACCAACAAGAGCTTGGATCAAAAAGAGTTGGTTTGATTGCAATTTTTTTTTAATATGATGTATAGATTAAACCCACAAAGTTTATAAGAGTAAAAAGCCTTTGTTAATTGATTGTTGAAGGTGTTGACTTGCAGAAGGAAGAAAAGAAAGATTTTATGTTGGTTGTCTTCATTGATTCTCTCAAAAAATGGTATTGTGATATTGCATATTTCCTCTTATACAGAGAATACCCAACTCATTTTAACTCTAAACAAAAGTGAACTCTCAAGATGAAAGCTGTTAGGTATGTATAATTTTGGTTAACACATTGTTCAAAATTTCTTGAGATGTGTAAACAAGGAACAACAAAAGAAAATTTTTGAGGCATTTCATGATAAATGTTGTGGAGGACACTTATCATTTTCAATAACAACTTTTAAAATTTCGCAAGCCTATTATTATTGGCCAATGTTTTTAAAGGATGCACAAGAATGGGTTTCTAAATGTGAGGCTTGTTAATATTTTATTGGTTGATCTAAGCTTGTAACATTGCTTCTCCAACATGTGGTCATTGAAAAACCATTTTAACAATGGGGATTAGACTTTGTCGATATTCTGAATCCCTATACCAATGTAGGACACACTCACGTTTTGATAATGACTAACTACTTAACTAAGTGGGTAAAAGCTATTCCTGTAAGATTTACCACTTCTAAAGTTGTTTACAATTTCATAAAATAAAACATATTGGTTGGGCTTGAGGTTCCTCATAAAATTGTCATGGATAATGTTTCTAACCTTTCGTCATCTAGGTTGGTTGATGAGAATCAAAGAAACTAGCCCAAGAAGTTGTATGATACCATATGCGCTGATAAGATAACACCCAAGAGAGAAATCATGATGTCTCCTTTCCATGTATTATATGGTATAGATGCAATGATACCTATCTCTACGGAATTTATAGCCTTGAAATTGGCTCAAGCAATTAAGGATGGTCAATTTAAAGATGCACTAGAAAAAAAGATCATGTATGTGACAAAAATAGAATAAAAATAAGTCATAGTGATTGACAAGTTCATAACACATCAAGAAAAGGTCAAAAAACTATTTGATGAAAAGGTTCAACAACGTGACTTTTAGGTAGGAGACTTGGTCTTACTTTGGCACAAAAGAATAAAATCATGAGGAAGTCATCAAGAGTTTAGCTCCCTATGGATGGGGCCGTTCAAGATCTAAAAATTTTGTGGTGAGAATACAAATTTTTTGGCATACAAAGATGGTACGCACCTCCCACTACCATACAATGAAAAGACATGTGAAGTTAGGTTAGTACCTATGATTTCCCCTATGTGTTTCCCGTTCAGTTGTGTGTTTCTCTTTCTTGGTTCTAGTTTTCCCCTTTTCTTTCCCTTGATTTTTTGAGTTCATCTTATGTCTTCTTGTGAACCCACATCCCCAACCTGAGTTAGCTATTGTTCCTCAAAATTGTCCAAGGGAAATTTTTTCCAAAAATAAAAAATAAAATATTTAAGAAAAGGCAAATAATTGGCTAAGTATCAAAAAATTTCAAGTGCCTAAAACACATCCTCACACCTTGCACATCCTAAGAGTTGATCCTGCTCGACCCATAGACTACTCAAGATGTAAATACATGCCTTAAACATCCCACATGTCTAAATGGATGTAATGGACATGATCACCTAGGCCCACAACCCCATGTTTGCACATCATGTTCCAATGTAATTGGACCACATGTCCCTGTGGATGTGGTGGTTGTGTAGTAGCACTTGCACAAGCATGCACATATGTGAATCTAATGCACCAACATGGATGTGAGGCCCATCAATGTGTCCATGTAAGATGTGCATGTAAAGTATCGAGGCATTGGAAGTTACATACCAAATTGACATCCAAGATGTTATATCATCCCTCCAAGGCTTCATTTCACTCATTTGCACTCAAATATCTTTCCCCCCTAAGAGTTTTTATTCCCTAGAAGTTGCTTCTCTTCCCACACTCTGATGATTTTTTTCATAGTAGTCTCAATTTTAGTAACCTCTAAACAATTTTATATCTTATTCATAGAGGTTTCGCCCTTCATCAGACCCTTGTTTTGAGGATATTTTCATAATGTGAGGAGCTTATCTCATGACCACTACGATTTACTCATTTCAACCACACTAGCATTTCCTCCCTTTAGATTCGTTAAACCTATTAATCCTTACCGAAGTGGCTCTCAAGTTTTTGAAGCCCAACATGATGAAATACAAGTACATGGGTCTCAAACCACTATTGGTTTTGGAAAACAACATGCCTAAGTTTGTAGACTCAACATTGGGCATGTCGACTTGGAAGAATTACATAAAAGACTAAATATAGAAAATGCTAGTACGTTGATAGTCTACTTGGTTGAAAGTGGTCTTCTTGAAGTAACCATATTTCCAACATGCTTTCAATGCTCAAACCTGGTCTTCACCTATGTAATACATTATGATCCTAAAACTAGAGAAATAAATTCAAGTTGCAGACAATTAATGGATAAGATAGATAGGACATCTATGAAAATGACAATGATAATTCCCATTCATGATGCATATGCCAAAATTAGTACCATTTAGGGACAATGGTACTGGGACAAAAATCCTAATAAATATTTGACGGTGATCAATGACTCGTGGTTGAATCATAATAGGACTGAAATCTCAAAGTTGCCAAATAACTTCTCAAGATCATATTTTAAGGAGGAGCTTTAAAACATGATTGCTTTTTTGAATCGTGTAGTTGACAATGAAAGTTCTATGAACTTATACTTTTGGATATACAAGGATATGAACATCATTTGTAATGGAAAGCAATTAATTGATCGGGGATAAATGATCAATGATGTCATGCATCATCAACTGATCAACATAGATTAAAAATGCAAATTTTCTTGGCTTCATATTTGGTATACTCACTTGCCTCACAGAATATATACCTAGGTCTCTCTAAACAAGCCAATGTTGACTCTTCTACTCAAGTATATGAATATTAATCTCAACTAACTTTAGATTAGAACAATAAATACTTCAGAAGAGTGAATGATGCTTTCACAATGCAGATAGTGCAAGCACCTGATGAAGATTGGGGAAGAAGAATTTATGATGAAACAACTACCCTAGTCAATCATCATGGTAACTACTTCATTTAGTTCTATAAGTTTACCTATATCAAGGTTGAATTATTTAAAGTATATCCATTGTATCTACAAATACTAGTCAATGATATGATCATATTGATCGAGATGTTTAGGCAACTAGTGATAGTTCACAAATGTTGTAAAAGCATACATATTCCAAGAGTCTCATTCCCGATCTTTTTGGGACATTTTTCATGTAAAACTATAGTCAATGCTCAAAATATTAAATAGTTATATCTCAATTCACCCTCAATTCCTATCCCTATAGAGCTTATCTTTATAGCAAAAGGTTTGTAAAAAAAATCTTGGTATTGGGCCTTCATACTAGCATGTGCCTCACTTTGAGGAATATTGGGCAGAATGTTTTGATGAATATGAGGTGGTCAGACAAGACTATGTGAGGATCTTTCTACGCAAATTTATGAACTACATAAAATATATGAATACTGAAATTAACTTTAGAAAATAACCCAAAATAACCTTTAGATCGTAGGCCACTGAGGGAACAACCTCATTGAGAAATATTGATATAATAATATTCATGGATGCCTTCATTGAGACTCAACACTTACTTAAATACTAAATCTATTCTAACAAATACTAATTCCCATGTATGTGGGATACTTTAAAAATTCTCAAGGGATGACTTATAAAGCATATACATCCATAGTGACTAATACACTAACAATGCAAAGACAAGGGTAGGACATGGGTTCCTAACATCCCCTCCCCCTTAGAAAAAACTTTATCCTCAAAGGTTTAGATATGGGAATAAATATTGAATTTGGAATAGTGGTTCCCATGTTCCTTCTTTCGATTGCATGTTGTGCCACTTGAATAAGACTTTTGTGATTGAGCAGGAGTGAAGTTGGCAAGTATGCATGTCCAAGACTATTTCTAGTTCGATAAGGATGGAGCCTTCATTATCAAGTTCTGGTAAAATTATTTGCACTCTGATGGTGGTTCCAAGAAACTTGTTCAAATAGGAGACATGAAATACTATGTGAACTCTAGAGGAAGGTGGAATCTCCAACTTGTAAGCAATAAACCCAATCTTGTAGAGAACCTTATATGGCTCATAAAACTTTGGTGTAAGCTTATGAATCCCTTTTAGTTTCAGGTATGATTGTTTGTATGGTTGTAGATGAAGAAAAACCATATTGTTAGCTTGAAATGTGTACTCAAAGCAGTGCTAATCAGCTTGCTGCTTCATTTGGTTTTGTGCCAAATGGAGATAGCCTCACAGGGTGCTAATAATATAATCTTGATGTCAAAGAATAGTGTTGACCACCTAAACCAATGAACTGCTCAAGGTATATGGGAGAAGTGATGGGGGCACCTGACCATAAACCACTTCATATAGAGTCATTTTTGTAGAAGTGTAGTAGGAGGTATTGTACCACGATTATGTGAGGGGAAGCCACTTTGTTCATTATTGTTGTTATTTTGAAGCAAAGCAACAAAGGAACTTTTCTAAGCATTTGTTGATAATTTCAATCTGGCCATCTATTTGGGGGTGATAATCAAAGCTCATCTTTAGTTATGCACCTGTGCATCAGCATAGCTCCATTTTAAAATGGCTAGTGAAAGTTGCATCATGATTAGAGATCATTGAAGAAGGGATGCCATGAAGATAGAAGATCTGAGCCAAGAAAACTTGTGTGACCATGGAGGTTGTGTAGGGATGGTTGATGGCACAAAAATGAATTTATTTGGAGAGGTGGTCTACCATGACCAAGATCACTATTTTTCCTCTATATTTAGGGGGCCCCTCAATGAAATCCATAGAAACATCTGTCTAGATCTTAGTAGGAATGGACAAGGGCTCGAAAAAACTAGGAATAACTATTATTTCACCTTTGTTGCATTGGTAGGTATCACATTTGGCCAACATCTATTTAATTTCCCCTTTCATCCCCTTACAAAAGAAGTTTTGATGTGCCTATTCATATATTTTGAGAAATTTCGAGTTCCATACTAATGGAGAAGCATGAATTTCATAGAATATGCCCTGATGAAGGTTTGTGCTATGGGGAAGTACCTAACTACCCTTGCATCAAATAGAAGCACCATCCCATGAATAATGTGGTACTATAGAGGGATTAGTGACCAATTTTTGAAAGAGGTGGTGTAAGGAGGGATCATTTACATACCATTGGGGTACATATTCCAACTAGTTCAAAATGGGCATGAAGATGGTAGAAAGGGAAGTCTGGTCTTTGAATGTGCATGAGAGAGCATCTACCATGACATTATCTTTACGCTTCTTGTAAATGATCTCATAATCATAACCTATGAGTTTGTTGACCCATTTATGTTATGCCAATGATGAGAACCATTGTTCAAGGAAATATTTCAAACTCTGGTGATTGATTTTGATGCAAAACTGATTCCCAAGTAAGTATGGCTATCGTTTTTGTATTGCATACAAAATTGCCATCATTTCTTTTTCATATGTAGACAAAGCCAAATTTTATCCAGAAAGGGCTTTGTTAGTGAAAGCAATGGGATGACCCTCTAGGAGAAGAACAATACCTAAGTTGTCGCCACAGGCATCACTTTTGATGGTGAAAGTTTTTGTAAACTTTGGCATGGATAAAATTTGTGTGCGACACATAGCCTATTTAAGTGCCATAAATGACGATCAGCTGCAACATCCATGTGAATACATCCTTCTTCAATAAGGAAGTCAAGGGAGTCATAATCTTTCCACAATCCTTAACAAACTTGTGGTGGTATCTTGTAAGGCTTAGGAAGACATGAAGACTCCTGAGGGTTGTTGGCTGAGGCCAATGCTGCATGGCACTGATTTTTTGTAGATCCACATGGACCTTATTGAATGAAATAATTTTCTCTAGATATTCAACTTGTTTTTGACTAAAGGAACACATGGACAAATAATTAATTGTCTTCTAGAAGTTGTAATGCCCTATCAATATACTGGAGATGATCAACCCATGTGTAGTTATAGATAAAAATATCATCAAGGAAAACCAAAGCAAATTGATAGAGGAAAATCTAAAAGATTTTATTCCTTAGTGCCTAAAATGTTGAAGGGGCATTTGTAAGTCCAAATGGCATCACCAAGAATTCATGGTGACCATCATAAGTGTGGAAGGTTGTCTTTAGAATGTCATCAACATGCATGCATTTATGATGTTAACCTGAATGGATATCCAAATTGGAGAAAAATGTTTCCCCATGGAGCTCATCAAGAAGCTCATCGATGATCAGAATTAGGAATTTATCTTTGATAGTGAGGTGGTTAAGGGCACAAAAATCAATTTAGAGGCAATATGACCCATCCTTTTTATGGACAAGAAGCACTAGGGAGGAGAATGGGCTAGTGCTGGGGTGAATAACTTTGGACTTGAGGAGTTCCCATACTAGCTACTTAATCTTAGCCTTTTTTAGATGGGGATAACAATATGGTCAGATGTTGGTTGTGATGATTCCTAGAAGGAGCATAATATAATGATATTCAAATCATGAAGGGGGAAAACCCACTAGCTTTATGAAAATGGTTGCATGCTTATTGAGGACAACTTGTAAATTAATAGGGTAGTTAGTAGTAGTGGGCAGTTGGAGTTGGATGGAGTATGAATGGGCAATGACCCAATGTGAGCCTTTATTTAGAAGCTTTTCCATGCGATGGGAGATGATGATGTAAGTAGATCTAGGCAATAACCATTTTAAGGTGTGTTTTTGGCCATTATTTATGAACGACATTCAAATCTCAGAGAAGTTCCATATAATAGGTGTCAATGTAAAAAACCACTATGCCCATAAGACTGCATCACATCCTCTTAAGAGTAAGGCAAACATATTTGAGTGAAGAGTGTAATTGCCTATAATGATACACACATTCTAACACTTATCCTTACATGGAAATGTTCCCCCATTAGCAATCATGACTTCAAAGCTAGAAAAAGGGTGTACATATTAGTCTATCTACTTAGCAATGAGGGGATTGGTGGAAATATAAGCGTTGCCAAAGTAAATAAGGATTGTGAGAGGGATATTTTTAAATAACCCCTTGAACTTCATTGTTTGAGGGGTGGTAAAACTTGTCAGTGCATGTAGAGAGATCTCAATCTAAGTCTCCTATGCCACTGAGTCCTTTGAGGGGCCTTATTCTGCTTGAGCATCCTGGAGTTATTGAATATCAAACTCATTGTTCTACTCTAGTAGTGATTCCACATATAGCAAATAGAGATTTTGTGTGATGCACCTAAGACCCTTAACCCATTTGTCATCACAATTATAATATAATCCTTTCTTTTTGTGAGCCCATATCTCTACCTTAGTAAGGCACTTGATGGTGTGGTTATGGTTGGTCGTTGGTTCATTGTGTTCTTTATGGGTGGGAAAGTGGGAGGTCGACGTTGCATCAAGAGTTTATCTTCTACTAGCTTAGCCAAACCCAAGGCATCCATCGCATTTTTGGGCTAAAAAATTTTCACCTCCAAGCAAATTTTCTCTTTGAGGTGACTAATAAAATAACTCTTAAATAAGTCATCTGTTAATTCTTTAGTGTGATTAACCAGATTATCAAATTCAATCTAATAATCATGAATGGTACCTACCTTGTGGAGTTTGTTAAGAGCTCTTAAAAAGTCCTGGAATGTCAAGGGACCAATCCTACTTAGAATTAAGGATGCAAAAGTTTTCCAATTAGGTTCATCATTTGACTTGACATACCAATGGTACCATTGGAGTAATTCTTGTTCTAAGTGGAAGGAACCAATTGGGACTTTGTTGACATAATAAGTATTGTGAAGGTTGAAGAATTGCTTGACTCAATATATCCATCCCATATGATCTGTATGATTCAAACTTGGAAAGGTTAGCTTGGGCCCATGAGATGTGTGGGGAGAAGAGAAAATATTCTCTAAAGAGGACTCCTTCCATAATTTACTGAGCAAAAGGTTATTCTGTTGATTCAATCCATGTATCATATTGCTATGCTTAGTGAATTGTGATTTCAATGTTACAATTTCTTCGTTTGTGATGTTTGTGTCTACACGGGTAGCTACAATAACCAATGTTTTTTTTTGGGCAAGAGATAGAAAAGCATGTTCTAAGACATGGTCAGTGGGTAAGTGCACCAAGTTGAGGGACAAAAAAGAGCATATTTGTTGACATGATTTTGTTGAAATTTTAGAAATCTGAACTTCTGTAGATAATTTGAGATGGCTACACTCAAAATTTTAATATGATATAAGAACATGAATTATAACATTTTGAGCCTAGTTTCTAAAACACTAAGTTTTTTGAAAAACGGTTAAGTATAACTAAGTCAAACATCTAAAGTTTGAAGAGGAATTCCTATTTTTTTAAGAAAATATAATAGATAGACGTCTATGTGGCCCACCATTTTTTGAGCATCATTTAATATTGTTTGAAACCCTTTGATGAATATTTATATAAGAACTTCTAGTTTGCAACATATAATTTTTTTTATTTTTTCAATAATTTTTTTATTGATTTTGCAAGTAATAGATCCTGAAAACCCATAAAAAATGGATAGTGGGTTGTGCACCCCCCCCACCTTCCTAAAAAAAAATTGAAAAGTAGTTTTTTTTTTTTTTTTTAAATTTAATGTGTGTAGAATTAGGCCTAGTTTGTGACCATATAATTTGTTTTAGATTTGGATCAATGGAAAAAAATGATATGTAAACATATATAGGCATGTATATATGTGGCATCTATTGGCCTAAAAAAGCTATAATTAGAAATCAACATGGATTGAAACCTTTAAAATTTCAAAAAATTATAAAATAGTATATTTGGAAAGATGAGAGCATGCCCATCATTGTGGTAATATTTTTTTGAATTAGCCCATTAAAATTTATTGTGTATTTGGTGATAAAAGTTTAATTTTATTATTTTTTCTCAACATTCTCAGATTTGGCTATGTGTTGACAAGTCCAAGCCTTTGGCTCAGGAATCCAAGCCTTTTCCAAGCCAAAAAGCTTGGTTTTTTGAATTTAAATTTCAAGAACACATACACATATAACACATAAATGTTATTATGACATTGAATTGTGTATTGTGAGATTATGACCTTGAAAAGCATTGTGCATAGTACAAGGAATGTGTATGCATTCATGTATTTTAGCATAAAAAATAGTCAAAATATGTATTTAGTAGTTTCATATGGTTTAGTAACAGAGTGTTTACTAAAATAAATGTTAAGTATAAGTTTATATTTATATTATTACTTTTATATTTTATATTTTTACATTTGTATTCCTTATACTTTAAATTTATTTTAATAAATATAAGAAATTAGGGTCACTCTGTATCTAATAGAGTTGGTCTCATTGCTACATGTCTTACGATGTGTATAATAGTTTTTCAAAGTCCAATTTGGTTAGTACTTAGGCATTTTTAGTGTCTCAATATTGCCTAGGGATTTAACGGCATAAATTTTATAATTGATGTCCATTTTTGATAAACATATAGTCATTTTTTACATTTTTATACCTTCTTAATTGCTTCTTTTCATTTTTAGGAGTCCTAGGTTTATCAAAATTGAAGTTTGAAAACCACTCACTTTGAACTTGATCCAAATTGGTATAACTGGGGTAACATAGGCCACATTAATTACCTATACAATTAAATTACCACTTTATGTTAATTTTACTCACTCATCACCCCTCCCTCATCCCTATCACTTCTTATTTATCACTTCCTATTCATCCCTCATCACCCCTAATCACTTTATCCTCATTCATCATTGTCTCTAATCACTCCCTTATTAACTTTCACTATCTATATTCATCTATAATCACACCCTTATCATCTTTAATCACTCCTCCATTGACCTTCACCATCCCTCATCATCCCTAATCACTCTCTCTTAATTCCTTATAATCCTTAATCACTCTTTCCTCATCCCTTGTCATCCCTAATCACTTCCTCCTCATACCTCATCATCCCCAATCACTCCATCTTCATCCCTAATTAGTCCCTCATTGACCATCATTGTCCCTCATCATTTGTAATCATTCCCTTATCATCCCTAATCACTCATTCATTGACTATAACAATTCCTCATCATCCCTAATCACTCCCTCCTCATACCTCATGATCCTTAATAATTATTTCTTCATAGCTCATCATCGTTCATCATCCCTAATCACTCCCTCATTGACCCTCACCATCCCTCATGATTTTGTCATTGACTGTCACCATCCCTCATCATCCCTATTCCCTCCCTCATCATCTAATGTAAGTAAACCTCCTATATATTTACTCATTTAGGTCTTCTAGGTATCCTTTAGGATTTTTAGCCTTGTTTGTTTCATGCCATATATTTAACTCCTTGTATTAACATGAGGTTCTTGTACTCTAATTTTTTAATTACTCACTCAATAAACATGGTTTATTCTTTTGAAGTACACCACCTTTACATGACACAATAAACACGATATTCTCTAAAGGATTTTAGATTTATTATAGGTCTTAACCTTTCTTTGTATCTTATTTTTTGTAACTCAATCCCCTTTGACTAATATTGTCTTCTTAAACACCTATTTGAACCTACTTTTACTTTTTTACCTTCCTAGTGACGATCTCATCAAAAAACTGATCCATGTTCACATAAACTTAATTCTTGCAGACAACATAAATTTATATCATATTAGACCTTATTTATTAGGTCTATCACCCTTTACAAAAAATCTTTCACTCAAGTCTGACTCATGATGTCCTTAATAGAATTATTGTATTTGATTTGACACTATCGAAGCTAGCATGTAAGTTGTTTCCATTATTTGTACTCATATGTGAATCATTATGAGTTTTCATAGGTCTCTTATGGGTTTGAAAATTTGGATGGAGTAGAGCTTTTTCAAGTCATAGTCATCCTAGAAATTAAAGAAAAAGGTAAATGTAACAAGAAACTATACATAAGTCATTTTGTTATCTTAGGTTTGAATGGTTGAAGGAGAATATAAACCAAATATAGGTAATTCTAAAGTTTTTGAAAACCTAAATACCTGATATGCATCTAACCCATCAAGGAGGAGGCATTCAAGATCATTTTGAAGAATAAAAATGACAAGTTTCCATGATATCAACATTTAATGACAGTTTACTAGTTTAAAATAGGGGTCTGTGTATTATTAAAATATAATTATATTGAAAAAAAAGTTCTATTGTCACTTGAATCAAGTGTATTCATGTTTTTTATGTAGGAATGAATAATATAAATTAAATTTTGTATTAATTTTGCACTTAATTTGAAGCTTTTATTATTGAAATTGTCAAAGTCATATTTTTTGTGTACTTGTAGTCACTTGTAACACATGTGAAAGTTTGCATGAACTTGATCTAAGGATTGGAAAATTTGAAAAGGTCCCTAATATATTTATATAGGGGTTATAATGGATATAATGTCTCTATGTTTTATGAACCATCATTAGGAAGCTCTCAACTTTTGTGTTTCATGAGAAACCCTAAAACATGTTTTTGATACAAAAAGCCTCACAATTCAATTTCTAACAAGCGAAATGGTATAAAACTTTGAAGGAAGTTAATTAAAGAGTTTAAAAAGGTGTTAAACTAGTTTCAAGGTCAAACTCACTATGATAATTCATTTGCAATTGATTGTGTCCAGGACTGCATGTAGGTGGTCATTGAAAGAGATTTGGAAAGAGAAAAAATGATGGTTTTGCCCTGTTGTTTGATTTCAAACTTATTAAGAAGATTTGTAATTATTGTGAGATCATTATAAATCACTTGAGAAGATTATCCAACCCATTTTTTGATTTAATTCAGCCTAATCCTTTCGAGGAAGGTAGATTAGGCCTAGAAGGGGGTGTAAGGTCAAAAAAAGAGATTTTGATTATTTTGATATGTATTTGGAGCCCAAGCTTCATATGAAGGTTTGATGAATTGATATGATCATTGTAAACACTTTATTAAATTATTCCATGTCATTTATTGATTTAAATGAGGCACGATCCTTCAACAATCAAAATTAGCCGTGAACAATCATAAAGAGAGCAAGATTTGTTTTTGAGTTTATTACCTTAAGAAACCAATAGAGATATTGGTTTCTCACTATCATAGGTGATATATAATATATAAAGAAGTCATTCAATGGAGTATTGAGAGGAATATAAACCTATAACACTATTATTAAGACCTAAAAGGTCTACACACAATCTTGTAGCAGAATTATGATTGAATTGAGTTTTTGGTCATCAAGTGATCCAAGTGGTGATTGAACTTATGCAAAACAACCCATACAAGCCCCATATCATTACCTTAAGTATTTCATGAGTTTATTGAGTAGGTTGAGATAAGCAAATAAAGTCAAAATTGAAATTTTTATAACCTTTTAGGGTTTTACTCATGTAAATCTTAAGTTAGATTAAAATGTCAAGTTGTCTAAATCAATGAAATAATATGCAATAAATAACCATTGATTTGTTATATATTTTGACTTGCTTTGAATTTTCAAAAATAGTAATAAATATGTATAAATAGAGAATTATATATAAAATAAGTATTGCGGAAGGTCTAGGTGTTGAAAATTGGGTTACAGACAAGTATGAGTATTGTCAACAAGGTCCCTAGGTCAAATTCTTCACTAGATAGTAGCACCCCACCTAGACAATAGTGCCATGTGGATTTAGTGTCTTGAAAATGGTGCCAATGTCCTCTTTGAAAAACTATTCCTATTTTATGGGAGTACCTACGCCTATGTTTTTAGGTTTGGTTCATACGCACATGAAATTTAGAACTCTATATTGTGCCTAGAATAGTTGATTTAATATGCAAACCTTAATCCTCCTTACAAGTATGGCATGAGCTAAAAATGTGTGTTCATTAGTAGTATAAGATGGACATCGTCAACACACTGCTATGAAGAGAGTTGCCTATATACCAATACTCTGAGGAAACCTAATGTAGTTTTCTTACCTAGTGTTTGGTGTAAGTGCAAGTAAATGCTAGAATGATAGTGGTTTTGATTGCCTTGAGCGTTCTTGAGATTAAAAATATTTGAAATTTGGGCTTAGGGAAAATGTAGATGGTATTATATAGAATTAGGGTATAATAGGGATTAATAATCTTGATTTTTCTCAAGTTATTTCTTATTTAAATTGGATTTTTGCATCTTTTTTCCATATAGTGGATAGAGATCTAATAGTCTTGTATTTATAGTTATCTATAGCTTATGGAGATAATAAAATGTACTTAGCTTGACATTAGAAGGGGTACACATTTGAAAATATATCTGTTTGGAAGAGTTAAGGCAAGGGACACTAGCACCAAGTTAGGTACACTAACACCATATGGCTCTAATGTCCTTAATGTGGCGTTAGTGTCCAACTGGCAGATTGTTGGGCACGAAGGGTTAGGATCTAGGAATGCAATTTTGCAACTATGTTTGAGCTAGATGAAGATGTTTGTGGTCCACATAATAGATAAAAAAGTGTGATAAAGGCTTTAGGATAGGTCTAGTGCTAAGTTAGGAATAGGCTATCTCAAACAACACTATTAGCATCCAAATACCACTTTTTATTGATTACATTTGGCCCCCGTTGTGTTAGAAATGCATAAAAGTAAAATAACTAGTATAAAGTAAAAATAAGCGTACATCAACTTACCTAGGAAGTGAAGCAGATGTAGCTGAGTTTGAGTATATGAATCTAGGTCTGCGTATGTGAAGCATTATCCAAAACAAGGACCTACAATGAAATGTGTATACATCAGTCCTTACTTCAGAGATGTCAAAAGTAAAAGATTTTGATGGATAAATTAACTGAGTAAAGCTAAGTAAAGAGATATGAAAGAGAAAAGGAATGAATACACCTCATTAGGTATGTGAACCAATGTAGGAACTTTGTGACAACCTATGTCTGTGCATGTACATAGTGATCAAATCATTGAATAGCTTGGACTGAGTTGATAGCTTGCCCAATCCTCATATATGGGTAGCTCAAAAACTCAAATCGGTTTTTACTCCATCATTATCAACCTCTATTTGGTGGATCATGACCTGTGAATCACTTGGATAAGACTGTGTGTCTAATCGTCTCATATGGGTGGATAAAGAACTCAAGTAGGCTATGACTCCATCTTTACCCATCAAATAGCTTAGATAACACTGTAAGTGTGTCTAATCCTCTCATGTAGTGGATCAAGAACTCAAGTAGGCTATGACTCTATCTTTTCCCACCCATGTGTAGTAGATACATCTAAAATTGAACTACATAAAATGTTGAAAGTGTCTAAATGGGTATATCTAATTGCCTATGTCAACTCATCGATCTCAAGTACATTAGGTGGCACTAGGCCACTCAAGAATGCCAACCACTATAGATGGAGTAAGACATGAAACTGGTGACAACATAGAATATGATATCAAGTGTATAAATCATAGAGAATGCCATTGAGTTTGCCTTTCCATTTGATCAATCTATGTGTAACCGAGCATATGGAATCTATATGTTGCACACATGCCCCTAATATGATATTTGAGTATACTAATTCTAGACTAAGTTGTAATAATTATATCTGTGTATTTGAATTAAACATGGGGATGACCATGCCACACTTGATGCCCCCAATCTGAGCAATTGGTATGAATTTGAGCTAAAATGAGTGTATATGAGCACAATCTAAACATAACTATCAAACCTATAATTGTATTTATGTAAATATGTATTATACTTGGTGTACTATTATAGCTAATCTGGATTGCCCTAAAGTTGGGGTCACTATACAATAGTGCCATGTAGTGGACAATAGTGCTCGGTGGTGTTAGTGTCCCAATTTGGGTGTTAATATTTGTCTTGTCTAAAATTTGGGTGACTGAACTACTTTTTGAGTCCTTA
The DNA here is from genome assembly GCA_037957365.1 of Torreya grandis. Lineage (NCBI taxonomy): Eukaryota > Viridiplantae > Streptophyta > Pinopsida > Cupressales > Taxaceae > Torreya > Torreya grandis. The sequence continues at coordinate 4,907,664 of JARHVA010000206.1, forward strand.
TTTTTTCCTATGTCTAACCTATGTTTGATTTCCTGAAATTGAGCCTATGTGCTGAAAATGATTTGTGAATAGAAATGCAAGAGCCTGATCTTTGTGATAAACCCATATGAATGCCCCCTCTTTTGAGGCTAGTATTTGACCTATGCAAGAATTAACCTCAAAATAAAATAGCTTTATAAAATTTGTTAGTTGGATCATATATGATAACTATGTGATATTTCAATACAATGTGCAAACATAACATCAAAATGTAGAAGAATATTAGCATAAGTATGTAATGTGAGATGTATGTTATATCTAACATTGCACAAGGGTGTCAAGATAGATGTAATCAATGTGTATAATATCAAATCTAAGTAAATAACTATGGGGATGGGGCATGATGTCCATCACAGCACCCAAGTAGGAAGGGTAGATGCATGAGGTCCCTCACGACATAAAAAAATGGTGTGTGTAACAAGAAAATATAAGTGTCATGGCAAATATGCATACGAGAAAGCATACATACAAAACACATGAGACACATAAAATTAGGCCAAGGGGCCAAAATTAAAGGGACATGAGCACATGTCACTAAATCTAAGAATAGAAAACATACAAAGACATGTTCAATTGTACATGTATGGAAGTAACAAGTAATTTGGCTTAGAGCCACAAAGAAGGACATGTTCAAATGTCTGCATATAAAATTAGGAAAGCACACACAAGGGACATGGGCACATGTCCAAGGCATACATACATATAATTGGCATAGATACAATGAACAATGGCATATTCAAATGCCTTCAAAATGGAAGAAGCATAGAAAACACAATCAAGTCTAAATTAAGAAAGCTATAAATGAAAGCATGTATAACTATGTAGTAAAAATCTGTGTAAATGCTAGGATGTACATATGCTGAGTCTAATATGGTGATAGTAAAAAAAATCTAAGCATGAGTGGAAATGATCAATATCAATGCATAAATTCAAATGCATAGAATGTAATGATAAAACTTGGTAGTAGAAACTATGTATAAGATGCCCTAGAATGGGCGGATGTATCAAATGACTACACATGAATTGGTGTATATGCCTCCAGTGGGTAGATGTTAGCAAGTTTGGATCAGTGTAGTGGATTAGAGTCCTATATGTAATATGCAAGAACTCAACAAGAACAAGTGAAACATGTATGTATGATAAAACCAACTATTCTAAGACAACTAGCATATGTAGTGTCTGACAAATAAAAGAAATGTAAACATAAAAATGCAAACAAGTTGTAATTTTTTTATTTTATAAGAAATATTTAAATGCTTTTATGTTTTGGCATGTTATGTTATTTTTGTATTTACTGGAAATAAGCTATGTACAAGCAAATGAAAATTAACTATGTACAAGGAGCTCAAGAGAAGAAAGTATGTACAAGCTGGTAGGAACCGTAGTAACCGATGAGTCTCATGGGAGACTCGCTATCACTATGACCTATGTCAAATAAGTGAACTATAATCATGTGTTCTATGTGAAAGAGAAACTATGATCCCATAATCTATTGTATTATGTAATCCATATATGTATCTACCTATGCAATGGTGCTAGGAATCTGTGGCACTAATTGTACTGGCCTGTGAACCATGCTCTGAATTTGTGAAATTTGGTGAACTAGCCTATGAACTATGGTAGGAACTATCTAAACTCGGATGGCATGGCAAACAAGTGACCATACTGCTCATGTCGTGCAGGTGTATAAATATCCTTTGTAACTAATACTTCTCATCGTGTACTACTAGTAAATAAATTTGTAGACTCTGTAAAAAATATCTTAATTAGTTGTCATGTTGAAACTATGTTCTATTATGTATCATGTCTTTAAAATATATTAGTTGGTTGTCAAACTAAAACTATGTTTTGTTGTGCATCATGCATTGTAAATATATTAAATAGTTACTGGACTAAAACTGTGTTGTTTAAAACATCATGTCTTGTAAATATCTTAATTGGTTGTTGGACTATGTTTTGATTTTTTGATCTCTTACAAAAATCTTGAGTGGTTGTCAAATTGAGACTATACTTTAACATCTGTAGTTATTTCTAAATATCTTGATTGGTGTGTGAAGTAAATTTGTCCTCTGATATTTGTAGTTATTTCCAAATATTTTGATTGGTGTGCAAACTAAAGCTGTGTTATGATATTTGTAGTTATTTCCAACTATCTTGATTTGTGTATGAATTGGAGTTGTGCTCTGATCTTTATGATTTGACTTCCATCTCTGTTGAATCTTTGGTGCATGAGATGGTTCATAAATAGGTGTCCTAGAAAACACATGGCTTGTGCAATGAGTAACTAATGGCTCCTCAAAGGGAACATCTTGGGATAACTCTATTGTAGAGGAGTGTGATCTAGGAGATTGTGGAGAATGAGATCTCGATGCCTAAATTATATGAATGTTATAATGCCTTGATGGACATATTGGTCAATGTAGTCTCATAGTGCATACCAATGATCATTTGAATGTCTATTTATCTTATGAAAATTACAATATGGTTTATTTTATATCCTATGAAAGAGATATGTTGGACGGTGATGAGTATAAGGAAGGGTGACCATCCCCCTATTTAGTAATGTGAATAATATTTCATGAGGACTCTCTCTATTTAAAAACTGTATGGCCCCACTGTTGTTGTCTTGTGCTTTGACTCATTATAAGAGGTGCTCTGTAAAGTGGCTCTTTTCCCTTGTTGAGTATTTTTATTGGTTTTTTTTATTCCACTAATTTCTCAATCAAGAGCAGAGTAGGTTCTTGTACCATGTTAGATGATTTTGGGTCTGAAAAAACTACATCCAAATCTACCTTTGAATGTGTATCAACCGGTCCCAATTCTATCTCTAACGTTATAACAATGTTACATAGATGCCAAAATGATTTGGATGTCTGATATAATAATTTAATCTTAAGAGGAAAAATGAGGCCTCTAACAAAGATTTATTATACCTCTAAATATGTCAGCTGGTAAATCAACTGATGCAAACATGATTTGAATCTTTGAATGTATTCACTTGTTGGTTCCCTCTAACCTTGGTGTAATGAGGGTAACCTCATATATGTGACTTGAGGTCACTTATTTTGTATGTAGTGCCCGAGAAAGACTACTCTTAACTCCTCATATGTATGTAGTGACCCATTAGGGATTGTATGTTGGAACCAATTTAGTGCTTCCCCATCTAAAGACCTTGGAAATAAATTTAATAGAGTCAACTTGTTGGTGACATGTGTCATGGATGTCCCATAAGCTTGAAGGTGCAAGTATGGGTCTCCATGCCAATCAAATGTAGGTAATACTAGTATCTAAAAGTTGGGTGGCAACCTTACAGTAAATATTTTATGTGGGATATGGTTGCCATGGATGACATTATCATCGACCCTATATTGGTATGCTTCATTCTCCAATGTGAGATGGTGTACCTATTTTTGCAAATCACCCGCAACATGCATCAAGGAAATTACCACTTGTGAAGGTATACCATCATAATCAAGGGCTTTATTTAACGCTTGGATTTTGTTATTTATCTTAGCCATTAGTATATTGTTGTGGGAAACTTTTTTAGGGAGGATTGGTTTGCTCTTCATAACCTTTGGAGGTGTGATAGTTGGGACATGGTTAGAGGGAAATGAGGTATCACCCTCTTTTAATCTAGGTTGAGAAACAAGGTCTACTATAGTAATGGGGGTTGAGGGAGATTCATTGGTATCTCTTATTTTTTTAATTTGTAAAGAAGTATCACATGGTAATGGATTAGAAGGTACTTTATAATTATGTGAGTATAAGTTATGCAAATTATGAACATGAGAATAAGTGTGTGTATCATTTTGAACATGTGACCTACCATTTTTTTGAACAAGAAAAATAGGTGAAGTAACAAGTTAACTAGAATGTGTAGACTCCATGTCTTCTTCATCATAATCATAGTAATCATTGTTATCCTAAGGTTCATCAAAATCAGAGTTTAATTCACTTGTAGGAGGAAGAGTATAATAAGTATCATTTTCATGCTCACTGAGAGACAAAGTAAGAGAAGATTTTAACTTCTTACTACCATGCAATGTGTCATCATGTGTAGGTGCAATGCAATGCATGTCTTCACTAGCTATGAGGGGAATGCATGTATGATCATTATTATCTATCTTGGAGTCAAGGGTAGAATAAGTAGCAATCATGTTTTCAGTTGGCACATTATGACATGTAAGAGAAGAGTTAGAGATATTTGAGTTGTCTAAATTTTGCATAAAATTATTGTGTTGAGCTTGAAATGTGAAAGAAGGAGATAAAATAATATCATCCACTTTACTTTGTGCATTAGTAAAAGATGTCAAATCATTTTTACAAGTTTTTTTCAAATTGAATCGTGAAGGGTAAACACTGTGCATTTTGATTTTCTATGTTAGGAACATCATGCGTAATACTACTTGAGCTAGAAATTGGTAAAGTGATTTGATTGTTCTTGTATTACATTAATTTGAATAAGGATGTAACAAAAGTGGTTAAAAATTTAGAATCGCATTGAAATAATGCACTATCAATAAGTGGTTCTTTTGGCCTTATATTGTTAGTTTGATTTTGAAGAGTAGGAGAAGAGAGAGGAGAAAGAAAAGAAAATATATCTAATTTATCCTCATGTTCATTTTCATTATCATGCTCATAGTAATCCTCATATCCATCCTTTTAGCAATATTCGTCATCATATTTATAAATGAAGTCATTCTCATTATCATGTACTTGTGTACAATCTTGAAAATTTGCCCATTCATTTGTATAATGATGTTAAAAATTTAGAAATTCATCAACTGGGTGAGCGACAAGAGGCTTCTTTGATGTCATTTTAAACTTGCCAAAGAAGATAATGTAAGTAATGAATACCAAGCACACAATAGGAAAAATGTAATCTAACATAGTTATATGTGCAAATATGGTAGATATTCAGCCTAATGTATAGAAAAAACCATAATTTTATTCGAAACCCTATGGGATATTTTTTGAGTGTTTGAGGACCTAGTATGTGGTTCTAGGGTTTGGAGGGTTTGAGAAAAAATTTTGAAATATTTAATCAATGAAACCCTAATAAAGGATTGATATAGATCAATTAGGTTGTGCTAAAAATTGGAAAAATTAGAAGTTAATAAACCCTAATTTATTACACAAAAATGGAAAAGGAAAACCCTAGGGTAGAACCAAGGTTTTAGATTAATATTTAAAGTAAGTTAGGTAGACTAAATGTTCTAACCTTTTAGGGTTTACTTATGTAAAACTTAAGTTAGATTAAAGGGTTGAGTTATCTAAATCAGTGAAATAATATACAATAAATAATAATTTATTTATTATAGATTTTGACTTACTTTAAATTTCTAAAAATAGTAATAAATATGTGTAAATAGAGACTTATCAAGAAAATAGTTGTTGTAGAAGATCTGGGTTTAGGAAATTGGGTTATGAACAGGTCTGAGTGTCATCAATATGGTCCTTAGGTCAAATTCTTCACTAGATAATAGTGCCCCACTTAGACAGTAGCTCTATGTGGCTATAGTGTCTTAAAAATGGCACTTGTGTCCTCTTTTCTAGATTGTTCCTATTTTCTAGGAGCACTTATGCCTATGTTTCTGGGTTTTGTTCTTGCATGCATGAAATCTAAAACTTTGTATTATGCTTGGAATAAATGATTTAATGTGCAAACCCTAATTTTCGTTGAAATATGGCATGAGTTGAAAATGTGTATTCATTAGTAGGATAGGTTGGACATCCTCAACACCCCAGTGTGAAGAGATTTGCTTTTGTATCAATACTCTTAGGAGGGATTAAGCTCAATGTAGTTCTCCCACCTAATGTTTAGTGCAAATGCAAGTGAATAGTATAATGATAGCGGTTTTGAATGACTTGAGTGTGATTGAGATTAGAAATATTTGAAATATGGGCTTAGGGTAGATGTAGATTGTGATATGTAGAATTAAGGAAGAATAGGGATTAATAACCTTGATTCTGCTTGACTTGTTTCTTATTTGAATAAGATTTTTGCATCTATTTTCCACCTGGTGGATAGAGGTCTAATAGTCTTGTATTTATAGTGATTAATAGCTTATCCAGATAATAAAATGTGTTTAAGCCAATCTTAGGAGGGTCATGCATTTGAAAATATATATTTTTAGTAGAGTTAGGCCAAGGGACACTAGGACCAAGTTGGGGACACTAGTGCCATGTGCCTCTAGTGTCCTTAATGTGGTGTTAGTGTCCAATTTGCAAGCCACTGGGCATAAAGGGTTAGGATTTGGTAATGTAGTTTTGGGACTATGTTTGAGCTAGTTGAAGATGTTTATGGTTTGCACGATGGCTGGAAAAGTGTGACAAAGCCTCTAGGATGTGTTTAGGGATAAGCTAGGAATAGGTTGTCTCAAGCAACACTCTTAACATCCAAATACCACTTTTAGGTGATAAAAGAAAGTTGTCTTTGCTAATGTCCAAATTGACAGTCCTACAAAAGTTGTAGACTTCTTTGAGAGGATTGAATTGAATAAAATCTTTCTTGGTATCACTATGGATATATGGTCAACTATGGGGTTGGGATTAGAATTCTCAACTAATCTCTAATCGCTCCCATCTATATAAATATAAATTTGGATTTTTGAATCTAGGTTTGGGATTCTTAGGTGTCCAAATCCGAATCTATATATGGAATTAATGAAATTTCATCCTACCCTTTAATTTATTTATTTATTACCTATTTATTCTAGTCCAGGGCTCTAGATACACTCCATGATTTGGGCATGGATCGTGCTCTATAGATATTTGAATTTCACTAGACAATCAAAATATATCTCTGAGCTCCTTTTTTGAGTGAAAGAGGATGAGTGAAAAAAGATTTTATTTGGTCCTTATTTGAGTAACTAAATTTTGGAATTGAAAAGTAAACCAATTTGGGACAAGTAAGATGCTATTGTACCCACCATCTAAGTATTAGATGGAGTGATAAAGGATGAGGAGGGACAAGGAGGGATTGAGTAGAGATGATAAGGGAGTCATTAGGGATGATGAGGGATGGTGAAGGTCAATGAAGGAATGATTAAGGAGGATGAAGGACTAATTAGGGATGAGGAAGGATGGTGAGAGTTTATGAGGGAGTGACTAGGGATGATGAGGGACAGCGAAGGAGAGATTATGGATGATGAAGATGGTGAATCAATGATTAGGGATGATGAAGGATGGTAAGGGTCAATGAGGGAGTGATTAGAGATAAAGGGGGATTGATTATAAATGAGGAAGAATGATGAGGTTCAATATGGGAGTGATTAGGGGTGATGAGGTATGGGGGATGATGAAGTAGTGATTAAGGATGATAAGGGAGTGATTAGGGATGATAAGGGAGTGATTATAGATGATGAGGGATGGAGAAGGTTAATGAGGGACTAATTAAGGATGAGGAATGATGAGGAGGGAGTGATTCAGGATGATGAGGGATAGTCAAGGTTAATGAGTGAGTAATTAAGGATGATGAGGGAGTGATTAGAGATGATGGACATTGAAGGCTAATGAGGGAGTGATTAAAGACAATATGAATGAAGATATAGTGATTAGCTGTGATGAGGGATGAGTAGAAAGTTATTAGGGATGAGGAAGGGAAGATGAATAAGTGAAATTAACAAAAACTGGTTGTTTGATGCATCTAGGTCATAAATGTGACCTATGCTTCCCCAATCACTCCACTTTGGATCAATTTCAAATTGAGTGGTTTGTAAACTTCCATTTTGACAAACCTAAGACTCCTAAAAATGCCAAGAAACAATTTGGAAGGCACATAAACCTTAAAAATGACTATATTTTTACAAAAAATGGATATCAATTTCAGAAGTTATGCCATGAAATCCCTAGGTTCAATACCAAGACTTTGAAAATGCCTAAGTATTGACCAGATTGGATTTTGAAAAACTATTTTACACATTGTAAGCTATTTAATTGTGAGACCAACTCTATTAGATGCAGAGTGGTTCTAATTTCTTATATTTACTAAAGTAATTTTAAAGATAAGGAATCTTATACTTGACATTTATTTTAGTAAAGCCTCTGTTACTAAACCATATGCAACTAATAAATACATATTTTGACTATTTTTATGCTAAGAGATAGGAACACACACATGTTATAATACGTATGTATTATTATGACATTGTATTGTGTATTGTGACATTATGACCTTGACAAGTGTTGTGCATAGTGTCATAATACATAATGCAATGTCATAATAAGGCATTTGTATTATAATGTGTACACATTCCTTTGCCTATACATAATACGTACGTGCTATAACACATTTAGGATCAATGATTTTGGGCCTAAATTCAAATTAAGCTTATGTGTTATGATAATGCTTGTCAAGGTCACAATATCACAATACCCAATTCAACGTCATAATAATGCATACGTGTTATAATGTATATGCATTCTTTTTCCTATATATAAAATGTAAGCATTTTAACAGGTTTAAGATCTGTGATTCTAAGCCTAGATTCAAATAATGTGTATGTGTTATGACCACAACACATACTCAATAGTGTAAACATTCACGAAATTATTCCCCAATTTTGTGTACTTACCCTAGGAAGGAATTTTTTTTATTTGGGCTCAATCAAAAGGTGCAAATGTACTTTTACTAGTATTTTAGCACCTCATGGTTAGGATTGATGAAGGCAAGGAAAATTTTAGAATCGTAATGGAAAAACTATAAATTTTTTCCAAGAGGGACAAAGGAGAAGAAAAGGGAAAGGATCATTGTGGGAAAGTTTTGAAGCAAGAGGGAAAAACTAAATAAGTTATGGTAAAACTCAAAAAAATATAAAATTGAGATTTTTAGCTAATAGAAGTGGAATTTATATATGGACCCTCAAGGGAAAAAATGTGCAAAATGGAGTTTATGGTGTTCCAGGAAATTTTGAGAGTTAACAGAACTATAAAGGGAGAGATATGATAAGAAATGATTTTTTTTTCCTTTGTTTGAAAAATTGGTTGCCACTTGGTTGCTCCTATTAAAAGCTTATCTGCAAGTGCATAGTGACCAATTATTCTCAATTGTGATGACTTTGTTGTTGGTATTTTCAAGCTATTATGTTTGGTATGGGCCCCAAGTTTGTTTAGATGCCTAAAAGTTTTACGGAGTCTCTACAACCACTGATGTTGTTTGAATGAGTATCACTCTCCAAAAAAAATTTGGCCATGGATTAATCCCTAAGTGACAGCTCTTGGTTTACTTCATGAGTGGAAACTACTAAATTGGGATGGAGTAGTTGCCCTTATTACAGGCAAGTCTGATCAATGGGCCAACTACTTTGGGGTTCCCATGGTACTCGTTACAATGATTTTTAGGGATTATGCCTAAGTGCCTCCCACATTTATGTAGAGGGGTATTTACTTTTATCTAAACCTACAATGAACATGTAGAAAATAGAGGCAAGGAAAAATATTTCTATAAATGGCACAGGTCATGGAAAGCCACTGTGGAAAAAAATCCAAAATCTACCTGCAAGCTATGAAAGTGCTCTGATACTAGATGTGAGGATCCTTTTGCATAGATTTATGAACTACATAAAAAATAAACATTGAAATGAACTTTAGAAAATAACCCAAAATAATCTTTAGATGTAGGTTGCTTTCAGGGGGCAACCTCCTTTAGCAAGCTAGATACAATAATATTCATGGATGCCTTCATTGGGCCTCAACACTTACTTAAATATTAAATCTATTCTAACAACTAATAATTCCCATGCATGTGGGATGATTCAAATATGTTAAAGGTATGACTTATAAAGCATATGCATCCATAGAGAATAATACACTAATAATGCAAATAGAATGGTAGGACATAGGTTCCTAAAAGATTGGTGCAGAATGATTATCAATCAGATTAGGGTCTTCATAGATGAATGGGTTTTAGATGGTATGGTGGATGATATGAATGATTGTAATGAGTTTGAATGTGTTGATAAAATCATCGCTACCCATTTATTAACCATCAATTAGTTAATAAGGGAGGTAGCATATTTATAAGTACGATCCATGACTATGTTGGCTAGGACCAAGAGATGGTTCAACAAGAAGTTCTTATAATTCACTAGAGTAGGGATCTCCAAGAAAATAATGACCTCAGCCCCTCCAAAATAAGCACCTGTAGTAACTCCAAAAAAGAGTGACACTAGCATGATATTTTTTATTTATATAAGGGTACTCATAACCAACTGCACCATATTTTAGAATTGACTCCTTATATTTCTTTTGGTCTTCATGAATCTATATGCATGATTTATGCCCTCACATTTAGTAGTGTTGAATAAAATGAATTGTTTGGTCAAATTATTTTGGAAAACTAACTTATGTCGATACTCTTAACACACTAACTTATGTGGAGAGATCTAATGTATCCCATAGGTAAGTGGGTTATGTTGATTAACATGTGATATTAATCTCTTAGGATCACTTGTATATGTACTACATACCCTTATTAATTTTACACCTATCAGCACTTGACAAATGATGGTAACATGACATTATTTTTGTTCTTGCTATATTTGTGAAACACTCTTTATTGGCTTGATTCCATGATTTTAATTTATTTTTACTCTACTTTGGTATCAATATTTTTGTGTTTTGAAATGTAACTATACTCTTACTATTATTCCTTGTTTCAAGTGCTCTATCTCTTTCATATGTTAAAAAACACCTTATAAGTCAAATGAAATAACTATATTAATGTTATCCAATTTTACATTCCATTTGTCTTAACCATGATTTTCCCAGTATTGCATTGAATTTTGTAAAAGTATGATTGACACAGAATAATGTCTCTACTATCTTAGGCCCAATAAAAACTATTATAGTAACATTCCCTATTGTGTCCTTGCTATTTTTTGTATTTTTTAACTCATGCACATCGTATTTTAACTCCTTATACAACCAAATTATGCATGGATTGAATTATATCTTATCATCAACACTGATACTTGTTCTATGTTCACCTGTTATAAGATTTCAAATGACCATCGGTTCCTTTTTAGGAAATTCTTGCGATACATCAATCTTCATAGATTATGAACTAGAAGGGGATGGAGAAGCCAATCTTGCAGGTGTATTGGTATATTTTTGAAATGTAATAACACCTCTTTCCATAAGTTAATTTTTTTTATTTTTCAATGCATAACAATTTATTTTATATATATATATATATATATATATATATATATATATATATATATATGCTCATTGATACAAGGATAGTTTATAAAATAATCTTGCCTCCACCTGTGTTAGGCAACGTATAGAGTGATGGTGATTAGAAGGCAATTTGATCAACTTCTTTTGAAGAAGTGTCTATAGAATAACACTTAGTCTTAAAAGTTCTCAAATCGTAAAGGTTGATTCAGTTTTGAAGGGGTCTAACAAATTATCTTCTTTGGAGCTTCCTTATTATGGACTTCCTTAGTTAAGGAAGATTCACTCTTATGACCTAAAGTTGTTGACTTATAATAAGTAGTAAGATTATAGGCACAAGCACATGCCCGCACATTGTCATTCTTAAATGACTTAAATTCTAAATTCATAGTAGTAACTTAATTTTCTAGCACATTTATTATGTGTATCATATACATCATATGATTAGTAGGTATGGTGATGGTTTGGAAATATTAATTAGTATATTTCATCTAACCATCTATCTTAGACGTAGGTGTATTAGGCTTATCATAAAGATTTATGTCATTTCATGCCTTATAATCATTGTCACATTCTATATTGGCATCATTTTATATAGTTTAGAACAATCATCACATTTATTTTCTAGAGAAGAAGGAATAACATCACATTGTTTTTCAATAGAAGTACTAGCATCATATTGTATGTCACTAGAAATAGCCTTGGTTTTAGAAACGTCATTGTAAGTCATAACATCACGAGACTTAGCATGTAAATCCTCTATCCATTTACTTAATGTATCTTCATTCTTAAGTTAAATCTTATTAGTATAAATAAGTGGATTAGTTAATTCAGTGTTAATTTCTTCTTGTTCTAGTGTATGACTAGTGGAAGAGTGTAAAGAAGGAGAAGGAGAATGGACTTATTGCATTTTAAACCTATTGTATTTTTCTTATTCTTCACTAAATTTTGAGAAATATATATCATTATCATACTAATATACCACATCATCATGATCTTTACTATCATAGTAATTTCCTTGACTCACACAAGCATATTCTTCATCTACATAAATATTGTCAATAGACACCCAAGCACGATCATCTATAACCTTAGTTTTACATTCATTGACGTAGTTATAAAGAACAACATGGGTAGATGATAAGGGACCCATAGGATTATACATATTAGAGTTTTTAGGATGCACACACATAAACAAGTTACCAAAACCTAAGATGATAAAGAATACAAGCACATAGCCTACTCTTAAATGAGAGCAAACATACAAATTTAGGGTTTAAGGATGGAACCCTAGGGAAAATGTAATGAAATTACTTCACCAAAAAATTATAATCACAATAATAAATCACAATTTGATTTAAATAAGAGTATAATAATGAAGCATTTGAATAGCTGAAAATGGCTATGTTCACAACTCCAGTTTTGGCTACTCCTGATTTTTTTAAAACTTTTATTGTGGAGTGTGATGCATCAGGATATGGCATGGGGGTTGTACTCATGCAAGAATATAGACCAATGACATTTTAAAGTCACTAACTGAAGGGAAAAAATAGGCTTAAACCAATCTATGGGAAAGAGATGATGGTTATTCTACATGTAGTGAAGCAATGGAGACATTATATTATGGGTCATCACTTTCAAGTAAAGACTGATCATGATAGCCTCAAATATTTTTTGGAGCAATGATTGTCATCTGAAGAACAAAAAAATGGGTGACTAAAATGTTTGGTTATGATTTTGAAATAATATATAAGAAAGGAAAATAGAATGTGGTGGTAGATGCCCTCTCCCAATAGGATGAATCAATTGAGGCATTGTTATGTGTCATGACCATGTGGCAAGCAGATTGGCTAGAGGAAGCAAGATCAGAATGGGAGAATGATAGTGATACCAAGTATTTGATTCATAATCTTCAGTAGGGTTCTAATGAATATGAAAAAATTACATGGAAGGGATAGACACTATGGTATAAAAATAAATCATACCTTTATCAGCATTATTTCCTCAAACATAAAATTCTTTAGGAACTTCATACCTCTCCACCTGGAGATCATTCTATATTTTTGAAAACATATCTTAGAATCAAGCAAGATTTTTGTGGGAAGGACTCAAGGGGGATGTCCAAAAATATGTGGATAAATTCATGGTATATCAACAAGACCAAGGTGAAACCATTAAGACCCTTTATCCACCCCTAGCCAATGTTGGGAAGATGTTTTCATGGATTTCATTTCGGGGTTACCACGTTCTAAGGGTAAAATTATTATCATGGTAGTTGTGGATTGACTCACTAAGTATGCTCATTCTTGCTCCTTATCATAGCCATTTGTGGCTAGTACAATAACTTCTATTTTTCTCAATACAGTTTAAGAATTGCATGGTACTCCAAAGATCATTGTAAGTGATTGAGATCCCATATTTTCTAGTATTTTTGGATTGAATTATTTGCATTTTTGGGCACCTGGTTAGCTAATAACTCATCCTATCATCCTCAATCTGATGGATAGACAAAGGTAGTCAAAACATGTCTAAAAGGGTGTCTTTATTGTTTTATTTTTTACACATAGGACAAATGGGTTCATTGGTTGCCACTTGTTAAATGGTGGTATAACACTTATTTTTACATTTCTTCCAAGATGTCTCCCTTTGTGCAATTATATGGGTATCACCCCCCATCCATCACTTCAGCTTTGACATCGCATCCCAAGGTTCAAGCTATTGAGGAACACATTAACCATTAATAAGAGGTACTAGCCAGTTTTTGAGAGAATTTAGCAATGTCATGGAATCAAATGAAGCAACAACACATCAAGACTATAATGAGTAGCATTTTGACATAGGTCATAGGGTCCTTGTGTATTTCTAGCCATATAAATAGATGTCTCTGAAATAACAAAAAAAGGATAACAAGTTATCACTTAAGTATTATGACCCTTATCAGATCTTGTAAAAAATTGGTAGTGTGACTTATAAGATGGGATTATCCTTATCCACTCACATACATCTGGTATTCCATGTATCTTGCTTGAATAAGCTAATTGGACATAGAGTTTCCACTCAGTCTAAGTAACCTAAATTGGATGAAGAAGGTTGAGCAATTATAGAACTTGGAGATATCCTTTAAACATGCACTAAACAACTACGAACTAGAGTGATTAAAGAGTATTTGATGAAATGGAGGAACTTGCATTCTAAAGATGCAACATGGGAGGATGAAGCATTCTAGCAGTTATATCCTGGTTTGATTCAATGTTGAGGACAATGTTGTTTTGAAGGGGAGGGGCATGTTATACCCTTAACCTATAGTGTGTCTAGGGATATGTACCAATAACTTACACACCTTCATATTATCTTGTTACATTTCTCTATGTTCTTAGCATGGTCAGCCTATGGAATAACCATGGCTAAGTAAAGTATATATAGGAAGTCATGGTTAGTCTTTTATCATCATATTTGAGTTCTTCATTGTTAGGACACATGCACAATGTGTCATCTTTATTACACATTGTTGTCCCCAAAAAATGTCACTCATTTTTGGGACAACCTATGAAATTTTTTGGGCCATACAAGACCAAAATTATCTCTTCCCTTTTCAAAATTTGTCCTGAGCATTTTTCAAGCTTCTCAAAATTCTATGGACTCTGTAGGTTGGTTTCTACGAACTATGAGGGAAAGAAACAGGTTCAACAGTTCCAAGGTTCAACGCGTAGGTTTTGTTTGAGTCTCAACGTCGAGCAGAAGCTGCCAAGTGTCATCTACCCAGACACTTTATAGTTTATTTTCAAGAAGCAGTGAAAGACACTGTGTGTCCCTTGTAAAGCTTGTCAGAAGCTTCGAAGTGTCAAATTTTGCAGTTCCTTTCATTTCGCTATTTTGAGTAAAGACTGTGGTGAGCCCTGGGTGAATGGCTAAAATTAAGTAGAATGCAACAAGTGTCACCATCAGTGTGATTGTTAAAAGGCACCTAAAGCTTCATGAAACATGCCACGTGTCTCGTTAAAACTCGACAGACGCTGCCACGTGTCTACGTCTGCATTTCAAGCTTCAAAACTTCTTTTAGTAAGTCTCTCTCAGGGTCTCACAGAGGGCAACAAGTGGCAACTACAAAAGGTTTCAATATATTTTTCTAATAGTGGAACGTGCCATGTGTCCCTTGTAAAGCTCTACAAAAGCTGATAAGTGTCAACATTTGTAGATTCTTCCTTTTGTGACGTAAGGACTGTAGTGGGCCCCATGTGAGTTGCTATGAGTCAAGTGGAAGCTGCCAAGTGTCATCTATCGAGACACATTATGATTTGTTTATCAAAGGAGCAGAACTTGCCACGTGTCCCTTGTAAATAGGTGGAACGCGCCAATTGTCTGCATCCACGTAAATCTAAATGAGTCTTGAATGTTTCAACAACATTCCTAGGAGCTCGATGGAAGCCGCCACATGTCATCTTCTGTGGGACTCTCAAAAGACATCTAAAGCCTCTATAAGTTAAGTAGATGCTGCCATGTGTCCTGACCTGTTTCATAATGGAACATGCCATGTGTCACTTGTTGAGATCAACAGAAATCAGCTAGAGCAAGTAGGAAAGACATGAAGAAATTGCTAAGGGGGATGATAGGCCTGTAGATGTCAAATTTAAGATGACCAACTAGCTGATAGCTTTCAAACGATGATGGACCCATAGATGTCAAATTTGTGGAAATGAAGTGTTTGTTGATATTTATAGGCTTAAACGCAAACCCAAATGCATTCAAAAGCCTTAAGGCCAAGGCTGAGAGGAAGAACCAAAGGAACTAGAAAGGGGACTAGATAGCTCGAGGGCTCAAATTGTAGTAGGACAGGGGGAAGATCGGAAATATCTACACAGTAGTTATTTTAGTAGGTGGAGCAGTCTGCAAGGTGTATTCTTGAGCCCTTAAACATTAAAGGCACGGCATGTTTGTCCCCCTAAGAGTAAAGGCGAAGTAGATAGCTGTGCAGACACCAAATGACTTAGGCCCAGGAGAAGACATTCGAGATGAATCAACACGCCATAGTTAAGGCAGTTGCCCTATTCTAGCATGGCCCTCTTTGACAAAATTGAAAGTGCATTTAATACATTGAATGCAGCATGGGCTGCTCCATAGACTAAAGTGCCAAGCCTTCCTTGGCCTCTATATATTGCAGTCTCTTATGTCATTTTGAGGGAGATCTCTTTATTATCAGAAGCAAAACTCTGCCCAAATTAAAAGGCATTATTGAGACTTTGAGCTCAGATTGTTCATCATATTTTTTTGTCTAAATCAAAAAGCAAGTTACTTTTAGACTTTGTGCTGTTATAGCTTGTATCATTCTAGGAGATTGTTCTTATGTTTGTTTCCTGAGTGTATTCTTATTTATTCAAGTTAACAAGCAGAGCTAGTGGAAGTGATAAGGAAGATGTCTTGAAGCCAGTTACTTTCAGACTTTGTGCTGTCATAGTTGTCTTCAGTGTGTGTTTTCTTTTTGTTCTTGTGTAAAGGATCTTGGGATGACTTTGTGCCCTCATTATCCTTTGTATTTTGTTTCTGTGTAAAGGACCTTGGGATGACTTTGTGCCCTCATTGTCCTTCGTATCTCACTCTTGGGTAGTCAAGGTGGAGACTTTGTGTTACATCTCAGTCTGTTGGTTACTACGCCCTTGGTTACCAGTTACTTGTCACTACCTGAAAGAACTCTTGTTGTTCCCTGCAAGATCACTTCTGAAAGAAAAGAAGTGCCTTCAGTGTCTTCACCAAGATTTTCTCCTCTATTTGTAAACATCATCTCTGAAAAAAGAGAGATGGATGGTGTTGTCCTACCACCGAGTGTTATTTTTTGCTTATATATATAGTATACAGCCCCTCATAGTTATTAGGGAACCTCTCCTTGATGAGAGGAGAGATTTATCCTTTGTTGATGTAGTAAACCTACACACCTGGACTTCCTATGTTGTGGTGAAGAAACCTATTTTGCTCAAGTTAGCTGGTCGACAAAATATTCACCCAACACACATCATCACCATTAGAGAGGATTAAGTGCTCTAACTATTAAAAATAATACCTATTTCTAGCATCTCTTATACCATATTCTCAATATCACTCTTATATATATATATATATATATATATATATATATATATATATATATATATATATATATATATATATATATATATATATATATATATATATGGGTATATGTAAAGCTTGATGTTGGGTGGTTAACACCCAGGTACTAATTGAATGGAATGATCACAATCCCTTATGGGAGGAATTTCTATTGGAATATTACTAAAAAGTATTGAACACTCCTCCACAATAGCCTGAAAAAACTTTTTTGAGGAAAGAAATAAGTCTGGAAATTTTTTTACCTTGTTCAAATTAGCAGTTGATAGATTCATTTCTATGAGACAATCACAATAGTATATTATACTGGTACACCTTTTTAGGTCAATTTTTTTCACCCTTGTGCATAATAGCAGTTGTTAGATTCATCTTGATGAGATTGTTGTAATGGTGTATTCCACTAGTACATTTTTTTCAAGGCTAAAACCCTCATAGGGTTTGTACAATATTGGTCCAAACACTCGTGAATTTGAGAAAGGGAAAGAAACTCCAAAAACTCTTCACAAGGATGATATGCAATTTGAAACTTCTAATCCATTTATTTTGGAGGTAGTTCAACAAATTAAGTCAGAGTTGTGAGGCATCGTGAACAAAGATGATTGTGATATAGTTGAAGGGGATATTACAGGGTTGAGAGGGGACATGGATAGTGTGATGGATCAATTACAACAAATATCTAGACAAATGGACAACTTATCAACTCAACCACTACAAAATAACCCTCCAGCACTTTAGTTTGGTTCTTCTCCTCCAAATAATACCAACACTAATCCTGGTCCTATGTCAATGTTTCCAAAAGTGGACCTATACAAGTTTGATGGTAATGATCCACTCACTTGGCTCACTCAAATTAAAAATTTATTTAATATAAATTAGACTCTATTTTCCTAAAATTTCTTTATGGCCTCTTTATATCTAGAACTAGGGCCATTCATTTGGTATTTTTGGTTGTGTGCTCAAAAGAAAAATAAGGGTGTCCCAATTTCAAAGTCAATATTTTTTTAGGAGTTATCGCTTCGGTATTGCAATAATGTCTCTAAGAACTACTTGAATTAGCTAACCATGTTACACCAGACTAGGAATATAAAGGACTTCAATCACTAATCTCAAAATCTCTACTTACATATAGTAGACATCACTAAGAAAAATTTGACTAACCTATTTTGGGTGGCCTCTAAGATATCTTCTAATTGGAGGTTCACATGTCTCATCCCAATACTGCATCTGAGGCCATACCAAGGGTATGCATGATTGAGGAAAAAGAATTGATCAAATGAGGACCTTTCACCAATGTACATGAATGCAACTTCCCAACACCATCATTTTTGAAGCCTACCAGATTGACACCACAACAAGTGGAATAAAAGCATGCAAAAGGTTTATGTTTTGGTTGTGATATAAAATAGAGCAAAAAACATTGTTGTGCTAAAAAGAAGTTGTTTTACATTGATGGTATGGATGAGGAGGCTTTAGGGGTAAGTTTTGGGGAACCCAAGGATGAATCTAAAGAGTCTACACCTACTATTCACTATCAGGCACTTTCTGGAATTACTACTCCTCAAACTCTTAAGGTGGTAAATTTCTTGAAGAAACAAAAAGTGATTGTGCTAATTGACTCTAGGAGTACACATAACTTCATCAACATTAAGTTGGCTACTCATTTGAACTATTTCATTTACCCAGCTCTAAAATTTTAATACATGATTGAAAATGGGGCTATAGTCAACTATTCTAAAAAATGCCAGAGCATTAAGCTTGCTAAGGGAGACTACTTGTTACATTCCCCTATGTTTACTATTCCTATGGGAAGAGCTAACGTTGTTTTGGGAGTGCAATGGCTCACCACTCTGGGCACTATTAAGATGAATTTCTAAGAACTATTCATAAGTTTCTACTCAGAAGGAAAGACCTTTGAACTACATGGATTATGGGCTAAAGCTCCACAATAAGTTAGTTCCCACCAGATGATGAAGATACTCATGAAAGGTGCATAAGGATTTGTGGCATGCTTATTTTCCATAGAGGTTCAACCAACTAAGGAGTCTACACATCCTGATTTTCAAAGGGTGTTGGATGACCATTCTATTATTTTTGGTGACCTGTCAAAAGGACTTCCTCCAAGTCGTGTGCATGATCATGCCATCAAACTCATTATAGGGAGTACACCACCCAAAATATGACCCTATAGGTATCCCTATGCCTATAAGAGTGAAATTTAAAATATGGTACAAGAGATATTGGAGGTAGGAATCATCTGACATAGTCAAAGTGAATATTCCTCCCTGGTGGTCATAGTGTTAAATAAGGATGACAATTGGAGAATGTGCCTAGAGTACAAATAACTCAATAATTACAACATCAAAGTTAAATTTCCTATTCTAGTAATTGATGATTTGCTAGATGAATTGCATGGTACCATTTATTTTACCAAGTTAGACCTTTGCTTTGGATATCATCATATTCACATATGTGATGAGGACATACCTAACATAACTTTCATAACTCATGAAGGCCATTGTCAATTTATGGTCATGCCTTTTAGCCTCACAAATACACCATATACATTTTAGAGTTTGATGAATACTGTTTTTAGGACATTTTTGATAAAGTTTGTATTAGTGTTTTTTGATGATATACTCATCTACAACGAAAATTGGGAAGACCATTCGAAGCATGTGCAACAAGTAATTTCACTTCTGGAATAGCGTCAGCTTTATGCCAAACTTGCCAAATTTGTTTTTAGTGTCTAAGAGGTGGAGTAATTAGGTCACACTGTTTCACATGAAGGATTGAAAATTGATCCTAAAAAGGTCTAAGTGATGATGGAGTGGTAGGTTCCCAATCCCCTTAAGAACCTTCAAGGATTTTTGGAGCTAATTGGTTACTATCACAAGTTTGTCAAAAATTTAGGTAGCATTGTATCCCCACTCACCTATTTGTTGAAGAAATATTCCTTCCAATGGACTGATTCAACTAGCAAAGAATTTGAGTTGTTGAAAATGGATATGTGCACAACTCTAATTTTGGCTACTCCTGATTTTTCTAAAACTTTTATCATGGAATGTGATGCATCAAGATATGACATGGGGGTTGTACTCATGAAAGAAGGCAAACCACTAGCATTTGAAAGTTTCCAACTAAAGGGGGGAAAATAGGCTCAAACCAATCTATGAGAAAGAGATGATGGATATTCTGCATGCATTGAAGTAATGGAGACCTTATTTGATGGGTCATCAATTTCAAGTAAAGATTGATCATGATAGACTCAAATATTTTTTAGAACAATGATTGTCATCTGAAGAGCAACAATAATGGGTGAATAAAATGTTAGGCTATGATTTTTAAATAGTATATAAGGAAAAAAAATTGAATTTGGTGCAAATTCCCTCTCTCAATGAGATGAATTAGTTGAGGCATTATTATGTGCCATTACCATGTGGTAGGCACATTGGCTAGAGGAAGCAAGATCAGAATGGGAGAGTGATAGTGCTACCAAGTATTTGATTCATAATCTTTAGTAGGGTTTTAACGAATCTAAAAAATTTACATAAAAGGGGAAGACATTATGGTATAAAGATAAATTATACCTTTGTAAGCATTCTCTCCTCAAACATAAAATTCTTCAAGAACTTCATACCTATCCACTTGGAGGTCACTCTAGATTTTTGAAAACATGTCATAGAATCAAGAAAGATTTATTTTGGGAAGGACTCAAGTGGGATGTCCAGAAATATGTGAATGCATGGTATGTCAATCAAACAAAGGTGAAAATTTTAAGATACAAGGTCTTTTACAACATTTATCCATCCCTAGCAAGCATTGGGAAGAGGTATCCATGGATTTCATTATGGGATTACCATGTTCTAAGGATAAAAATGTTATCATACTATTTGTGGATCGACTCGCCAAGTATGCTCATTTTTGCTCTTTATCACAACCATTTGTGGCCAGTACAGTATTTTCTACTTTTCTTAATATAGTTCAAAAATTACATGGTACTCCAAAGATCATTGTAAGTGACTGATATCTCATATTTACTAGTAATTTTTGGATCAAATTATTTGCATGTTTGGGCACCCGCTTGACTTATAGTTTGTCCTCTCATCCTCAATATAATGGAAAAATAAAGGTAGTCAACAATTGTTTAGAAGGGTATCTTATTTGTTTTATTTATAAAAAAACAAGACAAATGGGTTCATTAGATGCCACCAGCTAAATGGTGGTATAACACTTATTTTCACACTTCTTCTAACATGCCTCCATTTGTGGCATTTTATGGGTATCCCCCCATCCATCACTTAAACTTCGACCATGCATCCCAATGTTCGAGCTATTGAGGAACACATTCACCATCAACAAGAGGTATTAGTCAATTTGTGAGAGAATTTAATAATGGCACAAAATTGAATGAAATAACAAGCAGATCAACATTGTAGTGAGTAGCATTTTAACACAGGTTATTGGGTCTTTATGTATTTGCATCCATAAGTAGATGTATCTAAAGCAATATAGAAATGATAACAAGATATCACTTAAGTATTATGGCCCTTATCAAATCTTGCAAAATATTGGTAGTGTGTATTACAAACTGGGATTACCCTTGTCTACCTGCATACATCCGATATTCGATGTATCTTGCTAGAATAAGGTAACTTGACATAGAGTTTCCTCTCAAAATTAGTTACCCAAATTAGATGAAGAAGGTCAATTCAATTTAGAACCTAAAAAGGTCCTTCAAACACATGCTAAGTAACTCTAAACCAGAGTGATTAAGGAGTATTTAATCAAATGGAAGAACCTAAATTCTGAAGATGCAACATGGGAGGATGAAGCATTCCTACAACAACATCCTTGTTTGATTCAATGTTGAGGACAACATTGTTTTGAAGGTAAGGGGCATACTACACCCTTAACTTATAGTGCATTTAGGGATAAGTGTGACATAATTATGGCTCGCACACCTTCATATTATCTTATTGTATTTCTTGATGTTCTTAGTATGGTCAACCAATGGAATAACCATGGCTAAGTAGAGTATATATAGGAGTTAGTGGTTAGTATTTTATCATCATATTTGAGTTCTTGATAGTCAAGACACATGCAGAATGCATCATCATTATTACATATTATCACCATTTGAGAGGAATAAGTGCTCTAACTATGACAAATAATACATGATTCTAGCATCTCCTATACCATCTTCTCAATCTCACTCTTTTATAAATATGGGTATTGTAATGCTTGATGTTGGGTGGTTAACACCTTGGTACTAGTTGAATGGAATGATAATGATCCCTTCTAGGAGGAAGTCTTGACATATCACCAAAAATTATTGAATGCTCATCCATAATAGCCTATACATTTGAAGGTGTAGACCCCTTTGGTATATTGCCTCTATTAAAAATAATTGAGCCATAAACTCCTCCATTCCATTTTTCATAATCTTTTGCATCTGATGAGAATTCATCAATTGTGGGGGCTTTGCATGTAACCCACATAACTAAAATTTCTTTCCCTTGGAATGGAAACACATGAATATTTATTTTAAATTCATCTCAATCCTTCCCAAAGTGGTTAGCCATTAAACTACCAACATAATTTCTACTTCGCCCATAGGAATGGAAAACATAGGGCTATCTGATAAATAGGATTCCATGGATAGTTTAATATTATGTCACTTCTTGAAACCACTTATTGTGTCACCATTTATAATCATGACTTGAAACTCTAGAGCTATATAGACAAAATAGTCCAAGCACATATCCATTTTATTATTGATTAAGTTGTGAGTGCTTCCCAAGTCAATCAATATTATCACCTTCTATTTCTTCAAAAAACTCATTGCCTTGAGGGTCTATGGAGTGCTAATGTTGACAAGTGAATCATAATAAATTATTGGTTGGGTTTATTTTAATTCTTACCCTATCTTATCATTAACCTCCCATTATACTTATTCATCCCCTTCTTCATTGACACCTTCAATGTAGAAAAAATAATTTTTTTGCACACTTGTGTCCTTTATTGTACTTATTATCATAGTAAAACATAAACCTTTTACCCTCTTCTCTTTAATTTTTTGATGAGAAATTTTGGTAGGCTGAGGGAATGACCATGTTAGAGTGATCCTATCTCTTATACTTTTTAATGGTTGGCTTTTGGTGACTAATTCCCTCTCCTCTAATTTGTGTGCCATGACAATAGCCTTAGATATAGAACTCAGATTAAACATGTGTACCTCATTGTGGATGTGAGTCTTGAGCCCACTAAGAAACAAATAATTTAAATTTTTATATGTGATTTTATCCACTTGCATGAATAGATTTTAAAACTGCTAAATATAATCCTTGATAGGTCTTCTTTGTTGTGACTTTGATAACTAGCTAAAGTAATTCTCCATCACATTATTGTTATAGTGGAACTATAGTTCATTAGTAATATTGACCAATTGACATTGATACCCTTCTTATTTTGAGTACAAATCCATTGATACCAAATTAATTGCTCTAGTTCCAAATATAAAGATGTCATGACCACCTTCTGTCCACATGTGATCTGATATAAATAAAAAAACCTCCATTTGGTTGCTATAGGTGACTGGATCCTTCCCATACAATTTATGCTTTTCCAATTTTGGCATCATTGTCCATGATCCCAAATTGGAACCCACCAAAGGTAGAGGCTAGGTTTTATTAGGGCTTACCATTAGTTGAACTAAATATCCACACTAGTTGGTTTCAATAATAGTGATTTGTGGCTTACAAATTCATTTCAAAATTTGAAATTTTGTTGAGTATTTGGATGAGCTCATCCAATTGGTGATTTATTTTATTTATATCAGATTGTATGCTTTGCACACTAAACTCCAGTTAGATCGCCTTGTGATCTATCAAAGAAAAACTTAGAACAAAAGATCCACTACTTATTATTTTTGACTCCATATCCTCTTTATTAAGTGTTTTTTATGGTGTTTCAAAACCCTTACCTTGGCTCCTCGTTTGTGGTCTTTCTATACTAGGGCTTGACAATGTAAAATTTGATTTTCACTTTTGACGAAACTTTAACCAAGCAATTATGACCCATGTCGACCTCATATCAAAAAATTCAAAGAACAAACCTCCACTATATTTTTGAAAACTTTTATACAAAGTTAATAAACTAGAAAACTTACTAAAATTGTGGCTTATGAAGTAAATTCAGGAAAAACTATAAAATTTTAATAATTCACTAAAAAATGATCAACAAACCCAATTTTTTTAGTTTAGATTTCTTGAATTACTTTCCAACGGTTTGTGAGATATGGGCATTTCTACAACATTAGTGTTTTGACCACCATTTTGCCCAAATAAAGCTCTGATACCATTTCTAATGAAATCACTTCACCCAAAAATTACAATCATGGCAATAGATCAAAATATGATTGAAATAAAATTATAATAATGAGGCATATGACTAAGTCACTTTAAGTGGGAAACCTTCACAATCTTATAATAAGAGTACAATTCATAATGTGATGATTAAATACTAACCACTACCTCCTATATATAGCCTTATTTATGACATGAAAATAACATAAGCCGACCCTACCTACTAATAAGAAGTTATATAAATGATTGTATGACTTAATTAAATCCTATGATAGCTACAAGTAAGCCACACATATCCCAATACATGTCATAGGATAAGGGCATAGAAAAAAGGGCCACTTTAAAAAAGGAAATCAATAAACCAGATGTAAAATCCCAATCTAAATACATAATTTTGAAACATTGAGATAGAAAAATAAAATCCTAGATAAATATGTGGTTTTCTATATTTAAGACAAGGAACAAGTTCACCAATATGTTTTATCTTATTTTTGATTTAGTGGTCCAAAGAAGATAAAACCTGAGACTAATTTAGATTGTGTAATTATGTCTAAATTAAATAAATCTTAATGGATCTAGTAAAGTAAGATAGATTTATTACACTTGTTATTTATAAAAATAACTAATAAAATAGGGTTCTTAACATTTTTTAGTTTTTTTATGGTTTGTGATAGTGTAAATCGTCAACAGTGGTCTAAAATAGATCTTTAGCTACTCAGATCTTGAAACTAACTATCTGAGACTGCTAGAATGAATCCAATAATACTTGGATATTTGTGGTAACCAAATATGTTTGATCTCTATCAAAACCATCCCTATGAATAGTGGTAAATTATTTCATCACAGATTGTTATGCCTTCTTGTAGATAGATATTTTGTGCAATTTATGAGACTCAAATTATGTGCATGTTTAGATTCATCTTCCTACACCTTGAAACACTAGCTCCAAATTTTAAACTTGATTCACTTATAAAAGGGGTTATAAAATATGTCTTGAACTGACCTCAACCACCCCCCGTTGAATCGCTGAGCATTACCTCCATCATATGACTCCAAAGGAGACTAAAATTACAAGTAGTTCTCCAACCTAAATGTATGTGTCCTTAACCAATGATTTATTAATATGCAGTGCAATCATGTGTGTGTATTTTAACACTTAAAAACCTCTTATTTTAACCTCGCAATAGAATCTTTGGTTATTCCTTTGAGGGTTTAAAAATTTGGATGATTTATCAAAATGCCTCGAGGATGTGTGGATGTATTCCTTGGTGTGAAAGTACATCTCTAGGTAGGTACTAGATAATAATAGGCTTAGGTTTGATGTGTTTATACAGTTGAATCTTTGCATAATTTCCAACCAAACTAACATGCAAAACATGTGGGATAGCACAAAGGAAAAGTTTAAACTTCTGAAAATTGCCATTAGAGAGTGCATGAATAAGTTTGGTAAGGCAAATTGATAGAAACACCCATTTCACTATGGCCGAAAGAATCCAAGAGATGGGAAATAGTGATCTAAAATCAAATGACAATCTAGTTCAGATGATTAACTATTTAGATAGAGTCCAGAGAAATCATTCCTGTGAATAATGGTGAATTGAGAAGGTTAGGCCCATATGTAAGTGAATGGCTAGGAGAGTATGTGAGAGTCTTATTTGTATGCACAATCCATGTATACTAAGTCCTAGTTAGGACTGACAGTTTCAAGCGTCTAGTTCCAAACTTATGTGTCTACAACATGTAATAATTTATGATAGTTACATGCGTTCTATGTAATTTCCAAAATGGTATCGGCTATATTAAATTTTATAAGACATGGTGTTTGTAACTCTATTATTTTGAGTTGAGTGATTTTAGGTATAGGTTATTAAATCCCTTACCTCAAAAGGGGGACATATATCAGAGCAATTTCAAAACATCTTTTAGAAGCTTTTGAGTGAATGTTACTAAGTAGAAGTTTGGGTAAAGCACTTTTAGAGATTTTTTCAACTTTTGTTAAACGAAGTCTACTAAGAAAAAATTGGGAAGCTCTACTTGAAGTAGAAAAAGTTTGAGTAGCTCTACTTGGAGTAAAATTATGTAACCTCTTGATAAAAAATCAATGGTGGTTTCATAAAACTCCCATAGAAGTGGTGGTTATGTCTAACACTTGGCTATAAAGTTTTCAATTAGAATAAATAGACTAGGGGGAATATTTTTCAAGTTACATAACATTTGGTTTGCATACAAAGCAAGAGTTTTCAATCCTATGCTTATTTCAATTTCAACATCAATTTTCAAATAAGTGCAATGAACATATATGGCATTGATTACTTGTTGAAAAATGTCCATTGTTGACAAGTATACTAAATTTTATCAAATGACAAAGGTATGGATGGATGCATGGAAAAAGCTTCCTTCTCCTCTTATTATGGTGAGTCAAGGTATGCATATCAATTGTGTATCATTTTAATTTGATGCATGCATTCATAAATCACATACACACATCAAAGTAGAGGCATCGTATAGACATCTAATTTTAGTACAAGCCTTCTTATTACAATGTTTTTAGTATTATTTCATTCATATTGATTATCAACTTAAATTAAGGGCTTATTGGTGCTTGTTTATGTGTTTTTGTCATCTATTTATTGTTTGTATGATCCCATAGCCTTACTTTCTTAAGTTTATCTTTTTTTCATTGGTCGTTTTGTGTTAATGGTCTTGTTTTCTTTATCCTCTCTCTACTTATGTCTTTTCATTCTTCTAAGACGGAAATAGTGATCTATTGAGTCTTCTCGAGGAAGGATGAGTGGGCCTGCTATTCTTATTCCCTTATATTTTGGGGCCCTTTTCCTCATGATCATGTCTTCTCCCTGTTTGGAGGATTTTTTTTGCTTACACAACATGCCCTAATTTCTCTAGAATCATGCAATTTTTTTTTTACTTTTTGATTTGCTCTTGCTTTCGCTCGTAGGATAGTTAGTCTCAAATCTCTTAAGTTACTTTGGTGGGACATCCTAGTTTATGTTTTGAATTGCACCCATAACCACCTTCATAAAAAAGACTAAGTTTTTGTTATAAAACTTCATATTTATCATTTACCATGAAGATGGAGTCTAGATGCCTCAGTTTGCCTTTGAACATCTTGCTTGTTTAGTTCTCTCAGGCCGCTCTCAGAGGTCATCTCAATTGTTACATCGAATTGGCCTCAGAAACCTATTCCATTGTGTTGATCAAGATCATGTGGGAAAGTTTCATATTTGGTAATTCATGTAAAAACAAGTTTTTGATGCACTTATTACATTTTCAAAATCTCATCAAAAATTTGCTTCAAACCTTGGTTAGGTCCGTAGTAGCTTATAAAAAAATCCTAGTTTATAGATCCAATTGGGCTTTCAACTTTTGAATAGGTCTTTGGGGTTCAAATTTTGGTATATCCTCTAATATTCAGACTTCTTTCCCTGATTGGGTCTTCACTGGATTGAAATTTATTTTATAGACCTGATCAAAGTTTTAACTTCGATTAGGTCTAGGGTCACTAGATTGTGTTCTTCATAATTGTAATCAAGAATTTTTCACTGATTAGGTCATAGTGATTGAAGTTTATGTCTTGTAGTGTTAGTCAGTAATTTCATCCAATTGAGGCTTTCTTGGGTTGGTCGATGCATCACTTTTTTAGTCAGGTATTCTACCCCACATAGGTCTTTAGCTTGTCAAGTTATGATCCATAGTGGTTTATAGGATTTAAAGTCTCGCCTATGTCTAAAGAGTCAGGGGGTCCACGTAGTGATAAGTAAGGAATAATCTTTAATTAGGCCAAGGAGGATTTAAATCATCCCCCATAGCATTAAGCAGGGCTAAGACCCCAACTAGATTTTTGGCCCCTTCATTTAAATCTGATAGTGGTGTGTGGCTTTTGAACTCTACATAGAACATGAAAAGATTTTATAAAATAATGAAGTGTTGGGTAATATTTCAAAATTTGGATAGAATGTGAAAATTGAAAAGGAAACAAAAGTAGTTCTAATTAGGGGTCTAGGCCCTAATTGGGTCTACAACCCCCCAACTCAAAATGCTTAGTTTTAATTAGGATTTGATTCCTTGATTAGGTCTAAGACTTTTCCACATGCCTAGCTCAATGTTAATGAAGATTTCAAAGCTTAAATAGATAAGAAATTTCATTTTTTTAAGTGCTTTTCTATTGTTCCCAAAAGCTTGATTAGGTCCTGGAAGGCTTTTTTGATCCCATGGTGGATTTTTAACCATAAATTTTCACTCATTTCTCCTTTTTTTGACTCATTTATGGCACTAAGAAGCTAGTTTTGACCTAGATGCAACATTGTTTTCAATTTTGGGAAATTGTGCCTAGATCAAAATTTGTCAACATTTTCCTTCTAAGTTTTGTTAAAGTGCTTTTAGTTGCCAAATCCAAATAGTTTTTTGTTTTTTACAGACTAAGGGAGAATGTGGCATGGTTTTTGGGAGGCAAAGTGGAGTTTAGTGAATGAATTAATTTTCCCTAGCTACATTTTGAAGGGAAAACACCTTCCCTTTGGAGTTTTATTTTCTATATGTGGTTGAATTATGTATATTCCAAGGTTGAGATCTTTGTTTATCTATGAAGACAATAATGTACCAGTCACTTTTATGAATTCAAAGTGTAATTCCTCCCTCTCTTTTCTTTGTATTGGGGTTTTGTTACCCAAATTTTAATCGAATGATGATGTAAAACCATTTTGGTTATAAAAACAAATATTTTGATTAATAGAAGCGTGGAGATTTTATTTCATTGCTTGCACATGCAATATGGTGGTTGTGACCTTCCTCTTCATGGCACAATCCTTAGACTCTAGTACTCACTTTCAATCATGGTTTCATGAATATTGGCCATATGGGAATTATTTCATGGGTTGCATTTGTTCAAATGACTCCAATTTGGTTATGTTTCAATGGTATTTTGTTTTTTTTCCTCCTTTTAGTTTACTCTTTTTTTAATCCTTTAGTTAATCTAGGGTTAGATTAGTTTCCCATGCAATATGATTTGAATGATAAATATCAATTGTAAATCTCTATTTCATTGTTATTCTACGTATGCATTATTAATTGAATAGATGTAATGAAAACATGTTAAAATTAGATGTATTCATTTTAATTTAAAAAAACCTGTAAACACTAATTTATTTTAGGCAAATCCAAGTATACACGCAATTGTGGTTGTTCCCCAAAACACACTTGGAACTCGTATGAATGAAATAACTAAACTCAAATTTCCCTTTAGATGGTGTTAAGACTAGAATAACATTTAAATATCATTTAATATTTCAAACCAGTAGTCCCCTTGAATTGGAATAGTTTTGCATAAACCAATTGTGTCACATAGTACATTGTGACCCATCAAATATATATCTTTGGGAAACCTTTGGGCCTCCTTGTAGGAGAGGTTGGATGGGTGACCATCATGCCTCAATTGGTGTACTAAATGATCCATTAATAGGTCCATTTTTTGATTATTTTCCTTTCTCTTTAGCAATTTTTATACACCAATAGGTATTTAATTTAAAACATGAGAATCTTATATATAT
The DNA here is from genome assembly GCA_037957365.1 of Torreya grandis. NCBI lineage: Eukaryota > Viridiplantae > Streptophyta > Pinopsida > Cupressales > Taxaceae > Torreya > Torreya grandis. The sequence goes on from JARHVA010000206.1 coordinate 4,937,929, forward strand.
AAATCATCTATGAGCACTTTAAGGGAGAAGTATCTAAAAAGTATCCAAGAGGATCCATACAAGTTTTTAATCTAATGTTAGTCATTGTTCATGGACTTGCAGCACATCTTGTACTAAAATAAGTCCTAAGAGAATGTGCATATAGTTTCATATCACACTTATAGAATAAGAGGTTGAAGACTTTACTTAATTTCTCTATTCATATTGCACATTATTTATGAGGGGTCTTATTCTAGCATGCATGATATGTAGTCAAAATAATTTTATGGTTTTTTGATCCGGCTATTTTTTCCCTTCTCCTTTTGCATTATGTTTTAATTGTTAAAAGCTAGGTGAAAAATGTTAATAAACCAAATCAAAAAATTATGTCCATATATTCTACAAAGTTTATGTACAGAAAAACATGGCATCTAGTTACAAAGTGGTACAAAAAGTTACATAACCTAGTAATATGCACAGTACAAAATCAGTTTAGGAAAACATGAATGGTGGTTAAATTTGGTCAGCATAGATCTTGTCCTAAGAAAAATGGTGCATACATCATTCATATTTTTTCGGAATTAGAGTTTAAATTTTGACACACAATCAATTGCAAACTTGCACAAACTATATTTGCATTCAAAAATTATAAATTCATATCAAGGATGACTGGACCTTTGTATTTTCTTTTCTTTTGATTGTCAATTCAATATTATCCTTTTGCATGTTTATTATTTTAAGCCATTGGGACATATTTGGAATTAATGTTTTACATTACGAAATGGTAGATCATGAAGTGCAATTGTTTTGTCTTGTTTTCATTGGTAAAACACAAGAAAAGATAGAATAACAACAAACAATTTAGTAACATTACACAATACAAAGATGCTAGTATTATTAAACACCCTAATTGCAATAAGCAAAAAACAAATCAAACAACAAAGTTTACCTGACATGAATGACACTCAATTCATGCAAAGAGGAAAAAATTATGTTAACATCCAATTTTGGGGTAGAGGCATGGTTAATAAATGGAGTTGTTGGTAAGGTTGTTCCCATTGTGTACAACTCAAGTTTTAAACCCCCCTCTTTACCCATACATGTAGTTATTAATTTTAGCATGTAGTATGGCCCCCCATGGGATACAATAAACCCAACATATTCTGTAATTTATCTTGTTAAACAAAGAAATCACCGACAAGTACAGTTAATACATAAATCACAAAACATGATATCAGATAAGGAAACATTAATTAGCGGGACTTTACATTAATTGCAGTATCAAGAGTATGTTTACTAATTGATCTTCATATTTCCCCTACATTTTCTTTTAAACCAAAATATAAGAATGAAATAAAATAATTATATAAATACTAAAAATAAAATAAAAATCAAACCCTATTCAAAATCTCTTTCACTATAATAAAAAATATATAAAAATTTACAATAACAATATTTATAAATACATAAGGATAAATCACTCCATTCATCATAATAATATCATGCTTTCCCTCCCTTTTTGTGATCCCCCTCCCTTGATTGCCTCATCGCTTGTAGGAAACTTTCTCCCTAAGGCCCCCTTTTTCCCTGTTGTTCACTTCCCTTCCCTTTGGTTGGGGGACATCCTGATTCTTTTTTCTAGTGAAGCCCTTGAGTTGGTAATCTTGGAGTCCCTTATTGTAGAGCTGGAGGCTAATGTGGGCAATAAATCTCTTTTTCTCAAATGCGTGGGTTCTCACCCCTTCGTAGAGGAGCTCTCCCACTGGGAAAAGACTTCTTGGAGGGATTTGGCTACCCCTTGTTTCTCTCTGATTGATTTTAGCGTCTTCCTCATTATTTTTTAGAGCCCTTCAGATAATTTTTTTTTGGAATTCTAGACCATGGTTCTTCCACAATTCTATATTTTCCTTGTTCCTATGGTCTTTGTTCTTTGACCCTATTAAAGTAAATATTTCCTCAATGCCCCTTTGGATCATATTATACCTCTTGCCACCTATCATGGATAAGGAGTTACTCTTGTAATTGGTCAACAAAGTAGTGTCTATTGTTAAATTAGATGGGAGCTCTAGAGTGGGGTCTATTGTTAAATTAGATGGGAGCTCTAGAGTGGGGTCTATTGTTAAATTATATGGGAGCTTGTTGAATGGCATATTTGTGAGAGTCTGCACTCTTGTGGACATTTCCAAGCCCCTTTCTCATTCAGTGGTGTTGACTTCTTCTAGGGGAAGGTGGAACCAATTCATCAACTATGAAATCATTTTGTTTCATTGCTTTCAATGCAATATTTTAGGCCACAAGGTGACAACATGTTTTTATAAAAGTCATTCAACTTCCTCTCCCCTCTTAATAGGTTTAGAAGAAGAAAGAGGGTTCTCCCATCCAGGTTTCCCAGGTTTCAACTTGCCCCTCCGCCCCCCATATTCAGATCCCCCTCCCTTAATTCGCTCGTTCCCCCTTTACAACTTTCCCCCTCACATTTTTTGGTCCCTATCTCGACTGACCTTGATTCGATCATTTCTTCCCTCTTTTGTGCCTTGGTAAATCTAAAGCTGATGTTGGCACAACTACTAAGAATAAATTTAGACACTTTGAGGTTGAATTACTGAGAATGGAGGTAGAATACTTGGTGCAAAATGACTCCCATTATACAATGAAAGACCTTCTCTTAAGACATGAGAGAAAATAAGATCTAGCTTGTGGTTGAGACTCTTACATCTAGTTTAGGTTTACAACATCCTAGTTGTGATATTTTGGTTGGCTTTCGCTTTCATTGCATTATGTTTGAGTTTTTTATGATGATTTGACTGATGATTAACTAAAGACCAATGATTCATAGTTTTTGGTAGAAGACTAGCAATCCGTATTTACTTCTTGCTTTTTTGTTGCATCATGTTCTCCCATTGGGAGGTGAATTGTTTAGTCTTGGTGGTGGTTGTTTGTTTCCTGTTGCTTTTATGTTTTCACTTATTTTAGGGACTAGACCCCTTGATGTGTCCTAGCTTCAGTTCATAGATCCAGTTAAAAGTATTTACCTTATCTAATAAAATTACCATGTTTTCCCATACACACTTATACTATTATTTATACCTAATAATATTATTGCTGCCATCATTTAATATGCCTAGTGAACTTTAACTCACATTCTTATTAATTAAATAATAACCTTAAACACATTACAAGAACAAGTGCCATGTTGTAGCTTTAGTACCTGCCTTATAAGAAACAATTTGGTAAGAAAAATCATCTTACTAAGTATTTCTTGTTCTCTACAAATTTTTGAATCTGCCTCACTTTATGTCAAAGAGTTGAAGGTTTTTTTGTGGTCATAATAAAATTGTACATTTGTAAATTAGATGGTCTTTCCTAGGTTAAGCTTTCATTGGCTATTTTTTTATTGCCTTTTAAAATTTAAAATTTATATAATTTAGATTTATTTTAAAACATTAGTTGGATATATACAAAGAAAATGAGTAGCTCTCTAGATATATGGATTTAACATTTGCACAAAACTCTTTGTTGCCAGAGCTGAGAAAGTTTATAGGAAGCAACCCTCAATTTTGTGATAAGATGGAATTTGTACATATTCATGCTAATAGATTAAGACACGCTTCACAAGTAAGATTTAACATTTTTTCATTTCTTATTGGGTTCTCACTATGGTTGGTAGGTAGTTATGCAGGAATGTCAAATTGAAACTAAAAAATCAAAGGTATTGGCACTGTGCATTATGGTGAGGTTTACAATTCCATTAGAATTTATTTATATAATGTTGTATATATGTAACCATTGTATGTAGACAAACTTGGCTGCCCTTCATTAGTCTTGATAGTGATATGCATCCGTAAATAACAACCATGCACTTATGTTAGTCGTATGCATCCAAAACATGTAACAAGTGCATTGGTTATGGTGTAGTGAAGTAGTTATGTGAAATATTTTTATTTATAGATGATTTTAATGGAGGCAGGGCAGGGGATTTGATCAGCAGTTAACATTAACCAAAGGAAATAATAAAAAAACTCTGAACATTATGAAATTGTGATTTTTCCATGTGTGCGATAAGTAACAAACATGTCTAGGTTGTTGTCAAAGTTGATGCAAGGAAAATAAACAAAATGATGCCCTGTCATTGGTCACATGTCAGAAGAACTATTCCCTATTTAGTGAAAATTAGAAAGGCAATAAAATAGTAATATCTTTCGACAGACCTTCGAACATAGTTTCCAAATTTTGTACACAATATTATATGATTGAGTAAAGATAAGAAACAAGTTGAATTAATATTGCAAAGTGAAACACATAATACCAAGTAAGTACTAACAAGTATTTGTTGATATTTTAAAACCTTTTTATATAAACATTAAATTTTAAATTATCAAAAATATATAAATCCTCCATTATATTATCCATATAATGAGATTTTCCATATACATATTCTTTATTTATAATAATATATACTAAATTTGATGCTCAAATATCCATATTTACACCTCTATATCATGTTTCCAAACTCTTTTTATATAATATATTTAAAACAACTCCTAAATAACAATGGCAGCATGCGCCAAGTACCTGCGGAGTAGAAAAGAATTAGAATTTGTTTAAGTATTTTGTTTAAAAAAATTAATATAGTGGAGAACATTGATATCTATAAAAATTAATTAAAGAAAAATAAAAAATATTCTCCAAAAGACAAGTTTGAGAGTGCTACTAATTTTACTGTGTGGTGCACAAATGATGGCAAAAAAATTAGAAAAAATATTTGTCGAGAATTAGATCTAAAAGGAAGATAAAAACTTTTTTATGAGTCCCATATCTTTTTCCAAAATTCATAGTCTTCATTAAACTGATATAATCTATTTCTCATGTTGAACATTTTCAAGTTAAACCACAAACAAAAATGTTGTTCCCACTTAAAATCCTAGTGATCTAGAATCAAAATTGCTCAACACTTTTTTCAGATAGGCTTAATATTGTAGATTTTAACTTCATTTGATATAGATATTTATGAAGCATCGTTATGTTGTTTTGAAGCTTAATATTAAAAATCAAGTTGGAATAATATTTATTTAGAGCATGAAAATCATCACTTTGAGAAAAGATGTAATAAACCAAATGATCCACATAATTTTAAGTAATCATCCATGATAGAACTCTAATCATGTGCTGAAATAAAAATAGACTTGACAATCTTCCATTCAAAAGAAAACTTGTTCATTATTTTTTACAATGAAATTATTGCATCAGTAGAGAACATGACAAGGTTAATGCTGAAAAATGAATATCATTTCCAACTATCTAAAACGAAATATCCATAAACAGATTTTGTGTTGACATTTATGATTTATCATGTGACAAATTAGCCACAAATGGATAGAATAAAAAAGTTCAAAAAAGTACACAGAATGAGCCTATGCTCCAATTTATCATTTCAAATTAGATAAAAACCTGGTAATGTCTACTTCATTACCAAAAGCTAAAATGTGCACAATTTAATTTGTTAGTGACAAATTGACCATAGTTTGCAAAGAAAAATAAAAGTACATCATGATGAACATGTTCTGTTGGCATTTGAAACCACAACAAAGAGAAGAAAAGTTTTAAAATGTAGATAACTGCAAACATAATGACTAAGCAAAATATTTTTATTAAAATAAATCATAAAATTGATGCATTAGACAACAATAAATTAAAGAGACCTACCAATGTTGAAATTTGCACAACATTAGAATGAGCTACATATATGATTGATTGAGTTGTTTCCCTCTTGCTTTCAATGACCTGCATATTATAGGAAAAAATAGCAAAAAAAGGTGCACCAAAAACAATATTTTTTAAACTAACACATTATTGGAAAGATAAATGTATTGAAAAGAATCACAGACTTCATTCAAATCATTTAAGCAGAGCTTCTAAAGCATATAATAAAAACAAAGAAGGTAATGAACAAACACACTACCATTCAAAATATTGCATGTGACCTCTACTATTAGGATTCATGTTTGTACCCCCAAAATGATGATTCATTGAAACAACAATAAGTCAAAATTTTATAACTCTATGATTACTTATTAGGCTTGGCATGCAGAACATTGAAAACAAGTGAAGCTTAGCCATGACATCACCCTAGTACAATTTAATAAAAAAAGAAACAACCCTAGGAAGTAATGGATGAATAGATATGATACCTTCTCCAAACTGTAAAATGTTTAGTACTTGTTGAGAATTATTGATAATCAATTGCTTTAGGCCTACCACAAATGCTCCCCATTAAATATCAAAGACATATTTATTTCATTGACAATGGAAGACTAGAAGAAGGGAGTTTCGGGTATGAATAACATGTTTACCTATTGATTCTCATGAATCTCAAGCTTGCAATTTTCAGGGCAGAGTAAATCCTTTATTTATTCATTATATATCTCTATGAATGACACTCAAATAAGAAACTCCCTGTCAATAACCTGCACAGACCCATCGATTTTAATTAAAATAGACAATTAGTTGCATGCATTTGGAAGTTGACTATGCTTGTAATTTTTTTATATTAGATGAAAAATCAATGGTGCGTTGTAAAAAGTATTGGCATCCTAACCATATTGATGTGTTCAAACACATCAATGATAACTAATGATATTATTTTAGGGTCTCTCATTGTTTCATGCATTATATACATCTTGATGCTATTTGTTGGCCCATTTGCAAACATTGTACCTGCAAATAATGTCCAAACAACTAAACATGTTAGTGTTTCTGCATAGATGTCATCTACTTCAAAATGGGATCCCTTATTTAAGAATATGAGGTATATGTTCCACTCTTTGAGGATATGAAGCCATATCCACTCTAAGAAATTGTTGAATGTATTGTTTACCACATGAGGCTCACTCCTATTTTTTAACAGATTATTGTTGAGCAAGCACTAGACAAGGTGATTAATAGAATCGCCAACAACTAACATTTTTGTAAGCCCCGAGGGACCTTCACAACATAAAGGCAATAAAATATTACAACTGTAACCCTATACATAATGATCTGAATTTACAGCTGCAAACAACATGCAATGATAGTTGTAACCCTCTACATAAGACACATTCCTAATACATCATAAAGAATACAAGAAACTTAGGGACTCTTTATTTTTGTATAGTTTCAATATTGCAAGTTAAAAAAATACTGCATTATGCAAATGAGGAATCAATTAATATATTTTACAATTACAAAGGACACTTCTTAATAAAAAACACCTCTTAAAAGTTATATTGACACCGTCCAGTTTCGAACTGAGGTCTCGACCCTGTTTCATCCAAGACTTTACAGATTCCTTTGAACATATTAAAAAAAAAAACAGAGAGAAAGAGGATGAAACAATTGTTAAAAATAATACAAACCCATTAAACCCTAATTAAAATGTAGAGTCCAGATCCAATTAAAAAAAAACCAAACCCTTAAAAACACTAGGATTGTAGGGTTAGAGAAACAAAATGAGATTCTACAGACAAGTTTGAAAATCAGAAAAAATTAAAAATCCATAAATCCACATACCTCAGCTCCAAGGTATTCGAGAACAACTGCAAGATAAACTGGGGCAACTGCATCGACTCTCTCATCGTATTTCCCAACCTTAAGGAATAAATTATACTAGCCAATGCTCTGATTTTGCACTAGATATTGAATTCACGAGTTGTTTAGAAAAAACAAATTGCAGGGCCGTGTTGGTTCATGGACCAGCTAGGACTCGAACCTAGGACCATCCATACGCTGCTGGAGTGCTCTACCACTGAGCTACTGGTCCCTCTTGGACCAGTCCATCTTCGGTCCGAGTGTGGCTTAACACCAACACCCCCCCTTAAGCCACACCTCTTGTGTGCTTGGGGCTCCTAGCCTGAACCTGGCTCTGATACCATGTTGGTTCATGGACCAGCTAGGACTCGAACCTAGGACCATCCAACGCTGCTGGAGTGCTCTACCACTGAGCTACTGGTCCCTCTTGGACCAGTCCATCTTCGGTCCGAGTGTGGCTTAACACCAACAGGCCGCACGTAGACACGAATCAACAAATTGTAAAAATATCTTTAAGTCTTAATACAGTAAAATCTTCATCAAAGAATACGCTTCCGACGTAATAAGTCTGTAGGAGAGGCTTACAATTACAAACTTTAACATGGATTCCGTTAATTATAATCTATCTTCAGGGAAACGAAAGTTTTATGGCTTACAGGCGGTACAAGAATATGAAAAAACTTCGATGAAAAATAAGCTTAAATGTTTTTAAAATCCTTAAAATTCAGTCTACCTACAGATAAAGTTCAGTTAGTCTTCCAGACTTTTTTTTAGAGAGAAAGGTGTAAATTGGTCGAAAAAAGAAAATATGTATCCAACGAACAATCTCCATAAACTTTTGTAGCTAAACAAGACAGTTAAATACAATTCTTGTGCATTTTCTTTACAGAGTTCGACATGAAAGTATTTTATATCACTAACGGCACTGAAAGAAGATGGCCTCCAAGGTTATTTATCTTGCGGAAGATGATGATGAAAAAAAGGCTCTGATATCAAAATACGCCGAGTCTACTTCTATTCCAGATTAGGTTCGGTCTGAGAATAGGTAAAAATCCCACAATCTTTAGCAGGTTAAGAAGTATGATTTGAAACAGAGTCGCTGGATAGCTGCCACACAAATCCTAACCCTCGTCTTTAGATATTTTTTGAACCTTTCCCCCTGACAAGGCATTTATTTTTGGGTATTATTCATGATGTCATATTTTGACAGTATTGTGCATGACATCAACACTCTCTGTCCATTAATAACATCTCTACAATTTTAGTCAACCAAAACACAAATAAATTGATTTTTCATATACGATCAAAGTCATCTAGGGAGCAATCATAATCTTATACGATTGACTCTCAGATCAAGGATTTAGAGGGATTTGTATCCGGGTGGATGGCCTTCACACCATCATCCTTGCTAGTTAGACTATAACCCTTTCGATGTCAAATCAATATTTATTCACTAATAAAATAATAAATAAACTATTTTTTAAATATTTATTGTAACATAAAATTGTTAAAACAAAATGTAAACATTAACATTTATAGCATTCAATAATTTTTTTATATTTTTTATTAATTAATTATAAAAGATTATCAGTATTGACTTATTCTATAGTACCTGTCACATATGATAATTGCAAAATGTGATAGACCAAGTTGTGATTCTAAGTTAGAATATAAAATAGATAAACGACTTTGAACATTTTCGAATGAGAATAAAATATTAGGATTGAAAGCATATACTAGCAATTGGCCCAAAGGTCTAAGTAATGCTCAAAAGAATTGTTTAGTAAGATACAATTTGGTGAGACAACTTAGTGTGTAGTGCAAAAGACTAACGTTGAATCACATTCAAAGGTTGAGGATGCAAATCATATAAACCAATGGGCCTCAAGCACTCCACAAAGGCAACAATTTGTGAGGTTATTTAGACTCTCTTATGTTCCTCCTATTCATGGGAGAGGTTTCAATCTCATCCTTCTCATTCATATAACAGTCCCCTGAAGACCTGGTTGTCATATAATCCTCATCATTGATGCTCTAACCCTTTCTACTCTCTCTAGGTAGAAACATGGAGCTCAATGCATCATTATCCACAATCAGATCTTCTTTTGCATCGAGATAGCCAAGTGTATTAAACATTAAAATGGGAAATTAGATGAAACAATGAAAGAAAATCTTACAACAAACACGTTGATGATTGTATTTTTCCTTTTTAATTGTTACAACTATCCCATAATAAAGTCACAACCATCTCTACAGTTGGCGCTCATCAATTTGCACTACCCTCTCACTCTCAAGATTTTAGGTGGCATGATAAAAAAGCTCTCATTCGATCCATGACTAAGGAAAGGAGAATAAATGGAATGTTATGGTCTCAGGGTATGCACCAAACAATTTTCTTAATTAGGCTTTAAGGTTTTTGAACATAAAGAAGGGCCTAGCAAACCTAAGCACACCACAACACCCTTCCAAATAATCCCTCCTAAAAGTTTACCGAGGACCTCTCACTACTCCAGTCAATTACTATTTCATGTGTTTTAATAGGTTGAATGAATGTTTCAACCAAAGAAGAAGAATAAGAAGAAAATTGGAAGAAAAACATATTATGTTTTGTTTTATTTTCATTTATGGAGTATATTCCTCTTTTAAGTGTATGATGTGGATACCCCTTACTACTTGAGAATTAAACCTACCAACTCTCCCTGCCACCTGAGACCGATCATAAATTGACCACCTTTTCTCTCAATTGGTTCTCTCAACCGATGACTCCTCTATCACAACATTCAAACCATCATGGTCATCAAGGGTCTCTGTAGAGGTGAGGTCGTCTACGACACTTGGTGGCCACCATATATTACAATATGTGTTAGGCTAGGCAACTCAATAGGTGTTGTGAGCGCAGCTCAATAAATGTTTATGGTGTAGCATTTGGGCATTAACGTATTTATATGGGGCCATTATGATTCTCAATACAAAGATGTATGATTCACCTTCCTTTTTTATGGAGTCTCAGTATTATTTTTTTAATTTCATTTTCTATATATGTATGTATGTATATGTATATCTATATTTAATTTTATGGATTTTTTTGGGCAAGTGTTTTATCTTTTATTTATGGATTAAATTCCCCTTTTAAGCATATAATGTGGGCACCCTATAATGCTTGAGAATTAAACCTACCAACCCTCCTTCCCACCTAGGACCGATTGCCAATCGACCACCTTTTCTCTCAACTAAAAGCAACAAGATAAACTCCATAACCTGAATGTATTTCCCCTAAATTAGTATCATTGTGAAATGTGTATGATATGGGCCCTCTAGTGTATGATATCACATGAAGTATGTTGTCATTTCCCCTCATCATCACCGCCTAGCTAACTTTGAAAACTTTCACCACTTCTAAGTTTTGTATGGCCTTGCATAATTTCTCTAGGTGTCAATATATTGGCAACATAGATGAACATAAGTTACAATATAGACTTTGGAACCTCATTGTCTTGTCTCCATATCATTGGTATTGTACTGCTGAGAAGATACACACATTGAACATGGATCCTTCTCACAATCAAAATATCATCATGTTGTCCTTGTCGACCCTTCAGAATAGTAAATGTCCAATCAAAGAAACTACTACCTTGAAAGCTCTATACCCCTTTCTAATGGATGTAGTTCATGTAAATCCAATAATTGCCTTAAATCCACATAATCCCAATAGACATAAACACAATCTATCATGAAATTTGGATGACACATTTCACACTAAGGTTTGGAATTGAAATGCTAGTGATTGTTGGCACAAATCATGCTTAAGTATAGTATTGAAACACTTTTTCGTCAACCACATCACACCATGTTTGATCACCCTGGCGAATGGTTGAGAAAATAATCAAAAATAGTTGAAGCATTTACAACTTGGATCTTGATTGTATGCACCCATGTCCACTTCAATTTTTCATCCAAATTACAAACCCAAAATCGCAAATTTCTTTTTGTTGCTTCTAATTTTTCCAGTGCCATTGTAATGAAAATAATTTATCCATTGCAATCACCAAGACAAAACCCAATCAACCATAGTTGGTCTGACCCTAACATGCTAGGATCTTCAAACAAATAATACATATGTCCCCTGATTGAAACCAAGGGAGTTATAGTTTTGACATAGTGATTGGGCAAAGAGTTTATCTCTTTTCACAAAGAATACAAGCCATTGTAAACTAAAGGATTGCATGGTGATTTATGTCCCAATTAGTCTGCCCCCACATTTACTTTACACAAAATATTTTTGACATCCAAATACATTCTTACAAAGCATGAAAGTGGTGAAATATTTCAAGGCGAGCTAGGAAATTATGGTGAGAATCCATGGTAGGGCATTTAACATGATGGACTCAAATAACCCCAAAAACATAAACTTGTAAAGTTTAATGACATGTCCACATTTTGCACAAAGGTTTGGAATTGGAATGCTAATGATTGTTAGCGTAGATCATGCTTAAGTATAGTATGGCAATAATTTTTTGTCAATAACATAATAAACAAATACAAACACCTAGATAGCTATCTAGACACTTGTTAAAACTCAGAGGAAATAGGGGTAAAAAACCACAAGATAGTTTTTGTTTGAATAATATATGTTGATCTTTATATTTGGGAATCTTGGGCTAGAAGATGTTGTATAGAATGCCCACAGTGATAGTTATGATAATAATTAATAGGAGGAAGAGGGAAAATGACTAGATGAGATAGTGAACAGATGAGGCAGTGAGGAGTATATAAGTATGCTTTAGAAGTATCACTATCATATCATATGAAGAGCTTGAGGAGTTTACATGGGGTTTGGAGGTGAGTAATCAGCCCTTCTTGTGGGCCATTATTTTGATCTAGTGCAGGGAAAGTTTGAAGTGTTGCTTGCAGAGTTTGTGGAAAGAATGGAGGAGTGAGGTTTCATAATAAACTAGGCACCACAAAGCAAGGTTATGTCCCATCCCATCACAGGAGTATTTATTAGGTACAACAGATGGATCTCGACCATTGAAATCATATGTTTAGGGGCGCCTATGATATGCTAGCCATTCTCTTCAAAGCAACTGAAAAATGAAATATTTGTCAGTAATTTTTTGAAGGTTAGATTTGTCATGAAGGAAAATGCGAGGAGAAAAGATGTTGAAACATAGGTGAACAAGTTGATGAATTTGGCGGATAATCAGATGCAAGGTAAATATAAAAATTTAGAGGATGGGGTAATTGCCTCTATTCAAGTCAGCATAGCTTCTTATAGTCATTTTTAAAAGCTTCTCAATCAAATTATGTTGCCTCCTACCGTCACTTAAAACTTATCGTACCCATTCATTCCTTGAATTTTTCTTCGGTCATGTGCCTAAAATCCTTATCTTTTAATAAGTTATAAACTATTGTTGAGTATAAATACACTCAACATGCAACTGAAAAATGCAAATTCTCCCTTTTGTTATTATTTGAAGTTTAATATATTATGAAATTAATATATACATATGTACTTACTTCCATATTAAATTCCTTCCAAACAAGTTGAACCAAACCAAAAAAAAATTCCCTCTCATCGTGTTTGGCATTCATTGTGTCTATTGATGCATCAGATCACGATAATGAGGCAATCGACACCTCACCATATCCACCAATCAAAACTAAAAAAATAGTACGTACCAAACGTCTATAAAAATCTTAATGGAAAAGACAAAAGCTGTAGGGAAGCCCTGTATACACATGTCAGTATCAGGTAAGTGGAAAAAGCTTTATGTTTTTAAGTACATATGAGACAAATCTTTGGGGTTGAATGTTAATGCTTCCCTAATTGTTTCTTTCTTCTTGGAATTCATTGGGCTCCCTGCCAGTCTTTTGCATATTTGAATTGAATTAATTTATGTGCAGAAGTCTTGGGCGATCGAGGGAAAATGGTGGGCACCATTGTAATAATTATTGGTTTTATTTGGTGGTGCACATTGGGCACCAACTTGCATGGTCATAGTCACTAAACCCTTAACCACTAAACTCATTTCACCTTTTTTACACGAAATGTCAATTTGATATTTCTAGTGGGGGTGATGGTTAAAAAGGAGTTGTGTTATGTCAATCTCTTATATTGTTTAATCATGACAGATTTGTAAAGTAGTGTGTTTGTAGAGATACATAAATTTGATGCCCTTCTCCACACAGTCTCTTATGTTGCCCATTTGAATTGCCTCTTCTATTATGATTTTTATCAAATCCATCTTCTTATCTTGACTGGTCATTACAAACTTGCAGCCTAGCTGAGCATTCATTAACTCCATTCTTCTAGGTTGCAAGAAATAAATCAATATGCTAACTGGGCTCAATCAATATCAGACCTAGGATGATGGCAAAAAAATATCGAATTACACAATAGTGTAAATTGACATTTGTATCTCACTCGAAACCCATGACCGTTGATCCTTTTCACCTTTTGTACACAACGTGACGTAACAATAATTTGATATTTTTGGTAGAGGTGATAGAAGAAAATGAGGTGGTGTGTTCCTTCATATGGTATAGGAATGTGTTGTGCTGGGAGAAGAGATTTCATTTCACTGTGAATTGAGCAATGATGAAGGGGTGGGACAATAAAGCCACGTTGAACATAAAATTGGTGAAAGATTTAAAGGTGAGGCGGTCGGTGAGGATAAGAAGCAATAAAAAGGTATTTCAAATGACAAACTCGAAGAAGTTACCTAGACACCTACAAAGTTTAGTGACATTTCACATATGTTAATGCAATATGTAGCTTCCACCAAATTATTTTTAATTTGGTGGAAGCTACATATTGCATTAACATATTTGGTGGAAGCTACATATTGAAGTTACGTAATACATGATTGAAACAAGTGTCATTGCAATGAACACATATTTCTCTTTGAGGTAGTGTCAACCATATATTGTCATGACCAACGTATATTTGAGAGTGTTTTGTTGAGTCTAAGAGTTTGAGAAAGTCCTTTCAATTTATTTTTTTTAGATCGTGTATGATTATGTTGCGAGGGATGTGGCTTTATGTTTTGGTAAAATGATATTTTTAAATACAAATATGTATAAAGTGGTGTACTATAACGAATGAATGAGGGAAGTATCTGCGAGTAACATTCTTAATTGTTATTATATATCTTATTAATTTGGGTGGATTTAATTTACTTAGACTTCGTGCAAAGATAGTTCCTTAAAATATAATATAGAACATAGACATCATCACATGTACTCCAGTAGTCCTAAATTTGATGTTTGTCTCCTCCCGTCAACAAACATCACTCCCCGTATATGCTTTACCTGAGTGCAATTAATGTTAATTAGAAGAATTTTTTTGTTGAAGCTTTTAGATTAGTTGCTTTGTGGCATTTTCTCTTCAAAAAACATGAACTATAATATTGACCCTGCAATACAATGAGTTTGAGTAATGGCGAAGTGGTGGATAAAGACAAGGCCATATAGAACATGCAAGAGGTGAAATATTTCAAAGTACAATGGGCAATGGTAAAGAACAATGACAATATATTCCAAGTAATATTGTACCCCAGAGGGCTTGTATCACACACAAGACTTGGAGCAATTGCTAAATTTCCATACCCTACACCTATTACAAAGCAATTTGCAACCTATATAACAATATAATATTATCATATACGAATTACATATTTTATATATATATATATATATATATATATATATATATATATATATATATATATATAATTAAAATTATATTATATTATATGTTACTGTATATTATATTATTTTATATAATAATATTAATAGTTTATATATAAAAGCTTTTATACTGCTAAAGTTAGAATATAAAATAGATAAACGACTTTGAACATTTTCAAACGAGAATAAAATATTAGCCTTTATTTAATGCCTAGAAGACAACATATATAGCATGGGCAAATGTCGGTGGATATCCATTCTTTAAAACAAATCGTCTAATGCTAAGGGCCTGGATCCGTAATCTTCGGGGTATAAAAAATTTTAAAAATATTAAATAGTGTTTTTTTCAAAAAAGTTTTGGAAAGCCCCATAACTTTTAAGGAAAGTAGTTAATATGATTTTTCACTGGTCAAAAAAATATTATAAAAATATGAAGAAATTAAAAAATCATAATAAAGAGTATTAAGGGGTGGGTTGCTTAAGTAAGGGCTCTTATCAAGTATTTGTATTGTTTTTTTCATTCAGTGTTTTTGTGTTTTTTTCATTTATTATTTTCGTTGTATTTAGATTAGTTTTAAGAGGAGAGATGGTTACGATCAAGTATAGAAATTTGTTATGGCATGGAGGAACCCAACCACAATGTTACACAGAAGGAGGCAAAGACCATCCAACTCAATTATGAGAGTGGGTTCTTTAGGGCATGGAGTTCTATCCTTTGGAAGCAAAGAGAGAGGTACATAAGTAAAAATGGTAGCATTGCTCTAGTGCCTAGTAAAATTTGGAGATGGGTCATCTCCAATTCCTCCTTTTTGGCCTACACTTGAATTTGCATAAACACATATGAAATCACCATCGCCTCGTTATGAATATAGAATTATTTGTCAGTGGTAAAGTTAACAAAAATAGTATTATTTTTTTCCTTTCTAAATAAAAAAGAGAATTTCCGCTCAAAGAGTATGTCAAATTTTTATGAATTTTAAAGCAATCATAGGCCAATCCCCAAGGAGAATGTTTTGCCAATTGTTGAAACGCTCCAACCAAAATATTAAAAAAAAAAAAAAAGGGATCCATATCCAAGCCAATTGAGCTTTGTTGTATGACCAAAACAAATCACTGTCAATCTCAGTTTGGCCATAGAAAGGACACTTAGAATGAGGAACACCTTAATGTACAAAGTGACACCCCAAGGGTAATCCATGATAAAGTAAACACAAAGAAAATTATACACACTCGGGCTAAATAATAGGGCTTTAGAAAATTTAAAATCTCTTGTTCCAAGTGTGAGTCGTAAATTGGAGAGACCGTCTCTCCTTGAGCTTTTGATACATGGGCAATCGAAGTGAAACAAATTCACATCCCTTATTGAGAGTTGTTTAAACTATTTTGTGCATAATGCTAACTACACTATGTGCATCGTGCTAAAAGTATTGCACAATACACAACTATAAAAATACAATAAAAACAATCATGCACATAAATCTAATTTGTGCTAAAATATAAAATTGAATATTCAAAATTTGACAAAGACAACTAATAGATAAATACCTAATCTCTAACTTATTGTGCACTTTTGGTAGGATAAAAAATAGTGGAAAATGGGTTCAAAGAGCAAGATGAACAAAACCCATAAATTGTTTTCATGAATGGAAAAGCTCCAAAAAATTGTCAAAATCGACCCTTCAACACTTCTGATCGGATCAGAATCATCTAGGTTTATAATCGACAAGAAGAGATAAAAATCGACTAATCACTCCAAGGGCCTAAATTGTGTGGGGTTGATGCACAAATTGATATTGATCTAGAATATGCATTCACTTCTCTTATTTTATGAGAAAAACTCTATGTTTTACTTCTCCTTTTATCTTGACCTAATCCTCCACCATGTTGCATAAAAAGAGTGTGCAAGTGAGTTGACTTGTCAACCACTTAAGGACTTTGTAATGAAATTACTTAGATGTTCACACAAAATAATTATATATCGCATATAATAAGCAAAGATATGTTAGGTTGTGGAGCTAAAAGCTTCACCCGGATGCAAACATGGATGGTTGTTGAGTGTCACAGTCGCCGACGTCGACAAGCCACACCGACAACGGGCAGGGGTCGACAGAAAGCAACCGACATCGGCAAGAGTCGGCCAACGTCAATCACCTCCAATCAGACAGGGACTGACGTCGGTCGCCTGTGCAGTTCCAAAACTGGTTGTTACGAATAGTCAGTTTGTTGAATGGGTTATTTGCATGTTAAAGACTAGTTCGAGTCTTGAGTCGCTTGTCTAATTATTGTATGCATGGGATCTATATAATAGAATCATGTGTTGTATTGTAAAAGTGTAGAACTAGGAGAGTTCTTCCCATGGTGGAATCACAAGGGTTCTTCCAGGTATGTAAGATCAAGATTAATCTGCAGGGTGTGCAAGATCAGGTTGGAGATCTACATGTGATAAGTAAGATCAGGTTGGTCTGCAGGGGTGTGTGTGTGTGAGGGTCAAAAGGAGATCTGCGGGGTAGCAAGATCCAAAGTGACAGCAACACATCAAGGAGCAAGATCATGGTGAGATCTACTTGGAGTACCGATTCGTACTCGGTTGTACTGGCAGTATTGTACTGACTGGTTGAGGTGAACAACAGCTCTGTGTTAGCCGTTTGTTGTGACCTGTATTGAGAGAAGATAACTCTTGAGGGAAGATTACTGGTATGCCCACGAAGTGGAAGAAGTGTGTGATCTCTTTATTGTAATTTCCTTCTGTAATGAGTTGAATACAATTGTGTGTTGCCTCTCATATTCTGTGTTATTTTTATTTTTAGTTACTTGTACTTCTGGTTAAATTCCGCATTTAGTTGCTAATACAAAGGTAATCAAGTGTGCTCTTAATTCTGACAAGTTGTGTCAGAGCTTTGTGGAACCTAAGTCCTGTCAATTGGTATCAGAGCGAGGTTGGAGGTTCTCAGAGCCAGGTTTACTAACAGGTGGTTCAGATCTAGTTTGTGTTTGTTGATTATAGGTCACTCTTAGGAGTTTTTGATTGAGTGGGAGTATAGCAACGACAGAAGAAGGTAAGCTGAGAATGGAGAATTTCAGACATAGGTGTAGCACCACAGGGTGTGTGTTGGTTGGTCTTCAAGATTGAGCTTGAAGAGGGATACAAGCCAGGATACAAATTAGACAATGTACTGGTACATGTATATGTGCAGTTGTTTATCTCCAAGTGAGAGATTGTTAGGTTGTGGAGCTAAAAGCTTCACCTGAATGCAAACATGGAGGGTTGCTGAGTGTCACAGTCATCGACGTCGGCAGGCCACATCGACGTCGGGCAGGGGTCGACAGAAAGCAACCGACATCGGTAGGAATCGACCGACATCGATCACCTCCAATCAGACAAGGACTGACGTCAGTCGCCTGTGCGGTTCCAGAACTGGTTGTTGACAACTAGTCAGTTTGTTGAATGTGTTGTTTGCATGTTAAAGACTAGTTTGAGTCTTGATCTGCTTGTCTAATTATTGTATGCATGGGATCTATATAATAGACTCATGGTTTGTATTGTAAAAGTGTAGAACTAGGAGAGTTCTTCCCATGGTGGAATCACAAGGGTTTTTCCAGGTATGTAAGATCAGGATTGATCTGCAGGGTGTGCAAGATCAGGTTGGAGATCTACATGTGATAAGTAAGATCAGGTTGGTCTGCAGGGGTGTGTGTGTGTGAGGGTCAAAAGGAGATCTGCGGGGTAGCAAGATCCAAGGTGACAGCAACACATCAAAGAGCAAGATCATGGTGAGATCTACTTGGAGTACCGATTCGTACTTGGTTGTATTGGCAGTATTGTACTGACTGGTTGAGGTGAACAACAACTCTGTGTTAGCCGTTTGTTGTGACCTGTATTGAGAGAAGATAACTCTTGAGGGAAGATTACTGGTATGCCCACGAAGTGGAAGAAGTGTGTGATCTCTTTATTGTAATTTCTTTCTGTAATGAGTTGAATACAATTGTGTGTTGCCTCTCATATTCTGTGTTATTTCTTATTTCTAGTTACTTGTACTTCTAGTTAAATTCCGCATTTAGTTGCTAATACAAAGGTAATCAAGTGTGCTCTTAATTCTGACAAGTTGTGTCAGAACTTTGTGGAACCTAGGTCCTGTCAAGATAAGAGATCACACAATAATAATTGACAATAGAGCAGAATACTGGATAATATAGTAGAGCCACTTCGAGGGGGCAACCTCCACAATAATGCAATAAGAGCATAATACTTGATATGATCCTCAAAGACTAACTACTACCTTTTGTATATAGTCTACTTAGCCATGGTTATTCCATAGGCCAATCTAACTAAGAACATAGAGAAATGTAACAAAAATATAAAAGAGATATGTAAGCCACAAGTCGGCCACACATATCCCTAGACACGTCAAAGGTTAAGGGCATAACATGCCCATCCCCTTCAAAATAATGTTGTCCTCAATGTTAAATCAACTCTGGATGTTGTTGCACAAAGGATTCATCCTCCCAGGTGGCATCTTCACATGGTAGATTCTTCTATTTGATCAGGTACTCCTTAATTGCTCTAGACCACAACTGCTTAATGTATAGCTGAAGGATCGCCTCAATATCAAGAGTAACTCTCCCTTCTTCATCCAATTTTGGTAACTCAGTTTGAGTAGTAACTCTATGTCCAATGACTTTCCTCATGCATGATGCATGAAATATTGGATGTATGTGAGTGGATGAAGGAAACTCTAACTTGTAGGCCATACTACCAATTTTTTGCAAGATCTGATAAGGCCCATAATACTTAGGGGACAACTTGTTATCCTTTTTTTGTTGCTTCAAGGACATTTGCTTATATGATTGCAAGCAAACAAAGACCCAATCACCAATGTCAAAATGCCTCTCACTCCTGTGTTGTTCTGCCTGTTGCTTCATGTGACTTTGGGCCATGGCTAAATTTTCAGGCAAACTTGGAAGGACCTCCTGTTGATGTTGAATATGTTCCTCGACTGCACGAACATTATGATGGACCTTCAAGGTTGAAGTGATGGATGGAGGGTGGTATCCATACAAAGTCACAAAGGGAGATATTTTGGAAGAACTATGAACAAGAGTATTATACCACCATTCAACAAGTGGCAACCAATGAACCCATTTATCCTATTTATCAAAAATAAAACAATGAAGATATCCTTCCAAACATTTGTTGACTAACTCAATTTTTCCATCTGATTAAGGATGATAGGATGAGCTATAAGCCTACTTGGTGCCCAAAAATGCAAATAATTCGGTCCAAAAATTACTAGTGAAAATGGGATCTCTATCCCTGACAATGATCTTAGGAGTACCATGTAGTTTTTGAACTGTATTGAGAAAAGCATAAGCTATTGTACTAGCAATAAATGGTTGTGATAAAGAACAAAAATGAGCATACTTACTGAGATGATCCACAACAACCATGATAACATTTTGACCATCAGATCTTGGTAACCCTATAATATAATCCATAGACATCTCTTCCAAAATTGGTTAGGGATGGATAAAGGCTAAAAAATACATGGTGTTTTGATGGTTTCACCTTTATTTTGTTAACAGATCATATATCCAGCCACATATTTCTAGACAACCCTTTGAGTCCTTCCCAAAAAAAATCCAGCTTGATCCTATGATATGTTTTCAAAAATACTGAATGACCCTCAAGTGGAGTTGCATAAACTTCCTGAAGGATTTTTTGTTTGAGAAGAGAATTCTTACATAGGTATAATATGTCTTTATACCATAATGCACTACCCTTCCATGTGAATTTTTCAAATCCACCCAAACTTTGTTGAAGATTCTAAATCAAATCATGGATAGCACTATCATTTTCCCATTATGATCTTGCTTCCTCTAGCCAATCTATTTGTCAAATGGTCATGGCACATATCAATGCCTCAACTTATTCATCCCTCTTGGATAGTGCATCTACCACCACATTTTTCTTGCCTTTTTTGTAGACAATTTCAAAATAATAGCCTAACATCTTAGTTACCCATTTTTGTTGTTATTCTGATGACAACTATTGTTTCAAAAAATATTTGAAACTATCATGATCAATCTTTACCTAAAAGTGACGACCCACCAAATAAGGTCTCCATTGTTTGATTGCATGTAGAATGGCCATCATTTCCTTCTCATAAACGAGCTCGAGCCAATTTTTACCCTTCAGCTAGAAATTTTCAAATGCAAGTGGTCTTCCTTCTTGTATGAACACAACACCCATACTATATCTAGATGCATCACATTCAACCGCAAAAGTCTTAGAAAAATCAAGAGTGGCTAGTACTGGAGTGGTGCACATAGCTAGTTTTAATGTTCAAATGCCCTGGTAGTTGTATCAGTCTACTAGAAGGAGTCTTTCTTCAACAAAGAGGTGAGTGGGGCTGCAATGCTACCATAATTTTTGACAAACCTGTAATAGTAACCCTGTTAGCCCCAAAAATCCCCTTAGTTGCTTATGTGTCTTAGGAATCAGCCAGTCCACTATTGCTTGGATTTTTTTAGGATCCACTTTCACTCCATGCAAAACCATATGACCCAAATACTCAACCTCATGAGCTCCAAAGGTACATTTGGAAGGCTTTGCATACAACTTATGTTGTTCCATAATTGAGAGTACCTATTTCACATGCTGCAAATGGTCTTCTCATTTTTTATTGTAAATGAGGATACCATCAAAAAACACCAAAATAAATTTCCTCAAAAATGCCCTAAAAATAATGTTCTTCAAACTCTGAAAGGTGGATGGTGCATTTGTTAGACCAAAAGGCATACTCATAAACTCATAATGGCCCTCATGAGTTCTGAAATATGTCTCGGGTATGTCTTTGTCATAGATTTAGATTTGATGATACCCAGAACGTAGATCTAACTTGGTAAAATAAAAAACACCATGCAATTCATCTAGTAAATCATCAATTATAGGAATAGGAAACTTATCTTTGATAATGTAGTTGTTGAACTCTCTGTATTTGGGGCACACCCTCCAAGTGTCATCTTTCTTTCTCACCATAACAACTGGCGAAGAATATTTATTTTGGTTGTGGTGAATGATTCTTGCATCGAACATCTCCTGTACCATCTTTTCAATTTCACTTTTTTGGGCATACGGATACCCGTATGGACTACTGTTGGGTGGTGTACTACCAATAATAAGTTTGATGGCATGATCATGCATGAGACTGGGAGGAAGTACTTTTGGCATGCCACCAAAAATAATACAATGGACGTCAATCACTTATTGTAGATCAGGAGGTGTAGATGGTTGAGTTGGTTGGACTTCAATGGAAAATAAGCGAGCCAAAAACCCTTTAACACCCTTTCAAAGAATCTTGGTCATTTGATGGGAGCTAACAAGGTGTGGAGATTTACCCCTAATCCCCATAGCTCAATTATCCTTCCCTCAGAATGAAATCGCAACAATAATTCCTGGAAATTCATCTCAACAGTGCCCTAAGTGGTGAGCCATTGTACTACTATAACAATGTCAGCTCCACCCATGAGAATAACAAACATAGAAAAATCTAACATGCAGTCTCCCATGGCCAACTTAATTCTATGGCATTTGCCTGAATAGATGATAATACCACCAAAATTTTAGAATGGGATAAATGAAACAATACAAACGAGCAACCATCTTACTATTGATGAAGTTGTGTGTGCTCTTAAAATCAATCAATACAATGACCCTTTATTTCTTAAGGAAGCCCACCACCTTAAGATTTTGTGGAGTACTAATACCTGAAAGGGCATGGCAAGAAATGTTAGGCTGAGAGTGTTCGAATTCCTCCTTAAGTCCTACATCCTCACCAATTACCTCCTCATCATCTGCATCCTCATTGGCACCTTCGATGTAAAACAACTTCTTTTTAGCATAGTGATGTCCTTTGCTCCATTTACTGTTGCAACTATAACATAACCCTTTGGCTCGCTTCTCCTTAATTTTCTAAGGTGTCAATCTGGGGGGTTGAAGAAATGACGGTGATGGAAAGGTGCGATCACGACCAATAGTGAAAGTTTTTCATTTGACCATCTCTTTTTCTTCTGCCATGTGTACCCTTGGGATAGATTCTAATACAGACGATGGATTAAACATCCAAACCTCCAATTGGATGCTATCTTTGAGTCTACCTATAAAAATATTAGCCAAATTTGACTCAGTGATCTCTTCCACCTATAAGGATAGATTGTGAAATTGATGAATATAATCTTTCACAGTTCTTGTTTGACATAGTTTGGCTAACTTGCTGAAGTAGTCCTCAGAGACATTATTCTGATAATGAGCCAACAACTCATCAGTGAACACAGACCATGTAATAGGAGCATCATTCTTTTCATTTTGAACACATAACCAACTATACCAAATGAACTACTAAGGTTACAGATACAAAGATGCCATTATCACCTTCTGAGAACTAGGTGTTTGGTGTAGATCAAATAAATTCTCAATTTGGGTAATCCAAGTGAGAGGATCCTTACCATCAAACTTACGCATTTCCACTTTTGGCAACATTGGTTTCATACCAAGATTGGAGCTATTAGTTTTGAGAGGAGGAGGACCCAAATGATGAAGTGGAGGGTTATTTGGTTGTAACTAAGATGAAATGGTAGCCAATTGTGCAGTGATCTGATGTAATTGAGTGTGCACCCCATTAATCTCTTTGCACATCCCTGAAACATAAATTTAAACTATAAAAAATTCATCTTGTCGCACCAAGCCCTTTATGTTAGCCTGAAGTTAAGAAATCATTGAATCTAAAGTTCTAGATTCCATGTCATCCCTAGGAGTCTTAGGAGTTTCTTGCCCCCCTTTTTTTCCCTGAGAAGTAGAACCCACCATACACAAAACCTATGAGGGTTTTTACCCCAATAAAAGTGTACTAAGAGATGGTACCATTGCAATTGCCTCACTAAAAAAAATATAATGACTGCTTTTGTGCACTAGGGTGAAAAATTTTGACACCAAAAAAGTGTATCAATAAAATATACCGTTGTGATCGTCTCATCGAGATGAATCCAATGACTGTAAATGCGTAAAAGGAATTTTTTTTATGGTTTTTTTTATAAAATATTTTTTTTCAAAAAAGTGTTTCGAACAATATTGCGCTGACAGAAAAAATTAATAATTCCCAGATTGTAAGTTATATTTTTTCACTCTTGCTCACAGAAGTTGTGCCTCGCTAGATTAAAAAAAACCCGCAAGAAACTTGACCAAATCGAAGCTTTGATACTGCTTGTATTGAAATTACTTAAATATTCACACATAATAATTATATATCACACAAAATAAGCAAACATAAGAGATCACACAATAATAATTGACAACAAAGTAGAATATTGGATAATATAGTAGAGCCACTTTGAGGGGGCGACCTCCACAACAATGCAATAAGAGCATAATACTTAATATGATCCTTAGAGACTAACTACTACCTCTTATATATAGTCTACTTAGCCATGGTTATTTCATAAGCCGACCTAACTAAGAACATAGAGAAATGTAACAAAAATATAAAAGAGGTATGTAAGCCACAAGTCAGCCACAAATATCCCTAAACACGCCAAAGGTTAATGGCATAGTAGAGTTACAACTTCACATTTCACACTCTTGAAATCAGGGATCTATGTAATTCTAGTATTTTTTTAGTGTAATCCCAACCCAAATGAGAGATATGACTTCACCTTCTTTCCATAAATAGTCAAATGCAACTATATGCTTCATTGTGGCACTCCTTTGATACTAGGTGTTGGCATAAGATAGATGAGGGAATAATTTTATCAATGTGTGGATTACTTGATAGAATTTGAAGAATTTTAATAAGACTTAATAGATGAGTATAAGATACTTGGCTTGTAAGAGATCTCCATGATAGTAATCTATAATTAAATGGCTAAGGGCACCTTTGTATATATAAGCTTCACAAGGGCACATTTATCTAGAAAATATTAAATAATATTTTTAAAAAGTTTTAGTAAATCTCCAAAATGTTTAATGAAATCAATCAATATGATTTTCCATTAGTTAATAAAATATTACAAAAATATGAAGAAATTAAAAAATCATATTAAAGAGGCCAATAGTAAGAGGATCCCAAACATCTTGATTGATCCAAGTAAAGGCTCCTATCTAGTGTTTGTGATATTTTCTTCATTCAATGCCTTTATGTTTTCTTCATTCATTAATTTCATGCCATATATATTGGTCTTAAGAAGAGAGATGGCTAGGGCCAAGTATGGGAACTTGTCATGATGGGGAGGAACCCAACCACAATCTTACACTGAAGGAAGTGAGTGCCTTCGAGGCAGAAACCAGGGAACCCAATTATGTTTGTGGATTTTTTGGGGCATGGAGTTCTAACTCTTGGAGGCAAAGAGGTAGGTACACAAGCAATAATGCAGGTAGCACTGCCCTAGTGTCCAGTAAAGTTTGGAGATGGGTCACCTCCAATGCCACCTTTTTGGCCCACACTTGAATTTTCATAAACACATTTAAAATCGCCATCACCTTATTATGTATATAGAATTACTTGTTAGTGATAGAGTTACTAGAAATGACATTTTTTTCTTTCTAGATAAAAAGGAGAATTGCCACTCATATAATATGCCAAATTTTTATGAATTTTAAAGGAATCATAGGACAATCCCTAGGGTAAATGTTCTGCCAACTGAAAGGTTTCAACCAATATGTTTTGAAAAAAACATGGATCCATGTCCAAGCCAATTGAGATTTGTTATAGGACCAAAAAATAGTTGGCAATCTCTGTTTGGCCATAGAAAGGACACTTGGGAGGAGGAACACCTAAATGCACAAGGTGACACCCCAAGTGTAATCCATGATAAATCAAACACAAAGAAAAATGAGAAAACTTGGGTTAAATAATAAGGCTCTAGAAAATTTGAAATATTTTGCTCCAAGTGTGAGTTGCAAATTGGAGAGATCATATCTCCTTGAGATTTTGATACATGGAGAACCGAAGTGAAATAAATTCACACCCCTTGTTGGGAGTAGTTTAAACTATTTTGCACACAATGGTAACTACACTATGCACATCATGCTAAAACTATTACATAATACACATCTATGAAAATGAAGTAAATAAAATCATGCACATAAATGTGAAATGTGCTAAATTAGAAAATTGAATATTAAAATTTTGACAAAGATGAATGATAGATAAATACCTAATTTCTAACTTACATGTATACATTTTGAGAATAAAAATTAACGGAAAACAGGTTCAAAAAACAAGATGAAGAAAACCCATAAATCATTTTCATGAAAGGATGAAAGGAAAAGTTTCAAAATTTGGTCAAAATCGACCCTTCAACAGTGTTGATCGGGTCATTATCATCTAGAGTTAGAATCAGCAAAAAGGGGAAAGAATCGACTAATCAATATAAGGGCTTAAATTATGTGGGATTGATGTGTAGATTGATATTGATCTAGAATATGTCTTCGCTTGTATGATTTGATGAGAAAAACTAAATGTTTTACTTCTCCTTTTACCTTGACCTAATCCTCCACAATGTTGCATAAAAGAGTGTGTACAAGTTAGTTGGCCTGGTCAACCTCTTAAGGAGATACAACTACATATCTTGCACACTTGAAATCATGGCTCTATGCAGTTCTAGAGTTTTTTTAGTGTAATCCCAACCCAAGTGACATACATGACTTCACCTTCTTTCCCTATATAATCAAATACAAGTACATGCTTCGTTGTGACATTCTTTTGATAAATGATGTTGACACGAGATCGATGAGGGCATAATTTTATCAATGAGTAGATTCCTTGATGGAATTTGAAGACTTTTTTACTAAACTTAATAAATGAGTATAAGAGACTTGGCTTTTAGGAAATCTCCATGATAGTAATTGATAATTAAATAACTAAGGGTATATATATATATATATATATATATATATATATATATATATATATATATATATATATATATATAGGATTCATAAGGGAACATCTATACATAGGCTAACCCTAGAGGATACTAAAATGTAAAAATCAAGGCACAATAAACCCACAAGTCAAAGGGAAAAACATCATAGGCCAACTAGTACCTAGGCAAAGACCCTTAAATAATGTTTTGGACATTTTAGGAGCATTTGGGATTGTTCAAGGGAAAATACATAGTCAATATGTAGGTTCTCATACATTGTATATTGAATGAAGATATTGTCATTGACCTAGGTCAACCAAAAATATAAGTTTTAAGAAGAAAATAAGTCATTGGCAAATAATATAGAGCTCAACATAAGGGGAAAGTGTATTAAGAATAGATACATGTGTGCATGTGGACCAAGTGTGATTAGGATAAAGACACAATGAAAAAGGGTCTTGTACAAAAACTAGGTGGCTACATTATATTCCACTTTGATGTGTGTGTACATGAATGCATGTGTGCATTAAAGTAGAACAAAGTTGAAGAACACACCTATATTTTCCTTAGGGATGGAAGGATGAACTTTGATTTATGAATTGGGGTGCACCCATGCTTGATTGTCAACAAATTAAATGTACCTACAAGTAAACATGCATGCCAACAAGTAGTTAGTGTTTTGGTAAATTTGATAATCAATGTAAAATGAATAACTAGATTTGAAAATAAGCAAAGAAATAAATATACCTTGTGGTACACAAACCATCATGTCACTCCTAGGAATATCCTGGTACTAAAAATGAAACTAAAATTTGGGCACTAATGAGTTTAAATGGCAATCTCTATTTCATTGTTATTTTGCTTATTATGCATTGTTAAATGAATGGATGCAATGAAAACACGTTAAAATTAGATGTATTCATTTTATTAAAAAACATGTAAACACTAATTTATTTTGGTCAAATCCAAGTATGCACGTGCTTATGGTTGTTACCCAAAACACATTTGGAACCTGCATGAATGAAATAACTAAACTCACATTCCCTCTAAATAGTGATAAGACTAGAACAACGTTTAAATCTCAATTAATATTCCAAACTAATAAGCCTTTTGAATTGGAACAGTTTTGTATCGACCAATTATGTCACCCAATATGTTGTGACCCATTAAATATAGATCTTTGTGAGACCTCCAGGCCTTCTTTTAGGAGATATTGGACATGCGACCATCACACCTAATTTGGTGTACCGAAGGACCCATTAATAGATTCATTTTTCGATTATCTTCCTTTATCTTTATCAAAATTTTCACACCAATAGGTATTTAATTTAAAACGTGAGAATCCTATATATACTAGTCATCTATGAGTATTTTAAAGGAGAGGTATTTAAAAAGTATCGAACAGAATCCATACACGTTTATAATCTAATGTTAGTCATTGTTCATGGACTTACATCACATCTTGTACCAAAAGAAGGCCTAGGAGATTGTGCATATAGTTTCATCTCACACTTGTGGAATAAGAGATTGAATACTTTGGTCAATTTATCTATTCAAATTACACATGATCTACAAGGGGTCTTATTCTAGCATGCATGATATGTAGTTAGAACAATTTTATGGTTTTTCGACCCAACTAATTTTTCCCTTCTCCTTTTGCGCTGTGTTTTAATTATTGCAAGCTAGGTCAAGAATGTTAGAAAACTGAACCAATTTTTTTTTTCCATATATTCTGCAGCATATGTATAGACAAGCATGGCATCTAGTTGTAAAGCGGTACAAAAAGTTACATAACCTAGAAATATGTGTAGTATAGATTCGATGTAGGAAAACATGAATGGTGGTGAAATTTGGTCAGCATTAATCTTGTCCTAGGAAAAATGGTGAAGATATCATTCCTATTCTTTTGGAAATAGAGCTTCAAATTTGACACATAATTAACTACAAACATGCACAATCTATATCTGCATTCATAAATTATAAATTCATAACATGGGTTATTGATCCTTTGTATTTGCTTCTATTTCTATTGTCAATTCAACATTATCCTTTTGTATGTTTATTGTTTTAAGCCAGTAGGACATATTTGGAATTATTGTTTTACATTATTAAATGATAGATCACCCAAATGCAATTATTTTGTCTTGTTTTCATTGGTAAAACAAAAAAAGCTAAAATAACAACAAATAATTTAGTAGCATTACATATATGTAGATGCTAAAATTATTAAACATCCCAATTGCAATAAGTAAAATAACATAGAAAACAAGGTTCACCTGACATGAATGACACTCAATTGGAAACTATAATATTTTCATGTAAAGGAGAAAAAATTGTGTTAACATCTAATTTTGGGGTGAAGACATGGTTAGTAAATGGAGTTGCTAGTAAGGTTGTTCCCATTGCGTAGAACCCAAGTTTACAACCCCCTCTTTGTCCATATATATAGCTATTACTTTTGTCAAGTACTATGGCCCTTAGTAGAATACAAACCCAACACATTTTCCAATTTATCTTGTTAAACAAGGAAATCACCAACAAATACAATTAATACATATATCACAAGGCATGATATCAGATAAGAAAATATTAATTGGTAGGACCTTACATTCATTGCAGTATCAAGACTACGATAACTAATTGATCTATACTTCCCCTACATTTTCTTTTAAACCGATATATAAAAATAAAATAAAATAATTATATAAATACTAAAAATAAGAAGAAGAAAAAACCCTATTAAAAATGTCTTTCGCTATAATTAAATTATATAAAAAATTAAAACAAATATCCTTATAAATACATAAGGATAAATCACTACATTCATCATAATAATATCATACTTTCCCATACACATATACTATTATTTGTACCTAATAATATTATTACTGCCACTCATTTAATATGCCCAGTGAACTTTAACTCACATTCCTCTTAGTTAGATAATAACCCTAACACATTACAAGAACAAATGCCATGGAGTGGCTTTAGTACCTATTGGTTTGACATAGCCTAGGGTGTTGTATTTGAAACTCATATACTTCAAGATCTTAAGCTCGATTTCATTGTCATAGCTTCAATTTATTGAAGCTTCATAAACAACATTTTAATTCAACTAACATATGATTTTTGTAGGTGAGAAATAAAGTGTGCTATTATTGCAACTCATCTTCATTTAATTAGAGCTCTATGTTTGGCTTTCCTCTTCTTCCTGGTTATTTGTGCATCTGGCCTATTACAACTACTCAGTGTAAAGTATCACATTTGGATAGCTAATGTGATGATGGTGTTCCTTACAACTCATGGAAAAGTTGTAAGGATCACCATCGTCATATTAAGCTTTTATTTTCTATTAAAGATAGATTACAAAAGTAATAGGAAAAAACTTTTCATAATTACATTCAACATCAGAATGTTATACAAATTGATGCAGAAATACAAAATGTTTTGTGTTTCCCAATAACAAGCAATTACATAAAGGAAGAAAAATTCCCTATAAAAAGGAGAAACCTGTAAACTTAGCCTAGACCATGATATCATAAAGTTATAGGATTATGCATATTTAATACCCAGCTTCAAATTCCATTAAAAACACATTAAACAAAGCTTTTAAAATTTGAATTCAGGTTCTTAATATAGATGATTAAGAGATTGCTACAGCTAGTCATGACTTTATGATATTAACACTTGTTAAAACTCATAGCATATATAGAAGAAATTTATTATAAATTAAAATTCAAGATGTCTAAAATTTGAATTCAGGTTTTTAATATTGATGATTAAGAGGTTGCTACAACTAGTCATGACTTTATGATATTAACACTTGTTAAAACTCATAGCATATATAGAAGAACTTTCTTATAAATTAAAATTCAAGATGTCTAAAATTTCAATATCATCATGAAAGCAGTAAGGACAAGCTCATTATCATAATGTTAAAAATAAAATCAATCTTCTCATTTATTTTAGATCTTACATCTATGCCCACATAAGAACTAGAAACTAAGGTTCCTCAAAGACTTCAATAAATAGTCATCTAGAAATGTTGCCTTACTTTATTTCACACATGCAATAGTACTCGTCGTCATTAGATTCAATATGGGAGATGATTAGAAACAACATTTTCCAGGTGGAAATAAATTTTTGAATGTCATATATGTGAAGCATATAGAATTTAATTCAATTTTTTGTGGCTTACAAATGATATACTAAAGAGTATTGTAATGGCATTATTATTATTAATCCCTTCATCCCCTAAAAGGAATATCCCTAAAATGTTGAATTGAAATGTTCTCACCTTATGTTTGTAATTCATAATAGTTGGTGAACCAGTTTAAGCACAAATCATGCAATGAAAAAGAATACATATGTTATTATGTTGATAAAACAATATTTCACTTCTATAATGTTAATTGTTAAAAGAAAATTAGTAGAATAAATCAATAAAGAAGTGAAGATTTATAACTAGTATTTTTAGTGTTTCTTGCAAAATATATCTATAATTAAGGAACTAGTGCACAAATTTTAGTCCATAAAAAGACAAAAAGAGGAGAGTAAAACATGAAAAACAATAGCCTGTTTATATGGATTCATTGGGGAGAGGTTGTTTGTATATTTTGAGGTACAATGGTTGAGCTTTGGTCAGACAATTGAATTGAAAAATTCAGAATTCAACCTAGTTTTAATCACACTAGATATGAGAATATGCTATGTAATTCACATGAAAATATACTCCATAGGTAGAAGAGCAAGAGCCAACTTGGTCCCAAGCTCAACGGCCAATAATTGTGTTTGTTCTAGGTCGCCTTCTCATTGTTGACAATTATTAATGTTTTTTGACAAAATTGATTTCTTGAAAAAATGAGCACTGGTTTTATCTATTGTCAGCGTGTTGAGTGTAAGAGTTGAGGTCCTGTCACTATAAAGAACATCCATTTCAGTGATTTCTTCAATAGTAGTTCTTTTTGACATTGCTCCCTTTACATCACGTTATGTAGTCAAATGAGTGTCAAGATAAATAAACTTTACTCAAACTCTCTCTTATTTTTTCATATTGGTGGAAACTATTGTTAATTTTGTGCCATTTTTTCAATAATACATTCATAAAGAATATAAGCAAAAATATCATGCATTTCTCACCAACTTGTCTAGCCATCAACCTGTCATGAAACCAGGTCCACACCCTCCATGTATATAAGGCCCATCACATAGACATGGACACTTATTGAGAGAGGCGATGAGAGGCAGTAGTCATTGTCACATAAAGAGCAGAGGAAGATTGTTAATGTGGTTGGTATAATTCTTATGTTGAATGGCATGTATAAGAACTATGTGTAGTAAAATTAGCACTCATCAGTTGAGGGGATCTGCGCATAAGGGAGAAGAATTGTTTGGTTCGCTCATGAACGAGGTTGCTATAAATTGGTGTCCGAAGGGAAAGAAATTGAAGTGTATTTTCAACAGCATTGCACACACATGTCATTGCCATAGCATCCAAGTGTCTTCGCTTCTTTTTAACTATGGCAACTGTCATTGCCATTTGTCATGGTCTTAGTCTCGTGGTTTCTTCAACGGCCTACGATAAATATTAATAATGTTTATATTGTTTGTAAAAGGCTCGATCAAAAATAACGCATATAAGTCAAATAACTGCAAATGTTGACCTAAATGTAAGTAGATTTAAAAATTAATACCAACCAAAATGTTTTGATTGGATGTAGGTCAAAAAAATTATTCACTATTTAATGTTAAATGAGAAAATAATATATAATTCAAAACCTTGAATAAAACATTACAAAACTATTAAAATTTTTTAATAATAATTTTTGTAATTAAACGAAACACTTTTGAAATAAATTAATTACCGCGAACCAAAACAATAATATTTAAATCTACAACAAACACTAACAAATATTCAATAACATTTTCAAACTTTTTTATATAAACATTAAATATTAAATTATTAAAAATATATAAATCTTCAATTATATTATCTATATAACGAAAATTTCACATATACATATTCCATATCGTATTCCATATTTACAATAATATAAGATAAATTTTAATACCCACATATCCATATTTACACCTCTAAACAAATCATGTTTCCAAACTCTTTTGATACAAGATTTAAAACAACTCCTACAAAACATTTATTTAACATTATTACATGATTAAAATAAATACAAAACATTTAGTTAACACTTGAGTATTTATTGACGCATAAAATCTTGTATTTGAATTTTTTTAAATATAAGCATTTAGGTATTAACACATGTCAATATATTAAAAAAAAATTAATATTAGTTTTATTTATTGAATAAGAAGATAAGAGTTTTTAATTAATCATGTAATATTTTCGTTTAAAAGAAATATTTAATATTAAATAGTTCGATGATGATGATGGTGTAAAAGGTGTTTCGTACCTATTCAGTAAGGTATAAATCTTAGGAGATACAAAAAAGGGACGAGGTCGAGATCGTGTCTTAAGTGAATTTTGCAAAATGGATACTCCTCCGACACTAAACCGAAGAAACATTTTGTACACCTAATCATTGTAAACACAATATTTCAATTATAAAAAATAAAAAAATTTACATTTCAAAAAATAACCTACAAACCATCAGCGTCGTTAATTAAACTACACCCATTCAATATCAAATCAATTTTCATTGACTAATAAATAAATGGAAAAAAAAACATTTATTAAATATTTATTGTAATATAAAAATGTAATTTATTTTAATGCCTAGAAGTCAACATTCATGACATGTGGAAATGTCGGTGGAAATCCATTATTTAAACAAAGCCATATGTCTAAGCGAGAAACGACGTGTTTGTCTGTCAATGTTAAGGGCCTAGATCCGTAATCTATGGAGTCACTAAAATGGCAGACATGCCAAGAGGAACCTACCAACTCACTTTTCATTAAAATATCTCTCCCTTACCTAACTATATAGATAATGGTTTTTTTTTTCTTTTTTTCAATTAATGAAATAGGTGTATAATTGAAAAAAGAATTAAACAATATTTTAAAAAAAGTTTAGGAAAGCCCCAAAACTTTTAACGGAAGTAGTTAATATGATTTCTCATTAGTTAATAAAATATTATAAAAATATGAGGTAGAGGGGTCGAGGAAGATGGCACTGGCGAGCGATGGAAACCAGATGGTAACGATGAGCGGTGGAGTGCTGATGGCGGCGGTGCTCTGTGTAGGGTAGACGGTGATGACTTGTGCAAGGTTAACAATGATGGTGATCTCAAGGGAAGACCAAGCGACTGGGAAAGGCCAGTCACAGGGTGGATAATAGGGGTTGCCAGTAGCAGTAGAAATAGCGATAGTGGCGCTGAGGGCTTAGGGGAGAAGGAGAGTAGGAGCGCAAGGATCAACCAAGAATAGGGTTTTAAAAGGAGTTGATTTTCGGGTGAGTCTAGGTGAGTAGGGGTTAGGGGAAAGGTTAAAGTTGCCAAGGGGAAGGAAGAAGAAAGATTTCAAAAATTATTTTCGCATTTTTGCCTCCCATTTTGTTCAAGCTAATGTGCCCTTTGAAGAGTTTGTGGGGTTGGAACGATCGGTGGAGGATAGAGGCTTGGTTGATGGAAGCTCATCTCCAGGGAAGCATGCCGCTGGAACAACATTAAATCTGAGTAGGGTTTCTGCAAAAGCTTCAGTGTTTTCAAGCTGCATCAATATCTTAAACCCTTTTCATCGCTATGGAGATCTTTGCAAAGAACTTATTCTCAGAAATCATCTTGGCTCAAACCCTATTTTGATTTCCAGAAACCAGATTCAAAAAGAAAAGATCTCAGAGGAGGTTAAAGAGACCATAGAGGATGCTAAGGGGAATACAAAAGAATTTCTTTCACCGAAAGAAACCCTGGAAACAACCTTTCTATGTGATATTCCTTTAATTTTTTTTTATTCTCCTCCACTATTTGAAATTTTTGATGCAGAGCTTTCAATGTTAGATTTGGAAAGAGGACATAGATCGTTGATTAGCTGGTGTATTAGGAAGTGGCCTTCTTGGAAAAAGAATTCATTGTGGTCTCAGGAAACTTGGCCCATGCTTAAAGCCCTTTCTTTCTCAGTCTTAACAAATGGATTCATTTTGCTTTGGTTTCGGTCCTCAAAGGACAAAGATTTTGTATAGGCAAACGGGCCATGGTTTGTTGGCAAGCAGGGGTGTTTTTCTATCCCTAGGCTCCATTTTTTGACATAGTTGATTTGGTGATCTCCCAAGCCCAGGGTTGGGTCAGATTTAAAAATCTCCCCTTAGTCATGCAGGGCCCTGATCTTTTCAAAAAATTGGTTAGCAAACTGGGCATTTTTGTTAAAATTGATGAATTCATTAGGGCAAATCTGAACTATGTTAGGTTGTGTGTATTGGTGGATTAGCTAAACCTCTGCACCATTCTATTCAGATTTCATCCTCTTGTAGTTTTTGGACTCAGTGTATTAATTTTGAAGGTCTTCCCTTCAAATGTTTCAAATATAATCAAGCTGATCATAAGACTGCCTCTTGCCCCAAGAAAGTTTTCAAGGATCTCATTCAATGTTCTTGTCGAAATGGGATCAAGATTTGGTTCATATAATGCACCCATCAAAATCCATTTCCATTGAGATTCCCCCTGTAATAGTTTTTTAGGGGTTTCAGGGGAGCCCTCAGAAGGGTGAGGTTTTGGCAACATTAGTAGTTCAGATCGATAGGGAGGTAGGGCAACATTTCTCTCCCTTTCACGGAAGGGAAGCTGCCATTGAGAAATCTGGGCCAGAACGTGTTAACAACTTCCCTCCTTCAACAAATTTTTCATAACAAAAGGAAAACTCAATTGAGAATGTTGAAGATTGGGATGAAGAAGAAGAAGAGCTAGTCAGTAGAGTGGTTATGTCTATATCATAATAGCCTCGTGATTTGAAGACCCCTAATTGTGGCAAGAAAGGAAAAAGAGGCACGAAAATGGAAGCGGAAAGGCTACAACTTGATGCTATGAACTCCATTAATGGGGGTAAGCAATGGACTATGAAATCGTTACTCTCTAACAGTGGCAAGCGTCTGTTGGCAGCAAAAGGTTGATTCAACAGTTGGGCTTCCAAGTAATTTGTTGAGTAGTCTCTTTCTTGGCCTTTCATTGTATTTAACCTTTCGAATTTTTTGTTAGTTCATAGTTTTTTATTGTCTTTTTGGATGAGGTTTATGTCAATTATTTTGTGTTCAATTTGGACCTCAGTGTTCCTTTTATGTGTTCTTGTGTGCAATTGGTATTTTTGGTTGAATATTTCAAGGGCACTGGACCCTCAGTTTGTGCTCTAGAACTGGTTATAGTTTCGGTCAAAAACTAGTTTCAATCTAAAAAAATATTATAAGAAGATAAGAGTTTTTAATTATGTAATATTTTCATTTAAAAGAAATATTTAATATTAAATAGCTCGATGATGATGATGATGATGGTGTAAAAGGTGTTTTGTAGCTATCCACTAAGGTATAAATCTTAGGAGATACAAAAAAGGGACGAGGTCGGGATCATGTAATAAGTGAATTTTGCAGAATGAATACCCCTCAATCCTTAGACACTAAACCGAAGAAACATTTTGTACACCTAATCATTGTAAACACAAATTTTCAATTTAAAAAAAATAAAAAAATAAGAGAAATTTACATTTCAAAAAATGCTCTACAAACCATCACCCTCGTTAATTAGACAACAACCCTTTCAATGTCAAATCAATATTCATTGACTAATAAATAAATAAATGGAAAAAAAAAAATTATTAAATATTTATTGTAATATAAAAATGTAATTTATTTTAATGCCTAAAAGTCAACATTTATGACATGTGAAAATGTCGGTGGAAATTCATTATTTAAACAAAGCCATATGTTTAGCGAGAAACGACACGCTAAGAGGAACCTACCAACTCACTTTCCATTAAAATATCTCTCCCTTATCTAACTATATAGATAATGTTTTCAATTAATGAAATAGGTATATAATTTAAAAAAATATTAAATAGTATTTTTTAAAAAAGTTTCGGAAAGCCCCAAAACTTTTAACGGAACAAGTTAATATGATTTTTCATTGACTAATAAAATATTATAAAAATTTAAAAAATATTAAAAAAAATATAATAAAAAGGTTAATTGTAAGAGGATTCCAAACATCTAGTTTGGTTTAAGTAAGGGTTTCGATTTAATGTTTGTATTGTTTATTTTATTTAGTGTTTTTATGTTTTTTTTTTTTGTTACTTTCGTTGTACTTAGATTAATTTTAAGAAGAGAGATGGCTAGTATCTAGCATGGGAATTTGTCATGACGAGGAGTCCAACCACGATGTTACATTGAAGGAGGTGAGTGCCTTTGAGGTGGAGACCATCCAACTCAATTATGAGTATGGGTTTGGCCGTGGAGTTCTATCTTTTGGAGGCAAAAAGGGATGTACATAAGTAAAAATGCAGAGAGCATTGCTCTAGTGTCCTGTAAAGTTTGAAGATGGGTCATCTCCAATACCATCTTTTTGACCTACACTTGAATTTGCATAAACACATGAAATCGCCATCGCCTTGTTATGTATATAAAATTACTTGTCAGTGGCAGAGTTACCAAAATAACAACATTTTTTTCTAGATAAAAAATAGAATTTTCATCCAGAGAGTATGCCGAATTTGTACAAATTTTAAAGGAATCATAAGCTAATCCCCAAGGAGAATGTTCTGCCAACTAAAAGGCTCCGACCAAAATGTTTTGAAAAAAAACATGGATCCATGTCCAAGCCAATTGAGCTTTTTTGTAGGACCAAAAAAAAAAAACTAGCAATCTCAATTTGGCCCTAGAAAGGACACTTGGGATGAGGAGCACCTAATGGGCAAGGCAATGCCCCAAAGGTAATCCATGATAAAGCAAACAAAAAGAAAATTGTACAAACTTGGGCTAAATAATAGGGCTCTAGAAAATTTGAAATCTTTTGCTGCAAGTGTTAGTCGCAAATTGGAGAGACCATTTATCCTTGAGCTGTTGATACATGGGCAACCAGAGTTAAATAAATTCACATCCCTTTATGGCAGTTGTTTAAACTATTTTATGCATAATGGTAAATACACAATGCACATCGTGATACAACTATTGCGTAATACACAGCGATACAAATACAGTAAATATAGTGATGCACATAAATTTGAAATGTGTTAAAATATAAAATTAAATATTCAAAATTTGACAAATACAACTAATAGATAAATACCTAATTTTTAACTTACTTGTGCACTGTTGGAGGATTAAAAAATATGAAAAATATGTTCAAACAACAATATGAACAAAACCCATAAATCGTTTTCATGAATGGAAAAGTTTCAAAAAATGGTCAAAACTGACCTTTCCAATAGTTTTGATTGGGTCACAATCATCTACAGTCAAAATCAACAAGAAGGGATAAGAATCCACTGACCGCTCTCAGGGCCTAAATTATGTGGGGTTGATGTGCAGATTGATATTGATCTAAACTATGTATTCTCTTTTTTGATTTGATGAGAAAAGCTTCATCTTTTGCTTCTCCTTTTATCTTGACCTAAACCTCCACAATGTTGCATAAAAGAGTGTGCAAGTTAGTTGCCCTGTCAACCACTTAAGGAGTTACAACTACATATTTCGCACACATGAAATAAGGGTTTTATGTAGTTCTAGTATTTTTTTGGTGTAATCCCAAGCCAAATAAGAGATAAGACTTCACCTTCTTTCCATAAATAATCAAATACAACTACATGCTTTATTGTGACATTCTTTTGATACAAGGTGTTGGCACAAGATGGATGAGGGCATAATTTTATCAATGTGTAGATTCCTTGATGAAATTTGAAGACTTTTTTTATAAGACTTAATAGATGAGTATAAGATACTTGGCTTGTAAGAGATCTTCATGATAGTAATTGATAATTAAATGGCTAAGGGTACCTTTGTATATATAGGCTTCACAAGGGCACATCTATCCATAGGCCAACCCTAGAGGATATTAAAAGGTAAAAATCAAGGCACAATAAACCCGTGTAAGTCAAAGGGACAAACATCATGGGCTGACAAGTACTTAGGCAAATACATTGAATAGTTTTTTGGACATTTTGGAAGCATCTGGGATTGTACAAGGGAAAATACATAGTCGATATGTAGGTTCTTGGACATTCTGTATTGAATGAGGATATTGTCATTAACGTAGGTCAAATAAAATTTTTAAGTTGTAAGGAGAAAATAAGTCATTGATAAATAATGCAAAGCTCAACATAAGGGAAAAGTGTACTGAAAATAGCCGAATGTGTGCACATGGACTAAGAAAGATAAAGCAGGGTAAAGACACAATGGAAAAGGGTCTTGTACCAAAATTAGGTGTTTACATTATACTCCACTTTGATGTGTGTGTGCATGAATACATGTGTGTGTTAAAGTAAAACAAAATTGAATCACATACC
This sequence comes from Torreya grandis, assembly GCA_037957365.1. Classification (NCBI taxonomy): domain Eukaryota; kingdom Viridiplantae; phylum Streptophyta; class Pinopsida; order Cupressales; family Taxaceae; genus Torreya; species Torreya grandis. Next base: position 4,977,530 of record JARHVA010000206.1, read on the forward strand.
TACATTTACCTGAGGGATGGAAGGATGAACTCTGAGTTTATGAATTGGGGTGCACGCATTTTTGATTGTCAAGAAGTCAAATACCTACAAGCAAACATGCATGCCAACAAGTAGTTAATGTCTTGTAAAATTGATAATCAATGTAAAATGAATAACTAGAATTGAAAATAAGCAAAGAAATAAATACCCCTGTTGGTACGCAAACCATGATGTCACTCCTAGGAATATCTTGGTACTTAAAAATGAAACTAAAAATTGGGCACTAAAGAGTTTAAAGGGCATTCTGAAACCTCAAGGAATTTAGTGAAAATCTTGATATTTAAGTCTACTTCTTGATCAGGGAAGTAGACATCTGGCACTTCTTTGTACTTCTTTATAAAACTACAGTCCATGTAAATCTAGATCTAATAATAGAAAAATTGGAGGTATGCCCCACTTTGAGGTGATGGATGTGTCTTTGGGCTTGCAGATCACACATCCCCAAAGAAAGAGTCACACGCATTGCATGTTATCATATAAAATAGCTAAAGGTTTTAAAATATCTGAAAGCACTATGTAAACACATGTATGCAGTTATATAAAGATATCATCATGTAGATCTCAATAATAATATATGACCCTTGGGAGAATGAGGTGATCGAAAGTGGAGGAAAATACTATGCTACCAAAAAATAGATTTTTAAAATCAGCATGAACAAGTTTGTGAGGATGAATACAACCACAACGCTATCACATGAATTAATTACTTTGTACTTGAGCATTTATCGAAGTGTCGAATCTTGTTTTATAAACATTTGGACAGTGACACATACAATATATTGAAAAAATAAATGCTAGCTTTGTTTATTGAATAAGAAGATACAAATCTTTAACTTAACACATGATATTATTTTTAAAAAATCTTCAAAATCATTATTTAATGCATGTACTACACATAAAATTAAATTAAATATTGAAAGTTGTACACATGTTGCTTTATTATTTAAATTTCAAGAAATTAACAAAATTGTATTCAAATGACATCTCAAAATTAAATATTATTAATTTTATCAAAACAATATTCATTCACTAATATAAAAGTGAATAAACTATTTTTCAAAATATAAAATTGTTTGTAAATGGCGGACCATAGTCTTTAATTTAATAACTAGAAGTCAACATTTATTGGCATGGGGAGATGTCGGTGGGAATCAATTATTGAACTATATATTGTAGTATATACTTTAATATATTGTAATATTATATTTTAGTATAATATATTATATTATATAATTTTATATATTATATTTTTATAATATATTATATACTTTTATGTAATATATATCATGTACATACATTTTTTAATATTGTAAATGTTTTTTTTATAATACATCATGTTATATTGTAATTTTGTTTTATATTATATATTTCCAATATATTATATTATATGAGAAATTATAATTTATATTATATATTATATATAATTTTATAATGGTTGTTTTCAGGGGTATATATTAATGATATGTTTGAATGGAAGTAATAACATACTCTGTATAATTTATATGTTTTGTCTTTACTATAGTGACATTGAATCGTTGAGTTTAATCACACATTAGTTTAGCTACTTATATGTGTTTTGAGTTTTGCTGTAGAAATTTTTAAAATTATATATATATATATATATATTATTACTAGTGATTTGTCTTATAGGATTTATCATGCATTAATATCCCTAAGAGTACCTCTTAAGAAGTATGCAAAGATCGAGGTGGGCCAGTTTGTGGTGCTTTGTGAGAGTTCTCTCGATGATCATTTACTATTTCCTTATTCATTCAAGCCGTGCCATCAGCGTATTTTTATTTCGAGAGTTAATATTTCCCATTTTTGATCTTCTTCTTCCTATATGCGTGTTTTACCATCACATCATTGGCTTGACTGATGACATTTTGCACTGCTCCCCTTTAGCCTAAGTCATTGGTTGGGCCGATGTAATTCTATGACTACTAGACATTTTTTACTTTGTCTGCTGAGCCGATTGTGTTAACTAAGTTTGAGTTGTGACTTTTTAGGTTTTGAGTAATATTTATATGGTTCCCCTTTGTCATTTCTTATTAGCAAGACATCCAATCCACTTTGCTCACAAACACAAATCCATCTTATTAAAAAGAGAGGAATTAGGGCTAAGAAGCTTAACACTCGAGGTAGATTTGTTTGCACAAAGTCTTTGACGATATCAGGAAGAAAAACCAAATCAATAAAATACACCTAATTTTTGGAGTCCCCAACTAAGGATACTTAAGTCTTATTCTTTCCATCTTAAACTTCACCTACATCCATCTTTCATAAAGTGCCACTTGAGCCAAAGAGGTGATTGATGCGCTGACAAGTTAATCCAAGGTAAGTATTCTTAACCCTATATTTTTAATTTTATTACTTTGGTAGATATATTATTTTGACATGATGTTATCTACTATGCTTATAATAGCTTATGCTTGTTAGTATATTTTTATCATTGCGTGTTTTATTTTTGTATTTGCACTTTGTGGTTAACATCTTGTAATATCTCATGACCTTTAGATTGGATGCTTCACGACCACTCAATGGCATTCCTTATATTATTTTTGTTCACATCTCTTAGTTACCATTTAATGAGACCTTGGATCTAGCAAGGCCAATGCATACCCCTTGTATGTGTAGATTCCCTTATTAGATCATTGACAACCTCCTTCATATATAACCCTTATTTATAACCCCATATTACTTTGTGGGACGATATAATGTATAAGTATTAAATATGGTATGGTCTTCTACTTTTTCCAATATCAGAGGATCCTCATATTATTGACCATATTTAGGTTACATAAAAAAATGTTTTAGAAGATTCCTCTTTTGTCCTTATCTTCTATGTGTTGGCGTAAAATTCCCTTGAGCATCCAGAGAATCTTGCATTATCTTCCACTTGTCAGTCTGCGCATCACCTCCATGGGTCATTCTCTCGCATGCACACACCTTCCTTTTTGTGTTGTTTCACTTTATGCAAGGTTCGTCTTACAAGCTTCCTCTGTTCTACGTGCATTACCCCTGTGCGACATAACACTTAGATAAAACCTAAGTCTTACTCATAATGCACACATTTTTGGGGCCAACACGAACCCTTCAATAAGCAAAATTATGTAGCAAATCTAAAATAAACACCTCAATATTACCACATCTCTCTATATATATGATTGAAATCATACAATATATTTTATTAAATAAAATATAATACATCTCTCATCAAAAGACGAATGGTATGAAAACACACCCCGAACAAAATACATTACATAATTAAATTAGAGAAAATATAAAAAAATAAAACCAAATATCGTACAGACACCAAACTTCAAATCAAAAAAACATTATTTTTCGAATAAATATATATAAAATATTTAAAACCATTATTAAAAAAAAAAATTGTGAAAAAATAGACGAATTAAACGCACGTGTAAACTCTCTCTCAAACAAAACAATAATAATAATAATAATGGTGGTGTGTCCCCACCAATAAGGCTGTCGGTCCTATTTACCCTTAAAATCAAAATTTTGAAGGTTAAAACGGTGGATCAAATTCTAATAACAGCACCACCGATCAATAAATCACAGCCAAATTGCCCGCAAATCTCTGCGAAACGCTTCTTCAAGCCCTTCACTCATTTCTCTTTTTGATCTTTTTCGCCATTTTCAGAAAATCATTCCCGCAGATCGATCTGTAGGATGCTGTGATTCGTATTCCGGGCACTTTTGCGGTCACATTGCTGTGTTGTTTGGCTGGTGAGGTGCCAAGAAGTGGAATCGGCGAGGGTTTTTAAATCCCGAAAGCAGTTTCCAAGTATTTGCAGGATCCACAATGGAAATCTTTTATTATGTTGTTTTTGGAATAATGTCGTTAGTGGTAGCAGCTCTGGAGCTGAGTAAGGGCTCCAAAGATCGAATGGCTACTTCGGCGCCCTTTAATTCCTTCAAGAACAATTATCTTGTCGTCTACAGTCTCATGATGGGTAAGCTAAGCCAGTGTTCATAAATTATAGATTTAAATGGTTTTTTAACTGTAGATCTGAGATTGAATGCTCATTTTTTTGTGATAATTTAAGAATTGAAGCTTGGTTGAACTTGAGAAATCGAGATCAGTATGAGATCTGGGAATTCCAAGTCACTTTGTTGTCATTTGCCGGTTCTTTTGGTGTCTTATGTAGATATTTATGTGTTGAGATGCCGTATTGTTGATCTGTGCAATGCTGCTTTAAATTTGAAGATTTAGGTGGGGAAAAACACTTTTTTCAATTAGCATCGGCGAACTTCACCAGTGTGTAGCTCTGCGTAGTTGTAAGTTGTGGCACTTCAACAAATTTCAGTTTATTTGAGTAGGTTCTGAAAATTTCAGTTTATTTCAGTTTTCCGTGGGTGTCGTTGTAATGCAATGTGGGGCAAACTTGGACCGCAATCCTAATATTTGGAAATTTGGGTTATGCTCAAATGTACTCTATAATCATTAAGCTACAATTTACCCTCGTCTGGTGGAAATGTGGGATTCTTTATTGTGGTGAGGGGGACTTGAAAGTCACACCCTAACAAGTGTCCCATTGCAGTTACATCACAACCCCTTGGACCATCTCAGCTCATTTTTTGATAAATTTTTCCATCACCTATGGTAATATTCGAACTTTAAAAGAACTTGTGGAACTTCAACAATGAAATAATTCAAAAAATTCAAGATCTGGCCCTGGTCCTGTTCCTATTACTGGTCCCAAGAATAACATTTCACACGCTATATGTAATCCAGGGGGGTGGTTTAAATCCCTATCAGGATCTGAACTAGGGCATAGCAGTTTTGAGTTTCAATGTACTTTTTTCAGAGGGAGATCAATATGATAGCCCATAAGTAAACTATGTATATGGTATCTACATGGTATTTAAATTTACCACTTGGATGTGCCCAAGCGACTAAAATACTTGAACTCTGTTCAGTGCACACCCTTCTTCATATGAACATTTGAATTGCATTTAGACAAATCTGGCACGTGAATTCTGTCCAGTGCATGTGCTTCTTCATACGAATAAAATGTTTTTCAACATTTGACCTTCATATAGACGACTCTGGCTTTAGAATCAGTATGTATCGTGCATAAATTGAACCCTTCTTGGCTAGATGATATGCAGTGGTCTATTTTTGAAGACATATATGCTCAATACCCACTAGAGCAGTATGCTTTGAAATAACTTATTTTCATCTACACTGAGTTTTTTGAAAAGCATGTTTGCCAGTAAACATACACTTGCTTCCATGAATCTATCTATGAGAGAAGCTGATCACTATTACAGGTGGGCATGAAAATGGATCAGCATCAACCTAAAGATCCAATGTTTTGTGCTTCCCTTAAGTTTATATGCTCAAATCTGTTTATGTAGAAAAACTGAATTCAACCTGCAAGATCTGGAATTTGTTTTCTGGTAACTAGTCAATGTTTCAGCTCAAAATTCATATACAGTTGCATCACCCCCACACCCACAAAAATTAGAAAGGCATGCTTGCTTGTTATTAGTTTTGTTATGTGAAATCTTAGCCAGTAGAGGAAGTAAACATAACTCAACAGGATTGGTGATCTTTCCATCTAATAGCCGTTTATTTTGTGTAGCCGGAGATTGGTTACAAGGACCCTATGTTTACTTCCTTTACAGCACGTATGGCTTTAACAAGGGAGAAATTGGAAGACTCTTCATCGCCGGCTTTGGATCATCTATGCTGTTTGGAACAATTGTGGGATCACTAGCTGATAAACAGTAAGATACTCATATAATCAAATGCTTGTTTGCAATGCACCTGAATTCTGGCATGTTTCTTTAAAAGATTAATTCAATTAAAATATATATACTTAAGTCTTCTTCTCTGTATCTGCAGGGGTCGTAAGAGGGCTTGCATAACATACTGCATAACTTACATTTTAAGTTGTTTAACAAAGCATTCTCCCGAGTACAAAGTCTTGATGGTTGGTCGTATACTTGGAGGAATTGCTACATCTCTTCTATTTTCAGCTTTTGAGTCATGGCTTGTTGCTGAACATTTCAAGGTAATGTATAGCTGTCTTGGATTAGAATTTAATGTAATTTCTCTGTTCACTAATACTGCACACCAAAGTGATGGAAACGTTTTATTATAATTTTAAAAATAATGATTTGGGACCCTCAAATGTGTTGCTGGGTATAGCCTACAATATGAAAAAACCACCTTTGCTATCTGTGAAAAGACCTGCAAGGTTCGTGTTATCATTTGCTCTTCACTTAAGCTTTTTGGTTTTTTGCAGAGGGGTTTTGATCCACAATGGCTATCATTGACATTCTCAAAGGCAATATTCTTGGGCAATGGTCTAGTAGCCATTTTGGCTGGGCTGTTTGCTAATACCCTTGCCGACACTCTAGGCTTTGGTCCAGTTTCTCCATTTGACGCTGCTGCATGCTTCCTAGCTATAGGAATGGCTATTATCCTCTCTACGTGGACAGAGAACTATGGAGATCCCTCAGAGAGCAAGGATTTACTCACACAGTTCAAGGGTGCTGCTTCAGCCATTGCTTCAGGTAAATTGTTAGGCTTATCTTCATTTGTAAATATCTTGCTTTTATGAAATATGTGTAGAATAAGCCAACAGCAGTGGGAGTTTTCCTTGTGTTGACAAGTTTCGATGGTTTTGGAGAGTAGATGAGAAGATTGCACTTTTAGGAGCCATACAATCATTATTTGAAGGTTCCATGTACACATTTGTGTTTCTTTGGACACCTGCATTGAGCCCAAATGAGCAGGATATTCCTCATGGGTTTATATTTGCAACATTTATGCTGGCTTCAATGATGGGAAGTTCGCTGGCCTCTAGACTTATGGCTCGTCCAACACTCAAGGCGGAAAGCTACATGCAGATTGTATTCCTCGTCTCTGCTGCAGCCTTACTCCTTCCTGTTACAACGACTGTATGTCATTGCTTCACTACTTATGTCTTGTTTTTTTTAATGAAACATGTGCATCTTGGATGTTTAATAAATTTTCTGTGCTTGTTTTGAACAGTTCTTCTTAGAGCCCAGCACAGAAAAAGGTGGAAGCATTACTCCAGGAGGACGTCTCCAGCTTCTTGGATTTTGTGTATTTGAGGCCTGTGTAGGGATATTCTGGCCCTCAATTATGAAAATGCGATCACAATATATTCCCGAGGAGTCTAGGAGCACGATCATGAACTTTTTCCGCATGCCTTTGAACATTTTTGTCTGTGTTGTGCTTTACAATGTAAGCTCACGAGATCTTGTTACTATTTTTGTTAATATAGAATAACAAATAGAAGTACTAATTGAGGATTAATGTGTTTTGACCAATGAAATCTTTGTCTTTTGTATTAATTTGGATTGAGTTACTTGGAGATTTTATAATCTTTCTCAAGATTTACTTACATTTCTGCTTCTTTGAAAGGTCAATGCCTTCCCAATCACAATCATGTTTGGAATGTGTTCAATCTTCCTCTTCATGGCCTCGGTCCTCCAAAGGCGGCTCATGGTGGTTGCAGAGAGTCACAAGTCAAGTAAGTCATGCAAATTTGTATATCAGGAATCTCATGGAAGGCAGAGAAAGAGGTGCCATTTTATTGTTCTTTAAATTCCCTGTTTTTTGATAATCTTCGCATTTGCCCTTATATAGTTCTTTGGTCGGTTGCAGAATCTCTTGATACTTGGGTTGTCACCAAGGAGCGTGATACAGAAGGAGAGCCTCTCATCATATGAACAATGAATCTGAGGAGATACGGAGATGTTATACATATTTGCATGGACCTGTTATAAAAAATTATGAGCAGTTCCCTTGCAAATATTCATATGGCTGGGCTGGCCCGTTTGTTCTTTCTGCCTCCTATTATTTAGGTACATACATTAATTGGTTGATTTATTCATGTATTGGAGGAAAGTTAAAAAATTATTCCTCTTAGTACTTCAGTTGGAAATATTAGTTTTACTTTTCTAGGTGGTGGAGGTCTCATATCAGACTATTAGTATTAGTCATAATTCTGTACGAGCTATAGCTTTATTTTGGGTAGTATTAGAGAAAGCGATATACCAACTAGGCTTTATTCTGCCAACTGGCAGCTATGTAAGCCAAATTTCTAAGCTCCCTCCGTCTGCTTGGAACTTTGGTGTAGAGTCAGGAGCTTTGTTTTGTAACAGCATTGAATTATTGATTGCATGCACGAAAATCATGTGTGGAATCTCTTATTTTACGTTAAGTTTTATATCATCCATTTAGCATCAATCTCTATGAAATTATACACTCCTTATATGCGGGGAATATAGCAAAACTCCTTTACAAGTGTGTACTTTCCATGCAAACTTTCAGGGGCTTGAAACGAATTGAGTCATATTTCATATTCAAGTAAGAGAGCTACACTAAGGAAACTGTGGAAAGTTGTTCATTTTATTGATATAAAGCAAAATGTAGTAGCATTCTTTTGTTGTTCCTTGTCCTTAGTGACCTAGGAAAAAAAGGAGGGATGTTTGTATAGAATATGTCTAGAATTAGAAAGACACGTTTATGAGATATGCCGAGAATCAGAAAGACAAAGGCAACTTGCATGACTGTGATCCAAAATTGCAATCTACAAATTGCTGTGTTTATGAGGGAGCATGGAAAGACTGTTGGTGGGATCGAGTGGAGTGAGAAGCTTGAGACACCCACATTTGCACTCGAGCTGCTTTTTAGATTGTGGAATTGCACAGATTCTGAGGCAATGGATTGACAGAGAGATAGGGTGACCTGAAGTTCAGTTTAGATTAGGGATGGGTTTTGTAGACCAATGCTCCAATTTTTTTTGTAGGTAAATCAGTGTGCAGGACTAGCCTTCATTTTACATTTTACATTTGTGGGGATGCGCCCCAACTTACCTTATTGAAAATGTAAAATGTTAAGTGGACTTATTTCTGAGGATGTGCCCAACTTACCTTAAGGCCACACCCCTCAACGAGTCATGAATCCATTAAATTGATACTTTCTATCTTTCTATAAAGGTGCTATTAAAACCAGTTAAAACATTTTTTTTTAATTCACAATGTTTGGTTTCGAAGGCTCCTTTGCTACGTTATGGTATTCTATCCTTCAGCGAGTTGAGAAGAATATTTCCTATTGGATTACTAAGTCTTTGTCCTTAGTAACTAAATTTCAAGTTTGCACTAAGATTATTGGGGTTACTTATCTCTATTATCCCTCTTACTGGTCTTCGTTTAGAGTAGTGTATGATAGGCTTGCCTAACTTTTACGGTCTTCTTGTGGACTAATGCCAAGCAAGCCCGTGGCTTCACAAAAGTTGCATGGGGCATTTTTTGTCTTCTTTAAGAAAAAAAGGAATGGGCATAATTGATGTCCATATGCATAGTATTACTTGATGTGCCAATTGGGTGGCTCGTGCTATTGATAGGTGTAAGGCATGAAAAATTCTTCTTAGACATTGTCTCTTCTTCAACTTCCCCTACGGTAAAAAGGTTTGGAATGGGTTGGGGTTTCGTAGTTTGTTTACCACCAATGCCCTTAAAAAAATTAAAGGTGCATTTGTTGTCTACAACATTTGGAAGTGTTTGAGTTTGTCTAGTCATTTCTTAAATTGGCTGGTGATGGCTATAGAAATGGCCTTTCTTTCAATCGCCATAGCCTTTGGTGGTCTCCTATCATTAGTAGTAGCAGCTCGGTGTTGATGGAAATCGTTGGAATTTGGGCTTTCATGGTCTTTAAAAAGGGAATTGGGATTGTTTGAGACCTTATTTCTATGTGAGAATGGACTCAGCCCATTTTGTAGAAGAATTACAAGTTGCTTACTTTAGACTTGTTTTACATCATTTGAATTTAGGGGCTTATCCCAATTGCTATGTTACACAAGTTAAATTTGCAACCACCAATAGCTTGCTTGAAAGATTGACAATGAAACTTTGATACACTATTCATAAAGTATTCTCTTGGGTTACTATATAGAATTCTTTTCCCCTTTTTAACACTCAAAAACCTACCAATTGGCAAGGTTTGAATTTTTCATCTAAGGCATGACTTTTTAGTCTTAACTATATTTGGGAGACTAAGCTTGACCAAAATTGGCACACTTCTTGTGATGCTTAATCAAGATTTTCCCTGTGGGAGATCAACTTCACTAGATGGGAACTGCGGACCCTAATTGTCTTGCCTATGACAGGGTTCAAACTTCTAAGCATCTTTTCTAGGCATGCCCTTGTGCCTAGGATGCTTGGAAATGGCCCAAAAGCCATCTTATGAAGGATTCCTCTATTTGGGGAGTACTCCTAATGGCTCAAATATATTGCATTTATTTGGCACTTCTCTAGGACTTCTATTTTTTTCACATTTAGAAATCTAGGAATTTTGTTATATTAAACAGTGAGATTTAATCTCACTAATTCTCTCTAAATAAAAATATCCATGTGCTCACTTCTATGTTTCTTTAGATCTAGGGCCAAGAAAAAAAAAAACATTTCCCTCAAGTTTCACAACTTACACGGCCTTCTCAATCATTGGGGGAGTGTGTTGTGCATCATGACTCAGGGTTTGCTTGATGTCCACCTTCAAATTTCTTCTCTTATGAGGCCTTTTCAATGGGGGAGCCACTCTCAAATTGCTTGTGTTCAGTTGGTTTCTCCCCTCCTTCCTTGCTATGAGGTGGTTGGAGTTCTCATGTTCCCCGTGGTAAGGCATCTACTACTATTGCATTGGATGGATTCAAAGTGTCGAAGATGGTAGGCGCTTGTGTATTGGCTAGTCTTTTGCCTGGGTGAGCACTTATGGGTTCTTTGGCTATTGATAGACAAAATGGAGATGATGGTTGGGAGGACTTGGATCCCTCGTTGGTGGAGTCATCTGCATGGGACTCTCTCCCTTAGAGGGATGAATCACCCCGTCCTCCAAATATTATTGCTTGTGCTCGACTATGCTATGGTTTTTTGTTGATGACATGATATGGCTTCAATATGTTTTTTTTATACTCTTATTTGATAGTTTGTGAATACCTACTGATGACCTTTTTATTGTAAACCATCTATTGTACTTTATCTTTGATTAATAGATGTACAAATCACTTTCCAATAAAATTTGAAGATAAGGGCTTGCATTACTTGCAGATGACATGAAGCCTTCAGATGCAAAATAATGATAATCTTTGTTGGGTTCATAAACATGGCTTTCTTGCAGATGACATGCCCTAGCAAAGTGCGTAAGGGTGTTGCAATCACACATTTCTTCATATATAATGAGATTTGTAGTTGTTCGTATCTCTTAGATATTAATTGCAAGCTTTAATGATGGTCTTTTAAGAGGCCATACACAATCCAATTATTGAAGTATGGAGTTGTTTGCATTTCTCACTTTGTCATAAATCCATCATGTTGTATGTGAAGGATCCTCTCTTTGTCATAAATTTTATCTTTACTTGGTTCTCGTTCGTCCATGATTTGGACTTGGTGATATTTGTAGAAACCATTAATGTTGGTGTATATCTCACAACCTATTACTCCTTCCAATATATTTTTCATGAATGATGTTGGGAAAGAACATCTTCAACAAGCTCCATTCATTGTGTTGAAGTCTAGACAAATTTTTATCATTTTGTCCTTGATGTTGATTGCCATTGGGTTTACTCAATTAAAATCTTCAATGGGAAAAGTAACCCATGTGACCAACATTTTATCTATCTCATTTTTCACTTTTGCATGCACATTGGGCTTCAACTTGTAGGGTTTTTTCTTGACCACTTTTGCACCATTGCAAAAATTGAAATTTATTTTTCCAAGGGAGTGGTGTACTTCCTCCATCTCTTGGTAGCCTCTTGGAAATAAGTTTTGGAATTCTTTTAACATCTCAATGATATGTGCCATCTCTACATCTGAGCAATTGTTTCCAATCTTTTTAATCTTGGGTTCCTTCTCTGTTCTAGTCTAGAATTGTGTTAGCTACCATTAGACATACATGCACAATACATATAATAATATAAATAAATGACGTTTTAAATAAAAGCAATACACATATTTACCACATGCATCATGACTACCACTTTAGATTAAAAGGCTATAGTTGAAATTTGCAGAATAACAATAACTCTCTTCCACAATAAATTTGCTTCTATCACTAGCTCTCTATGTGCTAATATAAATTAAAAAGAGGCTAGGGATAGGGTTTGGAGAGTAGTTAATTTGTAGAATTAGTGTTATTAAAATAAGAATTTATTATTAATAGCGGAAGTCAATAACTTGATTGAGACTTTTTTTCTAATAATTGTTTGTGGATAATTGTGTATCAATTAATGATTATTCATTAATTAGATTACAATGAATATTACAAGTGCATCTTAAAACTATACAATAGTGTGTGAGTAATTAAATAAACTAACATCCCCCTTCACGATATACTTCTATGAAGGGAATGACAAATGATTCATTGAACTATCCCTCATTGATGACACCTTTCACTCCAAAATGTTGCCCGTTGAACAAATCAGGGTTCAAACAAAAGTTTTGTGAAGACATCAACAACTTGACTATTTGTTTGACAAAGTTTAAGATCAATGACCTTAACTTATCAATTTCCTAATATAATGCATGTGAATCTCAATGTGCCTTGTGTGTTGGTGCTCCATTGGGTTACGAAAAATGTGGATAGCACATTGATTAGTGTACCAAAGCGGGTTGGGTCTGTGGAAATCTAAATTCAAAAAGCAAGCTCTAAATTCAAATTGACTCGCGATCGATAATGACAACTCCACTACACTCAACTTTTGTAGTAGACAAAACAATAGTATGTTTCTTGCAAGACCAAGTCATGAGCCCTGCCCCAAGATGATAGATGTATTTTGTGGTTGACTTGTGATCGTTTGGATCCCCTGTCCAATCACTATCTATGTAGCCAACAATTGCTCTGATCCCATTAGAAGTGTAACTAGAAATTGATGTTTTTCCCCTTTGACTTGTACTCAATCTTATAGTTAGTAATACCACAAAGATATCTTAAAAATGCATTTTGTAGCTTGTCAATGGCTTTCATGGGGGTCCGGACGGTAGCGTGATACCAAGTTCATGACAAACAAAATATTAAGATGAGTATGAACCATGTACAAAAGACTTCCCACCAATTCCCTATAGAGTGTACCATCAATCAAAGGAGAAGAATACTTGGTAGAAAGCTGGACTCCAAATTGATAAGGCAGTGTGGACTTGCAATCTTTCGAGTTGAAGCGATTATGCTTTGAGCACACTTAGATTGATTAACAAAGATTTATTTCTCAAACTTTAAAATTTGAACACCAACGAAAAATTGCAACAAACCTAAGTCAATCATCTTAAAAGACTTCGTTATCCAAGTTGTAATGCCCCTTTTCTGGAAAAAAATAGAACAATCTGGATTTTACAACAAACTCTTGTACTGAAAATATTTAATTCTGATTTTTATATTAAAACCTTTGTAGATGAAACTACAAAATTCTAGAAGTTTTTCCTTTTTACAACAAATTTTGATTTTTGTAACAAACTCATAAATGTAGAAATATAAAACTTTGATTTTTTCTGTTAAATTGATGAAAATAGAGATTCTATTGGAATAACTACAAAGTTCAGTTACAACAAAATGCAAAAATTATTTATGACACAATTGAACATGAAAGTAGAGAAATTAACCCAGAAACAAACTCTAATGGTGACATTAGCCCCCACAATTGATCCGGAGATCATCTACAAGGGTTAAAAAATAAAAGGTCTCAATTCTTCTTCAAACCATTCACACAACGAAGAGATTGTCGAGAGCTTTCCAACGCATTTTTTGATTCAAAAAACGAACTTCGTATGCAAAAGTATGCCCTGTTGAAGAAATCATGCAATAGGGAAAAAATGAACAGGTACAGTGATTGGACATGCACGTGGTCCAATAGATTCTTGACCGTGGACCAATTAAATCCTCACATTTCGAGTGTCTACAATAGCTCCAAAATATTCTCCAAGATTTTAGACAAATCCCACTTCCCAAGGCTTGAGAAATGGGATTAACTCCATGAATATCTCTTTCCCCACAAATGTGCGATATTGTCCATAGAAATTGGGATATCTCCTATAGAAATGCATGGGAGGTTTATCCAAAGAGTAAGATATGAAGGGTGGTTCGACCCATTGACCCTCATCAACTTGCCACGTCCCATTTTGGGAGATAAGGCTAAGAAACTTAAATAAAGGCTTGTACATGGGGATGAATAATGAAGAAATCCATAATTGGTGGGCTTTGAAAAACTATATAAACTCATGAATCTCATTTTAAAACTCATTCCAAAAGAATTCCAAGAGCACTCTAAGCTCTCACTTACATTATAAATATTTGAGAAGCAAGCTCTCACTTGCATTGCTTTCCATTCCAAGGTTTCTTGGAGGAGCATTGTATGGGACTACGAAAGATCCGATTCTTTATTATTCACAGGGTGTTATTAAGCCGAGTGTTATAATAATAGCTTTATTGGAGGAGTTAGCACTACTTGGAGGTCGCAGAGGAGGATCATTTTACAGAGCCGATCACTGATGCTTATTCTGACTTAGCTCTGTGTAGAGGCTCTTGGAGATCGTGCAAAAGAGAAGTCAACATGAAGGTGTGAAGCAGGGAGGCTGTGCCAGAACATTGTGCAAGCCTTCCAAGACCAATTTGGGTCTCTGTAGGACGATTGGCACTTGAGTTCATGACAGATTCATTATAGTTTTGTAAGTTTTAAATTTGTACTTGCAAATGAATTTTTATAATGAATTGGTTCATCGTTTAGAGAACCCGGAGACATAGGCATCTACCGAACTCCGTTATCAACTTATGTGTAGTGTTCATTATTACTTGCATTGCATTCTTTTCAGTTGATTATATTTTTGGAGTTGAATTTTGACATTAAAACTAATCTGCTTATAATGATCCAATAAGTAATATTTTTAGAGTAGGAAATCTACCTGTTTACGGATCATTTTGATATCATATCAGTTTGAAGGCAGGATTTGCTTCTAATTGTGTAGCCTATTGATATCGATTTCAATTACATGCAAATATTTTGGACTTGTTTAATCTTTCAGTGCAGTATGCAGTTGTTGGAGATACAGGTTATTTACAAGAGCAAGAAACCATGGGCAAAGCCTTGAAGCGTGAAAGGCTTGAAGAGCTCAAAGCGTTCAATCGACAGATCTAGGATGAGAATATTTTATTGAGATCGAGTTTTTACTCCTTAGAAGAGAAGATCGAACGCTTGAAAGTTGATTTGCAAACCAAGGATGAGCTCTTGGCATAGTTGTAGAGTCGTGAACAACGTTTACATTCCACCATGCAGAGATCATGACGGATGATTGCACTGTAAGTTCACCATGTAGCACTTCCTCCCAGTCAGTGTCTGATGCAATTTTTGGTGATTTTGAGAAACACACTAGAGGTATTGGCTCAAAACTGTTGTTTAAAATGGGTTTTGACGGAAGAGGTCTTGGCAAGAATAGCTAAGATATTACTAACCCAATATAGGTCGAGGTTCTTCCTCGTTTTTTAGGTTTCGATTACGTTAGCGAGCGAATGGAAATTGGAGAGAGTTTCAAATCCGTTTAAGGAAGACAAGCTTTCAACAACGAAGTGCTCATGCCACTTGTACATCATAATTCTTCCATGCAGAGGAACAAGTCGTCACAACAGGATGATGAAAGGTGTAAACGAACGACCAGAAGAGGCAATGAAATTCCACCTCCTTCTTACACTCAGCATAACACTAGACGAAATTGTGTAAATTCTGAAACTTTTAATCCTCTTTCAGTATAAAAAATATGGCTATGATATATAGAAAATATGACATTCTTTTCCTTCCACTTTTTGTGGGGTAACCATTCTATTGCTAGTTGTTGGAAGAGAAGGTCATTGCAGAAGAAGTTGATGCCTTTCATCAAAAACAAGGCAGGGGCTAAAAACTAATCTCGTTGTTCAAAGGCGAGAAATGACAAATATGTTTCCTTGTCCAAAAAGGACAAAAGGAACTATTGCACTCATTGTCGTATAAGTGGGCACATGGTTGAAACTTGTTGGAAACTTCATCCATCATGCCATCTTAAATATGGTAAGAAGAAGGTTTATGCTCATGTTAAAAAGGTAACAAATAATGAAGTTGTTAACTCACAAGCATCCTATGAAGAAGCCCACCTATCCAAAAAAGATTATATCAAGAGGGAACATCCATTAGCTTGGATCGGTAAGAAATGGATAGAATTTTTGCATAGCTAAGTTTTATTTAGCATGCTTAAAAAGACTTTAAATTCACTTATTTGGTTTCCGTTGTTGAATAAGCATGCAGGAAACGAACCTCATTTGCCAGAGTAAGTGTGGAGGTAGATCACTCCTTTAGGGTGAAAAATGGAGAAGCCATCCAGATGAGAAACATATTGTGAACAACCCGTTGTTAGAGGTTGTATCATTTATTATTTTATGTTCTCACATTCAGATTGACATATTTTGCTTACCTTTTCTTGTAGCATTTGGCAAGATGGTAAAGAGGCTCCATTGAGAGTGAACATTGAAAAAGTTCTCTAAATCAGATTTGGGGTATAACGATAGTTGAAAGACATGTTACACATAGCCGAAGAGTTTCTTTCGAAAGGAAGACAAGTAGGCATGAATCAACATGTGAAGTGCTTCCAAGGTAAGTAACACTCAGTTAAACATTGTTGTTTTTATAGATCAAATTTGATATCCATTTTCATTGAAATACATGTGTAATCATTGTATACACATTTGTAAAATACCCCAAGAAGGGCACTATTTGTAACATATATGTTGCATTGTAAGACCCCATGAAGGGAAATTTGTAAAAGAGATAATACGATATTGCTTATTGTATGCAACATAGTTTTATGTCCTTGTGAAAATGTTGAAATAACAAGAAGAATACGGATTGCATCTCCGTAATGGGAGAGCATTACCTTAGCCTATATAGAGCAATGTAGTGCAGTGTATAAGTTAAGAGATATTGTCACCTATGATCAGAAATCAAGGTGAAAATGTTACTTATGTTGATTTTGCTCTTGAATCATTTGATGAATTGCAGAAATATATTTTTATTGATAGAAGAGAAATGACTTTCGGAGACCAAAATCCTTCTTAGTGGAGAGGTGTGATATGGAGATCATCTACAAGAGCTAAAGAATAAAAGGTCTAAATTCTTCTTCAAACCATTCACATAGTGAAGAGATCATCGAGAGCTTTTCAACGCATTTTTTGATTCAAAAAACGGACTTCATATGCAGAAGTTATGACTTGTTGAAGTTTTCACGCAATAGGGAAAAAATGTGTAATTATAGTGACTGGGCATGCACGTGGTCCAATAGATTCTTGACACGTGGACAAATTAAATCCTCACATTTGGAGTGTCCATAATAGCTCCAAAATATTCTCCAAGATTTTAGACAAATCCCACTTCCTAAGGCTTGAGAAATGGGATTAACTAAATGAATATCTCTTTCACCACAAATGTGGGATATTTTCCATAAAAATTGGGATATCTCCCATAGAAATGCATGGGAGGTTTATCCAAAGAGCAAGATATGAATGGTGGTTCGACCCATTGATCTTCATCGACTTGCCATGCCCCATTTTGGGAGATAAGGTCAAGAAGCTTAAATAAAGGCTTGTACATGGGGATAGATAATGAAGAAATCCATAATTGGTGGGTTTTGAAAAACTGTATAAACCCATGAACCTCATTCCAAGAGAATTCCAAGAGCACTCCAAGCTCTCACTTACATTGTAATTATTTGAGAAACAAGCTCTCACTTACATTGTAATTGTTTGAGAAACTCCGATTCTCTATTATTCGTAAGGTTTTATTAAGCCGAATATTGTAATAATAGCTCTATTGGAGGAGTTAGCACTATTTGGAGGTTGCAGAGGAAGATCATTTAATGGAGCCGACAATTGACACCTATTCCGACTTAGCTCTGTGTAGAGGCTCTTGGAGGTTGTGCAACAGAGGGGATGTCAACAGGTGGGTGTGAAGCAGGGAGGCCGTGTCGAAACGTTGTGCAAGCCTTCCAAGACCAGTCTGGGTCTCTGTAGGACCGATTGACACTTGAGTTTGTTGCAGATTCCTTATAGTTTTGTAAGTTTTAAATTTGTACTTGCAAACGAATTTTTATAATGAATTGGTTCATCGTTTAGAGAACCCGGAGACATAGGCATCTACCGAACTCCGTTATCAACTTGTGTGTAGTGTTTATTATTACTTGCATTGCATTCTTTTCAGTTGATTATATTTTTGGAGTTGAATTTTGACATTAAAACTAATCTGCTTATAAGGATCCAATAAGTAATATTTTTAGAGTAGGAAATCTACTCTTCCATTCTAAGGTTTCTGGATAAGCATTGTATGGGACTACGGAAGCTCCGATTTTCTATTATTCGTAAGGTTTTATTAAGCCGAATATTGTAATAATAGCTCTATTGGAGGAGTTAGCACTACTTGGAGGTCGCAGAGGAAGATCATTTAATGGAGCCGACGATTGACACCTATTTCGACTTAGCTTTGTGTAGAGGCTCTTGGAGGTTGTGCAACAGAGGAGATGTCAACAGGTAGGTGTGAAGCAGGGAGGCCGTGTCGAAACATTGTGCAAGCCTTCTGAGATTAGTCTGGGTCTCTGTATGACCGATTGACACTTGAGTTTGTGACAGATTCCTTATAGTTTTGTAAGTTTTAAATTTGTACTTGCAAATGGATTTTTATAATGAATCAGTTCTTCATTTAGAGACCCAAAGACGTAGGCATCTGTCGAAATCCATTATCAACTTGTGTGCACTGTTCATTATTACTTGCATTGCATTCTTTTCAGTGGATTATATTTTTGGAGTTGAATTTTGGTATTAAAACTAATCCGCCTATAAGGATCCAATAAGTAAAATTTTTGGAGTAGTAAATCTACCTGTTTATGGATCTATAATGATGATGTCATCCCTAGACGTGATCTAGCCCTAGAAATGCTTCTAGAAGTGTGACACCAACCCTAATATTGATGCCTTAACATGGATCTAGAACTTCCACATTGCCCTGATTATTTTATTTAGTTATTTATTAAATAGACCAGATCTGAAACATAAATGTAATACTTGGATGGAACCTTCACACAAACCCTGAGGGTTTTTCATCCCCAAGTATTTTCCATTATATGGTTTTTGTCCTCTGATGCTCTATAAGAGGGTTTGCATCCTTTGAGACTAAACGCTGAAGTAGAATGCTCAAACTTTCAAATAAGTTGGGAATGTTGATTGATAAAGAATACTCTCCAAAGGAACCCAACCTCCCTTTTATAATTTTACTTTCACCTTTTATCGAGGCAACAACCATAAAGCAACGCCCCACTTTTATTTTGTTTTTGACTTGCTTTATTAAAAATATATAACCTTTTTAATAAAATAACATAAGTTGCCTTTTTATAACATAACATTAGTTTTGGTCAACTTAAAGTAAATTATTAATTTGTTCCCCTTGCATCACCCTTTTAGCCTTTGGAAAATGGAGAATAAGCTAAGGGTCTTCTAACTTATTTAATTTGAAAAAGTGGTCATGATAGTCCTCCCTTCTCAAAATTTCTTATCCTCAAGCAATTGCAAGCTCAATTGTTCGAACTCTCTCCAAATAGTTTTCTCTGTAATATCTAGATCCTAATTCATCTTTGAAAATTTGTAATCCCATGTTCTGAATAAACTCTGTTTCATCAAGTTGTTTGATTGAGAACTGTAGACAGTTCATTTTACCCACTTCTGTGTCTAAACTGCGATCAAAATGACTTTTTGTAATCACACATAAATTTAATCAAAAATCGCTATTTGACTCAATTTACCCGTACAACTACCATTTAAATCCGAAATCATGACACATACCTAATTGGGGCAAAGCATCACATCACAAAAATAATCTTATCAAGCGCATCCTGAATCAAGTCGACACTCTGCAAGTGTTATTACATGACAATTAAATAAAAATATTTTTTTGGCAAAAGAACATTACAAAAGGCCCCCATTCTTCTAATTATTGATTAATTCCACTTAATCAGGGCCAATCTTCCTCCAATAAGGAATTATATAGTTTTTAGAATTATCCTTTTTTTATAAATCAAAACTATTTTATTACCTCACATTTGTGACATCATAGAGGCAAGTCAATGAAATGGAGTGGAGTGTGGGCAAAGTGGTTTATAGCATGGCCACTTACTTTCTTACACTTCTTACATACTTCTCTCTTACATGGCCTATGACACACTCTAAGAGGACCAATCATTGCACTTTTTTTCTAAAATTCCTTCCACACTCCAAAAAGGTCTTAAATGGAGTTTCTTCCACACTCTATGTGTGCAATCATGAGTTTTAAGAATCTCCTTCCACCATTAATCTTGATTTTAGATCAGTGGTTCATATTCAAACTAAAAGTCTATAATTTCAGGCATTCACCTCCATTATAGACAAGCTCTCTTGAACTAAACTCACTATGCATAAGTCATACTATATCTTCACATTTCTTCAAGCTATCTCATGCCAAATTTTAAGCCAAATCAAGTGTAGACAAGGGGAAATGCTGCTCATGCATGGAATCGACATTACCAAAGATCTCTAGTTTACAAGCCAAACATATACCTCTTCAAGTCAACAATTGAAGTAGTCTTCAAGGAAGGTATAAATGGTGTTTGTTTGCTTTCTATTTGATTAATTATTGTGTTTGACCTTGCTCAATCCTATAGATTAGGTTTAAAGTGTTATGTCCTTCAAGTTATTTTTGGTTTATTCACTAGATTGACTAACCCTTTTTTGATACCTGATCTACATAATGGCACACCCGGTGGGACCCATATGCAACCCACAAATCTTCTAGGCCTTTTGCATTCCTTTAGTTGAAAGAATTAATTTAGAATCTAGCTTACTTCATCTCAATTTCATTTAAAATTTGCAAAAAATCATCCCAGGTGAAAACGACAGTTTAGCACTGCATTTTTGTGGTTCGTTACAAAATTAGTGGTTCCATCTTTTCGATTTCCAATTTTTCTGTCATTTTACAAGCCATTGTAATCGTCCTTTTCTTCAGTGGTTTTGCCTAGCTTTTTCACTATTTTTTTTGGTACTTTCTCCTTCCCAACATTCAGTGGTTTTGCCCTACTAATTGACAATTTTGCTTTCTAGCATTTTTGTCATATTCTTCGATAGATTCACCATGTAAAAACTACCTAACTTCTGGAGGCCTGTTCAAAGTCATCCAAACTTCATTTTTGATGATTTTTAAAAAAACACGTATTTTTTCATGAATTTTCAGAGATTGTATTAATTTATCTTCACATTGCATATATTTTTTACAAAATAGAAAAAATATGAGGGTACTAATATGTTTTCTTGTAGGTTGTCCATCAGAAAAGGCATATTAGTATTCTAACTTATTTGTCACAAGTTTCACTTGTCAAAGACCACATTAAAACATTCTAACAACTTTTATCACAGGACCTTAACCAAAAGAATAGATTTTAGACTTAAAAATCGAAGCACATTTTCTTTTGCAAACATTTCAATTTCGGCTTAAAAAGAACACATAATATCAATTTGGGCTTCAAACTTGTTCTTTTATTAAGTCATTTATTTTCTCATTTTTTGTTTTGCTTGTGTGTTGTGCAGTTACTTCACGCATATGCTCTCTCCATGGTAAGATGACCCAAAAATGTGAAAGTGACCACTTGTTTTATTCCGAGATATTTGTCTATTATGTTCTTCATTTGCCCATAGTGAGATTCTTGTGAATCAGAACAACAATACATTTAAAAAAAAAATTTAGGCTACTTGATTGGGGTGTCATTGCCTTCTCATGGGGTTTTATGGTGTGACGACTGGAATTTCATCCCCTAGCATTCGCATCAGCCTCATATATCTAACAAGGGATATACATTATCGGCATGTGTCATTAAGGTATATCGAAATTCTCTATAAATTGTTTCATGAAAGCAATAAGTTAACTCTAAATGTTAAGCCATTAGACATCACCATCGAGGAAGTCAGGGTCTCTTTGATAGGAGATGTATCCCCCTATGAATAGTCATACACTTGGATCTCTTCTTCATCAGATTTTGTGCCTTTTGAGGACCATCCAGTAAGCCAAGTAAAACTTTAAGTAATCCCAAAATCCGGTAGCACTTCATTGAAATCCAACAAATGAAATGGTTGTGAAGGGGCTAGACCCTCCTGCAAATAACCCAATTTAGAATTGCTTCATGAGAATCTCTTTTACCGTGGAACATTCATTGATGAAGGGGCGCAAAGGTAACAACCCCCAAAGATTGCCTATCATACACAAAATTTTGAGAGAGGGTGGGAGTACACACCACCTTCATTAAATTTAATTAATTGGATTAATCTTTAAATGTCTCCTCTCAAAAACAAGTATATCTAAGGTTTAGTGGATGTGATGCAACCCTGTGTGAGTTATTAAAATAGTCTTGTGATGCTTGTGTGTTGATGTTTGATTTTTATGTCAAAAACCTATTTGTATTCAAAATCAAATCCAATAACAAGTCAAGTCTAAAATCAAAGCCCAAAACATTGCCATATCATACCTACAAGAAGAGACATTACTCTGCCCAATTTTTGGGTCAAAAGTCATTCCCTTCTAGATGTTTTTTCAAAATTTGTCCAAATACACACCATTCTTGTCTAAACCATGTCGTTATGTCATCCATTTTATTCCAAACCTAATTTAGATTCCAATTCTAGTCTAAGCCAAGTACAAAGTCAAACATGGTTGACTAGGTCAACCTAAATCAAATCAAATTAGACATTTTCCAAAAGTCAAACACAAATCAACCCTTCTTCCAAAGTTCAAATTAAATGAAATTTCTAAATCAAATCAAGTTTAATTGAAGTCAAATGTTCAAAATAAATGTGAGTCAAACATTATCTAAGCTACATGTCCAATCCAAATTTCACGTAAATTCAAGTCAAACCAACATTCCAAAGTGAACTTGTTCAAATCCTAGGTCAAATTTTACAATCAAATCAAATAGCCTTCAAACCAACATTTCAAAATGAAATCGAACCTATTGAAAGCATTTGATGTACCAATATTTGTGCACCCTTTTGGAAACAAATTTGATTCACGCACCTTTCCTATTTGGGTACTTGCATTGACAAAATTTGATTGAACTATTCCACTTTGACATTTGCATCAACATAACCAATTAAAACATTCAATGTCTATCAAAGTCAAATTTAAATTCAAGCCAAATCAGGTTCATCTTGAATCATGTACTAAGCCATTCCAAGCCAAATCAGGTTTATCTTGGACCACATACTAAGCCATTCCAAGCCAAATCAAGATCTTTTTGAACCATGAACCAAGCCATTCTAAGCCAATCAGGATCATCTTGAACCACATACTAAGCCAATCCAATCCAAATTAGGTTTATCTTGAACCATGTACCAAGCCATTCCAATCCGGTCAGGTTTGCCTTGCGTCACCTTCTAATTCAATCAGGGTCATCTTGAACCACATCCTAATTCTAATTTCAAACCATGTCTATTTCGACCAAATCTAATTACCCTGAATCAACTGCATGCCAATTTAAACCATTTATTGTCTTTCCATTCAATCTGTCACACCTGTTAGTTGAAAATGATGAATTCTTTTCATCCATCATTTCTTTCATTTGAATCATACCAATCCAATCCACCCTATTTGTGGCAATTCTATTTTGAACGAATCTGCCATGTTTGGGGAAATTCCAATCTAGTCTATTCTACCCTATTTGGGGCCAAGCCAAGGCAAACCAATCCAATTACATTAAGATTAATACCGCCCTCTTTGGGCCCATTATATTTAAGCCAATCTGCCTTGTTTGAGACAATGCTAATCTAGCCTATTTCACCCTATTTGGGCCCATTTTGTTTAATTCAATCCACCTTTTTGGGGGCCAATTTCTTCCAATCCATTCCCCTTGCACGTGTCCTAGTTTGGGGGCATTTTTCCAAGGTTAATCCAAGTCATGGCATCTCACAATTCCAAACTTGTTTTAGCATGCCCATCCATACGTCAAAGTGCGATAGATCAACTCTTACAACTTAGCCAAAACCTACCCCACTTTGCATCTACTTTTGACATTATGTCCAATAGTTTGCAAGCCAATCCAGTCTTACAACCACAACAAAGCTAATTGTTTAGACCTATTATGCCATTACCCCTCTAAGGACCATTGTCTATTAAAGACCCAAGTGTGTCCAAGTCTAATAACTTCTCGATTGGGATATGTCATGATCTTGGTCCCAAACATGCTTAGATATGCCCACTTCTAAAGCAAGATCAAGATAGTTGACCAATCCTCGACCTTTTTTTCGAATCACCCATCTTTGACCAAACCCAAACCATTGTTGGTCCACCTCTATTTGACAAATGACCTCTATTTGATGAAGGATCCATCTTCAATGAGCTTAGTTTTGAAGAGAGCATTATTATTAAGTAGTAGCCCATTATTCATCCATTGCGAAACATTCCTTATTTTTGAACATTCCTTCATCCCAAATCCTTCATTTTTAAGTGAAAGGTGACCAAGGTACTTGTGAACAACGTAATTTAACATGCCATTTTTGTGGCTAGCTCAAGATCAAAATCAGGGTCTATTTTAGAACCAATATTAGCTTTAACATAAGAAATAGAACCAATGTCAGCCTCAACATTAGATTTGGATCCTCTCGAGTCAGAATCAACTTCAAAATTAGAATACAATAATGAATATCAAAACATTGGCTACACACTTCTACTAGATCCACTTGAGTCAGAATCATCCACATAATCAACATACATTAATATCTATTACAACATCAACTACATGCTCCTTGCAGATTAGATTGAATATAATTTTGATTCTTCTATGGTTATTGAAGAAATTTTCTTTGGCATTGACACAAGTTCTCCTAGTAGCCTCCATGAGGACCGTGCTACCTTTTACCCTTATATTACCACTACAAATGCCTTTACCATTAATTAACCTAGCCATTATGTTGATATTACATTGCCCACAAACATCGATTGGGATTGATAAAATCACACTATTGAAATTTTTTCATGACGACATCTCGGTGATATAATTT
The DNA here is from genome assembly GCA_037957365.1 of Torreya grandis. NCBI lineage: Eukaryota > Viridiplantae > Streptophyta > Pinopsida > Cupressales > Taxaceae > Torreya > Torreya grandis. The sequence goes on from JARHVA010000206.1 coordinate 5,002,698, forward strand.
TAGGGGATCCAAGACAAAATTCAAGTAGAAGAACAATCTCCTAGTGAAACCTTGTTTGAGGTGCCAGGGGACAATCAAAGCCTAAACTCAACATCTTCTAGTGAAACCTTGCTTAAGGCATTAAGGGAAAATCAAAATGAATTATCAACGTCCCTTAGTGAAACCTTTTCCAATGTGACATTGAACAATCCAAATTAGAACAATCAAGAAGACTTTATTGGTGAAAACCTCTTCAAGGTACCAATAGCTGAGCCAATTAGTTCCTCAATATTGGCCCCACCATAACTAAAATTATGTTGAATCTGGACTCAACAACAATTTGTGTGACAGAAAATATCAATTTTCATTTGTCCCCCAACTATTATACATTCCATTATGATCCTATTATTTATTCAAGACCTATATTCCATTATCCAATCAAATCTTTATTCCAATGCCTATCCTTCTTTACCCTTCTTGGAGGATTTTTTTTTTAGAGGCTACAAAGAGATATTGCCTAGAGGTTTGGAAGAAGCAAAATCAACAACCAAAGAAGATTATGATAGTAAAAATATGGTTTATATCAGTAGTAGGATCTACATAGAGCTATTATTTGAACATGTATTGGTTAAACAATGGGGCTACATTATGCATCTCATAATCCTCCACTGAGTTGAGATGCTAAAAAATCAAAAATTAAAAGAGAAAAATAATTCATCCAATGGTGAAAACTAGGTTTTTGGTGTCATGCATAAATAATTCGTTGTCTGCGAGTACCTTGACATTTGGAGGAAACCTCATTTTTATTACAAACCATTCCATTCCATTCTAGCTATTTTGGCCATTCAATTCTATTCAACCAAACCTATCTTTATTGTGACCATCAATATCCTCATCTTGGCCTTGTAATGAAAGCATAAGGTGTATTAAAACCTGTTGGGAATCATTCTGGCCTATTACCCACATAACACTTTGATGATTGAACACATTTGGTTCTCACATGACATGGTTCTTGGAGACTCCTAGTCCTTTCGTTCATTGTCTTCCATTATTATCCCACATTATCCATTTCTCATTCCTTCATTGTTATCTCCCATATTTTGGAGGAACTACAATGGCTTGAGGTCCATTTGGACTATGTAGGCAAAACTAAATTTTTGGGGCCAACTCGGCCACCCTTAATCCCTCGCTATCGCCATTTTGTGAGTCATTGTACATTATGGTGCTAGAATATTTTTTTCCTTTGTTAATGAATCTTTGTGGATATATTAATCCAATTAATACTAATTTTGATCCATGCCCTCCTTTATGCCACTCTTTTGGTTGAACTACAGTGGTTTGAGGTCCATTCTAACTAGTAGGCAACGCTCAGTTTCTAAGGTCAACTTGGCCACCCCTATTCCATGCTCTCACTATTTTACGAGCATTATAAGCCATGTTTTCACCATTTTGTATGTATTTTAAACCACACTCTCACCTTTTTGCGAGCATTTTAAGTCGTGCTCTCATCATTTTGTGAGCATTCTAAACCACGCTCTCACCATTTTTTGAGTATTTTAAGCCATGCTCTCATCGTTTTACGAGCATTTAAAACCATTTTCTCATTGTTTTATAAGTATATAAGTCACATTCTCTTCATATTACGAGTTAAATCATTTTGCATCTCTTAATCTTCCATTGAGTTGAGGTGTAAAAAACCCAAAAACATTCATAGCAATAAAAAAATATTAAAAAATGAAAAAGGGATCATAATCTCTATGAGAGATATAAAGCCACAAAATTCAAAAATATATGTCTTGTACTAAATCTAGTCATTATCCTTGATTTATATCAGTTCTAATCATTTTAGCCACCTTGAGATGTGTTCTTCCCTTGCATGTACCTTGCTTGGGGGCACCATCCAATTACCAGTTTCATTGAGTCTTCACACACGAATTTTGACTTGGTCAAACAATAAGATGGTTTATGTTGCTTTCATTTTCAAGTTAGTGTGTGTGTGTATGTTTTCTTGTTTACTTGTTTGTTTGCTTATATTTTTGTCCCCTTGACTCAGTCTCTTATGCCAATGTGGTCATCATCATGGTTCTTCCTATGACACAATTGTACTCGAGTCCATCATTTGGCATATGTCAACATTACCATCATATTTTTTATCATTGGCGCGTTGTTATCAATTGTCTATTGGATCAGGGGTCAATCTTTATGTACGTTGTGGCCATGCCATCATGATGTTTTATATCATGGCACATACCATTTTGTGATATATTAAAAATCAAGTAATGGAGGTTTAACAAACAATGTCACAACAAAAATCTCCTTGTCTATCAATCCAACATAATCAACTAACCAACATGACTAATATATATGCTACTCATGACACATTTGAGCGTATACAAAAAGTTGTAATTATTTCCTTCATTTCATTTTCTCCCAATTTTTAGGAGAACTACATCGGACTGAGATCCCTACGGACTATGTAAGCAATGCTCAATTACGTTCAATTTATTAGGTTAGCTCGGCCACCATTACCTCATTATCTTTCAATAATTATTGTATTATTCCAATCCAATCACATCATTCTTGAATAATTAATTCTTCATCAACTCTTTCATTACCTTTCAACAATCTCGTGTGCCTAGTTTTTTTATGACTTATTCATTCTTTAAAAAGTCATTATACCATAGTACCTACATTTGTGTTATTCATCTCATCATTACTTTATACGTCAGGTTAATTCATTGAGCTATGCTTGCTAATAAATCAACCAATCAATTGGGCCGATCAATGATCAAATTTATCCTGCTAGAATAAATCTTTTAATAAACAATCAAATCCACCATAATTGGGAAAATCATTAGTCAATTATTCCTGCCTTTGAAGCAGTTCAATTATTAAGCCTTACTTCTAATTCCAAGCCTACAACTTTCGCTCTATTTGGGGCAAGTCAAAATGTGCCGCTCGTCTTGGGATGCATCCTTCCCAATTTACCCCTCCTTGGGGCCAATTCAATTCTATTATTCTAAACCATTGGAAATCAAAGAATGCAAGCATTAGCCCAAGTGGATTACTTTTAGACACATGTTTATTTATCCTATTTTTGCTTCTTCCTCTATTTTATGATAGAGCATATGTGTCTTTTATCCCTACATGCCCTCTTGAGGGGCATCATAGGTCACTAATTTTTTTCTCTATTTTTCAACTTATTCTTAACGACTTTTTCATTTTTTGAAAAGATGTTACTTCCTCTATGTCTTATACTGTCTTCTCAGACATGGGTAAAATATAGACATTTAAAATCAGGAACTTTGTGTCAATTCTAATTATGTATGCTATTAATACTTTCTACCTTACCAAAATCAATTTTACACTAATGATTAATTAATTACTTGATTAATTAACCTAATTTACTCCTAAGTAAAATTTTTATTGATATGGAATTATCTATTTTATAAATGCATAAATTAAATTATTGCCTCACCCAAGGTGACATCATCATACCAAGTGTGCAAGCAAGAGATCTTACACCCTTATTACACACACTTCCTCCGACACCCCTCTTACATATTCAAAGAGGGGTCATGATTCAAAACTCTTACATTTCTATGACGTACTCCATCTCTTTTCTTATACACTCCATCTCTTTCATTTATGAGAATGAAAGACTAATCTTAGGGCCTTGATCTTCATCTCAAGATGGAATGTTCATAATAATTTTCCAATTATATAATTGAAAGGGTCTTCATACTCTTTTAGAATGACTAACAAATGTGGCGAAGCTCTTCCAAATCTTAAGGACATCACTTAACAAATTCTTCAACATTGCCAATCATGACATAAATGATATTAAATGCAAAATTTATGAAAAACCTACTTACCAACTGCTTATCTTATGGTGGCCACCTATATTCTCAGACCTAGTCACTGAGGTATCTTTGTTGTGCATGAGGATCCATTATTCACCACAACCCGTCACACGAAACTAGAGTTAAAACCTTCAATAGGGAAGGCTAACAGTGTCTGGATTTTAACCCCCAAGGGTAAATATATAGCCTAGAATTTGAAATTTTACTCCTTATTCCCCATTCTAAATTTGTTCTTCCTTGAGGACCTATTTTTGACCCCATTGGCTATTTTTCGTCCTATTTTCTCCTATGTTCTTAATTTTTGACCTCTTTTCCTCTAGATTGTGAATTTCCTTCTTTTTGAGGGCATGCCCATTTTAAATTATTATCTAACCATTCCTTCAACGGGGCATCTAGGGTTTATCACGTACCCTTCAGGGCATCAATTTGGGTTCATTAGTCTGTAAATTTAGCAAAGAATGAACACATCATTATTCAAACATTACCAAATATATTATTAACAAAAAATTTATTATTTAAAAAGACTTTACTGTGCTCATGTCTTGAAACTCCTCAAATAGAAGTAAAATGTAGACACTTCATTTTAACCACTTCCATGTCTAACTGTGATGATAACAACTTTCGACAATCACACATAATTTAACCAGAAATTGCTATTTGACCCAATTTACTTGCACAATTACTATTTTAATCTAAAATCATAGTGACACATGATTGATTAGGGCAATGCATTGTATCACAAAACCAATCTTATCAAGTACATCCTGAATCAAGTCAACCCTTTGATAGTGTTATTACTAAGACAATTAAAAGAATATTTGATTGGCAAAAAAACATTGCAAAAATCCACCATTATTTTAATTATTGATTAATGCCACTTAATCAGGCCTAATCTTCCTCTAATAAGAAATTCCATAGTTTTTTATAATTAATCTATTATCTTAAATCAAGATTGCTTTATTACCTCACATTTGTGACATCATAAAGACATGTCAATGGAATGGAGTGGAGTGTAGGCAAGGTGGTCTATGACATGGCCATTTACATATTGTCTTACACCTCCTACAGGAGACTCTTACACACTCCTATCTTACATGGCCTATGACACACTCCTAAAGGACCAATCATTATACTTTTCTTCCAAAATTCCTTCCACTCTCCAAAAAGGTCTTAAATGGAGTTTCTTCCACACTCCATGTGTGCAATCATGAGTTTGAGTACTCCCTATCCACCATTGATCTTGATCTTAAATCAATGGCTCACATTCAAACCAAAAGTCTATAAATTGAGACATTCACCTCTATTATAAACAAGCTCTCTTGAACTAAGCTTACTATGCAGAAATCATACTAGAGCTTCACATTTCTTCAATCATTCTCATGCCAATTTCAAAGCCAAAACAAGTATAGATAAGGGGAAATTTTGCCCACATGTGGAATTGACATTGCCAAAGATCTCTAGTCTACAAGCCGAGCACATACCTCTTTAGAGTGACAAGCAAAGGAGTCTCCAAGGAAGGTATAAACTATGTTTGTTTGCTTTCTACTTAATTCATTTTTTTGTTTGACCTTGCTCAATCTTAGGGAGTAGGCTTAAAGTGTTATGTCCTTCAATTTGTTTTTGGTTTATTTATTAATTATTGACTAACCCTTTTTGGATTCCTTATCAACAAGAACTAACATGAAATTGTTCCTCTTGCACTTCTAAAACATTCAATTTTTGCTATATATTACTCATAATGTCCCCTTATAATATTGCACTCTTATTACCTACATCAAATGCCTTTTGTTTACAGTTTATGGTTTCCTCCGAGAATCTGAAATTAAACTATAAATCAACACTCATGAAGCTAGAATGATTGGAAAATTCATTTAATTGCACTTGGAATTTACCTCTCATATAAGGTCTTAGCAGTTCTATAGAGCTTGAGGTCTTTATTTTTCTATTATGGGTGAAAATTCTTAATACAAACTTACTTAAAACCATATCAACTATCCTTTCTTCTAGGCTTGAATTTCATTTTCCTTGAAAATTTGACAATCCCTGTATCATTTTCTCATAAGCAATCACACTCATAAGAACTCATTTATTTTGTATTTATTGGAAAATATCCAAAGAATTCATGGGCTGCCTATCCTTAGCGTAAAATTCCATGAAGTATACAAAAGGATGAGATGCTAGTTTATCTTTAGTGTCAAAGAGCTTTTCCCAGTTTTCACATTCATTAACACCTTTGTCATATGCATTAACACACTGTTTCTGATCATGTTTCAACTCAATTTTTTGGCATACTAAAGCTTTGAAATGTCTCAATACATCATCCCCAAAAATAGCCATGTTTTATAATGTAACCAATCGTTGAATTTGTGAATTCAACACCTACATCTACTACAATACTCTTTTCAAGTGCATGTTTATCAGTAGAATCATTCTGAAAGTCAATCTAATATGTTTTTTGGATTGAAACATTCCTTTCATTATCTGAATTTACGTCATTTGAAGCCTCATTAAAATGTCCCTCATCCATGGATTTTAGCTTCTCACCTAAATCCATGATGTACAAATCATTGCATTACTTGTGTCCACTCTAAGTGCAGAGTTTTGAATTATGAATGCTAAATTTTGAATCATGATGCAAAGAATGTGAAGCCATTTTGTAGTATCCCAACCTTTGTGAATTATCCTTTAAAAAACCAAGGGTGCACAAACTATATGTAGCTTGGGCTGTAATCAAAGTGTCTACCTTCCTTTGCTACATTAGAAATTATTGAGAAATCCTCAACACCTTCATCCAAACAATGGGCTGACCACATTTTATGAAATGCTCTCTCCAAGGTAAGGTTAAGTTGTTGAATCTTCTTGGTACATGGGATGGTGAAACCATCAACTATAGTCATACTAAAGGCTTTATCCCCTTTTAACCTAAAAAAGTCACCTGGATCCCATATGCAAAAATAATTTTGAGATTGAATCAAAGAATCTATATGTCTTATGCTCTAAGTTGTATCCTTCACTCTATCACTATTTTTAAAATGCTTTCCACAATGACAAGTATTTTTTAATATCACAGTATGAAGAAACACATGAAAATTGACAATCGCTTTCATACCTTTTCTAGTTTAAATTCAGATCTACATATGGATTCTTCTTCTGAGTGTATATAGTGTTAACCAATTTTGACCCCCAAGGTCAAAAGGTCAACCCTTATAGGTAAAAACTTCATTGTCATGTCTTCCTAAACTATTTCAAAGCTTTGTTATACCTTATGTCGTCTCCCAATATCCTTTCTAAAACCTTGTTATCAAAGTTTAAGATTTATTGGAGAAGTTAAGGTAATAGTTTATCTTTGCATTGTACTAGCCTAGTCATGTCATGAAGTGATGAGAGTTGGTCAAATGGTGTCAAAGGGTCCCTATTTGCTTATCAAAGGAATTTCATACCTTAATCAAATTGTATAAACATTTCATGCATGTTTAGAAAAGTTAATGTTATTTTATGGATTTTAAGGTAATGTTTTATGAGAAAAAGATGATTTTTGCTAACTCCAACGTGTGTCAAAGCTCAAAATTTTAAAAAATCCATAAAAGACACTTTCAAAGGTTCTTGGAGTAGTTACATTATTGCCATTTATGTCAACAAGTTAGAAAGTAGTCAGAATCTTGAATTTCAATGCTTAAGAGGAAGTTTTATGCACTTGTACATACTTAAAGAGATCATATTTAGGTGAAAACATTGTATAGGTGTCTCTTGGGATTATATAGGTGAAATCCATGTTCAAATTTTAGATACAGGTTTTAAAAGTGCAAAAAATGCTTCCTTCTCTCCATCATTCCATTGGCAAGCTTATAAAGGTAGTTTTCAAGTGGATGGTACAACCAAGATAAAGATAGATTCAAGGTCTGAGATTTTTTATATAGGAGTGGGTCCTAGGCACCTTCAAAATTATGGCATTGGTTTTTAGATCCATCCCCTCTCCCTTATGAACAATCACTAAGAAAGCAGGGTGGTCTAAAATTGCTAGTCAACTCCAGAGGCTCACTGTTTCTCCTTAAAATGGAGGTTTGAAGATGGTTAAATGAATAATAATTTTTTTAGAGGATATGTGGGGTCTGTAAAAACATATTTCATGTTTCTCCAAGTCCCATTTCACATGTGTGGGCTCAAAAGGGCAAAAAATCTCTTCGTTTGCACAGTTGCAAGGTGGTTGTCATGGTATTTTGTCTTTCTAGGGTTTTCAATGTTTGAGGGGATGAATGAAGAATATATACCATGATTTAATTCCACTTAAATCCATATATCTCCATCAACAACTCTCTATGCTGATCTCAACACCATTCTCTCCAAGCAATTTACAATGTTCTCTCATTTTGATGACTGTGTGTGTAAGCTGCCTACTTATCAATTGTTTTAAGGTTTGATCTTGTATCATCAAGGTGATATGGAGGTATTGACATCATAATATAAGTGATAAGTTAATAAATAAGTGATCTCATACCTTACGAGATCCAACTAACACTATATAAGGACTAAAACAAAAGAACACAGACCTACAGGTCTGTCTAGAACTGTAGGCTTATTCTGCACAAAAATACAATATTCTCAAACTTGAGATAATATTTCAAGAATTGAATGAGGTGAAGAATTATGTATATACACTATAAAAATGTATGTAGGTACTTATGATCAAAGCCATGCCATTGAAACTTGTCTTTCAACCCTGCAAGTCACACAGACATGTGCGTACAAGAAAGAGGGAAGATAATGTTTGAAGGATAGAAAAAAGGATAAGTGCACATGTGAAATATAGGGAATGAAGGAGCATATTTTAGGTATAGTTTAATCTTCATTATGATCTCATAAAATGATCAAATTCATTTTAAAAGCAAAGAACCTAAATATGCCTAGTGCAAGCAAAACATGGAAAAGGCATATATGTATGGCCAAATTGAGCATGTGTAAGGTCTTGAAGAGTTTGTAAAGGATACAAAAGAAGAAAATAAGTTATTAATACTGTAATGAAGGTATTTTTCAATATTTAGTGATGTGATGGAGGTCTTAAACTTCAAGATGCAGTCTAAAAACTTAATCACTACCTACATGACTGCATAGTTATCAAGTTGCCTTTCAAACTTGAGAAGATGAGATCACACATAGAGTGAATTAGAGTCTAGAAAAAAGAAAAAAGTCAATTTGAGGTTAGGAAAAATACTCAAAATAAGATAAAATAAGGATGACTTTAGAATGTAATACCCAAGAAACTTGAATTGTAAACCTATGGGTAGAATGGTGATACAAAAGCCTATTTGAGGTTTCAAGTCGATTTCATGTTTGAAATAGAGTATAAAACACAAAATATTGGAGAATGATGTGGTGGTGAGTGATGAGAGTTCATATAATCTCTGAATACTAAGAATATATTGAGGAGATCATAGGGTGAGATGATAAGTGTCCATCTCAAGTTTGTAATCACAAAGGTTAGTCTAAGTCAAGATGAAGAAAGGTTATTTGGAGAGAAAAGTTTATGAAGAGTATGTGAAAAAATCATGGGATCTTATTAGAACTATTGGAAGTTTATTTATCCAAAATAATACATCACAAAACTTCTTATTAGAACTATTGGAAGTTTATTTATCCAAAATAATACATCACAAAACTTCTATATTCATAGGGTCTTTCTTTTAGGCTTAATAGGCCTGACTGAACACTCACAAACACACAAACTTGTATGTGTTAAATGGTGAATAAAATGGTATATGAATATAATATGAGACCTAAATATATTTAGGATGATGATTAGTGACTTCAAACAATAATTTATTGAATATTTGAAACCCTAAAACAATGAGAAAATGGTCCTATATAGGTTGTTAGGTTCACTTGCAGTGGCTACTTTGAGAACCCTAGTTGTGAGCTAAGGATAATCAAAATAAGTCTAGAGGAGAGGTAGAAAATGTAACCAAATATAGACATTGGAAATGTTGTCACATACCTCACTAAGTTATCTGAAGTCTAACTAAACGTTGTGAATCCCTTTCACTCATTTGCTCACTTTTAGATCTCACAAATGCACACTCAGCCACCCGAGAGAGTCTCAAAAATTGCTTAGACCTTTCATGACAAGGTGCATGGCAGAAAAAGGAGTTTGGATGTGGTATAGAGGATTATAAAATTCCATATTTTGGAACTGGTTCTTAATTTAGTGTCCTATATTGTATGAATCATTGTTAAGACCCTTAAGCACTCATAAGCTGCCAAGAAGATTGATTTTGACCCGACGAGAGATATATGCCATATTATGTCTTATAATGGATTGTTTTGGCCTTGAAGTGACCTTAATGACTCTAAAAACTCCCATGGACACCTGAAGGATGCACTTTATGGTACACTTGAAGGTATAACTGTACGAAACAAGGCTAAAAACATGGATGTAGGCTATGTTTGTAGGTATGTAGGGTATAAATTGGCTTCTGAACCAAGAACAGAGGTATATAAGGACTTGAAAAAGGTTATAAAATAATCCTCACACATTTTTAGGTCCTGAAAAGAGGTACATGAATTATGCAAGTCATCAAATGGGTCAAAAAGTAGAAAATACACTATCTTGCAAGCCAATAAGCCTATCTACAGGCCTATAAAATACTTCAAGAGACATCCTTTCAATGGATGAAGTTGTATGATGATGTTTTAAGTATCAAAAATTCATTTCCAAGAATTATAACCTAAAAATATTTTGGCAAACCACCTCAATCACCTCCCAAGCATGCACAAGCTCTTAAACTAGGGTTTTGACCATTTCATGGTTCACCCATCCGTACAGGTTCTCAAGAGATAAAAATTGAGATGGAGCATGGTATTAGAATGGGTAAAGTGAATCACACACTTTTCCTCAGTTTCACATGTGTGGGAATGATTTTGGGCGAAAACTCAGTTTCTAGGCAAGGAAGCGTAATTGAGGAGAGAGATTAGCAGCAAAAAGACACTTCCACTCAGAGTCAGGGCATGAAACTTAGCATATATATTTAAGGGGATACTAGGTCCTAAAAAATATATTCAATTTTAAAATAGCATCCGTAAATTATTCTACACAAGGAGGTTTACACATTTTCAAGGCTACAAGGAATGAGGCCAAATGAGAGCTTTTGGTGCAAAACGAAGACTTGGAGAGAGTTTGATGACTCAAAATGAATTGTTATAGGTCTAATATGATGTGAATAGGCAATCCATGGAGAGAGAATACCTTTATGAGGACAAACTTAAGATTTGACACTTGTAAGCAAGATTGGCCTATTGAGACAAAGAAGTTTCAAGACACCAAAACATTTACTTAATGATTGCCACGGAGATGTCAGTTTGAGGAGATCCTAAGCAATTGAAAGGTTTCAAGAGTATAGTTAGAATGTAACTCAACATTATTTTATGATAAATGAGGCCACTTATCCATGACAAGCCAAGGTAAATGGGCAATTTTGAAGAGCAAGGCAAGGTGTCAAGCAAGGTTTGAGACTTACACGTCACTTGGAGTAGAAGAGCATCTTCAGGAGATCAAAACTTGTCTTTGAGGACCTGATGAGATAGTTTCACAACTCTCTTTTTGCTTGTAACTCATGAGACACTTGTCATCTCTCTCTCCTACACCCCTCTATCCTTTTTCTCTTACATTTCTCTATATATTCAACCTTGATAGGCTATGTTTGTATCCTCCACATGGGTATGGCAAAGCCCTATCCATTTGCAATCATTTGATCAATGAGAAACTTCTGAGGCTACCTCCTCTATTGACTAGTTCAATGTGTGTACTTGATTAGTTGATCTTATTAAGTGATTAGCTTTACTTCCTTGGTATGTTGTCCTTGTCTAGCATTCATGTTTAGTTTGAAATATTTTTTGCAGGTCTTGTGAAGTGTCTAAGTGAGGTGTAAAGGTTGAGTGAGTTATATTTTAATTAGTGTCATTTTATGACCTATTGATTAGTCCTTCTATCCCAAGCATTCTTCACAACCTTCATGAGAAATGTTGATGTAGAGAGGCAGATTTGGAGTAGTGTTTGTCACAAGTTAGTTTCATGGTTGAAGTGCATTTGTAGCTAGTTGATAGTGGTCAAGTATATTTGGTGCATCACCTCGATTAGAGTAGGTTTCTCTCTCTTTTCCTAGAAAATTGGTAGATTAGTTTGTGAGACTAAGTGATTCATCAAGGGGAGATAGCCCTTTAACCTAGAGATTAAATTCAAGTTTAGGCCACCCACAACCTAGAATTATTTCTATATTATTCCAAATTTGGAAGGTTTGAATTACCTTCCAAAGGGTGTAAATTTGGTCCATAATAGTTTTGGCATGCCTAGTGGGACTAAGGTCTAAAGCAGTGGAAGGATTATTGATGTTTTTCTTCTACATATTATCTTTTAGAGGCATTCAAAACATCAATGACGAATCCATGATCAATCAACTAGTTCTAGTAGCCTAGTCACTTGTTCAAAGTAAGCTGTGTTTTTATTTCACTATCTTGATGAAGTTGTTATGGCTAAGTTTGAAGTGAATTTCAATTTCATGCAAGTTGATGGGTCATCTCAAGCTTATGGTATTCCCTATCAGTCCTATGATGAGCCTTATCAACATCACTGTGATCCATATCAGTCTTGTTATGAGTCATACTAGTCCTATGATCAACCTACATTACCCTTACATGACTATGATGTTGTAGATGATCATCCTTCTCAAACTAAAGATTTTCCTAGCCAACATAGTCACTTTTCAAACTAGTCCATTTCAAGTTGTAAACAAATTCTGTTGGGCTATGAGAGGTACATGATAGGGCTTAAAACATAAATGGAATATGGTCAAGGTGTCCCTAGTCATCTCATTCATAATATGAGAGACTCATTGCAACTAATGAAATAAGAATGGGCACCTATTGAGAGAGCAAATTTGAAAATCCTCTCAAGTGAAATGTTGGATGTAAGTGGTCTCATTCAAATAATAGAAGATAAGCTAAGAGTTTAGGAAGGATAACAGGTTCAATCCTATCAACCCCATGTTTATTCATATATACCACCTCAGCCCTCATATGTGCCACCCATTCTTCCCTAAGAGACCATTTAAATTTTAAATCCTTCATATATCCTCAAGCTTTCCCTTCTTGGAATTCAATCCAAGAGAATATTCAAAATAAGGAGGAGATTGTTGTTGAGCAGCCTATTGTTGAGAACCAAGATTCTACTTCTCTTCCTTAATAACCCCCTAAGAAGTCTTTCAAGACTCCACATTGGAATCAAGTGGTGAAATCATAGAGTAAGAAAGGTGAGACAAGCATAGATTGGGGAGTTGAAGCCAAGGAAGAATTTGAACCTATGAAAGTCCCTCCCATCCCTCCTCAAGAGCCCTCTTGTATCCCATATCAGCCGTCTTGTGCTCTTTATCCTCATGAAGTCACTAACCACCTTCAAGAAAAACTATTATAAGAGTGTATAGACAAGCAAATTAAAGAATCGAATTTGAAAATGAAGAGACTTGAATGAAGCCAAGATTTAGAGATTGAATTCAAAGAAAACCTTAAGCATATACAAACACCATTTCCATCTCTTCAAGAACCCAAATCTTTTCCATCTTGGAGGTCTATCCAAGAAGGTATTCAAAACAATAAGGTGGTCCTAGTTAAGAATGTTGAATATAAAGTTGAAGCTCTTGAAGAACCTCAATAAGCCTATGAGAAGGATGAGGTGGTGGCTGAGAAGGATTAGGTACTCATAGCCCAAGTAAACTCATTTTCTCTCCAAGAGTTCCTAGAAGAGTCTTCCATATCCAGTACACCAAATTGCAAGAATGTTCCTTCAATCCCCAAACTAATTCATGAGTAACCTACCATGCCTAATACCCCCTCTCAAATTCATGAACATGTTCATTACCCTCCCACCATATCCCTTCTTGAATAAAAACCTGTCCTATGGGAGATAAATGAAGAAGTTGCAGCTGTAAATGAGGTTCAAGAAGGAGGTGAAGAGGAAAATTCAAGTGTATATGATGAAGAATTCACCATTGGCACTCCCCTTGATGAAGATAAACACAAATTAGTCGTCATAAATGAATAAAGAAGTGATATTGATGAGGTTGTAGCTGCCTATGAGGAGAGTACTAAGATTTCTATCTTGGCCAATGAAGAAGTTATGAAAGAAAAGGCTCTTGAGAGGAACATCATGTTAATTAATCTTGTTGAGTCATATGAGCAGGTTCAAAGAGATTTTAAGGACATGTGGCATATCTATTTGCACATGTTCAAAGAATATGAAGGTTTTGAGAAGTTAGCACCTCTAGGAGAATAAGATCAGGTTGATGATGAGGAATGCAAGGCTCCTAGTGAGCCAATATGTATTGAAGACCACCAACAAGAGATTAAAGTCCATAATACAATAATCTATGATGAAGCCATTCTTAAATACAAGCAAGAGATTGGATTGATGAAACTAATAGAGGCTAAGGCTATTGCTGCCTTCATGGACCAAGAGGACCTATGGTAGTAGTATTGGGAAGCTTACAATCACTTTGAAGCTCTTCAAAGACCTATGCCTCCTATTGGACAGATTGAGGATGTTCGTGAGGTTGCCTTCCCTCTTGAAGGACAATGTGAGAATCTCCAAGGTACCAAGTTTGAGGCTGCTCCTATGAACCAATAAGTAGTCATGCTTGAGTTGACTTCAAACATCAGGAAAGTGCATGAGAAGGATCTTGATCCAAAAGATGAGTTTATCTTCACAACTGACTGGTTTGCTTCTGTTGATTCATTTGAGAGCATTTTAAGAATATTGGAAAGCAAGAAGAGGATGAAGAAAACAAGAGGTAGATTGACTCATGCCATTTGTAATCTCATATGATAAAGGATCCAAGAAACTTTCCCTTTGACCTAGGAGGAAGGATAAAAGTTCAGGTTAGTTATATATATTAGTTGCTTTCTTGTTTATTGTATTCCGAGTGCTTAGCTAACATTTATGTGTCTTATTTTCTTGTTTTGTGTGTGTTTGGAGGTTAAATCAATTTTTTTATCATGATCATGGTCTGGTCAAGTTTGAATTTGAGTGCAAGTGACTCTGTTTCCCAATGGAAGGACAAGGCTACCAGTCTATTTAGCATAATAGGCATGCTACCCCCATGAATCACCAATTTTTTGACCAATTTTGACCCCTAAGGTCAAAAGGTCAACCCCTATAGGTAAAAATTTGAATGTCATGTATTGATAACCTAGTTCAAAGCTTTGTATTGCCTTATGTGGTCTCCCAATAGGCTTTCTAAAACCTTGTTAGCAATGTTTAGGTTTATTTGGAGAAGTTAAGGTAATAGTTTATCTTTGCATTGCACTATCCTAGTCATGTCATGGAGTGATGAGAGTTGGTAAAATGGTTTCAAAGGGTCCGTAGTTTCTTATCAAAGTCATTTCATGCCTTAATAAACTTGTATAAATATTTCATGCATTTTGGGAAAGGTTAAGGTTCTTTTGTGGACTTTGAGGTAATGTTTTATGAGAAAAAATGTGATTTTTTCTATCTCCAATGTGTGTCAAAGCTCAAAAATTCCAAAAATACATACATGACACTTTCAAAGGTTCTTGGAGTAGTTACATAACTGTGATATATGTCAGTAAGTTAGAAAGTAGTCATAATTGAATTTCAACGCTTAACAGGGAATTTTATGCACTTGTACGGACTTCAAGAGCTCATCTTCAAAATAAAATATTTTAGAGGTGTCTATTGGGATTCTATAGGTCAAAATCATGTTCATATTGTAGGTATATGTCTTAAACATGCAAAAAACTCTTCCTTCTCTCCATCACTCAATTGGCAAGCTTGTAAAGGCAATTTTCAAGTGGATGGTATGACCAGGAGAGAGAGAGATTCAGTGTCTGATATTTTTTCTAGAGGAGGAGGTCCTAGAAAAATTATAACTTATGTAATTGGTTTGCATATCCGTCCCATCTATTTTATGAACAATTGCTAAGAAGGCATGGTGATCTAAAACTGCTAGTTAACCCCATAGGCTCACTGTTTCTCCTCAAAATGGAAGTTTGAAGATGGTTGAATAAATAAGAGGAATTTTAGAGGATATTTACGGTCTTTACATACATATTTTACATTTATCCAAGTCCCATTTCACACATGTGGGCTCAAAAGGGCAAGAAATCTCTTCTTTTACATAGTTGCAAGGTGGCTGTCATGGTCTTTTATGGTTCCAGGGTTTTCAATGTTTTAGGGGATGAATTAATATTATATACCATGATTTAATTCCACATGAAGCCCTATATCTCCATCAACAACTCTCCGTGATGATCATAACACCACTCTGTCCAAGCAATTCATAATGTTCTCTCATTTTGATGACTGTGTGTGTAAGCTACCTGCTTATCAATTATTTTAAGGTTTGATCCCAAATCATCAAGGTGATACGGAGGTATTTAACTCATAAGATTAGTGATAAGGCAATAAATAAGTGATCCCATACCTTAGGAGATCCAACTAGCACCATATAAGGCCTAAAACACAAGAATACAGACCTATAGGTTTGTCTAGACCTGTAGGCCTATCCTGAACGAAAATGCAATATTATCACATTTGAGATAATGTTTAAAGGACTGAGTGAGGTGTAAAATTGTATATATACACTCTAAAAATTTAAGCAGGTCCTTATGATCAAATCCATGCCATTGAAACTCGTCCTTTAACCCTGAAAGTCACATAGACCTGTATGTACAAGAAAGAGGGAAGATAATGTTTGAAGGATAGAAAAAAGGATAAGTGCACATGTGAAATATATGGAATGAAGGATCCTATTTTATGTAGAGTTTAAATTTCATGATGCTCTCATGAAATAATCAAATTCATTGAGAAAACAAACAACTTAACAACCTTGTTGCAGGCAAAACATGGAAAAGGCATATATGTATGGCCAAACTAAGCATGTGTAAGGTCTTGAAGAGTTTTTAAAGGATACACAAGAATAAAATAAGTTATTAATACTGTAATGAAGGGTTTTTTTCAATCTTTAGTGATGTGATGGAGGTCCTAAACTTCAAGATGCAGTCTAAAAACCTAATCGCTACGTACAGGGCTGCCAAGTTGTCAAGCTACCTTTCAAACTTGAGAAGAGGAGATAACACATAAAATGAATTGGAGTTTATACAAAATAAAAAATTCCATTTGAGGTCAAATAAAAGACTCAACATAATATCAAATAAGGATGACTTTAGAACCTAATACCTAAGAAAGCTGAATTGTAAACCTACGGGCAGAATGGTGATACACAAGCTTGCTTGAGGTTTCAAGTTGATTTCATGTTTGAAATAAATTATAAAACACAATCCATTGCAGAATGAGGTGGTGGTGAGTTATGAGAGTGCATATAATCTTTTAAGACTAAGAAGATCTTGAGGAGGTCAGAGGGTGAGATGAAAAGTGTCCATCTCAAGTTTGTAATTACATAAGTTAGTCTAAGCCAAGATGAAAAAAGGTTGTTTGGAGAGAAAAACATATGAATAACATGTGAAAACATCATGGGATATAATTATAACTATTGGAAGTTTCTTTATCCATAATAATACATCACAAAACTTCTATATTCACAGGATCTTTATTTTAGGCTTAATAGGCCTAATTGAGCACTCACAAACACACAAACCTATATGTGTTAAATGGTGAAGAAAATGGTCTATGAAGATAAGATGAGACATAAATATCTTTGGTGTGAATATGAGGGACTTAAAACAAGCATTTCATGAAGATTTTAAACCCTAAAATAGTGAGAAAAGGGTCCTATATAGGATGCTAGGGTCACTTGCAGTGGTTAGATTGAGAACCCTAGGTGTGAGTTAAGATAATCACAAAAAGTCTATAGGATGGGTAGAAAAGATAACCACTTGAAGACATTGGAAATGGTTTCACAGACCTCCTTGAGGTATCTAAAGTTTAACTAAACACCGTGAATCCCTTTCACTCATTTACTCACTTCTAGACCTCACAAATGCACACTCAGCTATGTTAAGGTGTGGAGCTAAAAGCTTCACCAAATGAGCGAGTGAAAAAGTTGAAAAAATTACACAGTCACTGGCGTCGGTCAGGTGTCGACTAGGAGATGCCGGCGTCGGTCATGGATCGGCCGACGTCGGTCATACGCAGACAGGAAGGGACCGATGTCGGTCACCTGTGCGTCTAGAATGCTATTTTCGTGGACAGAACAGAATGTTTGCATGGTAGGATTAAGTGATAGTCTTAAGTCCGCATCTCTATTTTAAGTAAGACTGTTTAGAGCCCTTGATTAGGAGGTGCATCTAATGGCTGTAATTGTATGCTCATGTTTCCTAATATTATATATAAGATTAGATCTTCATAGCTTATTGAATTGGATAGTACAATTGTATGTGTATCAATCCAAATTGTTGGATTTGATTGTAATTGAGAGAGAGAACTCTTGAGGGAAAGAGATCTGGGAAGAGATCTGTAATCTGAGAGAGGTGTGGAAGAAAAGAAATTTCTTCAATTGTATTCTTTCTGTAAAGAGTTTAATACAAGTTTTCAGGGTGGTTTCTTGTATCTCTTATTGTTTGCTATTTTTTGATTCTAGTTACTTATCTTTTTGGTTTAATTTCACGTTTTATTGCTTTCACATAGTAATCAACATTGTTGGTTGATCCCCAACAAGTGGTATCAGAGCTCAGATTGACTAATAGGTGTTTCAGATCTGGTTAGTGTGTATTGATTACATGGTACTCACAAAGATTTTTATTTGAGTGAGAGACGCAATGGCAGAAGAAAGTAAACTGAGAATGGAGAAGTTTAATGGCAAGAATTATCAATATTAGAGAATGCAGATAGAAGATTATCTGTATCAGAAAGATCTATACTTACCGTTAGGTGGGTTTTCAAAGAAGCCCAAAGACATGGATGATGAAGAATGTGAAGTTCTTGATAGAAAGGCTCTTGGATCTATAAGATTGAGTCTGGCATCTATTGTGATATCTAATTTATCACATGCAAAGACAACGGTAGAGTTGATGACTACTTTAGCAAATTTATATGAAAAACCCTCAGCTTCAAATAAGGTATATCTTATGAAGCAATTATTTAATTTGCGAATGCAAGAAGGTGGATCTGTATCTAATCATCTAAATGATTTCCATCAAATTGTAAATCAATTAAATTTAGTCAAAATAGTGTTTGATGATGAAATTAAGGCTCTTTTAATATTATGTTCTTTGCCTGAAAGCTGGCATAGCTTGGTAATGGCAGTTAGTAATACTGCGTCTGCTTCAAATATTTTAAAAGTAGAGGATGTTGTTAGTGTAATCTTGAATAAAAAAATTCGTAGAAAAAACACAGAGGAAACATCTGGGAACGCTTTAAGTTTTGAGAGCAGGAAAAGGAAAAAAGAGAAGAGCAAAAAAGGGAGATCAAGGTCTAAGTCAAAGGTGAGAGGTAGATCCAAATCCAGAAATGGCAGGAAGCCACAATGCTGGAATTGTAAAAAGATAGGGCACATAAGCAAAGATTGTTGGTCAAACCCTAAAGAAGACAATCAACATGAAGGTAAAGAAGAAGCAAAAATTGTAGGTATTGCACAAGATGCTCTTATATTATTTTTGCATAATAATATAGAATCTTGGGTTTTAGATTCTGGTGCCTCTTTTCATGCTACCCCTAATAGAGAATATTTTAGTGACTATGTCCATGGAGATTTTGGAATAGTTTATTTAGGGGATGATGAGCCTTGTAAAATTGTTGGCAAAAAAAAAGTGCAGCTGAAAATGCAGAATGACAACACATGGGTGTTGAGAGATGTCATGCATATTCCCAGCTTGAAGAGGAATTTGATTTCTACAGAAAAGTTAGGGGATGAGGGTTGTATAGTAACTCTCACAGTTGAATCTTGGAAGGTGACCAAGGGTGCACTTGTATTGGCCAAAGGTAAGAGAGTAGGTACTCTCTATTTATGTAATTGTATTACTGATATTTCTCTTTCTGTATTATCTACTTCAGATGTGGATGCAAAGTTGTGGCACAAACCGATGTCGGTCATAGAGAACCGATGTCGGCCAATAATAGGCCTGGAGGTGACCGAGGTCGGTCACTGTCAGAGAATTTGGGCGGACATCGTGTTGTGAATGAGTCTCAAATGCCCATCAGGAGGTCAGAAAGGGTAAGTAAACCTCTAATTTGATATTCCCCTTCATTATTCTATTTATTGCTTACTGATGGTGGAGAACTAGAGAGTTTTGATGAAGCAATACATGTGGAATCCAAGAATCAGTGGGAGCTAGGCATGAATGAGGAGATTGATTCCTTGAAAGATAACCAAACATGGGATTTGGTTGAGTTGCCAGCAGGAAAGAAAACACTGAAGAACAGATGGATCTATAGATTGAAGGAAGGTGAGAATGGATAGATGAGATATAAGGCCAGGTTGGCAGTGAAAGGATTTGCACAAAAATCAGGTATTGATTTTGGTGAGATTTTTTTTCCCTGTTGTTAAAATGACTTCTATACGGACTGTACTGTCTTTAGTTGCTATTGAAGATTTGCATCTTGAGTAGCTTGATGTTAAGACAACGTTTCTTCATAGAGATTTGGATGAAAAAATATATATGGATCAGCCGGAAGGATTTGAGGTCAAAGGTAAGGAGAAGTTAGTGTGCAGATTGAAGAAAAGCTTGCATGGCCTCAAGCAAGCTCCTAGACAATGGTATTTGAGATTTGACAGGTTTATGACTGAGCATGGCTACAGTAGGTGTCAATTTGACCATTGTGTGTATTTTAAGAGATTGGATAATGGTAGATATATTATTTTGTTGTTGTATGTAGATGATATGCTAGTTGCAGGATCACACATGCATGATATCTCTGAGCTTAAGGTGAAATTAGCTCACACATTTGCCATGAAAGATTAGGGAGCAGCAAAGAAAATCTTTGGCATGAGTATTAAGAGAGAGAAAAAATCACAGGTTGATTTTGTCTCAAGAAGATTATGTGAACAAGGTGTTGAAATGGTTCAATATGCAAGATGCAAAACCGGTAAGCACACTTTTCGCTGGACATTTCAAGTTAAGTAAAGGACAGTGTCCTAATTCACATAATGAGGTAGAGTACATGAGTAGAGTTTCATATGCTTCCGCAGTAGGGAGCTTAATGTATGCAATGGTTTGTACTAGGCCGGATATTGCCCAAGCAGTGGGAGTTGTAAGTAAGTATATGGCCAATCCAGGAAAGGAGCACTGAAAAACAGTTCAGTGGATCCTTAGATATCTGAAAGGGACCAGCAGTAGGCATTTGTGCTATGGTGGATCAAATACTTCTCTACATGGTTATGTAGATTCAGATATGGCAGGTGATTTGGATGACAGAAGGAGCACCACAGGATATGTTTTCACTATTGGTGGAATGACGGTTAGCTGGATATCAAAGTTGCAAAAGGTTGTTGCCTTGTAAACTACAGAAGCAGAATATATTGCAGTCACAGAGGCTAGCAAAGAGATGATATGGATGACACGGTTCATGGAAGAGCTAGGAAAGGAGCAAGAGAGTTACAGATTATACAGTGATAGTCATAGTGCAATTTATTTGGCTAAAAATTCAGCGTTTCATTCAAGAACCAAGCATATACAACTGAGGTACAACTTCATTAGACAGGTATTGGAGGATGGTGAGTTGAAGCTGGAGAAGATTCATACAGATAAGAACCCTACGGATATGTTAACCAAGCCGGTAACAAAGGAGAAGTTGAATCTTCATTCAACTTTTGTTAGTCGTCATGATTGAGTTTGAAGATGGAGGAGCTAGAAGATGTTGCTATACAGGTACTGGTGCAGCTGTTTATCTCCAAGTGGGAGATTGTTAAGGTGTGGAGCTAAAAGCTTCACCAAATGAGTGAGTGCAAAAGTTGCAAGAATTACACAGTCACCAGCGTCGGTCAAGAGAGACTGATGTCGGTCAGGAGAGACCGACGTCGATTAGGAGTCGACTAGGAGATGGCGGCGTCGGTCATGGATCGGCCGACGTCGGTCACAGGCAGACAGGAAGGGACCGATGTCGGTCACCTGTGAGTCCAGAATGCTATTTCTGTGGACAGAACAGAATGTTTGCATGGTAGGATTAAGTGATAGTCTTAAGTCTGCATCTCTATTTTAATACTGTTTAGAGCCCTTGATTAGGAGGTGCATCTAATCGCTGTAATTGTATGCTCATGTTTCCTAATATTATATATAAGATTAGATCTTCATAGCTTATTGAATTGGACAATACAATTGTATATGTGTATCAATCCAGGTTGTTGGATTTGATTGTAATTGAGAGAGAGAACTCTTGAGGGAAAGAGATCTGGGAAGAGATCTGTACATCTGAGAGAGGTGAGGAAGAAAAGAAGTTTCTTCAATTGTATTCCTTATGTAAAGAGTTTAATACAAATTTTCAGGGTAGTTTCTTGTATCTCTTATTGTTTGCTATTTTCTGATTCTAGTTACTTATCTTTCTGGTTTAATTTCGCGTTTTATTGCTTTCACATAGTAATCGACATTGTTGGTTGATCCCCAACAAGCTACCCAAAAGAGTCTCAAAACTTGCTTAGATATTTCATGACAAAGTGCATGGTGGAAAAATGAGTTTTGAGGTGTTATATAGGCTTATCAACTTCCATATTTTGGCATTGGTTCTTAAGTTAGTGGCTTGTACTGTATGAATCATTTTTAAGACCCTTAAGCACTCATAAGCTACCAAGAAGATTAATTTTGATCCGATGAGAGAGATATGCAATATAATGTCTTATAATGGATTGTTTTGTACTTGAAGTGACTTGAATGACTCTCACAACTACCATATATACCTTAAGTATGCAATTAATGGTACACTTGAAGGTACAACTGTATAGAACAAGGCTAAAAATAGGGTTGTAGATTGTATTTGTAGGTATGCAGGGTATAAAGTGGCTTCTAAACCAAGAGTGAAGGTCTATAAGGACATGAAAAAGGTTATAAAATCATCCACACACATTTTTAGGTCATTAAAAGAGGTACATGAACTATACAAGTCATCAAATGGTCAAAAAGTAGAATATGCATTGTCTTACAAGCCAAGAAGCCTTTTTACAGGCCTATAAAGTACTTCAAGAGACCTCCTTTCAATGGATGAAGTTTTATGATGATGTTTCATGTCTCAACATGTCATTTCATTATAACCTAAAAATATATTGGAAAATAAACTCAATCACCTCCCAAGCATGCACAAGCTCCTAGACTAAGGTTTTGACTATTTCATGGTTCATCCATCCGTACAAGGTCTCAAGAGCTGAAAATTGACATGGATAATGGTCTTGGCATGGGTGAAATTAATAACATGCTTTTTTTGAGTTTCAAATATGTGGGGTGAATTTGGGCCAAACTCACTTTCTAGGCAAGGAGGCCTAATTGAGGAGTGATTGTTAGTGCCCAAAATTGCACTGAAGCAATTGGGCCCTTACCAAGTGTAAATGACTATGTCTTTAGCCCAAATTTTATCTCTAAGTGTCACTTTGGAATTTTAAATTCATGTAAAAATTGGATAAGTCCTAATCTTGTCTTTGCTTGGTGAATGTGTCTTTCTCGTAGACTTTTTTAGGATTTTTGCATGAACACAATGTCCAACAGAAATAGGTCTTTGGGCTTTTTGTCTCAAACAAAAAGTCTGAAGACTTATTTCCATTAGACATTTTGTCCACTACAAAAAGTTTGAAATAACTCAATGTCTCGTTTTACATCATGATAAGTGTTTCACAAAAGATCCAAAGGGTTATTTATTTTGGACTTTTTATTTATGGTAAAAAGTCTGAAGGGCACTTGCCTTTTGGGCATTTTGCCTGCACAAAAATCCTGACAAAAATATTTTATTTCGAAAAAGGTGTAAAGTATTATTTGTTTTGGAATTTTTGTCTGTGACAAAAAGTCCAAACAACACTTACTCTTTGGGCATTTTTCCCACACAAAAATTCTAAAAGAATTGTAAAGACTTATTTACTTAGGCCAAAGTATCTACAAAAAAGTCGAAGGGTCATTTCCTTTGGGCATTTTGCCCTTGCAAATTTTTTGAAGGACACTCTTCGAAGGGTCATTTTGCCTTTGCAAAATTTCCTAAGGGTCATTTCCTTCAAAGCACTTTGCCCTTGCAAAATTTTTGAAGGACACTTACAGAAGGGTCATTTTGCCTTTGCAAAATTTCTGAAGGATTATTTCCTTCAAGCATTTTTCCCTTGTAAAATTCCCAAAGGTCACTTTCAAAAAGTCCAAAAGATAAGTCTAGAGGGGGAAGGACACTTTCAATAAATCTGAATGACACTTTCAAGAGATCTAAAGGGCCATTCCAAAAGGTCGAAGGGCAATTCTATAGGGAAAATGCCCTTGACAAAACTTCCAAAGGGTATGTTCAAAGGGCCCAAAAGGTACTTTTGGCAAAGTTACTACGGAGAAGTCCTATTTCCTTTTGACATTTTTCTTATGCAAAAAGTCTAAAAGAATTGCATTTCTTTGGGAAAAGTACCAAGTTCAATTTCTCTAGGAAAATTGTTTTGAAAAAAATGTTCAAAACAATTGTCCTGATGGAGACAAAATGAGCTAAGTCTCAATTCTTTCAGAAAGAGTGCAAAGGTCCAATTCCTTTAGAGAAAGTGTAGAAGACCAATTTATTTGGGGAAATTATTTTAGACAAAATATATGAAATAATTATTTTGATGAAGGCAAAAATGAAAAGGCTAAATTCTTTTGGCCATCTTGCCCATGCAAAAAGTCTAAAAGAATTGCAATTCTTCTGAAAAAGTGTGAAGTCAAAATCTTTCATGGAAATTATCTCAAACATTTTATCCAAAAAAATTATCTTAATAGAACACTCAAAAGAATTGTTGCAGGATAATTATGCTAAAGAAAAGCCAAAGCAGAAGTGCCAAAGTTAAAACAAGAATGTTAAAGACAAAGAGCCTACTAATCAAATTACCGTGGAACAAAGTCCTCAAATAAATTTATGAATTGCAGATATGATGGTCTCATGGACATCTTTTGACAGGGGCATAGATTCCAACTTTAAGCCATGGAAAGTAGTCCTTGGAATTCAATTTCCTAGGACGGTCGTGCAAGCATTAAATTTAGACCTCGTGAAGTAGCCTTTCGTTTTCAAATGAAGGTAGATCCAATAGCACGCGTTTGTGCAGAGCAGGATGATTCAACAGTGTGTGATCAAAGATGAATATTCAAAGGAACATAGGAAGCCCATGGCGATTCCAAGTGGCACATCCTCGAGGCCAAGAATAGGCAATATCCAATGATGTCCCACTCCTCAAGTCATGATCCGATGTAGCGCATTTGCTAGTCCCAGCCATATCTGATGGTGTATAACCAATGTTGAAAATTCAAGGACCCTATGAGCAAATGTAAAAATGACAAGTATCACAACTGCATTCCACAAGTTCGAACTTGGGCATCTCACGAAAGATCTATAGCTTGCGTTTTCTTAGGCAAGGATAATCCAATGGTGCAAGCCGAGGTGGACTTTTTAAAAGGCCCATATTGCACGAGAAAGTGACAATGTCTAGACTAGAGTTGATTAATCAACTTAGTCATTCTTAGATCCCACAGATGTCTAGTTGGATCTAATGTGATATGCCAAATGTTAGTATGTGGCAACCTTTGGTCTAAAATTTAAACTTGACAACTCTTTCTTAGTCAAACAATGAGTCAAAGCGCATAAGAAGGTCCATGAGCCATTCTAGAGTGAATATTTCCAATCATGATCGTAGATTATTTTCTATTTCATGACATAATCAAATCATTCTCAAGCCATCATTGTGAGAATAGGTTGTTCCATGGTGTATGAAAAAAGCAAGGTAGTTATCTAGGAGGTTCCATCTGTGCAGGTAATTGTTCACCAACATCTCCAGATAGTTGCACATAGTAACAAAGTTTGTTCGACCTCTGCCATGAAGTTCACTTTTTAGGCAACTGTAAAGGGGAATCTTCAGGTGGTTCAACATGAGGACAGAGTCTTTTTGGCTCCTCAAATGTTTTTCTCCCTCTAATTGTGCAAGCAAGCAATTAGGAGCATTTCCAGGGGGTTGCGAGTCCTCATCATTCTTTGTAGAGGCAATTGCAACAATGATTTCTTGTAAATGAATGAAAATCTCAGGTATAGCAAAAGACATTTTTTGATTGGGAGCATCTTGATGGGATTGAAAAATTTTGTTATGCAATTTTTGCAAATTATTGCCCATACTCACAGATTTGGGAAGGATTGAAAATATATGAATAGGGGTTTTGTCCTCTATTCTAAGGTTGTTGTTGGCTTTTGGATGTTGTAGGTCATTGTTTTAGGCATCCATTTTCTCCAAGTCTAGGTTCTGCAATTTTTTTTGGATCAATTATTGTGTGTAGATCTTGTCTCTTTTGCTAAGGTGGTTACATCTGTACAACCATTAGCAAACTTTGAGAGCATGTTTATGTCTCCCTTGTCAAAAAAGTAATCTGACCAAGCTTTTCCTAATGGTAGCATTTTGAAGTGTTGATGTTTGTAATATTTATTTTCAAGTAAGTGAGATATTTGTGGTTATTTATTGTATCCTGTTAATGAAATGCAATAATATGTTTTACAATTTCTGCTAATTGGATATTTGGGTTTGTGTTCATTACTGGTTTTTAATTCTGAGCATGTACCTAGGTTATAAATCTCTTTCTATAGTAATATTTGAAAATGTGTTGTTGAATACCTTTAAGGGCACCCTGGGTTCATGAATTTAACAGGAGAGAGTATCTAATATTTTAGTTTCACTGTATGTTAATTCTCTCAGGGATCATTTGGTGTTTACCATTATCTTGCATTTGAAGTTTTTTTTGCATTTTTACTAAAGAATATTCTCATGAAATATTTCTAGATACCCTACTATTTAGAAACCACTAACACACCACCCTCCATCTTATAATTACCTCACTTATCCTACCTTGCAAATAACACACCCTGTTGCATACTATAAGTGTTATTTACCTAAAAAATATATAAGATCCTGCATATTTGAAATGTGTTTGTAGTTTGAGCTTTAAATTCTAGTGTTACAGTTTTCCATTTGGCCCGTTGTTGAATATTTTATACAATAAAGATTTAAGTCATCCCCTCATCTGTTTTTAGTGGCTTGTGTATGACATAGACCAGTTGTGCATTTCATGTGACAACCCTTTATAGGTGAAGTGTGAAAACTTGGTTATGTTATGGTCATATTTATACCTTGTGCCATGAATCCCCATGGAGATTGAATTGAAAAATCCCTGCATGTGAGCAAGCTACCCCATAGGTTCTCTCACCTTGATTCATGCGGAGCCAAAAGTGGTAGGGAGTTAATCATACCCTTTATCAGTGCCTCTTATTCATTTTCTCAGTCTGGTCCATTTTTGATGTCCAACCCTTCCCCGACTATAACGAAATACTAGCGGGTTTCTCATAATTGTTTACCATTTTATTTAAGTGTGCAAGTCCAGATTAGAGAGGTGTATAATTGGGAACCGACACTTTAATGACTTCATTATCGGGGAACAATTCTTGTCACCCATGTTGTTGTGGACTCGTGTAGAGCGCTGATGTCATTTTGAAAGTTCTCTGCCTGTATCTTCATTGATATGATTATCTTTGGTCTATCAATATCACCACTTTATTGGTACCATTGCCAGGGACTAAACTGAACTTTTGGTCACTTGTGTTGCCAAAAATTCTTGCAAAGAGCGATAAGTATTTCATCTTGTGAAGCTCTGTACTGTTACTACATTAATTTGACTATCTTGGCTATTAACATCACAACACTCCACTGGGGATGTGCCAAGAAGTTTTAAGGTTTGAAAATTTTACTTCTACTAAGTTTATTTCAAAGAGATGCTAACATTACATGTTGGAAGGTGTCTTTTCCATTTTGAACATATTCTTAAAATTTTAGTGTCTTTGTTTTCTATCTCATTAAGCTTCAATAAGTTTTATTTCAATCTATATGATAATAATTTGTCAACTGTTATATTCCATAAGTTTGATTCTAGTGGCAACTCTGAATTTATTTTATAGTTTCAAGAGAGATTGGTGCCTATTCTAAAATATTATGCTAACTTTCAGTTTTGAGTGGTTTCTTGATTACAAAGTTAGAAGGACTGAGATCATCTTTCAGAAGTGACCCTTCAAAGAAACTAGTCTCTCCTTTGATTATTTCTCAAAGAAGAGGGAGACAAGTTTGGAAGCCTGTTAAAGGGCAGAGCTTAGCTGCTAAAGGTTTTCTAGATTCTGATAATCTTAAGATCTTTGTTGACCTCTCCATTATCTAAGACTATCACAACTCTTCTACTAATTTTGAAATGCATAGTTTTATTTATTTTCTAGTTCCTTCCCAACCAACTAAATCCCCTCCCAAGTCTGATCCACCAAGTCCACCTCGTTCACCCTTTCATATACCTTTTCCATTTGTTCTTGAACCTTCTATTGAACCAATCATGAGGCATATGGACCAAGATGAGAATGCATGTCATACATTCTGCGTTCTCAGATTTAGGCCTATTAATTTTGATGAAATGGTAGACTAGCCTAATGAAGTCTCAAATGAACTTAGGAAATGCCTTCCAAAGTTACAAGGGAACAATGTAGTTAGTGGTGATAAACACTTGATGGCCTTTCAAAATATTAGTGAAGATTATGAGGTTGAGTATGAGGACGTGTGCATTAAATTATTTATGCACACCCTGGAGGAAGACACTCGTGAATGGTTCAATTCCCTTCCCGTTGGATGCATTGATTCATGGGAAGAGATACCATATGTTTTTAGAATTCAGTATGATGCTAGGATTGACCCAAGGTTTATCTTGGTTGAATTTAACAATATTAAAAATAATCCTAATGAGTGTGTGCAAGACTTTAACATAAGGTTCAACAAGACTATGATGTGGTTGCCCAAAAACATCAGACCCAATGATATAACATGTTTGATAAAGTATTGTGATGCCTTTGACAAAAAGGTTGCATACTACTTGAGAGACAAGGCTCCCTTTCACTTGTAGTTGGCATTAAATATGGCCATCTAAATTGAGAATAACATTAAGGCTGTGGGATTAAGCCCATGAATATGTGTGTTGATGTGAAACTGGTTAATCCAGAAAAGACAGCGCACAAAGATAGACAACTTAGAAGAAACTGTCAAAACTTTGGCCTCTACTATCAAAGAAATGTCATATAAGTTAGCTAGAGCTGAAAAGGGTCTCCCTCATGTGTATACCATCTACGAGAAGAATCCAAATACAAATCAAGCACCAAGGTGGATTGCTTTCCATAATAGAGATAATGATAGAGGGAAGAGGCTTGCACATGAAGAAAGAACGGAAAGAAATCAGAACAGAGGAGCTGGAAAAGAAGTGTTTGATCTTTTAAATGCCAAGGTGAATGCTACAGATTATGACATTGATATTGACTGGTGTGGTAAGTGCTTCTTTCCACATCCCCCATGTGATATAGCTAAACCAATTGTTGAAGATGCATATGAGCTTGAGTCTGTATTATCTAATGATGAGATCCTGATGTTCAATTATCAAAGCCCCAAGAGTGAGATGACTGCCTACACATAATTGCTAAGTGCTACTAATGTGAATCAATTTTGGAGTGCAGTTGAGAAGGTAACTGTCCCAACTGAATTTGCTTAATATGACACAAGTATATGAATTGCCAATTCATGATTTCAATTTCCTACACTCTATGATGATCAAGAAATATGATAGGGGGATTCTGTCAGTTGAGGACAGGAATTTGCTAATCAATGCAATAATTGTCCAAGAAAATGAGTATCACTTGAGAAGCAAATATCAGGCTACTGCTCCTTAAGACACTACCCCTACAAATCCAAAGGTAGGGGTTGCCAATAAGGATGCTAAGAAAGTGGCAGTAGTCCCTAAAGCTTCCAAACCTATACCTATTTTTCAAGATGCTAAGTCAAGAGGTGCTCCAGCCAAGAATAGGGTACCCATGCTGTCTAGTATCCCTAAGGGTGCTAATGATGCTCAAACTAATCCATCTTTAAAGGCTGCTGATAAAAATGTAAATCTATCCTATCCCACTCCACTTTAGACCTTAAATGATTGTATCCCAATTGAAGGTGTCATTTCCATTTCACTAAATATGCCTCTTACTCAATATAGCATGTGTGATATGGCCCAAGTATTGAGCCAACTGAAAATCACCATACCACATGTTGAGATATTACAAATACCTAAACATAGGAAGAGGTCATTTGAATACTTGAAATTTGGTGAAAGGTCAACTATGAATGAAATTGATTTACCCCAAGCACCCCTGGAAGAAGATGAAGAACTAGAAGAGGCTATTGAACCTACTACAGAGGTTTATTTGCGGACTACATTGGTAGAGAGTCAGATGAATGTGGATCCATTTTATACGACTCTTCTGATCAATGGTCTAATTGTTCACAACTGCATGTTTGATTCTGGAGCTTCTTGTAATGTGATGCCCTTGGGTGTCCTCAATGAGCTTGGAGTGAATATCATGTCAAACTTTGGTAGGTGTTATGCCATTGACTCATGAGAGGTTCCAATTGTTGGAAAAGTCAAGGGATTAATTGTATAGTTGGTAGTTCATCCTAATAAGTATTTGAATATGGATGTGGTAGTTGTGGACTGCCCACCTAAGTGGGGGATGTTGCTATCATGAAAATGGGTTGCTAGCATGGACAAAAGTGTATAGATGGACCTCTCCTACACCACCATTTCATTGGAGGTTAAGATGGTTAGGATTTATAGAGAGTCAAAGATGTTGCATGTCATTGAAGATCTGAAACATGCTCTTAATGAAGTGTTGTACACAAATGTTGAGCTTGGAAACTTTATTGAGAATGTTGATACTAGCGAACAACCTGCTATTCTTGATGTTGAAACTAACAAAGAGAATGTAGTTTGAAAGATGTGCTTTGATGGAGCTTGCTTAAACCTTGAAAATGGAATTAGGGTTGTCTTCTATGCCCCTAATGGTAGATGCTTTATGTTTTCTTTTCAACTATCCTTTGAGTTCACTAAAAATACTATTGAGTATGAGACACTCTTACTTGGTTTAAGGATTGTTTGTGAGTATGAAATCAAAGGTTTCATTGTCAAGAGCTATTCAGAGCTAGTGGTAAAGTACGCTCACATTGATTTTTCCATAAAAAATAATAGGTTGAAATAATATCAAAATGATGTTTGGGATTTGATTGAATTTTTTGATGCATTCAATCTATGTTATCATGATAGGAGTTTCATCCAAGAAGCTGACAAACTTTCAGGGTTAAGCACTTAGTTTGATAAAGCAAATACAAGCCCTCATTGTCAATATCAAGTGGAGGTTCTTGTTAGGCCTTCAATCCTAGACAATGTTCATCATTGGTAGGTCTTTGATGATGATGAACAGATTAAGAGGTTTCTAAACTATGAGGCTGAGTTCCATGATCAACTCATAGACTTAGAATCCATGATGCAAATCTGTGATAGGAAGGAGACCTTGTTTGGGAAGGACATTATTCTGCTAAGGACAAACACTATCCCAAGAGGACTGGTCAATTTAGAAGTGTCTTTTGATGGAGCAGATAGAATCAAGTCGAGAGACTCATTTATTTCAAAAGATGTGATTAAGTGTAATTTGGGTTCTCATGAGAATCCAAGAAAGCTTTGGTTGGGTACTCACTTAAGTGCGACTGAGAAGAAAGCTTACATGTAGCTACTAAGAAATTACTAGGATTGCTTAACATGGTCTTATTCTGAGCTGAAAGCATATAGGGAAGAATTGTTTCAACATGTCATCCCATTATAGCCTGATAGCAAGCCTTTCAGGCAAAAATAGAGATGGACACCAAGATGCAGGAAGAATTAAAGAAACTAAGGGATTGTGGTATCATTTAGACCATCAAGTATTTGTCATGGGTGGAAAAATTAGTCCCTATAAGAAAGAAAAATGACAACATCCGCTTGTGTGTGGATTTAAAAAATCTAGACAAAGCTTATTTAAAAGATAATTATCCCCCGTCCAATATGGAGAACCTACTGCAAAGCGTTATTAGATCAGAAATATTGTCCACATTGGATGACTTTTCAGGTTACAACCAGGTTGTGGTGAAAGAATCTGAGAGGTCCAAGACCATGTTCACTATGCCTTGGGGTACGTATGTGTATATGAGGATGCCTTTCAAGTTGATGAATTCTAGTGTAGTGTTCCAACGAGCTATGGATGTTGCTTTTACATAGATAATTAACCAGTTTATTGTTGTGTATTAGGATGACATTACTATGTACTTCAAGACTAGAGAAGAACATTTGGAGCATCTAGAAAAGATGTTGATTAGATGCAGAGAGTTTGTCATTTCATTTAATCCTAGGAAATACCACTTTGGATTATAAAAGGCCAAGTTGATGGAACATGTAGTGTCCAAGGATGGTGTCATGATTGATCTCGAAAGGGTCAAATCCATTGACAAAGTGCCTATCTTGCAGTCCAAAAAAGGAATTCAGTCTTTCTTTGGACAAATTAACTTTGTAAGGAGGTTTATGTCTAATTTTGTAGAGATTACTCTTCCTATTACTTCCATGATATCAAATGGGAGGAGAAGGCAGTGCAAGCATTCAATGACATCAAGGGAGCTTTAAAGTTTGCCCCTATTTTGGCTAGTCCTGATTACACAAAGCCGTTCCAATTTTTTTCTTTTGCATCATAAAATACCGTTGCTTTTGTTATATAGCAAAAGAATGAGGATGGTCATGAGTAGCCCATAAATTTATTTAGCAAAGCTATGCAAGGTCTTGAACTGAACTACACCATCATGGAAAAATAAGCATTCATTCTTTTGAAGGCTGCTAAAATGTTCAATTCATATATTTTGAGTTCAAATATTATTGCCTACGTCTTATACACCATGGTGAAGGACATTTTAACTCAGACTGAAGTATCCAACAAGAGGTGCAGGTGCATCAACAAGTTACACGAGTATGACATGGATATCCAGACCACCAAGCTAGTAAGGGGATGGGTCTAACCAAGCTTATGGCTGAGTCTAATTTTGAAGCTGTTGAGGTAAACACTACTATTTTTCATATTGATGATTCTTTGAGTTAATTTAACATATATGCATGGTATAGGGATATTGTTTACTACTTGCAAAATTTGAGTTGTCCCTTTGACTTGGATAAGAATCAAAGAATAACTCTTAAGCTTGTGTCCTAAAAATACCTCTTGATTGAGAATAGACTAGCACAAAATAATCCAAATGGGGTTCTCTTAAGATGTGTGCTGGAAGAGCAAACTACTGTCTTGATTGAAGACTTCCATATTGGAGTATGTGGTGGTCATTTTGCACCTAAAGTCATAGCTCATAAAATTCTGAGAGTTGGTTATAGGTGGCTATCATTGTTTAATAATGTTGCTCAGACAGTCATAAGGTGTGAAAAATTGGGATGTTTAAAGTTTTAGGTTCTCTCCCTTTACATTTTGTGATGATTGAAGGCCCATTCAGACAATGAGGAATGGATTTCATTAGATAAATCATTGATTCGTCAAACATTGGACATAGATGAATACTAGTTGAAACTGATTACTTCGTAAAATGGGTTGAAGCAATCCTTACAAAGAGAGTAACATACCAGGTAGCTATGGACTTTTTGTTAAATTAGATTATTTGTAGATTTGGTGTGCTTCTCAAGATAATTGTTGATAATGTCATGAGATTCAAAGCCAAAACTTTGGTGGCATTGTGCAAATACTATAAGATTGAATTGACCTATGCTTCCAACTAAAATCCTCAAGGGAATGGGTTAGCATAACCAAGTAACAAGAACTTGCTCAAGATCATCAGATGAACATTAGAAACCAA
Organism: Torreya grandis; assembly: GCA_037957365.1. Taxonomy (NCBI): domain Eukaryota; kingdom Viridiplantae; phylum Streptophyta; class Pinopsida; order Cupressales; family Taxaceae; genus Torreya; species Torreya grandis. Next base: position 5,036,434 of record JARHVA010000206.1, read on the forward strand.
TACAAAGTAGGGTGAACAACTGAAATTTGCTTTGTGGGTTGATAGGATCCTGCCTGAGAGAGCTACGAGCAAAAACCCTTTTGAGCTTGTTTATGGAACTCAACCAGTTCTGAATATAACTTTATAGTTGCCCACTTATCATCTCACGGAACAACTAGAGGATGATGAGCAAATCAACCATTATGAGAGCAAGGTGAACTAGATTATTGAGTTTGATGAAATTTGAAGACAATCTCATGAAAGACACCTCAAGTTCAAAGAGAAGTTAAAGAGAATATTTGATAGGAAAGTCGCTCCATAAACCTTCCAAGTAGGTGATCTAGTTCTACTTTGGGACAATAGACATGAGGATAAAGGTAAACATGGCAAGTTTGATGTCTTGTGTATGGGTCCTTATTCCATTGACTACTAGATTGGGGAACATACTTTCTTCTTGAGAGATCTGGATGGTGAAATATTGGAGCTGTCAGTCAATGGTAGACATCTGAAACACTTCTTTGATTAAGTCCATAACATGTTTAACATATTGTATAGTGTTTTATTACTTTGCCTTTTGTTGTTTAATTTTTCCTCTACTTCGGTCTTTGTTTGTATAGTTTCCCTTTGTGTTCTATTGTGTCTTTGTTTCTAGATCTTCCTGATCTATTTTTTTGAGTCTACCATGTTTTGTTGACCCTTCATGAGCATTTGATAAAAATTGTTAAGTCTTGACTCTGTAGGCCAATGGATTGGCACCTGGTCTTGTGTTCTATGGTTCTTTGCACACCTGCAGGGGGTATGCATCCCTAAGAGAGAGCTAGTGTTAGTGTCCAAAATTGCACTATAACAATTGGGCCCTTGCCAAGTGTAAATGACTATGTCCTTAACTCAAATTTCATTTCCAAGTGTTCCACTGGAAGGTCAAGTTCATTTAAAATTATCTAAGTCCTAATTTGGTCTTTGCTTGATGAATGTGTCTTTTCATTAGAATTTTTGCGCTTTTTGCACGAACACAATGTCCGACATAAATAGGTCTTTGTGCCTTTTATCTCGAACAAAAATTTTGAAGACTTATTTTCATCAATTTTTTTTTTGCTACAAAAAGTCTGAAGGAATTCAATGTCTTATTTTGCATCATGCTAAGTGTTTCACAAAATATCTGAAGGGTCATTTGTTTCAGAGTTTTTGTCCATGGCAAAAAGTTTGAAGGGCACTTGCTCTTCAGGCATTTTGCTCGCATAAAAATCCTGACAAAAATCCTTTGCTTTGGAAAGGGTGCAAAGTCTTATTTGTTTCAAATTTTTTGTCTGCGATAAAAAGTCCAAAGGACACTTACCATTCAGGCATTTTGCTCGCACAAAAAGCCTGAAATAATTGTAAGGACTTATTTAGTTCGGCCAAAGTATTTACAAAAAGTTTGAAGGGTCATTTTTCCTTTGCAAAATTTTTGAAGAGTCATTTCCTTCGGGCATTTTGCCCTTGCAAAATTTCCAAAGGACACTTGCAGAAGGGTTATTTTTCCTTTGCAAAATTTTTGAAGGGTCATTTCCTTCGGGTATTTTTCCCTTGCAAAATTTCTGAAGGACACTTGTAGAAGGGTCATTTTGCCCTTGCAATTTTTTTGAAGGAGCATTTCCTTCAAGAATTTTTTCCTTGCTAAATTCTCGATCACTTATAAAAAGTCTGAAGGATAAGTTTGGAGGGCGAAGGACACTTTCAATAAGTCCGAAGGGAACTTTCAAGAGATTTAAAGGGCCATTCCAAAAGGCTGAAGGGCAATTTTGTAGGGAAAATGCCCTTGAAAAAACTTTTGAAGGGTATGTTCAAAGCGCTGGAAAGGTACTTTTAGAAAAGTTGCTGTGGAGGAGAAGTTCCATTTCCTTCGAACACTTTCCCTGTGCAAAAAGTCTAAAAGAATTTCATTTCTTTGGGAAAAGTACCAAGTTCAATTTTTACAGTGAAATTATTTCAGACAAAATGTCCAAAACAATTATCTCAACAAAGACAAAGTAAGCTAAGTCTCAATTCTTTCGACAAGAGTGCAAAGGTCCAATTCCTTTGGAGAAAGTGCAGAAGACCAATTCCTTTGGGGAAATTATTTCGGATAAAATATTATAAATAATTGTTCTGATGAAGGTGAAAATCCAAAGGCCAAATTATTTTGGGCATCTTGCCCATGCAAAAATTCTGAAATAATTGTAATTCTTCAAGAAAATTGTTAAGTCAAAATCCTTTAGGGAAATTGTCTCAAAGATTTTGTCTAAAATAATTGTCCTGACAGAATGCTCGAAAGAATTATTACAAGATAATTGTCTCGAATAAAAGCCCAAAATAGAAGTGCGGAGGATATAATAGGAATTCCAAAGAAAAGAGTTCACTAATCAAATTACCACAAAATAAAGTCTCCAAATAAATATCTGAATTACAGATATGACGGTCTCATGGACATCTTTTGATAGGCACGTGGACATCAACTTTAAGCTGCGACAAGTAGCTATTGGGATTCAAATTTATAGGATGGTTGTGTGAGCATCAATTTTAGACCCTATGAAGTAGCTATTTTAAAATGGAGGTAGATCTAATGGCACATGTTTGCACGGAGCAAGATGATCTAATGGTGCGTAATCAACGCTGAATAGTCAAAGGAATACAAGAAACCCATAGAGCTGCCAAGTGGCATATCCTTAGGGCCAAGAATAGGGAATATCAAATGATGCCCCACCCCTTGGATCATGATCCAATAGAGTGCGTTTTCTAGTACCAGTGAGATCTAACGGTGCATAGATAATGTTGAAAAGTTAAGGATGTTGTGAGCAAATGTAAAAATGACAAGTGGCATAACTACGTGCCATAAGTTAGAATTTGGGCATGTCATGTAATATCTATGACTTGCATTTGCTCGGGCAAGGATAATCTAATGTGTAAGTCGAGGTGGAATTTTCAAAGGGCTCAAATTGCATAATGAAGTGACAAGTGTCTAGACTAGAGTTGATTAATCGACTTAGTCATTCTTAGAGCCCATGGATGCCCAGTTGGATCTATTGTGGTGTGCTAAATATCAGTATGTGGCAAACTTTGGTCTAAAATATAAACTTGATGGCTCTTTCTTGGTCAGGTAATGAGTCGAAGCACATAATAAGGTCCATGAGCCATTCCAGAGCAAATATTTCCAATCATGATCATGAACATTTTCTATTTCATGTCACAACTGGATCATTCTCGAGCCATTATTACAACAATAGGTTATACCATGGAGTGTGCAAAAAGAAAGGTAGTTGTCCAGGAGGTTCCAACTGTGTAGGTAACCATTCACCAACATCTCCAAGCAGTTGCACATAGTGACAAAGTTTATTCGACCTCTACCATGAAATTCATCTCTCAGGCACGTGTAAAGGGTCATCTTTGAGCGGTTCAACATGAGGACAAAGTATGTTTAGCTCCTCAAATGTTTTTATACCCTCCAGCTGTGCAAGTAAGCAGTCAAGAGCATCTCCAAGTGGTTGCGAGTCCTCATCTTTCCTTGTAGGGGTAGTTGTAACAATGATTTATTGTAAATGGATGAAAATCTCAGGTGTAGCAAAAAATATTTGTTGACTAGTAGTATCTTGATGGGACTGAAAAAGTTTGTTATGCAATTTTTGCAAATTGCATCCCATAATCCTAGATTTGGGAAGGATTGAAAATGTATAAATAGGGGTTTTATCCTCTATTCTAAGGTTGTTGCAGGGTAAATTTTAAGAGCCCATATCCTAAACCCCTTTAGATTTGTTTAGGAAAATTTGATTCATAGTATTGGCGAATCGACTGGTACAAAGTTTTCTCCAGTTCATCCAATTGTATTTTTATGTTAATAGATTCAATCCATGTAAATTTTTTCCAGGAGGTAAATGTTTTTAGGTTTATTTCTATGTAATGGTCTTATCAAGCCATTCCACCACATAACAGGATTTGACTTAGGTGAGATATTTACCGCAACTCGAAGGGGGTTGAGATGTTCGGTCATGACGAATGGCATAGTCATTTGGCCTTGATAGATAGCGTTCAACGTTATCAGACAATATCATCATTTGACCTTCCTATACGATAGAGCCATTTGACCTTGTTGAATGATAGTTCCATTCGACTGTACCAGGCAGAAACATTATTTGGCCCTACAAAATGATAGAGCTGTTTGACCCTACCAAGTGGTAGTGACATTCAATTGTATAGAATGGTAGAACCATTCAAACCTATCAGATGGAAACACTTTACAACCCTGCTAGATGATAGAGCCATTCGACCTTGCCATGAGTAGATCTATTTGGCCTTACCATAGGAAGATCTATTTGAGCTTACCGTAGGCAGATCCATTTGACACTACCATAGGTAGATCCATTCGGCTCTACTACCTGTTGAGCCACTTGGGTTTTCTAACAGTAGAGGCATTCGGTTCTATCGAATGGTCATGCTGAACGATTGTGCCATCTCCTATGTTGGATGTTTCTCCCTGGTACCTATGTCTGAACTGGAAAGGTTGCAAGTGCGGTCAGTCTACTGCCAGGTTTATGCCCTCTGTGCTTTAGAATCCATCTGGAGCATTTGGACTCACCAAAAAAATGGTCAAAAATATTGTAATTGAACAATGATTAGTCATTGAAAATATAAAAACTTTACTGACATAAATATTAAACCGTTATATGGGTTCATTTTTTATGTTACTAAGGGTTTCATATTTTTTTATTATGGATCATTTTTTTGACTAGTTCATATGATTTCGTATGCATTCTGAAGCTTTCCAATGGATCCATGACATGGTTGTCAAAGCTAGCTTCACCAATTCCTTCAATAGGTGAGATACATTTAATTGTTGTCTTTCAAGGTTTCAAATTTTGGTTTCCTTATTATTTTTTTGATTTGGTAGCGTCATTTGGCATTGTCATTCAACACTATCATTCGACATTGTTGTTTAGCCCTGTCATTTGACATTATCATTCATCGATATTGTTCAACGTTGCCATTCGATCGATCAAGCTTTGGAAGTGTTTTGTTGTTTGATATTAGAATCAAGGGGTATATATATATATATATATATATATATATATATATATATATATATATATATATATATATATATATATATATATATATGTGGTGAATTAAACTATTTTCGAAGACATTGTCGTAAAGGGTTGGTGAGCTGACCCCCAAAATAATATATATCCTTAAAATTCTGGTGATTTGGTCCCATATATTGACTCTAAAAAATCACCAAAACCAAAATCCAAAAATTAGAATATTTGTCCCTAAAATTTTCTTTGGGATGTTGTTGACTGTTGGATATTGTAGGTCATTATTTTAGGCATCCATTTTATCGAAGTCTAGGTTCTGTAGAAATAATTTTGGGATCAATTATTGTGTGTAGTTCTTGTCTCTCTTACTAAAGTGGTTGCATATGTACAACCATTAGCAAGCTTTGAGAGCATATTTATGTCTCCCTTGTCAAAAGAGCAATCTCACCATGCTTGTCTTCATGGCAACATTTTGAAGTGTTGATGTTTTTAATATTTATTTTCAAGTCAGTGGAAGATATTTGTGGATCTTTATTGTATCCTATTAATGAAATGTAATAATGTTTTACAAGTTTTGCTGATTGGATATTTGGGTTTATGTTCATTATTGGTTGTCCTTTTGAGCATGTACCTAAGTTATAAATCACTTTCTACAATTATATTTGGAAATGTGTTGTTGAATACCTTTAAGGTTACCTTGGGTTCTTAAATTTAGTAAGAGAGAGTATTTGAAATTCTAGCTTCAGTGTATGTTCTAGTCTCTTAGGAATCATTTGTTTACTATTATCTTGCATTTGAAGTTTTTTCTACATTTTTACTAAGGAATATTATCATGAAATACTGCTAGATACCCTACTATTTGAAAACCACCAACATGCCACCCTTCATTTTATAATTATCTAACTTGTCCTACCCTATCCTACCCTATAAATAACACACCTTGTTGCATACTATAAGTATTACTTGCCTTAAAAATGCATAAAATTTTGCATATTTGAAATATGTTTTCAGTTTGTGCTTTAAATTCTAGTGCTACAATGTTCTATTTGGCCCCTATTGTTGAATATTTTATATAATGAAGATTGCAGTCATCCACTCATATGTCATTAGTAGATTGTGTATGACATAAAACAGTTGTGTATTTTGTGTGACAACCCTTCACGGGTGAAGTGTGCAAACTTGATTAAGCTCTGGTCATATTTGTCCCTTGTGTCAAGAATCCCCATGGATATTGAATTGCAAAATCCTTCCATGTGAGCAAGCTACCCCATAGGTTCTCTCACCTTGGTTCAGGCAGAGCTAAAAGTAGCAGGGAGTTAACCATACCTTTTGTCAGTGCTTCTCAGTCATTTTGTTAGTCTGGTCCATTTTTGATGTCTAACCCTTCCTTGGATATAACAACATATTATCGAGTTTCTCATCATTGTTTGCCATTTTCTTCAAGTGTGCAAGGCTAGATTAGAGAGGTGTATAACTGGTAACCACTAGATAAAATAGCATAAAAATGACACTTACATTCAAATTCAGGGCATGAAACTTAGGACAAATCTATAAAGGGATATTGGGTCCTCAAAAATGTATTCAATTTACAAATAGCCTTCGTACATTTTTATACACAAAGATTTTTACATGTTTTTAGGGCTATAAGGAATGAGGCCAAATGAGACCTTTTGGTGCAAAATGAGGCCTTGGAGAGAGTTTGATGACTCAAAATGAATTGTTACAGGTTTGATATGATGTGAATAAGCCATGGAGATAGACTTCCTTGATGAGGACAAACTCAAGATTTGACACTTGTAAGCAAGATTGGCTTAGTGAGACAAAAAGGTTTCAAGACACCTAAGGAGTTACTTGATGATTACCACTGAGATGTCAATTTGAGGAGATCCAAATAAATTGAAAGATGTTAAGAGTAGAGTTATAATGTAACTCAATGATTTAATGATAAATGAGGCCACTTGTACACCACAAGCCAAGGGAAAGGGGTAGTTTTGAAGAGCAAGGCAAAGTGTCAAGCAAGGTTTGAGACTTCCATGCCACTTGGAGCAAAAAAGTATCTTCAGGAGATCAACACTTGTCCTTGAGGACCTAATGAGATAGTTTCAAAACTCTCTTCTTTCTTGTAACTCATGAGACACTTTTCATCTCTCTCTCCTATGCTCCTCTCTCCTCTCACATTTCTCTATATATTCAACCTTGATAAGCTATGTTTGTATCCTCCACCTGGGTATGGTGAAGCCCTGCCCATTTTCAAGCATTTGATCAATGAGAAACTTCAGATGTTACCTCTTCCTTTGATTGGTTCAATGTGTGTGCTTGATTGTTTGATCTTATCAAGTGATTAGCTTTGCTTCCTTGGTATGTTGTCCTTGTCTAACATTCATGTTCAATTTAAAATCATTTTTACAAGTCTTGTGAAGTGTTTAAGTGAGGTGTAAAGGTTGAGTAAGTTGTATTTTCATTGATATCATTTCATGACCTCTTGACTAATCCTCCTAGCCCAAGCATTATTCAAAACCTTCATGAGAAATGTTGATATAGAGAGGCAAATTTAGAGTAGTGTTTGTTGTAGATTGGTCTCATGGTTGAAGTGCATTTATAGCTAGTTAGTAGTGGTCAAATATATTTGGTGCATCACCTCTATTAGAGTAGGTTTCTCTCTTTTCCTATCAATATGGTAGAGTATTTTTTGAGCCTAAGTGATTCATCAAGGGGAGCTATCCCTTTAACCTAGAGATTCAATCCAAGTTTAGGCTACCCAAAACCTAGGAATGTTTCCATGTTATTCCAAATTTGGAAGGATTGAAATACCTTCCAAAGGGTGTAAATTTGGTTGATAACAAGTGTTATAATGAAATATATCACAAGGAGATATGACGCTTCCATCAATGTGATTATCATCTTCTAGAGATTCTCCTATGTGTATCTTGGAAAGGTGAACATGAGAAATTGAATCTAAACATGTGATGTGATGATCTTATATGTCCTTTCGTGATCTTAGGAGCAAATGTCTAAACACCATAATACATTTATTATGAAAAATTTGAATATCAACATGACGTTTACCTTGCTTATGTCTATAAATATCTTTAGGATCTGATATTAGGATGCATAGACATATTTTTAACTTATCTTCTTGACCTTTGACTACAATTGTCAAAACATGATGATTTAAACACAATCATTTACACAAATACAAATCATTATATATGGAGAATATCATGCAAGTGTTGAATTATATATTAGAAACTGAATCAATACCAATATAAGAAGTGAAAATTGTTGCTCCCCTATCTAGCATACCATGGAACTTGTATAAAAGACAACCATTTACCAACTTATCACCAACACCATGTTAAACTTTATGACACATTTATTTGTGAATATGACTATTGTTTGGGAATTACACTCTCTATCCAAACATCAAATCTGAAACCAACCAAGATGGCATATGTATGAATTTGCTTACCTTGTAATTAAGTTGCTCCATTGTCACTTACCTTGAGAGCACTATTAGATGTGAGGTGGCATGCCTTTGTACCTCACATTTGACTTATGAGTCTTAGGGTATTTTCATTATTATTATTATTCTGTAATCCATGATACTTTCTCTTCACAAGTAGATAAATTGAATGCTTATTTTGGTTCCTCCAAAAGGCACACACACTTATTTATGGACCAATTAGAAATATGATTTATAGTTAGTCTTACTAACACATGCTACTTGGTATTTTGGGATAAAGATGGAGTAGAGGATCAATGAACCGAGCTTGAAAAATAACAATTGATTGTTTAGGAATACCTTTCTATGGTTCTTATACATGAACCATACCTTGTTGATACTAAATGTTTTTTTATTGTAGCTTACTGATTTATGGCTTGTCATTGAGATATTTGATCTTTGTGCTTCTACCACTGAATCCTACTATCATTCATAGTATTTTCCTTATGCTCATATGAGGTCAATTTTGATTTTTTTCTTATCCATTTGTATGGGATAATTAAATTATCAATAATTATAACATTGAAATCATAAATTATATTTTTTATAGATCTCAAAATATCACATAGATTTCATACCATTATCCAAAATGCATTTTGAGCCAAAGGATCCGTTAGCCAAAATTTGGCTACCATTAATGAGTATAATTCAAAACTTTGATATAATTGATCTTAACTTTGTTGATAGCCATTATGGTCTTGTATTAGTCATTAATGATATAGGATGATGGGTAGTGTGTCTTTCTTGACAGCTTACAAGGTCGTTTAGGATGGTCTAGTTGGTATCTGAGTTAAGTCACTTTGTCTTATCATGAAATGGTCATTGTTTGTATTGCCTTCAAGTGTTTAACATTGTCTAGATAAGTTTGACAAAATTAATGTTAAGAGTGAAATCAAGTCAATGAAGAATCATGCTTTAGGAGGCAAGGTGGTGACCTTTCAAATAAGAACAATAATCTAAATCTAATCAAACTGGTCAAGGAACAAAGCTAGTGAGTTGATTACATTGTATTTTCAAGTAATTTGGAGAGATTAAGGTAGTTTTGGTAAGATTAAGGTATTTCATTACTTTAGTCTCATTGTGCATTCCAATGTTGAGATGATACTTATATAAAAGAGTAAATATAAAGGTTTTGTCCTTGGATAGGGGTATTTTTTAAGTCATCTAATTCCTTGGTAATGACATCATGCTTATATGTGTTAGTACATTTTCCTCAAGTATCTTGGCAATTGCTTTCTAACATTGGAATCTATTTATAACTGCCCATTTATCATTTATAATGGCCAAAAGAGGAGTTATTGAAAGAGTTGCAAGAAAAAAAAGTTTTGAAGCATTTTGGTACTATCTTTCATGTTTTTACAATTCAGGGGAAGCTTAAAAGTCACCTGGTTCACCATCTCCAATAGTTCTAAAGGGTAGAATATGCAGAATCTTGAAAAATGTATGTTTTTGGAGGTCTTTTGCAGAGGGTTTATATTTATGGACAACATAAAAAGTTTTCCAAGGGTCTTCTTAGACCCAAATCCATACAAAAAGTGGAGCTACAAAGTCAAACAAATTAGAAAACCCATTATTTTCTCCATCAAGCTTTTGTCCAGCCTTAAAAGGCCAACCAGTTTGTGGATAGTACTTTGAGGAGAGAGAAATTTCGATCCAAATATATTATCCACATGAGGGTACCTTAATTCCCTTCTAATTTGTGGCATTCTTTCTCTGGTTAGGCTTCTTAACTTTATGAACAATTGTTAAGAAGTTAAGGTGCAACAAAAATATTCAAAACCCCACCAGGGTTGGCTTTCTCAAATGCAGGGTTCTAAAGTTGAATGAATGCATGGGTATGATTGTGGAAGGTATCTTGAACACTCTTATACACATAAAATATAATTTCCTCTCAAGTTTTCTCATGTCCATGTTTGGAGTAGTATCCAATAGCCTTGATTTGTTAGTTTGAGCATGATAGTCATGTTTACAAAGAAATTTGAGATGTCTTGTTGCATATAATGAATTAAATGAGGTGTTTAGAAATGGATTAAAATTAACCAAGACCCATCATATCTCTTTCGGTATCATTGAATCAAAATACTTTAAGGAGAATAGATAACCATGCATGTATGGTTGAGCCAACTGGTACTTGCAACCATGGTGGACAACACTGATCAAAGGTGAATGTAGAATTCATTGTTCATGATCACCAAGGAGAGAAAAATATTAAAATAATATTGAAAACCATTATAAAGAAGGAATTCAAGGTGACAAGACTTAGAATTCAAGATTTTTAATGCTTTCTTTAAGCCAAAAAAAAGAAGGTTTTGTTAACCTACGGTCTATAGATCTATAGGTCAATGTTGACACCAAATGGATGCAGTATAAAGTGTACATGGATATTGTAAACATAATACAATGTACTATTTCCCTATTCAAATCTCTAAATAACTTGAAACATGATTGCTTTGACCATTAACCCACTTTGCAACTCAAGTGGACTGGGTAGGCTAAATTCAACTATGTAAGCCTAGAGGAGAACTGTGAGTGTTCCAAGTGAGTGCTCTAGGTGATTTGGAACCAATGGAGTGATGGAGAGGATATAAAAAATTATTCCATAATTATTTAATAGTTCATCATTAGTCATTTGGGATTAAAAGGATAAAATAAGAAGAAAAGAAGGTTTTAGGCCAAATGATTGCTTATAGGCTTGTCAACAGGGAGTAGGAGCAAAACAATATGTGTGATTATTGTTTGAGGAGACAATATGTTGAAAGGGGTAAAAATGAGATGAGATTGAAATTTTAATCCATTTAAATCACTTCATGAAGGCTAAACCAACTCAAAGAACTTAATTTGGTGATCTACAACAAAATAAGCCTAATAACCACCTATAACCTATTTGTAAATAGTTCGATCAAATGCCATATGGTGATTTGGAATGAAGTATTGTAAGGTATTTAGAGAGGTTTAAAAACATAAGTGATCTCTTTGATATTGGTTATAATCACTAAAGTACTAAATAATTCCACAAAGAGAAGATACACTCTCATACTTGTAGTCATGAAGCTCAAATATAGACATAGAGGCCTGCCCATTTAAAAATGTACCCTATAATTTGGATATGAGATGTAAATATGTTTTGAGTTGTGAAATGACATGAGAGATAGAATGGTGAAAAGGTTTGATCCCATGTATTTAATATAAATTGTATAAGAGAGATATTCTCAAAGCCTTGTAAGGTAGTAGGCCTAATTGAAGACCTACATGCCTGAGTCTAAAGAATGAAGAAACTTTGTAGGTTTTGAATTATTTTTAAAAATTAGGGATTGAATAAGGTGAAAAATACCCTTATGATAGATCCGATATAGGTTTTAACTCCTTTTTGGATGAATAAATGGCACAATAAGACTGTTAGGGTCACTAGCACTAAACTACCCTTAAACCCTAACCATGAGCTTATGAAGGTTGCAGTGAGTCTGAAGAGTAATATAGAGTAAAGGACCATTTGCATACTTAATTTGAGGTTTAATATATCCAAATGAGGGGTTTATAACCAAAACAAAACACTTTTACCTCTTATTATGCAAAATCACCTTTCTTGAGCTCTCAAACATGCCTACACAGTCAAAAAAGGTCATATTCTTTTACTCAAAAATCAATGGTCAACATGCATGGGATCCAATGGAGTTCAAGGATGTTTAAGAGGTCTATGGAATTTAACTCAGTGGCATTTGTTCTCAGGTTAATGGGAATATCTATATGAATGATTGTTAATTAAGAACCTAAACACCCTTAAACCCTACTAAAACCCCTAGAGAGACCCAATAGAGAAGATTAGTCTTATGAATGCCTCTAATGGATTGGTATAACCTAGAAACTCCTTAGATGGTCTCTACACACCCTTGGGCATTTTATGGAGTCACTATTTGTCACATGTGCGTTGGAAAGGGTATAAAAATATGCCTAAAACTCTAGTTACAAACCTATTTTTAGGGTTTTGACTGTGTGAAAGTACCTATTGGCCAGTTGGGAATATTTTTTGAGCATGGGAAAAGGTTTGAGGGTTCCACATAAGATACTCCAAGAGTTTTCATGATGCTAAACCAATGTTCTAGGTAGAAAACAAGCCTAAGTCAAAATTGATTTCTTATTTGCATAAGAGAAGAAAAAATTGTAGATCTATTGAAGACCATGAAGGGCTTGATGGTCTTTATAACATCACCAAGAATACTCATTGAAACTCTTTTAAGTCTTCTCAGGTCATAAAACAAGTTGAATCAAATGAGAACATGCAAAATTGAATATGTTTCCTTGGTATGCCATTAAATACTTTTGAAGGAGAGATGTGGGGAAGTTAAAGGGTTTCAAGACACCTAAAGATAGTTTGAGATACCCCTGCAAAATTTGTTGGAAGATTCCTAGGTATAAGCTAGGTGTTAAGATGATTAAGGAGAGTTGAATCTAAAAGAGAACATGAGCTACATATCAAAGGAGTTTCAAGGCATGATGAGACATGAAGAGGTTTAATGATGCAAGAAGAAGATCATGTATCAAGATCTAACTTGTAACTGCCCTTCAAGAAGTAGAATTGTAACTCTTTGTCCAAGAACTCCTATGCCAACTTGAAGATCATCATCAAATCCAAGCATACACATGTTGATAAGAGGCTTCATAAATACCTACTTTCAAACTTTCTTGATTGTAACTTGTTTCCTCATGAGATGACACTTGTCATATGCAACTTCTACACCTCTCCTCTCTATCCTTCTCACATTATTCTATATATATGCTTGATTTTGGCATTAAATGGATCCTTCCACTAGGAGTATGGTGTATCCCTATTCTTTTGTATGCTTATTGATCAATAAATGACTATTTTACCTCCTTCTATGGTTTTTTTTAGTGTGAAGCAATGAATGGTTGATCTAGGGAAGTGTAGACTTAGCTCACCTTGTCTTGTTGTCCTATTATTCTTGCCTTCTTGTAGTTTGTTTCTGTATTACAGGTTGTGAAGAGTGTCATTAGGAGTTTTAAGTGGATTAGAAGTGGCAAGCATATTCTATTCTATTCTCACATTGCTGCACCTCTTTGTAAATCATTCATGTGATAGGTTCTTTTAGGAAAAATGTATGCTTATGATAGTCCTATAGGTCTTAATCCACATGCAAATCAGTGGTAGTGGTCTTAACATTTGATGCATCACCTCCCTTGCATTTTATAGTTTTATCTTACCTTTTTAGTTCTTAAGTGATGCATCAAGGTAGATAGCCATATCTGTTAGTTTAATCCATTCTTTAGGTCACCCACAACCTATGATTGTTCCCATGTAATCACTTAAGTGAGGAGGCTTGAACAACCTCTTTAAGGGTGCAAATTTTGATGATAACTTGATCTATATTCATTATTTTACCCTTATTATAATGATGGCAAAATTGAAATAGATATGTGCTATCATTCCCATATCTTGAAATGAAATTATAAGAGTGATTACCCTCTTTCGCTGAAGTAAGAACTTTTGTGAAATTTAGTCTTATATAGTAGTGGTTCACTCTTTAGAATATTTTTGGGTAGCTCATGGATTAGCACATCTATTTCCATCTTAAGATCTTTGCATTTATTTAGTGATGCCTTTTCCTCTTTGACTTTATTGACATAAATTCAATTATTAGATGTTAATAAAACATCTTCTCTTATCAATTAATCTTTACTTTGCATGTTAGATCCCTCATGTTCTTGCTCACTGATGTCTTGTGCATATGTATTTGATTGTTCTTCTTGCAACTTGATTTCTTCCTTAGCAATATTTTGAGGTTTTGATTTTCCCTAATTCTTCTTTAACCTTCTACTTCTATTTTCTTCGTATATCTCCAAGAATTATTCAAAGGTATTATAAGATTTATAGATATTAGACTTTTTATTATATATATCAAAAGAAAGAAGTTTTCATTCATCCCTATCACATTGCTATTTTAACCATGCCTCCTGAATAAGATCTTTATTTTATGCTCTTCTAAATGAAGTTAAAGCTTTGAAGCTAATAGAATATTGCTCTAATGGATGATCCTTAAAACTTGGGTTTTTGATGTGTGCTACTTCTCTTTGTAGGAATGTTCCTCAGAAAGTTTTGGAAGGGGGGTTGACTAAGATCCTCTCATTAGATAAAAAGCTTCCTTCCAATTGATTTGACTTATTATGATTAATACCTTACAAGGCTTGGACTAACTCTGACATGGATTATTTCACTGTCCTTTGAATTGTTCTTTCCAGATATCTTTGACCCTATTTGATTATTTCCTTAAAAACTCATCTCATTTGTAGGAAACATCTTTTCTCTATTCCCCAAGAATTTTTGTCTGATCCATAGGTTGGCAAGATCAATGCTCTACTACCATTGTAATGTCCATTTTCTATAAAAATTAGAACAATCTAGATTTTACAACAAACCCTTATATTAAAAATATTTAATTATTATTTTTATATTAAAACCCATGTTGATGAAATTAAAGAATTCTAGAAATTTCTCATTTTTACAACAAATTCTAATTTTTGCAACAAACCCTTAACTCTGAAAACGTAAAACTATGTTTTTATGTTAAACAACTAAAAAATAGTAATTTTATGGGAATAATGACAAAGTTTAGTTACAACAAAATGTTGAAATTATTTATGACATAACTAAATATGAAAGTGGAGAATTTAACCCAAAAACAACTCCTAATGGTGACATCAACCCACATAATGATGATGCCATCCCTAGATAATGATGATAGCCCTAAAAATACTTTTATGTGTGATGCTATCTCTAATATCGATGCCCTAGTGTAAATTTGAAACTTCTAAGCTACTTTAATTATTTTATTTAGTTGATTTCTTGATATAGACCAAATTTGATATGCAAATGTAGTCCCTGGATGGAACCATCACACAAAACATGATGGTTTTCATCCAAAAGTATTTTCCACGAGAGGGTTTTGTCCTCTGATGTTCGACCAAAGGGTCTTTATCCTTTGATGCTCCACAGGAGGTTTTTCATCCTCTGAGGTTGAAAGTTAAAGCAGAATGCTCAAACTCACAAATAAGTTGGGAAGGTTTATTGATAAAAGATACTCTTTAAAGGAACTCAATACCTTTGTTATAATTGTACTTTCACAATTTACCGAGGCAACACCCATAAAATAATGTTCCACTTTTATTTTCTTGTTGAATTTCTTTATTAAAAATATATAACCTTTTTAATAAAATAACATAAGTTGTCTTTTTATAACAAATTACTTTTGGCCAACTTAAGCTAAATTATTTATTTATTTCCCTTGCATCACCCATTTAGCCTTTGGGAAATGAAGAATAGGTTAAGGGTTTTCTAACTTATTCAAGTTGAAAAATGGGACATGACACAAGCTTTCAAATCATGAATATTCTTGGTGGAACTCCTTGTGATGATTAAGATATTGACGTAGAGGACTGAAATTAGGTGTTTCCCATCTACTTTCTTGCTGTAGAATATGGAGTCAGAGGGACTATGTGTAAATCTAAAATTTATTAAGAATATGTTGATATTTTCATATCAAACTTGAGGATCCTATTTCAAATCATATAAGTATTTTTTCAATTTGCACACAAGGCTAGAGTTCTCACTGCTTGCAAACCTGAGAGGTTGGGACATGTAAATTTCTTCTTGTAAGTCTCCATGCAATAAAACACTTTTGACATCCATTTGATGGAATTTAGTTGTGTGTAGGGGTTCATTATAATAATTTTATTTTCCTTGTGTATCTCTTATTGTATGCTTTACTACCACATTCTCTAGATTTAATTGGTCCAAATCTTCCTCAAGTTCCTTTGCACCATCCATCTTGTAGATTGCCTTCAAACTATCCATTGTTTGTCCTACACATACTCTGATTTGACATATCCTTCTACATATTCGAATCTCTAAGACAAATCATTGGAATAAATCCTTCATGCCATACTCATCTTCCCCATATAATACTTTTACTACTCATTTATTTCTCCCTAAATCCCAATGATTTCAATTTGGCTCATAATGTAGAGTTATTGCACCCTTAGAGGACAATAATTCTTGTTTGAACTTACCCATTTATAATTGTTTGAGACTCTTTAGGGTTTATAATAACCAAACAAAATTATTTTGGCCAATTTTTTTTTTCCATATCTCATCCATATATGCATCCTTTTGGCATCTTTTTAGAGCTTCTTCACACTCCTATCAATTGCTATCAAATTTAAAATTACTTGATAATTTATTGTGCCTACAATGTTTTGGTTCATATTGTGATTATTTTGGCCACTATGATCCTGTTGTTGATCCACATACACCCTTTTTTCTATTTTTGACACCCTTGAGGTTATCCTTCATAACCAAAACCATCTATTTCCCATTAGTGCTATCTCTCCCTCTCGCACGGTCATTCTATATGTTAGATAGGAGGGTCTTATTGAGGAACCACTAGTCACTTGCTTCATATCATAGCTCTTTCATCCTTCCTCTTCTTATCCAGGGATAATTGAAATCATGTTGGTAGGTTCTCTACAAATTTCACTAGAGCTAGTTATGAGGGCACATTGATTACAAAGTGAAAGTTACTATTTTTTATATACTGGCAAGGTAATTATTGATATGTTTTACTGTATTTCCATTACAAATTACATTCCATTTTAGCATATTAGTTTTGGTCATCATTTCAAGATCTCTGCCGATCATGCTCTAAAATTTTAAGCATATTAGTTGTTTTATATTTCTAGAGTAATTAATTTATTCTCAACCTTTAGTTAATGCAAGCGAACAAACTTGATAGTTACTTTATGCATATAGTGAACCTTGTACATGTTCTCGATCATTTATTTTTTACATTTTTTAGAAACTCCTTGCATGTAATTGGATTCTTCCACCTAAATTATGGCATGCCTAGTGGGATGTAAAATATTCCATCCTTTATCACTATTATTCTAACAATCTTAGGATTTTTAACCTATGTTTTTGTTCAGACCAATTATTTTTGTTAAGAGTTAGTACTCACATTTATGGTGAGTGGTTATTAGTTATGTGAGTGGTTATGAGATTAGTTAGTGCCTCAATAGGCTTATATACATGTAACTCTCCATCTTGAATAAAGTAATATGATGGATTAAGATAATTCAATAATTTTAGTCTCACATATTGGAGATTTTATCCAACATGTGGCATCAAAGCAAGTTTTGTGAGAGGCCTCTTTGAAAAATATTTTGATTTTTAAAGGGCAAACAATGGACATGTAGTGCAAGCCATGTGCAAACCCCATTGTTCATCAATCCTTCAATGTTTCTTTATTTTTTTCAATGGTTATGCATTATAGAGCATGTGCAAACCCTGTTGTCATATATTTGCCACATTTTATAGATTCTTGTCTAGGAAATCAAGCAACAATGACAAATCAATGCAAATAATACAAGCTCATGCCTATGTAAATATTATTTTATTCATGTTTTGAGTCCATAATGTGGAGTTGAGGAGAAGAAGGAATTTCTTTCACAAATAAGACATAAGGAAATGATATGGATGGGTTAGTTTTAATATTTGAAATCAATAATTTGGATTTTCAAAGCAAAATAGTCATTAATGTTATTGAATCGAGAATATGGCCAAAATCATAAAGTTGTAGCAATGCATAATTCAATCTAATTCCATCCAAATGGAAGGGTGGTAGCCAAACCACTCTTAAATTCAACCTGAATAAAAATAAACTTGTGGGGGAAAGTTATACCATAGTTTCTTAGACAATCCACCATATTCAAGGGATTTATTATATCCAAGAGATGTAGAGGGTCATGGAACACACACTTCTTCCATTATTGTCAGAAATTGTGTGACAAATGTTAGTATTTATGGTGTTGCCCAAGGAGATGATCGAGGTGGAGTCCCTGGTGCAAGGTTTGATCTGTACAAGGTTTGTTGGCTTGAGTGTTGTGGTGATGTAAATATTCTTGAAAAATTTGATGATGTCGTATATGATGATGTGGATATACTTTCTATTTCACTTGGATTCATTCATCCTCTGAACTACTTTAAAGATAACATTTCCATTGGAGCATTTCATGCAATTAAGAGAGGAAGTATTTAAAAAAATAATTGACATGAATGTCAGGTTATAATAAAACAATGATAATGAGTGAGGATGAGTGTAGTGAGATTACTGGGCATAACCTTTGTTAAACCTTGTTCTTCTTCATATCCATTTCAATCTGTCTATAATCTAAACACCAAATCTCCTCTGCTTGTTCGTGCAATGGTGTTTCCTCCCTCTCATCCCTAGTGGTCTACTATACGAATCAGTTAAGATTTTTAGTTAATACATTTAAAAAATAATAATATGTTATGTATTTTTTTATGTATATAGATTATCATAGTGTGTTATTCATCATTTTATACATATTTAGGTTGTTTATTAGTTTGAAGCTTATATTAAGTCTATAAGTTTGTTCTTTTGTGATTAATACTATTGTAGTTAAGTATCTTTTAGTATCATTTTTTGTTTAAATTTTAGTTTATGTTTATAGTTTGTATTTGTTATTGTTGTTGATAGGATTATAGAGTTAGTATTACCTTAAAGTGTCAAAATTCAATAATTAAAATACTTTTTGTGTAAGTTATGCTTTATAAAATTTGTCAATTATTAAATAAGTGGTGTATTCCACATCATAATATGTAAGTCATTTAAAATAAAGGAAAACATTAAATCAATGTAAAAATGTCAAAATACAATGAGTAGTATCTTAAATGGATGCATTATCGGTTGAAATCAACATCCAAGATGCTTTATATTATGGGGGTTTTTGTTTTCACCCATGTGAACACTAAGGGGGCGATGTTAGGAGATAATCCTCACATTTATGGTGAGTGGTTATTAGCTATGTGAGTAGATATGGGATTATTTATCATATATATATATATATATAACCCTCCATATTGAATAAAATAATAAGATCAATTAAGACAATTCAAGCATCTTCTCATAATGTTTTTCTTAGTTCATCTAACCCTTTCCTAGAGCCTGTCCCATGGGTCATTGCTTCTAATGTATATGGTTGTAATTTAAATTAATATTCAAAGTGCTGAGAAGGTCTAACCAAACATTATCATCAAAATTGGATTATTTTTTTTGAATTTGAACAAAGGAAAATAGAGAATGTAGATATGGGTGTCACTAAGGAACCTAAATTGGAGGTCAAGTATGAAAATAAAAAGATAAAGTCAGTTACTAGAAAGAGGAGGAAAAGAGGAGGAGATGGGTTTGTGACTACACAAACAAATTAAATATAAATAAAGAATCTACAACCCTATCTATTCTCAATACTATCTATGATGTAGTTGTCGATCTATTCATTAAGGACTATGAGCAATATAGGAATATATTTTCAAACATACATTGGAGATTTTTTCCAACATTTTTTTTAGAAATTTGCGACTTGCATTTAGGCCATTAATTTCTCAAAAAGTAGATACTTGGCTACAAGATCCTTTATTTGGCTTTTGTTAGATCTAATTTTTGTTATGTTATATTTTTTGGTATTATATGACTTTGTAGGTGGGTTTATCTACAAACTTTTTCCATCATTGTTTCTCCATTTATTTTCCCACCCTGCAATGTCTCACCTCTCTCATTTGGGACATTATTCTTATTAGATTCATGGAAACCCACTTGAAATGAGTCAAGATTAGATGCTTGATGCCATATAAAAATAAAGGATTTCTAGAATATGACCTGAGACTATTTATCAACATCACCAATCCCATTTTCACACTAATATTATTTCCTTACAAAGTGTGCACATGTTAGATTTTTTAAACCAAAGGAGACCTCATTCTCCTTTTCAACTTCTGACCTTGCTCCTTTTGATCCAAATAAGTATGTGGGACTCAAGACTATTCCCACCTCCCATATCACTTGAGAGATAAACCTCTCAAAGAAATGTAGAAAAAATGCGTTCAATCATGGATGATTTTCATAGCCTCTAACATACTTTTGAGTGAGAGTATTTTTATAGGATTTGTCGACATTATATTTTTAATGATTTATCCAAAACCCACTCACATACAAGTGCATCTACCTAAAATTATTCCTATAAAACTCATGTTTTTATTCTTGTTATAGCCCAAATTTTCACCTTAAATAAGTCAAGTATACCTTTTCTAATTTGGGATAACAAGGAACTATCTCTGCATATAGGCAAGCTACTACAAGAGATATATATCTAGATTGAAGGACTAACTCCCTTGATCTATCTTTTAGGATCACACACTAACTAGACTAATCACTATTGAGGGTGAAAAGGGAAGAAGTAAACATAAAATCAAAATATACCAATAAAGGTGATACACCAAATATATTTACACAGACATACTTGCATTTGCACTAAGAAGGTAGACTGCTAAAATTGATCTCAACTCAAAATTCTTCTAGCATAAGTGTTTCTACATGGAGGTAGATTTCTATGCATATACAGATGTGGGTAACTAGGAGGTATTATCTTATACACTGATAATATCTTTCAAACTTCAAAATACAACTTAAAAAATATATGCACTTCATGAAACCTATTAGAAGAAGTAATACTCACACAATGCATACAAGAGCAGAATGGAAGCAAGGATAAAACATTCATCACTTGTCATCGAAATGGACTACTTGACATAATTAGGTGAGAATTGCAAAGACTAAATCAACTTCATAAATTTATTCAAAGGCAAACCAAGATGTCAAAACTAGTAGGGCTTTGCCATACCAATTATGGACTCTTTACAATGTGAAAATGGCTTCAATATATAGAACATAGGAGAGGAGAGAGAAGAAGCGATGTTGAAGAGTCACAATGCCAAGTGTCAAATCTTGAAAACCAATTAAAATTCAGGAGGGAGATTTATAAAACAAGTCATAAGGTTCTCTTAGACAAGTGTCCATCTTAAGCATGACACCTTTCTTGAAGTTGGCGTAGAGATTTTCATTATTTTACTTAAAACTACCCTCTTGATGAAGAGTTAACTATCTATATTAAAATGGAATAGAATTAATTAACAAATATACCCTAACATGAGAAGATGGAAACAAGATTTTTGAAGTCATTATACACTTCTCAACTGATGACCTTCTCTTTGACACTTGTTGTTCACTTCATTACAACTGCTCACTAGCCCTTTAGAACTAAATTCACACACTTGTCACTAGGATGACTTGTAAACACTCAAGGAAATTCATTTCAAGGATGTGAGACACATCATAAGAGCCTCTTTATCTTCTATTCCATCAGGTATATCTCAAAATAACTCCAAACAACACTTCTCATCTTCAATTTAGGTGGTCACCTTGTTTCTCGCTGTCTTGTTCAAGACTACTTGCAACAACCAACTTAGTAGGGGTATTTTCATGTATAACTGAGGTGAGAATGAGGTATGAGGAAGTGAAATACATCTCCATACACCTTCCATAATGGATTTCACCTATCAATTCCATTTTACACTTTCAAATCACCTTAAAACTTACAAAAAAACACAATATTTAACCTATCCATACAAATGACAGTATGTAACAATTGAATGGTGAGGATAATGAGAGAGTTTCAAGTTTATCTAAGTCACTTTATAGATCAATTGACCCATTCTATATGCATTATTATTCATATCTTTCTCATGGGGTTCTTAAGAGGGGTTGAGGAGGGTTTTAGGTCATTCCAGTTCTTAACAATAATTCATAAAGGTTAAACCTTGAACCCTCAAACCAATGCCATTGAGTTTGAGTTAAATACATCCCTAAAATATCCATAAGTTATTGAGACACCATTCATATTATCCGTATAGATATGAGTGAAAGAAAATGGCTCTCAAGTTCCTACTAGGCATTCTGGGTACCCCTGAGACGAATTTAGGCCAAAATGATCAATTTTGAGTTATTCTGTACAAACCACTGGGTCCAATAATTCCTACACTCTCCCATGAAGGTTATTAAAGTGATATGGAATATTATATGGTCATATGAATGACATTAGAATCCATGAGAGTTCATGCCTAGTTTTAGGCTTAATAAGCATAAACTGTGTTTTTGAGTATATGATGAAATGTGAGGGTTTTTAGTGACTTTAGGTGATTCTACACATTTATATATCCTCAATTCAACTATAAAAATCATCCTAAAATGATTTAAGGCTCTACCATTCCAGCCATTCACCATGACTTTCACTAGGTCTGCAGACTTTCTTGACTCTGATCTGAGACAAAATAGAGGACACTTCCCCTATTATTTTGGACTGAATGAGACCATGAAGATATAATAAAACTCATGAAGACATTGTGTACCAAATTTCAAGGAAATATCACACCTGAAGAGGCCTTAACACCTCAAATCCTTAAGACTAACTTTTATGATTATGACCGTGTATAGGGTTGACTGAGTATGAGGTTAGAAACTAGTTTGCTTAACCTTATCTATTTCTTGCTTCTAAAAATTAGATGAAGTGTGATATAATCACTATGAAAATTATTTATATGTTGCCATTTCATCCCACACCTTTTCCTACCAACCAAGCATACATCTTTCATTAGCCTAGGCTAGTCTGCAGTATGGACCAACTTGTAAGTGTTCATTAGAGATGTTAAGAGGTTCTTGTAGGTGATGATATGTGTTTGAATACTGTGTTTCACACCTTTGGTTTATCTTCAAGTCACCAGATCCATATTAAACCTAAATGGACTCATTTCTAATTTGATACCATGCTCTCATCTCTCACCATCAACATACTACAGGTCACCTACACTATAGTTCACTGAGTGTTTCAATCAAGATTTTGACTGTGTTGAAAACCACTCTACCATCATATTTCTCAACCAAACAATATCCTTTTTGAATTGGCATTTTAATACTAGGCCTAGGATACAATAATGAAGACACTAGGATTACACAAATGTTATAGGCCTTCACCATGAGATGCTATTGTGTATGAGAATAATCTTTTTCAAAGAAGTTGAGGTAAATATTCTCATTTTGCACTTTTCTCAACTTTGCAGCTGTAGGTGATGCTTGAAGTGGTCTTACAAACATATCATGCCATCTTATAATCTTCCATCTTTACCAAAAAGCATTCTCATTGCATTTGAAGCCTCATAGCCTCTTCAAGGCACATCATCAGGCCCCTATAATTTTGACTACCTACACATAGAACCCTTTAGGTCTCCTATGTTTGAAGATTGATGTATAGGTTTAGGTTGGCCTATGGACTCCTCTTAGCCATAGGGAATCTTATTATGAGATCACAAATTTAGTGTGATCAATGATGGTGTCATTTATCTCCCTAAGAATAAGGACAAGAATGATACCCATGAGATCAATGCACCGAGTATAGAGTATAAAAAGGGTAAGGGTAAGAAGAATTTTTAGTATACATAAAATTATTCAAATAACTGGAAGCAATAATTGATGAAAGGATAATTTTATGAGCATTATTTCACTTGTAAGTCCCATGAAGATCCAAAGGGTTATGCTCATGAAGATTCATCCCTCACAAATCCTAATTGGAAGTTGGATTTATATAAATAAACCATTTTTAACTATGCCAATGGGAAGAAGAATAAGAATAAATCCAAGATCAAGTCTAAGCATTCTTACTCTATATATTCACATTGCTCTACCTTGGGTCATTCCTCTTTGGGTTAATCTTATGATGAACGCAAACACCATGGGGGAATGCTGATTTTCACCTTTGAAATCATTGATATATTTAGCTACGATTTTTTTGTCAACACATGCTTAGGTTCCTTGACTAAATCCACTAGAATCCTTTTGGTGTTGGAACTTCGAGTAAAGCCTCAAAGGCATCAAACCCAAAAATTGAGTTTGAATTTTAGTAGAACATCCCATATTAGGTGCATTTTCAACCCTATTCTATTATAGAAGAGCTCCAATCCCTTTTTACTAGAATCTCCCTCTGGGATATTATTTGTGTAGTCTTGAGCACATGGCACTAATGTTTTGAGTTTGGTATCCCTAGTGAGGCATTGGTGCAGAGCACATCTGAGATCCTCTATACCTCACATATTCTTGAAAACACCTAAATCTTGATTTTTGATTCTTATTTACTCCACAAACTTGAGGTTTTTACCAAGAGATCTTAGTTCCCTCTCTATATCGAGACCTTTTTTGAGGCCCACCACATTAAGCAGTCCATTATTGACAAAGGATCTACCTCAAAGATCATGTCTTTACAAGTGTATCAAATACTCATAATAAACTATAGGAGGATTTATGAAGCCCACGATAAATTTATAGGTTTCAAAAATGAAAATATCATAGGGGGGATAAACATCAGGGCAATTTTGGGCCCAAGATGACTAATATCAAGTTATATGTGTTAAAATTTCATTTATCATCAACATAATAATTCGCTGACTTTGGAAAACTACCATGTAGGCTATTGTCAAGTATATTTTTGAGTAGTCTAGTTTGAGCATAAAGGCAAGATGCATGTCATGGAGGCTGATCTTGATCCTTGGGATTCAATGTTTTCCAAGATAAATCCTTCTAATGAGGTTTCGATAGTCTCCCTCTGACTACATTTCAATGAATATTTTATTGTCAAGGATGATAAGTTTAATGTTGTTGATTAAAAATATGCGCTCCTTCCTCTAACATTATTACATCATCCTCATGCACACAAAGAGAAATGTGTCACTTCACCTAGTGTCTCTCTTCGTACTTCTCTAGGCTCACTTTTGGGGGATATATTTGCTAATATCCTCTTTTATTCTGAGTAGGATGTCTTCTAGATTTGGAGTAACTCTGTTGATTATAAAAATTATTTCATCAACTAATCAACCCTTTTGCCTATTACGAAAGGTTATGTTGGAATTATACTAGTCTAATAGTAAGGTTCTAAAGGTTCAATTATGATCCTAAAGACATGAGGGTTTTTTTAAAATGTTTTAGAAAATAATAAATACGCTATTGAATATAATATATTCCATTATAATTTCAAAAATCAACTTATCAAATAATAAATTAGTTCAGATATGAATATGTAATCTATCATTTCGAATAGAGAAGGCCTATGAATAAAGCAATCTTTTGAAGAAAAAAAATCTGATTCAATAATATAATACATTCTCAAAGTATATCTTGATTTTGCTATTTTAACTTCCAAATAACTACCAATATAATAAAGAAGAAGTAGAAAAGTAAAATAAGTTAAGATAAATTAATTATAAAAGTATCTTCAATAAAGCAAGTAACCTAGCAGAACTCAACAATCAAGAGAAACAAACAAATAATAATCAACAAACTAAAAATAACAAATTAATTAAGAAAAAGTAAAGTATTAAATTTAAACTAAAAAAAAAACAATCTAGAATGTAACTAAGTCTAACAAACTAAACTAATCTAAAAAAACTAAATCCAACTCTAAACTATTAAAGAAAGAAAACTAATCTAATAAACTTAACTTAAAAGAAAAACAAGAATAAACAATAAGTTAAATGCAAAACCAAAAGTAAAATATGTTAAAGTAGAAAAGAAGTTAGATCAATTAGAGTTAAAACTAAAACTAAATTAAACTAAGTCAAAATCAAAATAAAGTATAATATAGAAAAAAATATGTGAGTCTCAACAAAGAGAGTCTTCTCAAAATAGATCAATTTTATTTGAGAAACCAACATCTCTTTTATAAAATATCTTAAAAAGATAACTTTTACAATCAATTAGATCAAAATAATATTGTTAACAATGAAGTTTTCATCATTATTTAGGTTGAATACTCAGATTCTACACATAATATTGTAAGAAGCAATCATCAAAAAATTTTAAACTCGACAAACTTTAAATAATCTATCTTAAATGATATTATAAAACTGGATATACCTGCATTGCCTAAGTAATATACTCAACCGTCAGAAAAAGTACCATTGATCTATCTACAAAAATCATGTTATCTCAAAGAAGTTACATAGAAAAGAGATAAATAATTAACTTTATAATGTATAAGTCTTCAATCCCTGTATTATTCTTTCCCTTCAAATGAATCCTTGATCTCATTTTATACTTCAAACTTGATTGAAAAAAGTTGTAACTAACCTTAGTTAGTTATTTGTTAACTTAAATAATTAACTTTTGAAAGTCAATTAATATTGACAGTTATTAATTAAAGTTTATTTAAGACTTTAAAGTCTTAAAAGATTAATTATTTGAATCATAGATTGAGTATTTCCTAATAAGTGGGGACCCCATAATCAATTAATAATAAAATAACATAATTCAATAAATAATAGGATAAATCAAAGTTAATGAAATTTATCTATATTAATTCTATAATGCATATAATCAAAAATTATTTAAGCATATTATATATATCTAAATTTAAAAGTCTATTGTACATCAAAATATTATAACCAAAGTATCAAAATGTGAAAGTACTTAAGTTAATTTAAAAGTTCTAATTAAAAATAAAAATTCATCTTTCTAATAACCAAAATTATCAAAATTAGATAAAACTTTTATTACTGATTTTTCATGCTCATTTATATACTCATTATATTCTATTTCAACTGCAAGAAACTGATCTAGCTTAGTTCTAGAATCACTTTCAAAGTCATTCATCTCTAATTTAACTTACTTCACAGCTTTAATTTCATTCAGAGTATCTCATTCATTCTGGATGTTTGAACGCTTAATTGAAGTGGTTGGATGTATGACTTGAAGTGGCTTCTTCAAACTTAACTTCCTACATTCTATAATAAGATTTTACAAACTTAACTACCTGCACCTTATAATAGGCTCTTTCAAAGGTGGTATAAGTTCATTAGAACAAGAAGTCAAGACAAGATTGACAAAATTATTGGCATGGGCTACCTCATTATCTAGTTGAGTTGGTTTATTAACATGATAGACTCTTTCTGGATTAGGTGATTGAATAGACAGTTGATTTAAATTATTCTGTAGTTGATGGGAAGAACTACTATGATATTGAGACCTGAATCGAAATCTATGACCAAAAAATATTATATTACCCTTATGGTTTGCAAGATTAAAAAGTAAATTATTCAAGACATTCTAGAATTTAAGGTTAGTGACATCAAAATGGATAGACATTCTCGCTCCTCTACTAACATACCTAGGTCCAAATCTTCTAACCCTAAAACCCCTCTAGGAAATTGCCTATTGGGTGCTTCTTGATTCATACTGTCAAAATTTTGATTTCTTCCCTAACCTTTACTATCATTATCTCTATTTAAATCTGGTTGGCCCAGCCTGACATCTTATATCCAGTTTGAACTATATTCAAAAGTTGATTATTATATGACTGAGAATCGACATAATATATCAAATATGAAACCATATAACCACTGTATTTCAATATATCAAACCTTTGACTATTTATATAATTTCCAACTATCAACAAATGATCATTCAACTGTCTACTGACTGAAACTAAAATTAAACTACTTTAACTGTGTCAACTATCATCAAAATATTCTATTTTGACTGTATTCAAATATCATCATGATATTCCATCTTGAAATCTTAATAAAATTATATTATCATAATTTTATTTTAGAATATTCTATCATATTTCTTTGAGTTCTATTTTTAATGTATGAATGTCATCTCAAGATATGTATCATTCTTAAACTGAACCAATCACTGAAATAATATTTTTTACAAAATTTTTATTTATGTCATAAGTACATATTTTTTTCAAATTACAAAAAGTCTAAAACCATCACAATAATTTCAACATAAGCCTTTCACCGAAATAAAGTTTTCAACCATACTATCATTTCCAAATCACAATTTTAAAATTGAGAAAATAACTTATCATGGCTTTTTGAAACTGTTAACCATTTTATTTATCTTCAAATATTCATGACTTTGAATAAAACTTAGAACATTACATTTTGAAATTCATACTCAGACACAATTCGAGCTCATGATATTTCCATAAAATAATTATATAGAACTCATCTTTGTACCAAACCCTAATATGAACAAAATATAATTTCAACTTATAAACTGTCATTCTCAAAAGCATCACTGTAGCATATATCAATTAACAAAAAACCAAATTAGAATATTGCATGTCTACAAAATAATCTTCATTATCCTCTCATATGTAGTTTAATATCACTATATTTCCATAAAAAAATGACTATGTAAAGCTTGAACTCACTAAACTAGCATGTGTCTATGTAATCATAACTTTCCATAAAAGTTAAATGACCAGAATATTCATTGTGTCAAACTAAATGATAAAACTGAGAACCCAAAACCAAAAATCATATTTTCACAAAAAAATCTCCATATTCATTTTTAGAATACCATGCTAAATCGACTATCATAGTATTTCATCAACCACCAAGATAAATAGATTTATATTAAAACAAAAGTTATTTTATCATTGATATCTCATGCAAATAAAATGATATGACAACCACTAAAAATCAAAGATTTTTTACTTCTTTATCAACAATAATTTTAAAAATTATGCATGCAACAGTTTTAAACAAACAGTTTAAAATATCAAAACTTATCAAACCATATAGACTCAAAACGCTGTATTTCTTCCAGGAACTAGAAACTACAACTGTTCCCTTTAAATTTATTCATTTTTTAGTCATGGTGTACCTGAATAAGCTTTACTACAACTTTTTTTTGTAAATTCTTGTCTGCAACCTTCCAAAATCTATTTGATAGATTATCACTTTCACGACAAGCTTGTAAAATGACTGACCTAAAGGAAAACGAATGCTATTTGTAACCAAAGTTTGAGTATTAACTACCTGTGCCTATGTGTATGTTTGTGATTGATTTATCAAATCGATAAAAATAATTAGCAATCTGACAACTTATTTAACAACACATTAAAAGTTAGTCATGACCGATATGCTTGCTAAAATCATAACTATTTTCTATAAATCAAATCATGCACATATCTCATTAAATGCCTTAAATCATCCTTTGATCTTGTTGAGATCTCAAAGCATCTACCATACTTCACATTTACTCTTACCAACTATACTGTCAGCTAGATTACTAAACCATCAACTTTCCATCTCAATGTTTGAACCACTAAATCCCATGTCAACGTAGCTTTATTTCAAACCAACCTTCAAAATAAAACAATTACTTTACACCACAAAACCTTCGTGTCATGAGCTTTAACATATGATTAATTCATAATAACCTTTGAAATGAATAAACCTTTCATGACACTTAGAGTTTTTGAATATCCATCACCGTAGCTTTTAAAAACACTTAGAATAAAATAGTGTTTTTAGATTAAAAATGTAGAACCCCTAAATATTTTTGATATCCTTAAAAAATAATTTAGGTTTTAAAGTTAATATCAAATTCCACTTATATAATAACTCATATAATGTCAAATTCATCAAGATAAATCCATATATATATATACTTACAATTACAATTGAATTCAAATTGACTAAAAACCATTATAAGCAGTCAATAATACCTTTTCATTTTGATAAAATCATGTTTCACATTACCATTTCAAATTAAAAACACTAAATTAATTATCGCAAACTAATCAAATTGTCAATTGAAAACTTATGACTGATCACAAACACTTTAAAAATGATAAATAACTATGCAAATTCTATCCTTTCATCCATTCATGCTTTTCAAAACCACTTTAATATAGATAAGAATTCACAAACTAATCATTATCCAAATCATTAATTGAAAATATGCATACTCAATTTACTATTAATTGACTTAGGTCCTCAACTACAGTTTTAAACTTTATGACTAGGTCATCTCTATAGCAAATAATAGTATTATTTTTTAGAAATTGAAGTGGTATAAAAATAGGTAAACACTAGCGATCTTACTAGTCAATTTTGAAAAATGAAAGTGAGTAGCAATGAAATTGTCTATTATAATAACATAATCTTGAGAGCGTGATCTAGGTAAAATATTTTCAAGCAACTATACGTGAACCTCTTAATAAATAATTTTAATAAGGGATGAGATGTTCATCTAACATAGCACAAAGAAAGAGAATGATATACCAGAGAAGTTTGGGTTAGATGCATAAATAAATACAAATGCCTCCAATTCAATATCTAAAAATAAAGTATAACTTTGACAACTAGTTATAACTCAACATATATTATTTATGCATAAAGAACATTGAGTTTATTAAGAATAATACATTTAAAATAACAAATATTTATAATTGTATTGTAGCATCTTTGCATTCTTCCTTCATAAAATAAAAATTTCATCTACTTGAAACACTTGTTGATATTTTAAAGTAAAAGTCAAACAATAACAAGAAGCAAACAAACAAATCAAACAAGAAACAATAAAAAAGATAGAAAAGAAAAGAAGCACAAAACTAAAAAAAAATAGAAAAAAAAACAAAAATGAAAAGAAGCTAATTGTGAAACAATTTTAAGTGATGGTCATTAATTGAGTAACGTAACCAATTCTCATCAAGATCTTTCAAATAAAAATTATTATTTTAAAGTACAGTTGTAATACGATAAGAACCAAGTCATAATGAATAAAATTTACAATGTTTACCAGGATCTTCATGAACTTTGTCTTAGTATAAAACTAGATCACCAACTTTAAACTTTTTATTAGACACTTTTTTATCAATTTTTTTTTTCAATTTTTTTAGCCCTTTCTAATTTTTGCAATGCTATTGTTTTTGATTCATTAAGAACTATTAGATCATATAATATTTATTTAATTAAATTAGTATCTTATGCAACATATTATAAAGTAGTTCTAGTTGATGAAATTTGAATTTCTATTGGTAAGGTGGTCTTAAATCCACATGCTAACATGAAAGGTGAATAACCAGTTGAATCCTAAATAATAGTTTTATTATTCTATAAAGCTTCAAAAATTTTAAGATGCTAATTTATTTTATTTTTCTAAACTAATTTCTTAATGATTAAAATCAAATTTTTATTTGTTGACTCAGCGTGACCATTACCTTAAGGGTAATATTTAGATGAATGACTAGATATGATAGAGTAATTTTTTTAAATTTTTATAAATTCATTTGAAATAAACTGAGGTCTATTATCAAAAATAATTTCATTAAAATTTTTATATTTAGAGAAAATTTGATTATTTAAAAATGAAATTACTTCGCCTATTACGAAAATTTTAAGTGCTTTAATCTCAAGTCATTTAGTGAAATAATCTATTGCTATTAATATATACCTATGACCAATTGATGAAGGAGGATGTATATCTGAAATAAAGTCAATACCCCATTTCATAAATAGTTTTTCAAGTATAAAAGGATTCAAAAACATTGTAGGTAGCTTATTTCAACCAACAAATAATTAACATGACATACAAAAATAAATTGACTTATAAGCATCTTGAAATAATGTAGGTCAATAATAACCTACTTGTAAGATCTTATAAGTAGTGATTTTTGCAACATAATATCCACCACAATTTCGTTTATGATAGCCTCTAAGAATTTTTTGAATTTGATTATGTGTAAGGCATCTTAGTAAAATTCTATCTCTATTTCGATAAAATAATTTTTTTTTCTAATAAACAAAAATTTAAAGATCTTAACTATAAGGAATGTCTTTACTTCTTATCAAAATTATTAGGATAATATTAATTTTGAAAATAAAATACTAAGTCATGATACCAGACATCTTCGATCAACATATAATCCCATTCATCCATTTCAAGACCAAATTGATTTTTTAAAAAAAAATTTATGATCTGTAAATGAGGCTTTGCATTCAAATTATCATCAACTGACAAGACTCAAAAATTAATATTTGAAAAAGTAATTTCATCTAAATATTTTGCTAAGTCATTATCTTTAATTATTTTTAAAGTTTTAAATTCAAGATCAAACTCTTGAATTCGTAATATCGATTTAGCAAACATTCTTTGAATGATTGATTATTTCAAAAGATAAGATAAAATAGGTACGTTAGATCGTACTAAAACTTTATTTCCTATCAATAAATAATAAAATTTAATTAAAAAAAACTAATGAGAAACTAATTTTTTCAATAAGAAGGTACTTAGTTTTAACATCTTTTAAAACTCGACTTATGTAATCAATTGGTTTTTCATCATTATTTTTAAATTTTTGAGTGATAACAACTCTAATTATTTTTCAGTAGCATTCACATAAAAAATGAATGTTTTAAAAAAATCTAGTTTAGCAAAAACTAGAACACTTGTAATGATATTTTTGACATTATTGAATGCTAAATCAACACCTTCATCCCAAGTATAAAATTTATCTTCTTTAAGCAATAATTATAAAAGATTAGATTTATCAACAAAATTTGATATGAATTTTTTAATAAAGTTAATTTTATCAAAGAAAGATCGTAAACTAGATTGATTTTTAGGAGGTAATTCCTTAATAACTTTAATACATTCATGATCTATGAAAATTTTATCTTTAAAAATGATGTCTTAATAATTTACTTTGAGTAACACCAAAAATTGATTTCTTTGGATTTAATTGTACTTTCTACATCTTGTGAAAACTTCATGAATATGATCTAAATATTTTTTTCGTCTTTTCGAATAAATGGTGAGATCATCAAGATAGACTTGAATAACAATGTCAATCAAGTCATCAAAAGAAACATGCATAGATCTTTGAAATGTAACTCCTATATTTATTAATCCAAATGACATTTTATTTTAAATAAAAATCCCTCTACGAGTAGTAAAAATAATTTTATGTATATTTTTAAGATTTACAAAAATTTGATTATAACTAGAAAATCTATCTAATAATGATATCATTTTTGATCCTACAACTTGTTACAAAATTTGATCTATACTTGATCGAAAAAAATTATTTTTAACGCTAGTTTTGTTCAAGTCCCTAAAATCAATACAATTTAATATCACAATTTTTCTTTCTAAATAGTACTAAATTAACTATCCAATCAAAATATTTGATAGAGGAAATGACACCAACATTAATCATTTTATCTAGCTATTTATTTATGGTGTCTTCTAACAAAAGGTTAATTCTTCATATTTTCTGTTTTACAAATGTAATACCAGGTTTTATAGGTATATTATGTTTAATAATATCAATATTATAACCTTTATGATCTTTGTATGACCAAATAAATACATCAATAAATTTTTTGAATAATTTAATAAATTCTACCTTCTCACTTACAATAACTTGAATTCTTAAATACATATATTTAAGATCCTCTTTTGTACTTAAATTGATAAGAATAGTCTCATCTATAATTCTTTTGGAAGACTCTTTTTTTCTAGAGATTTTGGGCAGATCATTAGGTGTAAACATAGATTCCAAACTTACTAAACTAGTAGATAATTTATTAGTACTTAATTGTATATAATCTCTATAATTTAATACATAATCATCATAATTAAATTAATTACCTTTAATAAAATAATCTGTGTTCATCAAAATTAAAAATATGTTAGCTATCATTTAAATCAAGAATTTTAGGTCAAAATTTTTTAGAATAAGAAAAATCAACGATTGATTTATTTTCACTTAGATTTGGATTAGACGCCAAAACAACAAGCTTATCAGCTCTATTATTTATTCTCTAAGTATGTGAGTGATATTAAAAGCTTCAAAATGTTCAAGTAAAGTCCAAACTTTTTAAGTATAACAATGTAGACGAGTTTGTTTATTTTTATAAATTTTTCAAACTTACTTAAGAACTAATTTAGAATCTCCAAAAATTTCTAAATATTTAATATTAAATTTGATAGCTTTTTCTAAACCTAAACATAATTCTTTAAATTCTATTATATTATTAGTGTTTTTAAATGATAATTTGTAATCATAAATGAATATCTTATCAATAAGAGAGATTAAACAAATTCTAGTACCATTTTTTTGTTGAGAACAAGCTCCATTGAAGTATAGTGACCATAAAATATTAAAAAAAAAAAATCATATTAATTTTTTGATTCATCTAAATTCAATAGCTCATAAGTTTTAATTCTTGTCTCAACATAAGTAACCATGGAGAAAATGAATGATTCTATAGATGTACTAGATCAATCTTCTCTTTTTATGAAAACAATCTCATTACTTACAGGAACCCATGTGATATCTTTTCTGACAAAAGCACTATTTGCTTTTGACTAATCTATTCCTAATAACATAACATAATTAATAGGAATATCTAAAATTTAGATATCAGTAATATATCGAATTCTTTTATCTTGAGTAATTTTAATGACTGTCTTGAAACTTACCATAACTTTTAGTTTGTTTAGAATCAAATTTAGTAAGCTTATTGTTAGTTTCATAAGAAATACCTAATTAATCTAGTATAAATTTAATCATTATATTCTTTGAAGCACCCATATCTAAGATATAATTATGAATTACTTTATTATCGATTTTGATCGAAACATAAAAATAAGGTATATAATTTATAGAAGGATCATAACTTTGAGTAAAAATAGATGATTGTTCATTATTAACTTCTTTTTGTAAGCCTACATCATTTTAAAGATTCTTAACAACTTCATTAATTTTATCAAGTTGTCTTGAGATGCTAGATGTTTGTAATAATGAGAATCCATTTTTAATTATAGATAAATCATCAATTTTATTATAAGTTTTATCATCAGTCTGTCAAAAAATTTTAGGCTTATAATGTTGATATTGATTATTATTATAACCAATTGATAAAAAAATATTTTAAGAAAAATTATCATATGAATTACTTGAATAATTATTTAGAATTATTTTACCTTTATCATTAGAAGAAGAAATATTATTTGTTGTTTTGTTATTTTGAAAAGAGTTATAATCTTTGTTTCTAGTATTAAAAACATAAGCACCTCCATTCTCTGTAGGATTATCAAGAACATATGTTTACATTGTCTATTAGATCAACAAATACACTATCTTTTCCTTGAATATTTTTTTTAAATTTTTGAATAATAATATATGAATTTAGATCGTGATCCAATTCACATACATTGCAGTAATGAGCAACCTATTTATTTTTACTTTCAACAATGCTTCTATTAGATGAAGAAGGTTTATCATTCAATTGTCTTTTAACAAGATCCAATTCATTTTCTAGATTTTGAATGACTTTTAAATTTTTTGCATTATCTAAATTTAGACATGTAGAAGACCTATCTTTAAACCCAATATGTTTAATTTTTTTCATACTCAATGCAAAATGTTACAGTTTTATCGTATTCTATAATGTCTTTATCTTCTAAGGCCATTTTATATTTTAAAGGTAAATTACTACAAAAGTAAAGTCTGGATAAATTTTTAGAAGGTCTAAAATTACGAAGAATCTTTTGACATAATTTAATAAATATGGTAATGAAATTGTATATGGTCTCACCTGGATCAAGAGAAAATTTACAAGATCATTGACTAGGTCAAGACCTTCCTTAGATTTTTCAAAAACTAATTCAAGTCAATATTTAATATCTTTTCAAGAGCTGATTGCTTTAGCAGGTAAACTATCAAAAGCTTAATTTATGAAATCTGCATTTTTTAAGAATTGATTTTCAACATTTTGATCCAAACTCATAGATCATCATCAGGAGAATAGGTGTTGATAAGATAATAATACAACACAAAAACAACCAAAAAGAGAATAAATAATAAAAATTATTCATCAACCCAAAAGAGTCGACCAATATTAGGATAAGTCAAAATTATTCTTTTTATTCTGAAGAAGATGATGAAGTAAAAGTTTTCAAATGCCACTTAATTTTGTGACATTTGGAAACCTTTACTTCATCATCTTCTTCATAATAAAAAGAATAATTTTGACTTATGCTAATCTTGGATGACTCCTTTGTGTTGATGAATAATTTTTATTATTTATTCTCCCTTTGGTTGTTTTTGTGTTGCATTATTATCTTATCAATTTTTATTATCTTGATGATGATCCATGAGTTTGGATTGAAACATTGAGAATCAATTCTTAAAAAATACAGACTCTATAAATTATTACTATTTTTTTGCATAGTTATATTTGTTAATAAGATTAAGTCCCTTCATGGAAGGGAAATTTTGAGCAAGGTTCATGAGCATGAAAGGATTCGATTGAAGATTATTCATAGAGCCGTTGATTTATCATTTTTGAAGAGATACAGGGACTCAAAAGCTATTCTTGACTTTGATCACATTTAGTCTCGATCAAATTTAAATTTCTTGTCAGAGAAAGCTTACAAATTGCATCTTAATCTCATCAAAATGATCGATTTTGAACTTTGGGTTCATGTTGATTCCACAATAGTTATAAAATATTTAAATTGTGAAAAAGATACGGTGGATAGACAAAATAGAAAATTTGATTTACTAAATAAAGTACAGCATGGAGATAATCACTGCTCTAAGAGAGTTTCTAACATTATCAACTTAATTGACATCTCTTTTGATGCAAACACAATAAATGTCCTTGAATTTGGTCTTAATTTTTTTGTGGCACCAAAATGTGTTCCTATTAAATATTTAATTTGCACAATTGAAAATGCTATTACTGATTTACTAGCAAACATGGTCGAAAAAATTAGGCAAGAGTGCATAGTTATTATCAGAAAAGCTAAGTCACATAAGCTAAATATTAGTTATAATGAATCCATCACCCTTAATAATCTGAGAAAAAACAATGATATAAAAGTCATGAAATTAGATAAAAGGAACGCCACAGTCATAATGAAATCTAAAGATTATAATATAAAAATAATTAATCATTTGACTTGTAGTAGTTATAGAAAATTGAATTGTGATCTTGGTAAAAAAAGTGATAATATAAGTTATCAATGCTATAATGAGGTCAAACCTTGATGATGAAATGAAAATAAATCTAAAACCTAAACAATGTGTTGATCCTTGCATTTACAGTTTACCTAAAATTCATAAATAAGGTAATCCTCTTAGACCAATAGTTAATACTATTGATTCACCTACCTACAATTTGGTAAAATTATTATTAAATAAACTTAAAATGCTCACTGGTAATACTAGTTCTTTCATAAAATACTTAACAACTTGGATAAATGAGAATAAAAATGAAAAGTTGAATGGAGAGGATTTATTAGTCAGTTTCGATGTTGTTTCTATGTACACAAAAATCCCCATTACTGAAGTGGTCTTTGCTATTAGAGATTTAACAGATGAGGTTACTGTCAGATTAGTAGAAGTGTGTTTTAGATCCACATACTTTATTTTTTGAGGTGCATTTCATGAACAAATTCAAGGTATTGTAATGGGCTCTCTCCTTTCACCTATTGTTGCTAATCTATATATGATTTTAAAAAAAAACAAACTATTGCATCATTTTCTTTAAAATTAAAATGTTGGAAATATTTTTTTGATTACACTGATGTAGTGTGGCAGCATGGTATTGAAAATCTTAATAAATTCCTAAGCCACCTTAATAATCAGAATGATAACATAAAATTTATGATGGAGGTTGAGAATAATAATAGTATTCCCTTTCTTGATGTGTTAGTTTATAAAAAAGAAGATGGCTCGATTGATCACCAAATTTATAGGAAAAAGATGCACACTAATAGGTATCTTCATGTGGACTCTCACCATTTTCAACCCCAAAATATTGGTATTATGAACACTTTGATTACTCATGCCTTAAGACTTTATGATAAAGAACACCTTGATCAAGAATTGGAGCACTTATCACATGTTTTCAAAAAATAAAATTGTTGAAAAAGCCAATAAACCACTTGTAATAAAGGATATTATTGAGGGTGATATGCAAAAAATAATCTCCATTCCTTAAATTAAGGGAACCATGGAAAAATTAGCAAAATTTTTAAATAAGAGATACTTTAAAGAGTCTTTCACCCCTCCTAACACCATAAGGATGATTGAATCAATTAAAGATACGAATAAACTAGGTTCTTATAAAGGTGTTTATTCCATCCCTTGTTCTTGTATAAAATTATATATTGGTAAAACTCGTAGGTCTTTGGAAGTGAGGTTAAAGGAATATAATACTGATTTAAGACATGAAAAATTTAAAAAATCAACTCTAGCTGACCACTCTTATAATATGAGCCATCATAGTTGTCTTGATAATGCTAAAATTATTATCAAAGTAGATCACTCTACTAAAAAGAAAATTCATGAAAATATTAAAATTAAAATGATCCCAAATAATCGTAATAGAGATGAAAGCACAAAATTAAGTGGCATTTAGAAACTTTTACTTCATCATCTTCTTTAGAATAAAAAGAATAATTTTGACTTATCCTAATTTGGGCTGACTCCTTTGGGTTAATGAATATTTATTATTATTTATTCTCTCTTTGGTTATTTATATGTTGCATTATTATCTTATCAACTCTTATTTTCTTGATGATTATCCATGAGTTTGGATCGAAATGTTGAGAATCAATTTTTAAAAATGCAGATTTCATAAATTATTATTATTTTTTTGGGTAGTTATGATTTTTAATAATAAAAGCTTGATAAGCTTTCCCTTCAAATGTTTGATCAAAAATTCTTAAACAAATCTTTTCATTTGTAATACTAAGAGTAGCACAAATTAACTTAAATGCATCTAAATGATCTTCCTAAGATTCTTTAAAAGCTCCTAAAAATTTTAGTATATTTAATGCTTTTAGTGAAGATAACTTACCTTGCCTATTTCAATGTTAATTGGACATCCAAAAATCTATGAATTTAATGCCATTTGTTGTTCTACTTCAACTTCAGATCCAACCTCATTTTCAGTGAGATCATTTTGATATCTATTATCTTGTAGACCTCAAATCATATCCTATATTATCTCTTTTGATTGATTTTCTATTGAAAGTTTCAAGAGTCTCTTCCACCTGAATTGATTGATTATTTTGAACTTTATCAACTTGATTTAATTGCATATTTCTATCAATAGATTCAAAGGGCATAACCAAATCCTTAAATGAAAAAGAATAAAAAAGAAAATGAATTCTACATCTAGGATTAATAGCTAAAACTCTCTCTATCTTTCCAAATTTATCTATATGTATTTAAAACATCTTGTTAAGTTTCACGAGTAAGATTAGAATACCAATCTATTTCAAATTCTACAATTTTTTCTTCTTTGTTTATAACTTGAATGACATGATGAAGATTATGAAGATGATTATACCATATATAACGAGTCAAATTAAAAGAAACATTAACTTGATCATCAACAATATCAATTCTAGGTTGAATAATAAGAGGCTGTCTTCCGAGTACCATAATCAAGAAGAAAATACAACTCTAAACAAATAAGATTTCTAAAAGCTATCCTCAACAGAGTCACAAAATTTGTTGACGATGAAAATTATTTCATCAACTAATCAACCATTTCGCCTATTGTGAAGGTTAAGTAGGAATCATAATAATCTAATAGTAATGTTTTAAAAGTTTAATTAAGATCTTAAAGATGTGAAGATTTTTTTTAAATATTCTAAGAAATAACAAATAAACTATTGAATTTAATATATTCTATTATAATTTTAGAAATCTACTTATCAAATAATGAATTAATTCAAATATGAATGTGTAATTTATCTTATCTGACATAAAAGGCCTATGAATAAGATAATATGTTGAAAGAAATAAATTTGATTCAATAATATAATATATTTTCAAAATATATCTTGCTTTTGTTGTTTTAACTTTTAAATAACTGCCAATACAATAAACAAGAAGTAGAAAAGTAAAATAAGTTAAGATAAATTAATTATAAAAGTGTCTTCAATAAAAAAAGTAATCAATTAGAACTCAAAAATTAAGAGAAACAAACAAACAACCAACAAACTAAAGATAACACACTAATTAAGAAAAAACAAAGGATTAAATATAAACAAAATTATAACGAAAACAAACTAATCTAGAATCTAAGTCTAACAAACTAGACTAATCTAAAAAAAACTAAATCTAACTCTAAACTATGAAAGAAAGAAAATTAATATAATAAACTTAAAAGAAAAACATGAATAAACAGTAGGTCAAATGCAAAATCAAAAGTAAAATATGTTAAAGTATGAAAAAATTAGATTAATTAGAATTAAAACTAAAATAAAATTAAACTAAGTTAAATTCAAAGTCAAAGTAAAGTATAATATAGACAAAAACATGCAAGTCTCAACAAAGAGAGTCGTCTTATCAAAATAGATCAATTTTATTTGAGTAACTAACATCTTTTTTACAAAATATTTAAAAAGATAAATTTTATAATCAATTAGATCAATGTAATATCACTAACAATAAATTTTTTATCATTGTTCAAATTGAATACTTGGATTCTATATATAAGACTGTAAGAAACAATCATAAAAAAATTTAAACTTGACAAACTTTAGATAATCTGTTATAAATGATAATATAAAACTGAATATACTTGCATTGCCTAAACAATATACTCAACCATCAAAGAAATTACTATTGATCTATCTACAAAAGTCATACTATCTTAGAGAAGCTGTATAAAAGAGAGAGATAAATGATTAACTTTATAATGTATAAGCCTTCAATACCTATGTTATTCCTCTCCTTAAAATGAATCTTTGATCTCCTTTTATAATTCAAACTTGGTTGAAAAAAGTTGTAACTAACTTTAATTAGTTATTTGTTAACTTAAATATTTGTCTTTCAAAAGTCAATTAATATTGACAATTATTAGTTAAGATTTATTTAAGACTTTAAAGTCTTAAGAGATCAATTATTTGAATCATAGATCGGATATTTCCTAACGGGTGGGGACCCTATAATTAATTAATAATAAAGTAACATAATTCAATAAATAATAAAATAAATCAAAGTTAATGAAATTCCTATCTATATTAATCTTATATGCATATAATAAAAAATTACTTAGGCATATTATATATACCTGAATTTAAAAGTTTAGCATACTTTAAAATATTACAACTAAAGTATGAAAATATAAAAGCACTTAAGTCTGGTTAACTTAAAAGTTCAAATTAAAAATGAACATTCATTTTTATGATAATAAAAAATCATCAGAATTAAATAAAACTTTTATTATTAGTTTTTCTTGCTCATTCACACACTCATTATATTCTATTTCAACTGTAGGAAATTGAACCAACTTAGTTCTAGAATCACTTTTAAAATTATCAATCTCCAATATAACCCACTTCACAACTCTAATTTTAGTCAGAGTATCTGATTCGTTATAGCTGTTTGAATGCTTATTTAAAGTGGTTGGATGTATGACTTGAAGTGGTTTCTCTAAACTTAACTTCTTGTACCTTGTAATAGGCTTTTCCAAACTTAAATTCCTTCACCCTGTAATAAGCTCTTTCAAAGGTGGTGTAGGTTCATCAGAACATGAAGTCTAGACAAGATTGAAAAAATTCTTGGCATGAACTATCTCTTTGTCCAGTTGAGTTAGTTCATTAACATGATAGAATCTTTTTGGGCTAGGTGATTGAATAAGGAGCTAGCTTGGATTATTCTGCAATTGATAGGAAAAATTGGTATGAGATTGAGACCTGGATCCAAATCTACGACCATGAAATCTTCTATTACTCTTATGGTTTATAGGATTAAATGATAAATTATTCAAGACATTCTAGAATTCAGAGTCAATGGAATCAAAATAGATAGACATTCTGGCTCCTCTACTAGCATACCTAGGGCCAAACCTTCTATCCCTGAAAATTTCTCTATTAAATTATCTATTGGGTGTTTTTTGATTTATACTACCATAATTTTGATTTTTTTCTCAACTTCTGCTATCATTATCTCTACTTAAATCCAATTGATCCTACCCTGACATCCTATAACCAGTTTAAAATATATTCAAAAGGTGATTATTATATGACTGTAAATCAACATGAATATATCAAATATGAAACCATATAACCACTGTATTTTAATATAGTAAATCCTTAGCTGCATATATAATTTTCAACTATCAACAAATGATCATTTAACTATCTACTGAGTGAAACTGAAACTGAACTATTCAAATTGTGTCAACTATCATCAAAATATTTTGTTATGATTGTATTAAAATATCATCATGATATTCCATCTTGAAACCCTAATAAAATTATATTCTCATAATTTTATTTTAGAATATTCTATCATATTTCCTTGAGTTCTATTTTTAATGTATGAATGTCATCTCAAGATATATATCAATCTCAAACTGAACCAATCCCTGAAATAATTTTTTTTACAAAAGTTCCATTTATGTCATTATAGCTACAATTTTTTTTCAAATTGAAAAAAGTTTGAAACCATCATAATAATTTCAATAGAAGACTTTCATCAAAATAAAGATTTCAACCATACTATCATTTCCAAATCACAATTTCAAAACTGAAAAAATAACTTATCACAGATTTTTGAAACTATTAACCATTTTATCTATCATTAAATATTCATGACTTTGAATAAAACTCAACATTACATTTTGAAAATCATACTCAGACACAATTTGAGCACATGATATTTCCATAAAATAATTATGTAGAACTCATCTTTGTACCAAACCATAACATCAATGAAATATAATTTTGACTTATTAACTGTCACACTCAAAATCAT
Organism: Torreya grandis; assembly: GCA_037957365.1. NCBI lineage: Eukaryota > Viridiplantae > Streptophyta > Pinopsida > Cupressales > Taxaceae > Torreya > Torreya grandis. Next base: position 5,079,520 of record JARHVA010000206.1, read on the forward strand.
CACTGTAGCATATATCAATAAATAGAAAACTAAACCAAAAAATTACATTCCCACAAAATAATATCCATTATCCTCTTAGACACAATACAATCTCACTATATTTCCATAAAAAATGATTATGTAGAGCTTGAACTCACTAAACTAGCATGTGTCTATGTAATCATAACTTGCCACAAAAGTTAAATGACCAGAATCTTCATTGTGTCAAACTAAATGATAAAACTAAGAACCCAAAATCAAAAATCATATTTTCATAAAAAAATCTCCACATTCATTTTCAAAATACCATGCTAAACCGAATATCACAATATTTCATCAACTGTCAAGATAAACATATTTATATCAAAATGAAAGCCATTTTATCATTGATATCTCATGCAAATAAAATGATATGACAACCACTAAAACTCAAATATTTTCAACTTATTTATCAACAATAATTACAAAACTTATGCATGTAATAGTTTTAACTAAATAATTTAAAATATTAAAACTTATCAAATCATGTAGACTTGAAACATTGTATTTTTTCTAGGCACCATAAACTATAACTATTCCCTTTAAAATTATTCATTTTTGGTCATGGCATACCTGAGTAAGCTTTCCTACAAATTTTTTGTTTGTAAATTCTTGTCTGCAACCTCTCAAAATCTATCTGGTAGAGTGTTGCTTCAATGACAAGCTTGAAAAATGACTGACCAAAAGGAAAAAGAATGCTATTTATAACCAAAGTCTGAGTATTAACTATCTATGCCTACATGCATGTTTGTAATTGGTTTATCAAATCAATAAAAACAATTAGTAATCTACCAATTTAGTTAGCAACACATTCAAAATTAGTCATGACCAATATGATTGATTAAACTATAACTATTTTTTGTAAACCAAGGCTTGTACACATCTCATTAAATGCCTTAAACCACCCTTTGATCTTGTTGAGATCTCAAAACATCTACCATACTTCACATTTACTCTTTCCAACTATACTATCAGCTAGACTACTAAACCATCAACTTGCCATCTCAATGTTTGAACCATTAAATCCCATTGCAACTTAACTTTATTTCAGACGAACATTCAAAATAAAATAATTAATTTATACCACAAAACCCATGAGTTATAACATATGATTAATTCATATTAACCTTTGAAATGAATAAGCCCTTCATGATACTTAGAGTTTTTGAATATCCATCACCTTAGCTTTTAGAAACACTTAGAATAGAATAGTGTTTTTAATTAAAAACTTATAACCCCTAAGTATGCTTTGATATCTTTAGGAAATAACTTAGATTTCAAATTCAATGTCAATTTCCACTTATATAATAACTCACATAATGTCATATTCATCAAGACAAATCCATTTATATACTTGACATTGAGTTTAAATTAACTGAAAACCATTATAACCAATCAATAATACCTTTCCATTTTGATAAAACCATGTTGCACATTGTCATTTCAAATTGAAAACACTAAATTAATTACCCCAAACTGATCAAATTATCAACTGAAAGCTTATGACTGATCACAAACATTTCAAAAATGATAAATACATATGCAAATTTTATTCATTCATCTATTTATGCTTTTCAAAACCACTTTAATATAGATGAAAATTCACAATCAAATCATTACCCAAATATTAATTTAAAATATGCATACTCAATTTACTATTAATTAACTTAGGTCCACAACTACTATTTTAAACTTTATGACTAGGTCATTTCTATGGCATATAGGAGAATTATTTTCAAAAAATTGAATGGTTATGAAAAATAGGTATAACAAACTCTAGCTTCTATTGGTCTATTGAATACTTTTGAGAAGTGAAATGCCGAAGTTTACTCACTCATGTTATATTTTTTGCAACTCAAGGTACGATCCATATACAATGAGTGAAAGGCTTAGAAGAAACTAGTGAAAGTCTCTTGTAAGGATCACATTCATCCTCATAAATGAATCCTCCTTAGAATATATTGGATCTTTCTTAGTGATCCCTATCATGGGTTGAGATCCCATCTATGTTGGGTCTCAATCTAGAAGGACCCTTGATCCCTATTATCCTTTGGGTGACAATGCACTCACATTTGTGGTGGTTTGAGGTGATTTACCCCTAATTAAGGCTTTACCGCTCATTTGTTTTGGCTTCATAGCTCGTACATTCTTGGTGATGTGAGGTGTATTGCTCCTAGAACTCCACCACCTTGATGTTTGGGTGTCATAACAAGAATAGTCATTGTGATGTGAGGTATGTTACCCTTGGGTATTCACCACTATTAGAGTGATTCATGTAATCATTCCTTTTTTTTGGGTTCCCTATCTCTTACACTTATCGAGGAGTTGCTCAATTTCACCTTAATTTCTCCCTAGATTAGGAGCTTGGGGGAAATAAAGAACTTCTCTTCTTGTTTCCCTTATCTTTGGTTAGGTCCTAGTTATTTTTGACTCTATTTCTCATTCAAAAATTGTGAGACTTCCTTACTAGGGGTTTTGGCCTATTTTGGACATAGTGGTGGACTCTATTTATCCCATGGGGCTCATGGCATCCACTTTTATTCATTCTTAGCCATTTAAGGCTATCGTGAGACCTCACCTCTAGTCTTATTATCCTTTCCTAAATTGACCCTTATCATCACACACCTTTTTCTTGAGCTCTCAAACTATTTTACATGTTGATCATCTATGGTATTTGTCCTGGGCTACCTTAGGATTAGGTAGAATCTTCCTTGAGTTTGACACATTGAGTCCACTTTTTATTAGATTCTCTAATGCCTAATTGTATTTTGGTCCGTATCTTATAGAATTTTTTTTAGAACCCCTATGGGTTACTTGAATGTTTTTTGACCTATGCTCCCATTGGGGCACCGATGGGTGGGATACTCCTTTAGATCTTTAGCATTACTAGATTACCTAATTTGATATGATCAATGCCTCTCGATATTATACTAATTGCCTCTCTACCTATGATCATATAGGTCCAAACACAATGGTTTATAGTACTTGAGATCTTTTCTTCAATTCTCCTTAGATGATGCTCATTTCATTATGTTCATGTTTTGTCCTCTTTGACATTTTACCAAGGCCTATTTATTTTTATTTTTGCATATTCCCTTTTCAATAGTTGATTTTTTCAAGGTTTTTAATTTTTATTTCATGAATTTTGCATCATTTTCACTATTGAGATAGCTCCTTATTGCCCACCTTAACAGTATATGCTCTTACAATGTTTCATCACATGTGATGATTCATATTGATGGTGGCAGTTAAGGAAATCCAAGACCTACAACAACTACATGAAATCTTATATACTCTTTGGGTAATGAGATCATCATGGCTTGGTTTTTATTAACCAACGAGAATAATTACTTAGTGAAGTACCAACATGATTATCAAAACCTTTATAAATTCTCATGGGTTGGGCACATCCTATGTGAAGTTTTACTCTAGCTCACTTTTGGCCATTTCCCAACTCATCTGGGTTTGTAATGTATTAAACACCAAGTTTATCCCCTCTTTAAGGAGGTTTGTGACTTTTTCACTCTATTTGATGTATCATAAATTTCCCATATCCCATGATTGTAAAACACCCAAGTTGATGCTCTACTCAATATAATCCTTGATCATCTTAGATTGTGAGTTGTAATCTCCTTACATGTGATAGAGTAGGACCATGGAGATGCCCTTTCTTTGTCATGACCGCCAAATGTTCTTCCATTGTTGATAGTCATAGGTAAGTATAAGTATGGAATATTTTTTCTAAGCATTATGTAGGTACTTCGCAACCTTATGTTCTTAATAATATTGGTTGCTTGTACCTCAAGGGCATATATATAATATTGATTATTTGTCTTTAAATATCAATGATTATAATTTGGCTCACAATACAGAGTTAATCACACACTTTGAGGATAATAATCCATCAAAATGACACTTGAGATAGTACCTATGGCCATGTCATGAAATGTATAAAAACGTAATCCCTAAACTTTCTTAGGCACCCATTTTTATAAAAAATCACATCATGGCTATACTTTAACATTTTTGACTATTTTTAGAACTGTCAGGGTTTTTAATGGCCACAAAGACATTTTGGTGCAACATATATGAATTTATCATCCATCTATGTATCCTTTGTCCTCTTTTGAGAACTTTTACACACTCTTATTGATTTCTATAAAATATATTACTTCTTTATCACTTACTGTGCCTACACTACTTTGGCTTGTATTATGAATATTGAGGCTACCATGCTATTTGTTGATATGCATGAACCCTTTTAATATCCTTTATGAAAAAAATGAGGGTATCCTTTAGATCCAAAATAATCTATCACTCATTCATATTATCTCTCCCTCTCTCTCATGGTCATTCTCTATGCTAGATATAAGGGCAATCTCAAAGAACCTATAATCATATACTTCAAATTACGAGTCATTTGTCTTTATCTTCTAATCCAATAACACTTGAAATTGGGTTGGTATATTCTTTGCACATTTCATTGGAGCTATATATTAGGGAACTTTGATTATAAAGTGAAATTTACTATTTTATATATGTTACTAGGTTAGATGTTGATATGTTTTACTGTATTTAATATTATAAATTGCATTCCCTTTCAACATATTAGTTTTAGTTATTATTTACAGAATAATCTTCTAGTCTTGCTTTAAAATGTTAAATAAATTAGCTGTTTCATATTCATATAATAGTTTATTTATTGATAGATATAACATTTCCACAATCCATAATTATAATGAGAAATGTTACTAGGTAGTAACTATGTGATAATTTTTTTATATCAACATTCTAAACCACTCAAGGTCCCATCATTAGGCTAAATAAATATGTAGGTAGTGTACTAGAGCTTATTATATAGACAAATATATCTAGGTACACAATACCACATGGGTCCCTCCCTAGGAAATTAAATAAAATGAATAAAAACAAAAACATTATCTGTTATAGCTCACAACAATTTCTTGTGACCTAAAATAGGGGCGAATAAAATCATTAAAAAATAATTACTAATAGTTAATTATGACCTAAATGGGTCAATAAATTCATAACCTTTGACATAGGATAAATTTTTAAAAACCTAATGAATCTCACAATCAAATAGTTGTTGTCCACAAATTAAAAATCCTTAAGGTTTAAATCTCTAGGTTGAGAAGGTGAAGAAAAGGGAAAGAGGGAACAACTAACCATTACAACTAAATGAAAATAAAATAATAAGGGGCATCAAGTGGGGGGGGGATGGGGGGTTGGTGAAGTGGGCTGGGGGTTTAAAATATTTGTAACACACAAAGGTCTTTTAAGATCAAAGAACAATGTTTAGTGGTTTAGACTTTATCTCATACATGATGTTTATTTATCATATGCCTTTAATTAACGTAAACCAATAAATTAGATGGTTGTTTTAGTCATACAATGAAACTTATATACGCTCAACCATTTGATTTTTACCATTTTTACAAATCCCTTATATGTAATGGGAATCTTCCACCTATAGTTCTCTAACACATTCCTTGATATGTGCATCATTGTATAAAATAATATACTTCATCATTTGGATTGGTTTGGTTAGGTGGGGTTATTTAGAGTGAAAGGATAATGTTTGACATAATCTATCACATAGCTTCTCCCATTATAACATCTTGTATGTATTAGATAATTTGATATTTCATGATTATGACCTTATCTAAAACTTAAAGACCATTATTTTATAACATACAAACCTTCATAAGTCACTCACTTAAGGTATGTAATGTAGTACCTCCAAAATACACAGTTGTATCCCAAAACATAGAATGGAGATGAATTCAACATAATATCTAAGTATTATGTAGTAAATTATGAAATAAATCATCAACTTCAACATAAATATGCACAAAAATAATTCTGTATTATATTGATCAACACAAGTTATACATCAGATATTATATGCCTTCTCTCTCACATATATTTCTCAAAGCCTCTTATAAAGGCATGAGCTTAGTAAATCAATAGGAGGTTAGGTATATCCACTGCAATGCCTAATTCCAATTTTATACCTTATCTATAAACCCTACCCAAAAAATATGTTATAATGGTGTGAAACATTAGGTACAAGAACCATATCACAAAATGGGTCCAAATTCCATTTAAAATATTGAAACACTAGCAATGATCACTTAGAGAGGTCCCATGGGTATGTCGAAAGTGAATTTTGGTGATTTGAATTTAGTAAGTTCTAAGAAAATGATGCATATGATAGAAAATTATCTTTTAATGTATTTTTGAGCAAGAGATGTTTTAGAATATTTCTTAGTCAAATGTTATATCATAGATATTGAATTTAAAATAGGGTTAATAATTTTACATGTTTTCAATATAAAGTAAAGTTAAATATGCAATATAATTGCTTGCATTGTGGAGTCTATATTACTAAGTGAGAAATGTTTATGCCCTTATTATTAGATGATATATTTAAGAACAAGAGCTTAGTGATACATGTGAAATTTACATATTTATAGATACAAATATTTGAACAAAGCATTTTAGCATTAATATATAGAAAGGGTATTTTACATTGGGATTTTATATAATGTTTATAACTTCTCTAAGTGAAAATTTATGAGCCCTTATGATACACATATGTTGGATATTAGCATATTTTTTCTTCAATGCATATAAAGAAATTTGTAGGTAATTATTGATTTTCAAGTACACCAAACACACGTTGGTGGCTTTGTTTTATTGTAATGACCCTATTTGACCTGCATTTATTTTAAATTTTTGATATAGTTAGTTGTAAACTATTCGAGACATATTTTATTTATTTTACTATAGTGTTACAATTTTATGATCTATGTTGATACATTTTATTATTAGTTTTGAAATAGTTATTGATACACTTTTCATTATAACATTGGATATTTATGCTTAATGAGTACTAATTTACTATCTAGTTCATATGTGTTATTTAAATGTTCTTATTGCATTTATTGTATTTAGATGTTCAAATACTGTTGATGGTCTATTTTTGACTAAAGGCACATGTATTTGACCTAGGTTGTGCTTGAACTTGAGTAACGAAGAAACATGGAGAAATAACGTAGATGAATCGAAACAATAAATTTTATTAGAAAAATTGATCTTGATGGTATTATTGATTAAGTCATTTTGTTTACATGATTTAAGTGCTGAGTGTTATCATTTTAAGTTTAATTTTATTATTGATTAATTTTAGTTAGTTTTGACTTTTGTACAGTCATCAGTTTACTTGATGTTATCAATTTTGGGACTTGTCAACTTTACTGAGTTATGATTAGTCTTGCGACTATTGATTACTATTTGATGTCATCATTTTTAGTCATTTTGGTTTATTATGTTTTCATTGGATTAATGATTTATAGAATTTAACATGGCATTTGATCACTATTTTCCTATATATCCACGGTCATTTTTTTGAGTGTTGACTCTTTATTACCTTGTTGGATTGTCTTGATGCTATTTGAATTTAATGTTTAGTATTAAATTATGTTAGATTGAAAGCACTTGAAAGCATGTTCTATCTACTATGTGATTTAATTTCTATACATTAAGGACTTAATTTTAATATTGATTTGCTTGATATTTGTTATTTATTATAGCCAAATTTGGCTTGGCTTTGTGCTAAGGTTATTAGGGCCATGACCCACCTTTGGGGCTTGACATTTGTTTGATGTTTTTGTTTTGCCATTCAACTTTAGAGCATGGCATTATCTTGTAATACCATGCACATGGATCAATATTCTTCCAAAATAGTTTTAGGTTTTCTTTAGGTCATTTTGGATTGTTTGTTTGAAGAGCTTTGCACCTTGGGGAGACTCTGCTAAATTTTTTGGCATGATGGTCAAGGGGAACTAAATACAGTTATTACACGAGGTTTTTTGGAGAGATCAAATTGTAGTTAATCATTGATCTTGTCATCCATGTACGAGTTTAGTATATTTTTTTGGAGTTTGATTTGGTCTTTATAGGTTGACTATTTTTGGTCGAGGCATGTGTATTTTTGGATGCATGTTTGGCATAATAATTTGGGAGCTTAGAAAATAATAGTCTCCTTCTGTGGTTCATTTTAGGATTCTTAATAAGTGATGTTTTTAAAATTATGAGATTTGTATTCATTAATGGTTTAAATAGTGAACTGGTTATTATTTTTAGCCATAAACATTGGCATTTGTATTCTGCCTATATTATGGTGTTTATAGTTAAAAACCCTAACTAGGTCAATGGCTTTTATTTTCTATATTATTTCATGAGGGATATTATATGACTTGGCCATAGATTTTATGGGTATAACTGTGAATATACATTGTTTATATTTGCTATTATGACTGGTAAGGGTGTCTACTATGCATATACATTTGATATTTTAGCATTGTCATGGCTAGGGTCTATTAGCATTGTTATGCTATTTTAATTATGGTTATGGCCAAGCTTTTTTATTGATTGTGTTTTAAATTCATTGTATATTTTTAAAATCCTAGCTGGGTTACACAAGTTTTTGGAAATGATGTTTTTATATTTTGAAGCCTGCTGTGTATGTCGAATCATGGCCATAATATAGGGCAATAACATTATTGAGCCTCTAGGGGTTCAAAATAAACACTAGGGTTTTGAGGGAAAATAATATTTTATTATTATTTTTATTCGCATGATTATGTTTGACTTTTATTTTATAATTTGGTTATTATTAAATTACCTTGATTTTATAAAATCCTATTGAGATTATTGGTATGATTTTGGTAATGATGTTTGAATTAATTTATATTATTATTAGTTAACTTGCATGTAAAAATAATGACCAGTTGATTATTTTATTATCATGATTATGTTATATTATTAGAGATGATATTGAATCTTTTTCTATTTTTAGTAAAGTCTATATCAATAAAATTTTGACCCATAACTTTACGTAGGTTTTTATATTATTATTTTAAATTGGCTAAAGCTACTGTCTTCCTTTTTATGAATTTTTATTTTTAACTCATTAGTATTTATTAAATTAGTATTTGAGGATGACTACATGATAAATGAATGACATAAGATTTATAGGACATATTATATCCTTCAAATAGAATATGGATCATAAATCGAAAAGCTGAAAAAAATGAAATGCAATCATAATCATATACCAAGTTAATGGATATTAGTGAAATGAACTCATATAATTCGTTTCTATCTATTATTTAATTAGTATCAATCTTAGTATGTTTCATTTATTATTTTTTCACCGTTTCTCTGCTACCTTGATCCGTATTCAACTAATACTTGGGGTAGTCTAGGGTCACTTATGATTGGGATCATTGGGACTAATGAGATAAATTTAGCTTCATTGGTTTGCATGAAAAATATTTTGATACACTTATTTTAAAACTTGAGTTGTGACAGTTGTCTATAAATAAACTAAAATGTTAATATAATCAATTTTATTCATTATAATTGTATTCGATACAAATAATGTTATGTTTATCTTTAATATTTAGATACATCATGTAATATTGGTATATGGTTATGATTATAGTTGATCATTTGATTATCCATGTATTCTTTGTATTATTATTTATATACAAAATTCTATCATTCATTAAGACATTCGATTGTAGAAACATAAGTATGTGATTTTAAAGTGTACTTTAAATTAATCTCTTATTTTAAAATAAGTAATTTATCATAAATATTAGAAAGATGTGGCATTCTAATTGCTATATTTTATTGGTTATTAATTGACTTATAACCTTAAAATGTATTCATATCTTTGATTTAATGATTGATTATTGGGTTTGTGGTATTGAACTAATTGGTTATTTGAGGTTATAAATAATTGTCTTTGGGACCTATTTGTAAACAAATACTTGTGATTTTTACATGATTTTTTTGATGCATATGAGCGTATGTGAAGTTGAAATTAATGTCGGTATGTTTTGATTTCATCTCAAGAGCACATTAGAATGTTAAATTACTTTGAATACCTCTTATGAAATTAACATTATGATTATAAAAGATAAGTGATGTTATTCATGAAAAAAGTTAATTTGAGTTGAACATTATAATATATTATTATGATGTGGCTTGTAAGTTATGCTAATAGGGAATTTGGAAATTAACTTATTTTGTACAAAATTTCATTGATAGATGATTTAATTCATGAGAGTTTAATTGAACTTCTAAGGAAGACCTTAAGACACAAATAAGGATTAATAAGATGAAATCCTTATGATTATAATATGATGAATCAAAAAGATTATAATCATCATAAGACTTATGGATGAGTTTGTAATTTTTAGAATCTATGATAAGGGTTGAAATAAAATAATTACATGAGTAACTAAAACTACATAAATATTCTAAAGATTATTAAAAGGTATATATTCATATTATAAATTAATAAAGCACTATCAAGTGTAATGGACTGTTATGAACAACTCTTTATAACTTCTTTGAATTAAATTACAATGAGATTATATAAATCTTACACATATATTATAAGTAACTTGAAAAATAAGATACTTCATTGAAGTTTTTAAAAAGTAAATGGTTATTCCTAACTAGGCATATTGTGATAGAGAATCAATTGATCCATGCTTAGAATTGATCATTGGAATATTTAACAAGTTAATTCATACCCTTATATCGTAAAGTAAGTTTAATGGAATTATATTATTTAAGTTATTATAAATAATTCTGTTTGAAACATAAGAACAAGTTCAGTTTAATCTAAGGTGAAAGTAATAAATATATGCATAGACTAAGGTCATGAATCTAAGATAAATGTTAAATTCCTTAAGAATGAGATTAAAAATCAAAACCTAGTATAAGTGCACTTAGTCTATGGGATGATTAATTGGTATTGAGTCTTTTAAACTCATATGACACTCATATTGATAATAATTGGGAATGTAAGGATCACTTTAAACCAATGTAAGATCCTTAGGCATGCCTTGTCATGTGCTTATACCCTGCTTGTAGATTTATAAGATGTTTCCAAACATAACATAAGCATGGTTATTGAAATATCTCATGAAGCTTGCACATATTTTATTAAGTAGTTGATGCTAAATCTCATACCTCTGTTTGCTTGTGAATTCAAAAGTTGTTCCAAGGCTTTGCATTACTTTTGAAAATATTACTTTTCCCTTGATATTTGTCTACTACTTGTGAATTGGTAGATCTTACTTAAAAAATCCTAGTATGAAGATTTTTCCATTTATTTTGTTCTCACTTTACCACTATTTTTTGAACTTTGCTGAATTACCTAATGAGGTATATGTTGTTCTATAACTTGTATAGGTACTTCGGTAATGGTATAAGTTAGTAATGGCTCTTCTAGAAAGGCCATGGTGAAGTACGTAGATAGGAGTGAGTGGATATGAACACACTGGCTTACTTCTATCCAAATACTAAGTGGTTAAAATATTTTCTAATGAAGTCATTGATGAGTTATGTAGTTGGTCTAGTTCATGTGTTGGCTATAACATAGTTATGGACCTCATTTCATGTTTTCATACTAAAATCTAGTTAAAACTTTCTTTTATAATTATTTTTATATATATTTAAAAAAAATTGTGGTTATGAAATATTGGTATCAAAACATGATTTACTGCTCTAGGAAACTTAGGAGAATATTTCTTGCTAATTTATTGATGAGTTGTTTATTTCACCACAAGATGATGAGGACAAGATATGAAATAGCAGATAATAACTTAAAGAATGTTAACTCAGTAAAGGAAGAGGTCAAGGTCGTAGGGTCAATATCCTTGAAAGAGAGGAACCATCTCTCAATAATACTAAGAATAATGTTGAAGCCCTTAACTACGATAAAAATAATCCTAATATTAACCAGATGGTAGTTTTGAATAGAATTTTGACTGCATTGAATTAACTTCAAAGTAAATTGGACACCCAATAATAAAGGTTGAAAAATCTAGAAGGTGTCCCAATTGAAGAACTTCCAATTAGAGAAGAAAGGCAAGTCGGTGAAGAACTTCAAAATAACCCTGTTAATGTGGTTTATAATCATTAAAGAACTAAAAAAATTGCCTTCACCAACCTTTTTAGATGAAAAATTAGGTGATGCAGTTGATACATGGTTAATATACTTGTAAAGGTATTTTAATCTATATAACATGTCCTCTAATATGAAATCAAGAGTGGTTGCTTATCAGTTTGTAAGAACTAGTGGAACCATCTACGTGCTCTAGAGGGTTACCAATCAATGAATCTTACTTGATCTACTTTTGAAAGATAGTTCAAGAAGAGGTATCTCAGTTCCAACTTCAAAGAATAAAAAATCATTAATTTTCAGCTATTAAAATAAGAGAATATGACTATGACCAAGTATGAAAATAAGTTTTTAAATATAATGTGTTATATTAACTACATGCATAACAAAGAGACTAAAGTCACTAAGTTTAAACTAAGTTTTAAAGAGATATTGATGCATGAAGTTAATATGACAAATCCAAAGACTCTAACTACTACTATCAAATCTGCTCATAGGGTAGAAAAAAGAGAAGTTTCATCAAAATGTGAGATAAGATTTTAAATAGAATAGACAACAATCTAAAAATAAAAATATGTCCCCTTTGCTTAAGAATTTTAAGAAATATGACTCAAATTATAGATTTACCAGGAGTATGAGTGGTTTCAACAAATTCCAAGGGCAAAGTAAAAATTTTAAGAATCTGAATTCTTCTGAATCTATAAATTCTAAAAAAATCCAACCCAAAGTAGTTAAAATGTGTTTGCTATTAGAGTAAATATCATTCTAGTGATGTTACAAAGGATTGTAGTATACTCATAATGTGGAGATAAGCAATATTGTAAAGATTACCCTAAGCTAAAAATAGGCCAATCAACTAATCATATAGTGTATGCAGTTATGGATAATATAAACACACATTTTAAAATAACTCTTATAAAATCAAAGGTAAAATAAATAATTTTTTTATTTTAATTTTGTTTGATTCAGGAACAACTAATAGTTTTATGGATCTTAAGTTAACAACATGATGTAAGTTGAATTTAGCGACTTTAAAGGATGGTTGGGATGTTTATTTTGACTCAAAAAACTATCATTTGCTAAGTGTCTTGAGAGTGTAAGATGAGACTTAGGTAATTTTCAAACTCAAATTATTATTTTTTTACCTCCTTTTAGATCTTTTGATATTATTTTAAGCATAGATTGGTTTTAACAATATAAAATAACTTTTGACTACTATAGCAAAGTGATATATTGTTGTAATGATTTGAGAAACCCTGTAGAAATTCAATGTTTACTGAAATCAAAAGTAAGCAAGTTGTTATCAGCTTTATAATTGAAGAAAGCAGTGTGTAAGGGTTGCAAATTATATATTATTTAGATGTAAGAAACTACACCTGTAATAGAATCAAAATTTAAATAATACTTATTTTTACAAAAAATTAGTGATATTTTTCTCAAAAAATTCCCTGATTTACTTCCTAAATGTGAATTTGAGTTTTCTATTGATGTAATGTCAGGGGTAGCCCCTACATCTAAAATGCTTTATCATATAAATGCAAAATATTTTCAAGACATAAAAGCTAAACTATAAGAACTAATGAAAAATAATAGTATTAGGCTAAGTGTGTCACCTTCGGGTGCACTAGTGGTCTTTGTGAATTTTTTTTTAGAAATTTATGATTGTGTATTGACTATTGCATGCTTAACAAGGTTACCATTAAGAATCATTATCTTTTGTCAAGGATAGATGATATTATTAATCAAATGAAACATGTAACTATATCTTTAAATATAAATTTGAGATCAAACTATCATCATCTGAGGATCAAAGAAAGACATCCATAAAACTACGTTCAGAATTAGGTATGGGCATTATGAGTTTACAGTAATGACTTTTGGTTTAAATAATACACCTATTGCATTTATGAACTTAATGAATAGTATATTCAAATATTTTATAGATAATTTTGTTCTAGTATTATTTAATGATATACTGATCTATTCTAAGAATACATATGAATATGAATAATATTTATGCTTAGTGTTGCAAAGGATAAAGCAACATAAACTATTTGGTAAACTGTCTAAATGTGTTTTTTTTTCTATCTGAGATCCACTATCTATGTCATATTATATCTAAGGATAGTATTTTTTTTTATCCAACAAAGATTAAAGCTATTCAAGAGTGGCCTACTCCTAAAAACGTACATGAAGTACATAGTTTTATGAGACTAGCTGGTTATTATAGAAGATTTGTTGATTTTTTTCTAAAATAGCTAACCCAATAACTTCCTATAAAATTTTATTGAAAAACCATCCAATAATCAAAATGAGTGAAAGGAAAGCATAGAAAGAAAACTAAAATTGATATAACAAACTATATTATATTCAACATGAATGCCAATACAAAGCCTTCACATGCTTCTCTATATCTATAATGAGAGCAAGAGATGAGTATATATAAAATATACCACCTAGAAGACTAATAACACATCAAATATGGGATAAAATAAAAACCCCCAAAGTAAGCTTAAGTAAGTGTGACAAGGTTAAGTGATGGAATCGATTAGAAGAATAACCCTTTTCACACCAGGAAGTGAGAAAAAGACCCTTGAAAGGTACTAGTCACAAAAAGAAACCTTTTACACTAATATTATCCCTTAAACAAAAATTGGAGGAAAAGCCTACAAAAGCAAACAATAATGGGTCTCAATAACTAGGCCTAATTATGTACCCAAATAAAATGCAAAAAACTCCCTAGAAAAGAAGATAAGGAGAAAGCCTAGTGGGAAAAAACTCCCCTGATAAGAGGATGAGATGAAAAATATGAACAAATGATGGAAGTAGGTATCAACATGACCTCCAAAGTAGGACATCCATCATGAATATACAATTAATAACCCCCTCATGAGGGAATAAATGTGAGACTATGAGTCCTCCGCATAATGAAGTAACTCATGTACTAATGGTGAATGTCGAAAGATGTATGCTTAAGATGATCCAATGTCGACAAACTACATTTGTCCCTTTAGGAAGAAACAAGTCTAATGGTCAATGTAGAAGAAACTCCCACTCCAAGAAGAAATGTGAGAAAAGAAGCCTTAAGATAAATGAGGTCTCTAGAAGCTTCTCAAGTGTCACTATGTTGATACTAAAGGATGATAATCCAAATCCAAGTGGAAACTGATGTAGAACATAATCCAAACATAAAAATGCCTCCTTTGAATATGTCTTTTACAAATCTAATTCAATAAAATCTAAGCCAGTGCTAAAAGGTAATGAATTATAATGTAATGGATTAGGTACCATAGAATATTCAAGTACAATAAACATGGATGTATGGTACTCACCATTGGCAAGACAACAAAACCAATAAGAATTTGGTACTTCTGTAGAAGGTTTCAATGATGACTAAGTTAAAAATATCAACTCATGAATATATGTAGAAATTATCATTATAGAAGTAGATGTAGGCAAGGAAATAACAAGAGGGTCTGAATGTGTCCTTGAATCATCTGAAGAAGAAGAAAATCCATAGAAGTTGTCATGAAAGAGGAAATGAATGTCCTCAATGGTGTCCTCTAAATAAAAAATATGGGACTCATATAATAAAGCTATAATATTTATCGAGTATTCTTCCCAATGAGATGCATTTGGAAGATCATAAATGTTATACTTCACTAAATTACTATAAATAGGAGAGGTAGAAATGGGTGACACCTCTAAAATCTGCTTAGACTTCTCTAAATGAATGCTAATGTGTAACAAATTCTAATGATTCTATAGTGATAGGTTCAACATATATTCATGAGTTGATAGTTTCAAAGCAATCATCATTGACACTTTTTATAGGAGCACTTGATTCTCATCTACTTATTTCTCTCACCAATGGCGAGTGAGAGTTTCTTATTAAGAATATGAGTGAGTTCATCAATTTGCTTCACATGACACTGATGCTCATGATGACCAACCTTCTTGTAGTAGGCACAAGTTGGTCGTTTCTTCTTCTGTGAGTTCCCCTTTGATGAAAATGATTTGGAATCTGCCTTGGAGGTAGAGGAGGATTGTGCTTGATTTTCTTATGGTTTGTTCTTGAAGCACTTCTATTTCTTGTCAAACTTACCTGATTATTTTTGTCCTTTGGGCTGACGAACCAATAAGGCTTGAGACTGTGATGTCTTTAGGAGACCTATGGTGAGAAAATTGCACTATTCATGCATCAATATTTTTTAAAATGTGTTAAATGAAGGAATCACATAGGTAGATCCCATATTCAGTTTATGAGTATGAAAATTGGAAACAAAGGCTCCATATTCAAGACCTAATTTGTTTATTGTATTATAGATCAATTAAATGTCCTTTTTATCAATGCCATAATATTTGAGCTATGCTTTTAGGTTATTAAATTTTGTAATAGTCTTGAATGTTATCAAAGTTTTATGGATATGGATCAAGACTCATCAATTAATTATCAATTTGATAGCATATAACTTCATCAATTTTACCATAGAGTGCCTTTAGTTTGTCCCATGCTGGTATGGGACTTGTACATGATTCAATATGAAATAGTATATCTAAAGACACAAAACTTCTTAAAAATCTAAGTGTTTTAGTGTTTTCATACATATACAACAATTTTTCCTTAACATTAGGAGGTTAAAAAAGTGTTGCATCAACATATGGTGTATACTCCAGAGTCATCAAGGCATTCTAGGCATTTTGTTTCCATGTTAAATAATTATATGGATTTAACAAAGGAAACTTAGGATTACCCATATATGTAAGAAAAGAAAACATGAACTCAAATACAAAGACAAAATGCATAGTCACATAAGAAACCCCTCTGATTAACTCAATCAATAATCCCCCTAGAAAATAATGATTTTGACACTTTATAATTTAGTGCATTTACAATGTTGGAGTTTGTTTTTATAGAGTTTTACAAAGTCTAAGATGGACCATAAAACTAAAAGTATAGTCAAATTATATAATTATAAATTCAAATTGATATCAATATGTAGATATAAAAAAATTATGCACCTTCAAAAAAAGAAATACTTTGATTTGAGGTTATATGTGAAAGCTACAAGCCTTTGAAGGTTAAAAACTATGATTGTTTGCTAGATCTAATGAAAAATTTAATTTTTTTGAAAATTGGGACAAGATGAGAAAAATATGATCACACCACTATGAATATCATGAAATTATACCCTAAATTAAAAAAATTTGTGTTGAAAAAGGATTTCATACATCCGAGATATGAGCCTCTAAAATTGAACTGTAAATTCAAAACCCTGCAATGGTGAAGGGGGTCAAAATTCAATTTTTTTTTGCTGATGTCAACATGACAGAAACTTCTAAATTTGGTATAAATACCAAAAATTTTAGGCTCATCTCCAAATTTTGTTTCTTCTAATTAAATTTAGTTATGACTAAATTTAGTAATGACTAAACTTGGTACCAAATTTAGTGAACCGCTAGATTTGGTAGAATCACTAAAAGAACCACCAAATTTGGTAAGGGTGGCACTGCCAAAGTTTATTTTTATTTAAAAAAAACTTAAAAATCAATCTCATTTTTTTTGAATAGTATTTAGTAAACTGCTATAACTTCTTCTTTACATAATGAAATTTAAAAAATTCAAAAAGTTATGGAACGCTGAGAATAAGGTGCACAAAACCAAAAAATTGTTTTGAGTGATTCATTACTAGTATAGATCTGTGTGAATAAATATAAATGTATTTTTTTAATAAAAAACTTAAATATGAATTTATAAATGGTAGATCTAGCTTCAAATGTCCAACCAGGATAAAATAAGAGGTAGATATGACTTTATCAGACACCCTAAAAGCAATGAAAAACTCATATTCGCTCTTGAAGGTAAAAAATGTATTTTGAGAAAAAAAACTTCAAATTTTCTTCAAAATTCTTTAGATTCATGTAGAATCACTGTAAAACTACCTATATATAGAGCCTCTAATGTTCAATTGAAACAAAATTAGGAGCACTACTACCTTTTTTGGACAATCTGATTATGGTGGTGAGTTCTAAATTTACTAAAAAATGCTTCAAAAATAATGTGTAACTAGAAAGTAGATAAAGACCCCCCCAGAATCTAGTATTTATTTCACAACTTTATGATTCTCTAGATTATTTGAGGATGCAATAGAAGAGCATACTCATTTACTATGGAAAATAATAGATATGCACTCCCAGATATCCTAAAAATTTATCCTACAACTCACAACCACTCTGGTATCATGTAAGATTTGGTTGAAAAGAAACCCAAAAATCAAAATGAGTGAAAGGAAAGCGTAATAAAGAAACCAAATCTGATATAATAAATTGTACTCTATTCAACAAGAATGATAATACAAAGTCTTCACCTGCTTCTTTATATCTAAAATAAAAACAAGATGTGAGTATATATAGGATATACCACCTAAGAGACTAATAAAAAACCCAAATTAAGTTTAAGTGTGTAAAGGTCTAAGTGATATAACCAATTAGATAAATAACCCTTTTCATACTGGGAAGTGAGAAAAAGACCCTAGAAAGATACCAGTCATGAAGAGAAACCATTTACACTAACACTTGTAGCCCAATGGTAAGAAGTTTGTGTAGACTTTAGAATGTGACATAGCTTTCTTGAAGCTTAAAGAGTTACTAACTTTATCACCTATACTTGTTGTACCAAATTCAAATAGAAATTTTGAAATATGAGTTGATGCATGCAAAGAAGGCTTGGGTGGTGTGTTAACTTAGGATGGTTCAGTTGTAGATTATGAGTCATAGAAACTGAAGGACTATGAGAATAATTACACCACTCATGACCTTGAGCTTGCTGCCATTGTTCATGCTTTAAAACTAATCATTCTAGTTTAGATCTTTATAAACTAAATATAAAAACAATGCAGCTAAACACATAAATTATTTTAAAAACATAATATATTATAATATTCTCACACCATAAAATATTTATTATTACACATTCATTTGGGCATTACTAATTTATAGGAATGTCTTTCCTATAAATATGATGAATCATATCACCACAAATCTCTCCTTACATCCCTATGAATACTCATAAACCTATAATCTCTCATAGGCAAATAACAACTAACCTATTTATGTAATATTATTATAACTTACAATAATATCACAACAAATAAATATATTCTAACTAAATATATCTAACAATGAATTACTATTTTTATAATTATTCACATTACAATATTTTTGAATTAATGTGAGGACTAACATTTCCCCCCTTAGGCTTTACATGGTAATTTATGTTTCACGTGACTTAATGAAATTAGAGGAGGAACACATCAACTTCTCATCAACCATTTAATATTGAGAACACATCAATCTAAGTAGTGTGGGAACTTCAAATAGATACCATCTACCATCAACCATTCACTAAGAGAATCTCATCAACCTATACAGTGTGAGAACCATGAGCAAGAACCATCTGTTTAACTTTTACTCCTATCTCCTAAACATTTTTTTTATATGTAGTACATTATGTGAGAAAATAAGAAATACACCTCTTATTTATCACACATACAAACAAGTGATAAAAATTAAAAAAATATATGTGCCACTATAGTAGAAGCACCCATTCATTAGTGGCTAATGAGAGGCATAGAAAGCCTCCATCCTCCAGTGTCCTCTAACCTCCAACAGGTAAAGCTGCTCACTTATAAAATGTGTTGATGAAGCTCATTATTTGTATGTCATTTTTATAACAAGATCCCCAATAATTTAGACGTCACATACAAGTGATAATGCATCCATTACAATAAAGGGTTTGACTTTGACGATCAAATGTCATAAAAGAGGGACTCTAACTCTTGACTCTTTTTATAATGACTGAAAAAATGACATACCTAAAAATGACTCTTGTGACATTTTTTAGAGCTTTTGAGACTGACACATACATGACCACTTCAAAAACATTTATGACAAAAGACATATTTTTTTGATTTTGACTCTAATATTGATATTGAAAATATCAATTCTTTGGTAATTAATATCATAGCTTACAAAATAATTTTGAATTTATGGCTTTTAACAAATGACACTCTATACATTAAAAATAATCAATAAATGACTAACTTATCAAAATACTACTGAAAACATTATCTTGACTACTTAAGATACTAAGACTTATATAATTGGAAACTAATAATTTATTACTTTCTAATATAAAACAAAATATAACCTATGATTATTTGACCATAGATTGAACAATATTTGAAAAAGACTTTTAAAGATTATATATGAAGGCATTGACTATAAAATAAATAAACTCACTAATAAAAATAAAACCTTTTTAACTTTTTAAAAATCATGAACCAACTGTATGGGCAGAAAGGAGCTCAAATTAGATGCGCTTGACTCAGGTGTTGAATTTGATGATACCAATGCACTGCATATCTTTGTGAGAAAATCACTAGAATTATAATTATTTCAAAGCTTTAACAAGATTAGTGTGAAATACTTGGCATACTACTTGGGGACTTGGAAACCTACACATGGATCCTACAGAATGGCATAGTGAATAATAAATGACAATGCAAAGTTAAAGCTATGATTATAAATGTATGAAGAACTTAAAGCACAATGGAATGTCATCCTTGTTAATGTGACATTTCATAAATTGATGCAAGATGTAATGATTCAATCCAATATAATAGAGTAGTGATGTTTGAAGTCATGTGCTATCAAACCTGTAGGTGAATGACTTATTCATTCTTTAAGCTTGAGATTTGATCCACACAGATGTACAGTCTACATCGATCAGGGATCAAAGTGAAACCATAAATAATCCTGATTGGTCAAGCATCAAGTGGAGTGGGAAAGGTAGAATAACTCTAGGAAGAATGACCAATGAATGATAACTTTAGAATTACATTCAGAGGTCAATACTGATGCAATTACATGGTAGAACTAGTAGGTCTAAAATGAGAATAGTAGAATGTAGGCTGAGAGTTTTGATTTACATAGATATTTGAAGATCAAGTTTTTAATTTTGATGCACATAACATTGAAAAACATGCCATTGTGTCATATAAGAAACAACTAAAGTAACTCAAAACAATAATGCAATGCACGATATGGGTGTCAAAAATGACAAAGATGGAAAATCAAGGTAAAATAGAAAACTTACACAACATTACTAATTTGAACACCAATAACACCTTGGATGCTTTTTATTAAATCACACATGAAGCCTAATATACTAACCTAGAATAAATAAAACACTATTATAAACTCTCATAATTAAGATAACAAGGAATAACAGAGTTGTCTTCTATTACTCACATTACTTTTCTATTACAGGCATATAATTTATAGTGATTTGATATTATATAATGATTTTGGTTCAGATATTCATAAACTAAACACAAAAATAATGAAGTTGAACACAAATTAATTTAAAAACTTAATATATTATAATATTCTCACAACATATAATCTTTCCAATTACATATTCATTCAAGCATTACCAATTTATAGGAATGTTTTTACTATAAACAAGTGTTGGAGTAATATCAATGATGTCATAGAGGTGTCCTAGTGAGTGGATGAAGAGCCTTGATAGTCTATGTGACAATGACAAAGTGTGCAATATGCTTGTTCTTGTATGCTTGAAGTATGATTGGTTGATATTCTATTTTGGCATGGTTAGAGATGCTCAGGGATGAGTATGGAGTTTTGAGCATGTGAAAGGGGTCCTATACAAGGTTTTATATGCTTTGAGTGCTTGTGTACATGAGTGAAATTCATCTGGTTATCCATAATTCTCATTTAGACATTTTGGGTCCAATGATAGAAAATCTGAGTAAGTAGTTTGATGACATCAATATTTTCACATGGGAATGAGTCAAGGGGATTTGGTCATATGGTTATGATCACATTAGTCCCTAGTTTTTATGTACTAGATATCAAGTCATGCATTGAAGCACAATCAAAGATATAAGGGCATAAAGTTGGCTACTTAGACAAAATTTAGTATTTTCCCATACTTAGCCAAATTTGCAATGAGGTAGAAAGAACTGAGTAAGCACTTTGATGATGAAATATCTCACATGTGTGGACATTTCAAGAGAAAGTGATCATATGGATTTGTTTAGTTTTTATACTAGTTTATTTATGCTAAATTTAAGATCATGCACTGTATCATGTCAAAAGATATGCATATGCAAAGTTGGGCTCCCAGGCAGTTTTGACTGTGTTTTTCCATACTTAGCCAAATTTGTGTGTGACAAAAAAAAACTAAATAAGCATTTTGATGATGTTATATTTTGTACATGTAAATGTGTCATTAGAAACTAATCATATGGGTTTATTTAGTTTTGATCAAAGTTGATTTGCGTTAAATTCTAGATCATGCACTGAAACATGGCTAAAATTATATAGGAACAAAGTTGGTCTCCAAAATAAAATGTAGACTTAGTTGGCTCAGTGATAAAATATTTTGAGAAGGCATTTGAATGGTGTTATAGCTTGCATGCATGAGGGTTATAGGATCATTTTGGTACAGGGTTGGTTTCCTCTTTGAAAGGAGAACATATGATGCAAATACAAGGTCATGAGATTAATTGAGGCAAAAGATATATCTGTGCAAAGTAGGCTTTCCAAGCATGATGTAAGGGTCCCCATAGTTAGTCATTTTTGAAAGAGTTAAAGCTCAAGAAAGATCGATGGTGTGCATTGCTCCAAGAAGTCAGGAAAGAGCAAGATGAAGATAGGTGCATGATATTTAATGAATAAGAAAATGTAAAAGATAAGGATCCAATGGTGAGTGGGTGTTCATATAGATTGATTGAATGATGAGTGTTGATCACTAAAGATTTGAATGATCTACAATGATCTATGAGTGTGTTGAGTTAAAGTTTCCAAATTGCACAAGATGAGATCAATTGTAAAATGTTTAATGTTTGGCTTTGGTGAACTATGTGTTAAAGTTTAGACAAGATCAATGGTATGATATTAATCCAAAGTTGAGAGGACATGAGATGCAAGCATTGTGTTTGAAGGTTAATTGTGATCGTTGCTATTTAAAAATTTGAATTTAACACAAGGAAAAAAATAGATCTCTTTATTTTGTCCATATCTTTTGACAGAAGTTGAATTTGTTGGTGCTATAAAAAGTAAAGATGATGAAAACTCCATGGTTCATCTAATGAACCTAATTTGAAGATTTGAAAGTGTGTACAATTAGAGATATTAATGTTCCAAGTTGACTATGTATTTGTGTTTATTCTGCAAGTGACCTGAGAAGGATGTTTGAGCTTATGTTGATGTTGTTTTGATGTCTCATGATGTATTAGCTATTGGGAAATGTTTTAGACTCTATAAGGATGCTCAATATGGATTTGGAAGGTTTGAACAATCATATGTAGTATGAAAAAATATTAAGAAGTTGATGATGTTTTCATTCATAATGTTTCTATGCATCAGGGTAGTGTTTTAGTTGTTTGAGCATACACAGAGGTGAACAAATATGACTGTGATAATTTAAAGATGTCAAAGAGGACATAAGGAGTGGACCCATGTATTTGAAAGTGGTCCTATGTTTTTAGTTTGTTTGGTGATAAGCTAAATAGATGAATTGGTCTCCATGAGACCTATAAGAGCTACAAGGGCCTTATTAAAAGGTGTAGCTACTTAAGGGTGACCGATAGATCCTATGACCGACCTATGAAGATTGTTTTGAGCCATGCATTTGTGTGAGAGATGCCTTAAGGGCTAAGGCATGCCTATGGTTGACCAAAGTGTTGATTATCAAGATTGGTATATAAATAGTGAAATCAAAGATGATGATTTGTAGACTTTGTATGGGAGAGACTAAGGAGAGATTTAAGAGAGGCTTGTGTGTGTGAATTGGGGAGAGAAGGAGAGGTAGAGTACCCTATGGTAGAGTTGATGAGTAGATCAATATGAGGATTATTTGTATGACTTGTTAGTCATAATTATTTTCGAAAAATAGTGCTCTTACAGATTGAGTGTGAGTGAAGGTGAAGAGTGATAATCAGAGGTCCATCATCAAGTGTTGAAGACATCAGTGCAAAGGTGGATGTGTTCATAAGTGTTTTTGTGGTATCTTAGCATATAAAGTGGTTGTAGCTTCTTTGCAAGGTGAAGCTTGCTAAAAGGTTTGGTTGTTGTTGTAGCTCAGCTAGACAGGTGTGGCAACACCTTGTGGGATTGTAGTCTCACTAAATAGGGATTGTAGTTCCTTGATCATTTGTAGATGGTCTAAATTAGATCTTGTTATTATAGGATAGTAGTCCAATTATAGGTTCTAGTGGGTTTTATTATCCAAGAGGGTTTCCCACGTATGTCATGTGTTATGTGATTGATATTTCATTGTCTCTCTTGCTCATTACTTTGAATGATGTGTATACTTCATAAATGTTTGTGATAACTGATTAAGTGTTTGTGAAGATTAGAATTAAAGTTATATTATTTGGGCTTTCTAATTCACCCCCCCTCAGTGATTTTACCTATAAAAACAAGGTGAACCATATCATCACAAATCTCTCCTTATATCTTTATGAATACTAATAAACCTATAATTTCTCATAGGTAAATGAAAACTAACTTATATACATAATATTTTTATAACTTACAACAATATCATAACAAACAAATATATTCTAACTAAATATATCTAATAGTGAATTATTAATTTTGTAATTATTCACATTACAATATTCACGAATTAATGTGAAGACTAAAATTTTCTAACAGAAGTAATGGAAACACCTTTTATCATGTAAGCATTTTGAGGTAAAATTTAACCATCATAGCCTAAAAGATTGCCCCTGATAGGTAAAGGAGTTATGTTAATCTAAAAAAGACACCACATGAATTACAAGTGGGAGATAAGGTTTTTCTATGTGTTATATTGTACAAAATTTTAATTAAATTTGGAAAGTCTTTCAAATTAGCTCTTTGGTTTGTAAGACCCTTTGAAATTTTGGAGAAAATTAGTCCAATTACCTACCAGCTAGACTTTTCTCCTTCCTTGTCTCAGATTCACAATATATTTCATGTTTATTTATTGAGAAATATATTTTTGATCCATCTCATATTTTGGATTAAACTCATTTTCAAGTTTTAGAAGATGAAAAGATGTAGTTAGATCCAATAAAGATCCTGGACCAGTAGTGTTAAATTGAGAAATCATGAGATTTTCCAAGTACTGATTGAATGGGATCCTTTATTAGAAATAAGTGATACTTGAGAAGATGAGTCTTCAACCATTATTATCCTTAGCTATTTTGGTCATCAGGATGACTCTTGTCTAAGTGAGGGAGGATGTCATGACCCAGTTTGACTTGCATTTATTTCAAATTGCTGATATAGTTAGTTATGAACTATTTAAAACATATTTTATTTGTTTTATTATGGCGTTATATATTTCTATGATATATGTTGATATATTTTAATATTATTGTTGATACTATTGATACACTTTTCATTACAACATTAGATATTATGCTTAATGAGTACTAATTTACTATTCAGTTCAAATATGTTATTTAAATGATGTTATTGCATTTAATGTATTTAGATGTCTGGATACTATTGATAGTCTATTCGATGACTATAGGAACATGCACTTAAGATAGTTATGTTTGGACCTAAGCAACAAAAAAATATGGAGAAATAACATAGATCAATTGAAATAGTAAATTCTATTATAAAAACTGAGCTTGACAATACTGTTGATTAAGTCATTTTGTTTACATGATTTAAGTATTAAGTGTTATCATTTTAAGTTTAATTTCACTATTGATTGATTTTAGTCAGTTTTAACTTTTGTACAATCATTATTTTGCTTAATGTTGTCAATTTCAAGAATTGTTAGCTTTGTTGGGTTGTGATTAGTCTTGTGACCATTGATTACTATTTGATGTTATTATTTTTAGTCATTCTAGTTCATTATGTTTTCATTGAATTAATGAATCATCAACTTTGACATGGCATTTGGTCACTAGTTGCTCTTATACTTGCAAACATTTTATTGAACATTACCTCTTTATTACTTTGTTGAATTGTCTTAATGTTGTTTAGATTTAATGTTTAGTATCAACCTATGTTACGATTGAAAGCAATTGAAAATGTGTTCTATCTATTCTATGATTTAATATCTATGCATTAAGAACTTCATTTTAATATTGAATCATTTAGTATTCATTGTTTATCATAGCCAAGTTTGGCTTGGCCTTGTGCTAAGGTTATTAGGGTCATGACCCACATTTGGGGCTTGACATTAGTTTGATGTTTTTATTTTACCATTTGACTTTAGAGTAATGGCATTATCTTGTAATACCATGCACATGTGTCAAGAATCTTCCAAAATGGTTTTAGGTTTTATTTCAATCATTTTAGCTTGTTTTTTTGAAGAGATCTATGTTTTGGGGAGATGCTACCAAAATTTTTGGCATGGTGGTCAAGGAGAATGAAATGGAGTTGTTGCATGAGGTTTTTTAGAGAACTCAAACTGTAGTTATTACATGAGGTTTTTATAAGAGATCAAACTATAGTTAATCATTGATCTTGTTAGCCATGTAGGATTTTAGTAGAGTTTTTAAGGGTTTATTTGATCTTTATAGGTCGACTGGTTTTGGTCGAAGCATGTGGATTTTTGGATGCATGTTTGGCATAACAAGTTTGGAGCCTGAAAAAGAAGAAAGTATTCTTTTGTGGTCAATTTCAAGATTCCAAGTAAGTGGTATTTTTAAAATTCTAGAGTTTACATTCTTTAATGGTTTAAATGGTGAACTGGTTATTATTTTTAGCCATAAACATTGGCATTTATATTCTACCTGCATTATGGTGTTTATAGTTAAAAATCCTAACTAGGTCGATGGTTTTTTTTTTTTTTGTGTTATTTCACGATGACCATCATATAACTCGGCCATAGTTTTTATAGGTATAACTATGAATATATATTGTTTATATTTTCTATTATGACTGGTAAGGGCATACATTTGATATTTTAGCATTGTTATGGATAGGGTTTATTAACATTATTATGCCATTTTAATGATGGTCATGGATGGGTATTTGTATTGAATATATTATATTTTAAATTCATTTTATATTTTTAAAACCTTGGTCTGGTTACACGAGTTCTTAGAAATGATGTCTTTACATTTTGAATCTTGCTATGTATGTCAAACTGTAGTCATAATTTGGGGGAAATAATGTTATTGAGCCTCCAAGGGTTTGAAATAAACACTAGGATTTTGAGGGAAAATAATATTTTATTATTATTTTTATCTACATGATTATGTTTGACTTTTATTTTATAGTTTTGTCATTATAAAGTTGACTCAGGTTTATAAAACCTTGTTGATATTATTGGTATGATTCTGGTAATCATGTTTGAATTAATTTAGATTATTATTAGTTGACTTACATGTGAAAATAAAGATCAGTTGATTATTTTATTTTTATGATTATGTTATATTATTATAGTTGGTATTGAATATTTTTATATTTTTAATAAATCTATATCAGTCAAATTTTAATCCATAGCTTACGTAAAGTTTTATATTATCATTTTTAGTTCATTGAAGTTTTTGTCTTCTTTTTTATGAGTTTTTATTTTTAACTCATGAATAGATATAAAAACAATAGTGTTTCCACAGTCCATTTCAAATATGATAAGTTATTTATGGTTGTAACTATGTGAGAGATTTTGAATCGACATTTCAGGTCACACTGTGAACCATCATCAGGATGAGAATAAAATGAATGAAGATTGGAGAATCAAGTTTAAATAAAAGATGTCAGAATAAGAAAAAAAATCATAGAATTAAAAATAATTTAAAAGAGAATAAATAAAAGGGAGATTTAGAAGCAAGAATGTAAAACTAAAAAAAAGGAAACCAAAATAAAATTAAAATAGAGAACACAAATGAAAAAGGCTAAATTAGATGAAAAGGATGAAGAAATAAATAAAAAATAAAAAATAAAAAGAATGTACCCTGATGAATACATAATAAAAATTAAAAATAACAAAGGAAATTAACATAAAAAATAAAAACAAAAGGAAAGAACTAAAACAAGAAAATCAAGCACATAATACCACAATGTTTGTAGAAAAAAACCAACATTAAGATTGAAAAATAAATTGGTGACAAAACTTAACATCATTAAACAATAAACAATGAAGGAAGAAACAAGGGGGGAAACCAAGCGAGCTATCCTCGACATCAGGGAATAAATTGATCATTATTCATAGTGTGTGATCCAAAACATCGATTCAAAAGCTCTCACACAGTTACAATTATTAATATCTATTAAATTAGTATTTGAGGATGACTGCATGATAAAGGCATATCATAAGATTTATAAGCCATATTATATTATTTAAATAGAATATGGCTCATAAATCAATAATCTGTTAAAAATAAGTTGTAGTCATAATTATGTACCAAGTTAATGGATCTTGGTGAGATGGATTTGTGTGGTTCATTTCTATCTATTATTTGATTATTTTTTTATTATCAAGTTTAGTGTATTTCATTTGTCATTTCTCTAATGTTTATCTATTACCCTGATACATATCCAACTGATAATTGGGGTGGTCTAAGGCCACTTAGGGTTGGGCTCATTGGGACTGGTGAGGCAGGTTTAGCTTCATTGATTTGCATGTAAATTTTTTTGATACACCTATTCTTAAACTTGAGTTGTGACAGTTGTCTATAGATGAACTAAAATGTTTATGTAATCAATTTTATTCATTATAGTTTTATTCGATACAAGTAATGTTTGTTGGGAAATACGAAAGCACACAATTGATTACCAAATACAAGCAACTTACATGCGGAATTAAACC
Source organism: Torreya grandis (assembly GCA_037957365.1). NCBI lineage: Eukaryota > Viridiplantae > Streptophyta > Pinopsida > Cupressales > Taxaceae > Torreya > Torreya grandis. Next base: position 5,108,400 of record JARHVA010000206.1, read on the forward strand.
AGAATCACAAGTAACTAGAATTCAAAAATAACACAAAATATGAGAGACAATACACAATTGTATTAAAACTCTTCCAGAAGGAAATACAACAAAGAAGATTGCCATAGTTCTTCTTACTTACACACCTCTAGGGCTCCCACACCTCTAGGGCATAAACAGTAAATCTTCCCTCAAAGCTCTCTCTCTTACGGTCCCAACACACAACTCAAACACAGAGTTGGTGTTCACCTCCAACCAGTCAGTATCCACTACTGCCACTACACCAGTGCTTCACGTACTCCACAAGTGCTCCACGCACCCCAAGTACACAATCATACTTCAAGTAGATCTCCCCTGAACTGCAACACCCTGTAACCCAACCGACCTTACTTATGGAAGGAACTGCCTTGCCTTCCTCTTTGCTCTCTTTCTGAGTACACACTGTACTCCAAGTAGATCCTGCCTGATCCTGCTCCCTGTTGTGTTGCTATCCTCCCTGATCTTGCACACCTACAAATCAATCTAGTTCTGCACACCTGCAAACCTGGATCATGCACACACATACACCTGTAGATCAATGATCTTACTTACCCATGTAGATCTCCTAACGTATCCATGCACACCTGCTGACCAAGATCCTACACAGCTGAAGAACCCTTCTGATTCTCCAAAACCAACACCCACACTTGGCACTACTATGGAACTAGGAGGAACACCCTTGCTCACATCACACACAGAAGGAGCTAACTTTGCTCAACTCAAACTAGAACACTTTACAATACAACCCATGAGTCTATTATATAGATCTCATCCAAACAATAATTAGACATCTAATTACAATAATTAGATCCGCAGCTTCTAGTCTAAATTTGGCTCTTGACATGCAAACACTTGGTTCGTTAACTAACTACCCGTAAAACTTGCAGTTCAAACCGCACAGGCAACTGACGTCGGTCCTTGTCTGCCTGGAGGTGATCAACGCTGGCCGATCCATGACCGATGTCAGTTGCTCTTCCTGTCTAATCCTGCCAACGTCGGTTGGCCTGACCGATGCTGGTGTCTTTGACACTTCAGCAACCTCTGTGCAACCTCCTCCTCTATTTGCATCAGTGAAGCTTTTAGCTCCACAACCTAACAATCTCCCACTTGGAGATAAACAATTGCACTATACTTTTACCTGTACATGTACTTGTACCCCATCTAATTTGTTTCTTGGCTTGTATCCCTCTTCAAGCTCAACCCTAAAGACCACCCACCACACAACTTGTGGTGCACCTCCTGTCATCCGAGTACCCTGCCACATCCGAACCTACAAACCCATGTAGTGAAGTCCTGACCCTGCATAGCATGAATCACTGCTGCTGGTCCCTCTCAAATCCTTGAGAACCCACTTCCTTGAATTGGCTCCTATCTCTCTAACATCTCCCACTGCTTGGGAAAACTCAGGTCTATACCAGACCTCATGTGATTTTGGACACTAAACTGTCCAGCCCTTAGTGTGCTCTAGTTCTGCATCTTGCGTATTGAACCTTGCCAACACCTGATTCACATCAGCTCCCACTGGAGAAAAGTCACCCTGTGATCTCCATGTCTCTCATGCCAGAAAATTTCACTGTTCCAAATTCCTCATGACATCCACTGAACTAACCTTACCCTTAGCTCAACAAAACCCTATATGTACAAACCTGCTAGCTAGCATACCATCCACATATAGTAACAAGATAATGTTGTAATCATCATCCACCTGGTAAGATAAACCACAATAGTTACCCTGACATTGAATAAAGCCATGCTTTGTCATCCACCTGTCAAACCTGTACCACTGTCCTGCAGCTTCCACAAGACCATATGACCTGGTCTTCCATCTCACGTGTCTATTCTCTCTATTATTTAACTAAGGTATCCATTCGTCTCTATGATTTCATACCAACTGGCAACCCTACGAAATCTCCCACTTGGTTCTGCATTCTCATCATGCCATGCTCCCACTGTTTCCTGGATCCTTCCTGCTTTGTAGTGAGCAACTAGTAGAAAGAAGAGGAACAATGAATTTGAGGCTTACTTACTACCTTCAGTCCTCTATATGGGCATTTGAGACTCCTTGAAAGCTTGCTGTCCACCCAAAATTTGTTACAGTGACCGACCTCGGTCACCACATAGTCTGCATTTGACCGACGTTAGTTTCCATGTGCCTGTCTTGACTACCAACTCTGCCAATGTGAGTGTCCCTGTTGCCGACGTCGGTCCTCCTGATCGACGTTGGTTTTACCTATTGCCAACGTCGGTCCTCCTGACCGACATCAGTCTTACCCTGCCTGACATCATCAGCTTCGGTCTTCACATGACCGACATCAGCACCTGTCTATTTGATGCCAGTTCCTCTTGACTGATGCTAGTACCTGTGTTCACCTGTGACTGATGAATTTTTACCCGCGAGATCCTTTGAATCAAAACCCATGTCCAAACTGCCCTACTTAGAAGTATCCAGCCCCATCCATTAAACTCTGTCCGTCATCTCCTCCAAGAACACCAAGGCTTTCCAATTCTTAAGTTTATCAAACACATCTGTCTTCCGCTTAAGAACATGCATCTCCTTCTTGCTCATGTGACCAAGCCTACAAAGCCACGTCTCCACAACAGAAGAAGAATTAGTAATATAAGCAAGTAGATAAAGAGTACCTGCTTTCTTACCACCAGCTAATTCAAGTGCATCCGCTGTGAGAGTTCTTGTGCATCTCTCATCACCCAACTTCCCTGAAGAAATTAGCCTTATCTTCAAGACCAGGACCTGCATGACCTCCTTCAACACCCATGTGTTGGCTGCCTGCAATTTCAGCTTCACTTCCTCTTTGCCAATTCTTTGGCAAGGCTCACCAGCTCCTCTCTTTGGGGCTGTATGGAAAGAGGCAACATAATCTATAAACCAAGATTCTACTTTATCTAAGAAACATACCAGAGCATCCTATGCCACATCACCTGCAACGTCTGATTCTTCAGTTCCTTTATGCTGATCTTCCACAAACCAACAATCTTATTTTCCCTACTCTTTCCTTCTATAGGACCATAATTGACCATTCATGCTTTTCAATTCCTCCATTCTTAGTGTACTTTCTTCTGCCATTGCTCTACTCCTACTCAATCAAAAACCCCTGAGAGTGACCTGTAACCAAACACAAAACCTGCTCCCTACAACCTTAGCTCTGATACCACTTTGTTGGATACCCAACCAAAAGCTTTGATACCACTTTGTTGGGAAATACAGAAGCACATAATTGATTACCAAATACAAGCAACTTACATGCAAAATTAAACTAGAATCACAAGTAACTAGAATTCAGAAATAACACAGAATATGAGAGACAATACACAATTGTATTAAAACTCTTCCAGAAGGAAATACAACAAAGAATATTGCCACAGTTCTTCTTCCTTACACACCTCTAAGGCTCCCACACCTCTAGGGCATAAACAGTAAATCTTCCCTCAAAGCTCTCTCTTACGGTCCCCACACACAACTCAAACACAGAGTTGGTGTTCACCTCCAACCAATCTGTATCCACTACTGCTAGTACACTAGTGCTCCACGCACTCCAAGTACACAATCGTACTTCAAGTAGATCTCCCCTGAACTGCAACACCCTGTAACCCAATTGACCTTACTTATGGAAGGAACTACCTTGCCTTCCTCTTTGCTCTCTTTCTGAGTACACACTGTACTCCAAGTAGATCCTGCCTGATCCTGCTCCCTGTTGTGTTGCTATCCTCCCTGATCTTGCACACCTACAAATCAATCTAGTTCTACACACCTACCAACCTGGATCATGCACACACATACACCTGTAGATCAATGATCTTACTTACCCATGTAGATCTCCTAACGTAGCCATGCACACCTGCTGACTAAGATCCTACACAACTGAAGAACCCTTCTGATTCTCCAAAACTAGCACCCACACTTGGCACTGCTGTGGAACTAGGAGGAACACCCTTGCTCACCTCACACACAAAAGCAGCTAACTTTGCTCAACTCAAACTAGAACACTTTATAATACAACCCATGAGTCTATTATATAGATCTCATCCAAACAATAATTAGACATCTAATTACAATAATTAGATCCACAGCTTCTAGTCTAAATTTGGCTCTTGACATGCAAACACTTGGTTCATTAACTAACTACTCGTAAAAATTGCAGTTCAAACTGCACAAGCGACCGACGTCGGTCCCTGTCTACCTGGAGGTGACTGATGCCGGCCGATCCATGACCGACATCGGTTGCTCTTCCTATCGAATCCTACCGACGTCGGTTGGCCTGATCGACGTCGGTGTCTGTGACCCTTCAACAACCTCTCTGCAACCTCCTCCTCTGTTTGCATCAGTGAAGCTTTTAGCTCCACAACCTAACAATGTTATGCTTATCTTTTGTATTTAGATAAATCATGTAAGATTAGTCTATGGTTATGATTATAGTTGATCATTTGATTATCCATGTATTCTTTATATTATTATTTATATACAAAATTCCATTGGGTTATTAATTCATTAGTAGTACAAACATAGTTATGTGATTTTAATGTGTACTTTTAGTTAGTCTCTTATTAGTCCCTACCAAGGCATAAAACTATAGTTTTCATTGAAATCAAAAATTTCTTCATTCCAGCCAATTAAATTGCATAATTTAACATATCATTCAAATAATTCTAAAGTTTGGCATCAATTTTTGTAGAATATTCCATAAGGTATTATTGTGGAATATTCCATATACTTATAAATGATTGGTTACAATTTATATTAAATTTGATATTTTTTACATCATATATTTTCAAAATAGAATGTGACCTCATATTTTTATACATAATAGTAGTTATCTTTAGAGGATTTCAAATTATATATTATAATTTATTAATAAAAATTAATATAACTTACTAAAACTTATTATATTTCTATTTTAACTAATATGTTTCAGTGGAGTAAAACATATATAACTCTTTCAAAACTTACTATTTTGAAACAAATGAAATAGATGATTCATACTCTTTGAAAATTTTTTGGATTTATTTTAATTTTTTAAAATTATAAATAATTATTTTATTTTCATAATTTTTGGAACTATTTTGTCATCTGTTTTAATTATGGGTAAGTTACTATTCTATCATTTTATTGACTACAGTCATCCACGTTAGCATTGTCATCTTAATCTACCATTTTTCTTATTATTCTATAAAAGGAATGAGAACAATATGATTACAAGTTAGGATTTTGAAGTATTAACAACAAGAACATCACAATAAGTGTACAAACAAATGAAATATAAAGACAAGACAAATCAAATGATATTCAGAAAAACATGTTTAATATAATGGAGATCCCTTGCTTAAGTAGGCAAGACAAAAGCAAAAACTAGTGTAACTAAGCAATGTGGGATAAATCCTCACATAAAATAAAAATAGAAAAAGAATGAAATACCTATATAGAAATTATCAAGTATGAGAAATGCATACTCTATCACTCCCTCTAAAGTAAATCTAGGGGCTAACAATAGCAAAAAAAAAAGATATAGTGGCATATCCACAGTATGAGTCCTGACAACTAGTCCTGATTAGGCACTCATGTATAATATATATCCATTAAGTGGAGAAAGATAAAAAACCAGTAGGAATCAAAATCTCTACCAAAATGATGTAAAAGAAGGAAGGAAGGACTTCATATGGAATCCTCCCAAGGATAACTACCATCAATACTAAAGATGTCGATACTCCAAGTCAAGATCACAAGATGCCCAGTGTTGATGTTGAGATCCTTTACTAGAAGATTGTAGAAGCTTCATTTTCATTGAATAATATTTTTTTATTTTGGCAAAAGAAGAACATGAATGGTGTACTATAAGTATGATCATTCCATAAAGGAAGATGAAAGAGGAAACAATACAAAGATCTTTGAATCATGTCCAAATCTAAAATGTGGCATAGGTCTGAAAAGATCATGCACATAAACTGGATGTAATTCCATGGAAGTGGATCGATTAGAAGAAAGACATATAACATTCACTAAAAAAATATCCATAGGAAGTGGATTGTAATGATAAAAAAATGTACTCTTATTAGAAACAATAGAGTCCTTTGAAGTGATAATCTATGGTGTCTTAACATCTTGCAAAGGAACAAAGAGAGGTTCTACAATAGACATCCTAATTATGGTATAAAATCATCCCATAGAGGTGGCTTGACAAAAAGAAGAGCAATATCCATAAAAAATGTGTCATCAGAAGAAACTATAGTAGGAGAAAAAATTACATCATTAGAAGAGAAAACTTCAATGATAGGAGAAGGAGATGGAGAAGCATCATCCATGTCACTATCAAAATATAAATCCTCACTACTAAGAGGAGAAGGAAGTGGAATAAGAGGTGGAGTAAGAGTGTTTTTAGAAAACTCAAAAGGCTCAATATCCTCTTCAAAGAAGGCTACAAAAACATCCCAAGCTCCTTTTGGTGATGTGGCATCCATAATATGAATGTGAAAGCTATCTAAAATATTAAAGTAAATGAATCGAAGAGCCTCATCTTGCATAAATGTAATCTAAGCAATATCTTCCTCATCAGTGATGTTGGGAAGATCATCAAGTACCATTCTTTAAAGGCCTTTTAGTTTAAGGTGTATCTTTATTTTCATTTTCTAAGTAGTTTAATTTGAGGTGTTAAGGGGATACATTATCAAAATATAAGGAAGAAGTAGGGAACAATAAATATCTATCCCCCAAAAGAACAACTCCTGATTCAAAGAATGATAATGAACAAATAAACCCCTAAAAAAGTGTAAGCCTCCCTAGAATTTGACACTTTATAAAAGTAGTTCACTTTTTAAAAAATAATGATACCAATGGATAGATAATTGAAAACCATATAATTTAAAAAAAATATGAAATCAAATTTGAGTTACGGTTCAAAATATACATGCTTTACAAATTCTCATAAATGGGTAAAACATATTAAAAATTACATTATAAACTTATTTTAGTGACCAAATTGGAAATGAAGGTAGGCTTCCAACCATTTGTTGGAACCATAATTTCATTGCAGATGTAGAAAAGCCAACCAAAGTGAAAAAATATCCTTATTGATGTTTGTGGGCTCTAAATCACTTTTGAAACTAAAAACCATTCGATTTATATCAAAACCATGTTTTTAAGGAAAAAATACCTAGAACATCATATTAAAATGACCATAATGATCTTAATACTCATTGTAATTTAAAACCATAAAATGTTATAGAAATATGTGAGAGATTAGCTCATAACCCAAAAATATTTTTATAAAATTCCTTACGAGTAAAAGAGCAATTGATCAAAACATATCACATTTTGGTAAAAAACATAGTTTGTCAAAAAATAGATTTCCCAAAAATCACCATGGAATAGCCTTCCAATGTTATATCAATAGTCTTCTAATGCCATGCAATAGTTTTCTAGCTTATTTCTATGTTCCAAACTTGCAACTTCAACGCAACCTTAAAAAAAAAGTGCATAAAACAAAAAAAGTAAAATGGCATAATTGAGAGATCATGTAGTTCAAACCCTAATGCATCTACTCTAAAAATACTAATGCTTCCTCCCAATAATAATGGTGCACCATTCTCTTAGCGCATTCTTGCTTACCTCCAACGCAACACTCAAGCTTTTCACTAACTTCCTCTACTTCCAAATGACAAGTGGAAAAAAAAGTTCTTCAAACTGAATAACAACTTATCAACATATGGCTACAACCCTTTATGGATTTGATACCATAAAATAATCGAGAACAATATCATTCCAAGCCAGGAGTCTACAACATTGACATCAAAACCATCATGATAAAATTACAAACAAATGAAATGCAAATACAAGGTAAATAAAATGATATTCATAAAAATATCTTTAATATAATGGAAAGCCCTTGCTTAAGTAGGCAAGGAAAAATAAGAAACTAGCCTAACTAAGTAATGTGGGATAAATCCTCACATAAGATAGAACTAGAAAAATAATGAAATACCTAGCTAGAACTAACAAGCATGAGATTACATACTCTAACATTCTGTGTACATTACAAACACTAGTTAACCCCTCAAATCCAAATATAATGATTATTTAATACTCTAATTAACCCCTCAAATCCAAATCCAAACATGGAATGTTCAGATAACAATCATAATGTCTTCTTAAAACTGCACTCACTAGTATCCAAAACTGTCTATTGCTTTCCAATATGTTCCCATTTCAAAAATTATAATTATTAATCTCATTCCATAACGCAGTTTAATGGCATTCTGGATTACATTCAATAAATCAATTTATTTCATCCAAGTATGTGAATTATTTCCATTCTTTTTTTCAAATTTTGAAGTTTTGTTGAGACTAAATAAAGGCAAAGGGTGGAGGAAAGGTCATGGGAATGGATCTAGGGACTACATACATATGCGTATGCATGTGGTAACATGAAAACATTAAAATTATTCCATTGCATATCTTATCCCTCAATGCTGAGTGACGTGAAGCTCTCTCCTTTCAAGCTCATCACCAACCCTAGTGAGAAGCCCATGATTAAATTACAATTCAAGGGCAAGGAGAAGTTCTTTGAAGCAGAGGAAATTTCATCTATGGGGATCATAAAAATTAAGAAAACCAATGAAGCTTATTTCGGATATAGGGTGAAGGATACCATCATAACCATCAATGGTCTCATCGGAGGTAACAAGTCATATCAGTGATTTTGTAGGCTTTTGTAGGGAATTCTGAAATGGCTCCTAAAAAAGCTTCTTCCTCTTCCTCAAATCCCTCGTAATTGATTCCCATGAAAAGGTATTCTCCAAAACAATCCAAACCAAATAAATCAAATGTTGTTGCTACTTCTCCTGCTCCAATTAGTGTATATGTGGTGATATAAAAAAGGGTTATCCTTTGGATAGATTTTATTATTGGAAATGATGACAAGTGTAGTGGGAGTGTATTCGAGTGTGGAGCAGACATATGGTAGAGTGATTCAAAATCTTATACAATAGCTTGAACAAATTATGTGTCAGTAGCTACCAGAGCTTCACAATATTCAAAATATGAGGATAACTATGGCATGGGATTTGAATATTGTGAGGGAGCCTTCTAATTATTTGTGATTCTTATTAAAAACTTTTAAAATATACCTGGTTGCCCCTTTTAATTGTGTAGAATATACTTTTGTCTAAGTTATTTAATTATTTTTAATAAGTGTTTAATTATTTAATGTCCACAAGATACCTTTGTGTAAGTTATTTAATTATTTAATGTTGAGTTAGTTTTTTAATTATTTAATGTCAATAAATACTTTTTGGTTATTTTTTTTAATTATTCAATGTTGAGCTAAGTAAGTGCTGTAATTTGTTTTAAAAATTCAATATTTATTTATACTTTGAAATATTATTTATTTTTATATTTATTATAAAAATTGGTAACCTTCGGGGGAGAAAAATATTCTAATTTTTATCTCGATGGAAGGACTAACACATTAATTCATGCATTATATCATTTTGATATTAACATCCTTTATATTGTTATTAAGGATGCTATCACTCTAATATATTATCAATCAATTTGGTATAGCTATAATAATTCATCGCTATATCCACCACCAATGACTATCCCTTCTTAATATGCAACCTTTTTCTTACTAATGTAGAACTTTGTCTCCTAAATGCCTTCAGTTAGCTCAACACAAGTTACATTACAATTTATAATGTAGTTGGAACATTAAAATCAGAGACTAGCCATTAAAATTGATGTAGGTATTCCCTAAGTAAACTAAACACGATTGACATTACAATTTCTATTACAATTGACACAATTGAGGCAGGGACTAGCCACTATGTGGCCCTTATTTTAGAATAAATAATTTATCATAAAGATTAGAAAGATGTTGCATTCTAATTTATATATTTTATTATTTATTAGTTTACTTATAACCTAAAAATGTATTCATATCTTTGTTTTACTTGTTGATTATTGGGTATGCGGTATTGAACTAATTGGTTATTTTAGGTTATAAATAGTTGTCTTTGGGACCTAGTTGTATAAAGTTACTTGTAATTTTTACATGATTATTTTTATGAAAATGAGTGTATGTGAAGTATAAATTAATGTTGGTATGTGATTATTTAATCTCAATAGCAAATTGGATCATTAAATTACCTTGAATAATTCTTATGGAATTAACATTATTCTTATAAAAGCTAAGTGATGTTATTCATTAAACAAGTTAATTTGTGTTGAGTATTATAATAAATTATTATGATGTGGCTTGTAAGTAATGTAATAGGGACTTTTCAAATTACCTTAATCTGTACAAAAATTCATTCATAGATGATTTAATTCATGAGAGTTTAATTAAAACTGCTAAGTAAGACCTTAAGACAATAACTTAGATGGATTAGTAAGATGAAATCCTTGTGATTATAATATGGTGAATCAAAGAGATTATAATCATCATAAGACTTATGCATGAGTTTATAATTATTTTTAGAATTTTTGATAAGGGTTAAAATATAAGAATTTCATGAGTAAGTAAAATTGTATAAATCTTCTAAAGATTATTAGAAGGCACACATTCATATTATAAATTAATAAATTACTGTGAAGTGTAATGGACTATTATGGACAAATCCTTATAACTCTTTGGAATTGAATTACAATGATATTATATAAATCTTACACATATATTGTAAGTAACTTGGTAAATAAGATACTTTGTTTAAGGTTTTAAAAAATAAATGGTTATTCGTAACTAAGGCATATTGTGATAGAGGATCAATTGATCCATGTTTGGAATTGATCATTAGAATATTTAACAAGTTAATTGATATCCTTATATTTTTAAAGAAGTTTAATGGAATTATATTATTTAAGTTGGTATAAATAATTCCCTTTTAGAACATAAGAGCAATTAAGTTCTAATCTAAGGTGAAGCAATAAATATATACATAGGCTAAGGTCATGAACCTAAGATAAATGTTTAATTCTTTAAGAATGAGATTAAAAATCAAAACCTAGCATAAGTGCACCTAGTCCATGGGATGATTAATTAGTATTGAGTCCCTTGAAACTCATGTAACACTCATATCAATAATAATTGGAAATGTAATGCTAATCTTAAGCCAATGTAAGATCCTTAAACATGCCTTGCCATGTGCTTATACCCTGATTATAGATTTGTAAGATGTATTCAAATTAAAAATAAGCATGGTTGTTGAAACATATCATAAATATTTCACACATTTCATGAGGCATTCATGTCAAACCTCATGCCTCTTTTTGCTTGTGAATTTAAAAGGTGTTCTAAGGATTTGAATTACTTTTGGAAGTAGTCTTTTTTCCTTTATCTTTGTCTGCTACTTATGAATTGGTATATCCTAATTAAACAAGCTTAGTATGAAGATTTTTTCGTTGAATCTATTCTCACTTTACCACTCTTTTCCAAACTTTGTTATTCTATTTAATGTACAGGTACTAGGATAAGGGCATAAATTAGTAATAGGTCTGTTAGGAAGGCCATAATGAAGTACATGGATAGGAGTGAGTGGGTATGACCAAATTGACCCACTTCTATCTGAATACTAAGTGGTTAAAACACTTCCTAATGAAGTCATTGATGAGTTTTGTACTTGGTCTAGTTATTGTGTTGGCTATAACAAAATAATGGATCTCATTACATCTTTCTATGCTAAACTCTGGTTAAAAAATTGTTGTGATGTTGTTGTTTCAGTATATATTAAAAAAAATTTATGGTTGTGAAATTTACATTGATGCTTGCAATTAGCATGTTCAAAGATTTTAATTTTTTTTTGGTGAAATGTAACAATTTTTTTAGTTTAAAATAGACAAGTTGAAGAATGGAATAAACTTTTTTCTTCAATAATAAAAGAGTTTTTAGTTTGGCATGAATATATGCAAAACATATATTTTTGGTTCCGAAATTTTAATGTTTAGCAACAACTTATGAAAGGTGAGTTGGATTTGTTAATTTTAATGCTACTAGAAGATAATATATTGTGACAATTGTAGCGCAGTCCCTCCAGAGTTTACTTTTATCTAAATTTCTTATGTGCACAAGTGTGTCTTTAAAATATGATAGTTGACTTAGGTCACCAATGGTAATAATTGATTGTGCACCAAAATGGGTGTTTTTGTACAATATAGGGAATACACGACACAACCATTTATCAATATAATCGAGTAAATTTAGACCTATAAAGATGATTTCATCAATGAAGATGCATTAGACATTATTTATTTCTTCTGAGAACATTGACAATGTATACATCTCATATTTTTTACTTACTAATGATTTATCTTACAAGACTTGTTAGCACATCATATTACTTGAGTGCACATCCTAAGGAGTGAATTGGGATCAGGGTGGGCTAGCTCATGGTAATTTGTGAGAGATTCCTCCATAGTTATCTATTTTAAGATTCATCCAATAATGGATGTCCAAGATTTATGACAAGAAGATCGAACATACAAATCTGTTAAAAATTGAAAATCAAGTAATGAACAAAACTAAAAAAGATATATTCATAAATGGAGATGGATTACATAACAATGCATTGAATCTCACGTCTCTCATAACTCTCAAAGTTATCACAACTCATAATTATATAGCTTACCATAATCAAGAAGACTCCAAATATCCCATATCAATAAAGCTTACAAAAGAATGTACCTATAGGTGGAAGTTAAGACAATCCTAATAATATCATGCATGTAGGACTAAGTTCCCCTAAATAGGTAGAAGAAAGGCAAGGAGCCAACATCCCAATACATGTGGGATAAACTTTAAAAATGTATAAACACAACTAAGCAAGTTAAATGGTAGGAAATGAAATATCCTACACCAACATCCCCCATAATAATAGCTTAAGTAGGTATAAGAATTGGGTCCCGATAATGGATCCTAATGAGCCACCCAAGTACATAAAAACTCTCATAAAGTGTAGAAAAGAATAAAACTCATAGGAAAAAACTCCCCCCCAAAGGAGAGAAAATATAAAACTAACTCTGCTTGGTAACGAGTCCTATCACCCTAATGAAGTCTACCTTTATTATGTAGATGATGATCTCCAAGTAGAGAAAGTGATCAATGTGAGCAAGAAGGAAGGAGAAAGATTGTTTTCTTGTGAGGGGGTTTGGCCTCCTACTAAATCGGTCCTCACCCTTCAGTCTTTGTCAAACAAGATAAATAATGTGATAAACAAATACCTTTTATAATCTCGTTATATCTCCCAAGAAATCTCACAAAGATTATTTTTATATAAAAAACAACTAAAAAATATATAAGATATTATTATTTTTAATTTAAAAAAAAAAATCCAATATATTATTTTTAATAAAAAATAATAAAAAAATCCCATGCCCCACCATGATCATGTCTCTCATAATGTCAAATCCACTAATTTAACAAAACCACATGAATTATCTAAAAAAACTGCAAATTGTATGGGGAAAATATGATTTACCAAAGGTGGTTTTTTAAACCCATTTTTTTAGTGAATAGTACCATTCAGTAAAAATGTGATAATTTTTTCAATTCTTAATGAAATTTAAAATTTCAAAATGACCTAGAAATCTACACAGGGCACACAAAGCCCATAAATGGTTTGGAGTGATTGTTTATAGTTTGAGAGTAGTTTTAAAAAGAATAGACATTTTTATAAAAAATAAATTTGTAAAAAAGTGATAAGAAACTTTGATTAGAGACTTGGGAAGAGAAAACCAATTGAGTGTTGGATGGAGTAGCTATCAAAAAATTTGCTCAAGATTTAAAAATAAATAACATATGAAAATGATGATCATTTTACCAATATTGAATCTTTGATACCATGTAAGATTCATATAATAATGGATATCTAAGACCAATGACAAGAAGATCGAACACACAAATCTGTTGAAGCTTGGAAATCAAGTAATGAGCAAAACTAAAATAAATATAATCATAAATGGAGATGGATTACATAAAAATGGCTCAAATCTCACTCTATCACAACTCTCAAAGTTATCATAGCTCAAAACTATATAGCTCACCACAATCCAGAAGACTCTAAATATACCATATCAATAAAGCTTACAAAGGGATCTACATGTAGGTGGAAGGTAAGATAATCACAACAATACCATGCATGTGGGATTGACTTCCCCTAAATAGATAAAAGAAAGGCAAGGAGCCAACATCCCAATACCTGTGGGATAAACTTCCCAAATGTATAAACACAACTAATCAATCTAAATAATAGGACAAGAAATATCCTACACCAACATCTATTATGTTTGCATCTATTAATTGATGTCATTTTCTCACTTCAAACTTTATTTTTTTTCCTTTCTAACTCTTTTCCTTCTCTTTTAAAATTTTGAAAACCTTTTTCCTACTAACTCAACCCTACTGAGTTAATTCTATAATGTTCCTTATATTTTACTACTCTATTGTTCAATCTATCATAGTCTCATATTTGCTATCATTTTTCATACTAACTCCATTGGGCTAACACAATACTATTTTTGGCTTGTTTTCATTTCTATTAACTTGGTTTGGGATGAGTACATCAAATTTTGAGATTGATGAATTTTAAGGATTTGATTCATATTTATAGGATTCTAAAACATCATTTTCAATAAGAAATACATCCTATATTTTATTCTCATGCACACAAATCTATCTTAGTAGAAAGAAGAGGAATTATGGTATAGGAGCTTACACTTTTGGAAGGCTCATTTGCACAATGTCTTTGAAGGTATTAAGGAGAGAAGATAAGCCAAAAAGGCACACATAGTCTTTGAAGTCCCTAGTTAAGGATATTTAGATCTTATTTACATATTGAGCTTCACCTAAAACATATCTCATAAAGTGCCACTTGAGATAAGGGAGAGATTGATGTGTTGAAAATTTAACCCATGATAAGCATACTCTTTCTTTATCTAATTTGGTGGACATATATGTTTGTGTATGTTATAGATTGACATGTTTTTGTATTACGTGCTTAGATTAGTATATGCTTGTTAGTATATGTTATCTATGCATGCTCTCTTACTTGGATTACATCTCTTGGTTATGATCCCTAGTTTAGATAAATCTTGGTTATAATCATTAGTTTATATACCTATTAGTTACTACCTAGTGGAATTTATCTCTATTTAGTTTAACCCTTTTACATCTTTGATCTAGGTTAGTATTTGTTATTCAATTATTTATATAAAATTATTAACTATAACCTTGAAATAATTCTTACAAATAAATATTGATTACAACCCTAACATCCTACAAAAAAGTAGCAGACAAAAACATAGTAGTAAATAACGTAGCTTTAAAAATGTAGTATGACAAAACATCGTGAGGAAAAAATGTAATGACGAAAAAATGTAGCGGTATTAGTAATGTCGTGAAGATGACAAAACTTTCAACTAAAGGTCCGAACTCATGAAATCATATTTTCCTCTATTATTTTGCTTGTAAATTTGGTGCATTACTTTTCCACCATGAAATGTTAACTATTATCACCAAAATTAACTAGAAAAAAAATAAACAATGTGATAATCAATAAAATGTCCCAATTATTCTCTTTGTAACATTTTTGTGACATTACCAATACCGATACATTTTTCCTCACTATGTTTTGGTCTTGCGACATTTTTGTCATACTACATTTTTACTGCTACATTTTTTACCACTGCATTCTTGTTCGTTACATTATCATATAGAGCCTAGGTGAGTATTTGTTAGTCAATTATTTACATAGAATTATTAACTATAACCTTGATATCCTTATTACAAATAACTCTTGCTTACAACCCTACCCCTGGCACAACATATTGTATGTATGTTGTATTTAGTAGAGTCTTCTCCATTTTACTATATTAGAGGATATTTATTTTGTTGACCATATTCACCCTACATACAAACAATATCCTTAATGTATAATTTATACATGTATGTTGAACATTAGTATACCTATTGGTGCAAGTAGGAACAAAGGAGAGGTTCAAATACTTGTCAAATAACACATAATATGTTGAATGCACATGATCAAAGATTCCACTTATAATTTGAATATATTTTTTGGTTTCATTTTTCATCATTTATTATGAAATGTTTGAGAACAATTTCAAACATAGTGAATTGTTTATATGTAGTAATTTTAACTGATGTCAAAGTAATGCTAACAAAGAATTTTAAGATCACTTAAATCAAAGTTAGCATTAGGGTGAATCTAAGATAAGAGCTTCTATTCTTCTATTTATGTGAGTCATTGATTATGCATACCATCATCACTTTTTATTTAGTGTTGATAGTCCCAATTTATTCCCTGTGCTTGATTTACATACACCGTGCATGGTATGAATTTGTCAAATGTTTCTGGTTTTCAATATTTGTTATTTTTAACTAGGAAACATATTTTGTAATGTCATGTGGAAAGGTTTGTACAACATGAACTCACTGTAGGAGAAGAATTCATAGAAATTATAAATCTTAGATGGAATAACAAAGAATCATGCATGTCTCATATGTTTTGATGTCACAATAGACAATAATATATGTGAGGAATTTGTAATATAAATGTAATTTAGGGTATTATAGAAGCATACTATCTGAGATCAAACATACTTTAGAAAATTTTATTATTAGAGTATAGGTTAGAAATTCATAGTGGCACACCAAGTTAAGAGGATGTTAGAAGGATGTATGTTTTATCAGTCATCATTATGAGTAGGATTACATATTATTTTACCATTTAAAAATATGAATAAGGTAGATGACATGTGTAACTCTAAAATCTCTTTATAATATCATTAAAAGGTGGAACCTTTCTTTAAAAAAAAGTATATTCATTACTATTGTAGCACATAATTACATCCTTGTGAGAGGGTTTTTCAGGCTCTCTCACTCTTGGATATAAAATGGGATCAACCCCAGGCTATGGGTATCCTGTGATGGGGTTAAACTTCCAGTTAAGGTTGGTTCCTCTTGGTAGATCACCTACACTTCTAGTTTTGATTGGGAAAAGGGTAAAAGGGTTGTAAGGGATAACTAAAAGGATGTAAAGCATGATACACCAAACTTAATGACACTCCAAATTTATTGAAATTGACACTAAAGAAGCTCAAATACAACTCTCATACAATCTCTCAAACTGGTCAGTTTGCATTAATATTTCCAAACTAGGCTCATTAGATAAGAAATGAAGTATGGAGGAGTATCAAAACTCACACTATACCATTATCAATGATAAAAAAGGCACAAGTTTAGACCTACAAACACCTTAAAATATGTGCAAAAAGGTAAGAAAAAAGAACAATCACCAATAAATAATATTCCTCCACAAAGTAATCATACACAAGCTGACTAGAACTCTAGATGTAGGCAACGAGATAGTTAAAATAAGTTGTCTTATTGCTTCAAGAGGTTATTTATTACATAAATGGGTAGGACTACACCATACCAAAATTATGATCATATTTTTTTTAGATAGATACAGGGATTTTGACTAGAGCAACAACCGATAAGTTTTTGGCTAGAACTTTAACTAGTTTTGGGACACAAACCAAGGGCCCAATCCTCAAAATATACCACTGAAGAACATGAAAACATCCAAAAATACAAAAAGGAAAAGCTGAGTAAACTAGTAAACCAAGTTTATCAACCAAACATAGAGACCAAGAAGGACTAAGACATCGATCAAAGAAATGAGATACATGAAAAAAAAGAAGGGCCTAGAGAATTTACTAAAAAACTCAAAAAAATGAACCACAAAGATCAACCTTTAGCTGCCAACAAACACCTATTTCTACTAGAAAGCAAAGATTATATAGTCCATTACATGCCACCATTTATTGATTTCTAGGCCTCAAGCTACAACCTTTCTGCTTCCATTTTCTTGCCCCTTTGCCTCTCATTCCATAGTCAAGGGTTTTCAAAACATAAGACTGATTAGATATGGAAAGAACCTCTGTACTAGCTAGTTCTTTAGAGTCTTCCCCATCTTTTGCCCTTTCATCGACAGTATCAATAGTATTATTGTGAGAAGCATATGCTATAGGATGGGGATTAAAATCATGTTTTGGCCCAGATTTCATCACAACTCTTTCCCTCAAGGGAGACAAGGGATGCCCTACCTCCATATCAGTCTGCACTTCTAATGGCTCTAAAACCTCCCCTTTTTGAGACATGTTTGAACCCTGATGAAAGACCGTTACCTTTGGTAGATCATTATAAATATGCATCCTTTGAACCAAAACTTGATTTGGGCAACCAATCTTTTTGACCCATTTTTATAAGAACATTGAATGAGAACCTTGATAATTTTTCTTGGGACATGAAGCAATCTTATGACCAGTATGATTGCATTTGAAGCATCTAAAAGGGAGGCCTTCAAAATTAAAAAACTATGACCACACATTATAGGAAGAAGAAATATAAATATAATGGTGTATAAGTTTAGCTAAATCCACCATCACACATACCCTGACATAGTTTAGATTTTCCCCAATGGATT
This sequence comes from Torreya grandis, assembly GCA_037957365.1. Taxonomy (NCBI): domain Eukaryota; kingdom Viridiplantae; phylum Streptophyta; class Pinopsida; order Cupressales; family Taxaceae; genus Torreya; species Torreya grandis. Next base: position 5,126,922 of record JARHVA010000206.1, read on the forward strand.
CATCAATTTTTACAAAAACTCGTAGCTTGTTAATTAATTTCTTGAAAAAATGAGCATCCTGCAAGATGAAAGGAAGGTTGTAAAATCTGACCCAGATAGGGGATTGAGAAATCACCACCATGGTTGCATCAAAATAGGGAGTCCATGGACATAAGAACACCCATTAATTGCCAAAGAACCATGTCCCATTTGTCCAGATAAAGTCCCTATCTTTAGTAGAATGAAATATAAGCATAAAGAATCCATTAGCCAAGATATAAGAAGAGACAAGTGTGGGCCAATTTTTTTGAGACCACTCTAAAATCAAACTCTATGAGAGTCACTTCCCCACACACCTTATAATCAAATACCTATTCCCTCTTTCAACTCCTAGCACAGAGAGTTCAACATCCAAGATTTCAAAGGATGAAGTATTAGAAAAGATTAAAGGAATATCACCTAGGAAGGCCGTATCAAGGGTTTCATTCTGAGCAAAGTTTGCTTCAGTATTTACCTCTTTTGTAGTCTCTATAACATCCTCTAAAATATTTACCTTTTGAAATTGGCTCCTAAAAATTAGGAAAGGGTTAGAAGCAGGATGCTTTCTAAGAATGGCTTCTTTATAGAACTCACTATAATAATGAAAGGGGTTTGAGGAATTACTATAGTTAAAAAATACATCTTTTGTAAAAACCCTATCTAGGCCATTTATATGATTTAATGGTGAAAGAAAATTATCTGACATGCCATTTATCACTAGTGACCTATCCAACTCCAACATATCTTCAAAAGACAAGTGATCTTGAACAAATTTGGATGCATGAAACCCATAGTAGTTTTTAACCCCTTTCACTTTCCAATCTCTACCCAAATCAAACTTACCCCACATTATTGCTCCTTCAAAATTCTCCTAGCACCATCATCCCTCTAGGATTTATCCTTGAGAGGGACTTGCACCCCTGTAAGCCTCCTCCCTAGGCCCTATTGAGGCATGACTACTGCTATTGTTAGAGCCTACAACTTCTGTGAATCTACTTGAGAGGGATCTACATTTGCACCAACCTATCCTGCTCAATATAAAACCATCTTATCTTCATAAATAACCCCCACTAATTGAGAATTGACTCTGATTTCCACCCTCTACTTAACCCCCATGCTTACCACTTGTAAAACCCCTTTGCTTTTCATCACAACTATTCTTATCTGCACTCCAACTCTGGTCTTTACCATTGCCACCAATACCTACTATCATCCCTCATCACCATCACCATAATCCATCACTTATTTCAATTATGATCATATTTTACAATGGATAATAAAAGGGATATATAGGATAAAAGAGAAGGGAGAGGAGAAGAAAGCTTTTAAAAATCATTAAATGCAATTCAACCACCCTACATGGAACTCCATTAAAGAAGAGGAAAAGGTAGATTATTCTAAACCACTTTTAAATCATTTAGGCACTAAAATTACTTAGAAAATTAACCCTTCAAATTCAAAAATGTCTTCAAGCTCTCCTATTGGCCTAAAAAGGCACTAGAGGATAAAATTTGCTTGAGGAAGATGACATCATGTTCCACTAACTTGAAAAAATATCTAAACATCTAGAAGATTCTTTAAATGCTCCATTAGTGCTTGAGAAAAGTATCCAAACATTTATAATCTTCCTTGAATGTTCTATTAATGCTCCTCAACTCCCCAAAACTCTTCCACTTGACTTTTATGCCCCATCTCCACTTGGCTTGTGTTGGTAACTTGGCAACATGGTTAGTTATTTTGACATTTGATGCTTGAAATAAATTTTGAAGGATAAATTTTGAGTGTTTTATTTTTATCCCAACTCATATTTATCCTCCAATCTATAAAAGGCACCATAGTACCTGCAAATCCTTTGGACTAAATTTATGAAGATCCTCAAGCTCAAGCCATCTTCAACTAGTTATTCTAAAACTTGCTCTCAAGGCTATTTTGGGCCTCATAAGCACCCAAACGTACCAATTTATTATAAAAAATAGGTTAAAAATGATATTTAGATAATCCCATATATGTCCAAGTGATTCTAGGTCATTTCATGGGCTTATGAGCTCACAAACTCAAAATTGATCAAAATAGGCTCTTTAGCAGCTTGCAATGGTTTTAAGCCTTTCATGGGGCTTGGGAGCTTGAGTGAGATTATTATCTACTTATTACTCTTTGGGTTAGGCCTAACCTTATTTTAAGACCATTCTCAGCCTTTGATTCACTTGAAAACTCTTTAAATTAGTTTGGGAAGGTCTGCCACCTTCTAGGATTAGGTAGGTCTCTTTGCTAATTTGAACCACTTAGAGTCTATTTTTGCTTTTAAAAATAAATAAAAATATGATATAAGATATTACACAAATTATTTATCACTTTTCCAGACATAAATCCTCCTTTTGATCTCTGCTAAAGGTTCTTTTAGACCTGGTTTTGAGCATAGACTCCATTAATGGATATATGAAAATTTCATTTTTTCTCTTGAAGTTAAGTAATGGAATGAGACTACTTGTAATAATTAAAGGACAAAAAAAAATACCTCCATGTAAAATTTCAAGTCCTTTCATTGATTATAACTCAAAAAATACATCTTTTGGGGTTGCTTCAACCTGCCTTACTAAATTTCTTTGCATGTGTAGGTCTGAGTTTTGTCATTTTTTCAAGTTTTATGAGGTAAAAAGACTTAATTATTTCCAATATGTAACACAAAAACTATTATAGTCATTATTTTTCCATTATTAGCCATGAAAATTAACTAGAATCACATATTTAGACCTGTTACACACTCAAAAATTATAAACTATGAGACATAGGGAGCAAGAAATAGGTGGATATTGAGACTTATAAGGTATCAAGACCTAATTAATTTTTTTGGGACTTGAAAATACCCCTAAAATTTCTCAAATAATTATATATGATCATTATATTCTTTAAGTGCCTCAAAAATACTTTTTCTGACTATCCTAATTTGCATGCCAAAATCCTAAATTTTGCAAATTTGCCCTTATTCCATATTTTGCCTTGAAATTATGAATGTGATCACTCTCACCAGATTTGGTAAGAATTAAAATAACCCTAAATTTCCTCACAAACACTTACATGAGGATCAATCCATCTGTCATACCTTATAGCCCTCCAAAAAGCTTACATAGTTCCATGTTGAATGTCAACAAACAAGCATATGACTGTGACAAAACAACATATAATTACACTATTATTATGACAAAAATAATATTATTTAAATATAAAACCACTCATTAACATAACTTACCAAATTTTATAGTTTAATCATGCGTGAGAGGTCTCAAGATGCATTTTTCTCAAAATGAGCTAGTTGGTTGCCTGTGTGAATGACTATTTATGACTGTAGGAGGTATATGAAAAAAAAAAAATGATTAAACTAATAATGTGGCCTTAAATATTAAATATAAATCTTTTTCTACTCACCATGATCATACATACCAAAAATGAGAACCTAACTCCTCCTGTAGATGCTTTAAAATCATAAATTTCTCCAAGACTAGCTTAGGTTGCTTGTGTTTTACTTTGAGAGTGCCTCAATTTTGAGACAAAACAAGAGGGATATAAATTATTATCTAGGAAAATAGAAATAATAGAGTCGTATTTTGGGTCATGAGTATATTCTGTACCAAATTTAGAGGTTAGACCACCTCTCTAACATCTTCAACTCTTCAAATCTTCTCCAAATTAGCCCTCAAGCTTATGATTGTGTATACAGTCTGAAACCATTTTATCAACCTTGGATATGATTGATTTTCATATTAGTGTTGTGTGGAGTGTGATGACATCACTCTTGAGAGTGTCTTCAACATAGTCATTTAGTTATACCACCCTGTAACCTTCATAAGGATATCTCCATATGATTCTTGTGAGAGCACACTAGGTTAATGAACTTTTAAACACTATTATGTGTATATAACCCATAAGAGATGATCATAGTGTATTAAAAACATCATAGACACCTTTATCACCTTGAAATAAACCTTGGAAAGTCAAATAATTTCCAAACATTATGCCATTCATCTCACTGTATCATAGTTTATTCATTGCATGAGCTAGTAACGAAGATTTCTCATCAAAGCCTAATTACAGAGGCCTAAAAAAGGATGGGGAAGGAAATCAATAAGTTTAAGACCATTGAGTAGGGTTAGGAAATTGGTATTCTCTTTCAACCATTGCATCATCTACTACTTGAGGACTACCTCTATTTTAGAGCTTCAATAGAGTATCTTCAGAGCTTCTTTAGAGCTACCTAGAGCATCTTCAGAGCATCTTCGTAGGTCGACTAAGGATATTGATATCTCAATATAACATCTTCAGAGCTACATGAGCATGTTAAAATATTTTTTGGATCATCATCAGATCTGCCTAGAACATATTCAAAGCATCTTTGGAGATGTTTGTAGCATCTTCAGAGTTGCCAGGATATTCTTTGGAGCTCACCATGTTTTATGTCAAGTCTTCAAAACTATTGCCAAAACTGTTAATGACTTCTCAATCCTTTAAATTTTGCCTTAGTAGAGATACATTAGGTGGCCTCTCAACAATTCCCAACACCACACCAAGACCTTTCAAGATATTGCACTGCATTATCAAGTCAAGACTAAAAAAGATTAGTCATGAAGGTAAAAGGTCACTTAATGGTCTAGGAGAGTGGCATAATCCATCTAGGCAAAAGTTTCATATGTAGGCCAATTTTGGCCAACATTTTTGGTGCCTTCTGGGGATTGTATGCCTATCTATGTAAAAGACTAGTCACCTTAGTCTATCCATTGGGGTTATGGAGTCACAAAATTATTTCTCAAATTGGTTTTTAACTGGTCACAAGGCTACAAATATTCTAATTGAAACTCTCAAAACAACAAAGACAAACCAAAACCAAAACAATAATGTGCTCAAAGCACTCAGGGAAGGGATACACATAACAAAGCATAAAAGATGTGCATGAAAGAATTTAAACTTACAAGTACCTTCCTCTTGGGTCAAATGGGAATCTCTTAGCATAATTCATTTATAATGGACAAGGATGAAAAACACCTTGCTTTTGAGGCACCAAACCTAGTGAACTAGGCTGATTGATTGACAATATTTTTAAGCATGATCTCCAATGGATGAAATGGGACAAACATGTCTCTAATGTAGACAAAATACCTTACGATTTCAAGACTTGATTGATGTTGGTATTTATCCTTGGGAAAACTCTCTAAGCTCACTTCATAATGAGTTATAAGAGAACTTACAAACTTTTCACTTGATGACTCTTTTGAATGTGAAGGTTGACTATCTAGGCTTTGGAAAAATAGCTCCAGTTCATCCTAAAAGGAAACTTGCTCTTGGTCACTTGTCAGAAATATAGTCTCAACTTCACTAAGATTCAATATATAATAGCTAGATTGGTCTTCTTTCAGTGTATATAAGGGAGGCTCATCATTGCAAGAAAGGTCTAACTATCATGCTTTTGAGGCTCTTCATTTGACCAATCTTCTTTGAATCTAAAGACATCAGCATTGCCTCCAAATGACACCTCATCTTGAAGTGGACCAACCTCTGGTACCTAGTTATAATCTTCTTCATTTTCATTTATGTAGAATGGACATTCAATAGTCCATTCAAGGTCTACCCCATATTCATCTTGAGGATTGTCCTCTTTAGGCTCTGATTCATTAGTGTCACAGCCATGCCAAGAAGGCTGGTCCAAACCTAATTTCCCCCTCTACATGAAGTGGGTTGACTATTATGATCTCTTCATCATAGATACTTGTATTATCCTCTTATGTATCACCCATGACTTCAAGCTCCTCCTCTATCCTTGGTAAAATGGATTCTTTCTCCAAGAGGGAGATGGTGGGAGGGTAAAGAGGTTCACCTTGCTTATAACTTAGGAGAGTACTACTCCAAATAGGGATCTTGAGAGGTGTATTTGGTGTATATTTAGGAGGGAAGAGGGAGTCTTAAAACTCTTGTAAAGCAAGCTAGTTGAAATGAGCTATACATAAACCAATTTATTTTTGAACCAAAAATTCCTCCTTCTCAAAGAATAATTTTTGGGTTACCACAACCAACACCTCCTCCTTCATATCTTTTCCTTCCTTGACTTATTTCCATGATGGAAATGTATAGGGTAAAACCACCTTGTTGTCTTATTTTTATTGAATATGCATAGGATAGAGTGGTCTCACTGGTGAGGGCGTGGTATAATTAGTATCATCTACATAAGAAGAGATCCATGGTGGGATGGCTTCATGCTCTTGAAGGAGAGTGTGTGTCGGGTTAGGAGAGGGTAAACTAATTTTTTTTGGTTTGACATATTCTCTCTCCCACTGCTCTAACACTTATTAAATGGATAATACTCACTCCATCTCTAGCTTCTCAACATGTGGATAATCACCTTCTTCAATGGATGCCCACACACTCCAAAACTCATGCAAGAATATCCTTATCCCCTCCATAGCATGGATGGGGAATTATTGTCTAAGTAAAACCTCCTTATTTATTTTCATGATTGATCTCCCCTAGTCTAGTATTTATTCTCTAATTCTTAACCAGGATAGGCCTTGACAAGGGTGGTAGGGGGCTGATTTGAAGCTCTTAGTGGCTAGGCTTGAGGCTTCTAGAGGGGAGAGGACACATAAGACTGATTTAAATGATCCCACTAATATTCATAAGATATCAACACACTCTCCAAGCTTTGGACCATGCTTCTCAACTACACTTTGTTCTCCCTCTCACAAACTACCCATTATTTACCCTCACAAACTAACCACCTATTCTAGACCAACTGAAGATAAATCCTTACCTCTTGTATAACATGGATAGGGATGACTAATTTTTTTTCTAAACCCTTACCAATCTCCCATATCAACTCCATATAATCTGATAGTATTTGCTTGAATCTTGACAAGGATATAACAAGATAAACATAATCATGACAAGGGAGATTATAGGACCAATTTGAATGCCAAGGAGGATTATTTTGGTCATATACAGGGGTGGGAGGGAGGCAAAGGCCATGATTGGTCTAACAGGTTACTTGAGGGCCACTTGGGTGGAACACATAAATGTTATTAGCTTGATATGAGTGATGCTGAGGTATAAAATAATCATGTTGATCAAAAGAGGTTTGATTATACATACCAAGGTTATAATTTTGGTCACTTAGGCTGCTTGACCATCTGATGTTCATAGTGGAGTCACCATTAATGTTTGAAAATGTGCCTTTAAAGGTTGATTTCACTAAAGAGCAACACCATAAGCCCTTTAGTGAAGTGATGAATGTAGTAGTCCCATTGGGCATGCTAAAAACTATTTTAACATAGAATTTCACCTTTTTAAGAGGGGTTTTTATGATCTCACACTCCTAAACATAAAATAGGATCAACCCCAAGATATGGGTATCATGTGATGGGATTTAACCTCTAGAGAAGGCTGGTTCCTCTTGGTAGATCACCTAAACTATTGGTTTTGACAGGAAAAAGGGTAAAATGACTATAAGGGATAACTAAAAGAATACAAAGGGTGATAAAAAAAATTGAATGACACTCAAAATTTATTTAAACTAACACTAAGGAAGATCAAAGACAACCGTCACTCACACAATCTCTCAAATTGGTCACTTTGCATTAATATTTCCAAACTAGGCTCACTAGATAAGAGATGAAGCATGGAGGAGTATTAAAACTAAAAGTATACCATCATCAATGATAAAAAATAAACAAGTTAAGACCTATAAAAACCTTTAAATACTTGTAAAAATTCAATAAATAAGGATAATCACTAAGGAAGAACAATCCTCCACAAAGTAATCATGCACAAGATGACTAAAACACTAGATGTAGGAAAAGAGATAGGTAAAATAAGTTGTCTTATTGCTTGAAGAGGATGTTTCTTATATAAATGGGTAGGGATACACCATACCAAAATTAGGATCATATTTTACAATGAAGAAGAAAAGGGATATCTAGGAGAAAAGGGAATGGAGAGAAGAAGAAACCTTTCAAAAATCAATAAATGCAATTCGACCACTCTCCATGGAGCTCCATTAAAAAAGAGGAAGAGGTAGATCAGTCTCAACCACTTTAAATAATTTAGGCACCAATATTACTTATAAAATTAAACCTCTAAATTAGAAAATGTATTCAATCTCTCTCATTGGCCTAAAAAGGCACTAGAGGACAAAATTTTCTTGAGGAAGATGACATCATGCTCCACTAACTTGTAACTATTTTAGGCCTTTCCATGGTGGTTAGGAGATTGAATGAGATTATTTTATAATTAGGACTATTTTGGTGAGTAATACCATTGTTTGAGACCATTCTCAGCCTTTTATTTACTTGGAAATTCTTTAAATTAGTTTGGGAAGGTCTGCCACCTTCTAGGCTTAGGTAGGTCTAGGGGGGTCTTTTTGATAATATGAGCCACTTGGAATTTATTTTGAATTTTAAAACTCACTAAAAAAATTATGGTGGATCTTATATAAACTCCTAATCAATTTTACATACATAAATCCTCCTTTTGACCTTTGTTAAAGGCTCTTTTAGACCTGGTTTTGAGTACAAACTCCATTAATGGAGACATGAAAACTTGGTTTTTATCTTGAAGTAAAATAGGGGCATGATACCACTTGTAAAAATTAAAGGACATAAAAAAATTATTCCATGTCAAATTTACATTCATTTCATTGAGTATAACTCAAAAAATGCATCTTTTGGGGTTGTCTCAACTCGCCTTGTCAAATTTCTAAGCATGTGTACGTCTAAGTTTTATCATTTTATCAAGTTTTATGAGGTCTCAAGACTTAATTATTTTTTAATTATGAATAATATGGATCCAAAAAAATATTAAAATTATTATTTTTACATTATTAATCATGAAAATCATCAATAATCATATATTTAGACCTGTTATACCCTCAAGAATTATGAACTACAAAACATAGGGAACAACAAATATGTGATTCTTGAGATTTATAAGGTTTCAAAAACCCATTAATTTTTTTTTAGATCTGTAAAGACCCATAAAACTCATCCAAGAATTATATATCATCATTCAATTCTTTAAGTGCCTAAAAAATGCCTTTTTTGACTGTCCCTACTTACATGCCAAAATCCTAAATTTTTCAAATTTGCCCTTCTCCACATTTTGCCTTGAAATTATGAATGTGATCACTCTCACCAGGTGTGGAAAGAATTAAAATATCCATAAATTTTCTCACAAACTCTCACATGAGTTTCACGCCATCTATAATACCTTATAGCCCTCCAAGAAGTTTGCCTAGCTCCATGTTGACTATCAACACACAAACATAGGAATGTGACTAAACAATGGATGATTTAAATATTATTATTACCTAAAAAATATTGTGGAAATATAAAACCACTCATGAAAATAATTTTTACCAAATTTCATAGTTGGATCATGCTTGTAGAGGCCTCAAGATTCATTTTTATCAAAATTAACTAGTGGCCTACCTGTGTGAATGACTGTTTATGTCTGTAGGAGGTATGTGATAAAACATCAGATTATTTAAATGATAATGTGTCCTTAAATATGGAATATAAATATTTATATACTCACCATGATCATACTTACTAAAAATGATAACCCAACTCTTCCTGTAGATGCTCCAAAATCATACATTTTTCCAAGATTGGCTTAGGCTACCTGTGTTTTACTTTGAGAGTGCCTCAACTTTGAGACAAAATAGGGGGGATATACCTTGTTATTTGGGACAAATATAAACCATATATTCATATTTTTTTTCATGAGGACTCTTGATACCAAATTTTAAGGTTAGATCACCTCTCTAGCATCTTCAACTCTTCAAATCTTCTCCAAATTAGCCTTCAAGCCTATGACTGTGTGTATAGTCTAAAACCATTTTCTCAACCTTTGACATGATTTAATACCATATTGGTGTTATGTGGAGTTTTATTATATCACTCTTGAGAGTGTTTTCATCATATTCATCTAGTTATACCATCCTACAACCTTCATAAGGAGATCTCCATATGATGCTTGTGAACACACTAGATCAATGAACTTCTTAACACTATTCAATGTATATAACCCATAAAAGATGAGTTGATCATAGTGTCTTAAACATATCACAAACACCTTTCTCATCTTGAAATTAACCTTGGAAATTCTTACAATTTCCAAGCATTATGCCATTCATATCACTGTATCATGGTTTCTTTATTGCATAAGCTAGTAACCAAGACTTCTCATCAAACCCTGATTATAGAGGCCTAAAAGAGGATAGGGAAGGCAATCAAGAAGGTTAAAAATTCTGAGTAGGGTCATGAATATGGTCTTCTCTTTCCACCACTGTATCATCCACTACGTTAGGACTACCTCTTCTTTGGATCTTCAATAGAGCATCTTCAGAGCTACTTGGATCATCCTCAAAGCTTCTTCAGAGCTCGAATAAGGATCTTCATAGATTAATAAAACATATTTAGAGATTTTTGGAGAATATTCAAAGATTATTCAGAGCATATTTGGATCTACCTGGAGTATATTTGAAGCATCTTTGGAGCTTCTTCAAAGTTGCCTATAGCATCTTCAGAGCTACTTGGATATTCTTCAGAGCTTACTGTGTTCTATTCCAAGTCTTCAAAATTATTACCAAAAAGGTGTTTCAAAAATCATCAATGAATTCTTAATACTTCAAATTATTTATCAATACAGAGACATTAGGTTACCTTTCAACAACTCCTAACACCACACCAAGACCTTTCAAGATATTGCACTGCATCATCAAATCAGGACTAGAAAGAGACTAGTCATGAAGGCAAAAGGTCACTGAATGGTCTAGGAGAGTGGCTTGATCCATCTAGGCAAAATTTTCATATGTAGGCCATTTTTGGCCAATAATTACACTTTGTGTGCCATTGGACAAGATTTAAAATATCCTTATAGTCCTTATACTATATGATACAAATATGTTTGTACTTTTTAATAATCATCAATCATAAAAAATGGAATGATATATTTCAAGGTTCCTTTTATGGCCATGGATTCCAAGTGTCACATAAATATCAAAGAAGGCCTTTGAAGTGTTTATCTCTACTAGGTTATACATATTCAACGTGCCCATGTAAGGTGCATTCATGAATCATATGAATTCACATACATGGGATGATCATCTATATTTCAAATTAGTTATGTGGAATATATACATACATACATACATACATACATATATATATATATATATATATATATATATATATATATATATATATATATATATATATATATATATATGTTATAAAATAAGGATTTATATACTTATTAAATTTGAAGAGTGTGAAGAATAATGTTGGGATACCTTGTTGTGTGATCATATCAATGAGTTTGCTCCTACATTTTCATCAACATGACCTCATTCCTTGCTTTCTTTAACTAAATAACATGAGATGTTCAAATAATTATTTTTTGATAGATATTATCTTTTGACTAGAGATTTAATAAGTTATGGGGAACATAAGGGGGCCTAGTCCCCGAAAGAGCAAAAATATTAAAAACTAAGACCGTAGGGTCCTATTCAATATTACATAACAATACTTAAGAGTGAATACAACTAACCCAATCTACTAAAAATAACACCACCAACAAGAACAACCTCTCAATACTTATTCAAACTAGAAATATATAAAGAGAGAAGATAAAAAATATACCACCCACAAGAACACCCTAATTACCTAGTTGTTCACCCATGAATCACAAGTGTTCACCTGCCTCTATTAGAGAGCATAGATTTCATTATCCATTGGGTGCCACCATTAATAGAATTCATAGCATCGATTTACAATCTTTCAAATTTTGTCTTCCTCCCTCTTTTTCTAGATTTACCAAAATTTAGAGTCACTCACTTGGAAATATGTTGGGCAATCGATAGATAGGCTCTGGATGCTAGCTCCTCTTCTTTGTCTTCTCCATAAAATATTCAACCACTTTTGGATCTTCATCTTTCAAATAAAATTTTTCAGCTATAAAAAATTAATCTTGGGGAAAGGTTAGAGATTTTAAATTCTTATACATTTACTTATTACTAGAAAATAACACCTCAATATATTGACTTTCAAATTTCAATCTTTTATTGAGTTGAGGGAGTTAATCTAAAAGGGGTCCAAAATAATTGTAGGTCACCACTACCTCCTATGGTCTAAGAGGACAACCCTTTTCAACCAAAAAATATGCTCTAGAGGATTTCAAATTACAGATAGAACCACCCACTGAGTCGTGAATGCTATAAACAAGGTCCCTACAAGGGCAACCTATCTTTCTTACCCCTTTCTTCAAATAAGAAAAACCAACACCTTTAGAAAACTTATTTGATCAAGCTACAATTTTTTAATAGAATTGATTGCATTTAAAGAATATATATGGTATCCATTCATAGTTGATAAATTGGTTCCAAACCCCCTATGAATATTTAAGCCTTACATAATGATGAAAAGGTTTAGAAAGATCCACCAACACACATACCCTCAAAAAATTCTACAGAGCATTCAAATCTTGATAAATTTTAACAAACACACCAAAAAGATTAAAAAATTGTTGTAACAGCCTTCAATCATGCATTTTCAAAGGAAGATTGTATAGTCTTACCAAGATAAGAGCATTTGATTAAATTGTATTTGAAGGGTGAAAAAAGAGGGCTCAGGGGCACAAGAACACTCCCTATTTTCCAAAAAACCATGGACCATTGTTCTAAACAAAATTATGCTCCTCTACAGAGAGAAAAATAAAAAATAAGATTCCATTTGGGAGAAAAGAAAGAGAAACATCGGTGATATAAGGCCAAACAATCTTTGTCCACAATTATAACTCCTCCTAAGATGGACATGTCCCCACATAATGAACAAGAAGGGCTTTACACCCTATTTCTACATTAATGGTTTTAAAGATCTCATCAAAAATCTCAAGGACAAGAGGATAAGAGGAAAAAATAAGAGGGATATCCCCATAGGTTGTTGTATCCACACCATTCAGATCTTGCTCTTTGATCATAGTCCTCTCCTTAGAGTAAGAGACCTTAGTTTCTATCTCAACTCCACTCTTAAGAGGAAAGGAGCTTCTCTCAATTAATTAGGGGGAAAGATTAGGGTTTTTACCCATAATAAACATTAGATAGAAATCACCATAGGTGTGAAAAGGATTTAAAACATTCTAGTAATCGATAAAAAACTTGAGCCTTAGACTTTGAAACCCTAGCCGACTCTGTTGTTGCTTCCCCTGATCTCTGACCTACAATATCCTGGGATGAGTTCTCCATAACAAGGCTCAATTTACCTATCTTGTGGCCTTTATAATCATGGCCTAGCTCAAAATCTACCCCATCCTATGACTTCTATTTGGCCCTACCTTCCAAAATTATGCCTTTATGGCTCCCGATGCCCTTACCCTAACCATTGCCATCACTATTATCCTTTGCATCTACTGATTATGCCGCCACCTTTATCATTGAATTCTTTGTTGATTTTACCATAGTATTAGGCATATATGTTCAAATAATTATTGATTTAAATAAACTACATATTTTTATTATGTGTGATGGAAAATTGTGAAATTTAATAAAATATAGAGGAATATTTGGATGAATTCCAAATCTATTGTCATGGTATTACATTAGGTGCAAATCATAATATGTAATAAAAACTTGGATCATGAAATTTTAAATTAGTATAACCAAAATAAGTTTGGCGTCTATATTTAGAATCTAAATAGCCATTAAATCAATTGTCTATATAAGTAAACAAAGTTTTAGAAATTTAAGATATATTACAAAAAATTGAATGTTGAAAAAATATTTCTCCCTTTTGTCGTATTTAAAGACAATGTTTAATTAGTAATTTTTTCAATCTATATTTAAATTATCACTTCTTATCCTAAACACTTTGTTTGGGAAGAGTAAAATTTTAAAGGCATTTTGATTGGGAAGATTCCATGGATTGTAAAAATAGTTTAGTTGGGAAGAGAAATTAACAATTAATTTAACTAAATTGGAAGAGGTGAGGAAGAAAGTGTGGTTTACATTGTAGAATCCAGTATAAAACCTACACAACATGGGTTGTAATTATGAGAAAATTGGAAACATTAACCTTGATGCTTAAATGTTAATCATATCAAATCAAAACATTATTCAAAAGAAATCAATTTTAATTTTGTTTCACTTAACTTTGAGTTAAGAAAACTCTTATATTTAATTAAAATCTAGATAAATTATTGTTTTACAGTTTGATTGTGGGATAGTGATTTTATGTAGGAGATTTTTATTTAAATTCATGATAATCTCCAAAAGTGTTTTACACATATAATATTTTTGATGATATTTATCCTTTGTGAGAAACTCATTTAATATGAAAATATAAAATTACTACCCTAAGAAGTCATCTCTGATTCAATTTTGAAATAAAATGAAGCCATTGTGTTATTTGTGTCATGTGAGGAAACCAAAAATTTGGCACACAAATTAATATTGTCTAGGAAGAGACACAATTTTTACATTTGTGACACATAAAAACTTTATATTTTTAGTAAAATAATTGACATTATATTTGGAGGGATAGAGCACATGATCACTTGTAAGTTGTAATAAACATATATTGAGATATTTTTAGAGCAAAGAGTGGATTTTTACTCTTTATAAATATATTTTGTTATTATTTTTTCCTTTAAATTTTGGTGCATTAGTAAGACATTTATTAAGGAAAATTGGGTGAGAGTGTGTTGGATATATACATACGCATAGGCATTGAGAGGAAAGTATTTCAAGCTCCAACACAAAATCCTGATCAAGGTCCTCTAGACACATTTTTACTCTTGGTCCTCTAAACCCATTTGAAAAGGAATACACTTTGTTCTAAAATTATGATAAAAATCACTTCCTCATCAATTTACCCCTTTTTAAAAATAATTGCTCTTGTATGAATTTCCTATGTTAAATGTATGAAATTATAGGATGTTTTTTCTTTCTTCTCTTTTCCAACCTAAATGGGATTATTGGGGTTTGGTGGCTTCCCATACCTAATATATATCTGATTTATTATAAATGTAAGTGTGCTTAAGTTAGATATTATGTAGTGAGATTGAGATTCACATAATGCTCCCATTAGGCACTGGTTGGGAGGATGTTGGAAAATGTTGTAGAGTCTAGGTTTAAAATAATTAGTTGAATTTACTTCAAATTCCAATGAATTTTCAATAAAAAACCATTTTATGCATTTTCTCAAAACATGATCTTGATTAATTTTATACATATCATGTAATCATTGCACATGATTTTATTTTATTTTTTACATCTAACAAAAATCCTTCATGATATGGGATTGAAAGGTAGTGTGTGTCATGATGAAATGTTATAAATAGGATAATATGTGGCCCTTGAATCCTTAAGTAGTTTATTAAGCATCTATATAATATTGGGTGCTCTGTGTATACACACAATATTTTTAAATTTATCATTTACTAATGCTTTATCACTTGTAAGAACCTGTCAAGTCTCAATCTCTTTATGTGCACGCCTTAAAGGGTGCACTAAGAAAGGGGTTGGAATACCCTTGGTTATTCATAGGATTATTGGCTCCTATACCATTACCTAAAACCACTACAAGATACCCTTATTCAATTTCCTAAGTGATAAAAAACTTGCTTATAAACTTTCTTAAGAAATTCACCATCCAAACTAGCCCTTACCTAAGTAAACACCCTTTTATTTATTTTTCCTACTACATCAACTTGATCAACCTTGGTGGGAATATAGTGCATGTTATGGAACTCCATCAGCCTAACCAGACTAGTTTAAGGCCTAACAACTCTATTTCCTACCAAACAAGATCAACCTAGATGACCTTATTGGATAAATTCATGAGAGGGTTTAGGGTCAATACTTGGATATATATACCCCCTTAACTATATTTATAAAGAGAGGACCATTCAATTTTCATCATTATAGCTTGTAAATCTAATTTTACTATCATTTCAAGGTTTCATTGCTTAGGGTTTTGCCTTGGAGTAGTAGCATTTGTCTTGTGGAGGTATTGGATACATAGGAGAATTCTTGTATGCTAGAGATGATATATCCTTGTGACCCTTACAATCCACAACAATCTCTTTCAAATAACCATTAGCCAAGGGATATATTAAGGCATAATGAGTTCACTTCAACAAGGTAAGTATACTCCTAGATCTTCATTTTGATAAGTAGATGTTGCATAACTAATGGATTGAATTGTATCTCTCCTTGCTTAGATTACTTATATATTGTCTTAAATATAATTATCTTTGCTTGTTTATCATCTTCCCCATTTGTGTCACAAGCTTTGGTGAACACTAGATTAGCTTGTTTGTTTGTTTAGTAGATTAACTAATTTCCATTTATCATATTATAAGACCTAGCTAGGGTTATTACATGATGACATATGACTAGATGCCTTAGAATCCCATTATTTTATATAGTGTAGTAAGATATTATTTAGGTTTAGTGGATCCATAATTCTTCATGACCCTAATATAAAAAGGTATTGCTAAGTGAGATATTAGTTGATTACATTCTCTGAGCTTATATATTACTGAGTAGGATAAGTTGTAGATATATATTTTTTGATTGCATAAAATATGGTGGAATTGATGTGAATCTAACCCTAGTAATTTTTAATTTTCATTTATAGTCAATTGGATATATCTTATCAACCTAATTTTATATTTTGTGTGCATGTTTTTAATTAGGTTGAGCCTGTTGATCTAGTTCTATTTTTATGTGTAGGTTTTCAACCAGGTTGAAGCTGTTAACCTAGTTATGTATTATGTACTTAGTATCAAAAAATACCCTAGACAACCCATTCAAGAAACAATTCAACATTATCAATAAAAACTACTAAATCAATCTAGTCAATCTTGTTCTATCTTCTAGGTTTACTCTTACCAACCTAGTAATTCAATTTTGTTAATTATATCACCTTGTCATTTTTGTTTCTTGGTAAAATTAATCTATAATTTAATTTTTTTTTTTTACTAGTTTTTAGTTCTTTTAATTTTTTATCACACAATCAACTAGTTTGAGTTGGTCGATCTAGTTTGTTTTAGCTTCTCGATCGAGCTGGTTAATCTAGTTTATTTTGACACCTTTTTTTAGATTATTAATTTTCTTTCCAAAATTCAAATAGATAAATATAGGTGACTATGTAGGACATGTATAACCTAATATAATTTCATATTATTATTTTTCTTCCAATAAATAAACTAGATTGACCTATATGATCTTGTAGGTCATGGTTATCTTAGTTTAGTAGGTGGCTGAACTAGTTTGTTTTGTCTTTGTTGTCAGACACAGTTCAATAGGTGGCCAACCTAGGTTTTTTATATCTATTTTTAAACATATTTTAGTAGGTGTCTGACTTAGTTTAGTTGGCTTTTGACCTAGTTTGTTTCACCTCTATTTTCTGACACAGTCTAATAGGTGGCTGACCTAGTTCAATAAGGGGTTGACCTAGTTCAATTAACTCATACCTTCATAATTATATATTATTTTTTCTTCTAATTAGTAATTAAAATTTCATAATCAAATATTTAGGTCATAATCTCACTTATATTATCAGTTTAGATGAAACTATTCAATATATTCCTTCATATCTCCCTAATCCCAAACCAATTACTCTATCATGCAACCTAAATTTTACATGCACAAGACAAACACAATGTAATAAATTTGATGTTACTCATCCTAGTCCTCCTCCTACTACCAATTTTAGGAACACTCCACCCAAAAATCCCTCTCATACTACTATTATAGGGAATGCTCCTCATACCAACACTAACATTCCACCTCCTAACACTAGCAATCCTATTCCTCCCATTGATACAACTCAAATTATTGATCAAATGATTCAAAAAATGAATTTTATGAAACAAATAATTATTCCCAAATGATTCAAATTCAAACTCATATATTAAAAATGGATAGTCAACCACTTCAAGTTATTATTACTTAAGTCATAATTTTGTCTCTCCTCCTATTAGATATGCCAATGGGAATTTCATCCCTCAACCTCCTTTGTATAAAAAAATTCTTCAACATCTTTAAAATGAACCTTTATCTTCATTAATTGTATCCACATATATTGGAAACATTTATCCAACTATTACATATGATGGAACTAAGGACCCCACCATCTTTCTTAAATATTTTGGTAATCTCTATATGGAATGGGCCAAAACTAACACCTTTTTTACCTCTAAGCTCTTAGCCAAAAACTTTGTTGGTGATGTAATTTAATGATATAATAAACTTCCTAGACATTCCATTACACAACTATAGAATTTATTCAATGCTCTAGTGAAGTAATTCTAACATATTAACCTTCCTAAAGATTACCTTAGCCATTTCATCAATTCCAAATAACTTCCTAATGAATCTTCTCACACTTTCATCAAATGATGGAAGTATCTATATTACAAAGTGGACCATAATATGAATGATGATACTCTTTTAAGGTTATTTGCTACCACTCTTAAATATTCAATTAAATACATAGTTTGGATGTTTTACCCTTCAACTTTAGAAGAAGCCTTAGAAAAATAAAAAAGGCAAGACTTTCTTAGGAATCAATTTAAATCACCTTAAGCAACTACTAAGGAAACTTTCCAATATTTTTCTCATAACATTGATTCATCTAATCCTCCCCATCCTCAAAAGTGTTCATCCAATTCAACCATTTTAAACCCAATGCACCCTCCCTTTAGTCTAGAAGCACTTAAGAATAAATTTCCATCCTATAAATCCATGAACTTTGATACTTCCAAACCTCCTCCAAAATGGTACAATCTTGATATGTTTTGTTTTTGGCATGCTATGATAGGTAATTCTCATGAAAATTTGCATGATATTCTCTGATTTATTCTTAATTCCTTGCTTGGTCCACATTTCAATTTGGATACTCGTACACAACAATGTCATCAAGATTATCTTCAAAAAACACAAGCCCAATCTAAGGAATACCAATCACATCAACATCACTTACCTAATGATCAACAATAATTACCCCATACCTCCACCTCATCTAATAATTTTTTCCAACCCACAATTGATCCCACTTCATACATCAATAAGGAAAATATAGCTAACATGAACAACTTCAAATGGGTGGTTTCATTCATCAAACCTCAACCTATTATGTCACAAGAACCTAAGAAACACCTAGTTAAAATTCCTACTCCAAAGTGCATCATACATGGTCCTAATTCACCTTATATACCTATTAATACCTCTCTTACATGTCCTATGTAAATTTTAATATCCTAAAAATATAACATATCGACACATTTACCTATCTCCAACTACATCAGAAAGCCCCATGCAATTCATTCTAATAGCTACAATTCACCTCACTCCACATAACATGTTGGGGCATCTTATGATGCCAATTCACATGTCACTTCATATTTTATGGAATATTGTGAAGCCCATCCCTATATCCAATTACTCTTTGGGGAATCCTATGATTCCCATTCTTTGTTTACATTGCACAATAAAAAAAAATCAACTTCAAGAAACCTTTTGAGACACATGATTGTATTTCACATGCTCACATTTGATATTGACATTAGCATATATTTTTTATCATTTTTTTATCTCACATTTCTTTATTTTTGTGTATTTTATTTCATTTATATTCATTTTCCTTACACCATTATTTCCTTTGAGTTATTTGGTTTTATTTCACTTTATTTACACCATTGTTTCCTTTGGATTCATTGGTTTTATTTCACTTTATTTCCACCATTATTTATTTGGGTTCTTTGTTTTTTCACATTACGTTCAACATGTTTTTACATTTTGGTTCTTAAACATCTCTTTCATTTTTATCATTTATTATATTTTTATGTCATTCTTTGCCTTAGTATCTTTATGATCATTTGACCCTTATTTACTTTCCCCCTTTCTTGGGATGATCATTTACTTCCCCTCTTTTTGTTATAACTACTAATTTTATTATTTCTTGTGCTATATCTATTGAAGGTTAGTATGACTGCTCTAGTGACATGATTATCATAGTATAGTCTCATCCATTTCAAAACATTACTTTCCTTCTGTATGATCAACTATGAACATATTCATCATTGTATCACTTATTACATGGATATATCTCTCATGATACCCATATTTCCCTTATTTCATTTCATTTGAGGCACACATAGGTTAGTTTTGAGATCACACACTTACTTATGGGTAAGTCTATGAGTCTTTAGACACCATGGTCTTTAGTTCATCTTCTTTAGTGACCAAGTGTAAGCTCCCTTATGTTTGTCACCTATTTCACTCATGATTGGTTCTTTGAATATGTATGGAGGAGGAATATAAAAATACAAAAGAGTTACAAGCCAAATAATAAAATAAATAAAAATAAATGATCAAAAGGAAAAAAATAATCTTAAAAGTCATATCACACCAAAAGACATGATCTATATTTGGCACATCTCATATCCTAATCGAAGCTCAAACTCAATAGTTAGCTTTATGATAGATCTGAGGTCCATTAGGGTATGGTAGGATATTAAAATAGGGTAGGGGGTCTCATTGTATCATATACTTATAGTTCTACCAACTTTCTCATGCAAATAACCAATATTTAAAGTAGATCGATGGATCTATAAGGGGTCCTAAGGAACAAGGAACACATTGTGGGAAGGTAGGTAAATTTTACCTTTCATACATATAGACTTCATGGGATGATATATGTACTTCACTTATTAGCCTAAGCTTTGTGTTCATTAGTTAGAGTGTCCAAAGTCCTTAACATTGATAGTTTTTAGCCTTGCTCACTTGTCTAGTGTGTCTCATTCCTGTTAAAGATGTTCACATCACCCATGTGGTGTATCATATTATTTATTTAAATTATATTTTCATAATATATACCTTATTGGAAATTGATATTGGTTGATCACATCTACCTTATTATGCCTTTTGTATTCTAGTTTATGAGTTATATTGTAATACCTCAGATAAGATTGGGTTTTCCTAAAAAACATCCCTTCACCATCTACTCTCCCCATCATCTTATTATCATACTAGTCATGTCATTAGGTGGTTGTATTTTCTTACATTACATTTTAAAATAAACACTAAGTTTGAGTTGTCATCCTTTGGAGAATTTGACTTTACATTTATCCATCATATTCTTGTTTGATTTTTGTAGACTTCACTTATCTTATATAGGACATTTGACATTCTCACATGTTTTTATTTATGTATGACTTGAAATGATTGTCTTACATCTTGACTTACATTTAATTTTCATTCATTTATACTTTATTTATGTTTGATTTGACATGCTTATCTTACATGGGGTCACCTTTCACTTGCTTACATATCTTTGTTAGAGTTTTCTTGCATTGATATTTAATTTACTTATAATGTTTTACATACTTTCTAATGTGATTTAGTGTTTTCTACATTAATTTTTCATCATTTTGTCATTTACATGATTGATGTTTAGGTTCTAACCTAGCCTTAACAATCCTAGCTTGCCAATTTTCTAAGTAATTTAATTAGTATAAAAAATAATTAATTACTAATTTGACCATCTTATGTATGCACACATTGCTTCTATTATTAGTCTTATATCCCTAGGGTTTATCAAATGCAAGTACTCCACCCTCCATGATCAATATTATGATATTTTCATATAGTCATTCAAAGGAAAGGTAAGTCAAGGTATGCATATTGTAATTTAAGTTACTTTAATTTCATTTAAACATTAATTTTAGTATTTTATTTTTAGTTAGATCAATTAGTGTGTTGATATGTTATTTATCTAAGCAACATCCCATGTTACAATTGCATGACACATGATGAGCTTCGAGTGGGGCATATGTATACACATAATATTTTTAACTTTATAATTTACTGATATTTTCTCTCTTGTAAGAACATGTCAAGTCTTAATATCTCTGAGTGTATGCTTTAAAAGGTACATATTTAGGGGTTGGTAGGCCTTTGGTGCTTCACAAGATGTTTTTCCCCTATACCACTAACTAAAACCACTACAAACTACCCTTATCCAATCACCTAAATAATAAAAACCCACTTATACACTCCCTTAAGAAATTCATCATCCAAATTATCCCCTACTTAAGCAAACACCCATTTTATTCATTTTTATTACTATATGAGTTGCTTAAGATTATTGAGAATCTATTACATGTTATGGAACTCCATCAGCCTAGCTGACTTAGTTTGAGGCTTAATGACTCTATTTAATGCTAAACAAGTTCAACCTATTTGACCATGTTGGCTAAATTCTTGAGAGGGTTTAGGGTCAATCATTGGCTATAAATACACCTTTAAATTCATTAATAAAGAGAGGATCATTAAATTTTCATCATTATAACTCACAAATCTCCTTATACTATCATTTCAAGGTTTCATTACTTAATATTTTACCTTGGAGTAGTAGCATTAATCTTGTGTAGGTCTTGGATGTATAGGATAATTATTTTAGATTAGATATGATATATCCTTGTGATCCTTACAAGCCATAAAAAAATCTTACAAAGTACCATTGGTTAAGGGAGCGTTTGAGGCATGACAGGTTCACTTCAACAAGGTAAGTATACTCCTAGATCTTCATTTTGATAAGTAGATGTTGCATAACTAATAGATTGAATTATATATCTCCTTGCTTAGATTACTTTTATATTATATTGAATAGAATTATCTTTGATTTTATTATCTTCCCCATTTATACCACAAGATTTAGTGAGCACTAGATTAGCTTGTATGTTCAGTTACTATATTAGATTATATGTTTGTGTAGTAGATTAGCTAATTTTCATTCATCACATTATAAAACATAGATAGGGTTATTACATGATAAAATTTGATTAGAGGTCTTGGAAACATCTCATTTTATATTGTGTAGTAAGAGATCCCTTAGTTAGGTTTTATAGATCCATAATTTATCATGACCCTGATATAACAAAGTATTGCTAAGAAGAATATTAGTTAATTACCTTATTCGAGCTTGGATAATACTGAGTAAGATAAGCCATACCTAATAATGAGTAGGTTAATATTATTACTTGAATAATTACTTTCCATATAATTGAGACATAATATTTTATGGGGGTATAATGTATTTGAAACAAAATTTGGAAATATTTAGTGATGTTGAGAATCAATATCCTTGCACTCTAATTCCAAGCATTTGAAAATGTTAAATCTATGGGCAAAAAATGAGGTATGTATAAGATAAATTCATTTGCATGCTAAAACAACATGAATTATATATATATATATATATATATATATATATATATATATATATATTAATTAATTAGTTTTTTTGATGTGTGGCCAATAGATATTTGATATTTTCAACACACATCAAATGATTGACCTTCAACAATAGGCATAATAATGGGAGTTCATCCCACAATATGATTCATTTGGCATAAAAATATACCATAATTATATAATATACATTATATTATATTTTTGGCTTAGGGTGCCAACATACCACTTCTTTGATTAAGATATTCACCCTAAAAAATCCTCTTGGAACAAGTTTAAACATTGTATCTAAATTCAATGACATGGAAAAATTAACATCACTCACAAGTTTAGTCATCATTATAAGACCATATAATGTTAAAATTAAAACCTCTAAAGTTTTTCCAACTTATGGGACTTCTATATCCTAGTCTATGACATTTTGAAGTGATTATTCAAGCTTATAACTTAAACTAAAAAATTAATTTGAGAAAGCTTATAGATATTTTGGTTATTGGAAAAAAAAATTTAGTATCCCCTTTAAATGTGTAGACTACTATATAGTTGTAGTAACCTAAATATGGTCATGAATACTTGATCATGTTAGATTTGGCCCTTTTCTAATTTAATAAACTTATGAACTTAATCAGTACCCATTTTTCCACTTTACCCTAGTATCTCAAGTACCTAGAAGGACATATTTTTATTCCAAACCATTATTTTTCACCTAAAAAAGTGTTTTAATTATTAAAAATACCCTTAAGCATATATATGGACAAACCATGATCCAAAATTCTACATGCTTCCATAAAATACAAAAATGTCCAATAAGGACATTAGTGGGAAGCATTCCTCTCCCTATGGGAAGTTTCTATCTTTTACCCTCCAATGGTTATTTAAAAAACTTAAACCTTCAATTACCTTATCTTCTATTTTTTTAGGTTTTTTAGCATGTGGTTGACCCTTTTGGATTTCTATAAAGGCACACCCAAGCCACTTATTCTTTCACTTGGAAATTTAAATACAAAGGCATATTTACACTGTTGCACACTGAGTAAAAGTTACCTATTCTTCCCAATTATGATTTTAAACATTTCAAGTAGTCCTCAGCCAAGTGAAAAGCCTATTTTATCCATCCCTAATCAAAACATTATCAAGTATTCAAGTCAATTTCTAGGTGCATTCATATAATCAAAGGAACACAATTGCATAAACTACTCTAAGAGAGAGAACTATGAGGGATTGATTTAATCCTTAGAGTATTAGATACATAAAAAACATTCAATCATCATGGAAGTGATTAGGGTTAGCTCAACCCAATAACACTCCACCTTTTTATATCTGTAGGTTTTCAATCATTTATATCCCTATTAGGGTTTTAACCTTTCAAAAGTTATTTTCAAGTCTTCCACACATTTCTGAAGGTTAAACATATGCATACATACCCAAATTAAGTTGTCAAAAGTGATCATGCCATAAATTCCTAAGACAAGATTGACCAAGTAATATATTAGTGGAAGTTAATCTTGTCCTCAATATGCCTATTTTATCCTTCAATAGTTTTGGTTCCCATTTTTGGGCAGTTGTAGATACAATTCCATATTTATGGTTTCAATTGTTTATCATTCATTTTTAGGAATTTGTGATCCATAATATATTTTAGTTTGATTAATTATATTATCTAATATAATACAATTATGACTTTGTAAGAATATTATATTTGTGTGTTGAGTGAGTTGTTGAGAACAACTCACATATAGATAAGCATGAGAGATTCTAGGGGTACCATAAGTTGTAGAATATAAGCCTTAATCCATGATATAGGAGTACAATAGGATATATAAATGTAATCTTTATTATTGAATTAACTAACTTAAAATTTTATTGTGTTTAATTTTTTTCAAATATCTGACCATAGTTTCATTTGGTATCAGAGCAAGTATGTTCTTTTGAGAGTGTGTGAAGGGGTTGTTGTTCTATACTTCACCCATAAGTATGAAATAAGAATAATATGTGAAGATATTAGTTTATATATTATTATTATTATTATAGATTTAGGTTCTATTTTCATAATTCTATGGGTATTTTATTATTCGACCATATAGTTTTGAAATCTATGGACTAGGTCTTCAGGTAGATCATGATCAACATTTTACATATCTATCTACACTCATGTTTGGCTGCATTAGACCCTACTACCCCTAAAAACTATTTCATATAACCATTACAAATCATATTAACATTCCATTCAAGAGTCCTTCATGGATCCAATAACATTTCCATTTAGTCTTAATTTACTATATTTATTAAATTAACATATAAAAAATACCATTATATATCCTACATTTATTCATTACTACATGCTCTTCATGGTAGCATGTCATATCTACCAAATTAATCTATATCAGTTCATATTCAATAGTTACAAACTCTATTGTGTCCTACATGATCTGACACATATACTATCTCTATATTAGAATCTTAGGCTAGAATTTTCTTGGAGAGACATTTATCTTCATCACTTCCAATAGTAGTTATAAAGGAGTATATGAATACGTACATCATTATCACCTCAAGTTCAAAGTAGTATTTAAGATGAGAATATTTTGGAAACTACATGGAGAACCCAAGGTGGAAAAACTATTTTTGTGTGGATAATTTCTAAAATTTTACCAAGAGTTATCAATGCACAAAGTCATAAAAGATCACAGTTATTGTGCATTAAATAAAAAACTCATATGAACTTGACAAGTGTGATGCGAAATTTGATTAAGCCATTAATAACTAATTTTTTTATAGTTTAGATAATTATAAGTTATTATATTTATTTTATTTTAGGTGTTATGTATGATTTGTTAATAGTCATTAGCTTAGATGTCTTTGAATTAACAAAAATTAATTGATCAATATAAATATTTGATAATCTAGGTAATTTGGGTTGTTTTTAAAGAAAGTCATTTTGGTATAGTTAATATAACTAGGCATCAATACTAGTTATGTGGCCTATATACATTTAATGATATTTGTTTATTAGATATTTTTTGTAATATCATGTTCATAATTTAGTTCTACTAGTGTCTTTGTCTATAGTCAAGTTTTACTTAGGTTAAATAAATCAATCAAATTCATCATTGTAAAAAAAATTATTATGCAAATGGATCCATTTTCGGTCAAAACTGACATCCAATCAATGAAATGATAACCAATTGTGCCAAACCAGTTAAATCTAAGGGAAATATCTAGTGGTAGTTGAGGTTGCTTATGTTGTTCATGATTGAGTGGTAGCGGTAAAAAATAAAGGCTAGAAATGAAGACAATGAGGAATTAA
This sequence comes from Torreya grandis, assembly GCA_037957365.1. Lineage (NCBI taxonomy): Eukaryota > Viridiplantae > Streptophyta > Pinopsida > Cupressales > Taxaceae > Torreya > Torreya grandis. Next base: position 5,153,540 of record JARHVA010000206.1, read on the forward strand.
TCCTCAAATATTTCATTTTCAATTTTATTGTATGGTATTATTTTTGTGTGAAATTTCTATATCTTATCTTATTATGATGATAATGCAAAGATTAAGATCATAAGAGCTATAGTAGGAAGTATTCTTAATAAGTTGACTGGTTTGGTTAATGTGTTTGCATGAGTTGGTTGATGGGTCCCAATTCATGAAACATATATTCACATGAATAGGTTTATGGGCCCCTATTCTTGATAGATATAATTTTTAGAATCAATGTGAGTGTCAAGCCTTTTAATAGGTTGATGGGTCCATGTTCATGCTGCTTGGTCATCGAATGGTGTTGTCTCCCCATATTGGTACTAAGGTGGGAATGTTAAGAATTAGCGATCCATATTATATTTTAGTGTGAGTAATTATATTATCTAGGATAATATAATTATGTATTTATAAGAATATTATATTTTTGTGTTGAGTGAGTTGTTGAGAACAAGTCACATATAGATAAGAATGAGAGATTCTAGGGGTTAAATTAGTTGTAAATAATAAATATCACTCCATAAATATAGGAGTACAATAGATTATATAAATGTAATTTATGTTATTGAATTATTTAATTAAAAATTTTATTGTGTTTAATTTGTTCAAATATCTAACCAACTTTTCAATCAACATAATCAACAATTAGGAAAATGTTAGCCTTCTTTCAATTTGTTTACACATTGTTGAATTTAGTTATTTAATTTCATTCTGCTTATCAAAATTACATTTCCAACATTATGTTACTTTCCATTATATTTATCTTAATTAAGGATAATTTTCATATTAGTTCAAATTTAGGTAAAACATATTGGTGAACATGTGTATTTTTTTTGAACATTGCTAAACCCTAAAATTTCACTAGGGTTTTAACGTTATAGGGTTTCAATTTTTTTATTAAGGTTTAGATAAAATTTTGACACTAAAATTACATGATTTTGACCTTAAATAGAATAGTTGACATTGAAATCACCATTTTTTTACCTTGAAATTTAGGGAAAATTACTAATCTCCATACATTTTTTCTACATTTTTTATTTTTAACATTTCATTTCCTCTCATTGTTTGCAACATTTTTTCTATATTATCTTTATATGCCACCTAAAATACTTCATTCTCATGTTATTTTAAGGCAAAGTTATAGGTTAAGCATGATTCCTAATGAACATATTCAAATTCTCTTGACCACTATTAAAATGGATTTTACTAATGTAAACATTGGTTCTTATTCTTTTGATGAACAGATTGCTCATGATTATTTTCAAGAAGAAAATCATAATGGAAAAGATAATCAAGATGATCATAATGCACAAGTACCCATGAAGACTCAGATAGGATCCATCCCAATTAACATAATGGGGTAGATCAGGCATAAGTTGAATATCTATCCAATTTTTCAAAAGTATTCTTTCAAATGCTATAAGATATATCAAAAATAATTGAGGTCCTTTTAGCTTCTAAAAGTGCACAAAAATAGAAAAGTTTCAATGTTAATGCAAAAAAATAACCATATTTTCAAATTAATCCTACCATAGGTATTGCCATCACTACTATTGATATTGTTATTACATCCACATCTCTAGCCTTGTGGCAACAGAAGGTCTACAATAGATTTCTATGCCTATGAATAACTAAGTGACTCATTCAAAACCTTTGATAGCTACACATAGTACATCACATATGTTACCTCTTGTACAATTCCTTGAGAAAACTATTGTATCTTTGCATGCTAAGGTGTTGCAATTAGATTAAGGTATCCCAAAATCTAGCCAGTCATTAGATTCCCAAGTTTTACTTCATAACCCATTAACACCTGATATTGCATCATACCCTTTACCTATAATATTTTTAGCTTCTAATCTCCCACTATATAATGATAAAGGATACCTAAAATAAAATCTCATATCTTTTCATGCAACATGTTTGTATTATGCCTTTAAGGGAAAAATGTAAATTATGTTTGAGCTTAAGAGATTATACCTTGCATTGTTTTTATGATCTACTAGTTCAATCAGTCAAAGCATTCAATATATTAGTATATTTATTTATTAATAATTTTACTATTGCCATTAATAAAAAGCTTTCTTATGCACAACTTGCTAATATCAAACAAGGGAATAATGAGACTAATAGTGATTATGTACTTAATTACAATACCATGCTTACAAAAATGACTAATACCTTGGTAGATAATGAATTACAAGATAATTTTAAATAAAGTGATTACACCTTTACATGAGTCACTTATTTTCAAAGAGAAGTCAAGCTTATTACAATAAGATAAAGAGAAGTCAAGCTTATTACTTTGACCAAGTTCAAGTATGCACATGCATCTACTTCAACTTCTATAATGAAATTTCAAATTAAACCATCTTACAAAGCTAAAATAACAAATATTAATTCAGATGCAAAAATTAGAGTTAATGTTATTTCTCAACCTTATACCAAAATTATTTTATTATATCAACCAAGGATGTAATTCTGTAGATTACCACATTTGCCTCAAAAGTAATTGGAAAAATTACTTGAATGCAATGTCATTAATTTGCCCCCATCATTTCAAATTGACATGAGAAAACCTCAAGTAAAATATTTTTATAAAAATGTATATTGTGATTACCATATATGCAATGGTCATTCTAATAATAGATGTTTCAAGCTCAATAACCTTATTCAAGATCTTATTAACAACAATGTTATTGAGCTAGACACTCATATAGAGGAAACTAAGCCTCAATAGAATGAAAATGTTAAATTAAATATTTTTAGTGAATAATTTCCTAATCATAATAAAATAAAAGAAAATTCAATAGTACATCATACTTAAAATACTCATTCACCTCCTGATTCATATGATCATCCATTGGATGAAATTATTAGTATAATTTTTCAAACTACATAGTCATACCCTATGATTACTTTGATGATAGTGAGACAGTTGATGATTATTCTAATTTTAATGTTTTATGTATATAATCTTATATTGATCAAAAACTTATTCATAGTGTGCTAGTTGATAATGTATCAAGTTAGAATGCATGCAAAATGACATTAATTCATTTATTAGGTTACACACAACATGATATACAAGTAACATATAAATGTGCCAATACATTAAATGACAAATAACAAACCAATTTGGGACACATTTTTTTCCTTTTCAAGTGGTCCCTGCTATATTATTGTTGACCATTTTGGTCCTACAGGCCAAAAGTCAGTCTCCTTCTTTCCCTACTTTTCTGAACCATCAGTTTAGTCATGTACCCACTTTTATACGAATGCCCTTTTCTTTGCAATAAGTCCTATTCTTATAAAACATTGAAAGATCTAAAGACTTTCAGGTTTTAGTTTGGTATAAGACCTTTTTTCTCTTTGGGTAGTCAATCACACAGGCTTTTTTGAAAAGGAAATCACTCATTTTCAAAGAGATATAAGTCTTTCCACAAGCCCAAAGGTCAAGTACCCTTGTGAAGGGTAGGAAGGTGCCAAATGGGGTTTTTCAAGCAGGATTTGAAGGACATCTTGGGGCCCAAGTGCCCTTGTGGAGGGAAAGGAACCCTTGCGGAGGGATCAAAGAGAAGGCCGAAGGGTAAGGTTTTCTTCGGAGAAAGACAAGGCAAAAGATAAAAGATTCCTTCAGACAAAATGTTTGAAGGAAATCCAAGGAGAAAACAAAGGTTGAATTTCTTCGAGAAAAATACCAAAAGGAATTCCTTTAGACATTTTGTCTAAAGAAATTCACAAAGATGAGGAGCCAAACAAAAATTACCTTTCGAAAGGAAATCCATGGCAAAATGGCAAAGGCAAATTACTTCAGACATTTTGTCTGAAGGAAAATCCTGACCAAAAGAAATAAGTGGAAAAACTTAAAGGCACATTTCCTTCAGGCAAAATGTCTGAAAGAATTCTTTCAAACATTTTGTCTGAAGGATTTGAGGAGACATGGAGCCTAAAGGGCAATTGCCCTTGCAGGCGAATCTCAGCTGCCAAAAGGGGGACCTTTCTCCAAGCCCTATAAAGATGCCTTCCCTTCAGGAGGGTTCAAAAACAAAAGGCTGAGAAAATTACCAAAGGGGTGATGGGCCCAAAGATGTCAAATTCAACATTGTGAACTAGCTGTTAGAATTCAAATGCCCGATGATGTCCTCGTAGATGTCAAAATCAAGACAATGGAATAGCCGTTGGCTTTCAAATGATGACGGATGCACGGACATCAAATTTTTGGCAATGAAATAACCATTGATCTTTAAAATTGTTGAGATGAAGACCTGAAGGAATTCAAAGGCCTTAAGGCCAAAAGGAAGAGACCACCGAGAAAGGAGCCCGAAGAGCCGAAGGATTGACAGAAGATAGCCTCGAGGGCTGAAAGGGCCTGGAAAAAGACAAAAGCTAGAAAAATACAAAAGCCAAGAGTGAACTCAGTGACCCACTGAGGGAGGAGCCTAAAGAGCCAAGTGTAGAAATAGACAAAATAGTCCAGGTGACAAAAGAAGGTGTCAGTAGAGGAGTTATTCCAATAGTTGAAATAGTCTCTGCGAAGTGGTCATCAAGAAGCATGAATAATAATGGTGAAACCTATTTTTTCTCAATTTTCATTAATGAGCATACAACTACATGAATCTCTTTAAAAAGCGGTCTTGTAAGTAGACAAAGGGGCACAACCCATGCTTTCACAATAATGTTTGATATAACTTAAATGCTAAAGTTAAGAATGGCAACTACCACAACATATTCTTCCAGCGACTTCCTCTTCCCAATGTATTCAACGTAGCATGGGCCACTTGTGGAAAAAAGTGCCATTGCTTCCTCTTTCTCTCTCTATATTGTAAACTCTCATTTGATAAAGGCATCTCTCAGCTTGTATGGTGAAGCCCTATAGGATTTTACCTTGAATCAAGATATAGTATTTTTACCTCAATTTTGAGTTTTTACTTTTGCATATGACTATGGTTTTGTCTTGTGTTAAGTCATTTTATTTCATGCTTTCATAGAATGATTCCAACATGTCTAGTGTATTATGAGTTTTTTTTTGTAGGTCAGCCAAAAGTGTCCACAATAGAGTATAGGTGCATGTGAACAGGCTGCCATAGTGTGTCTTAGAACACCTCTAGTAGTTCTTCCTCCCTGTATCTCTAGAGGACCCCTAGCTCACTGATGCAAAAGAGTTTCTCATATCAAATGAAGTGTAGATCATCTTGTTCTTAATGTAAAGTGTATATCAAAGCTAAGTAGATCAACCATTTTTAGTGCATCACTATTTAGTTTAGGTTCTATTTTCAGTAATCCTTCTCTCTTTTCATCCCCCCCATTATTAGCAGTAGAAAATTTAGGACCATAAAGATGCATCAAAGGGAGCTAGCCCTTAGCTAGAGATTATCCTCTCAGTTTTACTATACCCATAGGCAAGAGAGGAGTCTCCATTGTGCTGCATGGAAGATAGAGGCTCAACGTTCTATCAAGGGTGCATTCCACAGTGTCAACATGTTTTGGCACGCCTGATGGGAATTTTTTGAGCATTAAAATGAGTCCCACTAGGCATGCCAAAAATTATTGATGCTATGGAATGCACCCTTGACAGAAGGCTGAGCCTCTGTCCTCCTTCATACGGCATAATGAAGACTCCTCTCTTGCCTATGGGTCTCAAAAAACTAAGAGGATAATCTCTAGATAAGGGTTAGCTCCCTTTGATGCATCTCTGTGGTCCTAGATTTTATACTACTAACAATGGGGGGGGATGAAAAGAGAGAAGGATTATTAAAAATAGAACCTAAACTAAATGGTGATGCACCAAAAATGGTTGATATACTTAGCTTTGATATACACTTTACATCAAGAACAAGCTGATATACACTTCATTTGATATGAGAAACTCTTCTACATTAGTGAGCTAGGGGTCCTCTGGAGATACAGGGAGGAAGAACTACCAGAGGTGTTTTAAGACGCACAATGGTAGCCTATTCACATGTGCCTATACTCTGCTGTTGACACTTTAGGTTGACCTGAAAAATAAGAACTCACAATAAACTAGACATGCTGGAATCATTCTGTGAAATCATGAAAGAAAATGACTTAACACAAGACAAAACCATAGACATATGCAAAAGTGCAAACTCAAAATGGAGGTCAAAATGCTATGTCTTGATTAGAGGTAAAATCATGTAGGGCTTCACCATACAAGCTGAGAGATGCCTTTCTCAAATGAAAGTTTACAATATATATAGAGAAAGAGGAAGCAATGGCAACCTTTTTCACAAGTGGCCCATGCTACGTTGAATATATTGGGAAGAGGAAGTCGCTGGAAGAACATGTTGTGGTAGTTGCCAGTCTTAACTTTAGCATTTAAGTTATATCAAACATTATTATGAAAGCATGGGTTATGCCCCTTTCTCTGCTTATAAGACCACTTATTAAAGAGATTCATGTGGTTGTCTACTCATTAATGCAAAATGAGAAAAAATAGGCCACATAATTACTGTTCGCGCTCCTTGATGACCACTTGGTAGGACTATTTCAACTGCTAGAATAACTCCTTTGTTGACACCTTCTTTTGCCACCTGGACTATTTTGTCTATTTATACACTTGGTTCTTTGGGATCCTCCTTTAATGGGTCACTGAGTTCACTCTTGGCTTTTGTCTTTTCCTAGCTTTTGTCTTTTCCTGGCCGTTTCAAGCCTCAGGGCTATCATCTATCAATCCTTTGGCTCTTTGGGTTCCTTTCTCGGTGTTCTCTTCCTTTTGGCCTTAAGGCATTTGAATTACTTTGGGTCTTTATCTCAAGTATTTTAAAGATCAATGGTTATTTCATTACCAAAAAGTTGACATTTACATGCCCATCGTCATTTGAAAGCCAACGACTATTCCATTGTCCTAAATTTTATGTCTGTAGGGACGTCATCAGATGATTGAATTCTAATGGCTAGTTTGCAATGCTGAATTTGATGTCTTTGGGCCCATCACGCCTTTGGTAATTTCCTCAGCCTTTTGTATTCCTTCAACCTTTTGTCATTGAACCCTCTCGAAGGGAAGGCATCCCTTCGGGGCTTGGAGAAAGGCCCCCCTTTTGGCAGCCAAGAGTCCCTCGCAAGGGCAATTTCCCTTCAAGCTCCTTGTCTCCTCAAATCCTTTGAAAAAAATGTCTGAAGGAATTCTTTCAGACATTTTACCTGAAGGAAATGTGCCTTCAAGTTTTGTCGCTTGTTTCTTTCGATCGAGCTTTTCCTTTGGACAAATTCATTTAGATAAAATGTCTAAAGGAATTCCTTCAGACTTTTTGTTCAATGGAATTTGCCTTTGCCATTTTGCCATGGATTTCCTTTCAAAAGGTAATTTCTATTTGGCTCCTCGTCTTTGTGAATTTATTTAGACAAAATGTTTGTAGGAATTCCTTTGGGCATTTTGCCCAAAGAAATTCAACTTTTGTTTTCTCCTTGGATTTCCTTTGAACATTTTGTCTGAAAGAATCTTTTATCTTTTGCCTTGTCTTTCTCTGAAGAAAACCTTACCCTTCAGCCTTCTCTTTGATCCCTGCGCAAGGGTTCCTTGCCCTCTACAAGGGCACTTGGGCCCCAAGATGTCCTTCAAAGCCTGCTTGAACAGCCCCATTTGGCACCTTCCTACCCTCCACAAGGGTACCTGACCTTCGAGATTATGGAAAGACTTATATCTCTTTGAAAATGAGTGATCCTTTTTGAAAAAATATTGTGCGATTGACTACCCAAAGAGAAAAAAGTTCTTATACCAAACCAAAACTTGCATATCTTTAGATCTTTCAATGTTTTATAAGAATAGGACTTATTGTAAAAAAAAGGAATTCATGGAAAAGTTGGTACATGACTAAACTGATGGTTTAAAAAAGTAGGGAAAGAAGGAGACTGACTTTTGGCCTGCAAGACCAAAATGGTGAATAAATTGGTGATTCCCAAGGGAAGCATCCTGCTATGTTGAAGAAGATTGGTAGCCTCAAAGTCCATTGGGCATGGAGTAATGATGCAACTTGAAAGGTTATAAATATCCTTTTAAATACCTATGAACCAATCAAAGCTTTCACCTCAAACACAAAGAAAAACACACACAAGGCTAAAAAAAGCTACACACATGTGCAAACAACACTTAGGGAAAATAAGGAAAGAAAAACTGAAAACAAACTACTATGTATAGCTAACCAGGTATATTTACCTCCCTCTTGGATTAAAGGTAAAACTTCTTAAGTCTCTTTCATGGCAAGAAAACTTATGGTGCCAAACAAATGGTTGGATGGAATGGAGATTTGGTGACTTGCTCTTCTTGTCTGCCACCTTGATTAGCTTATATTCGAGTGGATTAGGGTCAAACATGCTTGCAACATATACGTATTCACCTTGATCTTAGAATCTTGTCCAATTCTGGTCCTTCATGCTAGTGTATCTCACCAAGAAGTCAATGGCTACTGGCTCATCGTCATAGGGATCATCTAGCTCATAACCCCCCTAATATGCATCATGGATTGACTTGTTACCTTCTGCTTCATCTAAAACCCTATCAAACTAATCCTCTACTTCATCATGGATTTCTCTAAGAAGGGTGACTATTGTGATCTCTGAAATGAGATCACAAACTGCTTGCTCATCCCACAGAACATCACCTTCTTGCTTTGGGCTTTCTTCTTCAAAGCTTTCCTCAAGATGGACATGCCTCTCCTTTTCTTGCTCAAAACTAGAGTCTCTAGTTGTTCAAAGACATACTCTTGATCCTCTTCCAACTTGGATTCCATGGCATGGTCATTCTCTTCATCAAAGCAATAAGGAAGTTCATCAAACAAGGGAGGAGAGAACTCACCATGCTTACTTTCCTCTTCATATTATTAGAACATCTACATGTATGCATGACCTGTGTCTTCTCCATTATTGATGATGTCTTCAAAAGGAGCATCCATGATAATTTATTCCTCATTTTCATCCATGGTAGCCTCTTGGGAAGCTATAAATTGAATCCTCTCTTCTTCACTTGCCTCCTGCAAAACAGGTTCCTCCTTGAGAAGGGATGAAGTGGAAAGCTGATGGTTAAACTCATGTGGAAGAGGAGGCAGTCCTTGAGCTAGAATTGAATGATTCTCTTCCTTCTATTTTGCCAACACTTTATCTATATTAGATGTGGATTGATAGCTTTTTTGGAGGAGTGTAGATGGGGTGTGTTCAGACGTAAGATCTTTTGCTTGGCCTAAACCATCCATCGCACCTTAGTTGAGGAATCTCATTCTGGACTCCAACTCTACAATTTGCCTGGCTATATTATCTTGGAAGAGCCTTTCTTGGAGATCATGAGGATCACCATGAGTAGGAGCAGCTTCACCATTTACAAGGCCCTAGGATGGTTCATGGTATTTCCTCCTCCAACTTGGAATCTTGACATCATGTTGAGAGACTTGAGGAGGTTGAGGGAGACTGGGAAGGGTCTACTCATACACAGGAAGAGCTACTTCAAGAGAGATGTGTTGCTTTCCAAAAGATATAGGGTGGTTCTTATGAATTGAGGATTCACAATCTAAGGAACTGAGAAGGTTCATTTCCATGAGAGGCTACTCTAATGCTATTTGGTGTTGAAAATCTAGGTGCAAGGGATTAAGAGTAGGAGTGGTTACTGCATCAGATGAGCTAGAGTGAGCAAGTGTTATCTGGTAGAAATAATTTGGTGGAGAAGAGGGGGCTTTCTTTAGAATATGAGGGGGCTACTTTGGAATGGGAGAAGGCACACAAGGCTGATTGCCTTGAATGAATGGACTCTTCCATTTTGCTACCTCTTCCTTCATGGATTGAAAGGCTTGAGTTTGCTTGAACAAACACTCCTCTTTATAGAGAAGCTCTTGCTAATATCTATACTGGTCATCCAATCTATCTATCTCCATTACTTGTTTCTCAAATTCTAGTGTTACTTCCCTTATTGTTAAAGGGCAACTAGGAGAGCTACTTGAGGTGATGCCATGAACAACTTGAGCTTGATCAAAGTTATATGAAGGAAAATAAGGTCCATGTTGCTGAGCACTAGAATTATACATACCAAAATGTGATTTATTAATGGCACCATGACTGCTTAACTAGTTGATTCAACTCCGAGTCGCCATTAGTGTTGATGAAAAGACTCCAAAGGCTAGTTAGTTAAAGAACACACCAAGATTATTCAACTCTTTGGAATAAAAACTTGTCCCATAATCACCTGATTAAAAGTTAGGTGTTGGATTAGTGGTTCATTCTTGATGTAATAGGACCAACACCAATCTTAGAACTTTTTTGAGCATTAAAATGAGTCCCACCAGGCATGCCAAAAATTGTTGATGCTATGGAATGTACCCTTGATAGAAGGCTTAGCCTCTATCCTCCATGCGGCATAATAGAGACTCCTCTCTTTCCTGTAGGTCTGGTAAAACTAAGAGGAGAATCTATAGATAATGGCTAGCTCCCTTTGATGCATCTTTGTGGTCCTAACTTTTCTACTGCTAACAATTAGGGGGGATGAAAAGAGAGAAAGATTACTAAAAATAGAACCTAAACTAAACGGTGATGCACCAAAAATAGTTTATCTACATAGCTTTGATATACACTTTACATCAAGAACAAGCTAATATACACTTCATTTGATATGAGAAACTCTTCTGCATCAGTGAGCTAGGGGTCCTCTAGAGATACAGGGAAGAAGAACTTCTAGAGGTGTTCTAAGACACACTATGGTAGTCTATTCACATGCGTCTATACTCTACTATGGACACTTCTGGCTAACCTGCAAAATAAGAACTCATAATACACTAGACATGCTGGAATCATTCTGTGAAATCATGAAAGAAAATGACTTAACATAAGATAAAACCATAGACATATGCAAAAGTGCAAACTCAAAATGGAGGTAAAAATGCTATGTCTTGATTTAAGGTAAAATCCTGCAAGCCTTTGCCATACAAGCTGAGAGATGCCATTCTCAAATGAGAGTTTACAATATATATAGAGAAAGAGGAAGCAATGGTGCCCTTTTTCACAAGTGGCCCATGTTGCATTGAATACATTGGGAAGAGGAAGTCCTTGGAAGAACATGCTATGGTAGTTGCCAGTCTTGACTTTAGCATTTAAGTTATATCAAATATTATTGTGAAATCATGAGCTGCACCCCTTTGTATGCTTACAAGACTGCTTTTTAAAGAAATTCATGCATTTTTTTGCTCATTAATGTAAAATGAGAAAAAATAGGCCATGCCATTACTATTCGTGTTCCTTGATGACCACTTGGTAGAGACTATTTCAACCGCTGGAATAACTCCTCTACCGACACCTTCTTTTGCCACCTGGACTATTTTATCTATTTTTTCACTTGGCTCTTTGGGCTCCTCCCTCGATGGATCACCGAGTTCACTCTTAGCTTTTGTCTTTCCCCAGCTTTTATCTTTTCTTGGCCCTTTCAGCCCTCGGGGCTATCTTTAGTCAATCCTTTGGCTCTTCAGGCTCCTTTCTTAGTGGTCTCTTTCTTTTGGCCTTAAGGCCTTTGAATTCCTTCAGGTCTTCATCTCAAGTATTTTAAACATCAACAATTATTTCATTGCCAAAAAGTTAAAGTTCACGTGCCTGTCATCATTTGAAAGCCAATGACTATTCCATTGTCTTGAATTTGACGTCTATAGGGACATCATCAGATGTTTGAATTCCAATGGCTAGTTCATAATGCTAAATTTGACATCTTTAGGCACATCACCCCTTTGGTGATGTCCTTGTTCTTTTGTATTCCTTCGGGCTTTTGTCGTTGAACCCTCCTGAAGGGAAGGCATCCCTTCAGGGCTTGGAGAAAGGTCCCCCTTTTGGCAGCTGAGAGTCCCCCGCAAGGGCAATTGCCCTTCAGGATCCTTGTCTCCTCAAGTCCTTCAAACAAAATGTCTGAAGGAATTCTTTCAGACATTTTTCTTGAAGGAAATGTGCCTTCAAGTTTTGTCGCTTGTTTCTTTCAGTCAGGCTTTTCCTTCGGACAAATTCCTGTAGGACAAAAGTCAGTCTCCTTCTTTCCCTACTTTTTTGAACCATCAATTTAGTCATGTACCCACTTTTCTATGAATGCCCTTTTCTTTACAATAAGTCATGTTCTTATAAAACATTGAAATATCTAAAGACCTATAGGTTTCAATTTAGTATAAGACTTTTTTTCTCTTTGGGTAGTCAATCGCACAAGCCTTTTTCAAAAAGGAAATCACTTATTTTCAAAGAGATATAAGTCTTTCCACAAGCCCAAAGGTCAGGTACCCTTGTGGAGGGTAGGAAGGTGCCAAATGGGGCTGTTCAAGCAGGATCCAAAGGACATCTTGGGGCCCAAGTGCCCTTGTAGAGGGTAAGGAACCCTTGTGGAGTGATCAAAGATAAGGCCGAAGGGTAAGGTTTTCTTCAAAGAAAGACAAGGCAAAAGATAAAATATTCCTTCAAACAAAATGTCTGAAGGAAATCCAAGGAGAAAACAAAGGTTGAATTTCTTCAGGCAAAATGCCTGAAGGAATTCCTTCGGAAATTTTGTCTGAAGAAATTCACAAAGATGAGGAGCCAAATAGAAATTACCTTTTGGAAGGAAATCTATGGCAAAATGGCAAAGGTAAATTTCGTCAGACATTTTATCTAAAGGAAAAGCCCGATTGAAAGAAACAAGTGGCAAAACTTGAAGGCACATTTCCTTCAGGCAAAATGTCCAAAATAATTCCTTCATATATTTTGTCTGAAGGATTTGAGGAGACAAGGAGCTCGAAGGGAAATTGCCCTTGTGGGGGACTCTCAATTGCCAAAAGGGGGACCTTTCTCCAAGCCCTGAAGGGATGCCTTCCCTTTGGGAGGGTTCATAGACAAAAGGTTGAAGGAATACAAAAGGCCAAGGAAATTACCAAAGGGGTGATGGGCCTGAAGATGTCAAATTCAGGACATGGAATAGCTGTTAGCTTTTAAATGATGATGGGTGCATGAATGTAAACTTTTTAGCAATGAAATAATTATTGATCTTTAAAATGATTAAGATGAAGACCTAAAGGTTTTCAAAGGCCTTAAGGCCCAAAGGAAGAGACCACTGAGAAAGGAGCTTGAAGAGCCAAAGGATTGATAGAAGATAGCCCCGAGGGCCAAAAGGGCTAAGAAAAGACAAAAGTTAGGAAAAGACAAAAGCCAAGAGTGAACTTAGTGACCCATTGAGGGAGGAGGCTAAAGAGCCAAGTTCAAAAATAAACAAAATAGTCCATGTGGTAAAAGAAAGTGTCAGCAGAGGAGTTATTCTAGTGGTCGAAATAGTCTCCACCAAGTGGTCATCAAGGAGTGTGAACAATAATGGCACAACCTATTTCTTCTCATTTTGCATTAATGAGCAAAAAATTGTGTGAATCTCTATAAGAAGTGGTCTTGTAAGCAGGCAAAGGGGTGCAGCCCATGCTTTCATAATAATGTTTGATATAACTTAAATGCTAAAGTCAAGACTAACAACTACCACGGCATGTTCTTCCAGGGACTTCCTCTTCCCAATGTATTCAATGCAACATGGGCCACTTGTGAAAAAGGGCACCATTGCTTCCTCTTTCTTTATATATATTGTAAACTCTCATTTGAGAAAGGCATCTCTCAGCTTGTATGGCAAAGCCCTGTAAGATTTTGCCTTAAATCAAGACATAGCATTTTTACCTCCATTTTGAGTTTGCACTTTTGCATATGTCTATGGTTTTGTCTTGTGTTAAGTCATTTTCTTTCATGATTTCATAGAATGATTCCAGCATGTCTAGTGTATTGTGAGTTCTTCTTTTGCAGGTCAGCCAGAAGTGTCCACAATAGAGTATAGACACATGTGAACAGGCTGCCATAGTGTGTCTTAAAACACCTTTGGTAGTTCTTCCTCCCTGTATCTGTAGAGGACCCCTAGCTCACTGATGCAAAATATTTTCTCATATCAAATGAAGTGTATATCAACTTGTTCTTGATGTAAAGTGTATATCATAGCTAAGTAGATCAACCATTTTTGGTGCATCACCATTTAGTTTAGGTTCTATTTTCAGTAATCCTTCTCTCTTTTCATCCCCCCAATTGTTAGCAGTAGAAAATTTAGGACCACAGAGATGCATCAAAGGGAGCTATCCCTTATCTAGAGATTTTGCTCTCAATTTTTCTAGACCCACATGCAAGAGAGGAGTCTCCATTATATCACGTGGAGGACAAAGGATCAACCTTCTATCAAGGGTGCATTCCACAACATCAACAATTATCTATTCCCTTTTTAGTTCTACCAAAAAATGGGGTCTTTGATATGATATTGGGATACCCATGGTTTCAAAAGCTCCATGTTGTACCTTAATCATACATATATGCCTAAGGTAAATGCATTGTAATCAAATGGTTAAAATTTTAGGAATAAAATATGAGTACCCTATGCAATCTATGGTACCTCCTCCACCCCATCCACCACCATAATTTAATGACATATCTATGAAAAATAAAAACACATTTTCAGTTGTTGCACCTAGACAAATGATTTGTATTCAACCAATTTAGGAAAAGTTTAAAAAATAACCAATACAAAAAGAAGTTTATCAAAAAAATGTGTTTAATTACCAACAAACATAGTTACATATAAAACCATTCAAATTAGTGATTAACATAGATCTTATTCAAAAGGAAAAAAATTCTCACAATATATTACTAGTCTTCATAAAATTGTACATCATTATACATCTCCTAGAGCTACTTCTCCTACACAAGATTACATAAAAAATGATCTAGATAGTTTGTTTACTACACATGATACATTTTTTGATTTTGATACATGCCTATCTAGCACATTTCATTCAAGGAATGTAATTAATTTACAAATTATTATAGATTATTATGATTCTCACACTGATGGGATCATTGGTTATCTTGCATTTTCAAATTATTTTAAAAATTTCATAAACATTCAAATAATTCAAAACTATTTCATCATATTCTATTTGATTGCACATATGATCGATTGATCAATTATGATAAGCCCTTGTATATTCTTGATTTGTTGGCATTTTAGATATTTTTTTTCATCTTCTAGATCTGAATAATTAAAAATAATGATCAATTTTTTCGTAATCTTGCATTTATCTCTTTGTTTTTATTGCTCGCACTGATAAAATGTCATTTTTATCAAGGATAGAATTGATTAGTCATGGACAAGAATGCCTTCCACTAATATCCTAGTTGGTCCATCATGTCCTATGCTATATTTCACCTATAAATCATAATTTTGACACAGAGAGTCTTAACACTTCTAATTTTTAGATATTTCACTCAATTTCAGTATGAAAATTACTATTTTCCATGAAAAATATTTCTTTTCCTGAGTTCTATTATTCATACACGCTACATAATTTGACAAGAGTACATTTTATTTAATTAGGATGTAAAATTAGTCCTTTTCATAATATTTTTGTTCTTACATGCTTTTCAATGTTATGATTCATATATAGTGGGGGCATATTACTTATACATGGACATATAATCACTTCCAGGGCATATTTTACATTGACACATGTCATAGATTGTTTAGATATTTATCCTTTCTTTTACTTTTGACACCTTGTTGATCAATAGTTTCTATTTTTTGTAGTTATAAAATTTTAAAAATATAAAAAATTAAATATTACAAAAATACAAAAAAATTCAAAACATTCTAAAAATCCAATATCGATACTTGAGCATGATTAGACATCTAGTTTACATCTTTGAAATATGATATTTATCGTATGATTAGTAGATACTATATTCATTTTCTATCACATATGCATTTTAGTGATATTCATCAGTGTCATGTAGGACATAAAATTTTTTACAATAACTAAGATGTTGGACTTGACTATACCTAGTAGTCTTGTTAAACTAGGGGCAAATTATCCACATGTAACAATAAATACAAGTGTTATCATTCCATTACCACTATACTATTGTGTTATAATATTTGAAAATGTCTTGCTAACATTTATATCTTACATCATGTACATGAATATGTTATTTTCTAGGATATGATCACATTACATATGCATGATTCAGACTACATTTATAGTTTTATATTCCATTAATACTCTTACTTTTACATAGTAGATTATATCTTACTTATATATTGTATGTGGCCCTTGTGTGAAAACTTGTTTGAACATCTCTATGAGATATTTTGTGTAATATGTGATATTTGAACATGTCCATTTATTTTTGGTCCTTGGTCCTTTATCGTGTGTGACATTTGAACATGTCCATTGATTACAACATTATTCATGTCATTTGCATGTGGCCCTTGGAATTGTTTGTACAATATTTCATTTTGTGAAATTTGAACATGTCCCTTCTATGTGGCCCTTGGATTTGTGGTTTCACATTGATATTATTGTGTTTGTTGATCTTGTTAAGTTTTATGAGTGTCATGATCCATATCACGCACTACTAACACATAATCTATTGATTATATATTCTATTAATATGAGCTTCATTGACACTTTCCTATAGGATTTGCCTCATATGTTACCTACAAAATTTAAATGATGCAAATATTACTATGCTAACATACTTTTCACATAAGCTTCATTATTTAATGATTACATCTTACTATGCATGTTGTAGTTAAATTTTATTTTGAGATGATTGAATTTTTAGGATCAACTCCCTCACCTCAAAAATATGAGAATTTTAATGGGATTTACATACATGATTTAAGTCCTTTCAAGAGCAAAAAATAGTTTTGGTATATATTAAATTTTAAAAAAATTGAAAATTGGTTCAAAATTTAGTCATTGGCACAAAATATGGGGGCATATATCCTACAATGCAATCATATTTCAAGATCAAATTATAAATTTATATAATTTTGAGTGCATGATGTAGGTTTATGCAAAATTTTCAAAATGAATTTACAATTGGTATCTACTTATATTTATAGATTCTAAATTTATCAATGGGGACATGATACAAATTTAGGCACATTATGTTATTTTTCAAAATTTCAAAATACTATTGTTAAGCTGCAAACATGGTAGGAGCATGAGTGTACTCCATTCTATTTTTACCATGTAATCAAGAACAACATTACAATTGAATCTATGATCCATCTATAGTAGTTTATTTAGTTTAAGTGCATAGTACATAACTTAGAGGATCAATGCCCTCTAACACTATGTCTATGAATCCATTTGGATTCAAACATGTTTCACGTCTTAGGTTACAAAGGGCTAATGAGTTAAATTGAGGTTTTTTAATCCCTCAAGGGGTGTTATTTATTATAAATATGTAGAAATCTTATTTAGGGTTTGATCACCCTCAATTATCCATTGGTTCAACTAAGGAACCAATCTCTCCAATGCTTTAAGGAAACATCACCTCTAAGCAAAGTCAAAAAAACAACATTGGTTTCACACATACATGGTATATTACTCCATTGCTCTCATTTTCAAATTAAAGTATTTTTCAAATATAAATATTCAATAAATTTTGAAAATCAAACTTTTTAAAAAGAACAAAGTAACTACTTCATGTGTTTAGCCAGGTTTGCTAAAGATTAATGTGGCTTACACAATTAGAGTACCAGCTCAAAGACAAAGTGTCTTACACACTAAGGTATACATTTACTTTAATCTATTAATTTTATTCTAAATTACAGGAGGGGAAATTTTAGTAACTTACATCTAGTAACTAATACTTGATCATGTCAAATTTGACCATTTTTCACTGTAATTAACTTGTGTAGTTAATCAATACCTATTTTACCACTCTACCCTATCCTAAGAACCTATGAGGACCTATTTTTTTTCCAAACTATTATCTTTCAATCTACATAAGTGTTCTAATTTATAAAAATACCCTTAATCATATGTATGGACAAACTTAGATCCAAAATTCCACATGTTTCCCTAAGGGGCAGAAACATCCAATAGGGACATTAGTGGGAGGTGTTCGCATCCCTATGGGACATTTCTGTCTTTTGCCCTCCAACAGTATTTTTTAAAAATTAAACCCTCCCTTACTTTATCTTCCATGTTTTTAGGCTACCTAGCATGTGGTTTTCCCTTTTATATTTCCATAAAGGCACACTAAATTAATTTATTCATCACTTGTAAAGTTTAATATAGAGGCATTTATACACTGTTACACACATAAAAAGTTCCATGCTCTTCCCAATTTTGATTATAATCATTTAAAATAGTCTTTAGACAAGTCACAAACCTATTTTATCCAACCCTAAGTAAAGGATGATCAAGTATTCATTATGGTTTATATATGCATTCATATAGTCAAAGGAGCACAATTACACAAAGTACTCGAAGTGGGATAACTATGTGGGTTTGATTCCCTCCTTGAAGTACTAGATGTTTAGGAAACATTTAGTCATCATGGCAATGATTGAGGTTTAGCTTATCCCAATTACACTCCACCTTTTTCTATTTATAGTTTTTCAATCATTGTTAGTCCTATTAGGGTTTTAACCTTTCAAATCTATTTGCAGGTCTTCCTTACACTTTTGAATGTCAAATCTACACATACAAACCCAAATTAAGCTATCAAAAGTGATCATACCCAATTAAAATAATAGTGGGAGTCATTCATGTCCTCAATTTTGTTAATTATGTCCAATAATTTTAGTTCTCATTTCTAGGCATTTGTAGATGCATTTACTAATTTCTAGTTTCAGTCATCTATCAGTCAACATAGTAAAAAATTAGGCAAAAAAAACTAAGTTTGTTATTAATTTTCATAGTTGGACTTACTTCAATAATTTACACCTTGTCAAATTCAGTTATATACTTTCATTCTACTTTTCAAAAATACATTTTTAACATTCTTTTATATTCCATTCAATTTATATTAATTAGGGTTGATTTCTATATTAATTCAAATTTTGGTAAAATAATAATATCCTACTTTAACTTATAAATAAGCTTATCAAACTATAAATCAAGCCAAACACACTCACACTAATCTAGGCTAATATCCCCAAGTTTATCTTAAAGGATGGATATTTTTTGTTTTATTTCCTTTGTTCACCCATTCACCCAACTATGTCATCCCACATCTTGCTTGAAATAAGAAAACATCATCTTCTTATAAGTCTTGACTTATATTAATTACTAAGCTATGGTTGAACTAAGTTGGATAGAAGTGGCTCTAATGTATTATAATTTTTAAGTGTAACTTGTTGTCTTACAATTGGTGTGATCATTGGATGAATCACACACTATTGGTTATTGTTCAATCTGTGACTATGATCCAAAAATTTGGTATATAATAACTTTCACCAAAGGTCTAGGTTAAAGCCTCACAAAAAACATGTTAAATAGGTTACATGCCTTATGTATAAGGTATTTAAAATGGGTGGATGATAGAATGGTCATGGAAATATTAGGATGCACACTCGTTAGCTGTGTAAAAGTAAAATCAACACCAACTATTAAAACTTGGAACTTCCATTCTAGTACTCCCTTATATGTTCCTAATTTAATACTATTAGCATAAAGATCTCCTATCATTATTTTTTATTGTGATTTATATATTTATGTCATGTTGATTTCCTCCTGGGTGCACTTCAGTTGGGTTTATAATTAGGAAATAACCTTGAATGCACTATGGATCCACTAAAACCATGTTTGTGTCATATAAAAAAATTATGTAAAAAATCCAAACAAACATGGTATATTTTTATGAAAAGGTTTAAAATATTCTTCAAGATATGTAACATACAACACACACAAAAAAAAAATCATGTAGCCAAATGGGTGTATTTTATAACTTAAAATAGGCCACATGGTTGTCACATTGCCCATGTTAACCTCACATGTACCAACTAACCCATTGTGATCCAAATGACCTAGAATGACCTAGATAAACTAGTAAGCCCCAAGACCTCAAGGTATTGATTTTGAATATAAAATAATTTGAGATAGGGTTAGGCATTGAATAGGGTAAAATAAACCACTCCAACACCCTGATGGGGTTCAATAGGATCCCTAACAATTCTGACCAATCATAATGCTCACTTTATACCTTAACTCATCATTTGGGTTCTAATTTCAAGTTCACTTATTTTATTAAAAATGATTGATAAAATATATTTTGGACCTCATTTGGGCCAAAAAGGTGCCTAATACATATATAGAGAGTTTATGAGAGTGAATCATCTCATCTTGATCATTGGATTTAATCTATCTCATCAGTCAAATTTATTTAGGTCTAGGCAAAATCTAGGAATCGTTATGAATTCATATAAATATCCTAAAACACCCCTAAGGTTTCATAATTTTTTTCAAATCAAAAGATATGGGAATTAGAGTAAGAATTGTTCATAGTCTTTTCTCTTCACTCTCAAGTCTTTGGATGACCTCCATTAATGGAGTCTCAAAGCTTTTGCAAGGTTTTCAAGTTTATTTAAAATAGTATCACTTTTTCTTTCTAATGGGTTTAAAGTGTGGTTGGTTAGATTATAGGGATATTTAACCCTTTATAATTATTTTATAAGGATTCTAATTATTACATAGATAAAAAAGGATCAAATGGAAAAAATATATTGATGACCATTATGGCCACTCTGTGACCTTAAAAAAGGTCTCAAACTTAGTTATGTTTTATAATTTAAATTAAAAAAAAATAGATTTATTGTTGAAGGGATCTCCTAGGGATATTCATTATGTTCCTTATCCAATGGATTTGGAGGCCTCATGGTTTCCAATGAACATTAATGGCCAATTCACAGCCTTTGTAAAACACTTGCATTATTAAATTTATATTGTGTTTAATGTTTAATTTTTATAATATAAGGCATTGTTTAATAATTGTAAGGGAGGTAGGGTCCCTTAGGGCCACCCCTTACTATACCTTTTTGAATCACAAGGAACCCAAAATCACCTCATCCTCAAGGGGCTTAACTAAGCCTACTTGGCCCGATATATGAGATTGGGTTCCAAATTCACCTAACCTATGCCCTCAGTCTTGGTTTCAACTCGAGTTGGTATAAAAAAAATTTCCCAAGTAAAAAAAATGATTCAACCTAAATCAAATAAATATTCATTGAGTTACCTTATACATATTTAATCTCCATTAGACTTGATTTGATACCTTTCCCCTATAGCAATGTTATCAGACTCATAAATTTATTGAGTTCAAATAGGTCACATAGGTATTAAACCTGTGCCTATGTTTATGAAATCTCACTAGAATATCCTATTCTAATTAACTCATCCAATTTCTTTGTATTTTTTCTAGGCTCCCAAGCCTTGCTTATTCTTATTTACCCACCATGTCAAATTAGATAAATAAGTTGGATCAACTAAGATCAAGACATTATATCATCCTAATTTGGTTTGAGTTGTATTGAGATGCCCAATTCATGATTCATAGTATTATAAGCCTGAGCCTATTGCTAGACTTAGTCTCTTACTACATAGCCAAGCTCATTTCATCTACTTTGCTGAACTAAGTTGCCTTAGCAAATTCATTTGAGATTTTAAGCCAAGGCCCATTTCACCAAATCCATATTAATACCCTCCTATTTTTTCAATTCAAGTTGATATTACAAGTCACCCAACTTAGTCTAGCTAACAAGTCAAGTAACTCAACTGATGAATTATTGAGTCTTTGAGTCACACATTTCACTTAACAAGTCACTCAAACTCTCCATCCTTGTATTTTTTATAATAATGTCTCCTGACTACCTAATTGATCCTTTTAACATTTGTGTGCCCATATAGGTTACACAAGTGACTTAGTTCGCATGACCTATTGGTCTAGGATTGATTTCTACCTACTCACCCAGGTTTACCTAAACTAGGTTAACCTACTTTTTAAAAAATTAATTGAGATTTGAGTGGGGTTTTTGGAAACTATAAAAAACCTTTTTTAAAAATATTTAAAATACTAGAAGAATCTATGAAAATTTATCAAAATTCTACTAGGTAAAGAATTTTTTATTTTTCTAATAATGATTAATTTCAAAAAGATTTAAAAGATAAATAGTGATAATTAGTTTTGGGAAGTTACTTAAGAAATGCATTAAAAATTCAGGGCCTTAAGTTTAAAAATTAATATCTTTAAAATTGTAATTCCAAAAATTAATATAAAATATGATATAAAATTAAAAATATGTGAAATTCATAGTAAAAATATTTTGGGGAAGGTTTGATGATTTTTAATAGTGCAAAAATATATTTATAAAACATCCCTTTATGGTTTATAACCCTTCAAAGAATTTTGATTTTTTTTATGCATAAAATAACCAAATATTTATTCATATTTTAAAATCATTCAAGTGTGAAAAACATACATATTTTCCACCTTATTTTCATAATAAAATTACAACATAAATCATATTATCTAAAAGAATACTTTATTGCAACCAAGGGGATACAAGATGCATAAGCCCCACAAATTTTTAGATGATAATTCTTATTAAATATTTTAAACACATTCAATAATCAAATTCATTTACAAGGTATAAAAATACACATATAAAATATATCACAAATGTTCCCAACAACCTATTATAGCTCAAAATTTACACCCTTGAGAGGGTGATTCAAGCTCCCTCAACTTGAACTATGCAATAAGATTGACCCTAGGCTATGGGTGACCTTTAGATGGATCAAATCTCTAGGTTATAGGTCTATCACTCCTTGATGTATCAATTAGCATATAATAATAACTATCTTGTAAAGTAAAAGGGACAAGGATAACATGAAAACAAACAAAGGGGGTGATACACCAAATAGTTTATCTCTACCAAGTAGTTGTATGTGCACTTATAGACCATGAAACTCACTTTACATACACTAATCCTAATATGAATTTCTCACATTAGTGCTTCAATATGAAGGTTATGATGGATACTTAGGCTAAGAGGATTAATCAAGTGGTCTTAGAAGACACTAGTGAATATACAAACTCACTCAAACTTTACACCACACTTACACGCTTCACATGACCTACAAAAGAAACTTTCAAACTGCATCTAGGTATTAGAAAAGGATAACATGCCAAGGAAGACAAGTCAAATCACTTAACAAGATCAATTTATTCATACACACACTAAAAAAAAACATAGAAGGAGGTAAAACTAGATATTTATCATTGATCAAAGGCATACAAATGGACACGGCTTTGACATACCTAGGTGGAGGATAAATACATAGCCAAACAAGACTCAATTTATAGAGAAATGAGACTAGAAGAGAGAAAGGGGCATATAAGGGAGAGAAGACAAGTGTCTTAGCAAGAGTTACAATTAATAAGAGTTAAAGAACAATTTTAGAATATCCTCAATGACATGTGTTACTCTCTTGAAGATGCCTTCCTATTCAAAATGGTGTGGGAGTTTCATTTTTTGCTTGACACCTTGGTCCTCTTCTTTAAACTGCCCTTCTCTTGGCTTGTGAGGTGACAAGTGGCACTCTTCATCATCAAGTCATGTTGATTTATCTCTTGCTATTCTATTTAACACTTTTCACTTGTTTAGGAAACTCCTAAAACTAACATTACAATTATTATTACACCTCTTAGGTGTCTTGAAGCCCAATTTGTCTTACTACACCTATCTTGCCCAAATGGCTCAAATCTTGACTTTGTATTCATGACTACAATTCTTATCCATGGATGCCATATCTCAGTCATAATAGACCTGAAATAACTCATTTTAAAGCTTTAAGCACTCTACAAGACTTCATTTTTCACCTTAAGCTCTCATTTGCACTCAATTCCTTATAGCCCTAAAACATACAAAGATACTTATGTAGAAGAATGTACAAATGATATTAAAAAAATAAGGATATTTTTGAGTACCCAGTATGTCCTCATAGCTCCATGCCAAATTTAATGATATTAAACCAAGCGTAAGTGTACTTATTCACTTGATTTATCTCTCTAATTAGGCCTCTAGGCCGATAAACTAAGTTTTGGCTGTAATTTATCCACACTTTTGAAACTAAGAATAATTATTTGATTCAATTTTCCCACCTTATGACCATGCTCCATGCCAAATTTGAGGTTATTAAACCTTGTGTAGATAGGTAAACCATGAAGTGGAAAAAAAACCTAGTCTTCACAAGCCTTCTTCATACTGCCTTAAAAAATTAGACTTATAAGAGAACTTATAGGGTGGAATGTATGGTTTTTTGGATTTTATGGGATTAAATACACCTCAATCCATCTTCCCTAATGGTTTACATATTTATAGGATCTTCTATATCCTAATTTGAGCCCAAAACCTCACAAAAGTACATCATTTAATACATTCTTATAGGTGAGGTACAAGAAAATGTCATGGTGATGGTCTTATTGGAGTGAATAATTAGTTCCAAGTAATTTAAAAGTAAATACAACTCATTTAAATTACTTTGGAAGTTAATTTATTTAATTGGGTCATACCTAGTCTTCTAGACAACCAAAAACATGTTTATCATCTTAACGATGATCAATAAAACTCAGAGCCTTAACCAATGAAAAAATTACAAAAATCATAGGTATAAAATGTCTCCTAACATCCCCAAAGATATTGGGATCCCATTCAAAATTTACGTACTATTCTAAGCTTGAGAAGGTGCTCCTTGGGCTAGAAAGTCTTCATTTGGTGAGCTTGAGAGAGAAAATGAGTTATAAATGTTATTTGGGAGTTTGGTTTTGATTCAAAACACTTTATGGAGGTATAAAACATACATCATGACAAGTACCAATGATCCTCTCACTATTATTATTCTACATACCTGTCATAACAATCATCAACTCAAGCTAGGGTTTATAAGCATTCTAATGCAATTGACCCTAATGATTGTGTTTGCCCTTTTTCACTATATTTTTATTATTTTGAATATTTTAAAGGTATATGTATAGGTTATATACCTTTCATTCCCTATTAACCTTCATATCCAACTCAGTATATTCATAAATCACTCACTCTTCATAAGCAGGTCTAAACAATCTCATTAGGCCTGTAGGTTTATATGGCTGAGAGCTCCCTTTTTTCTAACTACTAGAGAGTTCAAAAGAATCATAAAGTGTTTCCTTAAAGTATTAGTCACATTATTAAGATATTTATGATTCCATTCTCCCTTCCACAAATAACCTTTCTTCATCAATCTATACACATAGGGTTGTGTGTCCATACTCAGGATTATTAGGTCTAATCAGACCTTTCCAAACCTTGACCCTACCTTGATTGATCCTGAAGATCATGTATATTCTTATTGACACAAGAGAATAATTTTTATGTGATTTATTTTCCCTCACACTTATGGCTTTCATTCACCAATATACATTTCTTCTCATGAAAAGATGGGCTTGTAAGAGCTAGTGGACTATATGACTGTAGGATCTAAAGTAGATTGGTCTTGATCACCTTATCTTATCCTATTTAGGTCCTATTTTTATATATAATGGTTATATAACCTCTAATTTTTCATCTAAACCCAATCTCACATATAAATATTTCACCCTCTCTTGTCATTGTTCACACTAAAACCTTCTTGGTTGTAGGTGTATGTTAATTATTTTGACTGCAAATGTGAATTAGATTTTCTCATCATTAACACTCTAGCATTTTGGATGATATCACATAGGTTCAAAACCATTAATTTTTACCTGTAAACTTATCAATATTTGTTTCTCATCATACACATTCTTCTACTACTAATTTTCCCATGGTAGGCCTATGTGTGTTGATCAAGACTGTTTGACTGCATCTTTTGGTTTTCAAAGGTCTTAGTCACTCTTGCATCAAAGAGGAGGATATAATCTAAGAAATTATCAAACAATGTCCTCTCATCACTCACAAAATTTACCTAATCATTTATAACCTTTCTTATACTCTCACTTTTTAGGTCTCAAGCACAAACTACCCTTATTTAGTTCATATTTCATCCATTTCTTGATGTAAGCCTACAGGTATTATTTTACATGATATGACCCTCTGATTCTTAGCCTAAGAGTGATCATCTACCTTAACAAATATCTTGAATATAACTTCATGTGACTATCCTGAGTTGCATTTGGAGTATATTACCTTTCGAAACATGATGCTTGCTTACTTTCATGGCTGAATCTCTCTCATTTTGAAGTATGTGTGTTAGATTTTCACAAGATAACAATTTTTAGATGTGAGGGAAAGCATGAATATGTTTATGGAGGGAGTGTAGAGTTGATAAATATAATTTTATGAACACTTAGAATGAGTATACCTCCTCAAATAATAAAAACCTTACCTGATCATTTGTGTAGGCCTATAATAAAAAAAATTAATGAGTTTATGAAAGGTTTGAGCCATGTACAGTATAAATGTGTTCATGGAAGATCATGTAAGATGATATAAGGGATGAAAGGTCTTGTGGAAAACATTTAAAAACCAATTGTATTCATGAAACCTATAGAAACTTCCAAATTTCATGTGTAAACCCTACAACTCCTCTCACATGGAAGCTTTTCTTGATACTTGATGATTCACATGTGTGAACCTACTGGAAAATGGTTTGCTATGCCCCTAACCTATCACATGTATTAGGATAGGAATAGTTGAAGTGTGGCTTACTTATACCTATTTGATGCTATATCACATTTATATCTGCATTCTTTTGGTTAGTAGGTCAGCCTATGGAGCAACCATGGAGTAGATAGACTATATATAGGAGGTAGTGGGTAATTGTTTAGGATCATATTGTGAATTCTGCTCTTATTGAAACTTGTGGAGGTTTCCCCTCAAAGTGGCTTGTATATTATCATATATTTTGATATATTTCAGTAATTTTTGGATAAATTTCTACTATTCTACTTTATTTTTGAAGTAATTTCATTACAAGTGGTATCAAAGCTGTGATTTGGGCAATCTTGTGGGTGAAACCCTAATTTTTAAAATTTGGCTATATATAAAAAATGGTTGCGAATTTATCTTCAATTTTTTTACTAGAGGTGATAAATCATGAAATTAATATTGAATTAAAATTTTATATCATTTGGATATATTTTACGAAATTTATCTCCATTTTAGGTTTTTTCATAAAGTTGCTCTATAGTGCGTAATTCAAAGAATTTTTATAAGTTATTTACATTTTTTTAAATATAATAAAAATTTGGCTAGGGTATGTTCTTTGTATATTTTGATTTGAGGGTGACATAAGTCAAAAATTGCTTGGTCAAAGTTGGGTCAAAAGTGCCAATCAGGGTCGACATCATAAAGCCCTTTTATGGCAGGTCCATAAACTCAGGGGTGAGGAAAAGGTGATAAAACTCTAGGTAAAACTCCTAAAAATGAAGAGATGGATTTAGAAGGGGGATGTACTAGATCCTTTGTACCAGGGTTCTCTAACATAGATCACAAAGTGAACCAGCTTGACTATAGTGTGCAAGGCATTCAAAGTGAGGTGCAAAGCATACAATCTAATATGAAATCCATACAAGATATTTTGGTAGATATCATGATGGATTTGAAAAATAATCAATAAAATCATCCATCTATCACTATTACACAACCCCACCAGGGTGGTTCTCCTAACCAGTCTACTTTAAATCCAACTACATTGCCACAGAGGAACCTGTTACCAAAGGTGGATATGCACAAATTTGAGGGAAAATATCCACTCAATTGGATCAACCAAATGGAGAATTTTTTCAATCTACATCAGATCCCAGGTGGATAGAAGGTTACCATGGCATCCTTGTATTTTGAACCTAATCAATTCATTTGGTATCAATGGTTGTGTGCTCAAAAGAAAAAGATGACTCTTAGTGTCACCTGGTCAGTTTTTACAGAGGAGCTACAATTACACTATGGCAATAGTGTGACTGAGAATTAATTCAGCCAACTAGCAAAATTTTGATAGACTAGCTCTGTCAAGGATTATATTCATCATTTTTAGAACCTATCCTTATGTGTGGAGACAATTTCTGAGGAGAACTTGAATGACCTATTTTTGGGTGGACTAAAGGACCACATTCAACATGAGGTATGCATGTTTAATCCACTTAAGATTTTTGATTCTATTATCATGGCACATCAAGCTGAGGAAAAATTTATAGCCAATGAGAAGCAACCATTCACTCACTTCAAATATTGTAGTATATCGACACTAACATTTCCTCTACCTACTAGATTGACCCCTCATCAAATTAAAGAGAAGCATGCAAAAGGATTATGTTTCAGTTGTGACAGCAAGTGGAGCAAAAGACATAGATGTGCTGAGAAGACGTTATTATACATTGAGGGATCCAATGAAGATGAAGAAGAAGATGATGCCTCCAATGATGATGAGGAAGAGATAGAGGAGGTACATGAAGATTCCCAACCTACAATCTCTTGTCATGCACTTGTAGGTATTAGCACTCCACAAACTCTTAAGGTGGTGGGTTTCCTCAAAAAATAGAAGGTGACAGTGTTGATTGATTTAGGGAGCACACATAACTTCATCAACCATAAGTTGGCCACTTGATTGAACTATTTCATCTACCCAGCACTAGAATTTTAGGACATGATTGTAGATGGTGGTGCAATTAATTGTTTAGGAAAATGCCATAGTATTAAGCTTGTTATCAGTGAGCACAATCTTGATTCTCCTATGTTTTCTATTCCCATGGGTAGCACAAACATTGTTTTGGGAGTCCAATGGATCACAACCTTGGGTACCATTGAGATGAACTTCTAGGAACTATTCATGCACTTTCATTCTGAAGGTAGGAAAATTGAACTATGTGGATTATAGGAAAAATATCCAAAATTGATTAGTTCACATCAGATAACCAAGATGCTAAAAAAGGGGGTAGATGGAATTATTACATGATTATGTTCTATAGAAGTTGAACCCACATAGGCATCTACACATCTTGATCTAAAGATGATTCTTGATTACCACCCATCTATTTTTGGGGCTATGCCAAAAGGACTACCACCAAAAAGAGAACATGATCATGCCATTCAACTACTTCTAGGGAGTCAACCACCAAATATTAGACCATATAGATATC
Organism: Torreya grandis; assembly: GCA_037957365.1. Lineage (NCBI taxonomy): Eukaryota > Viridiplantae > Streptophyta > Pinopsida > Cupressales > Taxaceae > Torreya > Torreya grandis. The sequence goes on from JARHVA010000206.1 coordinate 5,182,514, forward strand.
CATATGCACAGAAGAGTGAAATCAAAAAGATGGTCCATGAGATGCTGGAGGCAGGGATCAACAAGCACAACCAAAGTACATATTCATCACCAATGGTCATGGTGTGGAAGAAGGATGACACATGGAGGATGTGCACAGATTATAGGGAACTCAACAAGCACACCATCAAAGATAAGTTTCCTATTCCGGTAATTGATGATTTACTTGATGAGTTGCATGGTGCTAATTATTTCACAAAATTGGATCTTCATTTGGGATACCATCAAATTATAATCAATGATGAAGATGTTCATAAAAATACTTTTAAAATGCATGAGGGCCACTATGAGTTTTTGGTAATGCCCTTTGGTCTTAAAAATGCACCATCTACTTTTCAGAGCTTGATGAACACTATTTTTAGGCCTTTTTTAAGGAAGTTTGTGCTAGTTTTCTCTGATGACATATTGATTTATAGTCAGACATGGGAAGCACATCTGCAACATGTGAAACATGTGTTGATAGTTTTGGAGAAGCATCAACTTTATACAAAGCCATCCAAATGTGATTTTGGAGTATAGGAGGTAGAGTACCTAGGTCACATTGTTTCCCATGAAGGTGTCAAAGTTGATCCCCAGAATATCAAAGATATGATGGAATGGCCCATGCCAACAACTCTCAAAAACCTCTTAGGGTTCCTAGGACTAACATGTTACTACCGAAGATTTGTGAAAGGTTATGGCAGCATAGTGATTCCACTCACTACATTGCTAAAGAAGGATGCCTTCCATTAGAATGATGCCACCACCAAAGCATTTGAGAAACTAAAATTAGCTATGAGCACTACTCCATTTTTGGCTACTCTAGACTTCTCAAAGACATTCACTATTGAATGTGATGCTTCTGGATCTAGGTTGGGAGTAGTACTAATGCAGGAAGGAAGACCCATTACATTTGAGAGTCATCAATTCAAAGGTAAGAATCTACAAAAACCTGTCTACAAGAAAGAAATGATGGCTATTCTTCATGAAGTTAAACAATGGAGGCCCTATCTGATGGGTAAACACTTTAAGGTGAAAATGGATCATGATAGTCTCAAATAATTTTTGGAGCAAAGATTATCATCTGAGGAACATCAAAAGTGGGTAACCAAAAAGTTGGGTTATGATTTTGAAATAATCTACAAGAAGGGTAAAGATAATCTAGTAGCAAATGCACTATCTAGATAGGATACATCTATAAATCATTACTTTGTGTAATGTCCATGTTTCAATCAGATTAGGTGGATAAAGCCAAGTTAGAATGGGAGCAAGACAAAGATACACATGTTCTGATTCAAAATCTCCAATAAGGTACTTTAGCCTCTAACAAATTGGAGTGGAAAGGTAATGTCCTATGGTATAAGGGTAGGTTATACTTATGTAAAGATTCAGAGCTTAAGCATAAGATTCTTACAGAGTTGCATGCATCTCTAATTGGGGGACACTCAGGGTTCTTGAAAACTTATCACATAATTAAGAAATAATTATTTTGGGAAGGACTCAATGGATATGTACAAAAGTTTGTGGTAGAATGCTTGATATGCCAATAGAATTAAGGTGAGACAGTTTAGACCCCAGGTCTGTTACAACCGTTAGTAATTCCTAGTCAAGGGTGGGAGGAGGTTTCCATGGATTTCATCATAGGGTTGCCTTGTTTTGAAGGTAAGAATGTTATCTTGGTCATTATGGACATGCTTAAAAAATATGCCCATTTTTGTGCTCTCTCACACCCATTTTTAGCAAGTACAGTAGCAACTATTTTTTTGGAGGTAGTTCTAAAATTACATGGAAACCCAAAAATAATTGTAAGTGATTGTGATCCTATTTTCACTAGTAAATTTTGGACTAAACTATTTTCCTATTTGGGTACTCAGCTAGCTCATAGCTCATCTTACCACCCCCAATCTGATAGACAAATAGAAGTGTTTAAAAAATGTTTAGAGGGGTATCTCCATTATTTTGTATCAGATAAATAGGAACATTGGGTTAAATGGCTACCACTTGTAGAATGGTGGTATAACACATCTTTCCATACCTCTTCTAAAATGTCTCTATTTATAGCACTATATGGTTACCATCCACCTTCCATCACTTCTTCATTGAAGGTGCAAACCAAGGTTCGAGATGTGGAGGAGCACATTCAACATCAACAAGAGGTTTTGGCTAGTTTGAGAGAGAATTTGGCCTTGGCACAAAACAGGATGAAGCAACAAGCAGATCAACACCGTAGTGAGTAAAATTTTGAGGTGGGTGATTGGGTATTTGTATGTTTGCATCCTTACAAGCAAATGTCCTTGAAGCAATATAAAAAGGACAACAAACTTGCTCCTAAGTATTATGGCCCTTATCAAGTTTTATATAAAAATTGAAAGTGTGGCTTACAAGCTCGAGTTACCTCATTCATCTCACATACACCCAGTATTTCATGTTTCCTATTTAAAGAAGGTCATTGGATAGAAAGTTTTAGCCTAGATAGAGCTCCTAGAACTAGTTGAAGAAGGATGAGTCATTTTAGAACCAGAGAAGATCCTCCAAACACATATTAAGTGGTTGAGAACTAGAGAGATTAGGGAATATCTGATCAAGTGGAAGAACCTGAGCAGTGAAGATGCAACTTGGGAAGGTGAAGATTTTTTGCAACAACAACTAGAGTTGTTCAACGTTGAGGACAACATTGGTTTGAAGGGGAAGGGCATGCTATGCCCCTAACCTATCTCATGTATTAGGATAGGAATAGACTCTTATAAACCTTAAACAATGCTCTTCATGCTCTAATGAGTCCTAAATCGTATGAAAATTGCACAAAACTAGAGCATGTGGGGTTTGAGGGAGGTTTAAGACTCCATATTGGTCTTGATGATTGTTCATAAATATGGGGGAACCAATATGAGAACCAATGCCAAAAAATTGAAGGAAATTAGATGCTCTTCCTTTACCCACAAGCTTAGGCCAAGACACTCTCTCCTCTATCCCTAATGAGCATATGAAATTACACTTTTCTAGCTTGCAAAGAGAGCGATGGGGGTTCCGAAGATTTTTGTTTGATTTTTAAGACCTATAAAATCTTTATATTTATGGATATGGTTTGGATAAGGTAAAAAGATACCCCTAAACCATTTTCATCTGCAAATGGATCTTCCAAGTCTGTACAAGTGCCTACAAAGGAGTGATTCTCTCTCATTTGGATGTTGGACCTACAAAATTGACCTGATCTGACATTCCTAACATGTATGAGACTTAGATAACTATCTCAAAATCTTGGAAAAGTTTTATGTATATTTATTCCATCTTGGTTGGCTTTGTCACACATGGGATTTGACTATATGCACTTTTCCATTGTATTACACTTTACCTTAATCTTCACAAAAGAAACTTAACTTCTCTAATCAAATGTAAAATATTAACACAAGGTGGTTAAAGAATGATATGAATTTTGAGAGGTAATTTTGTACCTATGAAAACTTTTATACCAACCTCTTCACACCATTTTATGACTAGACTATCATAAGACTTAATATAAGGCATTACCTTAATATTGTCAAATTAACCTTAAATTATGTTAATAAGAATTTATAAAGACCCTTTGAAGACCACATAAATCACATAATGGGTTATGAACAAAGTCATGAGGCATTACAATCAAGTTCTCCTGGGGATGCTTGCTTGCTAAGCATATAGACTGGTTGCCTAATCCATCCATTGGGCAGTGGAGTCATCTAATACTAAAAATTATACCTAAAATGAATTTGACACAAGATAAGATAGTTGACTTGACCTCTAGACACACAAGACAAAAACAACACATAAGGCAAAGAAAACATAAAAACTAAGATAAAACACACACTTGTGCCAAAGCACTTAGGGAACACAAAGCATAAACAACTATATACAACTAACCTTAACATTTATTCCTCCTATAGGATCAAACAAGAAGTTATTGAGGTCATCTTGACACCATGTAATCATATTGTTACATGCTAAGTGGAGTCTAACTAGGCATGGTTCATAGAGTGGAAGCCTCTTCTTACATTTGGAGATGTTAACATAATCATAGCCTCTCTGTTTATCAATTGGACCTTTGTGATTCATTCCCTTGTACATAGGTTGACTATGTAAGTCAAGTACCAAATTATACTCATTCCAAACTAATTTTCTTGGCACAAATAATTTCATTTATGCCTTATTAATAGGCTACTCTTGATCAAGTTGAACAATATTAGATGGATCTCTTAGCATGCTTATAGTGTTGGATTCAAGGAGAAGTGTATCTTATTTCTTGAAATATTGAAGCCAATGAAACTCAATTTCCTTTTTCAAGAGTGAAGAATCACTTGCAAATGGAATGAGAGGTTGATAACCTTGTTTAAGAACATCAAATGAGTCATCTTCAAATATAACAACCTCTTGGAATGGCAAGCTTGGAGAGATGCCTTGCTTGACAAAAATACCATATTCAATATGAATTAGACCATGACATGTCTCTAGGAGAGTGTATCCTAATCTTATGACCTCAAACAAGTCCTTCAATTGATGTTCATCTAGTTCTAATTCATTTAGACCTTCATCAAGCTTGATAGGAGCTGGTATAGAAGTAGTCACACCATAATTTGAGAAGTCATTGGAAATTGTACCTATTTGATCATGTTATTGGATATCAAAATATTTTTTTACCAGCTCTAATGAATCCTTAGAAGCTTCTTCTTCTAATTTGGAAACTTGATCAGCTTGTACTCTTTTAATGTCACCTTTCTCTTTAATTTCAAGGATTGATTTGCATATGTCTTGACTAAGAAGTGTTCTAATGGTAAGCTCTTCATCACATACACTTGAAGTGTCATCCTCATATCCTTATTGGGAGTGATCTACAACTACAACTTAGATGTTTTTCTCAATAAGAAGTTGCTCATCTTTACAAACCAGCTTTGAGTCCTCATGCTCAATGTGTTTGTTCTTCTCATCCCTCCTTTCACCAATGAATCCATCCACCTTTGGAATGTTTTGGATTTAAATATTATCTACAAGGACCTCATTATTCATTTGAATACTCTCTTCAATGGACTTCCAAGATGGAGAATTCTTAGGTTTTTCAAGCTTCTCAACAAGGATTTATTTTTTACTTTGTATTCCTTCTTGAATTGACTTCTAAGATAGGAAGGATTTAGGCTCTTGAGAAGGGATGGGAGGGGATTGAACATGTTTAGATTCATATTTTATCTCTACTCCCTAATCTATGTTTGTTCCACTTTGTCTATCCCATGATTTCACAACTCGATTCTAACTTAGAATATTAAAAGACTTCTTGGGGGGTTCATGAGGAAGAGGAGTGGAATTTTGTTCCAAGTTGGCTTCATTAGCTTCCCTCTAAGTATTAATCAATCTCTCTAATTTTTATTTGTCTTGGTTCTCAACCAATTGGTTTCTCAATAAAAACCTCTTTCTTATTTTGAATGTTCTCTTAGATTGATTTCCATGATGGAAAAGATTGAGTAGCATATGAATGACTTGGGGCACTTTGAAACTTATTTGAAATTATCTTTTGAGGAAGCATGGGTGGCACATAAGAGGGTTGATGTGTATAGATGAAGTCACATAAGACTGATAACATTAGACTTGTTGTCCTTCATAAACTCTTAGTTTATCCTCTATGCCTTAAACTAGGTCACTTATGTCCATCATATCACTTGAGAGGTTTTTCCAATTTGCTCTCTTAATAGGTGCCCACTCTTTCTTTATCAATTGTATGAGTATCTCACATTATAAATGAGATACTAGGGATATTTTGACCATATTCCCTTTGTGTATTAATCCCTATCATATACCTTTCATAACCCATGAGAGTTTTCTTGAAACTTGAGGTGGACTGATTTGAAATGTGGCTATATTGACTATGGATAACATGGTATTGAGAAGGATGACTAGAGGAATGAGGGCTACCAAGGAAGTGGACTATCTTGGTATGACTGCTGAGGCAAAGAAGGAGGCTAGTACTTTTAATATCAAGGCTGATAAGGTCCAACATACTAATGATAGGGTTTAACAAACTACTGATAAGGATGACCATGGGTTTGATATAGATATTCAACTTATGTAAAATAAAAATCAACATCAAACCTAGCCATGAAACCTAATGAGAAAGGCATAAATAATATAACACTTGATTAAAATGGTATATGGTCTACTATAACCAGTTGAATGCATTTGGAGTCACCATTGATGTTTGTTGAACTACCTCCAAAGGTTAGTGCATTGAAGAGCAACACCAAAAACTCTTCAATTGATTGTAATCTTATCTCACTAGGCATTCCAAAACTATTATAACTCAAATTTTCTCCCTTGAGAGGGTGATTCAAGCTCCCTCAACTTGATCTATGCAATGAGATTGACCCTAGGCTATGAGTGACCTTTAGATGGATCAAACCTCTAGGTTATAGGGCTAGTTCCCCTTTATGTATCAATTAAGCTCTACTACTAACTATTATTCAAAGGAAAAGGGAGAAAGATAACATGAAAACAAACAAAGGGGGTGATACACCAAATATTTGATCTCTACCAACTAGTTATAGGTGCACTTATAAACCATGAAACTCACCTTACATAAATTACTCCTAATTTGAATCTCTCACATTAGTGATTCAATGTGATAGTTGTTATGGATACTTAGGCTAGGAGGACTAATCAAGAGGTCTTAGAAGACACTAGTGAATATAAAAACTCACTCAAAATTTTCACCACACTTACATGCTTCACATGACCTATAAAATAAAATTTTAAACTACATATACGTGTTAAAAAAGGATAACATTCTAAGGAAGACAATTCAAATCACTTGAAAAGATCAACTTATTCATAAAAACACACTAAGAAAAATCATAGAAAGAGATAAAACCATTTGTTTCTTATTGATCAAAGGCATACAAATGGGTAAGGATTCACCATACCCAGGTGGAGGATGAATACATAGCCAAATAAGGCTTAATTTATAGATAAATGAGACTAGAAAAGAGAGAGGGGGGTTATAGAAGGGAGAGATGACAAGTGTCTTAGAAAGATTTAAAATCAAGAAGAGTTAGAGAACAATTTTAGAATATCCTCAATGACATGTGTTACTCTCCTAAATATGCCTTCCTCTTCTAAATGGTGTGGGAGTTTCATTTCTTACTTAACACCTTGATCCTCTTCTTTAAAATTCCCTTCTCTTGGCTTGTGAGGTGATAATTTGCACTATACATCATCAAGTCATGTTTATTTATCTCTTGCTCTACTCTTTGACACTTTGCTCCTAAAAATGACATTACAATGATGATTACACCTCTTAGGTGTCTTGAAGCCCAATCTGTCTTAATACTCCTATCTTGATAAAATGGCTCAAATATCTTCATGACTATAATTATTCTCCATGGATGGAATCTTTTAGTCATAAAAAACCTGAAAAAAACTCATTTGAAATCCTTAATCACTCTCTAAGACTTCATTTTTCACCTTAAGCTCTCATTTGCACTCAGTTCCTTGTAGCCCTAAAAACACACAAAGATACTTGTGTAGAATAATGTACATATTATCTTGACAAAATAATGATATTTTTAGTACCCATTATGCCATCATAATTTCATTCCAAATTTCATTACTTGAAACCAAGTGGAAGTGCACTTATTCACCTGATCTCTCTCTCTCTCTCTCTCTCTCTCTCTCTCTCTCTCTCTCTCTCTCTCTCTCTCTCTCTCTCTCTCTCTCTCTCTCTCTCTCTCTCTCTCTCTCTCTCTCTCTCTCTCTCTCTCCAATTATGCCTCTAGGCCTAGAAACTAAGTTTTGGATCTATCTTCTACCACACACATGAAACTAACAATAAGTTTTTGATTCACTTTTCCCACCCTATTACCATGCTCCATGTTAAATTTGAGGTTCTAAAACCTTGTGTACATAGGTAAATTATGAATTGTCTAAAAAAACTAGTCTTCATAATGCCTTCAACAATTAAAACTATAGTAGTAATTATATGATGGCATGTATGGGTTTTTATACCTAAGGGGATAGAATATACTTCAATCCATCTTCCCCAATGGTTTGTATCTTTCTAGGATATTTTATACCCTATTTTGAGACCAAAACCTCACAAAAGTATAACATTTAATACATCTACATAGGTGAAGGTAAAATCAAATGTCATGGTGATGGTCCTCCTGGAGTGAAGAATAAGTTCCAATTGGTTTTAAGGTAATTCAACTTATTTTAAGCACTTTGGAAGTCAATTTATCTTATTAGATCATACCTGGTCTTCTAGGTAGCCAAAAACATGTATATCATCTTAACAACGATTCATAAAACTTAGAGCCTTAACCAATGAATAAACTACACAAATATAAATTAGAAAAGGTCCCCTAACATCCCTAAATATCTTGGGATCCCATGAAACTTATCTGTACTATTCTAAGCTAGAGAAGGTGCTCCTTGGGCTAGAAAGTCTTCATTTGGTGAACTTGAGAGAGAAAGTGAGTTGAAAATGTTATTTGGGAGTTTCTTTTTATTCCAAACATTTTAGAGAGGTTTGAAACATCTATAATGACATGTCCCAATAATCTTGTCACCATTATTCTTCTCCAGACCTATCATAAACATCATCAACTCAAGCTAGGGTTTATAAGCATTCTAATGAAAATGAACCTAATGATTATGTTTGCCCTTTTTCATTATCTATTTTTGAGTTTGAAGATTTATAAGGCCTATGTCTAGATTATATACCTTTCATGCCCCCTTTCTCTTCATCTCCAACTCATATATGAATTTATTCACCTTATTGATATCTCTATGATTTTATTCTACCTTGAAGTATTATTCACCTTATTGATATCTCTATGATTTTATTCGACCTTGCACAAATAACCTTCTTCATCAATCTATACACACATCCCTATGTGTACATACTCAGGCTTACTAGATCTAATCGGACCTCTCCAAACCTTGACCCTACCTTGATTGATCCTAAAGATCATATAGATTCATATTGACATAATAATTTATTGTGAGTTATTTTACTTCACACCTTTGGCCTTCATTCACCACTAAACATTTCTTCTCACAAAAAGACAGGCATGTAAGAGCTAGTGAACTATATGACTGCAAGCTCTAAAGTATATTGGTATTGATCACCTCATTTGATCCTATTTAGGTCCTATTTTTATCTCTAATTGTTATATAAAATCTAATTATTTATCCAAATCCAATCTCCCATACAACTATTGCACCCTCTCTTGTCATTGTTCACACTAAAACCTTCTTGGTTGTAGGTATATGTTAAGTATCTTGACTACAAATGTGAATTGGATTTTCTCATTATTAACACTCTAGTGTTTTGGATAATATAACATAAGTTACAAACCCTTATTTTATCTTGTAGACTTCTCAAGATTTTTTTCTCATCATACGCATTCTTCTACTGCTCATTTTCCCATGGTAGGCCTATGTGTGTTAATCAAGACTGCCTGACTACATCTTTTGGTCTTCAAAGTTATTATACACTCTTACATCAAAGAGGTGGATATAATCTGATCCATTGTCAAACAAGGTACTCTCATCACTAAAACACTTTACCTGATCCTTTAACACCTTTCTTAGGCTCTCTCTTTTTAGGTCTTAAGCATAAACTACCCCTATTTAGTTCATTTTCTGTCCATCTCTTGACACAGGCCTGTAGGCTTTCCTTGACATGACCTAACCCTCTACTTATTTTCATAAGAGTGATCATATACCTTAATAATGATATTTCATACACATGCATGTGATTATCCTAAGTTGCATTTAGTTTATATTGCCTTTCCAAACATGATGCCTACTTATTTCATATTTGAGTCTCTCTCATTCCGAGGTTTGTGTGTAATATTTTCACATGATAACCTTTTTTAGAGGTGAGGGAAAGAATTAATATGTTGATGGATGGAGTATATAGTTTCTAAATACCATTTGAGGAAAAATTAGAATGAGTAGACATCTACAACCAACAAATACCCTACCTGAGCCTTTGTATAGGCTTGCAACAAAGGAAATTAATGAGTTTGTGAAGGGTATGAGCCCTATAAAGTATAAAAATGTTCATGTATGATCATGTGATATGATGTATGGGAAGATATATGTTTTTTAAAACATTTTACAACCCCCTATATGCATGAAACTATTAAAAACTTCCAAATTTCAACCTTGCAACTCATCTCAAATGGAATATTTTATTGATACTTGACTATTCACATGTGTTAAATTTATGGGGAAGGCATGAAATGGTTTTTTATACTCTTATAGACCTTTAACACTGCTATTCATGCTCCAACAATTCCCAAATTACATGAAAATTACACAAAACTAGATCTCATGGGGTTTAAGGGAGGTTTAAGACCACCTAATGATATTAATTATTGTTCATAAATATTGGGGAAACAATATGATAAAAAATTCCACAAAATTTAAGGAAATTATATCCTCTTCCTCTTCCCATAAGCTTAGGCTATGACACTCTCTCCTCTATCTGTATAGAGCATATGAAATTACCCTTTGCTAGTTTGTCAAGAGAGAGACGGAGGTTCTAAAGCAACCTTTGGATTTTTAAGACCTGTAAAATATTTATATGCATGTATATGGACTATATAAGGTGAAGAGATACCCCTAAACTATTTTCACCTACAAATGGATCTCCCAAGTCTATACAAGTGTCTGCAAAGGAGTGATTTTCTCTCATTTAGATGTTGGACCTTCAAAATTGACCTGATTTGACATTCCTGACATGTATGAGAGTTAGATAACTATCTAAAAATATTTTAAAAGTGTTATTTATGGTTATTCCATCTTGGAAATATTTGTCACATGTGGGATTTGACTATATGCACTGTCCCCTTGTATTATATTTTACCTTAATCGTCACAAAATCATCTTAACTTCCCCAAACAAAAGTAAAATGTTAATACAAGGTGGTCAAATCATGATATGAATTTTAGAAGTAATTTTGGACCTATGATAACTTTTAGACCAACATCTTCACACCATTTTATGACTAGACTAGCATAAGACTTATTATAAGGCATTACCTTAAAATTGTCAAATTAACTTTAAATTATGCTTATAGGACTTTATAAATATGCTTTTAAGACCCCATAAATCATGTAATGGGTTATAAAAAAATTCATGAGTCATGACAATTTTTTTTATTAACCTAGGTAATGGTAGCCAAAAAATTGGCTAACACAACCCACAAAGACTCCAAAAGCTCCATCTAAAGCAAGCTCCAAAAAATAGTCTTCAAACAACCAAGAGAAGAAATTATCCCTTCTCAATTTTATTCCCATCATAAATTGGGATAATTTAAGCATCCTCGAGTGAATTAATTTAAAAAATAATAAGCCAAATAAGTGAGTTAATGTGGAAATAAGGTATACACAAGAAAAGGCAAGGAACTTCAAAAAGGGGTGTAGGTTAAAACCAACTAAACACCCCTAAACATAATTAAAATGATCTGTATCCTATATTTATCTCATACCAAAATCATAATCAAATTATTTCACAACCAAAAATGTAATCCATGAATACTTTCCTCTAAGGTAAATTAATAAGTATTCCAAAATCCTTAATTGTCATTGTATAGAAAGAGTCTTGATTGTTATTCCATAACAAAAACACTAAGTTCCATGTTGAGATGGGGGGATATGGTTTTATCATATTTTAATATAAGCCCTAATATTTTTACACAAGAAAGATTATCCTCATGAGCCCAACCTCTAGCACTCCCACACATACACAATAAGTTAACCCAAATTAAGGAAGCCTAACCTTATCATTGATGATAAAATATAACATATATAACCTAACCACTTGAAGGTGTAAAAAATAAAAAACCAATAAAAAGGTTGGAAATAAGTATGACTCAAGGCCCAAATGTTTTATAAATAAATATGATACAATTTTAAGACCAAAAAATAAATTCACAACCTAAGCACAACTTCATTTTTAAAGCAACAAGGAAGCATGAAATCAATCATAAAAATTAATAAAAGGCATACTATAATTACGTTATGAGAAACCTACCTTAAGGATTGTACTTGAAAAAATATCTACCTATTTATAATCTCTCTTTATGATCCAACTGCAAGTCCACTAAAGCTAATCCTTGAGGAAAAAACTAGATTAAAAAAATTCAAAAATAAAAATCTCCCACAAGACATGAACTCCTACAACCTATACAAATTTCCCTCAAATGCTCACCCAATATAGCCTTGACACTTGTCTCCTTCATTTTCAAAGTATTTACACACAAATATTGCACACCATTACTTATCCTTATATATTCAATGAATTCTTCTTCTATATCACATGGGCACCATGGCCCTCTTATATCTCCAATAACTCCCCTTACATCTCATTAATCTACTCTATATCCAAAGTATTAAATGGGTATTCAGGTACCCGAGAGTCTCAAAAAAATTCCAATATATCTTACCCCATAAAATACTAAAGATAAAATAATTAATTAGACATACAGAAAGGTTAAACATTATCTCATACATCACAATAAATGAGCCATTATCTCTAAATTTAATTTACAAGTTTTTTAGTATTTGTTACAAAATATATCAACTTGGTCTTTTATAACCTCCTAGAGCATTTACGAGTAAGGTTAAAATGGGTTAGAATTAAGGTTTAAGATTAATACTATCTTTTTACAAGTAAGTCCACTAGTTCACATATATTTAAAATATAAGATTAATAGGAATAATATAACAACCTAGGTGAACATTACTTAGTAAAGTTAAAGTATATATTGCTTGATCATTTTGGTCATGTGAAAAATCATTGTGTACATAATTTTTTTTGTTCCCAATCATATGTGAATAAAATACATCATAAGGTATTACAAGAAATAAATAAAAACACATGATGTATATAATTATATTCAATCGATGATATCAATACTCAAAAATCCATCACATGTAACAAGAAATAATTATGTCAACTAATAATGTATCCATAGTATCCATATTTAAAATCAATATAATGTACGCATGCTAACTAAACTAGTCAAAACATCCATAATAGAGGATAAAATCTTGAACAATATGTGGTGTCTTTGATAATATCCTTCCATCATCAAAGATATCTTGAATTTGGTGCTTTGAGTTTTTGGCTCGAAGCATTTAAAATAATTATTTGGAAGCTTTGTTCCCTATCTTAAGCCAATGGAGTCTAGATTTGATTTGATTTCCTTAAGCATTGTAACTATCTACTATTTGGATACGATGTCTCAAAGAAGATACTCTGACCTAAAAGATCACATTAAATGAATATTTTTTCAGGGCTAACGTCGCATGGATAAGCTTTGAGGAAGTAGTAGAGTAAGAGTGTATTTGAATTTATCCATGTACATTATCAAATGTTTTTTATATGTTAATAAATCATAGTAACAAATTTTCATGCCTCAAAATAAATGTAAAATAAGTCCTATTATATCCCAAATTTTCACCCTATAGAAGTCAATCAAACCTTCTCAACTTTGGGATAACATGGAACTAGCTTTGAATATAGGCAGATTGCTACAAGAGATAGATCTCTAGATTATGGGCTAGCTCCCTTGATCTATCTGTTTAGGCTCTCATCTACACTAGGCTAATCACTTATTGGGGTGAAAATGGAAGAATAAAAATTAAATTAACCTACACTAATGGAGGTGAAACACCAAGCATATCTCCACAAACATACTTGAACTTTCACTATGAAGGCAGATTACTAAAACTGATCTCAATTCAAGGTTTTTCTAGCAAAAGTGTTTCTACATAGAGGTACATTGCCATGCATTTCTAAAGGTGTATGAATAAAAGGTCTAATATTTGGCACTAATAAATTATTCACACTTCAAATACACCTAAAAATCACTTAAACTTCATGAGAATTTTTAGAATAAATATTACTTACATAATACATGCAAGAGAAAAATAGAAGCAAGGAGAAAACAATCATCACTTGTCATCTAAATGGACTACTTGAAATACTTAGGCAAGAATTTTAGAGTCTAAATCAGATTAAGAACTTTAATAAAAGGTAAAAAAAAATGTCAAACTACAATGCAAGAGAAGGAGTTATAAAATAGATAATAAGGTTCTCTTGGATAAATGTCTATCTAAAATGTGACATCCTCCTGAAGTTGGCATATGGATACTTCATTATCTTTCTTAAAACTAAATTCTTGATGAGGAGCCCACTAGATATCTAGAACTATCTTGGAAGATATTAACACATATGCAATGACTTTATAAGGTGGAAACATGATTGGTGCAAGTTGTGTACATATAATATTTTTAAACTTTTATTGATTACTGACACTTTGTATCTTGTAGGATAATAAATATGGAGTTTTTTTCAACCCTAAGATTAAAATAAAGTTATCAAGACATTTTTAACATGAAATATTTACCTTTTACAATGGTGGGATGAATTTTAACCACTTCCCCTATTTATGGCACATTTTTGGGAAGTGGGTATGATTTAAAGGTGTTGAGAGAATTGGGGGATTATGTGGTTGAAACCTCCCTTATTTTTTGCCTTATTTTGTGGGGATATGGTTATGGCACATTTTTCAAGGGATTTTGAAAAGTATAAATAGGGGTAAGGGGTAACACATTATTCATTGCATTTTACATCTCATTTTGAGCTTTGTAATGATCTCTTTGGTTGGTGTGATCGGGTTTGAGATGTGGCTTAGCATCTCTAAAATTTTGGTGTGAATTCAGGTTGGAGAAAGTTATCTCTATAAGAATTTCTTGTTGACAGTTGTCACGTACTCTTATTTATAATATTATTGAGAGCTTATTGGTGGACGTATCCCACATTAGGTGAACCATATTATATCGATGTTATGTGTGTATTTGCTTAGATCTAAATTTTCTTTCATATGTCTCTGTTGTTATGATTATGAGGAATGAATTTTGTGTTATATAATTTTTTGCATAATTAATCACTTATTCCTAACAAATGGTATTAGAGATAGCTTTAGTGGTTTTGCTAAAGTGGTAAATTGTAGGGAAAGATATTAGCTTGAGTGGGAGCTATGGTAGATAATGGTAGATCTAGAGTTGAAAATTTCAATGGGCAAAATTTTGGATTATAGAAGATGCAGATAGAAGATTACTTTTTTTAGAAGGATATTCATCTCTATTTAATGGGGAAAATAGGCCAACCTTTAGGTATGAATCAAGTAGATTGGAATTTTCTTGATATAAAAGCACTAGGAGCCATACAAATTTGTGCCTTGCATCTTTGGTTGCCTTCAATATTTCAGAGGACATGACCAAATTTGGTCTGATGAAGAAATTAGGGGAGTTATATGAAAAACCCTTTACCTCTAATAAAATATTTTTGATGAAAAGGTTATTTAATATGAAAATGTCTAAAAATCGTTTGAATTATTTAATATGAAAATGTCTGTAGTTGATCATTTGAATTATTTTAATATGGTTGTGAGTATGCTAACTTATGTTGGTATTAAATTTGAAGATGAAGTTAACACTTTATTGATTTTGTGTTCCTTACCTAATAGTTGGGATAGCCTAGTTATGGTTGTGAGTAATGCCATTCCTGCTAAGGGAAGTTTAAAGTTTGAGGATGTTATAGGTGTGATTCTTAGTGAGGAAATGTCAAGGAAGAGTATTGGGGAATCATCTTCAGGGAATGATTTGATGGTGGAGACTAGAGGGAGACAAAAGGATAGAAGCAAAGAAAATCATGGAAATTCAAAAGGTTGAGGAAGATCTAAATCTAGAGTCAAGATGGCATGTTCGCATTGTGGGAAAAGTGGATACACAAAGCAAAAATGTTGGGAACTTCAAGACAAAAATACCAAACATGAGGAGACCAAGGAGGTAAATATGATAACAGGTATTGTTAGTCAAGATGATTTAATTATTTCCTTGGATAATGTTGTTTAATCTTGGGTATTAGATTTAGGGGCTTATTTTCATGCCACCTCACATAGGCATCATTTTACTAATTATGTTCAAGGATATTTTGGACATGTTTATCTTGGTGATGATGAACCATGAAGTATAGTAGGGAAATGTTATGTTCAGGTGAATATGCAAAATGGGAACACATGGCTATTAAAGGGTGTCATACATGTTCCATAGTTAAGGCAAAATTTAATATCAGTAGGGTAGTTAGATAATGAGGGTTGTTCAATGTTGTTTATATCAGACTCTTAGAAAGTTACCAAGGGTGCTCTTATGGTTTGAGAGGTAAGAAAATTGACACTTTGTATTTGAATAGTAGTGTTGATCACTATAATTTAGTTGTTGTAGATGGAGATGCAACTTTGTGGCACTACAAGCTGGGTCATATGAGCCAGAAGGGTATGGAGATCCTGAAAGATAAGTTGCCTAGATTGAAACATGTTGATTTGGACCTCTGTGATGATTATGTGTATGGGAAGTAGAAGTGAGTTAAGTTCCTGAGGGTTGGACCTACAAAGAAGGAAAATAAGTTGGAGTTGGTTCACTTAGATGTATGGGGGCTAGCTCAAGTATCTTCTATTGGTGGTTTAAATTATTATGTTACATTTATTGATGATACAACTAGGAAAGTTTGGGTTTATTGTAGTAAGAATAAATTTGATGTATTTGAAACATTCAAAAGATGGAAAACTTTATTTGATAGTGAAACAAGTCTCAAGTTGAATTGTCTCAGGTTAGATAATGGAAGTGAGTATTGTAGCAAAGTATTTAATGATTATTGTTCATAAAATGGAATTCATAGGCAAAGAATAGTTCCAGGGACACCACTAGATACTGGAGTGTCAAATAGGATGAATAGGATATCATGGAATGTGCTAAGAGCATGAGGTTGCATGAAGGGTTGCCCTTAATGTTTTGGGTAGAAGCAGTTAGCACAATGGTATATCTAATTAATAGAGGACCTTCAATGCCTTTGGATAGAGGCATACTTGAGGAAGCTTGGTTTGGTAATAAAGTTAATTATTCTTTTTGTAGGGTCTTTGGATGTGAGGTATTAGTTCATGTTCCCAAGAAAGATAAGACCAAATTAGAAGCTAAGTCTAAAAGATGCACCTTTATTGGTTATGGTGAGGATGACTTTGGTTTCTTGGTTTGGAGTCTTAGAGACAAGAAAATATTCTAGTCTAGGGATGTTGTATTTAAAGAAAATGTCATGTATAAGGATCAATTGTAGAAAAAGAAACACAAAGAGTACACAATGTTGGATGATATTATGAATGGTAGGGTGTCCAAGGAGACAGTTCAGGAACCTCCTACATAGGAACCTCAAACTCCTATAGTAAGAAGGTCTTATAGGGTAAGAAAATCTCTTAAATTTTTTTCCCCATCTTTGAGTTATATATTACTTATTGATATTGGAGAACTAGAATGTTTTGAGGAAGCAATGCAAATGAATGCTAGGGAGAAGTGGGAGCAAGCCATAGAAGAGGAACATAGTTCTCGCATGAAGAACCAGATGTGGGATTTGGTGAAGCTACCCAATGGCAGGAGAGCATTGCATAACAAGTGGGTATACATAATTAAAGAAAGGATAAAGGAAGGAAAAGTTACAAGGTCCAATTGGTGGCCAAGGGGTTTGCACAAAATAAAGGTATTGATTTTAATGAGATTTTTTCTCTTATTGTTAAGATGACATCTATTAGAACTATGCTTGGTATAGTTGCAGTAGAAGATTTACACTTAGAATAATTAGATGTGAAGAATGCATTCCTTCATGGTGATTTAGGGAAAGAATTATACATGGAACAACCATAGGGTTATGAGGTCGAAGGAAAGGATAAATTGGTGTGCAGACTAAAGAAGAGCTTGTATGGCTTGAAACAAGCTCCATGGCAATGGTATAAGAAGTTTGATAGTTTTATGTTAGAAGAGGGTTACTCCAAGTGTCATTCTAACTATTTCATGTATGTCAAGATATTTTAGTATGGTAATTATATTATTCTATGCTTGTATATAAATGACATGTTTATTGTAGGAAATAATATGCAATAGATTCAAGTACTCAAGAAATAACTTGGTGATTCCTTTTCTATGAAGGATTTGGGTGTAATGAAGAAAATAATTGGTATGAGGATAACTTGAGATAGAAAGGAGAGGAAGCTAATTTTATCCTAGGAAGAGTATGTGAAGAAATTTTTGGAGAGGTTTAATATGTAGAATGCTAAGTCGATTGGGACTCCTTTGGCAAGCCATTTTAGATTATCAAAGGAGCAGTGTCCCAAGATAGAAAAAGAAAAGATAAAGATGTCTAAGGTACCTTACTCATAGGTGGTTGGTAGCCTAATGTATGATATGGTTTGTACTAGGAAAAATATTGCCCATGTAGTGGGAGTAGTAAGTAGTTACATGAGTAATCCAGGTTATGAGCACTGGTAAGCAGTGAAGTGGATTCTTTGATATTTGAGAGGAAGAATGGATACAACATTGTGTTTTGGTGGATTGGACACACATTTGCATGGTTATGTGGACTTAGATATGGTTTGGGGTATTGATATAAATAAGATTACATGTTATGTATTTACTATCGAGGATACATTGGTTAGTTGGATTTCGTAGATACAAAAGGTTGTGGCTTTATCAATCATAGAGGTTGAGTATGTTGCTACTATAGAGGCTAACAAGGAGATGATTTGGTTATAAAAATTACTTAATGAGTTAGAGAATAATTAGGAAGTTAGGGGATTACATAGTGATAGTCAGAGTGCTATACATTTAACCAAAAACTCTGCTTTCCACTCGAGGATGACGCACATACAGTTGTAGTATCATTTCATCAGGAAAACTTTGGAGGAAAACATGGTGAAGTTAGAGAAAATACATATGATCCAAAATTTTGTAGCTATGATGACCAAGGTAGTCACATTGGAGAAGTTGAGTTTATGTTTAGCTTTGGTTGGTCTTCATGAAGATCATGGAGAAGTGAAACAAACTCCAAGTGGGAGATTGTTGTATATAGAGTCTATTTCAACCCTAAGGTAAAAATAAAGTTACCAAGTCATTTTTAACATGAAATATTTACCTTTTACAATGATGGGATGAATTTTAACCACTTCTCATATTTGTGTCATGTTTTTGGGAAGTGGGTATGATTTAAAGGTGTTGAGATAATTAGGGGATTATGTGGTTGAAACCTCCCTTATTTTTTGCCTTATTTTATGGGGATATGGTTATCTCTATGGTTATGGCATATTTTTCAAGGGATTTTGAAAAGTGTAAATAGGGGTGAGGGGTAACACATTAATCATTGCATTTTACATCTCATTTTGAGCTCTGTAACTCTCTCTTTAGTTGGTGTATCAAGTTTGAGAGGCTTATCATCTCAAGAATTCTGGTGTGAATTTGGGTTGGAGAAAGTTATCTCTGTAAGAGGTTCTTGTTGAGAGTTGTCTTGTACTCTTGTTTATAATATTATTGAGAGATTCTTGGTGGACATAACCCACATTGGGTGAACCATGTTATATTGGTTTTATGTGTGTATTTGCTTAGATATGAATTTTCTTTCATATGTCTCTGATACTTTGACTCTAAGGAATGAATTCTATGTTATATATTGTATTGCATAATTAATCACTTATTCTTAACACAGGAACCTATCAAGTCTCAATCTCTCTAAGTGCATGCCTTAAGGGGTGCACCAAGAAAGGGTGGGAAGACCATCGATGCTTCATAAGATTATTGTTCCTTTTGCCACTTGTTATCTACACACTGACTCCCTAAAACCATGAGCCCTAGGCTTGTTCTTCTCTTTCCTATCCACTCAAATCATTATCATGTTTTATTCCTTCATTTATTTCATTATTTACCTTCTTACCTATTCAGTACACTAGGTCAACCTAGTGTATTCTAGGGACATCTTTGTTATTTTGACTTGTTTACATCTCGATCGACCTAGCACAGACTTTAGGCATTAGCACGAGAATGTACTAGGTCATCTAAATTGACCTATTACAATTAACATGTCTAAATGGTTTTTAGGAAGATAATCCTATACACACACACACACACATATGACCTTATATATATATATATATATATATATATATATATATATATATATATATATATATATATATATATATATATATATAAGGTCATTTATAACCATTTCATAAGATTTGAAAGAGAGTGAATAATTAAGCAAAGAAATGCTAACAAACATCTGCATATTGACCATTCTACTTGAGGAATAAAGCTTTAGGTTTTAATAATTTATTTTGGAGCTCTGATCTTGTCTTATGGAGAAGTTTTTTAGATCATTAGGTAGGTCATATAACCTAGAGCTGACTTATCTTTGTTATCCTTACAAGCCACAACAATCTCTTGAGAAGCACCTTGGCCAAGGGAGAGGTTTAGACTTGGTAGGTTCATCTTCAAAGGTAAGTATTCCTAACTTTATTTATCCTTTGTAAGAGTAGATAGATAATGTAGTATGTATTCTTATCTTCCATGTAATATTATTCTATATACATTGACATGAGTATATGTCTCCTATACATGTTTAGTTTAGTTTTTGTTTATTTGATTTTTTCTAACCCCCACTTTGTGTTACATGATTTGGTGCACATTAGATTAGTTTACTTTTATTTTTATTAGAATAGTTTACTTTCTTGTTTATTACATAAGTGAACATCAAATCATAGGACTCTTTTAGGGTTGTGTGATTGTGTTATATTGTAGGCTTTGAAACCCTCCATAACATGATGTGTTGTGAAAATTGATACAAGTGATCCCATAATAAGGTCTAGTGGATCCCCATATTGGTCATGCTCCCTCTTAACAAGTGTATGACCAATCAGAAGTGTAGATGTGATCTATCTTATTCAATCTAGGATTAATTCATTATGCATCATGCAATTTTAATTGCACACATTCTGGTGAACCTAACATAAATCAAATACTTGTTGGATTTGTTCACATTTATTTCATTAATTTGTCATCATTTATATCATATATTTTGACATATTGGTTTGATTTTGTTGACCCAATTTTCTTTTTCTTTATGTGCAAGAATAGGTAACTGGGTCGACTAACTTGATCCAATACAAGTTTTTAGCACTTTTTAGAATACTAGTTTAGCCTATTATATCAACCCAATTAACCTAGTGTATTTTTAGTAGTCTTTGTATAGCCTAATCGATTAGCTCAACCCAATATACATTCTAGTTTCTAAACTTTTAGATCATCCTATTAGGTCAACTAGCTCGACCTAGTATATTTCCAAACTTCCAGTCCAACCAATTAGTTGACCATGTCGACCTAGTATATTTTTAGCACTTTTTAGTAGATTTATGTATTACTTGGTTGACCAGATCGATCTATTTTTTAGGTTTTGTATCAATAGCTTCTATCTTTATGCCATCAAGGTGAGTTTATTTTCTTTTGTATCTCTTTTTTTCTATACTTTCTTTTCAAGTTTTTAGCCTTCAAAACTACCTCTACATAACTAACTATATCAACTTGGTCGACCTAGTTCTATGTCCTATTTACTACCTAAAACAACTAGGTTGACCTGGTCAACCTAGTAGGTTTTTTAGACCTTGTTTTCAATAGTACTAGTTTGATACTCTCGATCTAGTTCCATTTGTTTTGCATATAGTGTTTTTACTATACCTTGTTTTAAATTTGGAATTCACCTTATATGCTAATCAAATATTTTATTTTAGCTATTTACATGCTTAGCATAGTTCACATAGTCTAATTAGGAGGTTTTTAATTAACAACTTAGTTGCACTATTTTTATTGTATGCACACATGGCCAAATCACTTAAAAATCAAAAAGCATTTTAAATATTTGACTACCCAAGCCAACCTACTTGGATTTCATCACCAAGGGGGAAGTCAACTTCATACTCTGGTCAAGTATAAAGCATGGTTAATAGGATATTTTGGCTAATCACCCAACACTCTTAACATTGTGGTGTGTGAAGTGAGGGGGTAAGCCCCAATACCAAACCTTTATCTTTTCCACTACAGTCCCTTTCATCCTAAACTCACCTAAAACCATCCATAGATTGATATTTAGTACCTTATTTACATCCAACTTTATATCATTTAAAATCATTCTTAATAATCTAACATTCTAGGTTGACTAATTAGCTAGCTTTACTTTCCAAATTGTTTTCTTGCTCTTTGCTCAAATTGTGTGCACACGAACTTGCACTAGCTCATATTGGTGTAAATTTTTTGATTTGGGTGCATCAATTGGATTGAATAACATCAATTCAATTGATTGTTTTCTTAATTTCATCATTTACTTTCTTAGATCAACTGCAAATTATCTCGCTTTATTTTCACAAATTGATTATCATCTCTTTCTTTTTCCTATTTACTGTACTAGGTCGACTAGGTTGACCTAGCATATTTTTCAACCCTTGTACACTGCAATAGGTTGACCCAATTGAACTAGTACTATTTTCAAACTTTCCCCCTTTTTTTGCTAGTCTTGGTTCTCTGTAGTAGGTCAATCTTATGGACCTAGTTTAGTTTCACAGACCCAATTTTTGTACTAGGTCAACTAGGTCGACCTAGTTTAGTTACAATCACTTTATGATTTCTTGTTTATCTCATATTTCCTTTCCTCCTTTCATCATGGAATATATATTTGGTGATAACACTAAAAATCAATTAATAGATATTATAGAATTCACCAACTTTAATAGGGTCTCCCATAGATAAAGTAAGGTTCCTTTCGAGAATGCTAGTAATGTCCATATTACAACCTGTACAATGAATTATGGGAATCCTCATAATACCTCTTTGCAACGTAACTCTCTCTTCTTAGAAGATCAATCTTATTTAGAATATACTCCTAAAATTATTTTATTTATCATGGAATTCCCTCAACATAGAGGGAAAGACCTGTCTACCATCTATAATCTCATGATTAGCCATCAAGTTGAAGAAATTAATTCTCCTACTTCCACTTTCTCAATTATATTTGGGGGTACTAATTTATTTGCTTTTCAACCTCTTCCTTAAATCTTGACTCCTTATTATGATTTTACATCTTCTTCTCTAACATCTTCTACCTCCATGCCTAGTATCTCAACTAACATGGCTAGTTCTACATCTAGTGGGCCTCTTATAAGATCCACTATCCTTAATCCATCCACTAGATCATTTTTTACTACCCAAGGTAATCATGCTTCTAGTGTTTCTTCATCTCAACCATTTTCTAGTCCATCTTTTGCTTCATAAGTAAATTTTTCCACTAGTGCTTCAAACTCTCATAGCTCTTCTCAAACTCATATCAACACTAATAGTGGTACCCAAGCCACTAATGCTAACTCAAACACCAACACTACTAATAACACTAATCAAATTCATCAACTATTATTATAAACTCTCAATCAAATGAACACATTTGACACTCATAACACTAATCAAATGATAAGAATACAAAACCACTTTCTTAATCTTCAAACACAACCACAACCAATGGCTTGGGGAACACATAACCAAAGTGTTCCTCCTCCCCCTCTTTGATATTCTCAAGGTAATATCATTCCTCAACCTCCATTAGTCAACAAATTTATCAATAATTTACAAAATGAGCCTCTTACTACTCAAATTGATAACATTGATATCAAAGGTATAACACCTACCATCTCTTATAATGGATCAATTAATCATACCCTTCATCTTAAAACATTTATAAATATTTATAAGGATTGGGTCAAATTAAACACCTTTGTTGTTACCAAAATCCTTGCCAAAACCATGATAGGTGATGCCTTAGATTGGTATAATAAACTTAGATCTAATTCCATTACTAGTTTGGAAGACTTAGTGAATGCTTTAGTACAAGAATTCCAAACTAATGATCTTCCAAAAAACACTTTAGCCCACTTCATCAATTGCAAACAAAATGAAAATGAAACCACTCAAGCCTTTGTTAAAAGATGGAAGACTTTGTCCTAAATTATAATATTAAGTCTTTACCCTTTCTCCACATACATTGGAGGAGGCCATTGACCAAGCCAAAAGACAAGATTTCCTTATGCATCAATTTGAGCCACCCCATCCTTCCATGGGTCCTTGTTTATTACTTAAAAATAAAAATTGAAATATTACCAATGATGGTGTTACCGATTCATATGATACCATTCACAATGTTTAAACTATCATTTCTACCCTTCTTCAGAACCAACTCCTTCTCAACAATATACTAATCCTCATTTCTCATCACCAAATAGCGTTAATGTCCATAAACCTCTTTCTTTAGCTAAATTTCTTAAGCATCTACCTAGGCCTCTCCCTCAAGAGATTGATCCTACTCATCCTATGAAAACCTGGTATGATCCTAACAAATTTTGTTGATTTCATGTTAGTTGGGGTCACTCTCATGAGACCTATAGAAAACTTCATACTTTAGCTATGGAATTTATTCTTGGTCCTAATTTTGATCATGATGCTATCACTCACAAGCAATAAAAAACTTATGAAGTTGCTTTCAAGGATTACAAAACTCATGATAAAACCCAAGCCTTGAATCAACCAAATACTCATTTAACTATCTACAAAGATCCTTCACCTAATCATCAATCCATTCAAGAAAACAAAGACAAACCCACCTCGTCCACTAATAATGTATAAAGTCTTGTTGAACGCAATTTTGATGAAAATGTGGTTAGCATTACTAACATGTGAAGGGTGGTGGCTTTCATTGATTCACAACCTATCTATACCCTGCCTCCTTCTAAGACATTATGTGTTATCCAAGATTTTTCTCTAACTCATTTAAATGAGTTGGGGAAAGAATATCTTATAACCTTTGATGATGATCCAATTTATGATTCTCCCTTAGATAACACATCTCATTTCATTTCTACTCTTCTTCCATCATCTTTTAATAACAATGATAATCAACCTTCTATTAACACTTCTACTTCTCAAGATCAATCTAAACCAACTACTTCTTCATCACCAAATGATTTACAACCTTATTCTAAGACTTCTCATTCTTATCAACACAAATTTAAATTCTCTTTAGTTCCTCCTTCCAAAGACCTCCTTAACCATTATGCACCTATATCTAACAATATTCTCATGGGTTATGATGACTGGGATCCCATTGTAGAACTCACTAGTCTCCCATCTCAAATTCCATTTCTCAAGCTTATGAGGACATCTCCATTTGAGTTGAATGTCTCTCATCCTCCCTTAGTAGGATGGAAGGAAGCCTTATCTAGTTATGAGGATGGTATTTTGCAACAATGTGAAGAGATGTCCATCAATTTTGATGAAACTATTGATACTTCTCTTTATTTTAAATTTCCCATCGCATATATGATTCCCGAAAAGATTCTACTTTGTGCAAATAATCCTCCTTTATTTATTAGTATCCAAATAGGTGATATCCAATTCAAATGAGCATTGATTGATGAAGGTTATAAATCTTATGTTGCTTCTCTTAATTTCATTAAAACCCTTAGATATTTAGAGTGCAATCTTAAGTCTACACGTAACACCTACCAAGGATATGATAGAATGCAAATGCTTCCTCTTAGGTGTGTGTGGCTTTCCATTACTTTCCCACCTATTACCATTTGTGTAAATGTGAGATTTAATTTCCCTCTTATAACATCTTGCTTGGTAAGTCATGGACTCATCATATGTGAATAATCACTTCTTTTGCCTACCAATGTGTTAAATTCCCTTATAATGGAGTCATCTATAGGATTTAAGGAGATACTAACCCTTGGAATTTTGAGCATTTCCAAGATCATGGTGTTTTTAAGATTCTTACTCTTGAGCCTTTACTTAGAATTCCATTATATGAATCATAGCTTTTTAAATTTCTTATCAAATCAAAGAAAGGTTATAACGAGCACCTCGAGCTCATTGGTATCATTCCTCTTAACCTTTTAGACTCTAATGATGATGAGCCCAATGAGATTAATTTAAAGATCAAAACTTCCAATCTCATGCCTCATATCACATCATAACTTCTAACCTCATTACAACCTCATTCTCACAAACCACCTTGTGATGACATTCCTATAGTCTTATCCAAGACTAGGCATTCTATTCACCATGCTTCTTCTGATGACAAAGTTATTCCAACTTATGTCATTGATATTCGTTAGCCAACTTATGATGGTGGCTATTATTTAGATGATCCTTTATTAGGTGGCCTTATCTAAGCCTATGATGCCAAAATTGTGCATTATTGTTCTTCTTTATTTGAGTCTTTTCATGCATCTTCTCATGTTCCAACATTTATAGTTCCTGATTCTTGCATTTTCCCTCTTTGTCGCATAGTAGAGATGGCACCAACTCCTCCAATTTTTGAGGAGCCCCATAGGACTATGCTCATAGATCATGCTATGACCAGACCTTACCATTTTTATAGGTTCCCTAAATCTAATCATTGGTTCACTCTTAAGGTTAGTGCAGCCCTCCTTAGACCTTCTATTGATCCTGGTCCTCCCACAGTGGAATCTATGTCAGAACCAGTTATTATTGCTTCTTCCATTATTGATGAGCCTACTTTTACTTCTTCTATTAGTACTCCTTATATAAAGCCTACTTCCATCCCTTCTCCCTCACCATGTTATCTTGGTGATGGCTTGCTTCCTTTGCCCAAGATGGATCCTTTTCCAACCAAATGGGTTGATGATCCATCTCCTTCTTCATCCATGCCTATTACACCTTCTCTCGTACGTGTTTCTCCTAAGAATACTCATAACTGTATCTATTACTTCCATGGGATAGATAATCACTCTTCTACCCATTATCATAAGTTATGGTAATATATTGATACACTGCATCCTTTTCCCCCATCAATAGATACTACCATACCTCCTCTAAAGATTCTTCCTGAACATATGCCTAAGTATGGTGAGAGGTATTGTATATGGCACTACTGCGACACACATCACACTAATTATTATCGTATCCTTCAATAGTATCTTAAGGATCATCTTATAGCTATTTTTGGACCTTCTACCATTCCTCCCATAGGTCATTCTCACAAAAGGCTCCTCCCTCTTCTCTCACAACTACACCTCTTATGGTCCATTCACCACCTTCTATGCCTCCACCTGTGGTTCCCTCTCCACCCGTGGACCCTCCTTCACCCATGGATTATTCTTCACCGGTGATTCCAACATTTCTCATAGATCCCATTCCCACACATTCTCCAGACCATCCTTCACCCAATTCCCATCCTCAGCATGATCCAATGAGTATTCCTAATTTTTTAGTT
This sequence comes from Torreya grandis, assembly GCA_037957365.1. NCBI lineage: Eukaryota > Viridiplantae > Streptophyta > Pinopsida > Cupressales > Taxaceae > Torreya > Torreya grandis. Next base: position 5,209,771 of record JARHVA010000206.1, read on the forward strand.
GAGGAGATTAGAAAAGAAGTATTTGCCCAGTATTCAGAAAAGATTGATGAGACATTAGCAGCAGTTCGTATCTAGCTTCATAGAGATTTAATCGATGTCTTAGATAATGTGTGTGGATAGATTTACCAATATTTATGAGCACATGCATGATTATTTCTTATTTACATTTGGATTGAGCATGTGCTTCAATCTTATTTTTATCTATTATTGATTATATCATTTGACATTATGCCAAATTATTTCTTATCTTATATCATGTTATCCCTTCTTGTTATACTATAGTTAGTTTCGAATCTTTATCTTTAGCATTGCCTTATTTTTCCCTTATCATTGCCATTTTCACTTATTTTCTTTCCCCTTTTAGATTTTTTTTTCAAAACTCTTCCCTAGTATCTTCATGATTGTTTGTTTTCTTATTTATACTTTTCATAGATAGTTGTCATGTTGACTTGGTTATATCTACCCTGTTCCCTTTGGTTATTATCTCCTTTTACCATGTGATCAGTTAGCAAATAATTTTTCTCATTATTATTTCCTTTCACTGGTAATCCTTTGGATCTACTTTTTTTTCTTCCTTTTCCAAAAACTAAGAATATACACGGTTGAGACTTAAGATCACATACTTGTTCATTGTCAAGCCTAAGTGTCCTAGTCATTATTTTGTCTTGGGTTACTTAGCTTCATTTAGCCTTAGCCTATAACTCATTTGTGTGTATCAATATCTCTCTCATGATTGGTCATTCCAAATCCATATAGAGGAGGAATCTTAAAAATCCATCAAAATAAAGTTAAAATCCAAATCATTTAAACAAAAGGCAATGATATCAAAAAGGCCAAAATATTCTCAAAAGTTAAATCACACTAAAAGATGTGATTCAAATCACATCTCCTTCTTTTAATCAAAACTAAAAATACATATTTGGCCTCACTATAGAGCTGAGGTCCTTTGGGGTGTGGTAGGCCAGTAGATTATAAGAGGAGAATAAAAAAAATCTCTTAGTGCTACCTACTTTCTCACGCAAGTACCCAATCTTCACAGTAGATTGATGACTCTGTTAGGGGTCCTAAAGAGTGGGGAACACATCGTGGAGAGGTAGGTTTATTTTAATTTTATTTGTACCAATCTACCTTCATGAATTGATCTTATTAGCACACTTATTTGCCTACAAAACTTTGTGTCTATAGGGAATAGGTTTCCTTTGTACATAGGTGACCACTAGTCACTTAGTGTCTTCTCATGTCCTTAGTATGCCTCTTGCCTCCTAAGGTCTTCTCATAAGATTCCTAAGCCCTTTTAATTTTACACTCCCTTTTTAATTCCCTTTCCTCATATTTCCTCCTTAGAAATATTGTTTAGCTTTCTGATCACTCCCCATGGGATTTCATTTGTGAGTTGCTTTGCAAGACCACATATAGGACCCAACCTTCCTCACAAATTACCACCTTTTCCATCCTATTACCACATCCTTGATCTATCAGTCCTAATCCTTATACTTGCCAATGTGTTTTTGGTATGACTTGTGTTTTATTTTATGAGTTGTAGTGTAAGACTGTGGATAGGACCTGGTCCTCCCCACAAAACAACAAAACATTTTTTTTTCCAATAAACAAGTCACCATCTAAATTACATGTGTCAAATAATAGATAAGATTCTATTGATTATGAGGTTACACATCATTTGACATACTTCCCATCTTGATATTTAGTATGTTGTAATCTTACTTCATTTTTATTTTGCCTTCTATTTTCTTATTTTTTGAATGCATGTAAGATTACAGCCATTTCTTGAATTTATCATACTTCCCAACTTAAATTAGTATGATAAATTTAAGACCAATTTTTTACAAATGTTATCTCTATTTTATACTTCCCATCATGAAATAATATAATTTATTGACTTAATTTTGATTTATTTTTATTATCATTTGTGCCCTTTTCATCCCTTCCATTTTATTACTTTGTTTTTCATACTTCCCAATGTGATATTTAGTATGATTTTACTTATTTTAATTTAGTGTTAAAATATTTAACATTAGTTTAAAGCAAATCCCCCCTTTACCATCTTGTTTGCCATTTTCTTAGTTATTTATACTTAGTCATCTTTTATGTTATTACACATTTCCCAGCTTGAATTAGTGTGTAGTAAATTTTTGATTGATTATATTTTTCCAAGATTTTTCGTATGTTTATTTTTAACCATACATGTGTTATCCATAATGCTAGAAAATAAATCACATCACATATATTTCCTATAGCATATACAACAAAGATAAATACATGTGATAGAAATAAATATATCCAAAGCATCCACAACCTCAACCATAATGAACAAATACAACCATTATAAAGACAACATACACAACCAAAATCAATATGACAAAATGATATAACATATACATATACATATACATATACATATATGTGTGTGTGTGTGTGTGTGTGTGTGTGTGTGTGTGTGTGTGTGTGTGTGTGTGTGTGTGTGTGTGTGTGTGTGTGTGTGTGTGTGTGTGTGTGTGTGTGTGTGTGTGTGTGTGTGTGTGTGTGTGTATGTATGTATATATATGTATACATATATATATATATATATATATATATATATATATATATATAGACACACACACACACACACACACACACACACACACACACACACACACACACACACACACACACATAATATATCTCAAGAGTTTGATACAACATATATAATCACATACAAATCCTCAGCACTAGGGTTGAGCTCCATCATGTCTATCTCATGGCCTAGCCACACTACCTATTAAGGCCTCAATTTGACTCCTTTGAATAGTACATTATAACAAGGTAGTTTGAGATCTCAATCCCTCTACCTATCCCTATAGATTTACTAGCTGCACCTATGCCTATACCAACTCGATCTAGGTCACTGTATGTGCTTGCATCAATTGGGTCTAAATTGTTGTATATGTTTGCATCATTTATGTCACTATATCTTGATGTGCAACTCTCTCATCAACTAGGGCCTGTCAGGCCTACCTCTCCCCTATACCCATCTCTATTGGTGTTTATGCCCTCTCTCTACATTCATATCTACCTTGTAGTCTCTTCCATTATTCTAAACTAGCTCACCTGATCTAGGGTAGATGGTACACTCAAATCCTTCAGTATCATGGGGTCGTATGACTATAGAGTCTCATCTAGGATATCATAGAGTGTTCCCTTAACTAGGGACCCATATTTCTCCTCTTCATCCTTAGGTACACCTACAACATCACACCAGATGGATATTAGATCACTATCATATCTCATAATATCTATCTATCTACCAAATAACAACTTAAGCAACAAATTAATCATACTTTCTCTCACCTATCTGTGTCTCAGCTCCTATGGTCTCTCCATCTATGTGACCACCTAGCATAGTCTCCCCATATGTGTGACCTCCTATTACCTCCTCTATAGGTTGCCTCCTCAGCTTAAACTTGAATATTATGGCTTGCATCTATCTTATCCTTTATTTGAGTGATCTCTTTATCCTTTCCTCTAGCTCCTCTACTAAATCACCAAGGATGATGATGGTCTCCACTCTCTCCACTTGCCTCTATCATTATCATGTCCTTAGTGGTCATAGCTCATCTCTCTATAGAGCTAGTGGTGATACATCTGGTATCCCTATCCCTACCTCCACATCCTCTTGCTTTGCTCCTCATCATACTTGACCAGTCCATGGTCATTCCTAATATGGCCTCAATGCTAGTCTCACTATTAGTGGTCTGAGTCCCCTCTTCCCTCATGGCTCTCTCACATGTTGAGTCCACTACTTAGGCATGATTATCAGTGTCATTTGATGAGGTAGACCCATCTACCCTAGTAATCATGCCATCATATGTGGCTCTCTCTACCATGTATAGTGCCCTATCACCTCTCTCATCTCTAACACTTGTCCAACTATGTGCTAGCTCTCCTAGGTAGTCTCCAGCTACTCATATGGTCACCACACTATATTGGTGCATCTTACCATCTATAACATTGTCATTTGGGGCATGACCCACATTAATTGGTCCTCCCTCCATCTCCTCACTTGAGGTGACATATTATCAACCACATGGGGTAACTCAACCAATCGATACATAGGAAATCTCTCATATTTCCATGTTGTCAATAGTATGATCGGTCCCATGGTCTTATGTCCTCTGACCTGCATCTTAAATAGATCATGAATAAGCTAAAACTAGATGAAAAAGCCTAGATCATATAGAAATCCCTCCTCCAGCATCATCCTACTCAAGGATATCATGTATAGTGGTACCTTACTATCTAACTTATGATAGAGCAATCACTATGTCACAAAGCCTATCGCCGCTTTATAGTTTTCCAGAGTCTACAATATATACACATCATCCATAATAACTCTCCACCTTAATAATATCATATTTGAGCCTATATCCCATATGGATAAGGCTCCCCTCTCCTCTATGTTGTCTGATATCCCTACGATCACTAGTGCTCCTACTATGGGCAGTTTGAGAATGACATGGACATCCTCTAGTGTGATAGCCACTTCTATCACATCCCCATCCACCTCCCATCTAAAGGTGTTGGTCAGCCATTCCAAACAACCAAGGAACATGACCAACACATCCACACTTAGGGGGATCCTACACATATCTATTATACCTCTTAGATCTATGGATACTAGTCAAGCTCTATCTCCAGCTATCAACCTCTCTAACAAATCTGGCAACCCTGACATGTTTAACAACCTCTAGAACTATGACTGTCTCTGCAATCAAGAAAAAACAAAGGATGTATTAGTTCCTATATTTCATGTATAATCATAATACATTCTTTATACATTCTATCTTTAATAAAAAACAAGCATACTCTATTCATTTTTATCCTATTTTGGTCCCTCTTGCCCTTTTTTGGTCATTTAGAGCCATTTTAGCCCTCTTTTGGCTTTATACATACTTTTCTATGCTTATTTTGGCTCCCTAATCAAATTACTAAGACCAAAATATCCCTATTTTTGTCTTATTTTACCCTAAATTTCTTAATTGTACTCTTATCTTCTTTTCCCCAGTGTTTAAGTTTCATTTTGCCCGTTACAGATTAACTAAACACCTTTTCACTTAGTTTCAGCTGCTCGAATACACTAGGTCGACCTACACCTACTAGGTCAACCATATGGATTTTCACTCTGATTCAACCTACTAGGTTGACACGGTTGACCTAGTAGGTTTAGTGCGCTGACCTAGTGTATTTTGCTCAAAATTTGTCTTTTTCTTATTTTTTCCTTGTTTCCTTTCAACCCATTTCTCATCTTCCTATCTACTATCCTTAGAACCTAATTTTGTTCATTTTATATATTTATAAATTCTTAAAATCAAAATGTACTCAAAATTAACTTAAATCAATGCAAATTTCAAAAACTGGTTTGAGATTCTTGATTGCATACGTATCGTGCACTTGCTCTCGCTCTTGGGGTTCTCTCTTGCCTAACATGTCATTCCCTCACAATCCTAGATTATTTTATCTCTAGAGCTCTTTTTTCCTTTCTTACAAATCAAAATAACAAAATGATTTCTCTTTTTCCTATTTAAAACCACTTTTTCAAAAAACAAAATTCTCAATTCTTTTCCTTCATATTCCTTATTTTGCTCATATCTTTATTTTTGCTCATCCATTTTGCAAACCATAAAATGAATTAGATTCATGGTGACATAGATATTATTTTCCACTATCATATGCCTACCTTCTAATTTTTTGATTTTTGGCTATTTTTTACACTAACTTCTATAGGTTCACCTAGTGTGCTTTATATTGGACGCCTTCACTTCCTTGCAATCTTCTTCTTTATCTACAAAGCTAAGGAAAGTTAAAGGTATGTGCTTTTCAATTCTATCCTTTGATTTATCTTATTTTATTCCTAATACATCATACTTAGCATTAGCATTATGTGTTATCATGTTCTATCTTTGAAACACCATCCAATGTTGCACCTACGTGACACATGATGAGCTTCAGCTGGGGCATATGTATACACATAATATTTTCAAACTTTTATTGATTACTGACACTTTATATCTTAAAAAAACTATCAAGTCTCAATCTCTCTAAGTGCATTCCTTAAGGGGTACACTAGGAAAAGGGTGGGTAGACCATCGGTGCTTTGTAAGATTATTGTTCCTTTTGCCACTTGCTATCTACACACTAACTCCATAAAATCATGAACCCTAGGCTTGTTCTTCTCTTTCCTATCCATTATAGTCATTATCATTCTTTATTCCTTTATTTCTTGCCTTATTTACCTTCTTGCCTTTTCAGTACACTAGGTCAACTTGGTAGACCTAGTGTATTCTAGGGACATCTTTTTTATTTTGACTTGTTTACATCCCAGTTGACCTAGCATAGACTTTAGGCATTAGCCCGAGAATGTACTAGGTTGGCCCAATTGACCTAGTATAGCCAACATATCTGAATGGTTTTTAGGCAAGATACCACTATATATACAAGATCATTTACCACCATTTCATAAGAGTCAGAAGAGAGCAAAGAATTAAGTGAATAAATGCTAACAAACATCTATTTATTGACCATTCTACTTGAGGAATAAAGCTTTAGGGTTCAATACTTTCTTTTGTATCTCTGATCTTATCTTGTGGAGAATTATTTTATATGCTTAGGTAGGTCATGTAGCCTAGATCTGATTTATCTTGGTTATCCTTACAAGCCATAACAATCTTTTACAAAGCACCTTGGCCAAGGGAGAGGTTGAGACTCGACTGGTTCGTCTTCAAAGGTAAGTATTCCTAAATTTATTTCTCCTTTGTAATAGTAGATAGATAATTCAGTATGTATTCTTATCTTTCATGTATTAGGATTATATATACATTGATGTGAGTATATGTCTCCTATATAATTTTAGTTTAGTTGTTATTTATTTGCTTTGTTCTAACCCCCACTTTGTTCCACAAGCTTTGGTGCACACTAGATTAGTTTAATTTTCTTGTTATTAGAATAGTTTACTTTTTTGTTTATTACATAAGTGAACATCAAATAATAGGAATATTTTATGGTTATTCTATTCTTGTGTTAGAATGTAGGCTTTGGAACCCTTCTTAGCATGACGTGGTTTGACAACTGATATAAGTAATCCCCTAATCGGGTCTAGTGGATCCCCATATTGGTCATGCTCCCACTTAACAAGTGTATTCCAAATTAGAAGTGTAGGTGTGCTCTATCTTATCTGATCCAAGATTAATTCATTGTGTATCATGCAATTTTGATTGCATACACAGGTCATTATGCACCCCTCCAACTGATAATCTTATCTTTACCACTTGTTGTTTACTTCCTTGTAGTAACTCACTAGCCTTCTAGGCCTAAAATCTCACACTTTTCATTGGGGTGAATTGATCATTATTAAAAAAAAATCATTAAAAATAAGTGCGACACATCTTTAGAATTTCTTTGTCTTCTGGTCTATCATTTAGACCTCAAGAAGACTAAAAACCATACTTCTCATATTCAACTTGGTAGTTACCTTGTTTCTTATTGTTTTATCCAAGATTGCCTACAAAATTTAGCTTAGTATAGGATTCTCCATACATGAATGAGGTGATAATTGGGTATGAGGAGTCTTAACACATATCCACACACCTTCCACCATGGCTTTCACCCATCTATTCCTTTTTTCACCTTTAAATCACCTCAAATCTTGTAAAAAACAAAGAATTTGATCCATCTGTACAAGTGATGGTATATAATAACGAAGTGGTGGGGAGCCTAATTGAGTTCCAAGTAGGTATAAATAATTTTCCATGTCAATTGATCCCTTGTGGGTGCACTTCTCTTCATATTTTTCTCATTGGGCTCTTATGAGAGTTTTAAGATAGGTTTAGGTAGTTTAGGTTCTTAGTATTGGTTCATAAAGGTTAGGCCCCTAACCTTTGAACCAATTCCACTAATTTAAATTAAATTACCTCCCTCAACTCTCCCTAAGTGATCAAGACCCCATGCATCTTGTTCATATAGGTAGGAGTCAAATAAGTTGTCTCTCAAGTAACTGTTATGTATTTTGGACACCCCTTAGACAAATTGAGTCCAAAAATGGCCAATATATGTTGTTCTCTAAAAAATAATAAGTATCATAAATCTACACTCTCCAATGAAATATCTCAAATTTATTGAGAATATCATATGATCATAGCAATGAAGTTAGAAGCCTAAGGTTCATGCCTAGTTCTAAGCCTCATAGGCATAGACTGGGTTTTTTGAATACATGACCACTTATGAATGGTCACAATGAATTTAAGACATATCCAACACTTATTAAAATAAAAATCAATCCTACACATCATCCCATAGTGCCTTCATACTCTACCATTCATCCTTTTACCATCAATGCACTAGGTCTACAAGTTGCATTGCTTGTGGGGTGTCTCAGGTCAGTTGGCCTAATGGTAGTAATGAATGTGTACCTACCTTAAAATGAGTTTTAGTGAGTATTAATACATTTATATGAGTGTTTTAATCACATTTTATTATTTTTGTGTATACTTTATTAGGATTTGAGTCAACAAATCTCTCATAGTCTCTTAGTTACCCCTTGCCTAAGGAGTGGGCCAGGTCTGAGATAAAATAGTGAATACTTACTCTATTAGGATGACCTAAAGGAGAACAAAAAAGTATTTTTCAACCGATGATGACTCCATTTACCAATTTATAAATCTTTTTCACACCTAAAAATGCCTTAACACTTCAAATTCTCAAAACTAGCTATAGCCCTGTTAGTGCATTCCTAGATTCAATAGGGCTTAAGAACCTTTGCCCAACCTTACTATGTTCATACTTTACTTTGAGAATCACATGTAAATATTATATTATCAATATAAGATTAATTTAAATGTGGTCATATCCATCTTACACCTCCATCTACCAACCAAACTTACATCTTTCATTAGTTTAGGTTAGTCTATCTCTTGAGTCAAACTGTAGGTGTTTATTAAAGAAGTCAAGAGATTTTTGTAGGTGATGATACAAGTTTGAGCACTATGTTTCAAAATTTTGGTTTATACTCAAATAATTAGGACCATATCACACTTGAATGGACCCATTTTTACCTTGAGACTATGTAATAATCCCTTTACCATCAATGCACTATAGGTGTTACTTACAATGTTCCAAGTTCATTTTGGCCTAATGGCACTGCATTTCTCTAAGTAATTTCATTAGGATCTTGACTGAGTTGAAAACCCATTCAACCATCATTATCTCTTGAATTAAAAACCCACTCTTATGTTAGGATGTTACCTCTAGGACTAAGCTACAAGAATAAAGATATTAGGCTTACACAGACCCCATAAACTTTCACTATGAGATGAAATTATGTAGATAAGAATGCCTTTTTTAAAAAACTAAGGTAAATCTTCCCATTCTTCAACTTTTATTCAACTCTATGAACATGGATCTTAGGTGTTTGATATTTAACCTCATATTAGATTGTCACCCTTGAGATCTCTTCAATACAAATCTTTAATGGAGAATCTGACCAACAATGCTTTGAGGGGTTGAAAACAAGTGTATTAATATTGATTTGAAACCACTTACATAATGATAAACTCTGTAACTATCAAACATTATTCTCATATTTCATTGGTGTTTACTTCTAGCATAAAGGGATGATTCTACCTATCTTTCATGACCACACATGCCAAACTAGGTTAAATTCAACATGAGATGTGTGGATATGCTCTAAAAGTCTATATGTATTACTTGGCTCACATAGACCAATCTCTAAAGTGAAGCCGTATGAGAAAAAATGAGCTATTGGAGTTGCATAGGTATTTTGGAGGTACCAATAATCTTAATGATTGTTCATACATCATATACCACCAATCCTAAAACTATGACCATGAAATGGAAGCTCATAAGGACTCCTAACATCTTCCAATTATACTCACTCCATCTCCTCTTCTCCAGTCTGTACCAAATGAAAATTATTGACTCTTTTTGAGTTGTCTAAGGGAGAGATAGGATAGAGGAGATGGTTTTACTCAATGTTGGATCTATTAAAGGCACCTAATCCTGTAAATGACATGTGTGGATTCTAATACACCTTCCTAAATCATTCACACATGTAGATGAGTCATCCCAATTCATACAAACATCTGAAACTAACTTTTTTTAGGTGATCTTATTCTATTTTACATTGGACCTATAATATTTAAGTTTCAAAGCCTTCTTTGATCATTCTTAGCCATGAAATATGTTATCTTTATTTTTGAAACATTTTTCCTTTTGATAAAACCATATAATTCCTTAAAATGACCAAAAGGTGGCATAAAAGGACATTAAGGAGAATGGACAAATATTACAAAGGATAAAACATGTTGTATGACCCTCAAGGTATGACTTGAACTCATTTAAGACCATAGTGACTATTTTCAAACCTATGATACCTTATGAGAAGTTTGAACATGCAGGGTTTGACCTAATTTGACTAGGGGTAAAATTTTGGTCAACATTTTGGCTATTTCCAAGTGTAGTATGCTTGCTATGCTAACGACCAATTAACTTGACCTTCCAGTTGGAAAATGGAGTCACTCATATGTTTAAATTGACACTGATATGCCTTTGCAAAAACTCCAAAATCACACCAAACAAAACAAAATACAAACACACAAAACAAAAAAATAAGACACACACATGTGCTATCTAAGCACTTAGGGAAAATACACAAATAACTCACACCAAACAATGTGCCCAACACTTATGGAAAACACACACCTATCCTAATATATACAAGACCTCAAAAAACTTGAGGTGAAAGACAAATTATTCTTTGCTTCAACTAGGATCAAAGACAATGTTTCTAGAATCATTGTTGCTCCATGAGAAAAAACCATCATATAATGAATGTTTGTCAATGAAAACTTGCTTATGAAGATAATAAAATGACTTACCATTTTTAGAGCTTATTATAACTACAATTTTATCACTTATAACTCTCATGAACACTCCATATAACTTTCCAATAGGTTTTTCTGACTTTACATCTTGCTTGACCTTTATCATGTCCACTTGGCATGCCACAATCTGATCATTGGGAGTCATGAAACCCTTCCCAACTTCAAATGTATTTGAATCATGATGTGTTTATTGTTGTGAGTCATCAAGGTTGTCTTCTAGTTTACCAAACATTTCATGGTCTACCAAAGTTGTTTTTTCTTGGTAAAGACCCCACACTATTCTTTGTGATCATTAAGTACATGATTAACCTCATCATTAGGTCTATATTACATTTGAAGAGTTACAAACCTACTTACCTCTTAAAAATTTTACACTATGGCATTAAATTATTGCCACATATTATTTACCTTTTTTTGAGGTTCATGCTCATGAATATTCTCTTTTTTGGCAAGTAGAAATGAATGCTCACTAGGAATATTAACATCATCATCCATGTGTAAAATGTAGTTTCCCCATGTAGCCTATTTTAGAGTGTCATCAAAATTTTCCTCAAGAGACCCATCAGATTCTTCATGGAGGATGTATGTACCAAGACCTTTTTCTTCAATATGGTCATATGGATCAAATCCATATTGTTCAACTCCCCATTCATCAAGGTATAAGTCAACTATACCATCAAGAGGTGTTAGATATTCTTGATCACTAGGATGATCTTCTTCATCACTTTTATTGCAATTCATGTTTGATGTATAAGGCACATATGGATCTAGACAAAATTTAGATAAAGTTTCTAATTTGATTGATAATTTAGTACCATACCTAGTCATAAATGACATATAATACCAATATGAAGTCAAGCATCCTCTTATATTAGTAGTAAAATCTCTTGATAAGTAAAGGACAAAGTAAGGCAGCACATCCACAGCCACAACATCTTGAGAAATAGTGAAAGTAGGACAAGAATGAATAATAAGTTATAAACCTTTGATTATGCCAATTATCTTGGTAAATGACCCATCTAGTTGTAAGACTCCCTTAAAATGAGGCTTATACTTCAAATTCAACTTATCAACTACATGCTTGGGCATGACTGAATTACTTGCTTCACTATAAATCAAATAATTGTGAACCAAAGCATCTCCAATGATGATAGAGAGATATAATGGAGGAGGTTTATCCATTTTATCAATTTTTTTTGGTTATCCCTCACTATGATTTAATGTGTTTCTAAATATTTCCCTTTTCCCACTAGGTTGCTTGGTTTCCATGTTGAGTTTGGATAACTTTTCTTGGAGCAAGTCGACTTGTATAGGTATTTCTAGTGTATCCCACATTGATACACTTACATGGGCCATATTCATTTGCTCTACAATGTTAGTGAAAGATCCACTAACCTTAGCTTGTTCACTAATAGTAATATTACTACCTATAACTTGAGAATTCCTAGGTGTGAATGAACTCTTAACATTTTGAATTATTTGATCTACTTGTGAATTTGGGACTGCATTAGACATAATGTTATGATCCTGATAGGTAGATTTCACTAATGCTTTGAGGTTTTAGTGAAACAACTCATTATATTTGGTATCAGAGCTTCCACTTAAGTTTAATTCATGAAGTGAGTGGCTACATCAACATGGTAGTGTTCATCCAAGGCTCATATATGCAAGATATCTTGGTGTATGGGCACAAATCTAACCCAGAGTCTAGGTTTTAGAGGCATGGTGGGATGTTATGATCCTAATAGACAAATTTCACTAACACCTCAAGGTTTTGGTGTAACTATTCATTACACATACCTACCCCTTAGAGTGTCTGAAATCTCATTGATGGACCATTACCAAACCCTTGAATCTATTCAATTGCCTTTCTCTTTGACCTTGTATTTAAAGCTATACGACTTAAGTATTTACTTGATTTTCCTTAGTAATTAACAACATGTGAGTCTTCTTGCTACTAATTTAATAAAGTAGGCTCCACTTGAGAAGTCTCTCCATTATTCTCTCCTCCACTAGGTACCTCAACTTGAGTCATAGCTGGTATTATTCTCAAATGTGCCATGCAAGCTTGATTGAGGGACTCATTGGCATAGGCATATAGATCATGAGGTTGATCCCATGGAGGTTGAACCTCATGCTCTTGATCAAGGTTATTTTGAGTAGGCAATAATGATTTTGAGGTGGAGGGAGTTTTGTGATTATAACCATTATATGATTTTACTTGAACTAGCTACCCTTGACCTTGAAGGTGGCCTTAAAAGGGTGGTGTATTGCCTTGATAGTTTAAATAGGACTAATTGTATTGATAATATTTTTGGAAAGGTATCCATTGCTACTATTATATGATCTTCTTGAGACCTAAAATATCTTTCTCAAGTGCCTTCACTCTTTCTGCCTCATTAGATTTACTTGATTGACTAGGGGTAATTAACTTATGTTTTGGTGTAGGGATGGGAGCAACAACATGTGTAGAGGTTTGTAAATTAAGGAATAGAGGTGTAAGGGGTCTTGGAAAAATATTCCTAACCTGAATCAAGTAGTTCTCATCTCTAATGACCACTTCATAGGCATTAGGTAATGTGTTCCTTCCCATAGATTGTACAATCATAGAAATATCACTATCAAAAGCCTTAAGATAATAAAGGAAAGCATGATGTGTAGTAAGTCTTACCAAGATTGGGATCATATCCCTTGTATTCTAAAACCTTGTTTTAAAATCTTGGATAGATTTTTGAGGTGCTCTCTTTATGTTGGTTAGCTACTTATTCAATGACAAGTTGTCACTCTTGTCCTCAAAGCATCACCCAACTCGTCCCATGTAGTGATAGATTCAGGAGAAAAAGTGCCATACCAATAAAGATCCTTCCCATTTAAATAAATATACAACAATCTAATGGCTATATTATACTCAATGATATGATTTATAATACAGAATTTGGCAATGTTTCTAATGGGTTTAATAGGAGTAATGGCAGTCTCACTTGTGTATGAAGGGACACTTTTGATGGATGATATGGGAATGTCATAATAATGGGAAAGTCTTAGAGCACTATATCCATTGAAATACACAAAATTTAGGTTACTTTCCATGATAGCTTTAGGATTTTTCAAGATTGGGCCAATAAAAAACTTTCTTATAGGTCTATGAGCAAGGTAGGATTTCTTTGGGTAAATATGAGTGCTATTAAATCTATATACTTTGATTGAATAATAAGGAATATCTTGTAAATAAAAAGGAATGATTTTAGTATAAGATCTTGTGTTTACCTTAGGCATGAAATAATGCACTATTATATAACCAAGACTCAATTTTTGGAGTCGCTAGATATTGTAGGAAGTAGACTATTGCAGCCTCTTTGTTGTCAAGACCAACATCTACCTTGAATAACCTTCTTGGACCACATATCCCACCAGGCATGCTAGAACTGTTATAGCCAAAAATTTCACCCTAGATGAGTCAATCAAACCTTCTCAAATTTGGGATAACATGGAACTATCTATGAATATAGGGAGATTGATACAAGAGATAGATCTCTAGATAATGGGCTAGCTCCCTTGATCTATTTATTTAGGCTCTCATATACACTAGGATAATCAATTATTGAGGTGAAAAGGGAAGAATAAAACTAAAATTAACCTACACTAATGGAGTTGATACACCAAGGATATCTCCAAAAACATACTTGAACTTGCACTATGAAGGAAGATTACTAAAAATGATCTCAACTCATGGTTCTTATAGCAAAAGTGTTTTTACACGGAGGTAGATTGCTATGCATTTCTAAAGGTGGATGAATACAAGGTCTAATATTAGGAACTACTAATCTTATTTAAACTTAAAATACACCTAAAAATAACTTACACTTCATTAGACTTGTTATAATAAATATTACTTACATAGTACCTACAATAGCAGAATGGAAACAAGGAGAAAAATCATCACTAATCATCCAAATGGACTACTTGAAATATTGAGGTAAGAATTTTAGAGTCTAAAATAGCTTAATAAATTTATTAAAAGGAAAAAAAATATGTCAAAATATCATGGCTTCACCATACCAATTTTGGATCCTTTACAATGCCAAAATGGCTTCAATATATAGAGCAATAGGAGAGAAAGAGTGATGTTGGAGAGTTACAATGCCAAGTGTAAAGTCTTGAAGACTAGTTATAGTATAAGATAAGGAGTTAGAAAATAGATCATGAGGTTATCTTGGACAAGTTTCTATCTAAAATATGACATCCTCTTAAAGCTAGTGTAGGAATATTGCATTATCTTTCTTGAAACTACCTTCTTGATGAGGAGTCCACTAACTACCTAGAACTGCCTTGGAAGTCATTGACACATATGAACTAAATTGAGAAGGTTGAAACATTATTGGTGTAGGTCATTATGCACCCCTCCAAATGATAATATTATCTTTGCCACTTGTTTACTTCTTTGTAGTAACTCATTAGCCTTCTAGGCCTAAACTCTCACACTTGTCACTGGGGTGACTTGATCATACTCAAGAGAGTTCATTGCATAAATGTCAGACACATCTTCAAAAATTATTTGTTCTCTGGTCTATCATGTAGACCTCAAGAATACTCAAAACCATACTTCTCATATTCAACTTAGTAGTTACCTTGCTTCTTATTATTTTATCCAAGACTACCTACAACAATCAACTTAGCAGAGGAGTATACATACATGACTAAGGTGAGAATGGGTTTTGAGAAGTTATAAAACATCTCCAAACACCTTCCACCATGGATTTTACCCATCTATTCCTTTTTGAACCTTCAAATCACCTCAAATCTTATATAAAACATAGAATTTGATCCATTCGTACAAGTGATGGTATGAAATAATTGATTGATGGGGAGACTAAGAGAGTTAAAATTAGTTTAAAGTAATTTTCCAAGCTAATTGACCCCTTTTGGGTGCATTACTCTTCATCTTTTTCTCATCAATCTCTTATGAGAGTTTAAGGTAGTTTAGGTTCTTAATAATGGTTCATAAAGGTTAGGCCCCTAAAATTTGAACCAATGCCACTGATTTCAAGTACATGAACTCTATCAACTCTCCCTAAGTGATCAAGACCCCATTCATCTTGTCCATATAGGTGGGATTGAAAGAAGTTGTCTATTGGGTAGCTATTATACATTCTGGACACCCCTAAGAAACATTGAGGCCAAAAATGGCCAATATGAGTTATTATATAAAAAATAATTAGTATCATCAATCCTATATCCTACCATTAAATCTCTCACATTTATTGGGAAGATCAAATGATCATAGGAGTGAAGTTAGAAACATGAGATTCATGCCTAGTTCTAGACCTCATAGGCATAGATTGGGTTTTCTGAGTACGTGAACACATATGAATGGTCATAATGATTTTAAGACCTATCCAAAACTTACTGACCTTAAATTAAATCCTACAAATCATTCCACATTAACTTAATACTCTGCCATTCATCCTTTTACCATCAATGCACTAGGTTTGCAAGTTGCATTGCTTGTGGGGTGTCTTAGGTCAGTTGGCCTAATGGCAGTAATGACTATGTACCTACCTTCACATGAGACTAAATGAGTATTAGGATGATTATTTGAGTGTTTAAATCACCTTTATATATATATATATATATATATATATATATATATATATATATATACATACACACACTTGATTGGGCTTTGAGTCAACAAATCTCTCATAGTCTCTTAGCTACCCCTTGCCGAAGGAGTGGGTAGGATCTAAGATAAAATAATGAGTACTTACACTATTAGTCTGACCTAAATGAGATAATATAAGTATTTTTAAACCCATTATTACCCCTTTTACCAATTTACAAATCCTAATCACACCTATAAAGACCTTAACACTTGAAATTCTCAAAACTAGCTATAAGCCTATTAGTGCATTCCTAGATTAAATAGGGCTTATGAGCCTTTGCTCAACCTTAATTTATTCATCTTTTCGTCTAATAATCACATGGAATTATGATATTATAACTCTAATATTAATTTATATGTGGTTATATCCATCTTATACCTCTGATTACCACCAAACTTGCATCTTTCATTAGCTTAAGGCTAGTTTATCTCTTGAGTCAAATTGTAGTTGCTTATTAAGGAAGTCAAGAGATTTTTGTAGGCGATGATAAAATTTTGAGCACTATGTTTCACACTTATCATTTCTCTCAAGGTCACTAGGACCATATCACACCTAAATGGTTAAAACCATGTAATTATCCCTTTACCATCATTGCACTATAGGTGTTACATGCAATGTTCTAGGTTCATTTTGGCCTAATGACATTATAGTTCTTTGATTACTTCCATTAGTATCTTTATTTAGTTGTAAACCCATTAAACCATCATTCTCTCTTAACTTAACAACCTCTTTTTATGTTAAGATGTTACCTCTAGGCCTAGGCTGTAAGAATAAAGCTATTAAGATTACACATACGTCATAGACTTTCACCATGAGATGATATTGTGTGGAGTAGAATCCCTTTTCAGAGAAACTAAGGCAAACCTTCCCATTCTAAAACTTTTATTCAACTCTATGAATATGGATCTCATGTGTTTAATATTTAACCCCATATTGGAGTATCACCCTTGAGATATATTTAATATAAATATTCAATGGATAATTTGACCAACCGTGCTTTGAGGGGTTGAAAACAAGTGTATTAATCTTGACTTGAAGCCACTTATAGAAGGATAAACTCTGCAACTAGTAAAAATTATTTTTGGCATTTAATTCTATCATAAGGAGATGGTTACACCTATCTTCCATGGCCACATGTGCCAAACAAGTTAAATTCAACATGACATGGATGGATATGCTCTGGAAGTCTACATGCATTACTTGGTTCACACATACAAATCTCCAAAGTTCATCCAAATGATAAAAACTAAGCCATTGAGATTGTATAGGTAGTTTTAAGGTACCAACAATATTAATGATTGTTCATACAACATAGACCACTAATCTTAAAACTATGACCATGAAATGGAAGCTCATAGGGATTCCTAACATCCTCCAAGTGCATTCAATCCAACTCCTCTTTTCCAATCTGCACCAAATGAAAATCGTTGACCCTTTATGAGCTATCCAAGGGAGTGATATGAGAGAGGTTATGGTTTTACTCAATTTTGGATTTTTTGAAGCCACTTGTGCCAGTAAATGACTTGTGGGGATGCCAAGACACCTTCTTGAAGTTTTCACACCTACAGATGAGTTCATCCCAATTTTTACAAACATTTGAAACTAACTTTTTGTAGGTGATCTTATTCTATTTTATGTTGGACCTATAATATTTTAGTTTCAAATCCCTCTTTGATCTTTCTCTGACATGAAATATGTTATCTTGCTTCGTGAAACATTTGTCTTTTTGATAAACCATACAATTCCTTAAAATGACCAAAAAGTGGCATAAAAATACATTAAGGAGAATGGACAAATATGACAAAGTTTAAACATGTTGTATGACCCTCAAGGTATGAATTGACCTCATTTAAGACCATGGTGACCATTTTCAAACCTAGGGGACCTTATGGAAAGTTTGAACATGTAGGGGTTGACCCACTTGGGGTAAAATTTTGGTCAACAAGTCCATCACAAAATATATGAATAATACATAAGGGAAGAAACACAAGAAAGATAAAATTGGGCCATGAATCCCCTTATCATCATTTTGACTTCCTCTTGTAAGTCATTGAAAAGGGTGGAGATAATGGACCCACAAAGGTGAAACATTATCCCAATTAGTGGTTGTCTCATTCTAATAATACCATTGTACCCTAACTTGGCCTAACATGTGGCCTCAAGGGACCATAATCCTGCATGGAAAAATATGAACATGTTCTAAATATAGTGGCCCATCCCTACTTGTAAGGATTTCCAATCCAATACATGGGAAGTGTCATGTATATACCATCATAGAATAGAAACATGGAAAACATCATGAATGTGTGATAGGTTGGGTGGAAAGGCTAAGTGATATGTAATTGGATTGATGGAATTTAAGATATGTTTGCACATTATTCAACCATACCTTCATTATCATCATCCTAGCCTCCTTTAAGTATTTTTATTTATTATTTTTCCATCTCATTTTGCCTAATTATTTAATCTCCCTATATTTCCTTTTATATTGGCATTATCGATATAGTTTTTTAACAGGTTTATCTATGTAATACATAGGCTTAGTTGATACATTTCTAAGTCTTCTCGTGTCTTTTATAATATATCATGACTAAGGATAAATTATTATGTTGACTGATACCATTGTACTATATCAATATTATCGATATTTTGTGCTTGGAGTTATAGTTGATTTCTAGGTTTGGATTTGTATATATAAGGAACATAGATATAATTCCCAACCCACACAACATTCATCTACTTTTCTTCTACTCACATTTCTACCCTTAAGTATTAAAATGAGTAGTTAGACATGTTTTACATTATTTTTTATTAATGAACCTAAATAAGTGTAAAACTATGAATATTTATATTGCCTAAGATATGTCTAAATTAAGTAGATTTGAATATAAAAGTAAATGTTCACTTTTACTTTACTATTTATGTAAATCTAGAGTGTGTTTGGTTTGTGAAGGTATGACTATGTATAGGTGTCAAGAATGATCTAGACTGGACTTATGGTCACTTGGATCAAAATATTGACTATCAAAATCTATTTGAAGATTTTGATAAATTTTAACACCAATGGTATTCCAAAATCATCAACTCTCTACTAGACATGCCCTATATGTTTTTTATAGTCTATTTATCCATAGTGTATTGTGCTTCCATATTAAGATTGTTCCTATATAATATTAGTTCTTTAGTCCTATTCATAAATTTAGAATCTTGTTTCCTTCACCTAGAAACCCTAGCTCCACTTCATACACTAGGTTTATTTATAAAATGGAATGGAAAAGATAGGCTGATCTAACCCCAACCACCCCCTGCTAAATGGATAAATATTAACTATATTTACAATAACTTGAAGAGGGATGAAAAACATATAGCTATTGTGGTTAGTGTATATATGTAATATCGATCCTCTAGTATGGATGTAACCTATAATCTATCTTTTGAAATTTGACAATATACAAAATTGACTTGTGTTTTATACTTCGATAGCTCTTGCTCCTTTGATTTGTAAGCTTTAGGGCTACTCATCTTAATGTGCAAGTGATAGATAGAATATTTCTAGATAATTTATAGATAAGAATAGGCTTAGGCCTAATATGTATAAATAATATACTCTTTATGTATCTTAGTTCTCCACTAACATGTGAAACATATGGGCTAACCCATAGGAAATATTTAAATTCATGAAAATGACCATTACAAGACACTCAGCTGACTTTAGAATGCATGGATGCCTTTGGATTCCACTCTTTTTTAGATCTATCTAAGGAATAGAAATATTAATCTAATGATTATAAGACAACCTACTTAGAATAATAATAATATTAGACAAAAACTATGGAAATCTTGTAGATGAATGATAATAAATCAAGAAGGCCAAGCTCATAGAAAGTGACTAGTTAGAAAAGAGTCCAGAAAAGAGTCATGTATTTATGAAAAATTAATGTATGGTAAAGATAGGTCAACACTGACATTGCCATGTATCTAACACATTATTTATGTGTCTAAAAAGGGATAAATTCTTATTCTTTTGGATGTCAAGAATTTCTCAAGGTATTGTAATCTCAATAGGAGGATATCCACCAAAGAGGTACCCCATAATATTTAGATTTCTAAACTAAGGAATTGTATTCCTTCATCCCTACTATTGAGGTCTTCACCTACAACATCTCTTGTAAATTTACACTAGAGATAAGGGGGAGATTAGTGCACCAACAAGCTAAATCAAAGGTAAATATCCATATCCCTATTCTCTTTCATTTTATTTAATCAGCATATAGATATGTTTTGCTTCTTGTTAGAGTAGAATGTATGTTGTTATTATTATCTAGGTTACCTTTATGCCAAATAAGCTGGTGTATTATAGGGTGTTTAGGCTTGCCATTATAGTCACAACTTATTGCCCAGTTAAGGCCACATTTTCTTACACTACATTACAATCAGCCATTGTGATATTTATATCTTGTTTAGTTTATTTGATTTATCATCTTGGATCTATGTTACCCTTGCTCGTTAGTTCCTTGCATGCAATTTCCTTATTGTATCCTTGATACTAGTTTCTTTTAGATATTTTTATACATAATTTATTTTATCTTAGGACCTAGTTAGAGCCCATATTAATATAAGTATAGGCTTTGGAAACCCATAACCTTGATCTTCATTGTGGATTATCATTTATTATATTTTCAAGTGTCTATCATACATTGATATATTTTCATGTATGTAGGTATTACTTGATATATTATTTATATCCTAGTATATAGAGAGAAACATGACTATTATATTGATAATATTAGCCTACATACATTCTGGTGATCTCGATGTGAATCCTATTCCATCGCTTGTTAGATTTTATTGGATATTAAATTTGATTCTTAGCACTATCTTCACTTTGGCTTCACCATCATCATACAATCTGGTAAACCCAACATGAGTTGTACTCGAGCATTGGTTGAATAATATTCATGTTTTCATATCAAGATTCTTAAATATTTTTGTTTGATAAGTATCTCTTGTCCAACCTCATTTCATATCCCTCTAGTTTTTTAATTTTCTAAACACACATTGTTTTCAAAATCTTTCTAGAGGCCTTTGGTTGTTGCCAAAAAGCAACACCTTTTTAAAAAAAATTCCAAGAAAACTAACCAATATTATACCAACAATCCAATGCTCTGGAGTTAACTAATATCCATAGGGATTCTCAACAATGTACCACTTTGATTTTTTTTCTTTCTTAAGCTCAATCTTTTAATGATTGTAATAGGTTTCCACTAGATATAAATGTTGTGAGCCATATGAAAATCTTTAAAACCTAAGAAATCTATAGTAGTTGAAACCCTTGAATTTTAGGGTGAAGAGGAATGTGACTTTGAATATACTGCTAAGATGAAAATGTTTTTCCAATAGCATCCTGAGCATAGGGGAAAGGATTTGGTAGTTTTTTTAATCACACTATGGTGCAAACTTTTATAGATATGCCTCTTTCCCCTATGTATGATTTCTCAATTAGACTTGAGGAAAATAATTTTTTGACTTCCCCTTTCCTTTCTAAATATACCAAGCGTATTTAAGAAACTACCATTGTAGGTCTTAACTTTGGTGGCCCTACCAAAAGCACTCATATCAACACCAATATCAATTTTACATCTAGTGCTTCTCAACATTACCACTTAAGATTATAATTCAAACAAAAAATCACTTAATCATACATAAGTAGTATTTAATGTCATAAACCAAATGGCTAAAATGTAAACTTATAATAACACATAAATGTTACAATTTCACAATCAACTTACGTAAATACAATTAAAACCTTGATAGGTTCAGTGGGGAATGCCAAATCAAAATGTCCCACACCCCCCTTGGAGATCATCTTGGAAACATTTATTTTCAACCCATTTTTTAGAATAAAGTCATCAAACATCTTTAAAATGAACCCTTAGTGCCTTAGACTGATAACATTAACATTATGGAATTAATCCTACTATCTATTATAATGAATCCATCAATCCCAATTTTCATCTAAAGGCCCTTGGAAAGCCTTACACATATTAGAATAAACTCAACACCTTTTCTATTACCAAGTTATTAATCAAAACCCAAACATGTGATGCTTTATAATAATACAATAAAATCAAATTTAGCTCCATCACTAACTTAGAATACTCAGTTAATGCATGGTACAGGAATTATAATCTAATGTTTCACTTTAAAAAAACTTAGAAAACTTCATCAATTGCAAACAAGTGGAACATGAGATTGACCAAGACTTTATTAAATTTTGGAAAGCCTTAGATAATAAATCTTAGCATAATATAACAAAGGACAATCTCTTCCATCTCTTTACCACTACTTTAAACACTAAATTACAATAGATCGTTAGGTCCTTCACTCATTAATCATTAGAATAAGCCCTAAAATAAGATAAAATGAAAATATATGTTTGACAATTCAATCCTTCCCAACTTAAAGGAGGAACCATAGTGCTTATGATACCTAAAAACAAGCATGCTATTGATTATGATATTTTAGCCAATTATGAATTTAAGAGGAATATTCATGTAATAATGATAAGAAGCTATAGAAAAGTGACTCTCTCCAAACCAATGGTGTGAAGTACCTTACAACATCCTCCTCATCCATAAAAGAAACAAATCTATGATTATCATCACCCTCTTAGTATTTACGAGCTTAAGAAATGCCTTCCTAAACTCTCACCTAGAAACTTTGATAATTCTTGACCCTCACCCCATAGGTATGATCCCAACATATTTGGTTGGTATCACACTAATTATCTTGATAATTACAAGAAACTTAAACATCTAACAGATGATTTTTCCATTAATCATAGCTTTAATCATGATGCCATGGTAAAAAAATTCCACCAAGTCTATGAAATTTTTTCAAAATTAATAAAGGCAAAGTTAATCATGAAGAACTAAATTAAGCTAATGCTCACCTTGAATTTTACAAAAATCCTCTTCCCAATCATTTTCAAAATGGAACCAAATAAAAATCAACCTAAAAACCCTTAAAAACAAACCACTAATGTTGTAAAAATCATGTTGAATCCTAAATCTTACAAAAATGAATAAAACATGGTTAACATGGAAAATATGAGGTGTGTTGTATCATTCATCAATTTCCAACCTATTAGGTCACACATACATCCTTTAACTTCCATAACAATCCATGCCTATCATTGTGATGAATTCTTAGTTGTTGCATCTCCTAGAATCCTAAATTTTGTGCACCTCACAAATCCAATCATATTAGCCAACCTAATATGGTTTATTGTTAATATAATTGTATTAAGATGTCTGATATAGTATCATGTACGTATTTATAATCCTATTATATTGACATACTCGATACAATCTATTTATGTTCCTACTATATGAACAGACCCAATATAGTCTTCTATGTCTATAACCTGCATATACTAACCCAATACAATTGTATTATACAACTTCTACTATATTTTTAGTGTTGTGACTACTCACATTAACTCAATATCAAGAAAAATCAATTTCAATTCCCCCACATTTAGACCTAATAATTTTAAAAATTATTTTTCTCAATTATAGTACTATCCAAATCATATTAGCTTTGATGAGTGGGATCCCATATAATATATTTCTATAATTCCCTTTATAATCTTATGAGGAATTCCTTGAGACACAAAAATCCCCTTATATAGCTTTTATTTAACAAGATCATTCCTTGAGCACCACCTTTGGGGCATGTGACTACCTTTCTTAGGTCTAATGAAATTATCATGCTTAAATGTGAAGAGATGTCGATCCATGTTGATCACATAATAGATACAACCCTATTTATTAAGTTTTCCACTACATCTATTATCTTTGATGAGATCCCTATTTATGCAGATAACCCTCCCATTTTCATTAGCTTCCAAATAAGTGATGTCTGAGTCAAGTGATCTTTATTTGAATAAGGTTATGTTGCTTTATTATCTCTTTGGAATTTGTCAAATCCCTTGGATATTCTACTTGAAACCATAACTCTACCCATTGTGCCAAGGATATGACCAAAGATAAATGTTGACTTTAGTATACATTTGGCTTCTTATCATGATACCTAATGTTATGGGTAGGGTAAAAGTTAAGATCTTAAAATTTATCCTTTCTTATAACATATTGTTTGGCCCACACTAGACTCATCACATGAGGTCCATAGATTCTTCTACATGTTGATGCATAAGTGTTTTGTACATGTTTACTATCTATAAGGTGAAATTTGAATCCTATTTATGATGGACCTTCTAGTAAATTTTTGGTTGATTCCATCAACATGGACCTCACCACTCCAGACTATGATAATGGGTACACATTAGATGATAATTATTTATTTGGATATATCCAAGAAAATGTTTTGGAAGTCTTAAGTTACTAATATTCCCTTTATAAATCTAATGAGCAAACATCACTCACATATAACATTAATATAGTTAATATTATTTAGCTTGGTAGACTTGACCCTTTGTATTTTCCTTTTGATGCACAAGAACAAGGTAATTTTATCCTCATTTTGATGGGATACCTCATGATGATGATCCATCTTTAATTTTTTTGATAGATCTAAAATGGAGCTAGTTTATA